>CM055124.1:167114121-168444121 GCA_029206835.1 Rana muscosa | reverse complement strand
TGTTCGCTTCTGAGCGCGAGCTACCGGGGACAGGAGTGTTTTCCTTTTTTTTTTTTTTCCTTTTTTTTATTTTACTGAATTTTTTTATTTTGACACTTTTTTTTTTTTTATTTTTTTTTTATCACTTTTATTCCTATTACAAGGAATGTAAACATCCCTTGTAATAGGAATGTGTGTGACAGGTCATCTTTATGGAGAGATGCGGGGTCAATAAGACCCCGCATCTCTCCTCCAGGCTGGAAAGCATGAGATTGGTGAAAAAAAATTCACCGATCTCATGCTGACAGCCGCAATTGTGGCTTTGTTTACTTTCGGGTACCAGGCGTGACGTCAATAACGCCGCGCCCGGGACTCCGACGGTCATAGAGATGACTGGTGACCAGATGGTCACCAGTCATCTCTATCGTCGTGAGCCAGCGCCGGCCAATTTGTTCTCCGGGCCCCCCGATGGCACAGGAGAACCCGGAGAAGCACCTGATGGTGGCGGGAGGGGGGGGGGGGGTGTCACCCATCATTGCTTTATAACTCATGGTCACTTTGTTTGGTGTTGCGACTGTTTCCTTGCACCATGCTTCCCAGTCTGATACTTCCCTGACAGGGGGTGTCCTCTCCCGCCGCCGCCTATAAGAACGATCATTCAGCGGAACTGCCGCTATGATCGTTCTTATGTTGCGCAGAATCGCTGGCAGAAGAGAAGGATATCATTCAGATATCCCCCCTCAAAGTCAATCACGTCATATGACGTCCTTGGTGGACAAGTGGTTAAAGACCTTTAAATGCTATTAAAAAGTTAACAAAACATGCCTAGGGTGTATTCAAATAGGGTCTTTCTATTTTGCGGATTTTCATTTTTTGCGGGTGGGTCCGGAACGTAAGGCCCCTTTCACACTGAGGCGTTGAAAAAACGCTAAAAAATAATGAATTTTTTTTACCGCCTCAGTGTGAAAGGGACCTAACCCCCGCGATGGAGGGGGGTTTACTGTACCTGTGTTCTTTTAGAAGGTGTTGATACTTGTTTACTGTGATATATAAAAGCAGTGACTAATAGAAAAACATTTATACAGAACTGATTGTGTTCCAAATGAAATATAGGAGCTGCCGGCCCACCAGTACAGCTTGTCCTTGGCCTGTGGCTCACTATGTAGTAAAGCAAGGATAGAAATGGCAGTCTTTGTGCACCTACATGTCAGCAGTAGTGATGAGCCGAACACCCCCGGGTTCGGTTCGCACCAGAACCCGCGAACGGACCGAAAGTTCGAACGAACATTAGAACCCTATTAAATACAATGGATGCGAACGTTCGAATTCTAAAGTGCTAATTATAACAACTATTATGCATGTTATTGTCCTAAAAAGGGTTTGGGAACCCGGGTTCTGCACCAGGGGACATGTATCAATGCAAAAATAAGTTTTAAAAACGGTCGTTTTCCGGGAGCAGTCATTTTAATGATGCATAAAGTGAAAAAAAAAAAGTCAAATATTCCTTTAAATATCGTACCTGGGGGGTGTCTAAAGTATGCCTGTGAAGTGCCACGTGTTTCCCGTGTTTAGAACTGTCCCTGCACAAAATGACACTTCTAAAGGAAAAAAAAGCCATTTAAAACTGCTTGCGGCTTTAATGTAATGTCTGGTCCCGGTAATATGGATGAAAATCTTTAAGAAAAATGGCATAGCTACCCCATGACCCCCCCCCCTACCCCAGCCCATTACCAGCCCCTTTGGGTCTTGTATGGATATTAAGGGGAACCCCGCACATAAAATAAAAAAGGCCCTATATACTCTGAACAGCCGTATACAGGCGGTGCATACAAGACAGGGACTGTAGGTTTGTTCTTATGTAGAATCTGTTTGTAATTTTGAACAGGTACATTGTTGAAGTGTAGCTCCAGACCAAAAATCTATTTTTAAACTTTTTGGAAAACATAGGTAAGGGTTATCACCCCTGTAACATTTGTTTTGCTGTCTGTGCCCCTGTTCAGAACATTTCACCTCACTTTCCGTCCTAATGACAACTGTTTTTGAAATGTGGTGTTTTTCTTGAAACAAGGATTGCTGATAAAGCATCAGTACAGAGGAGACACCTTTCTCCCATATTTATTCTTACAGGAGAGAATTTTCCTTCCTAGTGGTAGATTTCCTCTCACTTCCTGTTGTCTTCTTGCGTTTGCAAGTAGGAGTCGTTTGTAAGTTGGATGTTTGAAAGTAGGGACCTGCCGTATATACTCTGCAGAAATAGGCCCCTTAGTTGTTGGTGTTGGCACAACACTGTAAGCACTCACAGTTACTCTTGGTTGGTGCTGGAACGCCCTGCTGTCAACTATTATATCAGGAATTTTAATTACATATAATTGTTGAACAGTGGTAGTAAAAATTGGGCCTTTGATGGTGGTGCTGGTGCCACAACACTGTAAGCCCTGACAGTTACTCTTGGTGGGTGCAGCAATGGGCCCTGCTGTGAATTATTAGATCAAGAATTGTAATTACATGCCCCTGTTGAACAGGGGCTGAAAAATTGGGCCTTAGGCACTGGTGGCACAACACTGCAACCCTTCACAGATACTGTACTTGGAGCACAGCAATGAGCCCTGTTGCAAAGTATTGCTTCAAAAATTGTAATGACACGCCCCTGTTAAACAGGGGCTGAAAAATTGGGCCTTAGGCACTGGTGGCACAACACTGCAACTCCTCACAGATACTGTACTTGGAGCACAGCAATGAGCCCTGTTGCAAAGTATTGCTTCAAAAATTGTAATTACACGCCACTGTTAAACAGGGGCTGAAAAATTGGGCGTTAGGCACTGGTGGCGGCACCCATAAACAAAAATGATCTTCCAAGCTATCATCATCAATCGTATCATTGAGGACTCGGAGGAGGAGGATAGGCAGTCAACATAACAGCACAGGCACTCAGCATCAGCATCAGTCTTGAAGGGATGTGACATTTTAAAATCAATTAGTCTGTTATATCAGCATCAGGTGTGTGGTAGCTGGTGGTGATCCAAGACTGGTTCATCTTGATGAAAGTCAGTCGATCAACCGAGTCGGTGGACAGGCGCACCCTGTGATCCGTGACAAATCCTCCAGCAGCACTGAATGTGCGTTCCGAAAGAACGCTGGATGCAGGACAGGCCAGTAGCTCAATTGCATACTGTGCAAGCTCTGGCCAGTGATCCATCCTCAAGACCCAGTAAGCCAGAGGATTTTCGGTGGGGAAGGTGTCCAAGTCTGACCTTGCCCCTAGATATTCCTGCACCATGTTTATCAGACGCTGGCGATGGTTGCTGGAACCGATCATACTTTGGGGCTGCGGACTAAAGAATTGTCTGAACGCATCGGTCAGACGGCCACCTTCCCCACCGCTCCTTCTTTGACTGGCCGAAGCCTCAGCAACTCGTTGTCCAGGACCAGGAGTTTGCAACCTCCCAGTCTCTGGGAACGCGTTGCACAGACCTTTCTGCAAGGCCTCCCGGAGTTGTCTCATCCTCTGCTCCCTCTGCGACGGTAACATAAGGTCCGCAACCTTACCCTTGTACCGTGGATCAAGGAGAGTGGCCAGCCAGTAATGGTCCCTCTCCTTGATCCGAAGAATACGAGGATCCTTCCGCAGACTTTGCAGGATCAGGGAGGCCATGCAGCGTAGGTTTGCTGAGGCATTCGCTCCGGAGTCCTCTGGGTCACTAAGGACGACATGATCCGCAGCCACCTCCTCCCAGCCACGTACAAGTCCACTGGTTTCTTGGGACTGTAAATCATCCCTAAAAGACTGCTGCTGATGATGCTGAGTGCCAGCCTCCACCTCCATGCTGACACAATCCTCCTCCTCCTCCTCCTCCTCCTCCTCCTCCTCTTCCTGTGCGATGGGTGGGACAGAAGGAACACTGTCTGGGTAAAGGGGGCCTTGAGAGGCAAGGAAGTCCTCCTCTTCCTGCCTCTGTTCTGCCTCAAGTGCCCTGTCCATTATTCCACGCAGCGTGTGCTCCAACAGGTGGACAAGAGGTACAGTGTCACTGATGCATGCACTGTCACTGCTCACCATCCTCGTGGCCTCCTCAAATGGTGCCAGGACAGTGCATGCATCCCTGATCATGCCCCACTGGCGTGGAGAAAAAAAACCAAGCTCCCCTGACCCTGTCCTGGTGCCGTAGTCGCACAGGTACTCATTGATGGCCCTCTGCTGCGTGTGCAGCCGCTGCAGCATGGCCAACGTTGAGTTCCACCTGGTGGGCATGTCACATATAAGGCGGTTCTTGGGCAGGTTCAACTCCTTTTGCAGCTCAGCCAGGCGAGCACTGGCATTATAAGATCTGCGGAAATGCACACAGACTTTCCTGGCCTGCCTCAGGACATCCTGTAAGCCCGGGTACCTGCCCAAGAACCGCTGCACCACCAGGTTAAGGACGTGAGCCACACAGGGCACATGGGTCAGTTGTCCCTGTCGGAGGGCGGAGAGGAGGTTGGTGCCATTGTCGCAAACCACCATTCCTGGCTTAAGCTGGCGTGGCGTCAACCACCTCTCGGCCTGGCCCTGCAGAGCAGACAGGACCTCTGCCCCAGTGTGGCTTCTGTCCCCCAAACACACCAGCGCAAGCACGGCATGGCATCTTTTTGCCTGCGTACTTGCGTAGCCCCGTGAACGGCTACGGAGCACCGCTGGTTCATAGGACAAACCACAGGAAGAGGCCATGGAGGAAGAAGAAGAGGAGGGGGTGGAGGAGAGAGGTGTGTCACAACCAGTAGTAGCATTTTGGAGGCGTGGCGGTGGGACAACCTCCAACACTACTGCACCTTGTCCTGAATCCTTCCCAGCTGCCAAAAGAGTGACCCAATGGGCCGTGAAAGAAAGGTAACGTCCCTGTCCATGCCTGCTGGACCATGAGTCAGCGGTAATATGCACCTTACCGCTGACCGCCCTGTCCAGCGAGGCCAAGACATTGCCTTCCACATGCCGGTAGAGAGCCGGAATAGCCTTCCGTGAGAAAAAGTGGCGTTTGGGAACCTGCCACTGAGGAACCGCACATTGCACAAACTCACGGAAGGGGGCCGAGTCTACCAACTGAAAAGGCAGCAGTTGAAGCGCTAGCAATTTAGCCAAGCTAGCATTCAACCGCTGGGCATGTGGATGGCTGGGAGTGAACTTCTTTCGACGGTCCAGCAGCTGGGGCAGGGAAATTTGCCTGCTAGAATCGGACGTCGGTGTACTGCTAGCAGAGTGGGCGCAAGTACTTGGCTGTGACACACCTAATTCTACACCTTCATTCCTCTCAGTGCATGTTTCAGAGAGGACTGAAGTTATAGTGGGGTTGGAGATCCCAGCTGATGCGGTGCAAGGAGAGGTCCGCTTTGTTCTTTGGTGTGGGTCTTTGAGGTAGGCTTGCCAACGAGCTGCATGGCAGGTCAACATATGTCTGGTCAGGCATGTGGTACCCAAGCGGCTGATGTTTTGGCCACGCGATATACGCTTGAGACATATGTTGCAAACAGCAGCTGTGCGATCTGATGCACTAGCCTCAAAAAAGGCCCACACCAAAGAACTTTTTGAATGACGGGCAGAGGCAGCGCCCTGCACAGGCGGAGCTCTGCGGTGTGATTCCGTCGGTGTACTGCCCTTACGCTGGCCACCAAAGGGCATCCTGCCTCGTTGGAGATGTGCCTCCTCCTCATCCTCCTCCTCCTCCTCTCTCCTATTAGGCACCCACGTGGAGTCATTGACCTCATCATCCCCTCCCTCCTCATCACTGGAGCCAATCTGGCAGTATGCTGCAGCTGCTGGAACATGACTGCCAGATTGGTGTCCTTCTTGAGCATCCCCTCTGTCTGCTCTCACGCTACTGCCTTCCTCTAGCTGGGTTTCATCATCAGACCCTTCGAAACGCTGGGCATCCTCCTGGAGCATGTACCCAACACTGTGCTGAAACAGTTCGGGGGACTCCTCAGGAGGAGGACATGGTGGGTCTAGGGAAGGAGTGACTGATGATTTGTCTGACATTGATACCAGGGAAGACGACGCTTTGGCAGCTGCTTTTCCAGTACCCTGAGCCTGGGTGAGAGAGGATGAGGAGGAGGAGGAGGGCTTGGTCATCCACTCTACCAAGTCTTCGGCATGATGTGGCTCAACATGTCCAGCTGCCGAAAAGAAGGACAAGCGTGTCCCATGGCCATGTGCTGATGACAATGCACCGCGTCCACGACCAGCACTGTTGCCCCCAGACACAGAGCCTGCTTGCCCTCTTTTATTGCCTCCTGACTGTCTGCCTCTCCTTGTTTGCCTTCCAGACATTCTAATAGATGGCCTGCAGGGAGATGGGAAAAAAGCAATAAGGGCTACCTTCAGGTGTCCTTCTCTGTCCCTTGAAACAAGGACTTTCACAGTGAAAGAAACTGACACTGTCCTTACCTAGAGTTTTCTATCCCTAGAATAAATGTTTTTTTTAATCACAATATAGCACAAGGACAATTCACTCAATGTCTCTCCAGGTCCCTGGAAACAAGGACTTGCAGAGTGAAAGAAACTGACACTGTCCCTACCTAGAGTTTTCTGTCCCTAGAATAAATGTTTTTTTTAATCACAATATAGCACAAGGAAAATTAACTCACTGTCCTTACAGGTCCCTGGAAACAAGGACTTGCAGAGTGAAAGAAACTGACACTGTCCCTACCTAGAGTTTTCTGTCCCTAGAATAAATGTTTTTTTTAATCACAATATAGCACAAGGACAATTAACTCACTGTCCTTACAGGTCCCTGGAAACAAGGACTTGCAGAGTGAAAGAAACTGACACTGTCCCTACCTAGAGTTTTCTGTCCCTAGAATAAATGTTTTTTTTAAGCACAATATAGCACAAGGACAATTAACTCACTGTCCTTACAGGTCCCTGGAAACAAGGACTTGCAGAGTGAAAGAAACTGACACTGTCCCTACCTAGAGTTTTCTGTCCCTAGAATAAATGTTTTTTTTAAGCACAATATAGCACAAGGACAATTAACTCACTGTCCTTACAGGTCCCTGGAAACAAGGACTTGCAGAGTGAAAGAAAAAAAACACTCTCCCTACCTACAGTTTTCTGTCCCTAGAAAAAATGTTTTTTTTAATCACAATATAGCACAAGGAAAATTAACTCACTGTCCTTACAGGTCCCTGGAAACAAGGACTTGCAGAGTGAAAGAAAAAAAACACTCTCCCTACCTACAGTTTTCTGTCCCTAGAAAAAATGTTTTTTTTAATCACAATATAGCACAAGGAAAATTAACTCACTGTCCTTACAGGTCCCTGGAAACAAGGACTTGCAGAGTGAAAGAAACTGACACTGTCCCTACCTAGAGTTTTCTGTCCCTAGAATAAATGTTTTTTTTAATCACAATATAGCACAAGGAAAATTAACTCACTGTCCTTACAGGTCCCTGGAAACAAGGACTTGCAGAGTGAAAGAAACTGACACTGTCCCTACCTAGAGTTTTCTGTCCCTAGAATAAATGTTTTTTTTAAGCACAATATAGCACAAGGACAATTAACTCACTGTCCTTACAGGTCCCTGGAAACAAGGACTTGCAGAGTGAAAGAAAAAAAACACTCTCCCTACCTACAGTTTTCTGTCCCTAGAAAAAATGTTTTTTTTAATCACAATATAGCACAAGGAAAATTAACTCACTGTCCTTACAGGTCCCTGGAAACAAGGACTTGCAGAGTGAAAGAAACTGACACTGTCCCTACCTAGAGTTTTCTGTCCCTAGAATAAATGTTTTTTTTAATCACAATATAGCACAAGGAAAATTAACTCACTGTCCTTACAGGTCCCTGGAAACAAGGACTTGCAGAGTGAAAGAAACTGACACTGTCCCTACCTAGAGTTTTCTGTCCCTAGAATAAATGTTTTTTTTAAGCACAATATAGCACAAGGACAATTAACTCACTGTCCTTACAGGTCCCTGGAAACAAGGACTTGCAGAGTGAAAGAAACTGACACTGTCCCTACCTAGAGTTTTCTGTCCCTAGAATAAATGTTTTTTTTAATCACAATATAGCACAAGGAAAATTAACTCACTGTCCTTACAGGTCCCTGGAAACAAGGACTTGCAGAGTGAAAGAAACTGACACTGTCCCTACCTAGAGTTTTCTGTCCCTAGAATAAATGTTTTTTTTAAGCACAATATAGCACAAGGACAATTAACTCACTGTCCTTACAGGTCCCTGGAAACAAGGACTTGCAGAGTGAAAGAAAAAAAACACTCTCCCTACCTACAGTTTTCTGTCCCTAGAAAAAATGTTTTTTTTAATCACAATATAGCACAAGGAAAATTAACTCACTGTCCTTACAGGTCCCTGGAAACAAGTACTTGCAGAGTGAAAGAAACTGACACTGTCCCTACCTAGAGTTTTCTGTCCCTAGAATAAATGTTTTTTTTAATCACAATATAGCACAAGGAAAATTAACTCACTGTCCTTACAGGTCCCTGGAAACAAGGACTTGCAGAGTGAAAGAAACTGACACTGTCCCTACCTAGAGTTTTCTGTCCCTAGAATAAATGTTTTTTTTAAGCACAATATAGCACAAGGACAATTAACTCACTGTCCTTACAGGTCCCTGGAAACAAGGACTTGCAGAGTGAAAGAAACTGACACTGTCCCTACCTAGAGTTTTCTGTCCCTAGAATAAATGTTTTTTTTAATCACAATATAGCACAAGGAAAATTAACTCACTGTCCTTACAGGTCCCTGGAAACAAGGACTTGCAGAGTGAAAGAAACTGACACTGTCCCTACCTAGAGTTTTCTGTCCCTAGAATAAATGTTTTTTTTAATCACAATATAGCACAAGGACAATTAACTCACTGTCCTTACAGGTCCCTGGAAACAAGGACTTGCAGAGTGAAAGAAACTGACACTGTCCCTACCTAGAGTTTTCTGTCCCTAGAATAAATGTTTTTTTTAAGCACAATATAGCACAAGGACAATTAACTCACTGTCCTTACAGGTCCCTGGAAACAAGGACTTGCAGAGTGAAAGAAACTGACACTGTCCCTACCTAGAGTTTTCTGTCCCTAGAATAAATGTTTTTTTTAAGCACAATATAGCACAAGGACAATTAACTCACTGTCCTTACAGGTCCCTGGAAACAAGGACTTGCAGAGTGAAAGAAACTGACACTGTCCCTACCTAGAGTTTTCTGTCCCTAGAATAAATGTTTTTTTTAATCACAATATAGCACAAGGAAAATTAACTCACTGTCCTTACAGGTCCCTGGAAACAAGGACTTGCAGAGTGAAAGAAACTGACACTGTCCCTACCTAGAGTTTTCTGTCCCTAGAATAAATGTTTTTTTTAATCACAATATAGCACAAGGACAATTAACTCACTGTCCTTACAGGTCCCTGGAAACAAGGACTTGCAGAGTGAAAGAAACTGACACTGTCCCTACCTAGAGTTTTCTGTCCCTAGAATAAATGTTTTTTTTAAGCACAATATAGCACAAGGACAATTAACTCACTGTCCTTACAGGTCCCTGGAAACAAGGACTTGCAGAGTGAAAGAAACTGACACTGTCCCTACCTAGAGTTTTCTGTCCCTAGAATAAATGTTTTTTTTAAGCACACTATAGCAGAAGCACAAAACACACTGACACTCTCCCTACCTATCCTTCTCTTTCCCTAAACTAAAGGAATCCAGGTTAAGCAAGAAAGAAATAACAGTCACTGTCCCTGCCTATGCTACTCTATCCCTGCTCCGGAACACACTACACTAGGCCGCCGTGCTGGCGGCCTTTTATAGTGTGGGGCGTGTACTAAACACCCTCAGCAATAATTGGCCACAGGCATCCTGCCTGTGGCCAATCATTGCTCTCCTCGCTGCCGGCGCTGTGATTGGCCAAGCATGCGGGGTCACAGTGCATGCTTGGCCAATCACAGCGCCTGGATGACACTGCGATGGCGTAGTGCATTGTGGGCCGTTCGCGTCACTCGAATTTGGCGCGAACGGCCCAAATCGTTCGATCTTCGTCGAACGATCGAACAGCCAATGTTCGAGTCGAACGTATGTTCGACTCGAACACGAAGCTCATCCCTAGTCAGCAGACAGATCAAGTGCTCATCGTTTGGGCTCATGCATACTGCAGCTCAAAGAAGCAGCTTCTACAGGCTTTTGAGCTCTTATTTTTTCTGCCTAGAAACTCCCCTCCATGTTAGACAATGGGGGTTATTTACGAAAGTCAAATCCGCTTTGCACTTCAAGTGCACTGGCAAATTTCCACTGGTGAGCGTTGATTCGCAATTTTCAGATCGTATAAAACAAATACCTTTTAACCACTTAAGCCCCGGAGCATTTTGTTGCTAAAGGACCAGGCCTCTTTTTGCGAATTCGGCACTGGGTCGATTTAACTGACAATTGCGCGGTCGTGCGACATGGTTCCCAAACAAAATTGACGCCCTTTTTTTCCCACAAATAGAGCTTTCTTTTGGTGGTATTTGATCACCTCTGTGGTTTTTATTTTTTGCGCTATAAATAAAAATATAGCGACAATTTTGAAAAAAATTACATATTTTTTACTTTTTGCTATAATAAATATCCCCAAAAAATATACTAAAAAACATTTTTTTCCCTCAGTAAAGGCCGATACATATTCTTCTACATATTTCTGGTAAAAAAAAATCGCAATAAGCGTTTATTGATTGGTTTGCGCAAAAGTTATAGCGTCTACAAAATAGGGGGTCGTTTTATGGCATTTGTATTAATAACTTTTTTATTTACTAGTAATGGCGGCGATCAGCGATTTTTATCGTGACTGCGACATTATGGCGGACACATCGGACACTTTTGACACATTTTTGGGACCATTGGCATTTTTACAGCGATCAGTGCTATAAAAATGCACTGATTACTGTGAAAATTACACTGGCAGTGAAGGGGTTAATCTCTAGGTGGCGCTTTAGGTGTTAAGTGTGCCCTAGTGAGTGATTCTTACTGTTGGGGGGCGTGGCTTGGCGTGTGACATCACTGATCGTCGTTCCCTATGACAGGGAACAGACGATCACTGACATGCCACTAGGAAGAACGGGGAAAGGTTTGTTTACACTTACCTCTCCCCGTTTTTCAGCTCTGTGACCCGATCGCGGGAGACCGGCCGCGGTCATGGATCTTCTGACCGGGTCGCGCGCGACCCGCGGCTGGGATCTTAAAGGGGACGTACCTGTACGCCCTTCTGCCCAGCCGTGCCATTCTGTCGACGTTTATCGTCGTGCGGCGGTCCTTATGTGGTTAAAATACGTTTGGCATAACTACATCAGTTTTACCAGCAAAGCAGCTTCATTATTATCCCATTAAAGAAGATGAGAATGTGCGCTGCATTTTAACATTTCATCAATTGCCGTGTCGCAAATGTTATTCTAGATTACGAATGGTAGTTTACAAGACCGAACTCTTCCAGGTCGTTCCTAATTCCGAGCATGCGCATTTGTACTTTCGACTTTTGTGTGACGATTTCTATACTGACCATCTGAAAATCAGACACTAATGCCGCGTACACACGACTGTTTTTCATGACGAGAAAAATGCCATTTTTTTATTTGGTCATTAAAAACGATCGTGTGTGGGCTCCAGAGCATTTTTCACAACATGAAAAATGGGCATTAAAAATTTGGAACATGCTCTAATTTTTCTCGTTTTTCTCGTCATGAAAAACGGCCGTGTGTAGGCTTTAACGACGTGAAAAAAATGCGCATGCTCAGAAGCAAGTGATGAGACGGGAGCGCTCGTTCTGGTAAAACTAGCGTTCGTAATGGAGATAGCACATTCGTCACGCTGTAACGGACTGAAGAGCACGAGGCTGAAAAGCGCGAATCGTCTCTCATCAAACTTTACTAACACAAGAATCAGCAAAAGCAGCCCAAAGGGTGGCGCCATCCGAATGGAACTTACCCTTTATAGTGCTGTCGTACATTTCGTACGTCACCGCGCTTTGCTCGAGCATTTTTTTTCATGATCGTGTGTAGGCAAGGCAGGCTTGAGAAGAGTCACGTTGAGAAAAACTTTGTTTTTTTCAATGACATTAAAAACGGTCGTGTGTACATAAGTTCACATCAGACAAAAATTTTATAGCCGGCACATCCAGCTTTTGTCTGACAAAAAAGACGAATCGGCTGTCAAAAGCACCGTACTAACGATCCGAAAATCGTCAGACAGCTCGTCTTGCGAATTTTCCCTTCTGATTTTCGCATTGTGTGTACAAGGCCATAGAGTAACAGGTGGCTTCAGCCACACAAACAAACCTCTCATTCCCACTGTATGGGCCAGAGAACCCATGTGAATAAGCCCTTGTGTTTTTTTTTATTATTTTTTACATTAAAATTTTTATTTTTTAGGTTTTAATTAATTTTTACATCTATTAAATTATTTATTTTTCACAACTCTTTGGGGGGAGAGGGGTCTTTGGTGAAATATTGGGGTGCTTGATAATGCAGATACTGACTGCCACAAGCGAGTCAACACATGATTACAGAACCAAGAACTGTCTTCCTAGCAGACATAGTTATTGTGGCCCCTGGGGTGCTCTGACATGTGCACCGTCGGGTGCCTGTACTAAGGTATTACCATCATAACCTGGGGTGACCAAAATTGACTTTACACAGGAGGAGGTAAGTACAGAATAACTTTTGTTATGTGTGGGTACTATATACTGCTGTCTTGTTGTATCTGTGGCATTAGATGAGGTCATTTATCTCTCCACTAGCTGATTTCACAGTTTGTTTGTTTTTTTAGACAAATAGCAATGTATTTAAAGCAGAACTTCACCTCAAAAAACAATTACACAGACATAATAAATGAAGACTGTTGAAATTGGTGTCATTATAACAAGGTAACAAAGTAAGTATTGCACTCACTTGGTAGGGATTTCTAATATGCGTATCATCCCTGGTGAAGCAGGCATCAATCAGTCTGTAACGACCAGTGGATAGGGTGGCTGGTGTGGGCTGGATTGAAGTATACAGCGTCTGTGAGGCAAGCAGCAGTTGGAGGAGGATGTCAGGGATGCACTGATGGTAGTGGCTGAGGGAGGCTGGAGAGCGAGCTGTCAGGCTGCGTGTCGGCTTCCGGGTCTTGTGTTCCTCGATCTGAGATGTGGAGTTCCTGGGGGCTAGGACTCAGGCTACCCTGCAGTTTCAAGTACCCTACAGTCCCAAAGGCCGGGTAGAGCCCTTTGGGACATCTGTGCATGTATATTCAAACAAAAATGGTGCTGCTGGAGGGGGGCAAAGCCATCAAGGAAGCTGAAGTTCCTCTTTAAGGCCCCTTTTCACATGGGTGCCTCCATTCTGTGGGATCCGCTTACTCAGCGGGGGTTTGCTCCGCTGATCCCCAGTAAGCAGGCGGATGACAGGTCCGTCTCCACTTACTGAGTAGAGCAGAGATGGACAGAGTCCCGCTCTCCTCAATGGGGAGATCGGATGAAAACGGGCCACTTGTCCATTTCTATCCAATCCGATCCACCAGACGGCTGGAAAATAGGACCTCCGTCCCTCTGGTTTTGGCGGACAGGATCAGATCGGATAGCAGCAGGTGTCAGCGGACATGTCACCACTGACATCCGCCGCTCTATAGAGGTGAATTGAGTATCCAATCAGGTCCGCCTGAAAAACTGACAGGCAGACCTGATTGGCCAGCCCGTGAAAAAGGGGCCTAAAGTGGAACTTCTCCCTCCCAATTTATATTGATTTTTATTCATGCTGCTAGCATTAGTAAACAGATAAATATGATATACTTTCCTACATTTCTTCGATAACCTCCTGGTTTCTTGCCTAGGCAAATGATCTCATACATCCCAGGAGTCTTTAGGAGAGGAGAGGTTTTCTCAGATAAGCACACATACTTGCTTGAGCTAAGGGCAAATGGATTCCAGGAAGTAAATGCTAAAATAAATATTTGCCCTTACTTAAGATGTCCACAACCAGGAACGCTAGGGGTATGATTTTCAGTGATCAGTGTTTTCTCAGCAAAATAAAGCATTGAGACGTGGATAGATAGGGGAGTTTGTGGCGCTCAGATGCAGTGACGTTCCGCTTTATTATATTCTAAAAGCCACCAATGTAAAATTTACAGAGACAGCACTAAAAGGCTGTAACTAAGCTCTGTGCTTTCTCAAATTATTCTGCCAGCAATTTGAATTTATACTTGGTTATTGGATAGTGTCATATATATATTTCTACGGACTTTAGTGGCAACCATTATATTTGTCTAGGAGCACACAATGGCAGCAGAGATTCTTCTTCACTAGTAGAAGTCTTCTTTGCAAGCATACAGAAGCGATCTGGCAGGGAGGTTCACTTGCCAACATCCTGAGACCCTCAATCCACAAGTGCAGTCCTTCCGTACTGTAAATTGCCATTCAGCAATTTAAAAAAAAAAGTGAAAAAAAAAAAAGGCACAAGGATTGCGGTAAACTTTATCGCCAGCGTGAAAGAGCCCTAACACAGGAGGCTTATTGACTTAAGTAAAGCTAGCCATACATGCATCATAATTTGCTCCATGGGTGGCCCTGTGGGCAACACTAGGATCGACCAAAGTTAAGATTTCAATTGACTGTTTAAGCACTGTTCAGGTATTCTGACAGCCAGCAGCTTCAGGTGTCAGAACAACAGTTTGTAATGGAAGATTTGCTCATCCTGTTGGATGGAGGAATCAGTTTTTTTTCCGTTATGCTATTATGCTATATGTATATGGCCAGCTTAAATTTATGAGTGGTTACAAAATCCTGGTATGCAGATAATCTAATGTAATGTTTAAAGTGATCTCAGTGAAACATTTCGGGAGAAACTAAAGATCTCCACAAAAGTGCCCATTTTATCTTTTATTCCCTGGGAAATGGAGACCAAGAATCTGCTCGACTCCCAGCTAAATTCTCCAGGTTTTATACATTTGATCACCAGTCTTTAAAGAGGAAGTAAACCCTCTGACAATTTTCTTGAAAAAAAAAAAACCCTGCAAGAAAAAGGCATAATGAGCTAGTATGCTATGCATACTAGCTCATTATGTGGCACTTTCCTGAAATTGAATCCCCTGAAGTCCTCCTTGTTCCCCTCCGCCACCATGTCCCCTCTGAGCTTCTTCCTGGTAACGCCGCTCCGGCGCTGTGATTGGCCGGAGCAGCGATGACGTCACACGCATGTGTGCGGGGCCGGCATTCGCCCTTTCAGAAAACTGCCATGTCCCATTCATTATGCAGGGACGCTCAGTGCGCCTGTGCCGTAGACATCGGTGCAGTGTTATCTGCAAATATCTCCTTAACCGTGTAGTTTAAGGAGATATTTCATGCATCTACAGGTAAGCCTTAATCTAGGCTTACCTGTAGGTGCAAGTTGTCAAAACGGAAAATTTATTACCAAATACTTACCGTAATTTTTCTTTCCTGATAGACTCCATGGCAGACTACGTGTGGGTTAACCCCGCCTCCTCTCCACAGCTATAGGACCCCATACCCATAAATTTGAGCTCACCTCCACAGACAGGTGTTCCGTAACTAGCCGACTCAAGTTTCAACTTTCATATTTTTAATTCATGGGTGGGAACTCCGTCTGCCATGGAGTCTATCAGGAAAGGAAAATTACGGTAAGTATTTGGTAATAAATTTTCCGTTTTCCTGACAGACTCCATGGCAGACTACGTGTGGGAATCCACACGGGAGGGTATGCTGAACAAAAAATATTTTAATCTTTCCCGTCAACTGACAGGATTTTTCGACCAAAATTAACAGAGGAAAGGGAAGCAGGCTCAATACAATAATGAGACATAAATGTATGAATAGAAGACCACGAAGCTGCCTTGCATATCACTTCAGGAGCCATGTGTCGAGCTGCTGCCCATGAGGCTGCCATGCCTCTGGTGGAATGAGCCGTCACCGCCTCTGGAGGAGCCAAGCCCTTTGCCCTGTAGGCCTGTTGGATAGATTGAACAATCCAGGCTGCTATCGTTCTGGAGGAAGCCCTCTTTCCTTTGTTGCTACCAGTGTGTAACAAGAACAGGTAGTTCGAGCTTCTAAAAGATGAAGTAACTCGCAAGTATTCTTTCAGAGTCTCGCCCACATCCAAGGGATGATTGTCTGCTGATTCCGGAGAATTGAAAGTAGGAAGGACTATTTCTTGATTCTTGTGAAAAACTGACGTGACTTTTGGCTTAGACCCAAGCATGGGAAGGAGGACCACTCGGTCCGGGAAGAAGTCAAAAAGGGTTCTTGACAACCCAGGAAGCTTATTTCTGAAACCCTTTTGGCTGAAGTAATGGCCACTAGAAAGGCCAGTTTGATTGATAAGTCCTTAATAGAAAGATCCTTGTTGTTGAGTGCTGAAAGAGCATCAAGGACGAGCGGAAGATCCCATTTGGGGAATCTAGGTTTCCTCTGAGGCCTGATTCTCGAAGCCCCCTGAAAGAATTGTTGAACCAGGGGATGAGTTGCCTATGATGTTCCTGAAAATGCCGATAAGGCTGAAACTTGTCAATCAGTTCCCTCAGAGTACAAAGGAAGATCCAAGCCTGATTGGAGAAAACTCAAAACGTCTTGAACTCCAGGATTTCTGAAAGATTTTCCAGCAGAAGTCATGAAGCTGACAAACCTGGTCCAGATTCTGTTGTAGGTTTTGTTCGTGTTAGGCTTTCTGGAGCTCATAAGGGTAGAGAATACCCCTAAAGCACACCCAAGAGACTCTAGCCTAAAGCTCATCAGATTCAGGAGAGGAAACCATGGCCTGTTCGGCCAGTATGGTGCTATTGTTATCACTTCACCTTTCTCCAACTGGAGCCGCTGCAGGAATTTTTGCATGATCGGAGGTGGAGGGAAGGCATATGCCTTGTTGAATTTCCATTGGCTTGTTAATGCATCTACTCCGAAGGCTTGACTGCACCGACCTCAAGTGTAGTATCTGTCTACTTTGTGATTGCAGGGGGATGCAAACAGATCCACTTCTGGATCGATTCCCAACGATAGGATCCACTTGAATGTCTGTGTATGCAGTGACCATTCGTTGTTGTCTAGGTTGCTGCGTGACAGGAAGTCCGCTTGAATGTTCTGTTTCCCTGGAATGAAGACTGCTGTTAAGTTGAGTAGATTCCTCTGAGCCCAGGTCATAATGGGCTCGACCTCTTGGAGAAGGGCAGAGCTCCGAGTGCCCCCTTGTCTCTTCACATATGCCACAGCGGTGGTATTGTCCATTTTCAGTAGGACCGACTTCCCTTTCAGAAGGTGGGAGAAAGCGCGAAGGGCACACCATGCCGCACGCAATTCCAGAACGTTTGACCCTGGAATGTGGAGATGGGCATCCCATTTGCCCTGAGCCAGTTCTGCTCCACAATGTGCTCCCCAGCCCGCATTGCTGGCATCGGATGAAACAGTCATCCATTGGATGGGAGCAAGGGAGTGGCATGTTAACAAGTTTTTGTGTTGAAGCCACCAGAGAAGACTGTTCCTCATTGACTGAGTAGTCCTGATCAGCTGATTGCGATCGTCTGTCTTCCATTGCTGAAGGAATCCTGATTGAAAAGGCCGAAGCCTCCACATTGCCCATTTGACCATGGGGAACGTGGCCACCATCATGCCGATTATCTTCAGGCACTGTGACGCCCTTAGGTGAGAGTAGTCTAGGGCTAAAGATATTCTTATCCTAATGACCGGGATTTTTCTTCCGAAAGAGAGATGGTATTCTCTACTGTGTCGAATTGAGCTCCTAGGTAGGTTAGGCGTAGGGTCGGGTCTGGCTGACTTTTCTCTCGGTTTAGGAGCCATCTGAACTCTATCAATGTAGAGATCACTTGATCTTTGTGGATCAGCAGCTGCTGCTTGTCTTGGGACAGTAGTAGCAGCTCGTCCAGGTAATGATACAGACGCACACCCTGTATTCTGATAAGAGACACAATTACCGACAGTACCTTGGAAAAGACCCTTGGAGAGGTCGTTAGTCCAAATGGAAGACAAATAAATTGTAAGTGCTCTCGTTCGACCTGAAATCGAAGGTATTTGTAGAATTCTTCTGCCACGGGAACATGAAAATACGCGTCCTTAACATCTATTGAGATCAACCAGTCACCTGGTTGAACAACTTTTTGGATGGTTGAGAGTGCTTCCATCTTGAATTTCTCATGCTTTATGTACCTGTTCAGGAAAGTGAGATCTATAACTGGACGCCAAGAGCCTTTCTTCTTTTGTACTAGGAAGAGGGGGAAGTATACCCCTGGAATTCCTCGTCCTTTGGGACGGGCACCACTGCTCCTTGATCTTTCAGGGCATTCACATATGAAAGAAGAACTTGTTGTTTTTCTTCTGATTGAGGCAGTGAAGATTGCATTGGTCTGCATGGAGGGACTTTGGTGAAGGACCATGCGTGACCTGTTGAGACCGTTTTGATGGTCCAATAATCTGAGATCAAGGTCACCCAGACGTGCCGGCAGAGACGTAGGCGAGCCCCTACCCGACCGCTTGGGCAGGCCCAATCTCAAAAGGACTTGGTTGGCTCGCGCCCACCGGGCGTCTGTTTCTTGCCAGATTTTTTGGAAAGATATCTGCCTATTCCAGTTCCAGCTTCTCCTAAAATCCCGTCCGGGCCTATAGGAGCATGCCTCTCTTGAACGCTCTGTACTGCGTCTCTGCTGAGGTTTTCTTTGGTTAAACGGACGTTTGTCCTGAGGGAGGAATCCCGACTTTCCGCCTGTAGCCTTTGAAATGGCATTATACAGTTTGTTTCCAAACAAGGAAGTTCCTTCAGAAGGAATTTTGCACCATGCCTGCTTTGAGGCAGGATCAACAAGCCAGGGGCGCAACCATAGTGCTCGTTTGGCTGTGACCGAAGATAGCAAGGATCTAGCCATCAAGCGGATGAGATCAATTGAAGCTTCTCCCAAAAAGGCGATAGCCAGTTTAAGTTCTTGCACTGCTGAACTTTGTGCCAATTCCTCCGAGACACCTTTCAGAACGGAGTCAACATTTTCCACCCAGGCCTCCATTGCTTTGGAGGTGACTGCAAGGGCTAGGGCTGGTTTGCAAGCCATACCGTTCAAGTTATATATTCTCTTAATGTCTTGGTCAATCTTTCAATCCAGACCATCTTTAAAAGATACAGTGTCATCTAGCAGGAGGGTGACATGCTTCGCTAGGCGCATTACTGCTGCATCCACGAGGGGAGCATTTTCCAAACCTTCTTATCCCCCTTGCTCCATTCTTCCTTAAACACTCCTTTCAGCTCGGTGTGAAATTGGAACATTATTTCCCCAGTTTCTTAAACAGTTCCTTTGTTTCTCTGGGGGGGGGGGGGCAGTGGTATCTTCCAACTTTAAGGTTTCCATCACTGCCTTGATCAGTGGAGAGACTAAAGCGTAGTCTAATCCCACTACAGAATCATCTCCCTCCATCTCGTCTTGCGAGTAATCATGGGAGGAATCACAGAATCATCTCCCTCCATCTCGTCTTGCGAGGAATCATGGGAGGAATCACAGAATCATCTCGTCTTGCGAGGAATAATGGGAGGAATCATGGGGCTGGAATTGGCCGGAATCCTCCTGGGCCTCGTCAGCCAAGGAGCCAGACAAGGTGGTGGACTGGCTCCTCGTGTGGGGGGGCATCTATTTCCATCATAGACTGCTGTACCACACGTTTAATAAGAGACTCAAGATTTTGATTTTTCGGTCTCTTTCTCACCGACCGCTCGGGCATAGCATGGGTCACACATCGATTTGCCCTCTGGGATTCTAGTTTTACATCCCCAACAGGCTCTGTGATCAGAGCGATTATCGCGGTTGTGGTAGCGGTGACTTGAGGAGGAATGGGAACATCTCCTATATTTAGAGGGGGAATGTGAGCGTCCCCTATGATAGTGGGTCCCAGACAGAGTGTCACGTCTGGACCTGGAGGATGATTGGTGATGGTGATGATGATGGTGATGATGATGGTGCAGCCTGGCAAGGTCCCTATCCTGTGACCGATGAACTGATGTAGCCGGGCTGTAAGAGATAATACAGACAAAGGGAGGGGGAGGAAGGTGGGCAGGTTGTAACCGTTAGCAACCACCAGAAAAAAATGACACCAAATACACCAACCCCCTACCCACTCCGCACAGACCTTGTGCGGGGGGGCTGGCCACACGGCGGTGCAGATGAGTCCATGACGAAGAAGACACACAATGATGCGTAACTCCACTACCTAGACTAAGGATAAGCAAATCAATGCAAGAACAGCGCAGAAAAAAAAAAAGTATTTTTTTTTTTTTTTTAAACTGTCCCTTTAAGAGACACTAAGCATTACAAGCATTACATGCATTACATTGCCAAGAAGTGCTTACCCCGTCCTGGTAGTATTGAGACTCCGGGAGGCTGCTGCTATATGCCCACAGGTTATCCCACCTGTATAGGGCTCCTCAGCGGTTTAAATCACCCGCCGGAATGACGTCATGGCCGGTCCCGCTGTGCGCATGCATCGGAGGGACCGAACCTACTGCGCCTGCGCGGCCCCTGACCCCTCCGCCATACTGCGCATGCGCAAATACCAAGCCTCGGTTTCACCGTGGCTCTGCGCATGCACAGACGATCAACAGGCTGGGATCAGGAAGGGAATGGCATCCTGGAACGCAAAAGCGTTCCACACATATACTAAGCTTAGCGGCGCTGTATGACAGAGAAAAAACAGCAGAGAAAGACATACAAACAAACAAACAAACAAAAACTATCTGCCATGGAAATAGAAAAAGTCTTCAGACCTTGCCAGCTGAGATCCACCGTCCGTCATGGTACGCTGGGGCCACATCCCTTCCACCATAGGGGTATCCATCAGCCCAAAACCACTCACCCGCTCATAGCTGGGCCCTGGGTGCACCGCACAACTCGTACCTGATCCGACAGACATCCTGGACTGCACCTGAATTGCATAATGAAGGGTCCATGTGAGGAGGATAGAAAAGGAACACCTGTCTGTGGAGGTGAGCTCAAATTTATGGGTATGGGGTCCTATAGCTGTGGAGAGGAGGCGGGGTTAACCCACACGTAGTCTGCCATGGAGTCTGTCAGGAAAGTGGGTTTACAACCACTTTAATGGGGCCCATTTCCCCTTGATTCCATAGACTATCATATTTTAATACTAAACAGGATAATTGATCCTCCATTGTAACCCATGTTTAGCTGAGAAATGTAAACGCTATACCAGATCTATGTAAGTTTTGTAGCAAAAGTTACACACGTTTTCAAAATATTTCACTCAGCATCTGAAAACAAATAGTTATACCATTATTTTTCCCATTTTTCAATTTGCTGATAATCTTGGGCTCACTGAACAGTCAATGTTATATGGTTCAAATTTTACCTAAGGCACTTCCCTGGCTAATATCCAGAAGGAGGGACCTCTCCACAGCCTGGCACATCTGCCCATACTTACTGAAATTCCTCCGACACTCTGCGAGCATGTGTGAAAGAAAAAATGGACAGGGCGGTCTGCAGTAGTGCAAGCATTACATGAGGGTTGTAAGGTAATACATTGAATAAACCTTTAAAAATGTGTTTTGCCCTGCCCTCCTGATTTCCTAGTGCCCAACATTAGGATGGGTTGTAAAACTAACCATAAGGGGAGCTCAAGAGTTGTGAAGCGTAGGGCTGACCCTGACTTACAGGAAAAGTCAAGCCTTGCATCCAACATCAGCTGCTGGTATCTCTGGCCCACGTTGAATGTGAAGTTTTTACTGAAGATGACCATGCTTGCTCTTTTTTTTTTGAATTTTTATTATTATTAATTTGCATTAGGGTTGTCCCGATACCGATACTAGTATCGGTATCGGGACCGATACCAAGCATTTGCGCGAGTACTTGTACTCACGCAAATGCTCCCGATGCCCAGTCCGATACTTATTTTTTTTTCTCAGAGCGGGGGGTGGAGAGCAGGGCGGAGACCGGGGCGGAGAGCGGGACGGAGAGTGTGCGGCGGGGGGCGGAGACCAGGGCGGAAGGGCGGAGAGCGGGGCGGGGGGCGGAGACCAAGACGGAGAGCGTGGCAGAGACCAGAGCGGAGAGCAGAGCGAGTCTTCAGGCGGGTAAGTAAAATGAATTTGATCCAATTGCCTGTCTGCTGCTCAAATGCTACCTGTTCCCCCTTCACCTCCATGCCGCTGTTCCCCCTTCACTTCCATGCCGCTGTTCCCCCTTCACCTCCATGCCGCCGTCCCCCTTCGTGCTGCCGCCCCCTCCGTGCTCCTCCTCCACCCCCTCGGTATCTCAGGATGGAGAGCGGAGGTAGGAGCCGATAAATCCGGCTCCTTACTTGTCTGAATGTACCGAGTCATCACTGACTCTGTCCATTCACATAACTGAAACATCGTAAACTGTGTTTACAATGTTTCAGTTTATGAATGGAGAGGAGCCGCTGTCTTCTCTCCATTCATTTTCAGCGCAGCAGAGGCTGCTGAGAAAGGGACTGGGGAATATGTGTCCCTAGTCCCTTTCCCTGTCTCAAAGGGGAGATGTCAGAGGTCTGTTAAGACCCCTGATATCTCACCAAAGCCCCCCACAACAGGGCTGATAAAAAAAAAAAAAAAAAAATGACTTGTAAAAAAAATAAAATAAAAGAAAACACACACACTGACACTGTCCACCCCCCCCCCCCCTTAAAAAAAATAAAGCATTGTAAAAAATAAATAAATAAAAAAAATAGTAAAAAAAAAAAAAAAAATAGTAAAAAAAAAAAAAATACTGACACATGAGATTAAAAAAAAGTATCGGTATTCGGTATCGGCGAGTACTTGAAAAAAAGTATCGGTACTTGTACTCGGTCTTAAAAAAGTGGTATCGGGACAACCCTAGTTTGCATAGCTCAGGTCTGTGAAACAAAATCTCAACCTGGAGTTGATCATCTAAGGTAGCTGAAGCCAAGCACTGACCTTCTTTCCACTTCTTAACTACAAGAGCCAGCCACAGATTTTCAGTTGTACGCTCATTATGGGACTTCCATTCCTTTAGGACCCCTGTACAGCACTAAAGTGTCCATGGGCCTCATGTATGTAGCTGACCAACACACTGAAATCTGACTGCACCACCTCCTTAGATCTATTAAGAACTCTGTAGTTTGGGGACACACTGTGTTGCTATGGCTATGTTGGTAATGGTTTATAGCTTAGATATCTGGTTAGATTTTAGTTACATGTGTTGTGTTTGGAAGATAAGGCTCCCCCTATGGATATGCAAATGAACCCGTTAGACTAGTTAATGAACTCCGCACAAGAAGTGAAGCTACAGGATATAATGTAGGGGGGAGGGGATAGAGGACTTTGAACAGGCCATGTGGTCAGACAAAAAACACTTGTTCTAGAGAACGAGTTGTTTTTGAGACTTCAGAGGAAACCAATGTTTTGTGCTGGACTCCGAGCTATGCGAAAACTCCATCATCATGAAACCCAATTTAAGTAGCGGATAATTATACTTCTGCCTATCACATACACCATGGATATGCAATTCGCGGACCTCCAGCTGTTGCAAAACTACGAGTCCCATCATGCCTCTGGGTGTCATGCTTATGCTGTCAGAGTCTTGCTATGCCTCATGGGACTTGTAGTTTGGCAACAGCTGGAGGTCCGCTAATTGCATATCCCTGACATACACAGTCCATGCCTGTTTGCTGAGAAGGATAGTTTGGGCATATGTATGTAGTGGGGTGCTATATTTAAGGGGAGTATCTGAGTGGTAGTTCGGCTCAGATACACTAATTGTTAGGTTTCTTGGACCATTTCTGTCCTTGGGAGATAGTATTGGTGTGCTGTTCCCTGTGGCCTGCAGGTGGCGCTGTTGCCGTGGGCCAGGGTTGAACCACTGATACAAGGTTGTGCCTTTTCTTGTCCCTTCTCGGCAGCAGTACGGCGGGGTGGGGAACCTGCTGTGTCTGTCGGGAGAGGGTATAAAAAGGGGCGGCCATCTTCCAGCGGGGTTCGTTCGCGCCCAGGCACCTTCAGCCTGGGTGGTGCGTGTGTCGCCTCCGGGTGCCCTAGGCCCAGAGGCAGAGTTCCTGTTCCATCCCAGACATCTTCGGTCTGGGGTGAGGTACTATTTTTGAGGCCCAGCGCTCAGTACCTTTGGCTGGGTTCCGCCGGGGATTGAGGGCTCCCAGGGTGCCGCCTTGCAAGGGGACCCGGAACCGAGGAGGCCAGGGGAGTGGCCCCTTCTGAAGACCCAGCGCAGAGTCGTGGTGACAGTGGGGGCCTCTGGTAACTCTCCGGAGGGAGGTTCTTCTCCTTAACAAGGGCCAAGTTTCTCAAAGAAGGCAGTGCATGTTCTGTAGGTCATAGTGGCAGTGACTCTACGCACACCAGGTCAGTGGCAGTGACCAAATAGGGCAAGGCCCTGTTCACCAGGTCAGTGGCAGTGACCAACTTCAACAAGTCCGTGGCAGTGACTTTTCATATTCACTTGGTCTGTGGCAGAGACCATACTTCCAAATCTGTTTATGAAAGCAGAACAGTAAGAGAAACCTGAATTGAGTTTGTGCCTGGACCTCCTCCCACCTTATCTGACCTGTGTCTCGAATCAACCTGTCTGCTCTCATAGAGACTATTTGTTATCCGTGGTGAAATAAATCCAAAAGGTTGGACTTTGTTGGTGTGTACAGTTACTTTACTGGGGAGAATTAAGGACTTGTCTCTGGCTAATGCAGAGGCGAGATCAGCTCGGGAGGATTCTAACACCAGCCATAGGCAGACCCGAAAACTAACACCGCTCAACCTCCTCATCCAGGAGGGTATGGGCTGCTGGTGCGGTGTGCCTCATTCTTTTCCTGCGGAGGAGCCAAGTAAAGAAATAAAAGCAGGTAAAGTCTGGGGCGAGTGCGCTAGATGTATATTGTATGCATATTGTTATAATTAGCATGTTACGAATTGTTTTGCATGCAGTTGCATGTGCAGTCTTTTCGGTTTAGTAAAACAAATATTAATACCCTACAGAGTTTGTCACTTGTTTGACTTATACTGCAAAGTAACCTGAAAGTAGAACTATGGGCAAAACTTTTTTTTTCTCCCCATTTTGGATAGATTAAAAGAGAGGGTTATAACAGTCAGATTTTTTTCACCATCTGTCCCATTGTGGAGCTTTCCCTTCACTTCCTGTCCCATAGCCAAAACAGGAAGTGAGGAGGATATCTCTGCAAATTAGAGGAATGTTTTGGGGACCCCCAGCTCACCAGAACTAGTGACCCCATTGGAAGATTTCCCATCTATTACTTTTCTGGGGACAACCCAAAAATTGGGGTTTTCTTTTTACTTTCACTTTGAATGATAATGGTAAAACAGGACAGATAGAGATGGTGAATCTCCTTAACAGGGGCACAGACAGCAATACAAAACTGACAGGGGCTCTAATCCTTCTCCACAACTTAAAAAAAGGTTTTTCCTTTAGTTATACTTTAATGCTCCATGCACACTAGTGTTTTTTTTTTTCTTTCTTTCAAACTCCTGGAAGCAGTTATTGGCATTTTTTTTTCTGCTCCTAGAAGCTAAATAATGTTATCCTATGTGTCCATGCACACTACTTTAGGTTATTGCCATTTATTGAGCTTCAGCGTTTAGGTGCAGACATTTTTTTTTTGGTAGCGTTTCTTGGAGCGTTTTTTCCAGCAGATACACTCCTAAACGCAACGAATAGCGTGTTTTTTTTTTTTGTTTTTTTTTAAAGGGGAGGGGAAAAAAGCTCAAAGTAAACTGCAAAAATGCTAATAAAACACAAACACTCCTACAAATAGCTATTACCAGTGTTTTTTTTTTTTTTGCATGGAGCTTTAAAGACACCAAGAAAAAAAAAAATGTAATGTATCGTTTAGGTATCGCCCCATATTACACAGGGTTTAAGATTGTACAACACATACTAGAATGTGCGAGGAAAAAGGTCTTATATTGTCGTTTGCTGCCAACAATCAAAAATGACTACTGTCAAATTTATATTTCATTTTATTATGTTTAATTTTCTTTACAACTGTAAACAACTTTTAAAAATCTCCATTAAAACAGATTCTGACCAAGAGAAACAAAATAAATGGTAATGAAAAAATACATACATACTGTTTTTAATCCATTTTCTATTTTATTCTCAAGCATTTAGAATATTGAATTTGTTTCAAAAATACAGTTTCTTTCAGAATACTATTGGGGTCTGTGCTTTAAAGAACTACAACAGCCAGGCAACCGTGCTGGACACAAAGGAAAAAAACGTTCCATAACAAAGTAGCAAGAAGAACTTTAGGGTTACAAAAGAAACCAACTGTCCACCTTCATACACCTATATTGTGCAAAACCCGTGTATTTGTATCAGTGGATAAACACTCACAAAACCCGGCGTATATAACAGTCCATACATTTCATCGGGTTTGTATGGGTTGTACCAAAAATATAGTCTTTATAAGGACTGTAAAATTATATCTGAGTTCTCTTTACAATATAGTCTTCAAGGAGCAAAAATGTTTTATATAAAATTTCAATATTGATCAGGGTACTACATTAAAAGTGAAAAATTACAGAGTTTCAGACGTACCGAACGGCAATTTTTTAAATTTTTTTAATATTTTTTTTGGAGGGTTGGATCGTCTTGTGATCATTGACACAAAATCATACATACTGTACTTCACATGCACTTGTGGACCACTGCATTGAGGTGCAACAATGTTGACTAATCACAACCAAATAAAAAAGGATCTTTTAAAAAAGAACTCCAGACAAAAAACACATTTTAGTCAAAAACATGCTTTGTAAATAGGCATCTACCTGTTGCTGCCGGGAGTCCGTTTGGTAAAAAAAAAAAAAAAGGAGTACTCTTCCATCACATGATTGTCTTAGAACAGCTTAAAAAAGGTCTTTCAGCAGCAACAACATACTTTATCTGGATTAAGTACATAACTAGCCATTGTGCAAAACGTAATGCGATCCAAGAGATGACACACCCATAATCACAGTCTGTGCTAAGAGCAAAGTTACACACAGCTGCCTTAATCGGATTTTAAACTCCAGTACACATTCCCTTATTGGCCACATTTTAAAGGAAAAATATGGCGAAAGTTATCCGAGTACTAATGATTTTTGCCTTGAATGGAGTTCTCCTTTAAACACATCTACTGTGAAAGCAAGCATTCAGGAACACTTGTGCAGACCACAGGAGTAGCGTGTAGGTTTTGTATCCTTAGAACATTATCTGTATGTCCTCATTAATGCTGGCGAGGTGTCCTACAGGAATGATTACACAGTGCTTAATTGCAATAAACCACACACTCATATCAAGTGCCCATGCTCCGACCCTGGCCCTTTGCAAATCACCTACTAGAGAACACAGAAGTGTTTGTCTAGAAATCACTTACTCCATAAAGTGCTCTGTAGGGGTATGGCCAATTCATAAAGTCAGCTCTAAGTAGCAAATCATTTGGTTATGAGAGGTGCTCAGCACACTGCTAATATTTACCATTGACTTTAATCACATCCTTATTCAAATTTTAGGCGACTGTAGGCTCAAAATCTGCACAAGCTCCATGTTAAATTATGGCTTCTTACCAATTGATATTATAATTTTTTCTATTATAGACTATTAATACAGCTTGTATGTAAAATATGTTAAACCCATGTTGTTGATCTCTGATTGTTAAGTACAGGGATAAACTTTCATAAGCTTAACTGTATAGTGCCACTTGTTAAAATATAAGCATTTAAGACTATTTGTACACTACGCCATGTATACTTTAATAAAATATTTTGACAAGGAAAAGGCTAGATCAGTCATATCATTAAGACTCGGTGGCATGTGGCACGTAGAAAATTTATATTAACAATAGTGAGTGCTTGTAAGTGCGTTCTTCTGAATTATAGAGATTTTATAATACTGTATTTATTGGCGTATAACACTCACTTTTTTACCCTGAAAAAAAGAGGGTAAACTGTGCCTGCGTGTTATACGTAGGGGGCTGTGGATTTTTTTTTCCTAAAACTTCCCTCTTAAAGTTAGGGTGCGTGTTATACGCCGATAAATATGGTATATCTGTACAGCCCAGAACCAGTTTTTAATCTGTGAAGAAAACAAACTGAGGTTTTCACTAATATGTGCATTATGAAATGTTCATCAGCCAAGCTAGGAGGAAAATTGGCTGATGAGGTTACTCAGGGTGTTGAGATATATTATGCGCTCAGTGAAACATTTGCCAGTCTATGGCAATCCGTATACACCATTTCTTCAAACTACTTTCTACTTAATGAACATATTTTTGCAAGTGGCTGTGAGTCATCAGAGATACTAAACTGCATCTAACAACCATTTCTAGCTATAAAAGGCGTATTTTTTTTTATTAAAAGGATTGTTGCCAGTAGCAAACAGCAGTCAGTTTTGCACAATCGGTAAAAAAAAAAAAGAGACATCCAACTGGTTGGTATGGGCAACACCATCCAGATATAGACACACTGGGGGAGATTTACTAAAACTGGCGTTCTCAGAATCTGGTTCAACTGTGCATGATGGCCAATAAGCTTCTAACAGCTTGTTCAATTAAGCTTTGAGAATAATACCTAGAAGCTTGATTGGTTTCTAGGCAGAGCTGCGCCAGATTATGCACTCTCCAGTTTTAGTAAATAACCCCCCACTATTGTTTAGCAGTACTTCAGATTACAGGAGATCAACAACAGGGTGTAAATTAGATGATCATCCATCTCCCAGTAATTAATGAATGTGTGCTATAGAAGTCAGTTGTTTCCATTACATATTTTTGGTTCACATAGAAAAGCATTATCCAATATAGTGTGAATTCTGGCAGGCTACCTACCCATAGAAAAATAGATTATGTTTTACAATAAAGTATATTTCTGCATAAAAGCAAAGTGCAGGTATAATTTTCTTTATTTCCAAATTTCCATATAAAGAATTTAAAAATATATTATTTTTTTATTATTATTACTACATTACAGCTCTAACCATTCTTTGAGTTTCCATCTTTATTAGGAAATGGAGGTTCTTCTTTTTTTTTCTGAAATTAGATTGTCATTTAGAAGGAAAATAAATAAATAAGTTAAAATACATAATCCCCACCATCCATAGCAACACACACACACACAGCCTTATCCTGCAAACAGCTTAACATTAGAGACAGTGAATTGAAGGAAACCGATATAACCTTCAGATATCCTTCCTCACCCAGAGGATGAGGGCCATGCTCTGCTGCTGTGCAAAAGTGCTCCTAGATCAAGAAATTGGTGATCCATAGTGTGATGGCTCTTAATTAAACCTTCACGACTTTCATGATGATGATGATGATGTCAACACCAGGCCTTGTTTAAAATGGAGTCTCTGCATAGATCCCGTGGACACGCAAAGGCTTCCTAGCACTACTGGTGATTTCAGTAGAAATGATGGACATAGAAGCCACCAAATCCCCTCATTGTTGGACCTTTAGTTTGGATTATTGCAGCAGAAAAAGCTATAGAGCGATAGGTTGCACTTCAGGAGCTAAGCAGGGCTATTCTTCCTTCCAATAAAGCAGGGGTCTCAAACTGGTGGCCCTCCAGCTGTTGCAGAACTACAATTCCCATGAGGCATTGCAAGGCTAAACAGTTACAAGCATGACTCCCATAGGCAGAGGCATGATGGGACTTGTAGTTCCACAACAGCTGGAGGGCAGCAGGTTTGAGACCCCTACAATAAAGCCTCCTTTCTCCAGCAATAAAACTGTTCTCCCCCCCACAGAGTGTTAGAAGAAACCTGCACAACAGATCCTCCACTACTGTGAGCACCACTGACTACAGAAACTCCTGTAGATAACTTTAGAGATATGTTGCTATGAGTATCTCTACGGGTGGGAATACTTACAGCAGTGGAAGAACAAAGGCACTAGTTTCTAGACAGACTGTTGTATGATACAACAGAGTTTGGCATCAAAAAATTCTCAAAGTGTATGGGCTACCAACAGTCTTAGGAAACTGCCACCTACATCACAAGAGAACAGACAAGCCAAATCTATTTAACCAAAGCCAGCCATGGATGGTTAGAATCTCGGATTCGAACCACCATGTTTGAGCAGGCTGAATGTACCAAAGTGGATCAATCAACTTGGGTACAATCAGCCTTCCGTGTTTATTTATACGATTAGGCTAGCAGCTGTTATAGTTGCTAGCAATGATCACTGTCAGCTGTCCCCATCAGGAGGAGAAGACAATGGCCTGGCAGGAGGGATTCCCCATCTACACTGTCTGAGTTGATGGGGGATTCTGTGGTTGCAGGAAAGAAAACACTCCATCAATGGCCGGCCTAACTCTCTTCTCATTCTAATGCAAGTGTGGTGCAGTATAGCTACAAGCAGCAATAGAAGACTGACATCTGCACAGGATAGTGGGTGTACATGTCAGGTAAGTATTGGGTCACCCAAGAGTTTGGCTTAGAATGATAAGACTCCAGTATGTAAAGCTTGCTCAGATCTCTAGATTAGGGATGGTGGCAGGGGAAACAAAAAAAATTGGTTATTGCAATAGGTTACAGCCAGTACCCAGTTACCATTAGGGTTAGTACAGCTGCAACTACTGTTAACCCCCTTATAGGGGTTGCGTTTTAGAACCAGTGGGCCTCACAAGGTTATTTTATCACAGAGGGCTACTTTTGCAAATAAAGAACAGACCTGCTGGATACATGAAACTAGGAGAAAATGTACGACAAATGGTAGAGAATACCCTGTATACTGTATTCAAAAACACTTAGGCCTGGTTCACACCTATGTAGTGTTTTTCTGCAAAACTGAAAATGCACTAAAAAAAATGCAGTCTATTTAACATGGTTTCCTATGGATCTGTACATTTTATGGAAAGGGCCAGGGACTTTTTTTTTTCAGGTTTTTGGCTCCATAGACTTTTGAATGGATCAAAAACGTGTATTAAAAAATGCACCTGGAATATGCAAACTGAAACCTGCATAGGTGTGAATCGGGCCTAAGGTGACTTGGTCACATTTTAGAGATATGTCAAAAAAGATAGACAAATATGGAATGTTGCAAAATAAAGACATGCTTTCCGACATTGGAGGCCCTTTTTCTAATACACTGTTGTCCATTAAGCTTCCAGAGCAAACAAATGCTCATTTCCTAGACAATCTACACATCAGTGAAGTATCCAGTAAAAAGCAGTAAAGTGTGAACATTACTTCACACCCAAAGGTCCTATCGCAAACTAAAATATCTGAAACGTTCAGAAAAAAATAATTCTATAGTCAATTCTATTTTTAATAATGCCAAGGGAAGTCTTAAGAGCACATCAAACCCAGCAGATCAAAAACACACGTCATTTGTAACGACAATCTGCTTATTAGGGTATATTTCGGTACCAGTATTAAAAATAAAAGGGCATTTTTCCATTCCGAGTGCTTACCCAAGAACAAAAAACAAAAACACAGCTGGAGTAAACATATTTTGCTAAATTGGTGTACAGTAGGTGTGTATTGAGCATAAAAAAACAACATTTTAATATTCAGCAGCTACAATTCTTTTACCGAGTGGCTTTGGAGTAGCATTCAATTATGAAAACTTTTATTTAAAGCGGTATTAAACCCCCCAAAATATAATATATTGCAGCTTACCAATCATTAGATGTGGTGGCTGCATTATTATTATTTTTTTTTTTTAAGCTTCCCCCCCCTACTGTTCTTTACCTGGTGATCTGGCCAATAACACAACGCCTGTATTAGAGTGCCCTCACTCTGGAAGAATGAGCACAGCAGGCACAGTGGACAGCAGCATTGTCAGTCTAGGAAAGGGGAGGTTAGATGGACCAGCAGATTTAGATACCGTAACAAACTGAAGCCAAACTCCAGCCCATACTTTATAAGCAGTTACAGCAGGCATTTTTTCCCCCCCCCAAATGTTTTTCAAAAATAAATAAAAGCTGATCATTGTAAGCATCCCATGGGGGTTATTTGCGAAAGGCAAATCCACAAGTGCAAAGTGCACTTGAAATTGCACTGAAAGCTCACTTGGAAGTGCAGTCGCTGTAAGTCTGAGAGGAAGCTCTGAAATGAGGGGAAGCTCTGCTGATTTTATTATCTAATCATGTGCAAGCTAAAATGCTGGTTTTTTATTTTCCTTGCATGTCCCCCTCAGATCTACAGTGACTGCACTTCCAAGTGCACTTTGCGCAAGTGGATTTGCCTTTTGTAAATAACCCCCCCATGTCTCATTCCTGTAACGAATACATGTGGAAGAGAGCTTGTTCTTTTGAACACCAAACAACCTACTGGCTGGATCAGCAGTTGAAAATAGAAGACAGAAAGCCTGAAAAACAAAATGAAGTCATCATGTACAAGAATTGGTAAGCAGCAATATAATGTTTGCTTTTGGGTTTAACCACTTGCCGACTAGCCACCGTCATTATACTGCGGCAGGTCGGCAAGATCCTGCAAACCGTTGTAGCTGTAAGTCGGTCCCTTTAGGCGCGCCCGCATTGCGGGGGTGCAGATGCTAGTGACCGGCGGTTGCGAGCGATCGCGGGCCACGAGAGGCAAAACAGGGGTGTGTGTAAAGACACACACACACACACCCCTGTTCTGTGAGGAGAGACAGATCGTGAGTTCCTAATAGCTAGGAACCACGATCTGTCATTTCCTCTAGTCAGTCCCCTCCCCCTAGTTAGAACACACTGTCAGGGAACACAATTAACCCCTTGATCGCCCCCTAGTGTTAACCCCTTCCCTGACAGTGACATTTTTACAGTAGTAAGTGCATTTTTATAGCACCGATTGCTGTATAAATGCCATTGGTCCCAAAATGGTGTCAAAAGTGTCCGATATGTCCGCCATGTCGCAGTCCCAATAAAAATAAAAAAATAAATAAAATAAAAAATCGCAAAAAATTAATAAAAAAAATTGGGGATATTATAGCAAAAAGTACAAAATATTGTACGGTTTAAATTTTTTCGGTCTTTTTGTTTATAGCGCAAAAAATGAAGATTGCAGAGATGATCAAATACCACCAAAAGAAAGCTCTATTTGTGGGGAAAAAAAAAGAAGTCAATTTTGTTTGGGTGCAGCGTAGCACGACCGCGCAATTGTCAGGTAAAACGACGCAGTGCCAAATCGCAAAAAATGGCCCGGTCATTGAGCAGCCAATTCTTCCGGGGCTGAAGAAGTGGTTAATACCGCTTTAACACCAATTAAAAAAAAAAAAAATTTTTGGGGAAAAAACGGGGAATAAGGTTTCTTTTTGTAAATGCTCTCCTGTGACTTTTACTAGACACAGCTAACAGCTGTAATGATTCAAATAAAACCAATAATAATCTAAAACTATGTCCATCAAGGGAACTGCTACCTTTTCATTAGGAAGATGCTTCTGTATAATTTATGTAGTAAATTTTGCAGTTGAATTACAACATGTAACATGCTGGATTATTGGTGGGGGAGAAAAAAAAAAAAAAAAAAAAAAAAAGAAGGAGAGTTCACAACTTTTAGGGGAAAAACAAAAACCTCATTCACAAGTACTGAACACCATAAGCTGTGAATACACCATTGTAAACTCTATGGCACACACAGTTTAGAGCGGTGTGAAGTCTGAATGGTTGTTACGTTGGCCATACACTAGTAGATTTTAGTATGAACATTCTCAGCACATTCAATGTCTTGGCAAATGTTTGAAAGTACCTAAAAATTTTGTTTAACATTTGGAAAAAAAAACTTTATGCAAACCAGATACACTTGCTTTGACCCCACAAACCTTTAGAAAATCAAAGGAATGCTCTTAAAATGAAACATTTTGGAATCTACTTATGTATGACCAGCTTAGAAGAAAGAAAGAACTGCCATTATATATAAACAAATGGAATAGATAGCTTTGAAAGCTCCTTCCATGACAACCAACGCTTCTATAGTTGTGGAATTTAAGACTAGGTTTAAACTTTACCCAGCTTGGTCTGTAAAACAGCTAATTTTTGTACAATAAAATAGTTAAACTTTTTTCTAGAATGTAGAAGATTTGTAAATGAAGTAGAACTTTTGTATTAAAACATGTCAAGGCACCAATGAAATCATTAAAACCAGACAGAGCGGCTGTCTTATGTCCATCAGACAAGCAGATACTGGCAGCCAAGGTTCATTAGGGGATAGAAAACCCAGTCAGGGTACTATTTTCTTTGATAAGCCAGCGCCAGACATAGTTCCACTGTACTTGACTCATCCACACTGGGGGGGGGGGGTGTAAAAATTAAAAAGTCACCATTACTTGGACACTAGATAAAAGTAGCCAAAAGCTTCAGTTCATGTTTAGGGGCCCAGTACAACTACAGAGTGGTAATATTATACCTGGATGTCTACATGCCCTCTATGGTCAATGGTCATCTTAAGACAACTGATCCCCCTCCAATTTCCACTTAGTCTTAAGAATATTAGTGGCCACAATACTGAATGGCTCTGAACTTCATGCAACAACTTAGTGAGTGGAATCATCTCTTAATTTTAAGCATAAATTCTCTCATTGATAAAATGTGGTAGAAATCCACCTAAAGAAGAACTTCAGCTGCATCAAAAATGTGGTAACAATTTCAGCTTAGTATTTCTCCAATTTAAGGCCTAATTCACATGAGCCTGTCCATCCGTACACCTGTGCAAAGGACTTTCTTTGCCTGCATGAGATGCAGATGATGTGCAGGCAATCCAATTCATGTCTATTGGGCAGTGGCCAATTTGACAGCTGTGAGGGTGCGGCCCTTCGCACAGGTTTACGGATGGGTATGCACACCCGTATAAATGAGGCCTTAATGTGACCTTAAAGTCCTTGCAATACAATCTGTATACATTTAGTGCCATGGCAGTGTGGTCCCAATTACACTTGACAGTACATGTCCAGCCAAAACTTTGAAGAAAGACTAGAACTCGTTTTGCTATCCAGGACACACACGCACTTTAAGCAGGTCTTCGGAGATGTAGTAGGTTTAAAATTTGTTGTGAATCAATATCTTGCCACACAGCACACCCCAAATAAAATGGAGACTCAAATAAAAAAGGAGAGATTCTCAGGATTTATTTTTAACTGTGTTTTGCATTGTGTATGCCTTTAAGTAATATCTGTAAACTGCAATTGTGTGATGTACGAGTTATATTCTAATAGGACAAGCACCCCATGCTTCTTGGATTTCAATAAGGCTTTGTAACCTTATGAAAGTGTTGAAGCTGAGCAGGTATTGTCTACTTTATCTAATGTCCAGGTAATCGTGCCAATTATAAAATGCCTAAAAAAAAAAGGTTTAAAAAAACTGACCTTTTTATTCAGGATTGTTCATTGCAATGACAAAATAAAAAAGTGTTTTTATAACCCGTTCAGACCCAAAAGTGCAATTCAGTAGCAAGAAATCAGTTAAGGTTTGTCACCTTTGCAATAGAAAACAAATGTACACAACTGAACAAAAAATCATTCATACCCCTTATCTATTGCTGGAGTTCATTTATTTATTCATAGATTTCGATATTTAAATTGAGGGCTTGTACCAGCTGGAAACACAAGTTACACAGGTATGTTTAGTGACTGATATCAAATATGAATCCTTTCTTAATATAGCACCACAAAAAGGTGGTATAAAGCTTAATAAGGAGTTGTGAAAAACATCCTATGCAATTATATAAACCACTATCCCAGTCACACCTATTATTAAAAAGTAAAAAAAGTGCACTCACATGTATCGTTTGTTTAGGAAACTTTAGGAATGATAGCATAACTCATGAGAACATACAACACAAAGCTTTACTAATTATTACAAGGTTGCAATAATTGGTACAAAAGTGCTTCAGCCACAAAATACCTCTAAAGAAACATTAAAAAGAAAAAACAAAGACATGCAACAAAACAATTTTTTTTATATAAAAAAAAAAAAAAATAGAAAGGGAGATGTACGGTAATTTATGACCTTTATTGCTTACAATTATATTTTTTTAGGATAAAATAAATATATCTATACATCTATAATATATAGCTCTATATATATATTGTTCTCTTCTCTTAATATATTTTCTTGTGCTAAAATATAACTGATTTGGCAGCTTAAAAAAAATAATAATAATAATATTATAGGCCTTTCACATTACACCCTCTATTGCAAATGGCTAGGAAAAGCCTGAAAACAGGGTTACCTTTGATTTGGGGTTTCTGGTTTAGAGTGAGAATGGTATTATCATCAAGTGGATACTAAAAAGTGGGAATGTGTTCATTTTTTAGATGAGAAAAGTTTAACGGTTATTAAGTTTATGCTCCAAATATTTGTCAGAATATTCAAGAAATTTTAAATTATAATTGAAGAAATGGCAAGGTTAGTTGAAACCAAGTTAGCATTACATCAGGCATTAGTTAAGACAAACGCACAAGAGCCGTCCCCGTTGACTTGTCTTTGAAGTGCAAACGCTCCAGTTGTCCTGACACTACATTGGCCACAAGCTTGCTTCAAGTCAGTAATGAGCCATTAGGAAAAGTAGGAGAAACCCCAGAGTATATGCACCTTCAAAAAGAAGTAATGCCATCATCTTATTTCTGTCTTGACCGGTTGCTCAAGATATATGTAAATAGTGACAAGATCCTGTCTACCTCCTAGGAACTTTTCATTTTAAAAGAATTTGGACTAAAAAATAGTTTCAAAGTTTAAAAATGGGCAGCTCACTTATATCCATTCATCTTTAATATAAAACACTTAAACGCCACCAGTATTAGGAGACTGCCACACAAGGAAGCATTTGCATTTATGTATTCTTATAGTAACAATTCAGAAATAATTAATTTGAAAGTAAAAGCAAGAGTGCTAAAAACAGTCACATGCGCAAAAACAACAACCGTTATGGCGAACCAAAGGAGTAGCTTAGTGAATTTAGCCTAATGCACAGTAAACCTTTCTGTATTTTAAGAAATTCTGCAGGAAAAATATATAACAACCCTTGGTATGGTAGTTAAAGTTTGTAATGCAGTTAGAGCCTGCGGAAATACTGTACGTATAATGTGTAAGGTGCAGGAATAAAATAAGTGTTGGGTCAGTCTTTTCTGTGGTTTTTGGCTTGCTTGTTCCAGACAAGAGAATGAACGACTGCTCCAAATATAAAATTTTCTATTAAAGACAGAATATATTCTGTTACTTTATGGGAGGAGAAGTTTGAAACCATTTGAAACATTATTCAAACTCCATCATTATCTACAGCAAATCAAATAGTACACTGTCAACAAGCATACAAGCCTGACTCCCATGCTATTATAATCATATTTGCCTTCCACATTTTGGAAAGGGTGAGACTATAGTAGAAGTTCAAAGAATATACAAAATGAGAAAAACTAGATTAAAAACAAGTCGGTCAACCAATGAAATCCTACATGAGAGATAAATGGACCAATCGGGGTGTTTATATGAAGCTCCTCAATTTTTACAGAATGCAAACCCCACCAGGTTTTGTAGTGTATATAGCAGCCTTTCGCAACCTTTTCAACACAGAGGAACCCTTGAAATAGTTCCCCGGTCTCAGGGAACCCCTGCTAAAAATCAGAAATCTACAACTCATGATACATTAGTGTGATGGTCAGTAGGAAGAATGGTCCTTACACTTGTGGTCATTGGGAAGAATTGCCCCCTTACAGTTAGCTAAAAAGATCAATGGTGTCAGTGGGAACTTATCTGAGGCCAAAATTGCCCAATGCTGAAGGAACCCCCCCCCTAGCAACCTCTGGAGGAACCCTAGTTGAGAATCACTGGTATATAGAGTAGCTATTATGGATTTTAATCCGGCAGTTTATAGGATGTTGAAGCACAATAGTTTGTAACAAGCTTTGTAAAAGTGTGCCAAAACGTTGGCTTTTTGTGCTTCTACAAGCATGTCATAACCTGCATTTAAGTTTCCCAGAACCAGCTGGGCTGTTATGAAAGCTGGAGCCAAGAGAAATGAAGTAAAAAGTTGTGTTGATGCCAATAGTAACCAATTATGTTTCATCTTTAGAAGAAGCAAGGGAATAGGTTAGATGCAGTGGGCCAGAGCATACTTGGTTTTCATAAGTCATCCCTAATGTACCCCATCTAATAAACTGTCTGAGGGAAGGGCAATCTGTAATGCTAATTGCAACCAAAAGATTAATGTTGCACCAGGAGAAAATTGGTCAAAGACCTTTCCTGAGACCATGACAAATAAGGCCAACTATCTCAAGGCAGGTAAAAAATAAAATAAAAAAAAAATGAAATATTTTGTGCACCCAAACACTTTTTTGGATTATCCAGATGCAGATTAAGTGATTGTTTTATCTTTCTACAGATTAACAAAGTTGACAGTTTAGACATTAAGCTATACTGGGCTTCTATTTTGCATTTGCGGACATAAGGCATAACATTAAAACATGTCGCTTGCAAGTTGGGGCATCTCAACGTATCACACGGTTTTTGTTAGTTGTATGCTGCAGCCAGAAAAGATTGATTATTATCTGGATCAATATGGTTCATTTTTCCAACAAGAAAACATCTACCAGCTTCCCTTCCATGGAGCGCCTAACACTTAGTTTTTTTGACAGATTGCTATGTATAACTCTCTGAAGTTATTTGCCACCCTATGGTTGGCAACATCACATTCTACAACAATGGTACTCTCCCAGTGTACTAAAAGAAGACATGGGAGAAGAGCACATAGATGAATAGACCTGGCAGATAAAAGAAGAGAGAGCCAAGAAAACCAAGAATAATAAAGGGTAGAGAATACCCAGGGACAGAGAGGGAGGGGATAATAATGGAAGAATCAACATACAAGAGAAAGGATGGGAGAAAAAAAAAAAAATTCAAGGGAGAGGAAAAAAGAGAATAAAATGGTGACAAGATTTACAAATCTAGAGAGATCTATTATAGTATAACAACACTCCTGAGGGCAAGACAGGACTATCCAGTAGTTACATTCCATTACAAGTGTTTGACTCATATCCTTCCACTGTCCATTTTTTTTTTTTTTATAATGTTGCTAGCTGATGTTTACACACTTATGTAATGTCTGTAATTTAACCATTATATAAAACAAATTCCTATCTAGACTAACTGGCATCACTTTAACCCCTTTCACTGCCAGAGCTATTTTTAAATTTATTAAATTTTCTGAAAGAGACCCCGTAGAATAATGGTGTCAGTTGCAATTTTTTTCATGTCACACAATATTTGCTATGATTTATCAAGTCTATATTTTCAGTATAATATACACTCAAATGAATTTAATGCACACACAATCCTAATTTTCTTGGTAAAACATAAAAATGAGGTTGCGTTCATCAAACATGTCAAGCCCCAAAATGGTGTGCGCTCGCAAAGAAGCTATGGTACCCAAAATTGTCCATAGGCATCTTTAAAAGATGAAAATTTTGAGTAAATGATGGCTTTCTAATGATTGCTCTCACTCCAGCATACGTGACATAGGTGACTAATTTTCATTTGTGTGCACACTCACACAAGTGTTCGTATGTGCATGTACGTGGTTGCAGGGTTCTGTTTTTCCGATTTTATTAAACATAAAAAAACTTTTATTGCCATCACTTGGAGTTGGCACTTCCTCCTGACTCCTGCCATTAACATACAGGAAAACAGGTAAGCTAGAAGACATGGTCTATGTAGCCAGCAACCAGGAGTAAAAAGGTAATTAAACTTGTGGCGGCCTTCAGTGATGGCAGCAAAAGGGTTAAATACTGAACATCGACTATAACAATGTTAGAGCTCATTTTAGCTCCAAAGGGACATATCCACAACTCATATGGTTGCACATGTGCAGATTAATGTGCATTTCAGTGGCCAGTCAGAGAACTCAACAAATCAGCATACATTACATAGGATACACGTGCTTCTATTGTCATGTCAGGAACAATAACAAAACCTAGGAGTCAACATTTATTTCTTAGTATCAGCTACCTGCCACCTGGGGATTTCCCTGACCTGTTGTAAATCAATGGCAGATTATGAATGCATAGCTTTTTTGGGTTACAAGTCGTTTCACATGGGCCTTGGGCCTGCATGTTTGTATATAATACAAAACCCCTGTTCTGTCCCAACTGCCAAAAAAATGATATACGCTAGTCAGTCAAAAAACTAACTCCATTCAGTGCCCTGGTCTCCCCTATTTCGCAGTTATTGGGAACATGTTTTCACTTTCAAAAATGCACCAACATTTATATAGGAATGCTAGATTTAGGTCTGTGCTACAAAAAACAAGTACAAATCATGCGCTTGTCCATTAATATAATAGATTCAAGTAATAGTAGTATGGTAGTATTCATAGAGTGTTGTTCAATGCAAAGCAACAGCACAGCGCCAACACTGTAGTGAGAATAATGCAGTAAGTAGTGACATGCATTGAGGTGCGAGTAGAGTGGGGGGAGTGCACATTGGTCTAAGAATTGTACATTTGACTAACTGCTGAATTTACTGAATTAAATATGCTCTCCTCCATTCCCTACCAACCTGGTACACCTGGGATCTGCTAGCCCCTATGAAGACCTTTTACTGCAGCAACAGAATATTCATAAATGGATTTATGTTTAAACATCCATGTATGAAAGCCCAAAGTGGCTCTCCTACATGGATGAGTCAGCCACCAAATCTACATATGATCTTTGATAATCTATAACTTATTTACAATGTATAAATGACTTTACTTTGCATTGCATTGGCAGGACAAGAAGTAGATCAAGGGCCTAAGTAAATGGGTGTTTTCTTGTGCTTGATATATGGCTGGAATGCAATCCCATGGACTTCAACTGAGCAGTAGACATGGCAGTTCAGAGACTGCATAGGAACTGCTTTGCACTATGTGTTCTTTCGGTGGATACTATTGATTTGCAATTGCACCGTTGGTAAAGCATGACAAATGCAGCCTTTTCTCATCAAACAGATTTGATTTTCGTTCAAATAGCAAAAGCAAAAAAAAAGAAGGCCATCAACATAAGCCCTTAAGGTGCCCATAAACATATGGCGATCTCAAGGCCAAGGCCTCTCAGTTTACAAAATTAGTTTGATCATTATCGTTTCTACTTGGTAAGGTTATGCCCCTCATCCCGCTCCATTGACTAAATACAACAGTCGAGCAACGTGATTAGAGAGGCCAGTCAGACTATGCCTGCATGTCCAACCACCCTCTGGTGTCTATTACTAGCTTAAGGATCATCAATTACAATTTAGTGTTTCATAAAACCGATAAAAAAAAAAATATAAAACCTGTAAAACTCCACCAAATCTCATGGACAATACTGGCAGTATTGAACAAAAGAGGAGTGCAAACCGCAAAGTGAAGCAGCTGACAACCAAAGAGACCAGCGCATGACTTCCGATTGGTTGTAGTGGGTACTTTCACCAAGTAGCCCTGATACATCTGGCTGATAAAGCTATCATTTAGGGATATTATGTTGATGTTAAATATAGTAGAATACACATATTTCACTCTACAAAAATGACAGCTTATTTAGAAAAAGTACAATAACCTGTTGCAAATGTATTTAAATGACTGTAGTTTACATTACACATTAGCTAAAAATGAATTCCAATTGCTTCCTGTACTTTGCTCTGTCCTTGTACTCTGTGCAGTCCTAATAAAAAAAGGGCCTGGTTGTCTCCTTTAAAAATCCCAAACCATTTTTATGCTACAGTGATTTAATGGTCGGCCTTCCATTGTTCTAATAATTGTTGAACAAAAATTTGAATGACTGTTTTCTGTGATAATTTCACCTAACAGTTTGCTGGACCCCTTATATTGTTACAATTCAAGGGTTGTACACACCTCAGATTTACTCAACAGAAGACATTTAAAAAAAAAATAAGAATATCATGTTTTCAGAGTTGTATAGGGGCTCAGCACATGGCTGTAAGGGGGCCACACAGCATCCAGAGCCATGAATTAGAAGATGGAGGTGTATATGGGTATGCGCAAGGGGTTGGGTAAAGCTCCTGGACAGGTGTACACTCTGAACACACACTATCTGTGTTTCGAGCATATGACTGCTTGTGCAGATGCTTCACACAACCCTTGCTGTATGGAGTTGCATCTTCCAATTGAGATCTATGGGCAGCTGTATGCAGCAGCTATGGGTCCCAGGAAAGTGTTTATGCAGCCTCTGGATTCTGTACGGCTCCTATTATGGCTGCTTACCCTTTCATTGTGGTTAATGAGTAATGAACACATTTAAGGGTCAAAATAAGTCTATTCATACATACAAATCAGCACCAGTAAGTCACCATACCCCACATTCATGCAATCAAACATTAAAACGTGCCTAGATAAATGGCCAGTGGAAATCACATATGGCTGGAAGGCACAGGAGAGAAGGTAATTTTGCCTCCCCCCAATATTAACCCTGGATAAAGACCACACAGAGAAGGGAAAGAAAATCCTAATACTGGATTTTTGTTAATTTTTCCTAAAGGAGAACAAATAGAAAAAGTGGGAGGGTTCTCTTGTGCATTTGAAATTTTTCCTTTTATCCTTCGGTTCTTTACATTTACATTTTTTTTATTGAGAAAAATGGTCTACACCAGTATAGGTAGTACCTAATCTACCTGTCCCTTAATGGGTTAGGCAAGTTGCATATAACACCATTAAATTGTTGTGAGCACCACAAAAGTAGACGGGTCATGTTCCCCTCAGCACAAAGCAAATATTTCGAGAGAGGTCCCTGTTTTTTGGGCCATATTTCCATATTTTCTTCAAATCTTGGCCCAATGGTAACAGCACACATGATTTGTGTCAACAAAGCTGCTCACAGGACTTTTTGGAACAAGGATACTAGCTGTTTTGGAAGGGTATACACCATTTGTAGAATAAAAAAAATAAAAAAAACACACAACATATTGCAGGAAACTTTTGGGCAATCTGCTAGTGGAGTGGATTTCAAGAAGGCTGCTCATGTGCAAAGCCCTAAAAACCACACAAACATTAATTACAGTAATGTTAAATTGTGAATTTCCTAGAATGTAGAAATTCATGTGGTATGAACTAGTGGTACAAAACTTTTCATTGGAGCTATAGTGGCTTGGTCATGGATTACATAGATCTGGATGTAAAACCAATGCCACTGAATACAAAAAGTGTTCTAGAAGAATACATTAAGAATGATGCTGGCCCTTCCCGGGAGGAAGGTGTGGTTTTCTTGATAACAATGGCATTAAGAAAGGATGAGCAGCTATAAGTAGTCTAGAAGCTGTCAAATTCTACATCTCATGATGACGTTCTTAAGTTTAGGCAGAAAATAAAGCTCAGGGCAGTTTTACTAGTAGGATTACTTTGTCCTAGGTGGCACCCTTTTGCTAACAGCACACATTAGGTTCCCGACTCTCTTGTAGGTGCCTAAACTGCTCTGAGCTCCAATATTCTAAGCAAATGCTCAAATAACTACATGTTCACAGTGTTCTCCTTGCAAAAATTGTATGACAACCTCTGTGACCGCCGGTGACCAAATTAAAGTAGAGTCCAGGAGCCAGTCAAACAAATCTAGCTGCCAGGAAACATAATTATTTGATTGACCATTTTAGGCACTGGCAGACATTTTTCAGGCACATACTGCTACTAGCAGGGCTGGGCAAAGCCCAGGTGCTAGGTAGCCAGTCTCGGTCACCACCCTTCCGCAGGAAAGGTATTAGAAGAATATCAAATCTTTTGAAAACTGCTTAGAACAGGGGAGTGTGCCTAGAGATGTAGAACAGGATATGCAGTGTAAAATAACAGTCAGGCCTAGATTATTGGTAATTCTTGCGTGACCCAGAGAGGTGGGTCAGGCTGGCACATGAGCTCACATGCATTGCTCAGACTCATCCTGGCCTTTTTGGCCGACAGAGAAAAACTCACAATATCCAGAATATATTATGTAGAATTGTCAATCCATAAACATAAAATATGGTCATAGATATTTTACAAATATGGACGTAATAAGTTTTACATGCCATGGCTGCTTTTTAGATTCCATCAAACTCTGTCCAGGCTACTGAGACGCTGCCCATCCTTATCTTAAATTAAATACTATAGTAACAAAACCCTGCAGTCCTAACACAATGCGTTCACAATGTTTGTTCAACCCCTTACCTGCTTGTTTAATTGCAGTCATTTTTACATATCAGCTTATGCCTTTAGAATTATATATACACTTTTTCTTTTTTACACCTTTATACACCATATTGTATCCATCAACCCACTTTCTGATGGACAGAAAAGTAATGAAAAAAGAATTGCAATGCTACTGAAGAGTGTGCAAAGAGGAATATCATATACCAGGTAATTTGCTTCTATGTGTTAGCTGGTGTATTGGATAGTGCCCGTGTTCATATGATAGAAATAGCTTTGGCTTCCTTTTCCTCTCTTCCGTTTGTCCCAGTCACTGATGATGCCTCATGTTTTAGATTAGTCAAAGTAGCACCCTTGTCAATCGGAAAAGGAATCCCTTGTGGAATGCCGAGTTACGGAGGAAGAAAGCAAGCAAGAAAGGAAATGTACAATGGCCTGCTTTCCAGTGGTCCCTCATGATCTCTACATTTTGTGAGACTTATCAGTGAATAAGGGCCATTTTTTGGGGGAAAACCACAAAAAAGGTTGGTGGGGAAGATTCTTGTGAAGTTGTGTTAGCTCGTGCAACCACGTGGGAAAGCTACACAATTTCTCTGTTCTTTACAAGGCTCCGTGCTGTGACTCATATTTTGTCAAGATGTTTCTGTAGCGAGAGAGTTCTTGACGGATTTTGGCAACCTCCTGACGCAACACTGAATTCTCTTTCTCCAGAAAGGCTGCCCGCACCGTGATCTGGTTTTCCTTCAGCCGACGAGCATCTCGAGAACGTTTGGCAGCTTCATTGTTTTTGTACCGCCGATTCCAGTATTTTTCATCCTGGAGATTATTAAAAAAAAGATGCACAGCACAATTAAACTCCGAAATAATCTGGTTGATAATCTTAAAGTTGAAATGGGGAATATGCCTAATTTGAATATGTTCCTCAATAGCTACAAAAGATATAGATCCATATTGAGTGTACCAGGTATGTTTGCATACCCAGATTTTACCTTGTGAAATTAGCAGTGACATCACCGTAGTCTGTACAGAGGGGAATCTAGGGATGGGACCCAGCAGATCTTCTCATTACAGGTTGCGTGCAGAAAAAAAAAAAAAAAAAAAAAAAAAAAAAAAAAACTTAAGGGAGGGGGGTGGAGGAGGATACAAGACCAGTCACCTTGCACAAGGAAAATCAGCCATAGTGACCGACCTTCAATAAAGTAATATCCTGCACAGAGGCTAAAGCCAGACAATTCGAACCATGTATGGGCAGGCTAAATGTAGCCAAGTTGATTGGTCGAACAACTTGGGTACAACCAGCCTTGGTAGAGGCTATTATAGCCACAAGCAGTAATTACTGTGTTCTCCGGTTCCCCCCCCATCACAATGGCTCTGCAGGAGGGACTCCATCATCAACACTGTCTGTGTTAACGGGGAAACCCGTGGTTGCAGGAAGTAAAATCGCTCCATCTATGGCTGGCTTAAGAGGCCCGCAGAAGTTGTTTCATGTTGGATTACTGCACAGATATGGAAGAAATACACAAAGAACCCCAAGCTTCAAAACAAGAATACACATACCTCTTGTGCCTGGATTTTAGTATTTAAGGCATAGATATATGTATTTTGTAATTCACACATTTAAAAAAGGATTATTGTGTTTTTTTTTTTTTTAAGGAAGGGGTACTAGTTGCTATTCTTTATGTTAAAAAAATAAACAGGCAAAACTCAAGTTTGGTGCATTCTGTAAGTGGAATTGTTGTTCATCCTTATGCCAGGTATGCATATGGGAAACCAAAATCAAGACTGTGTGCATGACAGTTGAAAGAATTACTACAAGAGATCACATATGCAAATATCAATCCCAGCTTCCATAGTCAAGCATAGACCCTGCTTCTACTCCCTTCCCATCACATGTGGTGGCTTAAAGGAAAAAGGGTAAGAGCCAGTGCTTAACCATGGAAGCGGTGTCCTACATAAAATTGGGGTGCTACTCATTTTAAAGGGCTTTCAAGGTTATGGGAAGACATCTACAACAAAATGGTTGGTGCTTTTAGTTTTTACCTTCTGCTCATCTGGAACCTGAATTTTTCTAGCTTTTTTCATAATAGGCTGAGGTTTTAGTTCCTCTTCAGAAAATCGATGTTTCCTAGGGTCGAAGGTTTCATGCCCTGGTACACTGGACAAGGCAAGGTCAGCAGGATCCGGGTCAAAGTTCATCATTACTTCCACGCCCTCTGGGTCCACAGGACTTGGGCTTTCTCTGGATAAAGGGGTCATCTGGCCTAGTGTGACAAAAAAAAGTGAATAGATTATTAAACCAGGTAGCCAACAATTCACAGGTAAAACAAACCAGTTTGGTTCAGGTCTGATTGCTAAGCACTTGATACATGAAACCAAATAAAAGATGTACTAAAAACATATCCTAGTGTCTTTGTAGGGTTCGCAACCTCTGGACCTCTGCCTGCTTGAGCTCTAAACGACCAGGCCACATTCTGCCCCTCTCTACAGACACTGTCAGTTCGGCTGACACCTGCTTCTTATGTGCTGTCGGAACTGTAAGGGTTCCCGACTGGCTGCCTTCTCACCGGGTGTTTGTGAACTATATTTGTATTATTTCAATACACTGTCTTTCAGCGCACTGGGACTGTGTTATTGCTGCCGCACCACCCTGCACCCTATCTACAAAGTACCACGTAGGGAAAGGAAAAACAAAAAATGGGTAAGGGGCTATTAAGAGGCTGCTAGATCCCATATCTTAATAAATTTTGCTCAACATTCTTCAATGAACACATACTTTTTTTTTTTCTTTTTTTTTTTCAAACGTCTGAAAATCTTTGCAAGCAATAGCAAGCATTTTCAGCCCTCACAATTCTACATATAATTTACAGGGGTTTCCTACATTGCCAGATCATTGCAAGTGTTCCCCCCCAAAAAATTACATGTATAGTCATGCCTTTGCTTTTTATTTTATTTTATTTTTTTTAACTAAGCTTGCTGGCATTAAATTGTGGCTTTCTCCAGCTTCTACCAAGTAGGGGTTAAAAAGCTGTGCTCATGCACATTAGCAAAAACATCACAAGTGAACTGTAAAGAGAGAGTATCTAGTAGGTAGAACAAATCCTATGGGTAGCAGGCATACATCTGTGCAATGCAGTCTAGATAAGCTGTAAATGTTATATGCTTGAGTTCTGCAGCAACTATGCTGGCAACTCAACTGTACAAAATTCAGATGAAGCCCTGAAAATGGAAGACATGTCTATTTTTATTTCCATCCTCTTCTGCTTGCAGCAGATACTCCCACGCTAACAAAACGGAGGAGCTGATGAGCTTTAGTACTGCCTCTGAATGTGCAGTACTTGTATACTTCCTCAGCAAAGCCTCTTAACTCCATGACTGCTGATATTAGCAGTGATAGTAGGTTTTTATACAACTCCTTATGGGGGGGGGGGCATTATATAAAGGTTTGGGTCAACATAAGTATGTTGGTCATCAAATTCTGTTTTAATAGAAGTATCAACCACATATTAATTCCCTGTATTTATGTAGCGCCTTCGTATTGTGCTGTATAGAATACATACAACCATTCAGGTCAGTCCTGGAGGACGTTAAAGCATAATAGGCTTCACTCACAAAAGTAGATCGCATACGGTTTTAGGCGTTCTCAAATACCGCATGCGATCCTGAAAATGTCAATTCACTATTGCTTCAAGCGGTATTTACCACAAAGCAAAAAACGCTCTGTAAATACTGCATAAAAAAAGAAGTTAGTCAATTCACAAAAAAGGAAATCAATAAATAAAAATGGATGCGGTTAATAAGTAGTGATCCCGGCATGCGATAATTTAGGAACCAGCAGCCCCCGGCATCTTTAACCAGCAAACATGGTTGTTAAAGTGTTACTAAACCTAGAACCCTGCATTCACTAAATCTGGTCTCCCACAGTAAACAGAACATGGAAATGCAATCATTTTAGTAAAAATAAACTGCTAATATACATCAGTCTATCAGTGTCCAGCCAAGCACTGGTTAAAGCTTGTAGGAGGAGTTTTCTGACTGTCCTATCAGACTGCAGGATCCCTGGCCCTCTGTCTGGACAGTGCTGATCACATGCACTCTCACAAGAAAAAAAAAAAAAATATCTCCTATAGAAACAGACACCAAACCGAGCATGTGCAGCCTGACTCCATAGATTGTTATCAGGAAATTATCAGGGGTCAGTGGAGGAAGGAGGAGGATCAGAGAAGACAAAATCAAACAGCCTTTTTACACAATGCAGAGGATTAACCTCTTAGGTTCCACAGTGAGTAGAACAAGCATGCTTTACTGCATATACAGACTGATGCTACTGTTGTGGGTTTAGTAACACTTTAGGGGGCAGGAGGCCGCTCCATCCTTAACAACCGACGAGTCATCAGCTGTCAGCAGGGTTCCCCGCTGACAGCTGAATGTAAAAAGAATTGTGGGCATTTAGAAACGCAGATCTGGTATGGATCTTAAGGGGAACCCCACCCAAAAATGATTAAAAATAAACGGCGCCACTTACAGTCTTTATTGGAAGTGTGTGTGTGACAAGGTGACCATATAGAACATAAAATTTTAGCATAAGGACAGAACAGGAAGATGGTGAACAATGACCTCCATGGTAGGATCACCAGATAGCTGAAGAATAAAGCCAGCCATAGATGGTGCGATTTTCTTTCCCGCAGAGTGATTGTGTTCTCTTGGCGGATGGGGGGGGGGGGGGACTTGGCCTATAATAAGGCTTACCTATAGGTACGGTACATTGAAAATCTCCTAAACTTGGTGTCAAGGCGATCTTCCCAATGGATACAGCTGGTGACATAACCGGCGCATGCGCTCTGAAGGTATCACATACCTAGACCTTCAGAGCTCTGTGCTGCAGCCGCTAGCTCCCGCTGCATACATGCGAGTGACGTCATCACGACCCTGGCCACTCATACAGCCGGAGCCTCTGAACCTGGACATTACGTCATTGCCTTTGCAGGGGATTTTTGTTTTCTTTATTTGCCAGCCGTGGTTTACTACCACTTTAAGCTGGCCACACATTATACAATTTCTTTTTCAATTTCCTTCATATTTACCTTCAACTGTGAAGTGCAAGGTCCTGCCTGATTGCATACAAACCTTAAGCTGCAAAGGCGGCAAATGGGGGTGTTTACATGCTGTGGCAAAAAGCATCTCCCCTGTTGCCTTTAGCAGGTAGTACCACAACCAAACAAGCACTATTTAAAGTGGAGCTCCACCCTAAATAGCAACTTTTGCTATTTGGATTCCTCCCCCCCTCCGGTGTCACAATTGACACCTTTCAGGGGGGAGGGGGGTGAAGATACCTGTCTAAGACAGGTATTTTCACCCACATCCGGGAGTCCTCTCTCCGGGAATCTGCGGGAGTTACGTCACTTCCCGCAGACTTCCCTTTGTGTTCTGGGAGACACTCGGCTCCCAGAACACAGGAGCACCAATCAGAACGGCGCAGCGCGACTCGCGCATGCGCCGTAGGGAACCGGGCATGAAGCCGCAGGGCTTCACTTCCTGGTTCCCTCAGCGAGGATGGCGGAGGGAGCAGCAGAGCGACGAGAGGTCGCTCGTCCTCTGCTGCGGACGTCGCTGGACTCCAGGACAGGTAAGTGTCCAAATATTAAAAGCCAGCAGCTGCTGTAGCTGCTGGCTTTTAATATTTTTTTTTCCGGCGGAGCTCCGCTTTAAGCAAATAGGGATGCCCTGTTTATATTGTGGTCTTTTTTAGGGTTCAAGCAGGCAGCAACAAACTGTCATATCGCCTCCTCACCCCGCCAATTGCCTCTAAAAAGTGATCAGAATATTTATCACTTTTCAGAGGCGCAGCAATTTAGCCGCTCATCTAAATCTAGCCTTGGATAAAACTGTTGTCATAAATACCAAGCCGTGGACATTGATTTTACACACCTTTGCAAGGTGAAGGAAATGCTGAAACATGACCTGTTGGAGGTGATCGAGGACTGGGATTGGGAACAACTGGCTCAGAAGATCCGCTATGTCACAAAATTTAAGGACAAAAAAAAAAAAAAAGTGTCCATTGTAATATTTTTTGTACAACATCCTGTTACCTATATTTATACGTTTTCTTGACAGCACTATGCTTTCTCTGTGCGGCTTGACTCATGGAATACCAGCTTATATCCTGTACAATTACTTTCTGGCTTCCCTGGTGATTAGCAAGCCGAGACCATGCGGATGAACAGCTGGGCTGCGGTCATGTTACTGGGAGACATGGGAATGCACGTGTGTAGGAGGATAGGATAGAATCACACACTGCACGGGCTAAGACACACACAGCCAGGATGAGCTGCACAGGATCTGACTCTAAATCCACACACACCCATACACACAGGACGTCTCTTTCTTGGATGGACACCCTGATCCTTGCCGTCTGTCTTATCAAACACGCCCAGAACAGATTATGACACACAACATCGCATATCCTCAAACTAAGTCAGGTTATTTGAATGGCTCACTAGGGATACTTGGTGCTGGTAGTAGTAGTACAGAAAAAAAAAATAAGGCATCCAGCTTAGTTTCTACATTAGCGCTGCTGCATAATCATGCGTTTTTTGTAGCTTATTTCATGCTTTGAGTTTTTTTTGTAGGAGGAGATTGGTACAAAATGAGGAGGTGCAGTGCACCATGCTGCATTGATGTGAGCAAGCATGGTAAATAAAGAACGTGATTTTCATTGACGCGCGATGGCAGACGCAGGAGAAATTGCACTAGTGTGAACGAAGCTTCATAGACACTGGAAATATACCATACCATGAGTGACCTCAACAGCCCTTCAAATATGAACACACAGTATGTTCAATTACATATCCTTAAAAAATTCTGAACATTTGGTTAAAGTGGTTCTAATGGCGCGCGCGCGCCCCCCCAATTCATACCCGAGCTTCCTCTGATCCAGCAATGTCCACGATAGCTCCGGCTGTCCTGGGAATCTCCCCTCATTGGCTGAGACAGCAGTGGGAGGTCACTGGCACCCACTTTTGTCAATTACAGCCAGTGAGCCAATGAGGGGAGAGCAGGGGGCGGGGTCAAGCTACAGCTCTAAAATCAGTCTTATGAACATGGTGCCCCCAGGGCAGGCGGCTTTCTCTGGGGCACTGCTAGAGGGAGGAGACAGGAGCACCAGCCGGGGACCCAAAAAGAAGAGAATCGGGCTGCTCTGTGCAAAACCACTGCATAGGGCAGGCAAGTATAACATGGTATTTAAAAACAAAAGAAAAAAACTGAACGTTTAAATACCACTTTAAGAGTGCCTAGTACAACTTGATTTACTAAAACTGGAGTGTGCACAAATCGGTGCAGCTGTGCATGGTAGCCAAATTGGCTTCTAACGTCAGCTTGTTCAATTAGGCTTTGACAAAAAATCCTGGAACCCGATTGGTTTCTATGCAGAGCTGCACCAGATTTTCCACTCCAGTTTTAGTAAATCAACCCCATAGTCTTCTTGAAAAGTTCATTTAAATCCTTTATTTGAACAGAAACATCAGACACAGCCAATGCGGTTATTGCCGGATCCAAGAAGCTGCCCCCACTGCATTCAGGTCGTGCAGTCCCATTTTAAGCCATAGGATGCAATTCTTCTCGGTAGCTCAAGCCCTGAGGAAGGAGTGGGCACATTTCTCCAAAATGTGTTGGCTGTATCTGATGTTTCAGCTCAAACAGCTAAACAAACCAAGCAAGATGACCATTTTTTACTGACCACTTCTAACTACATATCCAGGATTCGATCTGATGAGCATTTCCTCTTCATCATTGTCCATAGAGGCAGTAGCCTAGGAACTTAACCAGGTCCACTTACACATTCTCATTCCTACTGTTCTAATGCTACTGCAAATCTACCATACGTATAAAAAATAATAATAAAAAAAAAAAAAGCAGTTTATCCAGCCAGAAGACTTGAGCTCATAACTGTAGTCTTTGCCTCTGGACTGTTATCAGTTAGCATCATTCCCTGCTATGGAGTTGGACTACAAAAACACCTCCCTCTGTTATGGAGACAAGGTGTTATGTAGTCCTACCACACTCCCTAGAGTGACAAGATTGCTCAACCCACAGAGCCCTCTGATGTGGTCCGTGACCTCAAACCAGGGAAGCACATGGCGGGTCAGGAAACCCAGGTTACGATCAATGGATTTCTGACCCGCCATCCCAGAGTGCATGGAGGTAGCAATGGAGAGAGCAGAAGCCGTATAAAGCCAATGCTTCCTCTAGTGCCAGCTCCTGTCCCAGGTTGAGTGATATCAAGTGTACTTCGCCAGGGACCTTTCTAGCAGCCTGGAGTGCTGGTTCACACTGATGCGGTGTGGGAAACTGCTTTTGATTTGGACAGGAATCGCACTGCATTCCCGATCAAATCACATGTGATTCTTTGCAGTTCAATCTGAGCGCATTCATTTTGTATGGCTCAAATTGCACTGCACCTGCACAAAAAAAAGATGCATGCACCTTTCTTTCGCCGCACTGGATTTAGATCGCATGGGTGTTCACACCCATGCATTCTGAGTCAGGCAATCGCACTGCGTTTTGCAACCTGTTTTTTTTTTTGGGGGGGGGGGGGGGTAACATTGACACCTGCAGCGGTGTGCATGAACGGAGTGTGACTGATGCAGGAAATGCACAGATGCACAGAAATCGCTGCAAATCCCACACCGCATCAGTGTGAACCGAGACGGACAACAATGTCAATTTGAAATTTTCAGAAAAAAAAAAAAATGTAATGTTCACTAGAAAGGAAACCGCGCTACAGTGGAACCTTGGATTACGAGCATAATCCGTTCTAGGAGAATGCTTGTAATCCAAAGCACTCGCATATCAAAGCGAGTTTCCCATAGAAGTCAATGGAAACAAAGATAATTTGTTCCGCAAGGACTTGTATGGCATGCAATACCGCATGTGGCCAGAGGTGGGGGGATGCCGGAGAGCCTCGTAAATACTCGGGGACAGCTCGGCTGATCTCGGAAACCCTCGGAAACACCCGGGAACGGAGTATTTCCAGAGTATTTCCAAGCGGCTCCGAACCATTCTGAGTGTCACCGGCACCCCGCCACCTCTGGCCAAATGCGGTACTGCACACCCCATTAGCTTGAATTCTGCTCGTATTGCGAGACACTCGCAAACCAAGTCAGGATTTTTTTTAAAGTTGCTAGTCTTTCAAAACGCTAGTCAACCACGTTACTCGTAAACCAAGGTTCCACTGTATTTAAAAAAGGAAGTGGCATCCATGGGATGTAAAATTCAAACATCCAGGGTCCCCAGACTGTGGCTCATTCATGTGTTATGATGCATTCGCACCTCCACTTTTTCATGTTCTATTAACACACGCTTTAAACGCTTGGTGAGCTAGGTACCATTCTTCTGAAGAATATTCTCCACATCTTAGTGTGGTTTGTTGAAACATTGCTAGCAGCTTTTAAATGAGTTTTATGTAGAAATGAACGAGAATACATATAAAATCATAATCACAATCCATATAAAATGCACCATGCTGCATGTAACATACGTGTAAATGTGCATTAGAACACAACACAACATATCCCAATGAAGAGGTGTAAATTCACTCATATTAGAGGGATTTTAGCGCTTCCAGGGTTGTCATAGGGATGCATGAATCCATGACTGCTGCCCCTCTCTGCCAATCTTTACTGACTTCCTCTACCCCATCATAAAAACCACCCACAACATCGCGCCCAGCTACATCACTAACCTCATCTGCAAATATCGCCCAAACTGTCCCCTCGGCTCGTCACAAGACCTCCTGTTCGCTAGCTCCATTGTTACCTCCTCCCATGCTGTTCGCCTCCAGGACTTCTCCAGCGCCTCTCCCATCCTCTGGAACTCCCTACCCCAGCATGTCCGGTCAGCTCCTACTCTGTTCACCTTTAGGCGATCCTTGAAAACTCACTTATTCAGGGAAGCCTACTCCACCTAAGAACTGTACTCGAGTCACCACCATCAGATCATCCCCTGCAGCTATTACCTTTTGAACCAACCCCCCCCCCCCCCATCTTTAGATTGTAAGATCCATGACCAGGGCCCTCCTATTCTTTCTGTATTGTAATTGTACTGTCCCCCTTTAGGCCTCATGCCCACGGACGTTTTTACAGCCGCGTTTTTGACAGCTTAAAAACGCCTGTCCATGTTGTCTATAGCTTCATGCCCACCTAGACATTTTTGAGCTGCAAACAGCATAGACGTTTTTAAGCTGTAAAAAAAACCCAGGACCAGTGCGTTCCTCAGCGTCAGAATTAGGCAGAAAAAAAACGCGAGCGTCAAAAAACGCGCGGTCGCGTTTTTTAGCTCCGACGTTTTTTTTTTCTCTCAAAAAAAAAAAAAAAAAAAAAAAAATTTACAACAACAAGGACAGGCGTTTTTAAGCTGTAAAAAACACAGCTGTTAAAAACGTCTGTGGGCATGAAGCCTAAGGCCCCTTTCACACGGGGCGGATCCGTGCAGATCCGCCCCGTGAAGCTCCGCTTGCTCAGCGGGGGATCGCTCCGTTGATCCCCGCTGAGCCGACGGATGACTGGGCGGTCCCCGCACACTGTGCAGGGACCGCCCTGTCAGAGCGCCGCTCTCCCCTATGGGGAATCGGATGACGACGGACCGTAGAGTCCGTTGTCATCCGATCCGCTCCGCCGACGGAAGGAAAAATAGGGTTTTCCTCCGTCACACTTTGGCGGAGCGGATGTCAGCGGACATGTCTCCGCTGACATCCGTGCCTCCATAGGGGTGCATGGAGGACCCGTTTCAGGTCCGCCTAAAAAACTGACAGGCGGACCTGAACGGACCTCCGTGTGAAAGAGCCCTAATAGTGTAAAAAAGGGTGAGCTGTTGCTATATAAACCCTAAATAATAACAAACAACAACAGAGTACATAGTCCTCCCTAAAATCACGGTGTCTATTTACAGTGGATATTACAAAGACATTCCCTGATAGGGCTCACCAACACAAGAAAAACACATGCATAGCACTGGAGCACGAACATGCGCTTTTACCACGTGTTGGGTAGCACTTCAGTGCGCCTTTTGTCTTGTCAAGTGGCAGACTGGAGAGCTTTCCTTATTACCCATTCACAACACATGTGTATAACAGATGCGCACTGTGCCATGTTGTCAGACATTGTGGTGCTTTATCATTTTTTAAGCATTAAACCATAGGCCATGAGGCAAAGTGCCTTGTTCTTGCATTCGGCAATAGGGCCCATTCACTCCTGTAACATTGGGCCCCAACAGCCTGAGAGGCAACACGTTACAGCACACTGAAAATGCAGCCGCTCTTATTTAAGCACACACCAACAGATAGCATGTAGTGGCCCCACTGAAAAATAAAAAGAAGGTTTTTACCTGACCTTGCATTTTCTGTGCTAAACAGCCCTGCTTAGACCCCTTTCACACCGAGGCGCTTTGCAAGCGCCAGAACGATAAAAACAGCACCTGCAAAGCGCCCTGAAAAGAGCCACTTTCTTTTTTTTTTTTTTGCGTCCTGCTAAAAATAAAGTCCTGCAAGCAGCATCTTTGGAGCGGTGAAGGAGCGGCGTGTATACCGCTCGTGCCCATTGAAATTAATGGGCAGCGCGGCTGTACCGCCGGCAAAGCGGTGGTTTTAATCCTTTTTCGGCCGCTAGCGGGGGTTAAAAGCGCCCCGCTAGTGGCCGAATACCTCTGCAAATACGACGGTAAAGAGACGCTATAAATAGCGGCACTTTGCTGCCGATGCCCCAGTGTGAAAGGGGCCTTAGGGTTGCCACTTTCTTCATGTTGTTTAGCGACACAGTAATTTTTGTTTTGTTATACGCTATAGGATTGTAACAGACCTGGGACACCTTTGGGCACTGAAAGAGAATAGTAATGTGGCACACAGTGCACCCTCACCCTCCGGTCAAGCCATGTTCCGGGCCACATGCCTGTCTGAATGTGTCCGGGTTTAAGGTGGACTGAAATCCGGACACATGATTCAAAACCCGAACTGTCCGGGTGAATCCCGGACAGGTGGCAACCCTATTCCTGCTGTGCTTTTCAGATTTTGCAGCAGGTCATATGGTACAAATATATATTACATATAATATATATATATATATATATATATATATATATATATAAATATATATTTTTATTCCCAAGGATGGCCACTGTACACCATGTGTGAGGTAAAATTCCTGGGTGCCTATCCATACCAACCCAGAACTAGTACAAACACCCTCAAGGGTCTTGCAGCAGAGATGACTCGAAGGCATTTTAATGTCGATGGAGCTCAGTCCACCTTATGACAGACTAAGATTAGTCAAAATGTTGACAATAAAATGCTGTTGCTTTGATTTATCTCTGCTGCAAGGCCTGGGAGTGACACACACACACACACACTAATATACAGGATTTATATAGCACCAGTTTGCGCATCGCTTTACAACATGAGGGCAGACAGTACAGTTACAATACAATTTAATACAGGAGGGATCAGAGGGCCCTGCTCGTTAGAGCTTGCAATCTATATATAAATATAAATCTAGCACACAGACTGATCTGAATAGGACTGTGTGCCTCCAGTACAGGGTCAAGGTCCACCCTCAGTGGGTAGCCTAGTCTGCACTCAGGTGCCCGGCGTGTCTGTGCACGGGACTGTGCACACTAATCCGGTCTCGTGTCGCTGCACAGAGAGGCGTCTGCAGCACCAAGCCTGGCCCTCCCGCCTCCCATCCTTGGCCTGGCACATGGCAGCTATTGCAGCCGCTCCCCGTGAGTGGATTTCCCTGGCTGGCCATGCTCTATGGGAGGGAGGGATGGGTTTGTGGTGAGCATTGCACATGGAGCTGGAGTGTGAGGTGGCCCCAGGGAAGGGAATGAAAAGGAGGGTGCTAGAAATAATAATAAAAAAGAAAAAGAAGGGAGGGGACGAGAAGTGAGAGGACTTGTACAAAGGAAGCCGGCCGAGCGAGACTAATTGATGTGAAATCCTAAATTCCTGGGGGGGAAATGGGAGGGGGAGCCGGGGAGGATGGATGCAGGAGCAGATCTGCTGCCAACCTTCTGCAGAGCTTATGTGGGTAGATGTATGCCCACATAGGAATGCCATTTGCATCTAATATAAGATGCTGCTGAAAAGGAAAAAAACACATTTTATTATCTTACACAATTACACGCAGGGTCGGGTCTGAACAGGTTTTGGATGATGGGAACACTTGATTTCTCAAACTTTATTAGATGTTGTTTAGGATCATATAATATACCTGACAAAATATTTTATTATTTATATTTCCATTTTTATGTATAAATAAGAACTGGAATGCAAATTAATTTGTTAGCGGCCTAGAAACGTATTTTTAATAGGATTAGGATGAGAATTAAGTCTAATTGAAAGCGGTGTGGAAAATGATGATACCAGGGCGATTTCACCATGGCATGCCAAATGGCCCATTTTCCACAGCACTTGTAAGGGGCTCAGTGAGCAATAAAGAGGGGCTTACCCTGCACTGTGTACATGGGGGGGGGGCACATGAGAAAGTATTAGCTAGAAGTGGGCCATGCAGCAATGATGGGCCCACACACATCCACAGTCTGCTCAGTGACACCTATGCAGCTTCAGCATCACTGAACAAAGTTTCCCGACTGACCGCTGCATCTGTCACACAGGTAGGTGCTGTGGTCTGCAACACTGCTCAGTTGTGCTGAACCTGCATTTTTAACATGCTCTGCGTCACAAAAAAAAAAAAAAAGGCATGACTGCTGCGCCTGCCTGGGTGACAGAGGCCAGGAAGGGAGCTTAGCAATGCCGAGCCTTTGATTTTCTAAAGCAGGGGTCTCCAAACTTTCTAAACAAAGAGCCAGTTTACTGTCCTTCAGACAGTAGGGGGGCCGAACTGTGGCCATTGGGAGTAGAAATTGTCCTGTTGTCAGTGTGAGTAAAAAGTGCATCTTTGGCATTATGGGGAGCAATAGTGCCCCATTGTGGGAGTCAGTAACAGGATTTATGCCCCATTTTTGGTGTCAGTGGAAGGAAAAGTGCACCATTGTTGGGTGTCAATGGGAGAAAGAGTGCCCCGTTGTCAGTAACCGGAATGAAGCCCCATTTTTGGTGTCAGTGGGAGGAATAGTGCCCAAAGGCGGGATAAAAGCAAGCAAAGGGCCGCATCTGCACCCGGGGCACAGTTTGGAGACCACTGTTCTAAGGTATGGGCATTCCAGCATCAATACCTCACCCACCCAAGCCTCTATGGACTACCCAAAGAATAGAACATAAGTGCAGCACAAAAAGCGAAATGTGAATCAAAATAAAAAAAAATATAGGATTATAAATCAAAAAAATATACAATTGAGAAATACAAAATCTTGAGTAAAAACAACAGTGATCAATCAAGGATCCTTGTCAATCATGCTTTTTATGCCTATGTTTAAATCTGGGGGGCAAAAAAAAACAAACAAAAAAAATAAATAAACCACACAGACACCTCTCCTGGGAACGGTCAAATAGACATTATACCATCAAAGCAAATATTGTCACACGTGTAAGGCTAGAGCCAATTGCAGCTCAGCATCACCAACCACATCCATGCAAGAAAAACAAACAATCCCAGTGTAAAACTGTAGAGCAGAATTTATTTAAAACCGTTGAAATAACAAACACTCATATATGATGAAAACCAAAAATGATTGTATAAAACAATCATCCCTGGGTAACAAAAAAAGTCCACTTCCTGGTTCGAAGAACGTGATGGTGTCACGAGCGAGGCTCTATGACTACCGCCTGAGGAAGCCACACTAACTGGCCTCATGTGCGACACAGCCCTTGCTGCAAGTTTTTATCAGCATACAGCATGTATAGGTCTCCAGCACACTCATGATCAGCTCTGTAATGTGTATGTGTAAGGAACACGCACTGTGAGACACAAATAAAAGATTTGACTCAGTCAGGAAGGGTAAAGGAAGACATTTTGTTTAACTTACAAGGCTTCTGCATAAGTCATCATTGGATTTGGTGCTTGTTTAGACTGTCCTACAGGAGTCTTTGTTGTCCTTTAACCTCTGAGTCGGCGGTGCGCATATATGCAACCTCTCGGCGGGTGGGCCTTAATGCCAAGAGGCAGCATATATGCATAGCAGGATGTAAACAGAGCCTGTGCGCTCCCGGATACAGTTAACTGAAAGCTCCCCATTTCTACATGCGATCGGAAACTTTCCGATCATGTGACCGCTGTGACAGTCAGTCAATCATGGTGGTCACATGATCAGTGTAACGACACCCAGAATATGGAAGGGGTTAAAGTCGTTTAGGATATTCCATTCCCGAATACCAAGTCAGCTACCTAACACTCCAACCAGTCGAACAAGAAACCCATACGAATAATTCTCTCCAAATATGAGACGAAGTTCTGTCTTGAGGGTCAAGTAGGAATAACAATTTTATTGAGGAATACAGTTTTCTATACAGTAAAAGAGGAGGTTCCTACAACCTGCTCATATTACTCTAGCAATACACAGAAATAAAAAAAATTAACATGAGCTAATTAACTAATCCCCAGACGTGTTGACTCTGAAGTTAGTCAGTAGTTCCAGTCCCCCAATGCCGGTATACACGCAGTACCCCAAATAAATTGTCCCAAACAGAGCATTACTCACCCAGCCAACCTCTGCCTCTGAGAACATACCCGCTGCTGGGGAGAGGCCTGGACTGGCCCTTCTCCCTGGAGTCCTTTCAGCCGCTGGAGAGTCATGCTGTTGGGGGATCTGTGCTGACTGCCCAGCATCCCTGGGGTATACACGTGGAGACTAAAGTCCCATCCACTTGTGGTAGATGAAAATCCCCCGGTGCTTGCAAAGCAAGGCTGACATACTCCGGTCTCCGTGTCGCACCATTTTCTGGGGTTGTGTCAGTGAAGACCAAAGTCCCATCCACTACCACAGGAACTCCCTCTTCGGTTAGTTGAGGGCAGAGGCCAGCAGCACTCTGCTCTGTTGCCAGCTCTTCTGTTGGGTTGCTGTGAGTGGAGACCGCAGTCCCATCCCCCGATATCAGCTCAAGCTGCAGTTGTATGCAGAGGCCAGTAGCATTCTGCCCCGTTGCCAGCGATTCAGCTGGGAGTAAAGCTTTACTACCTCAGCTTGTCGCTGGAGAGAGGGGCCAACTGCTCTGGCTCCCTGGAACTCCAGAGTTGTTGCCGGTGCTGGGCAGAGGTTGGTAGCACTCTGCCCTGTTGCCAGTACTTCTGCTGGAAACTCCACACCATCTACTCCGGCTAACTGTTGGGGAGGGAAAATGGATGCTTCTCCTCCCTGCATCTCTGAAATCCACTGGGAGAGAGGAGCCATCACCTTCTCACCTTGGGCCTCCAAAACTGCCACGGGTGTAGAGCAGGGGTCTGCAGTACTCTGTCCTGCTGCCAGTACTTGAGCAGGTGATGCATAATCTAGAACATCCTCTGAACAGTCCAATTAAGTCCATACATTCTGTAATCTATGGCTGGAGAGATGAGCCTACTGCCCCAGCTCCCTGGAACTCCACAGTGATTGCCATTGCTGGGCAGAGGTTTGTAGCACTCTGTCCTGTTGCCAGCACTTCTGCTGGGGACTCATCAGGTTGTTGTTATTCCTCAGCAGAACAGTCCATCAAATCCCCTGTCCCTGCAACTGGCATCTGGGGATATAGGTTCACCATCTCCTGTCCATGGAAACCAGAAGATGCCATCAGTGCTGGGCAGAGGTTAGCAGAACTCTGCCCTGTTGTCAGCACTTCAGGTTTGGGGATGGCAATCTCCAGATTTTCCACTGCCGATTCTTCAGCCAGGATTTCAGAGTGATCAAATGGTATTTCCCGATAGTCCCAGGCAAAAGGGAGCCCCACCCTGCTGCTGAGCAGAGTCTAGCAGCCGTCTGTAGGCAATCTCCAGCTCCCATTCCTGAATGGCCAGAAACTCTAAATCTTCCTTTGCCCAGTCCCCTCCTGAGACATTCAGTCTTTGCTCAATTATTTCCTCCAAACGCCACTCCCAAAGTCAGGGTCCCTGGACAGCCTCCAATACAATAATCCCAGGCCATCATAGTCAAAGCCTTCCGTGGGGCTGTCATCCGCTGACCACGGGCACTCTTAGGCTACATACCACCGGAGGGTTCTCTAGCTCTCGTCCAACCGCATCTCTGCCCGGATCACCCTGCTTAACTCAGCTGTCCACTCCTGCTTCGGTTGTTCCTCCCCAATAACAGCATTCGTACATCATACTGCGACCAGGACCTTGCATAGATGGAGGGGAGAACTTTTCCCTGGTGTTGCTGCTCGAGAGCTAGCACTTTCTTCCAGAGTTCGCAGAGGATAGGATCAGACCATCCCAGCAGGACCTGCTCTGATACTGGTCCTCTATGCTGTATCTGCATCTCTCGCAACCTCCTTCTGAATTCCTTTTCCATGGCGGCTGGTATCTGTACCCCTCCTCTCCTTTCAGTTGGTGCTGCTGTGACTTCTGCTGCTGCAGCACCTCTTTGCTGTAACCAATTTGCATCCACAGCCGCTATAACTAGGTCTATGATCTTCGCTGTAGGGTTAGGACCATAATGTGCCAGTCTTCGGTTAACAGCCCGATCAAAACTTGCCTCTTTGGGTGTCCTGTCTGTTATGCTGGGCCTTTCGGCTCTATCCATTTAGACTAGTTCTGCGATAATGTCCCTCTTACGGTTGTTGGCCGGTCTGCCCCGGTTCTCCAGTAAGTCCTTGAGGGAAGAGCGCTTTAGCCGTTCATACTGTGCTTCCATTGGCCTGTGTCCTCTTGTAGCTGTCCTTCTGGCTGTGGGAATCATCCCACTGCTTGCCACCAATGTAACGACACCCCGAGTATGAAAGGGGTTAAAGTAGTTTAGGGTATTCCATTCCCAAATACCAAGGCAGCTACCTAACACTCCAACCAGCCGAACAAGAAACCCCATACGAATAATTCTCCCCCAAAATACGAGACAAAGCTCTGTCTTGAGGGTCAAGTAGGAATAACAATCTTTATTGAGGAATACAGTCTTATATACAGTAAAAGGGGAGGTTCCTAAAACCTGCTCATATTACTCTAGCAATACACAGAAACATAAAATTAACATGAGCTAATTAACTAATCCGTTACAGCAGCCAAAGTGCCTCCCTCCCTACAATACACATTATCATACATATCAACACAGAACTCCTTCATACAATTGTAGTGTCAATTAGCACAGACGGCAATGGGTGAAAGAAGCCACACTAGTTTCATTTACATTATAACAGACAGGTGGCTGGAGTTGAGAGCAGCACCTCCTAACAGTATGAATCAGTCAGTCAGTCTTTCTAATATGGCTTGAGAGATATTGTTAATGAATATTACTGTCCCATTTAAAGTAATCCAAATCATATTCTTAATGTCCATTATTTTCTTGCTCACCCAGTGCCCCAATAGACACAGGGGGATTTAGACATAGGAGGTGCATGGGGAGCTGAAACAAGGGTATCCCGTACTTTCCAAGGGATTCTGGGTTCCACGGGCCCTCCCATCACAATCAGAAACTCCACCCCGCCTCTTGGCATCAGAAACCTCTTACAGAGCCAGAAGGCATCGGCATTAACGGGTTAAAGCAGAACTCTGGGCAAAAGTTTTTTTTCCCCCCGTGTGCAGTGGGGCTGTGCCCGCACTGCACAGGTTAACTACTCATTTTATTCTAGGGAAGAGGACAGCGGAGATGTACTTACCTGATCCGCAGATCCTCCATGCACAAGACCGGTCCCGCATCCATATATGATGCGTTGGCATCTTATGTGTGTTGACTTTTGACGGCCTACATGTTCTGTTGCTAATAAAGTTGATTAATTCTTGAGAACACCACTTTGAAGAGACAATACCACGCTGCCCATTCAGAGCAAAGTGACAGAGTCTACCAATAGCCCACATCACCCTTCAGTAAACTAAAATAACCCATCTACGCACCCTTGCCGCTTCGCCACGGCAGAAGTCTGCCAGGGTGGTGTTGGAGATTACCCAGATAGATGACATCACTGTCCCTCATCACATGATCGCACTGGATCCGATGACTGGTTCTCTGGAACGGCACAGTCACGTGGATGAGAACACGTGCTCCCTCCATACCCTGGTGACCTGGGCCATCAGAAAGCACATGGTTTCTTTAAAATAATCTTTTAGCCATGTCCATACAGACCATAGGGAAAAAAAAGCAACATTTTGGAGCCACACGACTCCCTCAGCAAGTCTTCTATGATCCTTGATACACGTTCATTAAAAGAGTCCTGCGTGGCAGGAAATCAGAACCGTTGCTGCTGTGTGCTCATGACCTTTATGCGTGCAAATAAAAGCTGATTAATTTAAGATGGTGCGCTGGCGGCACATGTATCCTAACAAATTATTCTGTGTGTTGGGTTTAGGAGATCAGCTAATATGCATATTAACAGCCTCTCGGCTTAAGAAACTAAGGTTAAATTGTCAGTAGGTTATGTTCAGGGATCTAAAGAGCTTTGCCTTTGGAAACTACAGGACATTTTTGTTTAGACTGCAGTTCTTTAATGTCTTTGATGACATTGGATGCATACAGTGACAGCAGTTTCTAGGACTCCGTAAATAAATATTTAATGCGTTAGTTTGGTTCTTTCTGATCGTGGTGCAAAATTAGCTCTGAAAGAAAAAGAAAAAGAAAAAGAAAAAGAAAAAGAAAAAGAAAAAGAAAAAGAAAAAGAAAAAGAAAAAGAAAAAGAAAAAGAAAAAGAAAAAGAAAAAGAAAAAGAAAAAGAAAAAGAAAAAGAAAAAGAAAAAGACCAAGTGGAGCAGACAGAGGTCACAGAAATTCAAGTGTTACTAAAAAAAATAGTTCGTCTCCTGATGAAGTCACGTGACGCCACGCGTAGAGACAAATCTAGGAACTAGAAGTGACGCTCAGCAGACGAGCTCGCAGCTCGTGGAGTCTTTTACATTGTGTTACTGCCAAATGTGAGTACCACTGCTTTTAACGTGTTAAACAATAAATGTTTTAAAAACGTACTACACTATATAGTATCTTCCCTCTTCATTTCTACTTATACAACGGCTGGCATATGAGTGCATACTCCAGAGGGAAACCCCAATTACCCCAACATCCAGCTATTAGGAGACAACCATCCCAAACACACGGACCCCTATAGGAACAAGGCAAGAGGAACACAGAGCATCTTGTTTGCTACATGCTGTTACCTCTCTACCTACAGGTAAGAGGCCACCTTTACCAAAAAGTCACCACCACCGGAGTGCACCAGCACAGGAAGAGGAATACGATATTCCCATCACACAACCACCCCCCCCCCCCCCTCGGCACTCCTGCGTTCCATGCATTTCTGCACTTCCTACACAGGATAAATGAACTGCTTTCTTTTTTTACCATTCACGATTGACCAAATGAACTCTACCTGCACTTGATATAGTCGCATATACTGCAATTTGTGCGATCGCTTTGCAATTTTCTGTGCGATCGCCCTGCAACATTTATAATTTAAAGACGCATGTTACAATTCACCTGGTTATCCTGGCTCGTGAGGATATTCAGAGACCTGTCGCACCGTGCACTTTTTAAAGTGCAACATCCCCTCGGATTGATTTATGCATCTTTTGCACGTATGCTTTGCATTTCACATTTTTTATTTCATGGTCTATGATTTACTGTCACAGTTCATTATTTTGCGATTTGCACAATCTTGATTTGACACAGTGTTTAGACCTGTTGCACATTGTTTACCATTTTAGAAGATAGTATTTTATGGTCACCACTTGAAGATTATTTATTGTGCGTTTTTCACATCTTGGAAGATCTTGCTATTTTATGTGCGTTTTGCAAGAATTGTTTATTTGCATTTGTTTTATTATCTTACACAAAGTTTTAGAAGAATTTCACTTAATTTATTTCACTAAATAGCACAGCACCACCCCCCTCTTTATACACTCCTGCGCAAGAGTGGTGCCATCCCACACTTAGCAGTTGGGGGGGGCGGTAAAACCCAACGGTTAAGAGTAATTGAGCCTTTACAGCACAATATATTGTACACATTCACGTTATCCTGTATAGTCCCAAATGTTCTTTCTGCAGGGATACACAAATCAAAGTAGGCAACTTTGAATCATTTTCTTCTACATGTGCCGGGCCTGAAACAGCTGCATACACTGCTATGACTAAAGTTCTGCCCTTGATCCTGCTGAAAGTGCACCCTTTCAAAACCAGAACTATCACAAAGCTAGACAAGTTCAATGACAATACAAAGGGCAGCTGTATAATAATTCACTGTACTCCATCATAAACAAGGGAAGCGCCACACGTCTCTGATAAAACACATTCATTATTCATATATGCAACAACCTCGCCCATTGGATTTCTAGTTCTGTGCAGGGGTGGAACTAGAAGTTACAGGACCCCACGACAAATCTTCACAGCCCCATCTTAAAAAAAAACAAACACACACACACACAGGAAGTTATTAAAAGGACTGAGAAGGATGCAGCTGTGATATTGAGGCAAGTACAAGTCTGGAGAGGTGGAGATAGAGAGATAGATATCTATGGAATATAAAGTGTACAGCAGAGCACACAGAATGGTATCCATGTGTAATATAAAATGAAGAGCACAGCGTACAGAATGAAGCAGTGTACAACAGGGCTTATAGATGGAGCGGATGCAGAATAGGAAACATGCAGAATGTCACACTGAATAAGGCAGTGCAGAATAATAGGATTTTTATAACAGCTTACCTGTAAAATCCTTTTCTTGGAGTACATCACGGGACACAGAGCGACATAGTCATTACTAATGGGTTATATAGATACCGTCAGGTGCTGGCACTGGCAACTTCCAAAACCGGAAGTACCCTCCCCTATATAAGCCCCTCCCATCCGGGAGCACCTCAGTTTTGTAGCAAAGCAATAAGTGTCCCCAAAGAGGGGCGGGAGCTCTGTGTCCCATGATGTACTCGAAGAAAAGGATTTTACAGGTAAGCTGTTATAAAAATCCTATTTTCTTTCTCGTACATCACGGGACACAGAGCGACATAGTCATTACTAATGGGATGTCCTAAAGCAATGCCAAATGAGGGGGGGATACACCATATATAAGCTGAGCGCTATCAGACATGAGGATCTTTTGCGGCCTGCAACACACTGCACCCAAAGGCGACATCCTCCTGACTTCTAACGTCCACCTGGTAGAACCTAGTAAACGTGTGTACTGAAGACCATGTTGCGGCCTTACAGATTTGAGCCAGGGAGGCCTGGTGATGCGCTGCCCATGAAGTTCCAACTGCTCTCGTGGAGTGCGCTCTAACTTTGAACGGAGGCGGTCTCCTTCTCAAGCCATAGGCTTGTATTATGACCTGTCGAATCCACTTGGCTAAAGTAGATTTTGACGCTGCCTGACCCTTTCTGGGGCCTTCCGGCAGAATAACCAAAGTATCCGTTCTGCGAATCTGAGCAGTGGCCTTTAGATAAGCTTTAACTGCTCTTACTACATCCAAAGAATGCAATAACTTTTCCTCTACCGAAGTAGGTTTGGGGAAAAAAGAAGGAAGAACCACATCTTGGTTCAAATGAAACCTCGATACCACCCTAGGAAGAAAGGCTGGATGAGGACGTAACACTACTCTATCCTTATGGATAACCAGATATGGCTCCTTACAGGACATAGCTGCTAATTCCGACACTCTTTTAGCCGAACAAATGGCTACTAGAAAAATCAATTTCCTGGTGAGAAGCACCAAAGAAATATGCTGTAATGGTTCAAATGGTTGTTTCTGTAGAACCGACAGAACCAAGTTTAGATCCCATGGACATATGGGAATATTAACCGGAGGACTAATACGCATCACTCCTTGTATAAAGGCTTTGACTAGTGAATGCGAAGCCAAGGGCCTTTGAAAAAATATTGACAAGGCCGAAATCTGACCCTTGATAGTACTCAAGGCAAGCTTCCTATCTACAGCCCATTGTAGGAAGTCCAGAATCCTACCTATTACGTACTTATGTGGATGCCATTCCTTGGCCTCACACCACGCGATGTACGCCTTCCAGATTCTATATTAGATCTGCCTGGATACCGGCTTCCTGGCATTGATCATGGTAGATACCACAGGATTAGATAGCCCTCTCTTTTTTAGAATGTGGGCTTCCATAGCCAGGCCGTCAAACCTAGGGCTGGTAAGGAAGGGTGGTATATCGGTCCTTGCGAAAGCAGGTCCGGACGACGTGGGAGAGTCCAAGGACTCCCCACTGAAATTTTACGATCTCCGCGTACCACGCTCTTCGGGGCCACGCTGGAGCCACCGGAATCACTGGTTTCTTTTCTACCCTGATTCTGCGGAGTAATCGAGGTAACCATTGTGGCGGTGTGAATGCATATATCAGCTTGAACTGATCCCAAGGGAACACTAGGGCATCCGAGCCGCAAGCTAGGGGATCCCTTGTCCGAGAGACAAACCTGTCCCCCTTTGCGTTGAATCTGGATGCTAGAAGATCTACATCCGATGTTCCCCACCGCTGACATATTGTCCAGAAAACCTGGGGGTGAAGGGACCCTTCCTCTGGGCCCAATTGCTGGCGACTTAGAAAGTCCGCCTTCCAATTCTCCACTCCTGGAATGAATACCGCAGATATGGCTGGGACATATTTTTCTGCCCATTTCAGGATGTAATTTACTTCCCTCTGGGCTGCACGACTCCTGGTGTCCCCCTGATGATTGATATATGCCACTGCTGTGGCATTGTCTGATTGAATTCTGACAGGGGACCCTTGGAGTTTGGATGTCCATGCTACTAGGGCATACCGGGCTGCTCGTATCTCTAAGAGATTGATGGGCAGGGCCTTTTCTGCATCCGACCATCTGCCCTGGAGAGACTATTGCTCCAGTACTGCTCCCCAGCCTATAAGGCTGGCATCTGTAGTGACCACCTTCCAAGAAATCAGACTGAAGGATTTCCCTTTTTCCAGATTCTGGGGAACCAACCACTAACGGAGGCTCTTGCGAACGGAAGGGGACAAGGACATTGTAAGTCTAGGGCCTGAACTTTTTTGTTCCAGGCTGACAGTATGGCCCCCTGCAAATTCCTTGAATGGAATTGACCGTAGGGTACTGCTTCGAATGATGCCACCATTTTTCCCAGCAGCCTTATGCACAGGCGTATGGACGGCTGTCTTTTTTGTACCCACTAAGTGGATCAAATCTTTCAAAGACAACACCTTTCCTTGAGGCAAGAATATTTTTCTCTGGCCTGAATCCAACCTTAGCCCCAAGTATTCCAGACTTTTGACTGGTTTTTAGGGCTGACTTTTCTCGGTTGATAATCCAACCGTGAGATTCCAGATACTTGATTGTCTTGTGAACGACCACGTCTAGTTTTTTCACTGAGTGGTCTATCAGCAACAAGTCATCTAGATATGCCATTATCATTACACCTTGTGTTCTTAGATTGGCCAATAAAGGGCCAGAATTTTTGTAAACACTCGTGGTGCTGTGGCCAAACCGAAGGGTAAGGCTCTGAACTGAAAATGGCGCCCTTCTACTGCAAAGCGTAGAAACTTTTGGTAGACTGGAAAGATGGGAATGTGCAGATAAGCATCTTTGATGTCGATCGCGGCTAACCAATCCTCCCCTTGTAGGGCAGTGGCCACCGATCGGATCGACTTCATCGGAAAGTCCTGATATACAGGAATTTGTATAGCCCTTTTAGAATTAATATGGGCCTCCCGTCCGCGTTTGCTTCGGGACTGTAGAGAGGTTTGAGTAAAACCCGAACCCTCATTCTTCCAGGGGAACCTCCATAATTACTCCTTGGAGCAATAGTTGTTCTAGTGCCAACAGGAGGGACTCTCTCTTCCGGGGATCCCTTGGCACGTTTGACCTCAAAAATGGGAAGGAGGAGAGTCTCTTAACTCCAATCTGTATCCCCAACATACTGCGGAGAGCACCTATCTGTCTTGATCGCGTCCCGCCAGGTCTCTTGTGAACAACTGGAGTCCTCCCCCCACCCGACTGAGTGGGGGCAACCCTTCAATGAATTTAACTTTGGGGGAGGTTTTGTACCTCCCCTGACCCAGGGTTTCTCATTACCCTGCTATTGTCCCTGTTTTTTACCCCCGGGAATTGACCGAGGAGGCCGTCGGAACTGTTACACAGCCGATGCCCCAGGGACTGGAGAAGTAGGCCTCTTAAAGGAGGGACCTCTAACTCTGTTTTTAACCGGCAAGAGCGTATTTTTACCGCTGGAAATTTTCTGGATATATTTGTCCAGGTTTTCCCTGAATAAGCGTTCACCATGAAATGGGACGCTAACCAGCCATTCCTTACAGGGAGCTTCAGCAGACCAGTTTTTGAGCCATAGAAGCCTACGCATATGTACTCTAGACAGCGTAAGGCGGGAGGCCTGATGGACTGAATCCTTTATGGCGTCAACCGCAAAGCCTAAGGCTCTAGGTAGATCAGCTAGGGCAAGGCCTGCTGATCTGTCAAGTCCCTCAAGACCTGTTTTAACTGATCCTTCACTGCTTAGCAGACCCCACTGCTGGTTGTGTCACCAAGCTTGCTGTAGAAAGAAGCAGACTTTCATAAGGACTCCAATCTTTTATCTATTGGGTTCTTGAACATTTGGACATTATCCACTGGACATGTCAGTGATTTATACATACAAGAGATGGCTGCGTCCACTGTAGGGACCTTCCATTTTTATTTTTATTTTTTTTTTGATGAACTTATCCTCCATGGGATAGACCACCGGAAATCTCTTGGGGGAATAATATTTTCTCAGGACGTTCCCAATCCTGGTAAATAAGCCCTTTCAGTAAAAGGGTGAAGTGGAAAAGAACAGACAGTCTGGTGGCTTCTAGCGACCCCAACGAGGATACAGTAGTGGTTGATGGTTCCGCAAGGTGCATTTTTAATGCCGATCGGACCATGTTAGTCAGAGACTGAACCCATAATCTTTCAGCTTGAGCTGCTGAGAAAGGTTCCTCCACTGTTGATTCCTCTATAACAGAATCAACCTCATCCTGATCCCCTTCAGGCAGGTCGATCCCTGTATGGGACTGTTGCTCTGCTAACAGGCACTCTGAAGGAGGAGACGGAGATCGGCGTGCTTTCCCTGACAGGGAGGCAGCGATCAATGTTGACAATCTCTCTCTAATCCTCCCAGAGCTGAGGAAAAAACCTCCTCTGTTACATACACAGGAGCAGGTGACTGAGGACAGCCACAGTACCAAGTACCCCTGCGGGGTCTCTATGGTCACTTACCTCTGAACTTCAGGGGAGACTGGTGCAGCAGAAGCATGCCCACCTCAGAGCCCGATGAGACCCCCTTCGCTTCCTGGAAGATTCAGTTCCGGAGCTTCTGGACGGCATATTCTTAAGCCTAAAGCTGAGGTATTCCAGCCGTAATACACCACTTTTACTGAGAATAGTCTAGCACAATTGCTGCTATATCACAGTTGGTGTCTACTAAAGTGCCTTTCTAGGGGATGCCTGCATCAACCGCCTCTGTGTGCCTTTATCTGTTGCTAGCTCTGTCTGTGCATTCAATAGCCAGCTATAATGTGCTTTAAAACACGCTGGACGCCCGCACATGCGCAGTAGAGCCGCGGCGCACACCTGAGCGTTATCCACCCGCTCCGCCCCTTTTTTCAGATCGCCTCTATGAATAGAGGCGCGTGCACGCGCGCCTTCGGCGCCCTTTTTTAAAAACAATAAGGAGCTAGATGGGAGCCAGGGCCCCCTTTGCCGCAGGGCCCGGGGATGGATGAGCGCAGCAACAGGGCAGAGGAGACAGCTTCCCAGCAGAGAACATACCAACTGCCTGGATTTGATTCTGGAAGAAAAAAATCCACATTACAAGAAAAAGAACCATAGCGGCCTCTAGTGTCTAACACAGGTACCGCGGTCTTACATTTTTTTTTTTTTTTCTTGCCTACTATTAAAATTTTTACATTTTCTCAGTAGTAACAGGCATACACAGAATATTAGCGGGAATACCTTAGGTAACAGGCAGAAAGACAAAATAGGCTTGGGGGTCCCTCAATAGAACCAAGTTCCTGAGGGCCCCCACTTACCTTTTCCTCGCCGCAGGACTTTGTTTGGTCCACAGAAGCCCAAACTTCACCTATCACGGCAGGCATTGTAATCAAACCTTCAGGGACCGGGTTCCCAAGGATTCCACTCCCCTGGACCTGTATAGCACCCTGCACAGAAAACATCTTGGTCGTGGGTATGACCAGAGCTCTGGATCCCAGGGTCCAGCTCTCCTAAGAGAAGCATTACAGGCAAAACCTTGCTCTTCTCTGCAAGGCCCGGGTACCGACCGTTTAGCTATGAAGCTTTTTTGGTCGGATCCGGAATAGCTTACTGAGGCCCAAAAGAACCTGTACGCAAGCTCAGTGAAAAACACATGTTTCTTCTTGGCCAACACCTTAGACACTGGCAAAAAAAACTGAGGTGCTCCCGGATGGGAGGGGCTTATATAGGGGAGGGTACTTCCGGTTTTGGAAGTTGCCAGTGCCAGCACCTGACGGTATCTATATAACCCATTAGTAATGACTATGTCGCTCTGTGTCCCGTGATGTACGAGAAAGAAAAGGAAAGTACAGGGAATGTAAAGCATGGAATACGGAATGAGGCTTTGTGTAGTAGGGAATGTAGAGCATGGCATATACGGAATGGTGCTGAATAGGGAATGTAGAGCATGGCATAGGGAATGAGGCTTTGTGGAGCAAGTAGGGAATGTAGAGCATGGCATACAGAATGAGGCTTTGTGGAGTAGGGAATGTAGCGCATGGCATACAGAATGAGGCTTTGTGGAGTAGAGAATGTAGAGCATGGCATACAGAATGAGGCTTTGTGGAGTAGGGAATGTAGAGCATGGCATACGGAATGAGGCTTTGTGGAGTAGGGAATGTAGAGCATGGCATACAGAATGAGGCTTTGTGGAGTAGGGAATGTAGAGCATGGCATACGGAATGAGGCATTGTGGAGTAAGTAGGGAATGTAGAGCATGTCATACGGAATGAGGCATTGTGGAGTAAGTAGGGAATGTAGAGCATGTCATACGGAATGAGGCATTGTGGAGTAGGGAATGTAAAGCATGGCATACGGAATGAGGCTTTGTGGAGTAAGTAGGGAATGTACAGAATGAGGCTGTGGAAAGGGGAATGTAGAGCATGGCATACGGAATGAGGCATTGTGGAGTAAGTAGGGAATGTAGAGCATGGCATACAAAATGAGGCATTGTGGAGTAGGGAATGTACAGCATGACATATGGAATGAGGCATTGTGGAGTAAGTAGGGAATGTACAGCATGGCATACAGAATGAGGCTTTGTGGAAAGGGGAATGTAGAGCATGGCATACGGAATGAGGCTTTGTGGAGTAAGTAGGGAATGTAGAGCATGGCATACGGAATGAGGCATTGTGGAGTAGGGAATGTAGAGCATGGTATACGGAATGAGGTAGTGCACAATGGTGAATGTACATCATGAATAATGGAAGGATTTGGTGCAAATTAAAAAACATACATCATGGTAAATAGAATAAGGTGGTACAGAATAGAGAGTTTGCAGCATGGCAAACAGAATGAAGCAGTGTGGAAAAGAGAATGTACAGCAGGGTATATGGATTTAAGCAGTTCAAACTAGGGACTGTACAGCATTGCATATACCGTAGTTATAGTCAGGTTGAAAAAAGACAAGCCCATCTAGATCAACCATAAAGTAAAAAATATCGTACAATCCAATATATCAGTGGTCTCCAAACTGCGGCCCAAGGGCCGGATGCGGCCCTTTGCTTGCCTTAATCCGGCCCTTGGGCCAGTATCCCTCCCACTGATACGAGACACTATTCTGACATCTGACACCGACAGTGGAGCAACATTTCACCCACTGACACCACTAATGGGGCACTATTCCTCCCTATGATCCCAACAATGGGGCACTATTTCTCCCCCTAATACCATATGTTTAGTCCCACTGATGCCAGGAAATTTTCCACCCCCCGCTGGCCAAAGTCCGGCCCTCCAAGAGTCTGAAGGACAATAAACCGGCCCTTTGTTTAAAATGTTTGGAGACCCCTGCAATATATCCACAGTATGGAAGGAAACAATGTAATTAGGGAATGTACGACATGGCATACAGAATGTGGAGGTGAAGAATAGATTATGTACAGCCTAGCATGCAGAATGAGGTGTTGCAGAACAGGAAATGTAGAGCATGTCACAAGGAATGAGGTGGTACACAATAGGGAAATGTACAGCAGAGTGACAGTTCACAGTAGTTACAAAATATATGACAAAATTGGCTAAGCAGTGTTGGTGCTTAGGCTCACCAGCATACAAATCTCCATCAGCAGAGGATCCGCTGTAACAACTCACCTACAAACACAGAAGCCAGGCAAAGGAAGTCTGCTGTTACCCGGATCCTCTGCTGTGCTCTGCATTAGATCATCTCATCAGTCAGAGCTGCAGAGGAAGCAAGTAGTGTACACACGGTCGGAATTTCCGAGGAAAAAAGTCAGACAAATTTTTTTCATCGGATATTCCGAAGAAAGTTAGAAAGAAAGCGTTATGCCGTGTACACACGACCGTTTTTCTCGTCAAGAAAAAAAAAAAAAAAAAAAATTCCTTTTGATGAGAAAAACGATCGTCTGTGGGCATTTTGTCATTTTTCCCGACGGGAAAAAATGGAATTAAAAAACGACGAGAAAAATTAGAACATGCTCTAATTTTTCTCGACATTTTTTTCCGCTGCAGTTTTCCCATAGGGAAACACTGCCGCGGAGCCCACAGATGGTCGTTTTTCTCGACAAGAGAAAAAATGACGTGAAAAACGACCGTGTGTGAGGAACAAGCCGTTCCCTCGTTTTTATTGTCATTATTCACGGCGGTTTTTTAACTGCCGTGAATAATGATCGTGTGTACGCGGCATTAGAAAGAGAGAACATAGAATTTTTTTTCCCGTCGGAAAAAAAAAGAACATCGGAAATTCCGTTCGTCTGTATGGAACTCCGACGGAGAAAAAAAAACAGGCATGCTCAGAATCAAGTCGACGCATGCTCGGAAGCATTGAACTTCATTTTTCTCGGCTCATCGTAGTGTTGTACGTCACTGCGTTCTTGACGGTCATTATTTGGTTTGACAGTGTGAACGGAATTCCGTCGGAATTTATCCCGACAGAAAATTCGACCGTGTCTACAAGGCATAAAGGTTGGCCATAGATGCAAGAAGAAAAAATAAAATTTGCTAATTTCCCCCCATCAACAGTCAGTGCTGATATGGGAATCCCTCCCGGAGTGACACAGTGTTCTCTAGGCAGGGGAGCACAGTGAGCCATCCTTGCCAGGGGGAACACAGGCATGCTCTTCATACCAAAGTCGATCAATTTATTGACTTGGATTCAATCAGCCTGCCCGAAGATGGTTCAAATCTTGTGTGGTCCCTGCTGAGGTTTGAACCATCTATGGCTGGCCTAAAGTGGAAGTAAACCCTCCTATCATTTTCAGCCAAGGAATCTTGGCCTCTGTTTAATCTTCAGCTGCCATGATGCTACACATGTGATCAGTTAGGACACCAGCCATTGGATGGTTTAGCACTTTGGTTGAGCACAAAACCAATGCGACAGCAACATTCCTGGCATGGTTTTTGAAAATCTATGGGTTTACTTTCGCTTTAAGACAACGTCCGCCAACCTTTAGGTTTATAAGTGACAAGTGGATAAACCGTCACAGTGGGTCCTGCGACAATGTAGGTCTGGATGTGGCTGGACAGTCCAATTCAACAGCTTATAGGCAGAACGGGCAGGCAAGGATCTTCCTAGCTCAGGCTCTATAGCGGCTGCATGGGCTGCGGTGGTGGCAGTTTTACCAGTAGTCATGTGTACCTTGCTCCAAGACTTACTATTTAAGCTAAAAGCTTACTAATGGTAAAGAATTGTACATCAGTAGTGTCCTTCTATATACCTTGAATAAAACAGATTTTTATTTATTTTTTATAAAGAAAGGGACTATACGGTGTTATTTGAAACGTCTTATAATAATTTGTATATAAAAAAGGAATTGCTTAGTTACATCTGCGGTATACATTTTCATTACCTAACAAATCTGCAACTAAATAGAGGCGGATATTACAAAGTAACTTTGGGATAGAAGACAGGAGATTTAATATTTTCTGGAGACAAGGAAGCAGAGAAACAGCCTGTCTGGCTGAACTCTCAGCAAGGTCCCTTCAGGGGTTCTCAAAAATCCTTTGTATTATACAGAGCTTTGCAGAGTACAGAGATTCATTCCTATCATATGCCGTCTTAAAAGTTTTCAATCTGATGTCCTGAGCAGTAGTGGGATCCTATAGTGCCAAGGCTATAGTGTCAGATGGTTGCAACAAGTGTTGCTATTATGACATGTAGGGACTAGAATAAATAAATACATTCCAAGGAGCATCGGGGTACCCAACAATGGTTAGTTCAATCGCCAACCTTGGTGTCTGGCAGTTGTTTCCCCATCTTCCATTGTGTAGTGTAGAGCTGCATGATTAATTGTTAAAAAAAAAAAAAAAAAAATTATCACAACCTCGATTCAACCCCTCTCACGATCTTAACGCAGCATTTCCACGATTCATGTAACAAGTGCAAAGTTGTTCTCTGCTTAGAGAAGCAGCAGCCTGCAAAGTTTATCACAACATTGCTCAGCTCAGAAAGATAAGAAACATTGGGGGTTATTTACTAAAGGCAAATCCACTTTGCACTACAAGTGCAGTCGCTGTAGATCCGAGGGGGACATGCAAAGAAAATAAACAGCATTTTATCTTGCACATGATTGGATGATAAACTCAGCAGAGCTTCCCCTCATTTCAGATCTTCCCCTCAGATCTACAGCAACTGCACTTTTAAGTGCACTTGCAGCGCAGAGTAGAGTAGATTTGACTTTAGTAAATCAATCCTAAAGTATCATTTGGTTCTTGTAGATCAAAGGGATGAACTACGGTCTGCAAAAGAGGTCAGTTTAACAACTTAAAGACTGAAGCCCTGTACACACGGCCGAGAATCCCATCAGGAAAAAAAAACAGTTTTTCCTGACGAGATTCCTGGCAAGCTTTTCTTGCCAAGCCGTGCATACAGATGGCCGTTCAAAAGAACCGCCGTCCTTTTGAATGGCAAGAAAGCGGTGACGTCATGCACTCGTCACATTCGATGCCGTCGCCGCCATCTTGCTTCACCCTACACTACACTTGTAAGCTACCACGCATGCGGCGAAGTCTCATCGAGCATGCACGGGCTTACCGGAGGACAGGTAAGCTTATAGACACACACACACACACACACACACACACACACACACACACACACACACCTTTCTCGTCGGGAAACAGGCCAACAAGAATCCCGATGAGAATATAGAGAGCAGGTTCTCTATTTCTCTCGTCGAGAAAACATACACACGACCAGTTTTCTCGGCAAAAAGCTCTGCCAGCAGTTTTCTTGGAGAAAACCGGCCCTGTGTACGAGGCTTAAGCCTTTTTCTGACACTTGCTGCTTACAAGTTAAGTAATTTCTAGCAAAAAATACTGATTTTAACACTTTTTAGCAGAGATGCTAGAGAATAAAATGGCGATCGTTGCAATATTTTATGTCACACTGTATTTGCGCAGCGGTCTTTCAAAAAATACACTTAAAATTATTTAACACACACACACTAAAAACAGTAAACTTGCCCAAATGTTTCTGTATAATGTGAAAGAAGATGTTACAATCGTGCTCTTTATTCTAAGCAAAAAATAAAAAATTCTCATTTTATCCAGAATCATGCAGCTCTAGTGCAGTGAATGGTTGTTGGATTACCTGAATTAACTGCATTAACTGAAAAGCCGCAACTTAGGCCCCTTTCACACTGAGGCGTTTTTACTGCGTTTTCGCGGTAAAAATAGCGCTGTAATAACGCCTGAAATAATCCTGCCCCAGCATTCTCAATGTGAAATCTCTGAGGGCTTTCACATTGAGGCGTTTTGCTGGCTGGGCGTTGAAAAAAATCCTGCAAACAGCTTTTTTAGAGCAACTTTAGGGCGCATAAAATAGCGCTGTAAAAACGCCTATCCCCATTGAAATGAATGGGATTCGCGGTAAAAACGCATAGGCATAAGCGTTACGTTAAAAAATAGCGCTAACGCATATGCGTTTTTACCACGTTTTTACCGCGTTCGCGCTAATTTTAGCGCGAACGCGGTAAAATCGCGGTAAAAACGCATACGCGTTAGCGCTATTTTTACCGCGATCTCGGTAAAAACGCGGTAAAATCGAGGTACAAAATCCTATCATTTTTGAGCGTTTTTTCAACGCCTCAGTGTGAAAGGGGCCTTAAGTTCACACTCTCAAATTATCACTATGCGAGGGTCAGCGAATAGGCAACGCTGATACAACCCTTAGTACCACAGTGACACATCTGATGTGATAATTAACTGCGATCAGTAGAAATCCCAAACCCAGGAAAAAAAAATAAAAAATAGAACCACTATCTAAATGCCTGAAAACCTTGTCCATTATGCTGAATGGAGTAAGCAAACGCAGTTAGCAGCTATACCTCAAAACTGCAGCAAGTGGAATCTCACCGCCACAGAACAAGTTACGTCTCATCCGCTGCCATGGGTACTGTCCCATTCCTTTATCATCATACATTGTGCAGCGAGTTGTTGAATTACTGAGCCATGCATTACCTGATGTAATTACCTGGACTAGGAGTTCACATTATCACTATAATAATGACCATCACTGGAAAGGCACAGGTGATGTGACTCTTGGATTTCCATTTATTGCAATAACTTTCACTTGACCACCAGCGTTCATCTGCCTTCCCCACTTCATTTTATAGAAGTCTTAACATGCTGAGCTCATCCCTCCGTGAGACTTCCAATAAGTCAACATGTGATTCAATCTGCCAGCAACCACGCCAAACTGAAAAATCAGGCTTTGGTAGAGTTTGCCAACTATAAAGAATTATGCAATTCGCATTTAATACACATTAGGTTTACAGGAGGTTGGATCTGAAGTGGTCACATGACTTTTCTTGTAGACGCATATAAAATCATGAAAAACACGTGTAGCGACAACCTCATGACACAAACCAAAAAGATTGTATGAGAGACAAAATCTCATCTTCTATGGGGACCTGCCAGATCTGCTTATGGAACCCTTTATGTACATTGCCTGGGACACCCAAAACAACCTGCACTTTTTTTTGTGTGGGGTTAGTATGGAATACTGAGCTACCCTACTGGTATCAAGGAGCAAATGACAAACGTATTTTCTTCAAGAGCGGAGCAGAATGGTGTGGGATCGATGGATAAGGAAGTATGTGCATCTACGAAGGGGGCTTCAAAGTGATAAGAAGCCCTTTAAAACAAAAAGTCAGCGCAGAAGATCCACAATAAGGAAGTTTACTCTTCTTCAAAAATATCATTTTAGGCTGGGTTCACACTACTGAGACTTCAAAATCACGCGAATTTACCGGGATTTCGCGGGCTGCGATTTCAGGGAATGCTGGTCTATAGAGCCAAATTCGCATTGCACACGGATCAAACTCGCACAGGACCCTTTTTGCACGCAGCTTAGATTCGCACCGCACTGATGTGAACGCCACTAATGGAAAACCATGTTATTTTAATGACTTGCGAATTTGAGCGATCACAACAGCTCAAATTCACAAAAGAATTCACAGCAGTGTGAACCTAGCCTAAGATCTGTGTTTGGCTGGCCCCAAACTACTGACACCCTCCCCCACCCCCCTGCCTCCTGTTTGCGGGTGTCCACTTTAACTAGGAGGCTGCAAAAGGAGACAGGCCTGAATTAAGCCGTGTGCATCCATGAAAGAAGATTTACAATTGTAGAAATTCGACCCAAGCTCAACCACTATATCTTACAGACAACACCCAGAAAAAGCAGTACCAATAAGATGAAAGCCGGCAACTCGGAGTGCTCTTGCAAAGAAAATCCTTTATTGGCTACATATGTAAAAGCACAACACAGTAGTTTCCAACGCGTTTCGGCTTCTGCAGCCTTCCTCATAGCAACGAGGAATGCTATGAGGAAGCCTGCCGAAACGCATTAGCATCTACTGTATCATGCTTTTACATATGTAGCCAATAAAGGATTTTCTTTGCAAGAGCACTCCGAGTTGCCGGCTTTCATCTTATTGGTAACATTTAGTACAACTTTATATAAAGTCTATTGCTGTGCACGGGAAAAGCACTATTAAGACAAGATTTAATTTGAATGAAAAATCTGAATGTTTTGTAAGGAGGAGCTGCTAAAATCTTAAAAACAAATGCTCTGCAATCAGTATTACATGAAATATGAACAAAGCATATCCCTCTATAGTGTGTACTCGTCTCAGTTAAAAGCACTAAGTGTCATTTCTGTCTGTTGCTTCATTCCTCTGCCATCAGCACGAGTCACTTCTGATAACTTTCCCTGACACCAAGAGAAAACTGGTGACAGGGGAGGGATCTCCAGCTGATTGACAGCCTCAGCTCTGTTCCTGTGTGGAGGTGGGTGTGTCCCTTCCCTCCAATCAGCTCTCAGACAACATGGTGGTAGATTTATTAAGCAGGAAAAAAGGTGTCCAGCAATCATATGTTGATCAAATTGTTCTCCATATTATAAAGTGCGTTCATTGTTTGTGCACTTGTCAGATCGAGTCACTGTACATCTGGATTTTGCATTCAAGTATTGGAAACATAAGCCAAATTAAGAATTCAGCAAATGGTACAAGATGCTTCATCTAATCTGCTTCAAAAACATTCACCATTAGCAGTTAATGAATGATTGATTTAAAACCCAACCCTGGGAAAGCTAAAAGTCTTCCTTTGTAGTGGGGCTGTGCCTGTACTGCACGTGTCAAAGTGGTATTAAATCCAAAGCAAACATTTACCACATTGCAGCTCACCATTTCTTAGATGCATTCATTTACTTTTTTAGGCTTTCTTCGATTTTCATCCAGTAATCTGGTCAGTAAAAGTCTGTTTTTCAAAACGAGTTGTCCTGCAGATGTATCAGTTACAGGGAAGAGACAAGCCATTTCACACTGACAGGGGTGCTTAAAAATATTTATTTTTAATTTATTTACGAAAAAGGTTTATTCTAAAGAAAAAAAAAAAATATTGAAATCTGCTAGTCCATTTAACACCCCAGACTGACAATGCTGCTGTCCAAACTGTGCAACACGTGCTCCTTCATCCAGAGTGGAGGCACTCTGATACAGTAGGTGTGTTACTGGCCAGATCACCAAGTGAAAAGAGGGGGGGGGGAAAAAGCTTAAAGAAAAGTAATGCAGCCACCACATCTAATGGATTGGTGATCTGCAATATATTACATCTTTGGTTTTGGGCTTAATGCGACTTTAAAGCGGAGCTCCCCTGAAATTTTTTTTATTAAAAGCCAGCAGCTACAAATACTGCAGCTGCTGACTTGTAGCGTCCAGCGACGTCGGCAGCAGAAGACGAGCAATTGTTTATCACTCTGCTGCCCCCACCGCCATCCTCGGTGAGGGAACCAGGAAGTGAAGCCTTTGCGGCTTCACTGCACGGTTCCCTACGGCGCATGCGCGAGTCGCGCTGCGCCGTTCTCACTGGTCCCTGTTGCGTTCTGGGAGCAGAGTGCCTCCCAGAACACAACGGGTATTTTGCGGGAAGTGACGTACTACCCGCAGAGAGGACTCCCAGAAGTGGGTGCAAATACCTGTCTAAGACACGTATCTGCACCCCCCTTCCCCTGATAGGTGCAAAATATGACACCGGAGGGGGGGGGGGGGGAGGGTATCCGATGAGCGGAAGTTCCACTTTAGGGTGGAGCTCCGCTTTAACCACTCACTTCTGTCCCAGGAAAAGCACCATTACCTGATCTTCTATTACCCCAGTAGATGGTTCTCCCCTATACTTTGGCAGTAGGTTGTCCATTGGGGTCCTCATGTCCAACGCAGGTCTGCAGCCCTTACATTGGTCTTGATGATGTCAGAGGATCCATAGAGTGTCTTCTACAGCTTCTAGAGCAGGGGTTTCAAACTGGCTGCCCTCCAGCTATTGCAAAACTACAAGTCCCATGAGGCATTGCAAGGATGACAGTTACAAGCATTACTCCCACAAGCAGAGGCATGATGGGACTTGTAGTTCCGCAAACAGCTGGAGGGTCGCCAGTTTGAGACCCCTGTTCTAGAGGGATCCCACAGTTTTGGTATATACATTTCAATCATCCAAGCTGGGCAGCACAGTGGCTAAGTGGTTAGCCTCCACCTAGTAGCACGAGTCAACGGTTCAAATCCCAACCAAGACACTACCTGCCTGTGTGGGTTTCCTCCGGGTACGCTGGTTTCCTCCCAAAGACTTGCTGGTAGGTTAATTGGCTCTAGTAGGTGTATGTGAGTTATGGCTCTTAGATTGTAGTCTTCTTGAGGGAAAGTTGTAAAAACAAATCAACCAGCGCAAATAAACCCTAAAACAGCAGCTGAAACACTGAGGGTCAAAATATCAAATCCCTAAATGAAACTGGTGAGAAAGCAGTGCAGCGCAAGAAACATAAAATACTAAAAATGACACAAGAAATTATTAAAGTTGTTGATAAAAACAGACAAAAATCTTCACTTGAAAAAACAGCAAACACCAAGTGTCCAAAAGGTGACTTCTTAAAGCGGAAGTAAACCCATCCATAAAACAGTTTCATTTCCGGCACGTACCGGAAATGTAACACTCCCATTGGTTGTGCTCTCAACCAAACTGTCAAACCATCCAATGGCTGGTGTCATAACTGATCACATGTGCAGCATCATGGCAGTTGTAGATTAAACAAAGGAAAAGATGGCAGCTTCCTTGGCTGAAAACGATAGGAGGGTTTACTTCCACTTTAAGTATCTTAAGGTGACTGTGTAACAACCTCCACCACCGGTAATTCTTAGCAGCTCACCTCAGAGAGTGGACCCCTGAGCTAGTCAGTCAGGTCATACAGGCAGTTCCCTCACTGGGATGGTATAAACAGGATCACTGGAATTTAACTGCACACAGAGGAGTGGCTTGATAACTGGCTCTCAGACTCACACCATCAGATCCAAGGAATCGGGTACATACAAGAAGCAATGACATCTAGTGCTCTCCGTATGCATTAAAATAAAGGAGTACACTTACAAGTAACACACTGTGCCTCAGTGCAAACAGACAGCATGGAATGATCCACGAGAATCAGCGTGTAGCACGCGGGTGACGCCACGCAAGGTCACGTGGTTCTGTACGCGTTGCGTCCCAGGGGGCGGGACTTCAGGGAAAGGAAAGTACAAAATATATGTGAAGGGTTGCATAAAATTGACAGCGCTATATAAACATGTAGTAAAAATAAATAAATAAGCTGAACCAAAAACGTGACCATGTAAAAAAACGGCATTCCTGAATCACCATGGACTCCTATGAAGGACCCGTGTAGGCTTACAGTGGCACATTTACTGCACAATCTCTGCTCTGCAAATCTGCTTAGTGTATTTTTTTTTTTTTTAAGCTTATGCACACTAGCGTCTTTTTAGGCTGGGTTCACACCTATGCAAATTGGATGTGGGTTTCTCCTCATCCAATTTGCATAGCAGGAGAATGTGACCGGATCTCTATGGAGACAGTTCACACATCTCCGGAGCGGCTGGGGAGTGCACTGCACAGAAACACTGTGCGTCTTTGGCTCCATTTCAGGGCCGTATTCAGGCACAATTGGAGAATGGGGATGTACAGTGTTTGTGTGATTTGCAGCCGGTTCCAGTGTGAACTGTGCCTGATGCTCCCAAGAAGCAGTTATTAGCATTTTTTTTTGCTTTTCCTAGATCAGTGGTTCTCAACTTGTGTCCTCAGGGCCCACTAACAGGCCAGATTTTAAGTATTACCTTGGTGAGATGCAGACTAGAATACTGCAATCACTGAGCAGCAAATGATATCGCCTGTGATGAGTCGAAAACCCACTGTCCTAGAAGCTAAATAGTGTTATCCTATGTGTCCATGCACACTACTTTAGGCTATTAGGCCCCTTTCACAGTGGGGCGGGCATGTGCGGTGGCAGTATAGCGGCGCGATTTTCAGCGCCGCTATACCGACGTATTTACCGCGGTATTCGGCCGCTAGTGGTGCGGTTTTAACCCGCACTAGCGGCCGAAAAAGGGTTAATACCGCGGTGTCCCATTGATTTCAATGGGAAGGAGCGGTATGTATATACACCACTCCAAAGATGAGGCTTGCAGGAGATTTTTTTTTCTCCTGTCAGCGCATCGCCTCAGTGTGAAAGCCCACATTGAGAATGCTGGGGCAGGAGTATTTCAGGCGTTATTCATGTGCTATTTTTAGCGCTAAAACGCCTGAAATACGCCTCAGTGTGAAAGGGGCCTTAGCGATTAAGCTACAGCGTCTAGGAGCAGAATTTTTTTATTTTTTTTTATAGGAGTTTCCTGAAGTGTTTTTCCAGCAGAAACGCTCCTAAACGCTACAAAATGCTACTAATAGCGTTTTTTTGGGGTTTTTTTCCTTTTTACTGCAAAAAATGTCAATGCTCCTTAAAGCGAAGTTCCATCCAAAAGTGGAACTTCCGCTCATCGGATTCCTCCCCCCCCCCTCCGGTGCCACAGTTGGCACCTTTTGGGGGGGGGGGGGTGATACAGGATACCTGTCTTTAACAGGTATACTTTCCCACTTCTGGGAGTCTGGGCTGCGGCCCGTGACGTCAGTGCGGGGCTCCCTCCTCCTCCCCTGGCTGCCGGGCCAGGCGCATGCGCAGTAGGGTTCCCGGCGTGAAGCCGAAGGGCTACACTGCCGGGTACCCTTACCCGCAATGGCGACGGCAGCACCCGACAGCTCATGGAAACATCAGCTGCGAGTGCCGACATCCAGGACAGGTAAGTGCCCATTTATTAAAAGCCAGCAGCTACAGTATGTGTAGCTGCTGGTTTTTAATTTATTTTTGGGCGGAACACCGCTTTAAACACTGCTACCAAAAGCCATTACCAGCGTTTTTTATCCAGTGGTTATGTGTGCATGGAGACGCCTAAAGAAAAGCAGTTAAAAACTGAAGATAACAAATATTATATCCCGCTATAAAAACTGTGCTTCTCCAAATAAAAAGGATTTTTCTACTAGTGCTTGTGTTGTATCTGGATAATGGCTCGTTAGATCTGACAGTAAACTAACGAGCCATATAAATGTATCTGCGTGCCCTCCCCACCAATGCCCCCTGTATAACCCAGGTTCTCCCCTTCCTCTTGTTTGGTAAAGCTGGCTAATTTCTTGTGTGTTTGTTGCTAAACTTCAGCCCAGAGGAGAGTGCTGCTGAATGACTTGAATTTCATGTAATTCCTTGTACAAACTGAGCAGTAACTTAGTGATTTAACCTCCTAAGACCTCATTAGTTATACAAATCATACATAGTGATGATGATCTAGCCTTGCATTTTATTCATTTATCAGTTCAGCGGGGACCTTCAATTAAAAAGAAAAGCATTAAATCGGCATCACATTTGGCCGTGCGCCTCTATGGAGCCATCATTTCCCATAGAGTGTTAGGGTGACAGTTTGCAAACAGTCGCGTCCCATACTAATGACCGTACACACAATCCGAAAATCAGATGCAAAATACCACTTTCGACGCAATCGTACGATAATCGGATCGTTCGTACAGAGCTTTCGAGAGCCAATCACAACAATTCATCCGATATTATTCGATCGGACAAGCACGAAAATTTTCCTCGTACGATACCAGATCGTACCTTAGTCAGTACAGTTGTCATCTGAAAATACAATACAAATACATTACAACACATGACATAACTTCCGATTTTTTTTTTGTTGAATTTGTGACTTCAGTAACCGATTCAATTTCTAAGCGAAAAAAGTCAGACGATCTGTCGTCCGATTTTCGGATCCTGTGTACGGACCATAAGACTGGAGTACACAGAATCTGGTGCAGCGGTGCATAGTAACCAATCAGCTTCTAGGTTTTAACCTAGGTTCACATTGATGCGATTTGGCATGCCGGCAATGGCACAGTCCGAATCAGTGCGCCGCCGCATTTGTTGCGCCGCACTGATTCCCAAAAAGTCGTTTCTGTACTACTTTTGGTGACTTAAAGTGCGATTTCAATAGACATCGGTGCAGGAGCCCACACAGAGGCCTTTGAAATCGCCCCCCGAAGTCAGACTGACGAAGGAATGAAATTGCGTGAGTTCAGCTGAACCCGCACTATTTCAATCCTGTTGTCAGTGTGAACCTGGGCTTCTTGTCAAAGCTTAGCTGAACATAAGTTAGAAGCGGATTGGTTACAATGCACAGCTGCAACAGATTCTGTGTGCTCCAGTTTTAGTAAATCCCCCCATTATGTTCTGTTTAAACATGAATCATGGGAGAGTCACTAAGTATTGTAGATGGTTTGTCTACTATGGTAACGACCCAGAAATGTGATATTACTTCCCGGTGACAATGGTCACACCAGACAGGAAGCGAGGGACAATCTCCACCCACACAAAAATTTTAATGCTTTTTAGTGGGAGTAGGGAAGGGCTAAAGCCATAGCACAACTTTTTTTTCCCTCTAGTAGAGCCCCAGATAGCAGTAAAAAAATAAAAGGATATTAAAAGTTCCCCTCGCTATTTACAAATAAAAAAATAATAAAAAGTTAGGTGGACATACACAAGTTTGCTGGAAACTGAAGTTCCCAGAGGCAGTTTCTCTTGATTACATCAGAGATTAAAAGAATGGGCTGCGGGAGAGGCCTTAACCCATCTTCCTCTGTAGGGGGCACATTTAAAAAAATTTTTTTAGGTTAGTAGAAAAGCCTTAAACTCTTAACACTGCATCTCAGCCTCCCTTTAAGTGGGCTTTAACCACTTCAATACCAGGCACTGTCACACCTTCCTGCCCAGGCCAATTTTCAGCTTTCAATGCCGTCACTTTTTAAATGACAATTGCGCGGTCATGCTACACTGTACCCAAATCTTTTTATCATTTTGTTCCCACAAATAGAGCTTTCTTTTGGTGGTATTTGATCACCTCTGATTTTTTTTTGTGCCAAAACAAAAAAAATTACCGAAATTTTTGAAAAAATTTAATAAAAAAAGTTTGTTATAAAATTTTGTAAATAAGCACGTTTTCTCCTTCACTGATAAGGCGGCACCAATGAGGTGGCACTGACAGGTGGTAGCATTGCTTCTGTATCATGTGACTGCTGTGCTTGGCGCTCACATAATGGGAACCTATCCTTATGTCTCCTGATAGAAGCTTTGACCAATAGCTGTTGGTGACCGCTCAGTCACTGTGCTGGAAACTCGCCTTTCTTGCCACGGCATATAGGCCTTCTGTGGTTGGCAAGTAGTTAAGGTGAACTTTTAGCTCCTGATTTACAGTGAAAAGTCAGACACAAAAGGAGTTGATTTACTAAATGGAGAGTGCAAAAAAAAAAATCAGCTTCCAGGTTTTTTTGTCAAACCTTAAAGAGGATCTCCAGTCTTCTGTGTAAAAATGTAAAAGTCAGCAGCTACAAAAACCTTAAACAGCCACTCACCTGTCCCATGATCCCGCGCCATCCTCACCTAGAGTAAGTTCTTCAGCATCCTAACTGTGGGCACCTGGCTTTGACCCTTGTGGTCGGAGCAGAAGTGGGAGCGGGTACCTGGCAAAAATCAGGTACCTGCCCCCCCTCTGAAAAAAAAAAAAAAAAAAAGAAGAGAAGAAGGAGAAGAAGAGGGTGCACAGGCCTAGTGCATTATCCCACAAATGTTTAATATATATTGGATAAAAAGAACTACTCCCAAACCTAAGACTTAAAATCGCTTATATCGCTACTCATCTGTGTCTTGGTACTTCCAGACTGTACAGTCACCAGTGCATAGGGGGGACCCTCACAGGGGGTCTCTACAGGCTGACACACGGTTTGAAGGGGTTTCCTTCTTCCTCAGAGCCCCCCCCTCCCCAAAAGTGCCATTCTTGAAAGAGGGGGAGGAGGCCTTAAAGCGCAATTTCACGTTTTTGGGTGGCGTTCAGCTTTAACTGAACAATGCTCAAACTTTAAGCCCTGGTTCACACTGCCGAGACTTGAGAGTTCAAAGCTACATGACAAGTCGCACCCCATTAAACGGCAATCTAACTGTTCTAATCGGTGCAACTCAAGTCGCTCCGACTTAGAAAAAGGTTCTGCACTACTTTGGTGTGACTTCAACGCGATTTGCATTGACTTATGTTAAAGAAGTCGTATGCAAGCCACGATGAACTTGCGCAGGGATGTCGACTTTGAAGCCGCGGCAGTGTGAACAAGGGCTGAAGCTGATTGGCTACCATGCACAGCTATTCCAAATTTTGCATTCTCCAGTTTTAGTAAAATCAACCCCAAAGCATACAACTAAGGAGGCAAATAAAGACTTTTCATCAACAAAATCAGCACAATCAGAATAATCTGAGACTGAATATTTTGGTTACAATAGCCCAGGTGGTATATTACCCCACACTCCAAAGACATGCTGGTAGGGCAGTTGGCTCCTGGATGATTTGGCTCTAGTATATGTATGAATGAATGTGATTTAGGGACCTTCGATCGGAAGCTTCTTGAGGGTAGGGACTGATGTGAATGTACAATATATATATGTAAAGTGCTGCGTAAATTGACGGCGCTATACAAGTACCCGTAATAAATAAAATCAATATTACGCTGCACTTTAGTATCCATTCACATTACAAGCTCACATTCTAATGTCCCCCCTTCCTCATATACAGACATACCTGTATGCTTTTGGATTGTGAAAGGAAACCCATATAGACAGATATGAGGAGAACCTGAAAACATGCTGACAGTATCTCTGACCCAAAGCTGCAAGCTAGCCAACCATGTAGCCTTTTGTGCCGCTTCTCATGTATGACATTGCCCTTTAAATTAGCCAGACGTAACTAAAACGCATTCTCTAAACTCCATAAGAGGTTTGGTCTCTGCATGTAGAATTCTGCCAGCCTCACCTACAACCAACCTCCCTCTGATATTCTGCTCTACAGGCACTCCTGTGCTTGACTGCTGCCAGCTCACCCCACATCACCTTTTCTCAAGTGCTTTTTGGGTACAGAGCAGAAAGCGGGAGGCACAGATTAAGCCTCTGCGTGGCATGTAGATGCATGCATTCAGCCAAACACGGGCACATTGGTTCTGTGTTCTATATGTAGTACTCCCAACACACACACACACACACACACACACACACACACACACACACACACGTGACTGTAAGCCTCCTGCCATCTGTTCCACCCTGCCGTTCTGAGTATAATTGCAGACTAGAAGGCAGAGCGGCATCATAGAAGCAGCACTGAGCAGGCACGTGTACTGTGCACTCTTGCTGGCAGCGGGCGTCTGCTAGTTCTGCTTTCACGTTTAGGCATGAGTTTTGGGAACTGCCAGGGAAGGATTTTCTAAGGCTAATGACCAGCACAGACACCTCATATTTAAAGGTCCACACTGCTCAATAAAAACACAATGATAGCTGCACGATTTTTTTTTTTTTATTATTATTTTTGCATGCAAGCCCTCCAAAAAATGTATCTGCATTATCTTGAGTCTTATCATGAATGTAGGGTCCTGACTCGGACCTCTAATGAACCCAACTACCCTTTCTGTGTGCGCCTAGCATATGAAATACACGAGAGATGCGAAGGAGGAGAATTTTTTTTTATTTTATTATGATGACAATGAGCCTGTGTAGGTCTGAAAATTTGTCATCAAATAAAAAGATATAAAAATTGCTCACACAGATTTTACATTTTAAAAATGGTAGTCAGTGTTGTGTACAGCAAGCACCAACAAAGCTTTTACCAAACAATGAGCAACCTTCTGGAAGCCCAGAAAGTGTAATTCTAGCCAAAACGTTATTTCAGGTTGTGATAGAAAGCCAGAACTTCTGCCAAATTTTATGGCTGTCTGTGTTCCCATTGAGGAGATGTATCCTCACTTCCTGTCTTAGTGACCACGATCACTGGGATAGGAAGTGAACCACCCACGCTGGGATATAGGCAGCAAAACCTATAGATGATTAACCCTTCCTTGCTTCCTATCCAAGTCTAAAAATAAAATGATGATGAAATTACATTTTAAAAGAATCCCTGGTAATATTAAAGTGGAAATAAAGTCTGTGATACTTACCTTCATTCCATTGGCCCAATGCCTTAAAAAGGTCCCTCTCCCCAGGTTCTTCCAGGTGCCGGTATTCAGCCACCTTGATTGGCTGTTGCAGGATGATGCAATGCCAGCGCAGGCACAGGAGTTCAGTCATCCCGACACACAGGCACAGTGCTGGAATGTATACCGAGCTGAACATGCACAGCTCAGTGTGCATTCTAAGAAAGAACAGGCAGGTTTTTATTTTATTGCAGAAGAGACATTGCATATCTCTTCTGCAAAAAATGGCCTGCCTGCACGCAATTTATAAAAAAACGAGACACTTTATAAGAAGTTCATTCTTACCTAGGTGGATGCAGCATCGGTTCGATGATGCATCCATCTCCCACAGACTCTAAGGCTGAGAACCAAGCGATCAAACACCGCTGATCGCTCAGTTCAGTGCCCTGTGTGCCAAGAGCTGGTGACTCAGTCACCGGCTCTGCCCACACACACACACACACGCACGCACACACGGCTGAGCCGGGTGCCAATCCAGGGATCTGGGTGGATCCTGACCATGTGGCCTGGACTGGCTCTGTGACAACAGCCAATAGTGGGCTTCAGCCTGCGGTCTGCTAAAAACGGGTCACAGGAGTGCAGAACAAACTTCACTCCTGTGATCCGCAGAAGTACTGCCAAGTGAGCTTCGGTTGTACTTCAAGTACAAATCTAAAGATAACTCAAAAAAATCAACTCAAAATTGACACATTCAGTCTGTCCTGCCAGTAAGTCTGTTATTTTTCATGTTATTGTCCTGTAGCAAAAAATGGAAGTTTGAAGTCTTTGGAGAAAATATACTGCCAGGAGCCTACGATGGTCTGCTTTTATGAATATGGCTTACTTACACTTTTTTTTTTTTTTTATAAAAGTGTAACGCTACATAACCCTGTTCACAATGCTTTTGCAGGACTGCAGAAAGAACAGTCTCGTCACAGATTTACAGGAAGTGGATAAATAGCAGTTCTACTGGCAGGATTACCAGGTAATAGAGTGAAAAATAAGGTCTGCTGTGTGAATGCCATTGACAGCCTGCATCATATATGCCATTTTATGCCCAGAGTTCCACTTTACCAGGAGCACTGGCTGTCATGAATCCCAAGCTGGTAAAGGGCTATTCAAGCTGAAGCTTGCTCAAAGCCTGTTAAAAAAACATGGTAGATGCCACACTTGACCTGTGATTATAAAAATTCCAGCTGCTTGGTTGTCATAATGTTCTACTTGCTTCAATATTATTGACATGGGAACAGTATATAAGGGCTTCAAACTTTTCTTTTGTTTTCCTTATGTGCATACTCCTTGTGGTTTATTGATTCCAGAGGTTCACCATAACAGCCAAAATGAGGTCAGCAATGGCAACCCCCATATTTCTCTCAAGACATACTTAATGTAAAGGGACAGACAGCACTCCCTTTGAGATCTGCATTCGACATTCCTAGAACACCCATTCACACCTGTGCAATGTAATGAATTGCACAGTGAACACGTTAGTGTACAGTGGTGCCATTCATTTTTAAAATGGTACCCCATCAAGCTAAGGCAACACACCACCAATGCACAGAAACATCAGTGCATGTCCGTTTTAAAGGTCAATTGCACTGCGTCTGCAACCCATTGAAATATATGACCCGCCTTAATGCAGAGCCCATTATGCACCACCTTGATGTGAATAGCCCCTAAAGCTGAAGGGTGCTTTATGGGTCTCAAAAAAGTGGAACCTCTAGAGTTGAAGAGGAAAAAAAAAAAAATATGGACAGCCGCACTCCAAAAAACCTTTGACGGTCGCCTTTATTGTAAAAAGATGGAAAAATTACACCAAACTTCATCACAGCATAGCCAGGGTAAGCAGTTACCCTGGCTATGCTGTGATGAAGTTTGGTGTAATTTTTCCATCTTTTTACAATAAAGGCGACCGTCAAAGGTTTTTTGGAGTGCGGCTGTCCATATTTTTTATTTTTTTCCCCCCTCTTCATATGCTACGTGCATTGCTGGCACCCACGGTAGTCCTGTCATTACGGATTGTTGGAGTGTATCCACCTGGAGCGGTAAAAATCTCTCAACCTCTAGAGTTGTCGGCATCCCTCGAGGTTTGGCTATTTTGCAAATCTTGGCCACATTTTGGTGGTGTCAAAGCTTTCTGCCCCCTACCATTTTGCACACACTTATACTGGCCAGTAGAGTTGGGCAAACGGTTTGGGCCAAGCACAAGTTCAGCCAGAACATCGCTTGTTCACCAAGAACCCCAATTTGTAGGGCGTTCGCCCTGCATGCTGCACAGTGAGCATGCTGAGCCTTGATTGGGCAAAGCTGTGAATAGCTGGTTAAGGAGAGGGCCTGGAAGCCCGCCGCAGTGTCCTTAACAACCGATGAGTCATCAGCCCCTTCAATGGGCTTTACCGCTGACAGCTTTAAGGAAAAAACAAACAAACACACACAGTTAGCCAAGCATGCGGGGGGAGCAAGCGCCCCCCCCTCTGCTGAACCATACCAGGCCATATGCCCTCAACATACAGTGCCTTGCAAAAGTATTCACCTCCTTGGCTTTTTACCCATTTTGTTACATTACAGCCTTCTAGTTCAATGTTTTTTTAAATCTGAATTATATGTGATGGATCAGAACACAATAGTCTAAGTTGGTGAAGTAAAATTAGAAAAATATACACATAAAACTAAAAAAAAAAAAAAAAAAATAGATAATTGGCAATTTGTGAATCCCATAAAAAGCTCTGGTGCAACCAATTACCTTCAGAAGTCACATAATCTGTCCATACATACATCCCTTTTTGAAAGGCCCCAGAGGCTGCAACACATAAGCAAGAGGCACCACTAACCAAACACTGCCATGAAGACCAAGCAAAGTAAGGAACAATGTTGTTGAGAAGAACATGGCACAACAGCAAACCTGGCAAGAGACGGCTGCACACCAAAACTCAGACCAGGCAAAGAGGGCATTAATCAGAGAGGAAGCACAGAGACCTAAGGTAACCCTGGACGAGCTTCAGAATTCCACAGCAGAGACTAGAGTATCTGTATGTAGCGCGTATTTGAATTTAGGGGAGGCATCTGGGTGGTAGTGTAACCCAGATGCACTGATTGTTAGGGAATCTGAGACCCTTTTGTGGTTCTTGGAGGACTCTGGTGGTGTGAGGTTCCCTGCGGCCTGCAGGTGGCGCTGTCGCCCTGGGCCGGAGCTGAACACTCACCGCAAGACTGCATCCCTTTTTGTCCTTTCTTGGCGCTGGTACAGCGGGGCGGGGAACCTGCTGTGACGCAAAAGGGAGAGGAGATATAAAGGGCGGACGCCCTGACCTTGGGGTTCAGAGTCGGAGGACGCAGCCGCGCCCAGGCACCTTCAGCCTGGGTGCTGGCGTTCGAGTTCCAGGCCCAGGTGCCCTTGACCTGGCTGGAACGGGAGATGGAGTCCATCCCAGGCACCTTTATCCTGGGGTGAGGTACTGATGCGGAGGCCTGGGACTCAGTACCTTCGACTGAGTTCCACAAGGGTGGAGGAATCCGAGGGGGCCCTAACGCTTTGGGTGCCCGTGTCTGAGATTGAGGAGGCTGGTGAGCGGAACTTCTCCGGAAAGTCCAGGCGCAGCATTTGCCAGTGACGGAGAGGCCTCCGGTAACTCTTGGACGGATGTCTTCCCTCTGACAGGGGCTGCGATAGCGAAGGTAATTCATGCTCTTGTTCTATATAGTCGGTGGCAGCGACTATACATCATAACCATTGGTGACACCACAGTGGTTAGCTCTACTTAAAGGATTGTGCCTTGACCTACTCCCCACAAATACTGAAGTGTTCTATGGGTCTCAACCTGTCTGTGCTGTATGACTATTTATTGCTGGAAGAGAATAAATACGAGTTGGACCTTTTCAGTGTGTGGAACTCTGGTTACTAGGAGCAAAGGGAGTCAATTCGAGGAAAGGATTTGACTCTGGGACACACAAAACCCGATAGTTCTGGCTTTCACCTCCAGTCTCTCTGGAGGACATAGGCCGTGGTGTATCGCATCCCTCCCCCCAGTACTAAACCCCTAGACTAGACCAACAAGCTGAGAATGAGAAGGGGTGAGAGGTGAGAGGTCGCTACATGTACATAGGGCGAGAATAAGCCGTACACTCCATAGGAGTTGGGCTTCATGGCAGAGTGGCCAGAAGAAAGCCATTACTTTCAGCAAAAAACAAAATGGCACGTTTTGAGTTTGCGAAAAGGCATGTGGGAGACTCCTAAAAATGTATGGAGAAAGGTGCTCTGGTCTTAGGAGACTAAATTTGAACTTTTTGGTCAAAGAAAAACACCATGTCTGGTGCAAACCCAACACATTACATCACCCAAAGAACACCATCCCCAAAACATGGTAGTGGCAGCAGCATCATGCTGTTGGGATGTTTTTCAGCAGTCGGGACTGGGAAACTTGTCAGAGTGGAGGGAAAGATGGATGGAGCTAAATACAGGGATATTCTTGAGCAAAACCTGTACACCACTCTGTGTGTGATTTGAGGCTAGGACAGAGGTTCACCTTCCAGCAGGACAATGACCCCAAAACACACTGCTAAAGCAACACTTGAGTGGTTTAAGGGGAAACATGTAAATGTGTTGGAATGGCCTACTCAAAGCCCAGACCTCAATCCATCTGTTGTCAGACTTAAAGATAGCTGTTCACAAGCGCAAACCATCCAACTTGAAGGAGCTGGAGCAATTTTGCAAAGAGGAATGGGCAAAAATCCCAGTGGTAAGATGTGGCAAGCTCATAGAGACTTATCCAAAGTGACTTGGAGCTGTGATAGCCGCAAAATGAACAGGTGAAAAGTTATGTACATCGACTTTCTGTTATTTTGTCCCATTTGTTGTTTGCTTCACAATAAAAAAATAAATAATAAAAAAAAAAAAACACACACACATCTTCAAAGTTGTGGGCATGTTCTGTAAATTAAATCTTCAAACAATCCATGTTAATTCCAGGCTGTGAGGCAAAAAAAAACAACAAACAAACAAACAGGAAAAATGGCAAGGGGTGAATACTTTTGCAAGACAGTGTATGGGGGGGGTGCTTTGGGCCAAGGGGGGACTCTGCCACCCCTGCCTAAAGCACCTTCTTGTCCCCATGTTGATGGAGACAAGGGCCTCCTACCCACAGCCCTGGGCTGTGGGGGTCTATGGGGAGGGTGCCGACATGGAATCTACTTGCATAGTATAGGGGGGGGGGGGGGATCTTTCCGCTGAGCAGGCAGATGACAGGTCACAGTCCTGCTCTCCTCCATGGGGCAATCAAAAAGAAAACGGACCACATGTCCCTTGCCATCCAATAGACAGGTGGGGGAATGTCGGCAGACATTCGTCACCTCATAGAGGGGACTGGAGGGTCCGGTCAGGTCCGCCTGAAAAACTGACAGGTGGACCTGATTGGACAGCTCATGTCAAAGGGGCCTATATAAGCTCTACTCTGAGGTAAATTCATCACTTACCAGCTGAAAAACAGGGAAGACTACTTGCCTGCCTGTCCCGATCTCTCCTATTCCAGGTCGGTTGTCACAGCTTCCTCAAGCGGTTTTGACCTTGCCAGTGTAAAAGGTTTCCTTTGGGCTGTGTCCTTGAGGAAAAATGTGATCAGTCTAAAGTTTGTCTGGAACTTAATTTTAACAAGCCTTTTACACAGTACAACTGTGACCGGCACTGGTTAAATGTTTAAAGCTGAACTCCAGCTTTTCATACACTTAACAGAATTAGTTTGGGCCAAGGTGATCATGCCTGAGAGCACAAGTACACAACGATCCTTGGCCTACACGGAGATAGGCTGCATGCCTCCATCACAAATGGGCTATAATAAATAACCCCCCTTACTCAAAAATTTAGGATTTGGGTTCTCTGCACAGAAACGGCAACATTTCAGCCTGGCACAGAATAGCAACCTGGATATGCGTTTGTGGCTGAAGCGGATTTCCTCCAGCTAAACTCCAAATTAGAAATAGGTTTGGTGTTTCTTCCCTCGCTCTATTTGCCAAAGGAAAAGTTCCTTCCACACTGTGCAACTGGATGTATTTACTGGTAACCCTTTCAGTTTTAAGCATTGCATCTGTAGCACTACCCCTGTAGGAGCTGCTGGTTTAGATTTGGGCCTTGCACATTACCTCACCATTCGTTGTCTAGGGGATGAGAGTCTATAGAAACTTCAATGTCCACACAAGTTATAAATCCTTTTGGTCAGGTTTTATTTCACACAACTTGCATAGGTAGAGGGATGGAGGGTCAGGGGAAGGTTCAGGCCCACGATGCAGATCACTGGGGAAACCAAGCTTCAAAAGTCACACTCACCACTCTCCTTCAAGTGGGTGTTGCTCTCCCGAATAGGCCCCTCTCACTTGGCCTAGCAGCCAGGATGACGCACAAACAAAAAGAAATAACAGTCTCTGCCACAGACTTTAGGATGATATAGATGAACTGTCCAATAATCCTCTGCCACAGGATTTTTAGTACCCGGATATCCAGCCTTACAGTTTTAGAGCCTTTAAGCTGACTCGGCACACTGTAAGGCAACATAAGCTATGGTGCATTCTCCAATAAAGTCACCAGGCCTTCCGAGATACCAGCCTTCTGCTTGGTCCTCTCCAGGACAGGTCCCTCCCCTGGTTTCCTCCATTGAGTGGCTTCCTCCCACAGGACAGACAGCACAGGATCACCTTCATAGTGCAGGCCCCAGTCAGGACAACTGGGCCTACCTGGCAGAGATGCAGCCTCGGGCCAACATGGCTCCATGGCTGAAATTTCACTAAACACATACCTTGAGCCAGGAGGGCCACGAGGCAAAGAGAGCCCCAAAAAATGGCGTCTGCCCCTTAAGTACCCTTCCCCAGCATGCCCAGCGGGGAGACCACTCCCACTGAACTGTCCCCGGGGAAAAATACCCAATATGCTCTGGCCTGCCTGTGTTCCAACATTGGCCTGTGGTGGTAACGCCACCTTCAGGCAAACAGTGGGAAATCCCTCCAAGCACAGCGTTAGCCGGAACAGAGGCTGATTTAGCCTTAACCACTTCCCGCCCAGTCAATAGGCAAATTGACGTCCGGGAAGTGGTTCAGTTATCCACACTGGATGTCATATGACGTCCTGCAGGAGAACAGCCGCTGCGCGCCCGGGGGGGGGGGGGGGGGGCACGCATCGCGGCGATCGGTGGATCAGTCTGACACACCGCTACACTGATCTCAGTAAAGAGCCTCCGGCGGAGGCTTTTTACCACGTGATCAGCCGTGTCCAATCACGGCTGATCACGATGTAAACAGGAAGAGCCATTGATCGGCTCTTCCTCACTCGCGTCTGACAGATGCGAGTAGAGGAGAGCCGATCGGCGGTTCTGACAGGGGGGGGGTTCGCGCTGATTGTTTATCAGCGCAGCCCCCCCTCAGATACCCACACTGGACCACTAGGGAAGCCCCCCCAGGACCACCAGGGAAGCCCCAAGCATGTGGATGGCCAGGTAAGTCCCCCATGGCCATCCACATGCACAAATACACACGAAAAATATGCCAGTGCCCACAAATGGGCACTGACTGGCACCATCATGGCATGTGATGCCCAGCAGTGCCACCTACCAGTACCCGTCATTGAAGTAGAAAAAGGTACTCATTTACAAAAAAAAAAATGAACAGAAACAAAGAAAAAAAGAGCGGAAATTTGGAAAACTTTTTTTTTTTTTTTTTTTTTTATTTGTTGTGCAAAAAATAAAAATCGCAGAGGCGATCAAATACCACCGAAAGAGAGCTCTATTTCTGGGAACAAAATGATAAAAAAATTGTTTGGGTACAGTGTGGCATGACCGCGCAATTGTCATTCAAATTGCGACAGCGCTGAAAGCTCAAAATTGACTTGGCTCAGACTTTGATAATTAACCACTTCAATACCATGCACTTATACACCTTCCTGCCCAACTACCAGCTCAGACACCCACTAAATTTAAACATGGCGCCTGGTCATCAGGAGCAGGGCGCTACACATCATTTACAGTGATAACCGAGCACAATACAAATCGATGGTGAATCTGCAAAGTAGCAGATTGGAGAGGGGACAGGATATACTGTACCTGCCAATCAGGAATACAAACCTCTCACCACAATTTTTGCTGACAAAACTTCTGACAAAGTTACTGACTAAGCACTTTTTTTTCTTTTTTAAACCGACAACCTGAAATGGCACAGGAACTCCTATTACATACTAAATCAATACTGATACACAGTAAACACAATGTGAAAGTTACAAATACCACCAGCAAGGAAATGGCCTTCTTTTATAGCTAAAACCCTAAAGGATGAGTCTACTCGTTCTATACTCTGCACACATATGCCGCAGTCCTTGTGCCCACAACAAAACCCTCCAATTACCGTACCGCAAGTGATGGTCTAACAAAAAAACTTCAAGACAAAATGATCCGTTTTTATAAAAAGGACACTTCCATTACATACACTTTTCTACAGATTGTAGACATGCAGCCAACACTTTGGTCGGGTTCACATCTACTGCATTTTTTTACATCCATTGTAGCTTGACACAAACTTATTATGCATTGTGGTGCAATGAGTTTTTTTTTGTAATCAGTATTTTATTTTTCAAAAATTACATAAACAGAACACGTTCAACAGTCGGTAGTAAAAATAGAAAACACCGACCTCACGGGTCGTGTTAACAGAAGTGGCACGAAAACACAGGTTGAACAAAGAAATATACATATAAAATGACAAAAGCCATGTTGACAGGTATCTAATGGGATGTTCCATGTGTCTACTGGGTCGGGGAGCATTATAGGAGCCCAAAGGGGGCCCTTACAAAGAAAATAGCTGTGGGGGTGTGGACAGTGTATATAGCATCTTGCCCTGTCCCCGGATATGAGCCAGGGGGGCTGTCCCCAGAAATGTACGACATGGATGGTACCATGGCCCGCAGCCAGGGGAGGGGGGGCCCAGTGGCCTCCGTCAAACTCCCCCCTACCCTCCACACACGCCAAGGGCACCAAAAGGCGTGCAATGAATTTTGATACATTGTCATGCCGTTTTGGTTTGGCCATGAAGGATTGAATTTCTGCAGTGACGTCATTGTGAACTTTGGAAGGATCTACTTAGAGGAGCCGAAAATGCATTAAAAAAAAGCATAATGCCCCGTACACACGATCGTTTTTACTGTCATTTTTTAAACCGACCTTTTTCTCCTCGTTTTTTTTCATGTTTCCTCTCAAGCCTGCCTTGCGTACACACCATCATTAAAAAAAAAACGATCAAGCAAAGCGCAGTGACGTTCAACACGTACGACGGCACTATAAAGGGGAAGTTCCGTTCGAATGGCGCCACCCTTCATGTTAGTAAAGTTTGTTGAGCGACGATTCGCGCTTTTCAGTCCGTTACTGTGTAATGAATGTGCTATCTCCATTACGAACGCTAGTTTTACCAGAACGAGCGCTCCCGTCTCATACTTGATTCTGAGCATGCACGTTTTTTTTCACGTCGTGAAAGCATACACACTATCGTTTTTCACGTCGTTAAAAAAAACGACATGAAAAACGACGTGAAAAAAGAGAGCATGTCCGGAATTTTTAATGGCCATTTTTCACGTCGTTAAAAATGCTCTGGAGCCTACACACGATCATTTTTAATGGCCATTTTTTAAAATGGCATTTTTAACGGCATGAAAAACGATCGTGTGTATGGGGCATTACTGTATATGTGCATTTCCATTTGTTGTCCTAGATTTCTATAAGCGTTACAGAGTATGAAAATGCACAGAATAGTGGACATGCCTCATTTTTTAAAACACAACCCATAGAGGTGAACAACCTACTTGGGTAACACGTGTTCCATTGTTTTGAGTTCCCAACGTGAATGTGTTAACAGGCCTGTGTTTTAAACTACCTTAAAGCAGCTGTAAACTGCTAGACGTTTAATTTTTTTTGTTATCCTGCAAGGTAATGTCATAATGTGCTAGTATGCATTGCAGACTAGCACATTATGTTAAACTTACATTAAAACAAAAGCTCTTCCAGCGCTGAGATGTCAGAGCTGCAAGCACTCCCATCTTCACCTGTCTTGCTACCTAGGTTCGCAGGTTCCGGCTCTGTGACTGGCTGGAGCTGTGATGACATCACTCTAGCACATGTGTGTGGGAGCCGCCGTTTACGGCACAGGACTCTAAAGGAAGGGACACCTGTGTCATTCCTTCAGAGTGCATGCACCAGTGATGTCACTGGCTGCATGTACACTAAATATCTCCTAGACTTTAGGAGATATTTACACTACCTATAGGTAAGCCTTATTATAGGCTTACCTATAGGTAAAAGTTACTTCCGCTTTAAAATGGTTATAAGCCCTTGCATATACAGTGGAGTGACTGGCTTAGGTGATACCACAGATGAAAAAAATCCTTCTACATACATTGTACCTGTTTATCTGCAGTCTTCTCTGCTCTTAAAAAAGGAAAAGTTGACAAAAAAGAAAGATTAAAAAAAAAAAAAAAGCATTTATCATTTTTATTTTTATTTTTATTTTTTTTAGGAGCCTAGAAAGCATTGCACCAGTGATCAGCAGATCACTGGAGCCATGCAGGACTCCTGCAGATTGTCAGTATGAGCTGTCTGCCCACACATTGTATGGGCAGGCAGTTTCACACTGACAGGAAGACTCAACAGCGCCGTGGTAGATTGAGAACTACAAGCCGACAGCCGAAAAGGCTGTCGGTAGTTGTAGTTCATCCATTCACAGAACCCTGACACTGAATGACGTGGTTGTGTCTCCCTGTACTGATGTCACAGTGTGGGGTATCGCCAATCGGCTGCAGGAGCAAGTTACATCCTAAAAAGTACACACTATAGAGGGATATGCCATGTTCAGATTTCATATCGGTTTACAACCACTTTAAGAACTCAGTTAAAAATAAATAAAAAGACAGAAAGCCCAAAAGAAAAAATGAATGCAGCCATCACATCTATGAAATGGTAAGCTGCAATATAATAAATATTTGCTTTTGGGTTTAATATAGCTTTAAAAACCGGTTGTGTAGTTTTTTTTTTTTTTTTTTACAAAAAAAGTAAACAACACTACTAAACCTTTACAGTTTAGGAGATATTCCCCTTGCACTGCGCCGCTGACTGCAGCGGCGCATGTGCACAGGGGATTCTCAGCTGAAGGCCCGGCGGACGCCAGACCTTGCTGGAAAGAAGTCTCCCGCGCGCATGCGCGGGAGTGACCGCGCTGGAGCCGCGATACCCAGAAGACATGCCGAGGCATAATGTCAGCTGCCTCGGCGTGGACCGGGAGGGACACCAACGCCTCGCTCTAAGGTAAGCATTTCATAATGAGCTAGTAGCTCATTATGCCTTTTCCTTTACAGGTGTAAAAAAATATAAAAAAAATAAAAAAGTGAGCGGGTATACAACCGCTTTAAATACCAGAAACTGTTGAGACAACACTTTGGTCAGGACTATATATTGAACAACGCACAACTGGCTCCAGGCTGGCTGCCAATTTCACGGACCTTCACAGTCAGGAGTAAATAGGATAATTTTTACTAAGGCCGGCCATACACAGTGTGAATGTCTTTCCTGCAACCACAGGTTGCAGGAATAAAATTTGCACACTTCGCCGATTAACACAGACAGTGTTGATCAGAAATTGTCTTCTCCCAGCGGGAGTAGATCGTGATTATCGCTAGTGGCTATAGCAGCCGCTAACGATCATTGCAAGAGAATCCCAACAGACTGGTTGTACCCACGTTGATTAATTGATTAACTTGGTACCTTCAGCCTGCCCATTAATGATTTGAACCTTGTATGGCCGGCCTAACTTAAATGCAGATACGGACAATTGGCAACCCTGCTCCCAACTCTATGGGCTTCCAGTGAAAAAGCTCCCACTGTGGTCATCCTCCTCCTGTAGTACTCTTTTGAAGATTGTACTAGCAAAAATGCAATAATTCTGTTGCAAACTTCCTTGCCTGGAGATCTTGCCAGGAACTGCGCTTCCAGTGTTAATTTCGTCAACAAAAATATTTTCGTCAGTAAAATTAACACTATTTTAGTTGACTAAAACAATTCAGATTACTAAAATACGACTAAAAACTAAAAAAGCATTTTAGTCAAAAGACTGACTAAAACTAAAATCGAAAACTTGGACATCAAAATGAACACTGCGCGGTTCCTGTTTCAGGTTGACACGTTCGTGAGCTTGGATGCTGTTCTACAGGTTACTGTGCTCACAATGAACATAAGAAGCAAGAATGTCTGTAACCCCATCTGAATAATCCAGGAGTGGAGTACAGAAGAGGAAAAACCAGAATTCAGGGTTCACGTCAAAGGTTTATTATACCAAAGCACATTAGGCAAACCCAAAATAAAATGTTCTGAAGCATTCAAACATAAATTAAATGGAATGTAGTGTGCTCTGAGACAGGTCAAACTTGCAAGGGGTTTTAACCCAAACAGCATCTTTAGAAGTCCATAGATTGACTGAAAAACAGAGTGCATGCAACCTTCATCTAGTGATCGCCTTAAGCTTTTGGCACCAACCTGGTAAAGTACATGTGAACCATCACCTTGTAAAATAGAATGAAAGGCAAAACATTTGTGTATACAAACATTTTAAATACCTGTTTTCAAATGCCCTCTGTTCTCAGCTGCATAAGGAGCTCAGGGAGCTAGGGGAGGAGAAAAAGCAGTACACTGGTCTTACTAGTAAATGGCTGTGCAGGAAGGGGGGGGGGGTGTATCAGCACAAGTCTGATCATTGGAGGAAAGCTGGCTGAGAGCAGCAAGAAAACTAACACTGTGCCCTCAGGCCTAGTCTGATCAATTTTTAATAGGAAAGCAGATGGATTCATTCTCTCTCTCTCTCTCTCTCTCTCTCTCTCTCTCTCTCTCTCTCTCTCTCTCCTGGATAAATAACTTGCATCACTTACGTTTAGCACAGTTTTTGGATTGCTTAATAAACCACAGCAGTACAAAAGAGTACAAGTCCTCCAAAAGTCGCATTGCAATCTATTAAGCCATAAACGGCTCTCTGTCAAGCCTGGAGTCCATATACCTGGTCCTACTTTTTCAAGCATTAAATTATTACCACCAATCAAGACAAAAAGCCCTGAGCCAAAAGCAGCAAGTGAGCAGCACCAATTGCAGTCATACTGGGGTCCAACAAGGACTCTGGAGTCCAAAAGAGCTTTAATAGCTTGCAGCTAGCAATCCGACTATTTTGTGTTTCATTCAAAGTAGAGTTAGGCTGGCCATAGATGGTTCAAGAGGGACTGGCTGAGATTATAACAGTGTATGGGGCAGGCTGAATGTACCAAGTTGACTGATCAATCAGCTTGGGTACAACCAGCCTGCTGGATTTTTCTTGCGATTATCCCTTGCGACCGCTATAGCTGCCACCAATAATGTCTCAGCAGGAGGGATTCCCCTGTCAGCACTGTTTGTGTCGATGGAGCAATCATGTGAATTTTATTCCTGCAACCCGTGATTGCAGGAAATTTGCACTGTATAGCGTGCCTTAAACGATTATCTACATTTCTAAAAATACATGGTAGAAAGCTGATCCAGGGACTTATCCGTCATCAGAGGTCAGGAAGTAAATCAGACCACGCTTTATACGTTTTGTTTTTTTACCTTCCTTGTCATTAACTCTTAATATTTTATACATAGCTATCAAAGTAGACATAAAAACTTCCATCTTTTGCTTTTACCAATAGATAAGCATATAATAAGGCTTACCTATAGGTAGTGTAAATATCTTTTACATGTGCACCACTTAGGAGATATTTAGTGTACATGCAGCCAGTGAAATCACTGGCGCACACACTTTGAAGGAACGGCCACCCGTGCCGTTTCTTCAGAGCCCAGTGATGTCATTGCGGCTCCGGCCAGTCACAGAGCCAGAGTCTGCGAACCTGGAAGCAAGACGGGTGATGATGAGAGCGCCTGCAATGCATACTAGCACATTATGCCTTTACCTTACAGGTTAAAAAAAAATAAAAAATACGTCCAGCAGTTTACGTGGAGGCAAAACTTTTTCCTTTTTGTTTTGTATAGGAGTAGGGAATAGTTAAGATTGTCAAAAGCTGTCATATTTTTTACTGTACTTTATTTTTTCTTGCTGTCTATGTCCTTTCAGAGAGTTTTCCCTTCACTTTTCTGATATAGAGACACAACAGGAACATAGAAGAAATGTCTTGAATATGAAGGAAAAACCCAACTCAAAAGGCAGTTGTCACCAACACGTGTTCCTGTTGCAAGGTTTCCCCTCTGCTCCTGTTTCTTGTGACAGAGCCAACATTTTAGATTTCGCATCGTTTTTTGTGCCATACACAACGATCACAGGGCAAACAAAAGGGTTTAACAAAAAAGTTTGGGCTTTACATGCACTTCAATTGCTATACAACACAATAGCCTAGTTTTTATGCCATTACAAAATGAGGTACCTTCTTTGCCGCTTGGATGTTCAAATTCACTGCCAATCATGCTTTGCTCAGGAGAAGAGCAAGCAGAGGTAGAGGAGGCGCAGGATGCTGGTCGGCTGAGGTCAACGACTGACTGGTTCGATGGAGGTGGTGTCAAGTTGGCTGGTGAAAAAGGCTGGTGAGGTGGGCTTGGTGGGAGGCCATTTTCCAACAGGAACTCATCAAGATCAACATATTCTATCTCATTGTATGGCAAAGTGCGCTCCCACAGAAGTGATCCTAGAAATGCACAGTGAGGACGAGATCCGGCCATTTCATCTTCCAGTTTTCTCTCCTTATCCTTCATGATACCTTCAAGACAAATATATTTTTATAGTTAGTATCATATGTCGGCATGGTTTTAATTAGTGGAACAACAACAACTCTTTACATTTTGCTTGACAGTAATGGGTCGAACGATGACTAAAGTCTGAAGGAAAACAGCTATAACTTCCATACGATACTAGAAATTGAGACTCATATCGCCATGGGCAGCAGCTCTGGAATAGGGCAAAGCTGAAAATCCAACAACATCTGGGAGGTGGACATTTATAAAATGCTTGACAAAACAGGATTGGAAAGGAGAGCAATTTAGTGTCCATAGAGACCAATCAATTTCCTTGTTTAATTTTCCAAAGGGTAAATGATCACACCTAATTGGTCGTTACAGTATTGGGCAGCAATTCAGTTGTCTCCCAGTTATCTTACCCAAGCATATGCCCACTTGGTTGTACATGAATTTTGCCAATTTATAAAGTCTTCCTGCTACTTTTTCCTAAGATGTTGACAGTGTACCTAGAAACAAAACTTTTTTTTTTAAGTTTTGGAAGAATGTAGAAGGGTTAGAACCTCTGATTACGGTCACTGAGATAGGAAGTGGGGACCTTAGAGAGACTGCCTTTCAATTCCTGGTGTGGCTCAAGTACAAGAAAAGAAAAGCACACACACAAATAAATAAAAATAAAATCAGTTTTCATATAAAGCCTAAAAGGTGGCCATAGATGGATTAAAATTCTGTCGATTATATTCGGAAATATTGGAGAATTTCTCTTAACCAGCAGCCAATCGGTGTGTCTCATTATCAGAATACATTGTCCTAGTGGGACTGGGACACTTCACTTTTTTGGATGGAGGCAACAGTTCTCCTCCTCCCCCCCCCCCCCTCATTCAGCCCACTGGCTGATTAAAGTAGCTAGACAGAAAATATGTTGGATTCCCTCATCAACACTGACTGAATTCCTCTCGAGGAGCCATAGTGTTCTCCTGGAAGGGGAAGCCGTCCCCACTGGGAGAACAGTAGTTATTGCGAGTGGCTAGAACAGCCGCTTACAATAAAATCGCATGTAAAATCCAAAAGGCTGGTTGTACCCAAGTTGATTAATCGATTGATGAACTTAAGTACATTCAGCCTGCCCATACATGGTTCAAATCTAGGCCTGTTCCTGCTGAACTGACTGAGATTCAAACCGTCTATGGCCGCCTTTAGGCCCCTTTCACACTACTGCGACTTCAAAGTAGGGTTGTCCCGATACCGATACTAGTATCGGTATCGGGACCGATACCAAGCATTTGCGCGAGTACTTGTGCAAATGCTCCCGATGCTTCACCCGATACTTTTTTTTTTTTTTTTTGTGGCCGGAGAGGGCGGGAGGAGTCAGTGGCTGGGGAGGGCAGGAGAGATGGCGGGGGAGTGCGGGCGGAGTCTGGCCGGGAGGAGTCAGTGGCTGGGGAGGGCGGGAGAGGAAAGTGTGGGCGGAGTCTGGCTGAAGAGGGCGGGCACAGTCGGTGGACGGAGTCCGCGGGCGGAGAGCGAGTCCCTCACCTGCAGTTGAACCTGGTAAGCTGGCAGGGGTTCAGGGCGCAGCCGCATCAGGATCGGTGACTGGTGCTGTCACATTCGGTCGCCGTCAGCGGCTGAACGTCCCCACGCCCATCTTGGTACACCCTGCACTCGGCTGCAGTAAGCAGCAGCAGACATCTTGTTACACCCAGCCCGAGCTATATGGGCTGGGTGCAACAAGATGTCTGCTGTTGCTTACTGCAGCCGAGTGCAGGGTGTACCAAGATGGGCGTTGCAGCAGTTTTTTTTTTTTTTTTCTTAAATCCTGTGTCATTTCCCCCCCACCCCCCGCAGCATTTCAGTGCCAGCCACCTATCAGTACCCACAAGTGCTACCTATCAGTGCCACCTATCAGGTGGCACTGGTAGATGCCACTGATAGGTGGCACTTATGGGCACTGATTGCACTGATAGGTGGCACTTATGGGCACTGATAGATGGCACTGATTGCACTGATAGTGCAATCAGTGCCCACAAGTGCCACCTTTCAGTGCCACCTATCAGTGCCCACAAGTGCCACCTATCAGTGCCCACAAGTGCCACCTATCACTGCCCACAAGTGCCACCTATCACTGCCCACAAGTGCCACCTATCACTGCCCACAAGTGCCACCTATCAGTGCCACCTATCAGTGCCCATAAGTGCCACCTATCAGTGCCCATCTTTCAAACTGTCACATGACATTGAAAAAAAGTATCGGTAATCGGTATCGGCGAGTACTTGAAAAAAAGTATCGGTACTTGTACTCGGTCTTAAAAAAGTGGTATCGGGACAACCCTACTTCAAAGTCACACGATTTTACCACCATGCGGCCGAGATTTCAGGGAATGCCTGTGTAAGTGGCATTAAAATCATACCAAAGTAGTGCAGGGACTACTTGAAGTCGTACTAATATGAATGGTTGTCATTGGAAATCATGGGAAACGACTTGTCATGCTACTTTGACATCACAAATCGTGAGACAAGTCGTATAAAAAAAGTGTGAAAGGGGCCTAAGCAAGAGTAAAGGCTACATCATGAGAAGCAGTCCTGTATTCAAGAGACAATGATGACCAACATTCCTCACACAGACCCTAAACCCTACTGAATTTCCCTCACTAGGGACTAGTCCAGCTAGTTATTTGTTCGGCAAGTGAAGGACCTATTCTATTAGAAACTGGCAGGTAGTCCGTTCGCAATCCGGATGCAGATTTGTCGATAACATCAAGATGGCACATCGTTTTTCATTTTCAAACAAATTGGGTACAAATTTTCTGTAGGACTTTTATTTTGATCTGAAGGCCCATTTGGGAAGATTTTCTTCCTTTGACACCAGGACAAGCAATGAGGGAAGCAATAACCCTTCCCTACTGTACAAAAAACAGGCGTTTCTGTTGGAAAGATGCCCCATCAATTTTTGCCCTGATAGCAAGCGAGAGGATATCTCCCTAAGGCCCCTTTCACACTACTGCGACTTTGAAGTTGCGCGATTTTACGGCCGCGATTTCAGGGAATGCCTGTGTAAGTGGCATCAAAATCGGACCAAATTAGTGGAGGGACTACTTTAAATTCGGAACGACTTGAAGTCATACTAATATGAATGGTTGTCATTGGAAATCATGGGAAAAGACTTGTCATACTACTTTGCCATCACAAATCGTGGGACAAGTCGTATAAGTGTGAAAGGGACCTAACTGGGCCATAGACCACAGTAAAAACCTGCTTAAAACCTGCCCCCCACTTTATTTGAAACACAATATACGACCTGAATATAAGCCGAGGCACCAAATTTTACCACAAAAAAACTGAGAAAACTTATTGACTCGAGTATAAGCCCAGGGTGTCCATCTGCATGCCTCACTGTGTCCATGACTGACTTTTAACATGGGAGTCTATGAAAGGGGTGCCGGGCTTTGAAAAATCGGTGGTCCCCTGGACAAAAAAACTTTGCACACTTGTAGAGGAAGAGTAAGTCCAAGGGACCTACGGCCGGCCGGTACCGGGTCCCCAAAGTCAGGGAGATCAGGCGCAAAAAGGTGACTCAAGTATAAGCCAAGGGGGGCATTTTCAGCACAAAAAAAAAAAAAAAAAAAAAAAAGTGCTGAAAAACTCGGCTTATACTCGAGTATATACGATATATATGGACCAGGAGAGTTTTTTTTCTCCAAAACAGGGCATGTGCAGTGAGAAGAAAAGCACGCTGTTCACCAGTCTTTATAAAGAAGCTCCTTCGTCTTCCCTCCAGCACAAGTCTATTGTTTCTATGCAAATTCAACAAAAAGTAAATAGTCATTGTTTAGGCATGTAATCAATTACTCAAGAATGCTTGGACAGGACACTGCACACGAACCACCGCCTTTTTACATAACAAGGTTGATGCCACTGTACAGATTTCTTTGTCTAGAACACCTTAGAGTCTGGGTTTACAGGAGCAGAGGAGTCTCAACCACAATGCAGGTACTACGGAGGTCAAACGGCAAAACAAAGATTTCCATTGGTAGGAGTTTTCGGTGCTTCACTGATCTGTACTATGTTTGCTAACCGATGATAGAATTGTGCATTTGTATTCTGTGTCTAGGTCAATAACCTTCTCTGTACTTTATACTGTACTTCTACAGTAAAGTGCATTGAATCCCCAACAATGAACTTCTCCTATTTACTCCCTTTTGGTCTCTTAAATCTATCATCTATTGAATAAATGTATAAAACGCTCTGCTGATCCTGCCAGAAATCCAGTGTGGTCCTTTGTGAACTGAGTAGGACTGATAAGACTGCAGAGTGCACAGGACAAACTTCTTGTTTTAGGACATTGGTCTCCAAACTGCAGCTGATTGAGGCCTTTTGTTTGCCTTTTAAGATCCAGCCCTGAGGGCACTATTCCTCCCTCTGACACCAACAACGGGGAACTATTCATTCCACTGACACCAAAGATGGAGCACTGTTCATCCCACAAGGCACTATTCCTATCAAAAATGGGGCACTATACCTCCCACTGACACCAAAGGTGGAGCACTAGTCATCCCACCAACACTGCAGTTGGGGCGCCATTATTCTTCCCATTAATGGGGCACTTTTCCTCCCACTTACACCCATTAATGAGGTGCAATTCCTTCCACCAATGCCAACGATGGGGCACTACTCCTTCCACCAATGCCAACGATGGGGCACTACTCCTTCCACCAATGCCAACGATGGGGCACTACTCCTTCCACCAATGCCAACGATGGGGCACTACTCCTTCCACCAATACCCAATGATAGGGCAGTATTCCTCATACCACCCCACAAAACCAACATCATTCCCCCCAGTGACAAAAACAATGGAAATTATTCCTCCCGATAATAACGATGAGGCAGTGCTTCTTCTACTGCCCACAGGTAGCATTATTCAATTTTATCCACTCTGATCACCAAGTCTCAGGCATTTTCTACTCCCAGCAGTCACAATCTGGCCCTCCTAAAGTCTGAAGGACAGTAAACTGGCCCATTGTCTAGAAAGTTTGTAGACCCCTGTTCTAGGTTGACAATGCTGTTCCTCTAGAGATGCAGTGCAATGAGTGAGAAACGTCACTCTAGAATAGGACATGTGTCACAGGATTAACGGCGGAAAACCAAAAAAAAAAAAAAAAAGAAGCCAGACAAAAAAAAAAAAAATCCCATATCATGCCATTCCATATCGAAGGACTGGTGAGCTGCAATAACATCACATATTTGCACTTGGGTTTAAATAATGGAATTTTAATTATATGGCTCCAAACCCTTTTCTTGGGAAATAAAATCTGCACTTGATAGAAGTGCAACTGTTTGGCTGCCATGCTGATCCTCTGAGTTTATTTCATTCTGCATCACGGACCTGGAACACGTACGCAGATCAGCAGGTTCTGCCTTTATAAAACATGATTGTTCTGGGTCAGCAAGAAAAACATACAAGAGAGAATACGGGCCATGTGATCTGACTTGGTTTCACTTAATTTATCTACAATCTCGACATACTGCATCAAATCCTAGTCATACAAAGTCAGAATTAGCGGTCATGCCAAGAGACTTTTACTTAATTCTGACCATTGTATAAAAAAAAAATAGGTTCCAATTGAAATGTGATATTATTTCTGAAAAATGATCTTTGAATAGAGAAGGCAAACCATTCATTTGTCCATTCTTCATTCATAGACCACTTTACATTGATGGAAGCAATGCAATGTCTTTGATTAAAAAGGAGAAGGTGGGCAGAAAGCGTTGGGCATAGTTGGCACTTCTGATGAATGCATAGGACAGGCATCCTAGAACCATTAACCACTTCAGGACTGGAAGATTAGCGTAGCAGGGATTGTGGGGGTAGAGGACGGAAGATTTTAACAAAATCTAGAGCCAGCAGTACAAGTACTGTCACTTGCGCTGAATTTAAAAAATTTTGACTAAACTTCAGCTTCAAAGAGGATCTTCAACCCAAAAGTCAATTTGTGTGCACCTGGATCCAGCCCCCTCCTTCTCCCACAATTGGAATTCAGTACTTTTGTAAAAAGTGAAGGACAAACCAAGTCAAGTCCAAGGAGGTGCACGACATCTCTTGGGCTGATCTCCATTCAGATCTGAGTTTTAGCGCACATCCAGAAGACAGCGACACTGATGGGTCAGGTCTAAGCATCTTCAACATTCTGTGCAGCTGCCAAGCCTGCCCCTCCCTTTCTCCTGCCCAATCACAGAAGCCTTTGTACTATGTGAACTCATTATCCAAATACAAAAGGCTTCTCTGCATGGGTAGCAGAGGGGGGAAGGGCCAGCATAGCTGCTCTATATGCCTCTCACAGCCCCGAGTGTTGGTGTATGCTCTGGCAGCCATAAACCTGTCAGATATAAATAGAGAAAAGTTCAGGAGATGTCATGCACCTCCTTGGACTTAAAGTGGATGTAAACCCGATTCATGACATTTGACCTAGGCACAACTATCTGTAGTGTTTACCCTCTCCAAAGCCCTGAGTCCCGTGTCTTTCTGCGGTTTCGTTCCTTTGTTAGCATAATAACTTCTGACAAGTTCTCAGAGACAGGAGATAAAACCAACCTGAAAAGGTGTGTCGGGGGAGTGGATGCTACAAAGATTAGCATTGCCCATTGGGACTTTAGATGAAGCGACACAGCCATGACAAGTTCTCAGAGACGGGAGGAAAAACTAACCTGAAAATGTGTTTCGGGGGTGGGTGCTATAAATAGATTAGCATTGCCCATTGGGACTAGATGAAGCGACACACGTGAGTGGGCAGGGACTCCCAAATCCTGTCCACCAATCAGCTAATCTCCCTACTCCCTCTGTGTAGTGGTTTAGAAAAAAAAACTTCTCTGGGTCTCCCCAGTGTTCAGAGGGGGCCCGGGGGACTGAAAGCGGACCATTTTATAATTTTCGGCGGATTAATTCGCAGCAGCGATACCGGCCGGCTCCAGTGTACGGATATAGCACAGGCCGGCCTTCAACTGTGTAGTGCGCTGCTGCGGATTAATCCGCCCAAAGGCGAAAGTGAAGAAATAGCCTGCTTTCTGTCCCACGGCCCCCACTGAGCACAGGGGGTCTGGAGAAGTTTTTTTTCTACACAGCTGCACAGCAGCAGATTAGCTTATTGGTGGACAAGGTTTGGGAGTCCCCGCCCACTCTACCTCCGCTGTAAATAAAACTGGCCCACTGAGCCATCGGCACACCGGGAAACTCTGGATGGCTAGTACATGCCTGCCTACTGCTGAATGAGGAAGTAAGAATTCTAACACGATGTAAGAATTCTAAAGAATATAGCAAGCGGAAGACAGCAGATATACATATAAAACTTATGTAGGGAGATTTATTTAATTCCCTGTGTTCCATCTGAGGCTGTTCACTTCACTGAGTAGATGAGGGTTTACATCTACCGGTACTTTAAAAGTAGTTATAAAAAGGCAGAAGATTTTTTTATCTTAAATGCAGTCTATGTATTAAGATAAAAAACGTTCAGTGTGCATTATAGTAGCTCCCCTCAGCCACCCTAATACCTGAGCCCTATCTCGATCCAACGATGTAGCACAAGAGCCTCGGCTGTCCAGGACTCTCCCTCCTGATTGGTTGCAACACAGCAGTGGGCGTCGTTGGCAGTGAGCCAATGAGGAGAGAGAGGAGGCAGGGCCGAGCCGAGCTGCGGCTCTGTATCTGAATGGACACAGAGCAGAGGCTTGGCTCGGGGACCCCCCCATAGCAAAAATGCTTGCTGTGGGGTCTTTCGACAGGAGGGAGGGGCCAGGAGCACTGGCAAAAGACCAGAGAAAAGGAGGATCTGGGCTGCTCTGTGCAAAACCACTGCACAGAGAAGGTACAACAGGTTTGTCATAAAAAAAAAAAAAAACTTTAATATCACTTTAGGTTACATGCTCCACCTGTATTTAGGGTGGAACACGTAACATGTTCCAGCTTCTGCCACCAGTTCCCCTGATCCTCCCCTCAGCGTGACAGGGGGGAGGGGAATTTTCTCCCCGTACCCACTGTCACTTGTAGTGACGGCTTGTAGTTCTGAATGAGGTCGCTGATGAGCGGTCTTGTAGTTACGGTATTTATCGACGGATAACACACACCCTAACTTTAAGAGGGAAGTTTCAGGAAAAAAAACTTTCCACAGCCCCCTGCGTATAACACGCAGGCACAGTTTACCCTCTATTTTCAGAGTAAAAAAGTGAGTGTTATACGCCAATAAATACAGTAATTTACAAGCCCTGCAGCTGTCAGACAGCCCGTATGAAGGTACAACCAGAAAGCTGCAGAAGTCCGACATATCACCCCTGATCCATTAATCACGGGGGCAATGCTTTTCAGGTTCCTGCAGGAAATAATAAAATGTAAAAAAATTAATTCTCTGCAAAACTATGTGCATTTATTTTCCGAAAGGTGAACTTATCCTTTAAATTGCTTCTGTATATTTTTTGGTGCTGCAGGGCAGGACTTCATTCTCACCGTGGCAAGAGAGAAGGAAGTTGTGCACGCTTGCGCAGATCTGCGCTGCTGGGCTCTTGGACCCACCAGAGACCTTCTGCACATGTGTGGGTTTCCCTACAATTGCGCAGGAGGGCACGCAATTTCTACGTGGCATATGCCAAATTCCATCAAAGGGCCCTGCCAGGTCCTTGAAGGCCAGGCAGAGCCCTTCAAGTGGTTGTTAAAGCAGAGTTCCACCCAAAAGTGTAACTTCCGCTTTAAGCACTCAACGCCCCCTTAAGTGCCATTTGGCATGTCTTTTTTTCATCGCCTAGGCAACTCCTACTCCCTAGACACACACACACACACACACACACACACACACACACACACACTATTGCAGAAAAATTAGTGGTAGGAGGGGACGGCTCACGGCACAAACTCCCGAGCTGACAGGAAGAGAGGGAGAGCAGAGCAGTGGGATGACGGAGGCACAAACTGACCGCGGTGTCATGGATCAGCAACTATGATTACTGTGGTCAGCATACTAAGGGGCGACACAGGAACAGGCAGGATCAACCAGGTATATTACAACATAGAAAAGGGACAAATGACACCGCAGAAGCACTACGCTTTTTAAAGGATCTTGTTTTAAAGGAACATGATCATTTTTTTTGTAGGGGTTACTTTCAGTGCATATGTGCATGTGTCGGACAATAAAAAATGGTGGCGCTGGTGTAGGGGACGGGCCATGATTAAGGGGACTGAAGTTCCTCTTTATTCTGTATTACAAACCTATCACTTACAAGTTTAGCAGATAAGGGCAGAGCATAGAATAAGCATTTGATTGTATGTTCTATATCTATTTTAGATACAAATAACAGAGGATCCCTTTAAAAAACTAACAACTAAAAAGTAGAATTGTTAGCATTGCAGTTTTAAATGTTCCTTTAATGACGGTCATTTTTTTTTTCCCATCGTGTTATCAGCTTTCTCACTGAAGTAGTATGCATTATACTTATTACAAGCATGCTACTGTAAACATTACTCTAATTAGATCTGCCAGGCACACAACAATCACCACATGGTCTCTCTTGTAAAGCACCTAGCTCTACACGTGCTGTGTCAGTTCATCCAATCAGATGTCAGGCAGGCTGGACGCAGCTCCCAGCTCACCTGGAATGCTCCCTACCTACGCCCTTCCCTCCACAGCTCATGGGCAGCGCTCCATGTTATTGTGCAATGCCGCTCGCTCGTAAACGCCAAATGCTGGGAGGTGGGCAGATCCATGCCTATTAATATTTCATACAAACTTCCTAAACCAGATTCAGATGCCTAAAAGGACATTATAAATGTAAAATTCCATTAATGTCTCCCAAGTGCCGGCAGCAACTACTACCAATTAGAGTGCGCCAATTACCTACAGAGGGGAACGAGGACTCCCAAGCAAAATAAAAGGCTGTAGAAACCAATAGAATTGTTATAGTAATTATTGCTTTAATCCAAAGAAAAGAGAAAGTGAAATCGGATTGGTTGTGGGTGCCTGTTACATATCCTCATTGTGCATTTCATAAGGTTTTAAATTAGGTCATTATTATCCAGCAATAGCCACATAAAATAACTGGTCATCCTCATTATGGAAGAAAATTATTAGGAATTAAATTTAAAGCTGAACTCCAGAAATTTGCTTTTTTTTTTTTTAAAGCTCACATTGGTCCAGCTTGTTTCTATCTTCGCCCCTTATATGTATATCTCACATCTGGTGGGCCCCCAGGGGTGCAGAAAGCCATTGTAGAAGCCTGTGCTGAATACAATCAGTGCCCGTCTCTTCCGGGGGGGTTGCCCCACTTGGCACCCCCATCATTTAGAGAAGCTCTTGTCTTTTTTCCCAAAAAACACAAGGCGTTCTCAGATTGTACTAGGTGGGGGATTGTGACGCCATCCTCCCTTCCACCCTTATCCAAATCAGAGAACATATTCCATTCACTGAAAAAAACACACAAGACATTCTCTGAATGGAAGAGGCACGGAGCTGAGGCGATCGAGCGTGCATTGCATTCTACCAGAACACGCAGGTCTGATTTCAGTCTTACATCCCAGAATTCTTTTTGCTCTGCTGATCTATATTTAACCTTTAAAGCTGGTGTGAATTGCAGATGTTCAAAAAATAAATAAAACAATAATGAAATATTCACCTTGGAAAGAAGACCTCCGGTACTGTAAAGTCATTGCTGAGAATGCCGACGTTCCCCGCCGCGTCTTTCTTCCGGGTTCGCAAGCTCCAGTTATGCGATTGGCCTGAGCTGTGATGACATCACTCCCCGCACATGTGCGTAGGAGTCTTCGGTTTCCGGCACAAAGCTCTGAAGTTGCAGCAAGGTATGCCGAACCTTCAGAGCGCACGTGCCAGCGAGGTCATATGGCTGCATCCAGGGTGAATATCTCCTAAATGGTACACATTTAGGAGGATATTAATTTTACCTACAGGCAAGATTTATTATAGGTAAAAATTACCAAGAGGGGTTTACAACCACTTGAATTCTCAGCTTTTACTCCCACTTTGTTCTAGAGCAGGGGTCTCCAAACTTTTCAAACAAAAGGGCCACTTTATTGTCCTTCAGACTTTAGGAGGGCCGGATTGTGGCCAGAGGAGCAGAGAATGTCACGAGCCCAGCATCAGTGAGAATAAATATGGCCTCAGGGTTGGTGGTCAATAGGAGAAGTATTCCCACTATTAGTAGGAGGAATAATATCCCATCATTGGTATCGGTGGAAGATATAGTGCCCCATTGTTGGTGTCAGTGGGAGGAAATGTGCCCCAAGGGCCGGATAAAGGCTAGCAAAGGGCCACATCTGGCCCTCGGGCCACAGTTTGGAGACCCCTGTTCTAGAGTGACAACACACCCACATGAACCGATACCAGAATTGTGGGTGCCGCTCGAGGCTCCGATTAGGTCCTCTTCTGTAATCAACTGCTGGGAGTGCGGGCAAGGATGGAGCTCCAACAGGTCTTCTTTTGTAATCAACCAAACCAATGGGAGTGCAGGCAAGGATGGAGCTCCAAATGCCGCATGAGGCTCCGACAGGTCTTCTTTTGTAATCAACCAAACCAATGGGAGTGCAGGCAAGGATGGAGCTCCAAATGCCGCATGAGCTCCGACAGGTCTTCTTTTGTAATCAACCAAACCAATGGGAGTGCAGGCAAGCACGGAGCTCGTCCCACCAGCAAATGTCAATACAAGGAAAAAAGGCCTTCAAGCCACACATCACTATAAAAGCGTCAGCCTGGACTCCAACCAGGCCACACCCACCAACATCTTTCTATGCATAAAGGTAAAAAATATTCTGCAAGAAGCTCCTTCAACCGCCCCCCCAACACCCCCTTATACTTACCCAAGCCAAATCATAATCCAGCAATGTGCAAGAAAGCAACTAGCCTTCCAGCTCTCTCTCACCTCAATGGAGAGGTAGCAGCGGGGAGCCATTAGCTCCTGCTGCCATCAATCACAACCAGTGAGGAGGGAGCAGGAAGAGGGGCCAAGCTGCCCTCTGTGTGTCAATGCAGAGAGAGCGGACAGAGCGGACTCAGAAGCAAGCTTGCACAAGTATTCCCCTCCCGCAAGCTGCCTTCTTATGGGGTAGCTTGGCAGGAGGGAGGGGCCAGGAGAACTGGCAGGGGACCCGAGAAGAGGCAGTCTTTTTTTTTTTTTCCTATAAAAACAAACAAACATGTTATAATTACCTGCTCTGTGCAGTGGATTTGCACAGAGCAGCCTCAATCCCTCTTCAGTGCTCCTGGCCCCTCCCTCCTGTTGCGTGCCCCCACAGCAAACAGCTTGCTATGGGGAAACCTGAGCCGAGTCACAGCTCCCTGTGTCCATTCAGACACGGGGCTGCAGCACGGCCCTTGCCCCCCCTCTTTCTTCTGATTGGCTTGCTGATTTTGATTGACAGCAGCAGGAGCCAATGGCGCCGATGCAGCGTCTCAGCCAATCAGGAGGGAGAGTCTCAAATGGCCGAGACACTCGTGGACATCGCTAGACAGAGGGGGCTCAGGTAAGTATTAGGGGGGCTGCTGCACAGGTGGCTTTTTATCTTAATGCATAGAACGCATTAAGATAAAAAAAACTTCTGACTTTAGAACCCTTTTAAGGTCTCTAAACAAGTAAATATTATCCAATCCACAGTATGTAGTTTTGATGTGCCTTGGGGCCTCATTTAAAGTTGTGGTTAGGAAGTGGTAAAAGACAGTTTAGCCTTGTTTTTACTCCCCCCCATACCCCAACTTCTTTCCCCTTAAGCTGCAAAGGCAGCAGATGAGCAGATGGGGGGGGGGGGGGGTGTACCCATGCTGCTGCCACAATGCTTTGCCACATGGCACAGCCAAAATGAATCACCTGTCATGTTTGGTGGACACTACTGCCCCCTGAATGTAACCCACTCAACTGGTGTGAGTTTTTAAAGTAATAAAACTGGTGGTAAGGACCTCTCTGCCTGTCAAACGCCCTCTGAAAAGCAATACACTGCAGATCACTCTTCAGAGAGTGGCACCAGTGCAAATGAGTCCTAAAGGTGAATTTCGTACCATGTTTTATGTCCCTCCCATATTTAGGGGGCCATTCTCCAGCACCGACCCCCCCCTTTCACACTGGGCCTGTAAACTGCTGCCTCTCATACCCCCCCCAGTGTGAATGCCCGAGTACTTTCACACTGGGGCGGTGTGCAAAAGTCTCACAAGCAGCACCTTTGGGGCGGTGGAGGAGCTCCTAAACCGCCCCTGCCCATTGAAATGAATAGGCAGTGCTGCAGAAGCGCCTGCAAAGCGCTTCAGAAGTGCCGCAACACGGTCCGGTCGCTATTAACCCCTTCGGTCACTAGCGGGGGTTAAAAGCGCCCCGCTATCGCTAGGTCCCCCCCCCCCCCCCGCAGAATTCTGTATATTTATTTTTTTATTTGGGTTTACCTGCATCATCCATCGGATCTATGAATGGAAAGATGATAAGTTCCATCTGCAACCACCGCTGTAGGATTTGTAGTTCTCAATGCAGCACAAGTTTGGTGATTTCCTGAACATTGTACTCCATTGATCCTTCCTCCAGCTCCATACCTCCCAATAGAACCAAGGCTGAAGTAAGGGTCTGCAGGAGCCTGTACATTGCACATGCCATCCACCAGTTGTGGTTGCAGTGCTTTGCAGGCTCAAATGCAAAACATTTATTAAAAAAATAAATGCACATTTTTATTTTTGCAATATGGGTGCATTTATTAATTTACTTTACAAATCATTTAATATGCTTTTAAAGGATAAGTGCACTTTAAAACAAAGCACACTTCTCCTATGTGATCGAACCTAACCCCCCCCCCCCTCCGCCGTCACAAATGCATACCCACCTTCATCTTACTAAAGTGCTTCTGTGGTCTTCAGTGTCCTGATCCCTAGAGGTCAGGGTATTGGGGCAAAATGATAAATGCACCCGATTTCAAGTGCACTTATCCTAAAGTGCAAGTTTTCCTTTACAGAAAATCACAGGACCATCAGCTGTACTAGATTGGTGTCTGACAGCGGCGAATCGTGGCAAAGAGCCGTATCACCGCTCCAGGGTTTTAAATCCCTGCGGTTTAATCTCCTGTCCCTAATGCTTAGGCAGTATGGACTACAGGGATTCTAATTGGTCAGCACAGTCACATGGACGGTGCTGTTCAATCAGGAGCTGTCTAGCCTTTACTGCCACTAGAATCAGGGCCAATGAGTGACCCTCTGTGCAGTGCTTATGGGACAGACCTGAGGGATTCAGATTGGTCAGCGCCAGCACAGAGCCTCTGATCCATCCCAGAAGCACATAACAGGAGTAGAGGGAGAAGAACAAAGATGTTACTGGACTGCTGCATGGGAATGTAGGCTGTACAAAAAGAACTACTATGTAAAGAATTAAACCAAAACACACACATTTCTTAAAATGGTGATAAAATGGCCGCGGCACCTTTATTGGTATATAACTGTAGCGGGTGTCAAATTTAAAAGGGGCGTCTGTGGGCAATAGATGGCTCAGATACATTGATTTTAGGGAATTTATGGACACTTTGGAGTGTGGGAGGTATGAATGGTGTCATGTTCCCTGCGGTCCCTAGGTGGCGCTGTCTACTGGGACCAGGGTTGAACTGCCATTCTAGCGCCGTGCCCTTTGTGTCCTATCGCGGCAGTAGTACGGCGGGGTGGGGAACCTTCATCTTGGGGGCTGCTCCTGTTCGTCTGTGCCAGGCGCCCTTGGCCTGGACGCGTGTAGTCGAGTTTCATCCCAGGCACCTTCGGCCTGGGGTGAGGTACTTTACAAGGAGGCCTGGGGCCCAGTACCTTCGACTGGGTCCGACGAGGGCGAAGCATTCCTAAGGTGCCCCCCGTATTGGGGTGCCTGAATCCAGGCGTAAGGGACCGGAGACGTGACGCTCCCGTAGAGCCGGTGCAGCATTTTGCCGGTGTGGGCCTCTGGTGACCGTCCGGGTGGATGTCTTCCTCTGACAGGGGTCGTTTGTCCTAACGGAGGTATTTCATGTTCTCATGGTCTGTGGCAGAGACCCATCTTCATCAGGTCAGTGGCAGGCCTCATCTAAGGCCTGTGGCAGAGGCCTCAACGTTCACCCAGGTCAGTGGCAGGGACCAAATTCATGGTCGTGGCAACGACTGTGCGCCAAGCCTGTTTGCATTAAACGGAACAGGAGAGACTTTATTCATTGAGTTGTGCCTGGACCTACTCTTTCCAACACCCTGTCTGTTCTTTTAAAAGTTCAACCAGCCTACCTATTGATCAAAGCAAATAAAACAGAGTTGGACTTTTTATGGTGTGGAACTCGTGTTACTGGAAGCTAAGTGTCCCTGTCTGACAGTGACAATCATCCTCCATAGGAGAAGCTGAGGCTTCGGCCTAAAACACAGACCCGAAGGTAAATGGTTTTGCTCATATCTCTGCATCCTACATCAGAGAGCCGAGCTGGTGGTGTATATCTTCCCCCTTCTCCCAGATACCCCTAGACAAGTCATACAGCCATAAAGAGGAGGGGAGAAGGCGGGTAAGACCGCTACATAAAACATAACATTTATTAATCTTTATTAAATGCATCAATAAATAAAAAAAAACTTTTAAAAACCTTTAAAATATCCATCAAATATCTCAGTCATAGAACTCGAGCGAGTACCATAAAAAACATTCAGCAAAAGCCCCCCATTGATCCAATGATGACTGACAACCACATAATAAGTGCTGTGACAGGGTGGGAGGGAAGGGGAGCTCGCCAAGCTGCTATGGGGGTCAACTGTGACCTGAGCCTAGATGCGGGGGTCTTATATAGCCCCCCAAACACGTGTATAGTTCTAGAATACACGTGTTTTCCCCGCCTGGAATCCACATGCCTGCCAGGTAAGTAATTTAAAGGATACGTGACTGCCACAATCCCATGCTGTGGGCACTAATTAATGCCCACTTCTCTCATTGGTTGTGTGAGCACCGACAGCTGAGCACTCATGGGAGGTAAGTACAGTGGAGATCGAGGAGGTGGGGAGCCTGGACGGGGTTAGTTCACTTTCAGTAAAGGTCAACACTTTCACATTAATGAACGTATATATCCACAGATTAAAATTACAGAGGAGGTCCATGGCTAGAATGATTGCTCTTGCTCTAATGCCACATATACACGATCGGACATTCGGACAACAAAACTGTGGATTTATTTCCGACGGATGTTCGCTCAAACTTGTCTTGCATACACACGGTCACAAAAATGTTGTCAACAACGCGGTGACGTACAACAAGTTCAATAGCCAGTGCGGCTCTTCTGCTTGATTCCGAGCATGCGTGGACTTTTGTGCGTCGAAATTGTGTACACACGCTCGGAATTTCTGACAACGAGCTTCGGTGACGGAAAATTTGAGAACCAGCTCTCAAAATTTTTGTTGTTGTCGGAAATTCGGACAGCAAATGTCCGATGGAGCCTAAACACGGTCGGAATTTCTGACAACAAGCTCTCATCGAACATTTGTCGGAAATTCCGACCGTGTGTACGCGGCATAACAATCGCTTCTGTGCGGGAGCATGGAGGAATGGGGCGTTTAAAAATAAAATTGATCTTTTCTTTTTTTTTTATACACTGTCCCTTTAGAAAAAAAAAAAAAAAAAAGTATATAAAATTCTGATCATGTAAACATCCCTTGTGACAGTAATAGGCATTGACTTTATGGAGAGATCTTTATATATTTATGGAGAGATCCTTCCTTTGCACTTAAAAGCTGTCATTTTTTTAAACTTGGCGCCTTTAAGTCTTCTGTAAACCAGAAAGGATATCATGACATCGCTTCCGGGTTACTAGATCCAAAACCCGATCAAAGCCGATTCCGACTTCATTTGGTCCTCCGGTCAGCCAGCAGACATGTCGGCTGGTCACTCGGGCCTCCCATGGGGGACGGGAGAGCCCGGGCAAGCTGTGAAAGGCGGCGGGAGACATAGCCGCATCCGTTGTTATCCCAAGAAAGCCAACCACCGGCTCTTAAAAAAAAATAAAAAAAATAAACGGTACCCGGGTGATGTGTGCAGCTGCATGCGTCGCTCCAGTATAACCCCTTTAAGCCGAGGCCACATATTTGCGTACGGTCGGCGTGAAGGGGTTAAATAAGCTGCACGCAGGCTTTCAACAAGCTTCAAGAAGCATGCTAGCAGCTTGCTTAATGTGGCAATCAGCATTCCCATTAAAGGATAACCAAAGTCAAAATGTTTTCTTTAGTTTTGGATGGAGTGGAGAGAGAGAGATAAGAACCCGTCAGTTTTTATTGCCGTTTGTGCCCCCATTAGGGAGATTCACCCTCTCTACTATTGTCCTGTTTTCCATGATCATTGAAAGGGAAAGAAAATGAAAATCCCAAATGTTGGGTTGTCCTTAGAAAAGCAATAGAGGGGAAATCTTGCAGTGGGGAAACTAGTTCTGTTACCTGGATTCCCCTAAATTTGCAGGGATTTCCTCTCACTTCCTGTTTTGGCTGTAGGACAGGAAGTGAAGGTAAATCCCCCCCCCCCCCCCAATGGGGAGCAGATGCCAAAAAAAAAGAAACCAACAGGAGTTAACCTTCCCTTACTCTATCCAAACTGAAAAAAAAAATAAAGAAGTTTTGCCTATAGTTCAACATTTATAAATTGGAGCTGAATGATACTTTAAAGCTTCAACAAAGCTTGCTGTGCACACTGCTCTTCTACAAGCTGAAGCCGATGTGAAACTGTCCTAAAGCTGAATTCTAGGTATGGCAATTATTCCCGATGTCCAGCTTGGACCAATGTGTGCCATACCTGGGCAATCACCCTGAAAAACACTGTGGTAGGCACTGCTTGCGGGTCCCATGCCCTGCTGCACTTTGAACATAGGAGGTCGCTCACTCGACACAGGCGCTATTCAAGGAACACTTCACATTTTCTCAATGAATGTACCGTAGTGCATTGTCATGTGTTGCATTTCCGAAAAAGGGGTAAGGTACGTTTTTTTCATACTGAAGTTCGTTGCCAACTTATTCAAAATAATTCTTGTGAGAACCTGGTCTAAAGGTCTATTCAGATCCGTGCGTTTACTGCACGTTATCACAACCTACATCAGGGATATGCAATTAGCGGACCTCCAGCTGTTGCAGAACTACAAGTCCCATGAGGCATAGCAAGACTGACAGCCATAAGCATGACACCCAGAGGCAGAGGCATGATGGGACTTGTAGTTTTGCAACAGCTGGAGGTCCGCTAATTGCATATCCCTGACCTACATCATAGGCTATGCTCACCCTTTTCATTAAGGAGCTGCACTTTTCTATTCCGAGCACATTCCCCGCCGCTCACCCCAGTCAGTGGAATGATCTGCACACTAGAAAATTGCACTACACAGGCCGTGTTCCATCTCCATGCACACAGTGGGGAGCGACCACCAGGGGGCCACACTGACCAATGAAACGCTCTTCCTCTTGTTTACTGACAGCATCCCGGAAGAGCAACCAATGACAGCTTCCTATTGCAGCACTGTGATGGCACATGGAGCACAACAAGCATGACTCCCAAAGGCAGAGGCATGATGGGACTTGTAGTTCTGCAACAGCTGGAGGGCAGCAGGTTGGACACCCATCCGTTACATGGGCAGCGGGGGAATGCGATCATCATGGAGAGGAGCAACGGGCACCAGGGCATTAGCCTGGATGTTGGGAACCATTTCACCTTTTTATTTTCCATGAAAAGGTGAACTTGGCCTTTAATGCACAGAACTAGGTTGGAATGGCCCCGCAACGCACAATCCTGCGCACAACGCATTCGCATCATCGCACATTGAAATGCAGATATGAGCCATCTGAGCACTGCGCTGGAAAACAAAGTGCAGCTACGTTTTTCATGCAACATAAATGGGCCGTGTTAATGCGACGTGTCTCAACAAAAGCGCATTCGTTAATGCAACGGGCCAACCAGGGAAATTCTAACTATTCTATACAACTAAAATAGCACATAGTACAGAGCTATACAGAACAATACAGAATGGTGAATTCATTACAAATATGAAATAATCAATATACAGTAATCTAATCTCTGCACTGGCAATACAAAGTGAGTCTATGGAGTGACCTTTGCTTGGGGTAAACCCAAGTCATTATGAGCTGTGAGTACAGGAAGGTGGACTGTATACAGACATACATCTCATATGAGCCATCAGGACTCACTACTAACACTCTGCCATGTCTAAGGGCAGGCACTCTCAGCCGGGGTCCCTCCACAGGTTGCTCGGGGTTCCTCCCTCCACAGGTTGCTCGGGGTTCCTCCCTCCACAGGTTGCTCGGGGTTCCTCCAGCTGTGGCTGACGGACCTACCATCTAATGGTTCCTGCACAGTTCTGGGGCCAAAGCCACTTGGCAGAGCCAACGACACCAAAGATCCTTTAAGTTGCCTGTAAGGTGGGCATTTCTCTCACCAACCACCAATGTACTGGGGAGGGGGGGGGCATATTCTTCCCACTGACCATCAATGTACTGCTGTAGGGGTGGGGGGGCATTCTCCACACTCACCACCAATATACTGGGGTAAGGAAGGCATCCTTCTCACTGACCACCAATTTATGGGGGGGGGGCATTTTTCCCCACAGGACCACCAATGTACTGTGGGGACGATTTCCTGCACTGATCACCAATGTATGGGGGGGGGGGGTGGGCATTCTTTCACCAATGTAAAGGGGGGCATTCTTTCTTCCCACTGACCACCAATGCAAGGGGGGGGGGGATTCTTCACTTACCATCAATGCACCTGTGGGAGCGAGGGAGGCAGTCTCCATAATGACCACCAATGTACTGGGGAGGGGGGGGGGGTAGGAAGGCATCCTTCTCAGACGGACCACCAATGTACTGGGGGGAATTTTCTGCACTGATCCCCAATCCAGGGGCTCACTAATCACCAAAAAAACCCTAATGAATTGTCTAGCAGGGGTTCCCCTAGACCTAAAAACGATTTCAAGGGCCCTATGGGGTAAAAAGGATTGTGAAAGGCAGTCTTGGGGTATCACCCGAATTAAAACCAAAAATCTCCTGGTCCTAAGTTCAGCACCCCCTTTTCCCTTTTACTCCTAAATATAAAAAAAAAAAAAAAAAGAAGAAGGGGTTTCAGGTGAGAGAGTCTCTAGTTAAAAGTTAAAAAATTACCTGTACAACCGCTTTATCTACAGGTAAGCCTATAATAAGGCTTACCTGTAGGTAAAAAAATAAAATATCTCCTAAACCTTTACGATTTAGGAGATATTCCCCTCGCAATGCGCCGCTGACAGCAGCGGCACAGGGGATTCTCAGGCTGAAGGGTCGGCAGACGCCGGACCTCGCCGGAACGAAGTCTCCCGCGCGCATGCGCGGGAGTGAGACATCGCGGCTCCAGCCGCGATACCTGGAAGACACGCCGAGGCAACATGTCATCTCCCTCGGCGTGGACCAGGTAAGTCAACGATGCCTCGTTCTAAGGTAAGTACCGGTATTTCATAATGAGCTAGTATGCGGTGCATACTAGCTCATTATACCTTTCCCTTGCAGGTCACTAGTAAAAAAAAGACACACACACACACACACACACACACACACACACACACACACACACACACACACGATTTTGCTCCTAGGTTCCTGAAAATGTGGGTTCTGGGTTACAACTGATAGAAACATGACATCTATATTGGGGAAATCTAGAAGTCCTGACAAGCAGCAGGAAAGAAGAATCACACAGAGTTAATATAGCATTTCCTTTCCAGCCACTGTAAGGAGCGCTGCCAATAAATCTCTTAAACACATAGGAAGTTGTCACCATATTATACACATAGCACTCTCCATAGAGCCTGATCCTGAAATACTGTACACACACACACACATCTGCATGGAGTTTGCATGTCCTCCCTGTGGTTGAGCTCCTCCCACATTCCACAGACACGTTGGGAAGTTAATTGGCTTGGGTTTATATTATCTATGCACGTGTGTTCTCACGTTCTGCATGCCGGTCCCAAGCCTGAGCACTCGGGGAGGGTTGGCCAAAGATCTACCTCCAGAAAAATTCACAGCTGCTCTGCAACTGACAGATGGAAGGCAGAAAATCTATACAGACTTCCATCATATATGGACACACCGAGATTTACTACAACATTCTGCCAGGTCTTTGGGCAGACAGTCTCCCCGGGGTTCCTCCAGAGGTTGCTGGGGTTCCTGGAGCTGTGGCTGATCCACCTCCCATCTGTGCCTGGGCAGTTCTGGGGCCAATGCCACCTGGCAGAGCCAATCACACAATGATCTTTTTTAGCTGCCTAAGGGGGGGGGGGGGCTGGCATTCTTTCCACTGACCACCAATGTAGGAAGGGAGGAATTCTTCCTGCTGACCACCAATCTAAGGGGGGGCATTCTTCAATCTAAGGGGGAGAGGCATTCTTCCAGCTGACCACCAATGTAAGGTGGGGGGGGGGGCATTCTTCCAGCTGACCACCAATGTAAGGGGGGAGGGGCATTCTTCCAGCTGACCACCAATGTAAGGTGGGGGGGGAGCATTCTTCCTGCTGACCACCAATGTAAAGGGGAAGGGCATTCTTACCGCTGACCACCAATGTAAGGTGGGGGGGGCATTCTTCCCGCTGACCACCAATGTAAAGGGGAAGGGCATTCTTCCCGCTGACCACCAATGTAAAGGGGAAGGGCATTCTTCCCGCTGACCACCAATGTAAGGTGGGGGGGGCATTCTTCCAGCTGACCACCAATGTAAGGGGGGGAGGGGCATTCTTCCAGCTGACCACCAATGTAAGGTGGGGGGGGGAGCATTCTTCCCGCTGACCACCAATGTAAAGGGGGAGGGCATTCTTACCGCTGACCACCAATGTAAGGTGGGGGGGGGGGCATTCTTCCCGCTGACCACCAATGTAAAGGGGAAGGGCATTCTTCCCGCTGACCACCAATGTAAGGTGGGGGGAGGCATTCTTCCCGCTGACCACCAATGTAAGGTGGGGGGGCAGGCATTCTTCCCGCTGACCAACAATGTAAGGTGGGGGGGCATTCTTCCCGCTGACCACCAATGTAAGGGGGGAGGGCATTCTTCCCGCTGACCACCAATGTAAGGGGGGGGCATTCTTCCCGCTGACCACCAATGTAAGGGGGGGCATTCTTCCCGCTGACCACCAATGTAAGGGGGAGGGGCATTCTTCCCACTGACCACCAATGTAAGGGGGGGCATTCTTCCCGCTGACCACCAATGTAAGGGGGGAGGGGCATTCTTCCCACTGACCACCAATGTAAGGGGGAGGGGCATTCTTCCCACTGACCACCAATGTAAGGGGGAGGGGCATTCTTCCCGCTGACCACCAATGTAAGGGGGAGGGGCATTCTTCCCGCTGACCACCAATGTAAGGGGGAGGGGCATTCTTCCCGCTGACCACCAATGTAAGGGGGAGGGGCATTCTTCCCGCTGACCACCAATGTAAGGGGGAGGGGCATTCTTCCCGCTGACCACCAATATAAGGGGGGGGAGGAGCATTCTTCCCGCTGACCACCAATGTAAAGGGGGGGAGGAGCATTCTTCCCGCTGACCACCAATGTAAAGGGGAGGGGCATTCTTCCCGCTGACCACCAATGTAAGGGGGAGGGGCATTCTTCCCACTGACCACCAATGTAAGGGGGAGGGGGGCAGTCTTTCCGCTGACCACCAAATGTACGATCACATTCTGCATGCTAATCCTTAGCCCAGGCAAGGGCCGGAGGGAGGGTTGGCCAAAGAGGGAAAAGCGGTGTGGTTGCAGATGAATACTTACAGTTGGCCAGCTCCTTGGTCCTGCGTTCTTGCCCCTTGATGGGCCCTTGTAGCAGGCTCTTCAGGCTCACCATCCCCCCTCCAGGAACACCAATAGGAGGAGCAGGATGCAGCTGCTGGCCTGAGCTGAGCTTCTCGCTGCCAGCCAGCTGGGTGGTTGGTCTTGCCATGTCCTGGGACAGTCCTGATGCCAATGAAATAGCTGCTAATAGAATGCCAATGTGCAGGAGACCCCCCTGTATTCCTGTGATGGGGGAGATGAGATGACAGGGAAGCAATGCAGGCTGATCACTCAGCTCCGGCTATGAGCTGCCCACAGGGCTGTTGTTGCATGGGGGGCAGCAGGCAGGAGTTCCCCCCATTCCTGATCAATGGGCAGCACTGTTCCTGGGCTCTTCTCTCCCTCTATGGCACACACAATGGAGGAGGAGTCTGCTGCAGCTCCATCCATGAACCGAGGCTCCTCGGGCAGCCAATCAGCTCCAGGCTCTGCAGCTACCATTTATTTATTTATTTCGCCGTGATTCTCTCCGCTCTCCTGTCACCGCCTGTGCCTGCCCCGCTCTGTTTGTGTTTTCCAACTTCCACTGCTACAGTCATGTGGCACTGACAGTGGGAGAGGGCAGGTGGACCCTGACCTAGATTTGTCCAATCCGGCGCCGGCTGGGAGGGGCCTGACCCAGTTATGGCCAATCGGCTGCGCGGAGGGGCGTGTCGGCGAAGGCTGGATACACATGGACGGACATGTGTCACCTGGCTGTGCTCTCCGGGCCGCTGATTAGAGGAGAGAGAGCTGATTAGATGTGTGTGCGCGAGCGTGTGCCTGTCCTTAAAGGGACCGTGACCGTCACAGCATGGATAGTCTATGGGGGGGTCACAGGCGGCTTATGGGCACATGGCCTGCACACTGACACCACCTAGACACCCCCTCACTGCCAGGACATTGCTCACTCCTTCTCCTTATTACTAGGAGTCTTTCTTTTAGATATAGAGAGGCATGGGAACCCCTGTCAGGATTTTATCACCCTCCCTATTTGTCCTGTTTACCGTTATCACCAAAAGTGAAAGAAAATCGCACATTTTGGGTTGTCACCAGAACAGGAATAGAAGGGAAATCTTCCAATGGGGACACCCCAGGATTCCCTCACTTCCTGTTTTGACTATGGGACAGGAAGTGAAGGGAAATCTCAGATGGCTGAAAAGAAAACTGCCAGGGATCATAACCCTTCAATACTCATAGAGACCCCTATCAGTAAGGCTTTTGTTGGGTGAAACGTGTGTAGCACTACCCCTGTAGGAGTTGCAAGTGTCAGGGTTCCCCACTGCTGCACAGCCAGTCACTTAGCATTTTTCAACTTGCATCCAGAGACAGATAAACAGTCCTTGAGCTTTGTTTTTGTTGCTTTATTGAGGGGATGATACTTTGGATGGGGTTAGAGATTATGGGATGCCCAACTTCACAGTAACAAGCCAGCCACCCGAGCTCCGGCCCGAGGTGAAGCTCCTCCCCAGGAGGGGTCCCTCAAGGGCCACCGACAGATTCTCCTCAGCGTTGCTTCTCCATCTTCCACCCGACTCCCCTGCTGGTATGGCTTATCCAATATTTAAAGGCTCCTTGCCAGGCCCACTTCCTGGGTATTGGCCAAGGACCTCCAAATATGCAGAGCAGCCCCTCCTAATTTCTAGACCATTCTCCAATATTCTAGAACCAGGAGGACAGGGGAGGCACCAGAGAGTTGCCTGGATGAGTCATCCAGACCTAAACTCTAAGGCTGGTTTCACACGGGCATGTCCATAGTTCACATCCACCTGCTGAGCACAGGATCTCCCCGCTGAGCAGTCAGATGACAGGTCCGTGTCCGCTCCACCATGCAGAGCAGAGATGGACACAGCCCCGCTCTCCTCTATGGGGGAATCGGATGAAAACGGACCGCCTGTCCATTTCCATCCGACTGTCATCTGATTCAATCCACTGTTTTTGGCGCACAGAATCAGATCGGATGGCGGCAAGTGTCCGCCGACATCCGCCACTCCATAGAAGAGTGAGTGACCAACTGTGATCAGCGTACCGCAGTCAGAACTACAAGTCTCAGCGCTGGGCGTTCAGCGCCATCAGGAGACTATGAGCTGAACAAAAGTTAGAGATCTAACAAAGGAGGAGCAGCCAGAGATGGGGAACCCTTCATTACAGGTTACTTGTTTCTACTATGCTAATGTGAAAAATACCCTTTCCTTCATACTTCAGCTTTAACCCTTTCAGCACCAATTTTTTTGCACACAAGTTAAAGCGGAGGTCCACCCTAAAAAAAAAAAAATACATAAAAATGCTCCAAAAAGAAAATAAATAAATAAAAATTTTACTTACCAGAAATGGCTGTTGCTAGGCAGATTTTCCTACTCTGCCTCTTCCTAGTCCACTGCTGGTCTTCATTCTTGTCCTCCTCGCGTTGTCTTCTGGGGAATGGGGCACGCTGTCTTCTGGGAACTGTGTGTATCCCAGAGAACAGCCGCCCATTCATAAAGCGCCGCACAACTCGCACTAGCGCAGCAGGAAACGGGCAGTGAAGCCGCAAGGCTCCACTGCCTGTTTCCCTTAATGAGGATGGCGGCGCCGGGACCTGCCACAATCGAGGGATCGGCCTCGGGGGGCCGGCGTTTCGGGTGCCTAGGACAGGTAAGTGTCTTTATTAAAAGTCAGCAGCTACAGTGTTTGAAGCTGCTGACTTTAAAAAAAAAAAAAATTGCGTCTGGAAAACCGCTTTAACCAGTTGCTGACCGCAATACGTATATATACGTTGCGGTTTGCAAGTGGTTTACCGGGATTATGGCTGAAGATATCAGCCATAACCCTGGTATTGTTTTTTTCAACAGCTGGCTTTCTCTTGAAAGCGTTCCGAGTGGCTCATGAGCCGCTGGAACGCTTTTAGAAGCAGCGGGAGGGGACGCCCCCCCTCCCTCCTGCCGCTCATCTGTGTTTCTCGGGCGTACCGTTTCCGCTGGTTCACCCGAGAAACGATCTGACGGTGCTGCCAGCTGGTTACACAGGAAATCAAAGAGTAGATCCGCTTTGATCGTCTCTATGGCCTTGGAGGACCGGAGCAATGTCATGACGTCACTTCCAGTCCAGGGTGGAATTAACCACTTAAGAACCGGAAGATTTGCCCTCCTAATGACCAGGCCATTTTTTGCGATACGGCACTGCATCGCTTTTACTGACAATTGTGCAGTCATGCGACACTGTCCCCAAACAAAATTGATGTTCTGTTTTTCCCACAACTAGAGCTTTCTTCTGGTGGTATTTGATCACCTCTGCGGTTTTTACTTTTTGCGATATAAACAAAAAAGAGCATACATTTTGAAGAAAAAAAAAACAATATTATTTACTTTTTGCTATAATAAAAATCCCCCAAGATTTAAAAAAAAAAAAAATTTTTTTTATTAGTTTAGGCCAATATGTAGTCTTCTACATATTTTTTGTAAAAAAAAAGTTGCAACAAGTGTATATTGATTGGTTTGCGCAAACGTTATAGCATCTACAAAATAGGGGATATATTTATGCCAATTTTATTAATAATTGTTTTTACTAGTAATGGCGGCGATCTGGGATTTTTAGCAGGACCGTGACATTGCCGCACACAGATCGGACACTTTTTTGGGACCAGTATCATTTATACAGCGATCAGTACTATAAAAATCCACTGATCACTGTATAAATGGCACTGGCAGGGAAGGGGTTAACACTAGGGGCGATCAAGGGGTTAAGTGTTGCCTAGGGAGGTTTTTCTAACGGTGGGGGGGTGTATTGATAGGGAGTAGAGAGAGATCGCTGTTCCTGATTACTAGGAACAGCAGATCTCTCTCTACTTCCCTGACAGAACGGGGATCTGTCTGTTTACATTGACAGATCTCCGTTCTGTCTTTCTCTGGAGCACCCCCTAGAGCCCCTAAAGTGGCTGCCGTACAGCTACGGCGATTCGCGCAGGGGAGCCAACCTGCTGCCGTATAACATCGGCGGCTGGTCGGCAAGTAGTTAAACAAGTTTTTAGGGGGTTTAATTTAAAGCAAAATATTTTTGATCTTTTTCTTTTTGATCCACTTCCCACCTGCGCCATAGCCAAAAGACGGCTAGAGCGTGGACTTACTTTTCAGGGAGGGCGTACAGTGACGTCCTCTTGTGATCACGCGGCACGCTCTGTGATCCCAGAGTCCTTCAGACTCCACTGATCACAGATCGGGGTAAAGTGTAAAGTGTCAATCACAGTGACCCTTTACCATGTGATCAGCTGTGTCCAATGACAGTTGATCACGATGTAAACACAAGCCTGTTATCGGCTTTCCTTTCCTCACACTGGCAGCGTGAGGAGAGGAGAAGAGAGACGATAACCGGCTTGCGTTAAAGGTGTTAAAGGGATATCTAGAAAAACTATGAAAAATTATACAGTATATATACATATACAGTGCCCTGAAAAAGTATTCATACCCCCTTGAAATTTCCCACTTTTCGTCATGTTACAACCAAAAACGGTAATGTTTTACGGTTGAACTGGATGGACTTGTGTCTTTTTTTCAACCTGACTAACTATGTAACTATGTAATGTATTTGTAGCGGCCTCCTCACTCCCCTCTTTCTCTCATCTCGTCTCGTTTCCTGAAAGTGGGTTACGGTCTCCGCACGAGGGGGGGATTTCCTTCCAGGCGGTCTCCGACGAGAGGCTCACCTGTCACCGGCAATATGCTGCACCGGGTCTTCAAGTGAGGAGCTCCCCCCGGTCCATTACGCCTTCCGGATTCGGGTACCCAATCCCTGGGTACCCTAGGATCTCCTTCCCTCGCGGAACTCAGTGTTGGGCACTGAGCTCCGGGCCTCCATCCGAGTACCTCACCCCAGGCTAAAGGTGCCTGGGATGGAACACGACCTCCGGTTGTCCTCTAGGCCTAGGCCACCCAGATGACCGACACGAACCACCGTCCGCAAGCTGAAGGTGCCTGGGACTTCGACCCCGTGACAAAGATGGCCGGCCCCTTTATACCCTCTCCCAGCAAGCACGGCGGGTTCCCCGCCCCACCATACTGCTGCCGAGGGAGGACAAAAAGGAGGCACAGCATGCAGCAATGATTCAACCCCAGCCCAGGGCAACAGCGCCACCCACTGGGCTGCAGGGAATTACACATTACTAATGTCTCTGCCAAATTAAAATTTACACCCGGGAAAGTACATACCCGCTACACTCTCCCCCTGGTGGTTTGACACTGGTCCCCAGTGTCTGGAGTAAATCATGCCCTCTACGGCTGACATAATCCAATCCAGAAACCGACTAACAATTGTACAAAAATATAAAACTTTTGAAAAAAAATATCCAACTGAAACATTGTGTCTAAGCCCTGTAAAGAAAGGGAATAAAGACAGAAGAGAAACAACAGCACTGATTCATAACTTTGAATCACATATTCACATTTCACTTTTCCCACCCATCCTGACTAAGACCCACCCCATCCTCAGTAAACTTTATGGGATTTTCTCCTGCAGAGGGAAAAGAAAGGATTAACACACATAACCCTGACACCTGTATTCGTGTAATGGAAAATAAACTTCTCCGAGAAGAAATCCCTTTTCTCCAAAGAGTAAGTGCATGAAAAGTGTCTTAACGTTGCGCAACACTGCCACCTGGTGACAGCACCGCGGTAACTGCACTCGTGGAACTTTCTTCTTTTCTTTCGGCCCTATCTACTCCAGAGTCCATAATCTCTTTCAGGAAAGTGAAAAACAACAGGAACAGTTCTTCATTCCTCTGGGCACAAAAGCAACGGGCCCCAGAAAGTTCAGCAGTATGATAAGAACGGAGTCTCTTTTCTCCTACAGGTAAACAAACAGCATCATGAATGCCAAGGAACACACCAGACAGGTTAGGAATAAAGTTGTGGAGAGGTTTAAAGCAGAGTTAGGCTATAAAAAATATCCCAAGCTTTGAATATCTCACGAAGCACTGCTCAATCCATCATCAGAAAATGGAAAGAGTATGGCACGACTGCAAGCCTACCAAGACATGGCCATCCACCTAAACTGACAGGCTGGGCAAGGAGAACAATAATCAGAGGAGAAGCCAAGAGGCCCATGGTAACTCTGGAGGAGCTGCAGAGATCCACAGCTCAGTTGGGAGAATCTGCTCAGGACAACTATTAGTCATGTACTCCACAAATCTGGCCTTTATAGAAGAATGGCAAGAAGAAAGCCATTGTTGAAAGAAAGCCATAAGAAGTCCCCTTTGCAGTTTGCAAGAAGCCATGTGGGGGACACAGCAAACATGTGGAAGAAGGTGTTCTGGTCAGATGAGACCAAAATTGAACTTCTTGGCCTAAAAGCAAAACGCTATGTGTGGCGGAAATTCCGAAGGATAAAAGTCAGAAGGAATTTATTCATTTTTTTATTCCGACCGTGTGTATGCCCCATCTGACTTTTTCTATCGGAAATTCCGACGGAGTTAGAAAGAGAACATGTTTTCCGACAGAAATTCCGTTCGTCTGTATGGAATTCAGACGGAGAAAAAAACATGCATGCTCAGAATCAAGTGGACGCATGCTCGGAAGCATTAAACTTCATTTTTCTCGGCTCGTTGTAGTGTTGTACGTCACCGCGTTCTTGACAGTCGGAATTTGGTGTGACAGTGTGTATGCAAGACAGCTTGAATGGAATTCCATCGGAAAAATCCGTCAGAGTTTATCCCGACAGAAAATCTGACCGTGTGTACGCGGCATAACATTACACATCTCTCTGAACACACTATCCCCACCGTGAAACATGGTGGTGGCAGAATCATGCTGTGGGGATGCTTTTCCTCAGCAGGGACAGGGAAGCTGGTCAGAGTTGATGGGAAGATGGATGGAGCTAAATACAGGGCAATTATAGAAGAAAACCTGTTAGAGTCTGCAAAAGACTTGAGACTGGGGCAAAGGTTCACCTTCCAGCAGGACAATGACCCTAAACATACAGCCAGAGCTACAATAAAATGTTTTAGATCAAAGTATATTCATGTGTTAGAATGACCCAGTCAAAGTCAGACCTAAATCCAAATGAGAATCTGTGGCAAGATTTGAAAATTGCTGTTCACAGACGCTCTCCATCCAATCTGACAGAGCTTGAGCTATTTTGCAAAAAAGGATGGACAAAAATGTCACTCTCTAGATGTGCCAAGCTGGTAGAGACATCCCCAAAAAGACTTGCAGCTGTAATTGCAGTAAAAGGTGGTTCTACAAAGTATTGACTCAGGGGGGCTGAATACAAATGCATGTCACACTTTTCACAGATTAAAAAAAAAAATGTTTATCATTTTCCTTCCACTTCACAATTATGTGCCACATTGTGTTGGTCTATTATATTATTATTGTACAGGATTTATATAGCGCCAACAGTTTGCGCAGCGCTTTACACATACAATTGCAATAAAATACACTTATGTTTTTGGTTGTAACATGACAAAATGTGGAAAATGTCAAGGGGTATGAATAATTTTTCAAGGCACTGTAGCAGTAACAGCTGCTGGCACAGGTCCGTAGATAGTAAACTTGTAACGGCACCCCAAATCTGAAAGGGGGTTAACGCCGCTTAAGCGATTCCCTCTCCTGGACACACATTCGCTACCGATACTCCACAGTCAGGTGACCACTTCCTATAGGATTAATCCTTCCGGAAGAACGAGACAACACGCTCTGTATCTTCCCAAGATAGACTCTCTTTATTGAAAAAACATTGCAACTTTTATACACATAGAGGGGAGTTTCTTATTTTCTTCTCACCATACATCTTTGACCAGAGCTAATTTCCATGATCTACTTAAATACAGCTTGATGACTCAGACATATGACCTTTTAGGCTAGCTTTTGTCTCCCAATCCACATTTCAGTTTAAATGATTATGCATGACCTTTTAAGCTAGCTGTACTGTCTCCCATTTCTCAAAAGACTTCACACAATGGATACATAACGAGCTCCCAATACACATCTCACAATAAAAGGATCTGTAGATAATTGAGGTTCATTAACCTTACACAAGCAGACAGGTGACACATCAGCATCTCTTAATTTAACCTGTTGAGTTCAGGATCAACCGAACAGTTATTTACAGATCCTGGGAAATACTGGGGAATAATATTACAGACCCATTTTAAAACAATCCAATACATATTCTCAATGTCCATTATTTTCTTGCTCACCCTGTGCCCAAAGTGACCCCTGTCACAAAACTCAACAATATATTCTCACCACTTGTCAAAAAAGTGAAGCAAAGATGGTGAACATATAATAAGTCCAATAAAGAAATGAAAATATCCTCAAACACCTTATACAAGTGGCAACATATAAATGAGTTCAGTATATAAATAAACAAAGTCCATAGAAATAAAATAAAGATGATGATATTCCCAAAAACAACTCCAAGAGAGGTGGAAAGACACGTGCATAGAGGTAAGTGACTTTTCTAGATCATCCAGTGGAACAGACAATCAGTTAGGCTACTTTCACACTGGGGCGTTGCGCCGTCGGCGGTAAAGCGCGGCACTTTATCGTCATTTTTGCGGTGCTATTCGGCCGCTAGCGGGGCACTTTTAACCTCCGCTAGCAGCCGAAAAAGGCTTAAAACCACACGCAAAGCACCGCTGCAGCGGCGCTTTGCCGGTGGATTGGCGGAGCTGCCCATTGATTTCAATAGGCAGGGTTGCTTTAGGAGCGGTGTATACACCGCTCCTACGGCGCCTCAAAGATGCGGCTGGCAGGACTTTTTTGAGCTGAGTATTACGCCTTCCGCCGCATAGGAATTCCTTCACGGCAACAATCCTATACATGTCATCTTTGGACTAGTCTCCTATAGATATTACATCATATGGACTTTTATCAATTGAGAGTTTTATGTCATAAGTTTTATTTTTAGTTTTATTTTGATCAATTTATCTTTTTCCATTTATATATGTTTTTTTCACTTATATTCCAGCTTTGAGATATCGGTTGGGATATCGGTTGGACTTTTACATTGTTTCAGAGATTTACTGTTATCAATCACATTGGGTTGCGCTTTTTTGATTTATTATTTCCATATGTTTTGAGTCCTTTTCAGGCTAATTGAATAGCAGCACCCGCCCGTCAGGTGAAGGTCATTCACCCTTCTCTCGCACATTGAGGCTGGGTTCACACTAGTGCGACACGACATCTGTCCTACTTTGGATCCGACTTTGCCCTGCGACATGAAGCCGACATATGTCCGACTTTCAATGAACGGGGATCCGACTTGGATCCCCGCCAATAGCAGGCACTGTGTTTGGTATGAATCTTGAGGGGGAACTCCACGCCAATTTTTAAATAAAAAACCGGCATGGGTTCCCCCTCCAGGAGCATACCAAGCCCTTGGGTCTGGTCTGGATTTGAAGGGGAACCCCCTACGTCGAAAAAACGGCGTGGAGGTCCCCCCAAAGTCCAAACCAGACCCTTATCCGAGCACGCAACCTGGCAGGCCGCAGGGGAAGAGGGGGGACGAGAGAGCGGCCCCCCTCCCTCCTGAACCGTACCAGGCCGCATGCCCTCAACATGGGGGGTTTGGTGCTCTGGGGCAGGGGGGCGATCTGCGGCCCCCCCACCCCAGAGCACCCTGCCCCCATGTTGATGAGGACAGGGCCTCTTCCCGACAACCCTGGCCGTTGGTTGTCGGGGTCTGCGGGCGGGGGGCTTATCGGAATCCAGGAGCCCCCTTTAATAAAGGGGCCCCCGGATCCCGGCCCCCCACCCTATGTGAATGAGTATGGGGTACATCGTACCCCTACCCATTCACCTGGTGGAAAAAAATTGCAATAAAAAAAAACACAACACAGCTTTTTAAAGTATTTTATTGCACAGCTCCGGGGGTTTCCGCGCTCTCCGGTTCTTTCTTCTGCCGGGCCTCCGCTAACTTCTTTAGCTCTTTTGCTAGGGGGCCCGGTCTTCTCCGTCGCCTTCTTCTTCTCCCGCTATCCGGTTCTTTCTTACGCCGGCCCCTCCACTAACTTCTTTAGCTCTTTTGCTAGTGGAGGGGCCGGTCTTCCCGTCGTCGTCTTCTTCTCTCTTCTCCTCCTCGATGTTGACGCGTCGCTTCCTCCCGCTGTAATACTGGCTGTCCGCTCCGCCTTGATATAGGCTTCTCATGACGTCACAGTCACATGCTCCCATGACGTCACAGTCACATGCTCCGGGGTCACCCGGAGCATGTGACTGTGACGTCATGAGAAGCCTATATCAAGGCGGAACAAAGCAGACAGCCAGTATTACAGCGGGAGGAAGCGACGCGTCAACATCGAGGAGGAGAAGAGAGAAGAAGACGGCGACGGGAAGACCGGCCCCTCCACTAGCAAAAGAGCTAAAGAAGTTAGTGGAGGGGCCGGCGGAAGAAAGAACCGGATAGCGGAAGAAGAAGAAGGCGATGGAGAAGACCCGGCCCCCTAGCAAAAGAGCTAAAGAAGTTAGCGGAGGCCTGGCAGGAGAAAGAACCGGAGAGCACGGAAACCCCCCGGAGCTGTGCAATAAAATACTTTAAAAAGCTGTGTGTTTTTTTATTGCAATTTTTTTCCACCAGGTGAATGGGTAGGGGTACGATGTACCCCATACTCATTCACATAGGGTGGGGGGGCCGGGATCCGGGGGCCCCTTTATTAAAGGGGGCTCCCGGATTCTGATAAGCCCCCCGCCCGCAGACCCCGACAACCAACGGCCAGGGTTGTCGGGAAGAGGCCCTGTCCTCATCAACATGGGGGCAGGGTGCTCTGGGGTGGGGGGGCCGCAGGTCGCCCCCCTGCCCCAGAGCACCAAACCCTCCATGTTGAGGGCATGCGGCCTGGTACGGTTCAGGAGGGAGGGGGGGCCGCTCTCTCGTCCCCCCCTCTTCCCCTGCGGCCTGCCAGGTTGCGTGCTCGGATAAGGGTCTGGTTTGGACTTTGGGGGGACCCCCACGCCGTTTTTTCGACGTAGGGGGTTCCCCTTCAAATCCAGACCAGACCCAAGGGCTTGGTATGCTTCTGGAGGGGGAACCCATGCCGGTTTTTTATTTAAAAATTGGCGTGGAGTTCCCCCTCAAGATTCATACCAAACACAGTGCCTGCTATTGGCGGGGATCCAAGTCGGATCCCCGTTCATTGAAAGTCGGACATATGTCGGCTTCATGTCGCAGGGCAAAGTCGGATCCAAAGTAGGACAGATGTCGTGTCGCACTAGTGTGAACCCAGCCTTAGAGCATCACACTTAATTTGTGTTTCAACACACTTAAGTTTTAATTATTTATTTAATTTTGTCACTGTTTAAGGCAGCGCTGGATTTTTTCCATTTACTATTTAGCACTATAGTGCCTGCAAAGTGCCTCAGTAGCCTTAGGGTAGCTGCTTACCAAAAGAAGTTGGCCTCCAAATGAATGGAGAGCCAAATAGCGCCTCTGAGAAGGTCTCCCAACACCATCCACATAGATAATGGCAGTCTCGGTTCCCTCCTCTCCACAGCTCTGCTCACGATGTCAGGGGGCGTATAAAATATAGATACTCATAGTGTAGTACTAAAAAATACTATTTTATTAAAAAGCATAAAAAAGCAAGGAACGAAACATCAGCAATACAGTATTCCTGGCCTGAGGCCACTGTGCATGGGGATGCCACATCTGATAACATCCAACGCATTTCGTCATATAGTTGACATCATCAGGGGTGCCAGGCTGTATTGCCAATGTTTTCTTCCTTGATGCAGCTTCTGTATACAGAGACGCATGCTTTTAACTTCTAATACGTGAGTCGACTTTTATACTTTTTAATAAAACTGTATTATTAAGTACTGCACTATGAGTATCTTTATTTTATACGCCCCCTGACATCCTGAGCGGAGCCGTGGAGAGCAAGGATCCAAGACTGCCATTATCTATGTGAATGGTGTTGGGAGACACTCTCTGAGGCGCTATTTGGCTCTATATTTATTTGGAGGCCAACTTCTTTTGGTATGCAGCCACCCTCACTGATTGTCTGTTCTACTGAATGATCTGGGAAATCACTTTTCTCTATGCACATGTCCTTCCACCCCTCTTGGAGATGTTTTGGGGAATATCACCATCTTTTTTTTCACTTTTATGGACTTTGTTTATTTATATACTGAACTCAGTTACAGTGGGGCAAAAAAGTATTTAGTCAGCCACCAATTGTGCAAGTTCTCCCACTTAAAAAGATGAGAGAGGTCTGTAATTGTCATCATAGGGTATACCTCAACTATGATAGGCAAAATGTGTAAACAAATCCAGACAATCATATTGTCTGATTTGGAAAGAATTTATTTGCAAATTATGGTGGAAAATAAGTATTTGGTCAACTACAAACAAGCAAGATTTCTGGCTCTCACAGACCTGTATCTTCTTCTTTAAGAGGCTCCTCTGTCCTCCACTCATTACCTGTATTAATGCCACCTGTTTGAACTTGTTATCAGTATAAAAGACACCTGTCCACAACCTCAAACAGTAACACTCCAAACTTTACTATGGTGAAGACCAAAGAGCCGTCGAAGGACACCAGAAACAAAATTGTAGACCTGCACAACGCTGGGAAGACTGAATCTGCAATAGGCAAGCAGCTTGGTGAGAAGAAATCAACTGTGGGAGCAATAATTAGAAAATGGAAGACATACAAGACCACTGATAATCTCCCTTGATCTGGGGCTCCACGCAAGATCTCACCCCGTGCGGTCAAAATGATCACAAGAACGGTGAGCAAAAATCCCAGAACCACACGGGGGGGGGGGGGACCTAGTGAATGACCTACAGAGAGCTGGGACCAACGTAACAAAGGCTACCATCAGTAACACACTATGCCGCCAGGAACTCAGATCTTGCAGTGCCAGACGTGTCCCCCTGCTTAAGCCAGTACATGTCCAGGCCCATCTGAGGTTTGCTAGAGAGCATTTGGATGATCCAGAAGAGGATTGGGAGAATGTCATATGGTCAGATGAAACCAAAGTAGAACTGTTTGGTAGAAACACAACTCGTTGTGTTTGGAGGAGAGAGAATGCTGAGTTGCAACCAAAGAACACCATACCTACTGTGAAGCATGGGGGTGGCAACATCATGCTTTGGGGCTGTTTCTCTGCAAAGGGAACAGGACGACTGATCCGTGTACATGAAAGAATGAATGGGTCCTTCTATCATGAGATTTTGAGTGCAAACCTCCTCCCATCAGCAAGGACATTGAAGATGAAACGTGGCTGGGTCTTTCAGCATGACAATGATCCCAAACACACCACCCGGGCAACAAAGGAGTGGCTTCGTAAGAAGCATTTCAAGGTCCTGGAGTCGCCTAGCCAGTCTCCAGATCTCAACCCCATAGAAAACCTTTGGAGGGAGTTGAAAGTCTGTGTTGCCCAGCGACAGCCCCAAAACATCACTGCTCTAGAGGAGATCTGCATGGAGGAATGGGCCAATATACCAGCAACAGTGTGTGACAACCTTGTGAAGACTTACAGAAAATGTTTAACCACTGTCTGTCATTGCCAACAAAGGATATATAACAAAGTATTGAGATGAACTTTTGATATTGACCAAATACTTATTTTCCACCATAATTTGCAAATAAATTCTTTCCAAATCAGACAATGTGATTGTCTGGATTTGTTTCCACATTTTGTCTCTAATAGTTGAGGTGTACCTACAGTATGATGACAATTACAGGCCTCTCTCATCTTTTTAAGTGGGAGAACTTGCACAATTGGTGGCTGACTAAATACTTTTTTGACCCACTGTACAGGTATAAGGTGTCACTTGTATAAGGTGTCCGAGGATAGTTTCATTTTTTTTTTAAAGGGATATCTACCCTGATAATCAGGGCAGTCCCAAGAGTGCCCACCAGTGCTGCCAATCTGTGCCTACCAGTGCTGCCAAATAGTGCCCACCAGTGCCTGCTCATTGGTGTCACCTATCAGTACTGCCTATTAGTGCCGCCTTATCAGTGCCACCTATAAGTGCCCATCAGTGCCGCCTCATCAGTGTAAATCAGTGAAGGAGAAAAATTACCTGATTGCTAAATTGTATAACAAACTATGACAAAAAGTTTTTTATTTTTTTCAGTCTTTTCTTGTTTGTTTAGCAAAAAATAAAAACCCAGTGGTGATTAAATACCACCAAAAAAAAAACTAAATTTATAATGAAAAAAGTGATAAAAAGTTTATATGGGTACAGTGTATCATGACCACGCAATTGTCATTCAAAGTGTGACAGCGCTGAAATCTGAAAATTGGCCTGGGTTAAAGGTAAAGAAGAAATTTGGGGTATTTTTGGTCCCATATCTCTTCATAAAGAGGACCTGTAATCCTTATTTCTATTACAAGGGATATTCAAAAAATGTGCAACACCAAACAATTACATATATGACAAATAGTGATGAGCCGAACACCCCCGGGTTCGGTTCGCACCAGAACCCGCGAACGGACCGAAAGTTCGTACGAACATTAGAACCCTATTAAATACAATGGATGCGAACGTTCGAATTCTAAAGTGCTAATTATAACAACTATTATGCATGTTATTGTCCTAAAAAGGGTTTGGGAACCCGGGTTCTGCACCAGGGGACATGTATCAATGCAAAAAGAAGTTTTAAAAACGGTCGTTTTTCGGGAGCAGTCATTTTAATGATGCATAAAGTGAAAAAAAAAAAGTCAAATATTCCTTTAAATATCGTACCTGGGGGGTGTCTAAAGTATGCCTGTGAAGTGCCACGTGTTTCCCGTGTTTAGAACTGTCCCTGCACAAAATGACACTTCTAAAGGAAAAAAAAGCCATTTAAAACTGCTTGCGGCTTTAATGTAATGTCTGGTCCCGGTAATATGGATGAAAATCTTTAAGAAAAATGGCATAGCTACCCCATGACCCCCCCCCCCTACCCCAGCCCATTACCAGCCCCTTTGGGTCTTGTATGGATATTAAGGGGAACCCCGCACATAAAATAAAAAAGGCCCTATATACTCTGAACAGCCGTATACAGGCGGTGCATACAAGACAGGGACTGTAGGTTTGTTCTTATGTAGAATCTGTTTGTAATTTTGAACAGGTACATTGTTTAAGTGTAGCTCCAGCCCAAAAATCTATTTTTAAACTTTTTGGAAAACATAGGTAAGGGTTATCACCCCTGTAACATTTGTTTTGCTGTCTGTGCCCCTGTTCAGAACATTTCACCTCACTTTCCGTCCCAATGACAACTGTTTTTGAAATGTGGTGTTTTTCTTGAAACAAGGATTGCTGATAAAGCATCAGTACAGAGGAGACACCTTTCTCCCATATTAATTCTTACAGGAGAGAATTTTCCTTCCTAGGGGTAGATTTCCTCTCACTTCCTGTTGTCTTCTTGCGTTTGCAAGTAGGAGTCGTTTGTAAGTTGGATGTTTGAAAGTAGGGACCTGCCGTAGATACTCTGCAGAAATAGGCCCCTTAGTTGTTGGTGTTGGCACAACACTGTAAGCACTCACAGTTACTCTTGGTTGGTGCTGGAACGCCCTGCTGTCAACTATTATATCAGGAATTGTAATTACATATAATTGTTGAACAGTGGTAGTAAAAATTGGGCCTTTGATGGTGGTGCTGGTGCCACAACACTGTAAGCCCTGACAGTTACTCTTGGTGGGTGCAGCAATGGGCCCTGCTGTGAATTATTAGATCAAGAATTGTAATTGCATGCCCCTGTTGAACAGGGGCTGAAAAATTGGGCCTTTGGTGGTGGTGGTGGTGTTGACACAACACTGTAAGCCCTCAGAGTTACTCTTGGTGGGTGCAGGAATGGGCCCTGCTGTGAATTATTAGATCAAGAATTGTAATTACATGCCCCTGTTGAACAGGGGCTGAAAAATTGGGCCTTAGGCACTGGTGCCACAACACTCCAACCCCTCACAGATACTGTACTTGGAGCACAGCAATGAGCCCTATGGCAAATTATTGCTAAAAAAATTGTAATTACACGCCCCTGTAAAACAGGGGCTGAAAAATTGGGCCTTAGCCACTGGTGGCGGCACCCATAAACAAAAATGATCTTCCAAGCTATCATCATCAATCGTATCATTGAGGACTCGGAGGAGGAGGATAGCCAGTCAACATAACAGCACAGACACTCAGCATCAGCATCAGTCTTGAAGGGATGTGACATGTTAAAATCAATTAGTCTGTTATATCAGCATCAGGTGTGTGGTAGCTGGTGGTGATCCAAGACTGGTTCATCTTGATGAAAGTCAGTCGATCAACCGAGTCGGTGGACAGGCGCACCCTGTGATCCGTGACAAATCCTCCAGCAGCACTGAATGTGCGTTCCGAAAGAACGCTGGATGCAGGACAGGCCAGTAGCTCAATTGCATACTGTGCAAGCTCTGGCCAGTGATCCATCCTCAAGACCCAGTAAGCCAGAGGATTTTCGGTGGGGAAGGTGTCCAAGTCTGACCTTGCCCCTAGATATTCCTGCACCATGTTTATCAGACGCTGGCGATGGTTGCTGGAACCAATCATACTTTGGGGCTGCGGACTAAAGAATTGTCTGAACGCATCGGTCAGACGGCCACCTTCCCCACCGCTCCTTCTTTGACTGGCCGAAGCCTCAGCAACTCGTTGTCCTGGACCAGGAGTTTGTAACCTCCCAGTCTCTGGGAACGCGTTGCACAGACCTTTCTGCAAGGCCTCCCGGAGTTGTCTCATCCTCTGCTCCCTCTGCGACGGTAACATAAGGTCCGCAACCTTACCCTTGTACCGTGGATCAAGGAGAGTGGCCAGCCAGTAATGGTCCCTCTCCTTGATCCGAAGAATACGAGGATCCTTCCGCAGACTTTGCAGGATCAGGGAGGCCATGCAGCGTAGGTTTGCTGAGGCATTCGCTCCGGAGTCCTCTGGGTCACTAAGGACAACATGATCCGCAGTCACCTCCTCCCAGCCACGTACAAGTCCACTGGTTTCTTGGGACTGTAAATCATCCCTAAAAGACTGCTGCTGATGATGCTGAGTGCCAGCCTCCACCTCCATGCTGACACAATCCTCCTCCTCCTCCTCCTCCTCTTCCTCTTCCTGTGCGATGGGTGGGACAGAAGGAACACTGTCTGGGTAAAGGGGGCCTTGAGAGGCAAGGAAGTCCTCTTCTTCCTGCCTCTGTTCTGCCTCAAGTGCCCTGTCCATTATTCCACGCAGCGTGTGCTCCAACAGGTGGACAAGAGGTACAGTGTCACTGATGCATGCACTGTCACTGCTCACCATCCTCGTGGCCTCCTCAAATGGTGCCAGGACAGTGCATGCATCCCTGATCATGCCCCACTGGCGTGGAGAAAAAAAACCAAGCTCCCCTGACCCTGTCCTGGTGCCGTAGTCGCACAGGTACTCATTGATGGCCCTCTGCTGCGTGTGCAGCCGCTGCAGCATGGCCAACGTTGAGTTCCACCTGGTGGGCATGTCACATATAAGGCGGTTCTTGGGCAGGTTCAACTCCTTTTGCAGCTCAGCCAGGCGAGCACTGGCATTATAAGATCTGCGGAAATGCACACAGACTTTCCTGGCCTGCCTCAGGACATCCTGTAAGCCCGGGTACCTGCCCAAGAACCGCTGCACCACCAGGTTAAGGACGTGAGCCACACAGGGCACATGGGTCAGTTGTCCCTGTCGGAGGGCGGAGAGGAGGTTGGTGCCATTGTCGCAAACCACCATTCCTGGCTTAAGCTGGCGTGGCGTCAACCACCTCTCGGCCTGGCCCTGCAGAGCAGACAGGACCTCTGCCCCAGTGTGGCTTCTGTCCCCCAAACACACCAGCGCAAGCACGGCATGGCATCTTTTTGCCTGCGTACTTGCGTAGCCCCGTGAACGGCTACGGAGCACCGCTGGTTCATAGGACAAACCACAGGAAGAGGCCATGGAGGAAGAAGAAGAGGAGGGGGTGGAGGAGAGAGGTGTGTCACAACCAGTAGTAGCATTTTGGAGGCGTGGCGGTGGGACAACCTCCAACACTACTGCACCTTGTCCTGCATCCTTCCCAGCTGCCAAAAGAGTGACCCAATGGGCCGTGAAAGAAAGGTAACGTCCCTGTCCATGCCTGCTGGACCATGAGTCAGCGGTAATATGCACCTTACCGCTGACCGCCCTGTCCAGCGAGGCCAAGACATTGCCTTCCACATGCCGGTAGAGAGCCGGAATAGCCTTCCGTGAGAAAAAGTGGCGTTTGGGAACCTGCCACTGAGGAACCGCACATTGCACAAACTCACGGAAGGGGGCCGAGTCTACCAACTGAAAAGGCAGCAGTTGAAGCGCTAGCAATTTAGCCAAGCTAGCATTCAACCACTGGGCATGTGGATGGCTGGGAGTGAACTTCTTTCGACGGTCCAGCAGCTGGGGCAGGGAAATTTGCCTGCTAGAATCGGACGTCGGTGTACTGCTAGCAGAGTGGCCGCAAGTACTTGGCTGTGACACACCTAATTCTACACCTTCATTCCTCTCAGTGCATGTTTCAGAGAGGACTGAAGTTATAGTGGGGTTGGAAATCCCAGCTGATGCGGTGCAAGGAGAGGTCCGCTTTGTTCTTTGGTGTGGGTCTTTGAGGTAGGCTTGCCAACGAGCTGCATGGCAGGTCAACATATGTCTGGTCAGGCATGTGGTACCCAAGCGGCTGATGTTTTGGCCACGCGATATACGCTTGAGACATATGTTGCAAACAGCAGCTGTGCGATCTGATGCACTAGCCTCAAAAAAGGCCCACACCAAGGAACTTTTTGAATGACGGGCAGAGGCAGCGCCCTGCACAGGCGGAGCTCTGCGGTGTGATTCCGTCGGTGTACTGCCCTTACGCTGGCCACCAAAGGGCATCCTGTCTCGTTGGAGATGTGCCTCCTCCTCATCCTCCTCCTCCTCTCTCCTATTAGGCACCCACGTGGAGTCAGTGACCTCATCATCCCCTCCCTCCTCATCACTGGAGCCAATCTGGCAGTATGCTGCAGCTGCTGGAACATGACTGCCAGATTGGTGTCCTTCTTGAGCATCCCCTCTGTCTGCTCTCACCCTACTGCCTTCCTGTAGCTGGGTTTCATCATCAGACCCTTCGAAACGCTGGGCATCCTCCTGGAGCATGTACCCAACACTGTGCTCAAACAGTTCGGGGGACTCCTCAGGAGGAGGACATGGTGGGTCTAGGGAAGGAGTGACTGATGATGAGTCTGACATTGATACCAGGGAAGAGGACGCTTTGGCAGCTGCTTTGCCAGTACCCTGAGCCTGGGTGAGAGAGGATGAGGAGGAGGAGGAGGGCTTGGTCATCCACTCTACCAAGTCTTCGGCATGATGTGGCTCAACATGTCCAGCTGCGGAAAAGAAGGACAAGCGTGTCCCATGGCCATGTGCTGATGACAATGCACCGCGTCCACGACCAGCACTGTTGCCCCCAGACACAGAGCCTGCTTGCCCTCTTTTATTGCCTCCTGACTGTCTGCCTCTCCTTGTTTGCCTTCCAGACATTCTAATAGATGGCCTGCAGGGAGATGGGAAAAAAGCAATAAGGGCTACCTTCAGGTGTCCTTCTCTGTCCCTTGAAACAAGGACTTGCACAGTGAAAGAAACTGACACTCTCCCTACCTACAGTTTTCTGTCCCTAGAAAAAATGTTTTTTTTAAGCACAATATAGCACAAGGAGAATTCACTCACTGTCCTTCCAGGTCCCTAGAAACAAGGACTTGCACAGTGAAAGAAACTGACACTCTCCCTACCTACAGTTTTCTGTCCCTAGAAAAAATGTTTTTTTTAAGGACAATATAGCACAAGGAGAATTCACTCACTGTCCTTCCAGGTCCCTGGAAACAAGGACTTGCACAGTGAAAGAAACTGACACTCTCCCTACCTACAGTTTTCTGTCCCTAGAAAAAATGTTTTTTTTAAGCACAATAAAGCACAAGGAGAATTCACTCACTGTCCTTCCAGGTCCCTAGAAACAAGGACTTACACAGTGAAAGAAACTGACACTCTCCCTACCTACAGTTTTCTGTCCCTAGAAAAAATGTTTTTTTTAAGCACACTATAGCACAAGGAGAATTCACTCACTGTCCTTCCCAGTCCCTAGAAACAAGGACTTGCACAGTGAAAGAAACTGACACTCTCCCTACCTACAGTTTTCTGTCCCTAGAAAAAATTTTTTTTTAAGCACAATAAAGCACAAGGAGAATTCACTCACTGTCCTTCCAGGTCCCTAGAAACAAGGACTTACACAGTGAAAGAAACTGACACTCTCCCTACCTACAGTTTTCTGTCCCTAGAAAAAATGTTTTTTTTAAGCACACTATAGCACAAGGAGAATTCACTCACTGTCCTTCCCAGTCCCTAGAAACAAGGACTTGCACAGTGAAAGAAACTGACACTCTCCCTACCTACAGTTTTCTGTCCCTAGAAAAAATGTTTTTTTTAAGCACAATATAGCACAAGGAGAATTCACTCACTGTCCTTCCAGGTCCCTGGAAACAAGGACTTGCACAGTGAAAGAAACTGACACTCTCCCTACCTACAGTTTTCTGTCCCTAGAAAAAATGTTTTTTTTAAGCACAATATAGCACAAGGAGAATTCACTCACTGTCCTTCCAGGTCCCTAGAAACAAGGACTTACACAGTGAAAGAAACTGACACTCTCCCTACCTACAGTTTTCTGTCCCTAGAAAAAATGTTTTTTTTAAGCACAATATAGCACAAGGAGAATTCACTCACTGTCCTTCCAGGTCCCTAGAAACAAGGACTTGCACAGTGAAAGAAACTGACACTCTCCCTACATACAGTTTTCCGTCCCTAGAAAAAATGTTTTTTTTAAGCACAATATAGCACAAGGAGAATTCACTCACTGTCCTTCCAGGTCCCTAGAAACAAGGACTTGCACAGTGAAAGAAACTGACACTCTCCCTACCTACAGTTTTCTGTCCCTAGAAAAAATGTTTTTTTTAAGCACACTATAGCACAAGGAGAATTCACTCACTGTCCTTCCCAGTCCCTAGAAACAAGGACTTGCACAGTGAAAGAAACTGACACTCTCCCTACCTACAGTTTTCTGTCCCTAGAAAAAATGTTTTTTTTAAGCACAATATAGCACAAGGAGAATTCACTCACTGTCCTTCCAGGTCCCTGGAAACAAGGACTTGCACAGTGAAAGAAACTGACACTCTCCCTACCTACAGTTTTCTGTCCCTAGAAAAAATGTTTTTTTTAAGCACAATATAGCACAAGGAGAATTCACTCACTGTCCTTCCAGGTCCCTAGAAACAAGGACTTACACAGTGAAAGAAACTGACACTCTCCCTACCTACAGTTTTCTGTCCCTAGAAAAAATGTTTTTTTTAAGCACAATATAGCACAAGGAGAATTCACTCACTGTCCTTCCAGGTCCCTAGAAACAAGGACTTACACAGTGAAAGAAACTGACACTCTCCCTACCTACAGTTTTCTGTCCCTAGAAAAAATGTTTTTTTTAAGCACAATATAGCACAAGGAGAATTCACTCACTGTCCTTCCAGGTCCCTGGAAACAAGGACTTGCACAGTGAAAGAAACTGACACTCTCCCTACCTACAGTTTTCTGTCCCTAGAAAAAATGTTTTTTTTAAGCACAATAAAGCACAAGGAGAATTCACTCCCTGTCCTTCCAGGTCCCTAGAAACAAGGACTTACACAGTGAAAGAAACTGACACTCTCCCTACCTACAGTTTTCTGTCCCTAGAAAAAATGTTTTTTTTAAGCACACTATAGCACAAGGAGAATTCACTCACTGTCCTTCCCAGTCCCTAGAAACAAGGACTTGCACAGTGAAAGAAACTGACACTCTCCCTACCTACAGTTTTCTGTCCCTAGAAAAAATGTTTTTTTTAAGCACAATAAAGCACAAGGAGAATTCGCTCACTGTCCTTCCAGGTCCCTAGAAACAAGGACTTACACAGTGAAAGAAACTGACACTCTCCCTACCTACAGTTTTCTGTCCCTAGAAAAAATGTTTTTTTTAAGCACACTATAGCACAAGGAGAATTCACTCACTGTCCTTCCCAGTCCCTAGAAACAAGGACTTGCACAGTGAAAGAAACTGACACTCTCCCTACCTACAGTTTTCTGTCCCTAGAAAAAATGTTTTTTTTAAGCACAATATAGCACAAGGAGAATTCACTCACTGTCCTTCCAGGTCCCTAGAAACAAGGACTTACACAGTGAAAGAAACTGACACTCTCCCTACCTACAGTTTTCTGTCCCTAGAAAAAATGTTTTTTTTAAGCACAATATAGCACAAGGAGAATTCACTCACTGTCCTTCCAGGTCCCTAGAAACAAGGACTTGCACAGTGAAAGAAACTGACACTCTCCCTACCTACAGTTTTCTGTCCCTAGAAAAAATGTTTTTTTTAAGCACAATATAGCACAAGGAGAATTCACTCACTGTCCTTCCAGGTCCCTAGAAACAAGGACTTGCACAGTGAAAGAAACTGACACTCTCCCTACCTACAGTTTTCTGTCCCTAGAAAAAATGTTTTTTTTAAGCACACTATAGCACAAGGAGAATTCACTCACTGTCCTTCCCAGTCCCTAGAAACAAGGACTTGCACAGTGAAAGAAACTGACACTCTCCCTACCTACAGTTTTCTGTCCCTAGAAAAAATGTTTTTTTTAAGCACAATATAGCACAAGGAGAATTCACTCACTGTCCTTCCAGGTCCCTGGAAACAAGGACTTGCACAGTGAAAGAAACTGACACTCTCCCTACCTACAGTTTTCTGTCCCTAGAAAAAATGTTTTTTTTAAGCACAATAAAGCAGAAGGAGAATTCACTCACTGTCCTTCCAGGTCCCTAGAAACAAGGACTTACACAGTGAAAGAAACTGACACTCTCCCTACCTACAGTTTTCTGTCCCTAGAAAAAATGTTTTTTTTAAGCACAATATAGCACAAGGAGAATTCACTCACTGTCCTTCCAGGTCCCTAGAAACAAGGACTTACACAGTGAAAGAAACTGACACTCTCCCTACCTACAGTTTTCTGTCCCTAGAAAAAATGTTTTTTTTAAGCACAATATAGCACAAGGAGAATTCACTCACTGTCCTTCCAGGTCCCTGGAAACAAGGACTTGCACAGTGAAAGAAACTGACACTCTCCCTACCTACAGTTTTCTGTCCCTAGAAAAAATGTTTTTTTTAAGCACAATAAAGCACAAGGAGAATTCACTCACTGTCCTTCCAGGTCCCTAGAAACAAGGACTTACACAGTGAAAGAAACTGACACTCTCCCTACCTACAGTTTTCTGTCCCTAGAAAAAATGTTTTTTTTAAGCACAATATAGCACAAGGAGAATTCACTCACTGTCCTTCCAGGTCCCTGGAAACAAGGACTTACACAGTGAAAGAAACTGACACTCTCCCTACCTACAGTTTTCTGTCCCTAGAAAAAATGTTTTTTTTAAGCACAATATAGCACAAGGAGAATTCACTCACTGTCCTTCCAGGTCCCTGGAAACAAGGACTTGCACAGTGAAAGAAACTGACACTCTCCCTACCTACAGTTTTCTGTCCCTAGAAAAAATGTTTTTTTTAAGCACAATAAAGCACAAGGAGAATTCACTCACTGTCCTTCCAGGTCCCTAGAAACAAGGACTTACACAGTGAAAGAAACTGACACTCTCCCTACCTACAGTTTTCTGTCCCTAGAAAAAATGTTTTTTTTAAGCACAATATAGCACAAGGAGAATTCACTCACTGTCCTTCCAGGTCCCTAGAAACAAGGACTTACACAGTGAAAGAAACTGACACTCTCCCTACCTACAGTTTTCTGTCCCTAGAAAAAATGTTTTTTTTAAGCACAATATAGCACAAGGAGAATTCACTCACTGTCCTTCCAGGTCCCTGGAAACAAGGACTTGCACAGTGAAAGAAACTGACACTCTCCCTACCTACAGTTTTCTGTCCCTAGAAAAAATGTTTTTTTTAAGCACAATAAAGCACAAGGAGAATTCACTCACTGTCCTTCCAGGTCCCTAGAAACAAGGACTTACACAGTGAAAGAAACTGACACTCTCCCTACCTACAGTTTTCTGTCCCTAGAAAAAATGTTTTTTTTAAGCACAATATAGCACAAGGAGAATTCACTCACTGTCCTTCCAGGTCCCTAGAAACAAGGACTTACACAGTGAAAGAAACTGACACTCTCCCTACCTACAGTTTTCTGTCCCTAGAAAAAATGTTTTTTTTAAGCACACTATAGCACAAGCACAAAACACACTGACACTCTCCCTACCTATCCTTCTCTTTCCCTAAACTAAAGGAATCCAGGTTAAGCAAGAAAGAAATAAAAGTCACTGTCCCTGCCTATGCTGCTCTATCCCTGCTCCGGAACACACTACACTAGGCCGCCGTGCTGGCGGCCTTTTATAGTGTGGGGCGTGTACTAAACACCCTCAGCAATAATTGGCCACAGGCATCCTGCCTGTGGCCAATCATTGCTCTCCTCGCTGCCGGCGCTGTGATTGGCCAAGCATGCGGGGTCACAGTGCATGCTTGGCCAATCACAGCGCCTGGATGACACTGCGATGGCGTAGTGCATTGTGGGCCGTTCGCGTCACTCGAATTTGGCGCGAACGGCCCAAATCGTTCGATCTTCGTCGAACGATCGAACAGCCGATGTTCGAGTCGAACGTATGTTCGATTCGAACACGAAGCTCATCCCTAATGACAAACAGTGATAAAAGGTGAAAAGAATAATAAAGTCCAAAACATATTATGTAAAGTCCTTTCAGCAGCACCATAAAAGCGCATGCACAGAATCCTCATTGAAGGATAAAGCAGGTGAAAACAAATCCAGGGTAATGGTGTACAATAACTTCAACTAGTGTATCTTGAGGTGAAGAAAAGTGCTCCAAGATCAGCCACCACACCCCAGTGAAATGAACACTCACCAGAAAGGATGGCTGCCGTTACAGCAGCAAACACGCATTCAGTAAGTATCGGTCATCCAGTAAAACGGGCTGTCCAGCGACACTCCTCAACAGGAACAAGGCTCCTCTGCTGCCACTTCCAGCTTTGTCTCCCCTCCACTTCCTCCCACATGGAATTTGGGGGGAAATTTAGGTGCTTGGGTGTACCTATAATTACTTTTTTTTCACTTAACATTTATTGCTATCACATGAAAAACAAAAAAAAGAAGAAACAGAAATATCCTCCAATGAAAAGGGACTATTAGGCCGGTTTCACACTGGGGCGGTGTGTGCGGTGGCGGTATAGTGCCGCTATCTTTAACGGCGCTATACCGTCGGGATTGCAGAGGTATTCGGCCGCTAGCGGTGCGGTTTTAACCCCCGCTAGCGGACGAAAAAGAGTATTACGGGCGGTATTACCGCAGTGTCCCATTCATTTCAATGGGAAGGAGCGGTGGAGGAGCGGTAAACACACCGCTCCTCTCACCGCTCCAAAGATGCGGCTAGCAGGACTTTTTTTTAGGTCCTGTTAGCACACCGCTCCAGTGTGAAAGCCTTCGGGGCTTTCACATTGGAGAGACAGGAGCCGCTGTTTAGGCTCGGTTTGCAGGCGCCTGCAAACCGCCCCAGTGTGAAAGGGGCCTTATAGGCACAGCAGAAAATATAAACTCCCAAACACAAATTATATAAACTGTTACTTTATTACATATAAAAGAAAGAACAAAAGTAGAATCATTAAAAGACTTGCGGCTTGCAAATATTACAAAAGCAACACAAATAGTAGTTGCCAAAACCTTGACCAGAAAGAACAAATTAATGAGACATGCAAATGCATGTCTCATTAATTTGTTCTTTCTGGTCAAGGTTTTGGTAACTATTATTGTGTTGCTTTTGTAATACAAGCCACCAGTCTTTCAATGATTCTACTTTTATTCTTTTTTGATATGTACTAAAGTACATAAAGTAATAAAGAAATGAAAGCGATCCTGGAGACGGCATACACCTCATTACCGGTACCTATGTGTTACGTAGCACATTAAAAAGAAAAATCCTGGAGTTCATCTTTAATATCTCAGCTTATTACAGTTACCTAGAAAATTGCAGATTAATATTGAAGGGCAGATAGTGCCGAGTACTTACATACATTTGTGGAGTTCAGCACATGATTTCTGAAGGTCATCGCCTATATTACTCTGCTTTCAGACTGAGGAGTTTTTAAAGCGTCTTTGCGTTAAAAAGAAGCCCCTGCAAAACTCAAGAGAAAATGCTTCCCTTTAAATTCTATGTACCGTATATACTTGAGTATAAGCCGACCCGAATATAAGCCGACACACCTAATTTTACCACAAAAAAAATGGGAAAACGTATTGACTCGAGTATAAGCCTAGGGTGTCCATCTGCATGCCTCACTGTGTCCATGCCTCACTGTGCCCATGCCTCACTGTGCACATGCCTCACTGTGCCCATGACTGGACTGATGTTTAACATGGGAGTCTATGGAAGGGGTGCCCGGGTTTGAAAAATCGGTGCTCCCCGGCCGTAGGTCCCCCAAACCACAAACTTAGCAGATTTATAGAGGAGAAATGGGGCTACATGTGTGCCATGTTTCGGGTCCAGGGGACCTACGACCGGCTGGTAACATGGGAGTCTATGGAAGGAGTGCCTGGCTTTGAAAAATCGGGGCTACATGTGTGCAAAGTTTCGGGTCCAGGAGACCTACGACCGACCGGTACCGGTTCCCCAAAGTCACCGGAGAAATTACCGTTTAACATGGGAGTCTATGGAAGGGGTGCCCGACTTTGAAAAATCGGTGCTCCCCGGCAGTTGGTCCCCTGGACAACAAACTTTGCACTCTTGTAGAGGAAGAGTGGGGCTACGTGTGTGCCAAGATTGGGGTCCAGGGGATCTACAGCCGGCCAGCGCAAAAAGGTGACTCGAGTATAAGCCGAGGGGGGCATTTTCAGCACAAAAAAAGTGCTGAAAAACTTGGCTTATACTCGAGTATATACGGTATGTGTTCACACTGGGGCGGTGTAAAAAATCCTGCTTGCTAAATTTTTGGAGCATGTTTAGTCATGTAAGAAAACCACCCCAAAAACGCTCCTTCCCATTGAAATGAATGGGAACCGCATCAAAGACGCCTCAAAAACGCACCGGCTAAGCGTTTTTGGTGCAGTTTTTGAGTCACGTGTCTTTTAAAAAAAAAGCACTGAAAATGCTAAAAAGCACAGCAAAAACGCTCCATTAACGCTTAGGCGTTTTACAGGCAGTTTAGAACGAGTGTAAAAGTAGCCTTAATGTGAAAATTTCAGCTGCACATTTTGAGGCCTTTACAAAATAAGTTCAACTTTAGAGAATATATAAACCCAACATTTCATATCCCTGATTTTTGTCTGCTCTGCCGTACCCAGTGGTGTATTATGGTTTCGTGCTGCCTAGGAAAGACTAAAAGCGGGCACCTCCCCATCTAAATTTGTCCCACCCCAGCCACGGTACACGTTCTTGTCTCAGGGACTGATGAGGAACTTGCAGCCGTTCACAGTGACATATTCGTCCAAGTGACATATATAGAATTACTGCCCATGATCTGACGTTTGCGGTGATACCTCACATGTGTGGGACGATCGCTGTTTGTGTGCATGCGAGCATGGAAGGATGGGTGCACTTACATTTTTTTTTTATTATAATTTTTTTTATTTTTACACTGTTGCTTTAATTTTTTATCACTTTTATTGCTGTCACAAGGAATGTAAACATCCCTGGACAGCAATAGGTATGTGACAGGTATTCTTTATGGAGAGATCTGCACTTAAAAGCATTCAAAACACCAAGATCTGTGTTTTCGAATGCTTTAGAGTTTAAAAACTGACACCGATGGTTTCTGAGTAAACCAGAAGTGATGTCATGTCATTGCTTCAGGTTTACTATTACAAACAGCCAGGGGCGGACTGACCGGTCGGTCCATTCAGCCATGGTCGGAAGGGGGCCCGCCGGCGCCGCCTGCTTGGACTTTTTTTTTTGTCCTGGACAAAATACTTGTGGTCGCGGGCCCACATCAATATTTTTGGAGCCCGGATGGGCCCCAGCACACACTAGTGATGATTAAAAGGAGGGGGCCCGGGTAGAAGAAGCAGGGCCGCCTGCTGTGACAGCTTTGATAGATCCGCCGGGCGCCCACAGACAGTCACACAAAGTCCCGCCTCCTGGATCGGCCCCTTTGATAGACAGCACACTGGTCCAATGGACCAGTGTGCGGGACTTTGTGTGACTGCGAGTGCCGGAAACACTGGGCGATTAAAAACAAAGCTGTCCTAGCGGGCGATCACCACTCTGTGTGATGATCCAGTGGGTTCCTTTTCCTCTCCTCTCTCTGATCAGGCTGCACTGGTCATGTTGCGCTGATGGGCACACAGGTCAGGCTGCACTGATGGGCACACTGGTCATGCTGATGGGCACACAGGTCAGGCTGCGCTGATGGGCACACAGGTCAGGCTGCGTTGATGGGCACACTGGTCATGCTGCACTGATGGGCACACTGGTCAGACTGCGCTGATGGGCACACAGGTCATGCTGCGCTGATGGGTCAGGCTGCGCTTATGGGCACTGGTGAGGCTGCGCTGATGTGCAAAGGTGAGGCTGTGCTGATGGGCACAGGTGAGGCTGTGCTGATGGGCACAGGTGAGGCTGTGCTGATGGGCACAGGTTAGGCTGCACTGATGGGCACTGGTGAGGCTGTGCTGATGGACACAGGTGAGGCTGCACTGATGGGCACAGGTGAGGCTGTGCTGATGGACACAGGTGAGGCTGCACTGATGGGCACTGGTGAGGCTGCGTGATTGGTACTGGTGAGGCTGCGCTGATGGGCATTGATCAGGCTGCATTAATGGGCACTAATGAGGCTGCGCTGATGGGCACTGATGAGGCTGCATTGATGGGCACTGGTGAGGCTGCGCTGATGGACACTGGTGAGGCTGCGCTGATGGACACTGGTGAGGCTGCGCTGATGGACACTGGTGAGGCTGCATTGATGGGGGCTTTTTCTAACATTTCTCAAATGGACACAGAGAGGACCTACACATGCACGCAACACCATTATGTGTTATGCCTCCACGCACTGGGCCTGCTGCAAACCTTCTAGTTTTACCATCTTGGATAGGGCACAGGCTGCCACCTCCATTCGAGTCCCTCCCTCGCCTCAGAAAACTGTGCCCGGAACAGCAGAAGAGGAAAGGACACACCAGCCAGCCACAGCAGAGCCAGGGTGCCAGTCAGTTAGCCACCCATGCCGGTGACCCACCCACAGCAGGGACAGGGTGCCAGCCAGCCACCCATGGTGACCCACCCCCTGCAGGGCCAGGGTGCCAGCCAGCCACCCACGGTGACCCACCCACAGCAGGGCCAGAATGCCAGCCAGCCACCCACGGTGACCCACCCACACCAGGGAGCCAGCCAGTCACAGAGGATGTGGGAGCCAGCCAGCCACAGAGGACAGGGAACCAACCACAGCTACAGTATCCATATTTAAGGTAAGAAGAGCGCTACACAGTGCCAATTTTGTTTCTACTTTGTGAGAGGTTGTTGCAGGGGTGAGAGTCATGACACAAAGAGGGGGTCCCGTGAGGACCAGAGCAAACAAAGGTGTTCACTGTACACTCTGTTAGAAAGTGGCCCCTTCCAGGTTCCATTATACTCCTTTGTAGTCTCTAATGGGACCTGGAGTTTTTCTAACAGACTCTATAATGGACACTGAAAGGTCCTCTGTTAGAGAGACCCCCTCCAGGTCCCATTAGACTCCTTTGTAGTCTCTAATGGACACTGTTAGAGAGAGACCCCACCTCCAGGTCCCATTAGACTCTGTTGTAGACACTAATGGGACCTGGAGGGGATGCTTTCTAACAGACTGTCTAATTGACACTATTAGAGAGAGACCCCCCTCCAGGTCCCAATAAAAAAAAAGGCAGATATTTTACTTTGTGCCAAATGTAGGGGTGGGGTCAGGGGTGGATCATGGGCGGGGCCAGGGTGAGTCATGGGCAGAGGCCTGACAGGGGGCCCTTGCTTTATTTGGTCTGGGGGCCCTGAGCATTGTCAGCCTGCCCCTGCAAACAGTCTATGACATAGACAACCATGACAATTCCTTGGTTGTTAAAAGGATATATATTCCAGTGATGGCTTGTTTTTTAACCCCTTGTTAACTTTGGTGGTACACAGGCTCTTCTGGGGAGCCCAGAACCACGGTAAACAACTGTAACATTGACAGTAGGAGGTGATCAACATTTTACACATGCAATTTTAAGGCTTGACATGTTTAGTATCTGTTTACTTGACACTACCCCATCTTTTATATTTTACCAAACATCGGGTATTATATCCTTTTTTAGTGTAGCGGTTCCCCCGAATGGGCAGCTGGTTGATGATGATGATAAAAGTTCAAGCACACTGACACAAAGCAGTTCTTTGTGATTTATTGCTAGAAACTTAAACAATGGGGGGAGGGTGCAGGGTTTTTGGGATTCTCCAGGCTATAAGGTGCAATAAGAGGACACTCTTCCCTGTGTTACAGTCCTCAGAAGGATACACTACACTGCTGCACTTCAGAAGACATTCCCCTTTGGAGTGACAAAGGGAAAGGCCAGAGTTAGGGGTCCCATGGTAGAAGAATTTCTTGGCTCAGACATTCCAATAGCACCCAGTCACCAGAATGTTGTGGAGCAGTCAGAACTCACAAGGCCAGGGAAGCAGTGGCGGTGCATCCATTAAGGGCGCACGGGCGCCACCCCCTCTCTTCAGCTACTCCCTCTGTGTAAAATGGATAGATTCATGCATTGCACAAATCTATCCATGACCGCTATAGCCACCCCCTATTTAGGCATCTGGCCCCTTTTTGGATGTCGGGTACTTGAATTCCAGTGGTGGGGAGGTATTTTTGAAGCACCTGATTAGAGCCATAGGCTCTGATAGGCTTCAAAAAAGGTAAACTGCGAGCACGGAGCATTGTGCTCGCAGTTCACCCAGGTGGGTTAGCAAAGCAAATATTATTTAACACTTAACCGCCTCTCAGCCAATCAGGAGGCGTTGATCTAATACCCGTTACCTGATTGGCTGAAGGCACAGGCGCCCTGATTGGACTCCTAACGGAACGGAAGAATGGGAGGACAGAGAGCCATGGACACAGGAGCTTGCCGCCATCACCTGCTGCATGTCCCACTGCTCGCTGCCGTCACCCGCCACCATGATGGGGTAAGTGTGTGCCAGTCAGACAGCGAGTGGGGGGGTCACAGAGGCTGCATATGATGGGCACACAGGCTACATATGATGGGCACACAGGCTACATATGATGGGTCACAGAGGCTACATATGATGGGAACACAGGCTACATATGATGGGTGACAGAGGCTACATATTATGGGCACACAGGCTACATATGATGGGCACACAGGCTACATATGATGGGCACACAGGCTACATATGATGGGTCACAGAGGCTGCATATGATGGGCACACAGGCTACATTTGATGGGCACAGAGACTACAAATGATGGGCACACAGGCTACAAATGATGGGAACACAGGCTACACATGATGGGCACAGAGGCTGCATATGATGGGTCACAGAGGCTGCATATGATGGGCACACAGGCTACATTTGATGGGCACAGAGACTACAAATGATGGGAACACAGGCTACAAATGATGGGAACACAGGCTACACATGATGGGCACAGAGGCTGCATATGATGGGCACAGAGGCTGCATATGATGGGCACAGAGGCTGTATAATGGGCACAGGCTTCAAATGATGGGCACAGGCTACATATGATGGGTCACAGAGGCTACATATGATGGGCACACAGGCTACATATGATGAACACACAGGCTGCATATGATGGGCACAGAGGATGCATATGATGGACACAAGCTGCATATAATGGGCACAGAGGCTGCATATGATGGGCACAAAGGCTTATGATGGACACAGGCTGCAAATGATGGGCACAGAGGCTGCATATGATGGGCACAGAGGCTGCATATGATGGGCACAGAGGCTTTATATGATGAGCACAAGCTGCACATGATGGGCACAGAGGCTAAACATGATGGGCACAAAGGTTACTTATGATGGGCACAGAGGCTGCATATGATGGGCACAGAGGCTGTATGATGGGCACAGGCTGCAAATGATGGGCACAGAGGCTGCATATGATGGGCACGGAGGCTACATATGATGGGCACAGGCTGCATATGATGGGCACAGGCTGCACATGATGGGCACAGAGGCTGAACATGATGGGCACAAAGGCTACTTATGATGGGCACAGAGGCTGCATATGATGGGCACAGAGGCTGCATATGATGGGCACAGGCTGAAAATGATGGGCACAGAGGCTGCATATGATGGGCACAGAGGCTACATATGATGGGCACAGAGGCTGCATATGATGGGCACAGAGGCTGCATATGATGGGCACAGAGGCTGCATTTGATGGGCACAGTGGCTGCATTTGATGGGCACACTGGCTGCATTTTATGTGGCACAGTGACTGCATTTTATGGGCACATTGGCTGCATTTGATGGGCACAGTTGCTGCAATTGATGGCACAGTGGCTGCATTTGATGGCACAGCGAGGCCGCCAAAAATTTTGAGGACCAGCCGCCACTTCAGGGAACAGTTGTGCTCATTCAGCTTCCTCCAGTTGGCTTCTAATGAGGTTCTGCAGACTGGATCCCTCAGGTGAAACGCGAGATTTTGAAGATAACTTAGATAACTTGGAACCTTGATGATCAGCAACTGGACTTGGCAAGACATTTCTTCAGAAGAGGGGGTAGCTACCCCCCACCCATACCGGTGGAATCCCTTCTACAACAAGACCCCACTATGTGGACTATTTATCAGCCTCTCCAGCCACTTACTGTGCCACCCCTCCCAGGGATTGGTTGGGACTCAATAAATATTATTATTATTATTATACAGGATTTATATAGCGCCAACAGTTTGCGCAGCACTTTACAATGTTAGGGCAGACAGTACAATTACAATACAATTCAATACAGGAGCAATCAGAGGGCCCTGCTCGTTAGAGCTTACAATTTAGGAGGGAGGGTCAAGTGATACAAAAGGGTAAAAACTGTGGGGGAGAACTGATGAAGAAAATGAAAGTACCGTTGTTAAGTGGAGGCAGGATATGCTTCTCTGAAGAGAAAAGTTTTCAGGGATCGCCAGAGGCGTATCTAGTGAAAATGGCGCCTATGGCAAGCACTGAAACTGCGCCCTTGTCAAATCATAAATGCGTCCTTACCAGCACCCATAATTGCAGTAATATCAGCACCCATAATTGCAGTAATATCAGCACCCATAAATGCAGTAACATCAGCACCCATAATTGCAGTAATATCAGCACCCATAAATGCAGTAATATCAGCACCCATAAATGCAGTAATATCAGCACCCATAAATGCAGTAACATCAGCACCCATAAATGCGGCCTTAGCAGCACCCATAAATGCGGCCTTAGCAGCACCCATAAATGCAGTAACATCAGCACCCATAAATGCAATAACATAAGCACCCATAAATGCGGCCTTACCAGCACCCATAAATGCAGTAACATCAGCACCCATAAATGCGGCCTTAGCAGCATCCATAAATGCGGCCTTAGCAGCACCCATGAATGCAATAACATCAGCACCCATAAATGCGGCCTTACCCGCACCCAGAAATGCAGTAATATCAGCACCCATAATTGCGGCCTTACCAGTACCCATAATTGCGGCCTTACCAGCACCCATAAATGCAGCCTTACCAGCACCCAAAAATGCAGCCTTACCAGCACCCATAAATGCAGCCTTACCAGCACCCATAATTGCAGTAATATCAGCACCCATAAATGTAGTAACATCAGCACCCATAAATGCGGCCTTACCAGCACCCTTAAATGCGGCCTTAGCAGCACCCATAAATGCAGTAATATAAGCACCCATAAATGCAATAACATCAGCACCCATAAATGCAGTAACATCCGCACCCATAAATGCGGAGGAATCGTGCGATGTATGGGCACTTAGCAGGAGGGAGAGAGACAGAGAGCGGCCTCCATGGGGGCGGATCATGAGATGTACGGGCACAGCACTGGGCAGAAAGGCAGAGTGGAACGGAACATCAGAGACAGGGACTGTGTGCAGTGGTACACAGACAGGTCACATTTACTGGCAGTGGCACTGTGATGATCAGGGACACGCAGCGCTGCAGGGGATGTTTCCTCATAATGGATACAGTCCTCCGCCACTGCTGCGCCAGCGCCTCTGACACTGTACAGAGGGAGTAGGATAACCAGCGGCCCTGTCTGCTTAGCACACACGCACAATCGCACATGATGTTGACTTTAAGGCCTCTTTTACACTGGGGCGGTGGGGGGGCGTCGTTTACGGTTGTTTTCGTGGCACTATTCAGCCGCTAGCGGGGCTCTTTTAACCCCTGCTAGCGGCCGAGAAAAGATTAAAAAAAACGCCCGCAAAGCGCCGCTTTGATTTAAATGGGCAGGGGCGCTTTAGGAGCCACTCCTACAGCGTCTCAAAGATGCTGCTTGCAGGACATTTTTTAATGTCCTGCTAGCGCACCGCTCCAGTGTGAAAGCCCTCGGGGATTTCACACTGGAGTGAATGGAGCCACTCTTTCAAGGCGCTTTGCAGGCACTATTTTTAGCATTATAGCGACTGCAAAGCGCCTCAGTGAGAAAGGGGTCTTAGGCTGCTTTCACACTGAGGTGCTTTGCAGGTGCTACAGCGCTACAAAATTGCACCTGCAAAGCGCCCTGAAAGAGCCTCTTTTCTCACTCCAATGTGAAAGCCCAAGGGGTTTCACACTGGAGCAGTGCGCTGGCAGGACGCTCAAAAAAGTCCTGCTAGCCGCATCTTTGAGGCACTGTAGGAACGGTGTACACACTGCTTCTAAAGCGCCCCTGCCCATTAAAATTAATGGGCAGCGCCGCCGAACCGCCAGCAAAGCGCCACTGCAGTGGCGCTTTGCGGGTGGTTTTAACCCTTTTTGGGCCGCTAGCGGTGCGCTGGCAGGACGTTCAAAAAAGTCCTGGCAGCCGCATCTTTGAGGCGTCCCGCTAGCGACAGTGCTTTACCGCCGAGGGCGCAACGCCCCAGTGTGAAAATAGCCTAAGTCATCATGTGCCAGGCACAGGCCCAAACAGAAGCAAGCAGCCAATCAAATATAGTGATTGCTCAATATGGATTAAATAAATTGTAATTATGCATAGCCATAGATATTATAAATAAAGTGATTTGTGCAACAGCAGGTACTACTTGCACAAATCACTTTATTTATGATAATTATGGCTATGCATAATTACAATTTATTTAATCCATATTGAGCAAGCAGGCACTACAGTATACTTGATTGGCTGCTTGGCAGTTGGGCTGGCCTGGCACACATCATTAACACTGACTGACTTGCAGTTTACTTTTAGTAAAGGGTTAAGTTACCCATATGAAGGAGACAATACTCATCTTATTTATGTCAGAGACAGAGATTCATACATGGGGTCATTATATGCACAGTGAAAACTTTTTTCTAATAAAAAAAATGCTTTATTCACAAATTACACTGTGACTGACTTGTGACTATAGTACCTGCTGCAGTTGCTGCCTGGCTTGGGGGTTCGGGTTCCAGAGTCCAATTTGTCTAAAACCAACTTGGCAGTTCAGGTTCTGTTCTCCTCCTCAGCGACGGCGACCTGACCTCACGTGACATCACCGACCCGCTCGGGGAGAAGATAGTGCAGAGGAGGAAAGCTCCGCCTCCGCCAGTTAGCCGAATGACGGTCTGGAGATGCAGTGGACGGTCCCACTCATCTACAAGCATGGGGGCGTCCACGCCTGTCACTCCGTCTCCTACACACTGCCATCCAGCCCAGAGTACTTACAAGTGAAGTGCCATGCCGCAGACGGGGGCTATAGTGCGGAAGGCAGCCCGCAGGAGGACAGGTGCGGGAGGGATTTTTTTTTTTGTTTATTTTATTTTGCCATGGAGTGCCATACCCTAGATACGCCACTGGGGATCTCCTAAAAGTGGATAGATTTCTGACAGATTGGGGTAGGGAATTCCAGAGGATAGGAGAGGCTTGGGAGATATCTTGGAGGCGAGTATGGGATGAGGTGATGAAGGAGCTGGAGAGCAGGATGTCTTGTGAAGGATATAAAGTTACATATTTGACTCTTCCCTCCCTATGTTCCACAAGCCTCCAGAAGGCAAGGGGGAATAGTTAAACCTGCAGCCTGCGAAACTCTGAGCAGCCTAAAGAAATCAAACTCTGCTCCAATGATTACAAAGGAGTCACACATATGTAGCACCTTGATGTTTAGGCAGGGTTGCTATCAAATTTAGTTGCCAGGCGATAGCTGCCTTGGCCAATCGTTAGGAGATCAATAGATTCCTCTCTAAATCTGGACTTGTTACACCCTTTCTCTTCTGTCAGTAGGTGGCATAGGTTCGACTCGAACATCGGTTGTTCACGCGTTCGGCGAACAACGAACGATTTGGGCCGTTCGCGCCAAATTCGAGTGACGCGAACGGCCCACAATACACTGCGCCATCGCAGTGTAATCCCGGCGCTGTGATTGGCCAAGCACGCACTGTGACCCTGCATGCTTGGCCAAGCACAGCGCCGGCAGCGAGGAGAGCAATGATTGGCAACAGGCAGGATGCCTGTGGCCAATTATAGCTGAGGGGGTTTAGTACACGCCCCACACTATAAAAGGCCGCCAGCGCGGCGGCCTTGTGTAGTGTGTTCCGGAGCAGGGAAAGTGAAGGCTAGGCAGGGACAGTGTCAAATCTTGTCAAATCTATTCTTTGCTAAACCTTGTGTGTAGGGACAGAGAAGGATAGGCAGGGAGAGTGTCAGTGCCATATTCTTTGCTAAACCTTGTGTGTAGGGAGAGAGAAGGATAGGCAGGGAGAGTGTCAGTGTCATATACTTTGATAAACCTTGTGTACAGGGAGAGAGAAGGATAGGCAGGGAGAGTGTCAGTGTCATATTCTTTGCTAAACCTTGTGTGCAGGGAGAGAGAAGGATAGGCAGGGAGAGTGTCAGTGTCATATACTTTGATAAACCTTGTGTACAGGGAGAGAGAAGGATAGGCAGGGGACAGTGTCAGTGTCATATTCTTTGCTAAACCTTGTGTGCAGGGAGAGAGAAGGATAGGCAGGGAGAGTGTCAGTGTCATATACTTTGATAAACCTTGTGTGCAGGGAGAGAGAAGGATAGGCAGGGGACAGTGTCATTGTTGCTAAGCCTCCTGCACATTATACACCTGAAGTTAGCCCGTATTGCTGCTTTTTCCTGGTGTGTTACACAAACAGGATTTTGCGGCACTTACAGCGGGCGGAGTGTGCCTCCTGACCATATTACACCTTAACTTAGCCTGTATTGCTGCTTTTTCCTGGTGTGTTACACAAACAGGATTTTGCGGCACTTACAGTGGGCGGAGTGTGCCTCCTGACCATATTACACCTTAACTTAGCCTGTATTGCTGCTTTTTCCTGGTGTGTTACACAAATAGGATTTTGCGGCACTTACAACGGGCGGAGTGTGCCTCCTGACCATATTACACCTTAACTTAGCCTGTATTGCTGCTTTTTCCTGGTGTGTTACACAAACAGGATTTTGCGGCACTTACAGCGGGCGGAGTGTGCCTCCTGACCATATTACACCTTAACTTAGCCTGTATTGCTGCTTTTCCCATTTCCCTGCAGGCCATTAGAATGTCTGGAAGGCAAACAAGGAGAGGCAGACAGTCAGGAGCCAAAAAAAGAGGGCAAGCAGGCTCTGTGTCTAGAGACAACAGTGCTGGTCGTGGACGCGGTGCATCGCCATCAGCACGTGGCCATGGGACACGCTTGTCCTTTTCGGCAGCTGGACGTGTTGAGCCGCATCATGCCGAAGACTTGGTAGAGTGGATGACCAAGCCCTCCTCATCCTCCTCATCCTCTCTCACCCAGGCTCAGGGTACTGGCAAAGCAGCTGCCAAAGCGTCCTCTTCCCTGGTATCAATGTCATCATCAGTCACTCCTTCCCTAGACCAACCATGTCCTCCTGAGTTGTCCCCCGAACTGTTTGAGCACAGTGTTGGGTACATGCTCCAGGAGGATGCCCAGCGTTTCGAAGGGTCTGATGATGATACCCAGCTAGAGGAAGGCAGTAGCGTGAGAGCAGAGAGAGGGGATGCTCAAGAAGGACACCAATCTGGCAGTCATGTTCCAGCAGCTGCAGCATACTGCCAGATTGGCTCCAGTGATGAGGAGGGAGGGGATGATGAGGTCACTGACTCCACGTGGGTGCCTAATAGGAGAGAGGAGGAGGAGGAGGAGGATGAGGAGGAGGCACATCTCCAACGAGGCAGGATGCCCTCGGGGGGCCAGCGTAAGGGCAGCACACCGACGGAATCACACCGCAGAGCTCCGCCTGTGCAAGGCGCTGCCTCTGCCCGTTATTCAAAAAGTTCTTTGGTGTGGGCCTTTTTTGAGTCGAGTGCATCAGATCGCACAGCTGCTGTTTGCAACATATGTCTCAAGCGTATATCGCGTGGCCAAAACATCACCCGCTTAGGGACCACATGCTTGACCGGACATATGTTGACCTGCCATGCAGCTCGTTGGCAAGCCTACCTTAAAGACCCACACCAAAGAACAAAGCTGACCTCTTCTTGCACCGCATCAGCTGGGATCTCCAACCCCACTATACCTTCAGTCCTCTCTGAAACCTGCTCTGAGAGGAATGAAGGTGTAGAATTAGGTGTGTCACAGCCAAGTACTTGCGGCCACTCTGCTAGCAGTACACCAACGTCCGATTCTAGCAGGCAAATTTCCCTGCCCCAGCTGCTGGACCGTCAAAAGAAGTTCACTCCCAGCCATCCACATGCCCAGCGGTTGAATGCTAGCTTGGCTAAATTGCTAGCACTTCAACTGCTGCCTTTTCAGTTGGTAGACTCGGCCCCCTTCCGTGAGTTTGTGCAATGTGCGGTTCCTCAGTGGCAGGTTCCCAAACGCCACTTTTTCTCACGGAAGGCGATTCCGGCTCTCTACCGGCATGTGGAAGGCAATGTCTTGGCCTCGCTGGACAGGGCGGTCAGCGGTAAGGTGCATATTACCGCTGACTCATGGTCCAGCAGGCATGGACAGGGACGTTACCTTTCTTTCACGGCCCATTGGGTCACTCTTTTGGCAGCTGGGAAGGATGCAGGACAAGGTGCAGTAGTGTTGGAGGTTGTTCCACCGCCACGCCTCCAAAATGCTACTACTGGTTGTGACACACCTCTGTCCTCCACCCCCTCCTCTTCTTCTTCCTCCGTGGCCTCTTCCTGTGCTTTGTCCTCGGAACCAGCGGTGCTCCGTAGGCGTTCAAGGGGCTACGCAAGTATGCAGGCAAAAATATGCCATGCCGTGCTTGCGCTGGTGTGTTTGGGGGACAGGAGCCACACTGGGGCAGAGGTTCTGTCTGCTCTTCAGGGGCAGGCCGAGAGGTGGTTGACGCCACGCCAGCTTAAGCCAGGAATGGTAGTTTGCGACAATGGCACCAACCTCCTCTCCGCTCTCCGACAGGGACAACTGACCCATGTGCCCTGTGTGGCTCACGTCCTTAACCTGGTGGTGCAGCGGTTCTTGGGCAGGTACCCGGGCTTACAGGATGTCCTGAGGCAGGCCAGGAAAGTCTGTGTGCATTTCCGCAGATCTTATAATGCCAGTGCTCGCCTGGCTGAGCTGCAAAAGGAGTTGAACCTGCCCAAGAACCTCCTTATATGTGACATGCCCACCAGGTGGAACTCAACGTTGGCCATGCTGCAGCGGCTGCACACGCAGCAGAGGGCCATCAATGAGTACCTGTGCGACTACGGCACCAGGACAGGGTCAGGGGAGCTTGGGTTTTTTTCACCACGCCAGTGGGGCATGATCAGGGATGCATGCACTGTCCTGGCACCATTTGAGGAGGCCACGAGGATGGTGAGCAGTGACAGTGCATGCATCAGTGACACTGTACCTCTTGTCCACCTGTTGGAACATACGCTGCGTGGAATAATGGACAGGGCACTTGAGGCAGAACAGAGGCAGGAAGAGGAGGACTTCCTTGCCTCTCAAGGCCCCCTTTACCCAGACAGTGTTCCTTCTGTCCCACCCATCGCACAGGAAGAAGAGGAGGAGGAGGAGGAGGAGGAGGATTGTGTCAGCATGGAGGTGGAGCCTGGCACTCAGCATCATCAGCAGCAGTCTTTTAGGGATGATTTACAGTCCCAAGAAACCAGTGGACTTGTACGTGGCTGGGAGGAGGTGGCTGCGGATCATGTCGTCCTTAGTGACCCAGAGGACTCCGGACTGAATGCCTCAGCTAACCTACGCTGCATGGCCTCCCTGATCCTGCAAAGTCTGCGGAAGGATCCTCGTATTCTTCGGATCAAGGAGAGGGACCATTACTGGCTGGCCACTCTCCTTGATCCACAGTACAAGGGTAAGGTTGCGGACCTTATCTTACCGTCGCAGAGGGAGCAGAGGATGAGACAACTCCGGGAGGCCTTGCAGAAAGGTCTGTGCAACGCGTTCCCAGAGACTGGGAGGTTACAAACTCCTGGTCTTGGACAACGAGTTGCTGAGGCTTCGGTCAGTCAAAGAAGGAGCGGTGGGGAAGGTGGCCGTCTGACCGAAGCGTTCAGACAATTCTTTAGTCCGCAGCCCCAAGGTATGATCGGTTCCAGCAACCATCGCCAGCGTCTGATATACATGGTGCAGGAATACCTAGGGGCAAGGTCAGACTTGGAAACCTTCCCCACCGAAAATCCTCTGGCTTACTGGGTCTTGAGGATGGATCACTGGCCAGAGCTTGCACAGTATGCAATTGACCTACTGGCCTGTCCTGCATCCAGCGTTCTTTCAGAACGCACATTCAGTGCTGCTGGAGGATTTGTCACGGATCACAGGGTGCGCCTGTCCACCGACTCTGTTGATCGACTGACCTTCATAAAGATGAACCAGTCTTGGATCACCACCAGCTACCAAACACCTGAAGCTGATATAACAGACTAATTTATTTTCAAATGTCACATCCCTTCAAGACTGATGCTGATGCTGAGAGTTTGTCCTGTTATGTTGACTGACTATCCTCCTCCTCCTCAATGATCCGATTGACGATGATAACTTGGAAGAACATTTTTGTTTCTGGGTGCCGCCACCAGTGGCTAAGGCCCAATTTTTCAGCCCCTGTTTAACAGGGGTGTGTTATTACAATTTTTTATGCAATGCTTTGCAGCAGGGCTCATTCCTGCACTCCAACTAGAGTATCTGGGAGTGGTTGCAGTGTCGTGGCACCAGCACCAGTGGCTAAGGCCCAATTTTTCAGCCCCTGTTTAACAGGGGCGTGTAATTAAAATTTTTGATGCAATACTTTGCAACAGGGCTCATTGCTGTGCTCCAAGTACAGTATCTGTGAGGGGTTGCAGTGTTGTGGCAACAGTGCCTAAGGCTCAATTTTTCTAGACTAACTGTGAGGCCTTACAGTGTTGTGTCAACACCACCACCACCACCAAAGGCCCAATTTTTCACCCCCTGTTCAACAGGGGCATGCAATTACAATTCTTGATCTAATAATTCACAGCAGGGCCCATTCCTGCACCCACCAAGACTAACTGTGAGGCCTTACAGTGTTGTGTCAACACCACCACCACCACCACCACCAAAGGCCCAATTTTTCAGCCCCTGTTCAACGGAAGGATACAACAGGAAGTGAGAGGAAATCTACCCCTAGGAAGGCAAATTCTCTCCTGTAAGAGTTAATATGGGAAAAAAAGTGTCTCCTCTCCACTGATTCTTTATCACCAATTCTTGTTTCAATAAAAACCCCAAATTTTCAAAAAACATTTGTCATTAGGACGGAAAGTGAGGTGAACTGTTCTGAACAGGTGCACACTGCACAGACAGCAAAACAAATGTTACAGGGGTGATAACCCTTCCCTATGTTTTCCAAAAAGCTTAAAAATATATTTTTTGCCTGGAGCTACACTTAAACAATGTACCTGTTCAAAATTACAAACAGATTCTACATAAGAACAAACCTACAGTCCCTGTCTTGTATGCACCGCCTGTATACGGCTGTTCAGAGTATATAGGGCCTTTTTTATTTTGTGTGCGGGGTTCCCCTTAATATCCATACAAGACCCAAAGGGGCTGGGGTGGGGGGGGGGGGGGTGATGGGGTAGCTATGCCATTTTTCTTAAAGATTTTCATCCATATTACCGGGACCAGACATTACATTAAAGCCGCAAGCAGTTTTAAATGGCTTTTTTTCCTTTAGAAATGTAATTATGTGCAGGGACAGTTCTAAACACGGGAAACACATGGCACTTCACAGGCATACTTTAGACACCCCCCAGGTACGATATTTAAAGGAATATTTGACTTTTTTTTTTTCACTTTATGCATCATTAAAATGACTGCCCCAGAAAAACGGCCGTTTTTAAAACTTCATTTTGCATTGATACATGTCCCCTGGTGCAGAACCCGGGTTCCCAAACCCTTTTTAGGACAATAACATGCATAATAGTCGTTATAATTAGCACTTTAGATTTTGAACGTTCGCATCCATTGTATTTAATAGGGTTCTAAAGTTCGTGCGAACTTTCGGTCCGTTCGCGGGTTCTGGTGCGAACCGAACCCGGGGGTGTTCGGCTCATCACTACTAGTGACATTAGATAAGACAGGGGCTTTGCAAGCTCAGACATAAATGGATGGGTGTCTCAGCCAAAGGGCAGGTATTTTTTTTGGTCCCTTGGCCTGCTGGGAGAGCCTATTTATTTGGGTGGAGTCAGGTGATCGGGGTTCTGTGCCACACGGACGGTGCCAAGCCAGGGACCTAGTGGGTCAGCAGGGGTGACGCTTGAAGAGTATCAGTGAGTGCCAAGCCAGGGACTCAGCAGGGAAGCAGGGGTGACGCTTGAGGAAGATACTGAGTGCTAAAAGTGGAAGAGCTCAGGGGATCCAGTGGCTATTGGATCAGAAGTCTAGTCAAAGACTGGGAGTTCCTTGAGTGAAGATCCACAGTGAGTGACTGTGGAGTAAGCGGAGAACTGTTCGTGTTGCCAATAGTTGAATACAACTACTGTTAGTAACTGATACAAGGTTGTTGCCATAGGAGACACCGGCCCCATAGAAGTGGTTTCCGGTTGGAGGCCTTCACCTGTATAGCTGTCTTTCTCTAGAAGTCTCAGAGTCTGCCAATCATCATTGCATCTACTTAACCTGCCTAGCGGTATTCCCGAGTAGTGATGAGCCAAACACCCCCGGGTTCGGTTCGCACCAGAACCCGCGAACGGACCGAAAGTTCGCACGAACTTTAGAACCCTATTAAATACAATGGATGCGAACGTTTGAAATCTAAAGTGCTAATTATAACGACTATTATGCATGTTATTGTCCTAAAGAGGGTTTGGGAACCCGGGTTCTGCACCAGGGGACATGTATCAATGCAAAAAGAAGTTTTAAAAACGGCAGTTTTTCTGGAGCAGTCATTTTAATGATGCATAAAGTGAAAAAAAAAAGTAAAATATTCCTTTAAATATCGTACCTGGGGGGTGTCTAAAGTATGCCTGTGAAGTGCCACGTATTTCCCGTGTTTAGAACTGTCCCTGCACAAAATTAAATTTCTAACGGAAAAAAAGCCATTTAAAACTGCTTGCGGCTTTAATGTAATGTCTGGTCCCGGTAATATGGATGAAAATCTTTAAGAAAAATGGCATAGCTACCCCATCACACATCCCCCCCCTACCCCAGCCCATTACCAGCCCCTTTGGGTCTTGTATGGATATTAAGGGGAACCCCGCACACAAAATAAAAAAGGCCCTATATACTCTGAACAGCCGTATACAGGCGGTGCATACAAGATAGGGACTGTAGGGTTGTTCTTATGTAGAATCTGTTTGTAATTTTGAACAGGTACATTGTTTAAGTGTAGCTCCAGGCAAAAAATCTATTTTCTTGTTCATACATCATGGGACACAGAGCAGCATAGTCATTACTATGTGGGTTATATAGAATTACCTTCAGGTGCTGGCACTGGCAACTTCCAAAACAGGAAGTACCCTCCCCTATATAAGCCCCTCCCATCCGGGAGCACCTCAGTTTTTTGCCAGTGTCTAAGGTGTTGGCCAAGGTTAACATGTATTCATCTGGGCTTGTGTACAGGTTCTCTGGGCCTTAGCAAGCTATTCCGGATCCGACCAAAAAAGCTTCATAGCTAAACGGTCGGTACCCGGGCCTTGCAGAGAAGAGCAGGGTTTTGCCTGTAATGCCTCTCTTAGGAGGGCTTGACCCTGGGATCCAGAGCTCTGGTCATACCCAAAACCAAGAGGCTATCTGTGCAGGGTGCTATACAGGTCCAGGGGAGTGGAATCCTTGGGAACCCGGTCCCTGAAGGTCTAGTACAATGCCTGCCGTGAGAGGTGAAGTTTGGGCTTCTGTTGACCAAACAAAGTCCTGCGGCGGGGAAAAGGTAAGTGGGGGCCCCTCAGGAACTTGGTTCTATTGAGGGGACCCCCAAGCCTAATATGTCTTTCTGCCTGTTACCTAAAGGGTATTCCCGCTAATAGCTGTATATGCCTAAGAAATCCTAGAAATGTCTTTCCATAAGGAAGTTTTAAAAACTGTAAACCTAGAAATGTTTTTCATAAAGGGGGTTTTAAAAAAAAAAAAAAAAAAGACAAAGTGCGGTACCTGTGTTTGTCCACTAGAGGCCGCTGTGGAACGTTTTTTTTTCTTGGGACTATTCCTTCCATGGTGAAAGTCCAGGCAGATGAGTGAGCTCTCTATCAGGGAAGCTGCATTCCTCTGTCATGCTGCCAAGTAGTTTCCTTCCATCCCCGAGTCCTGGTGAAACAGGGACCCTGGCTCCTCTCCCTACATGGCGCCAAGAGCGCACACGTGCACGCGCGCGCGCACGCACACACGCTTTCTTTTTATAAGATTTAGCTTAAAAAAGGGGGCGGAGCCTGGCGGATGACGCGCTCTGTGCGCCCAGCGCTTCTGCGCATGTGCGGGCGTCCCAGCAAGATAAAAGGACTCAGTCCACGCTGCTTGCTATGGACACAGAGCATGAAAAGGAGCTGGTAGCATGGTATAGGGGCTTACAGCGGGCGGTTGATACAGGCATCCCCAGAAAGACGCATTAGTAGACACCCACTGATGTACATAGCAGCAAATTGCATTAGACTATTTCAGTAAAGGGGTGTATTGCGGCTGGAATACCTTAGCTTTGAACTAAGGAATATGCCGCCTAAAAAACTCCGAGATATACCTCTCAGGAAGTGTAGGGGGTCTCCATCGGGCTCTGAGGATCTGGAGCAGTCATCTGCACCTTCCTCCCCTGAGAAATCAGAGGTTAATACCCATAAGGAACCCCCGGGAGTGCCAGGTACTGCGGCTGTCCTCAGTCCACCTGCTCCTGCATATATAACAGAGGAGGTTTTTGCCTCAACTCTGGAGGGATTGGAGCAGAGATTGGCAGCATTGATCGCTTCTTCTCTACAGGAAAGAAAGCGCGCCAGATCTCCATCCCCTCCATTAGAGTGCCTGTTGGCAGAGCAACAGTCCCAGGAAGGGACTGACCTACCTGAAGGGGATCAGGAGGAGGTTAACTCTGTTTTTGAGGAATCGACAGTAGATGAACCATTTTCAGCATCACAGACTGAAAGATTGTGGGTCCAGACCCTAACTGACATGGCTCGATCTGCATTTAAAATGCCTCTTGTTGAACCATCAACTACTGCTGTCTCCTCGTTGGGGTCGCTAAAAGCTCCCCAGATTAATTGCTCCTTTCCAATTCATCCATTATTGGAAGGACTTATATACCAGGACTGGGAACATCCTGATAAACTATTTGTTCCACCTAAGAGATTTCAGGTGATCTATCCCATGGAGGAAAAATTCACCCAGAGATGGAATGTTCCTACGGTGGACGCAGCCATTTCTTCTGTGAACAAATCACTGACATGTCCAGTAGATAATGTTCAAATGTTCAAAGATCCAGTAGATAAAAAATTGGAATCTTTATTAAAATCTGCTTTTTCCACAGCAGGGGCTGTTACACAGCCAGCAGTGGCAGCTATTGGGGTCTGCCAAGCTTTAAGGGATCAAATGAAAATGGTCCTGAGGGATTTGCCAGACCAGCAGGCCCAGGCTCTGGCTGATCTGCCTAGAGCATTATGCTTTGCGGTTGACGCCATCAAGGATTCTATCCATCAGGCCTCCCGCCTCACGCTGTCTTTGGTACATATGCGTAGGCTTCTGTGGCTCAAGAACTGGTCTGCTGAGGCTCCCTGTAAGAAGCTCTTAGTTAGCTTCCCATTTCATGGAGAACGCCTTTTTGGCGAAGACCTGGATAAATATATCCAGAAGATTTCCAGTGGTAAAAGTACTCTCTTACCAATTAAAAAGAGGTCTAGGGGTCCGTCTTTTAAGAGGACTACCTCTCCTATCCCTGGGACGTCTGCTACTAAGCAGTTCCGACGGCCTCCTCGGTCAAACTCAGGAGGTAAAAATCAGGGACAGTCACAGGGTAATAAAAAGCCCTGGATCCGAAGAGGTACTAAACCAGCCTCCAAGTCAAGCCTATGAAGGGCTGCCCCCACTCAAACGGGTGGGGGGAAGACTTCAGTTGTTCACAGAGACCTGGCGGGAGACGATCAAAGACAGATGGGTGCTCTCCGCAGTAACTCGGGGATACAAGTTGGAGTTAAAAGAGTCTCCTCCTTCCCATTTTATGTGGTCAGGCATGCCAAAAGACCCTCTGAAAAGAAGGTGTCTCCTAGTGGCGTTAGAACAACTATTGCTCCAAGGAGTAATTATGGAGGTTCCTATGGAAGAGTGGGGGTTGAGTTTCTACTCAAACCTTTTCACAGTCCCGAAACCAAACGGGGACATAAGACCCATATTGGACCTAAAGAGTCTAAACAAATTTCTAAACGTCCGGTCCTTCCGGATGGAGTCGATCCGATCGGTCACCGCTGCCCTACAGGGGGAGGAATGGTTAGCCTCGATCGACATCAAAGATGCTTACTTGCATGTTCCCATCTTTCCAGGTCATCAAAAATTTCTACGCTTTGCAGTAGAAGGGCGCCATTTTCAGTTCAGAGCCTTACCATTCGGTCTGGCCACAGCACCACGAGTGTTCACAAAAATTCTGGCCCCACTGTTGGCCGATCTAAGTACACAAGGTGTAACGATAATGGCATACCTACACGACCTGTTGTTGATGGACCACTCAGTTGCCAAGCTAGAAGTGGTAATTGTCGATACAATCAAGTATCTAGAATCTCACGGTTGGGTCATCAACCTGGACAAGTCAGCCCTACAGCCAGTGAAAAACCTGGTATATCTAGGGCTACGGCTGGATTCAGACCAGAGGAAGATTTTCTTACCTCTAGACAAGGTATCCTCTCTGAGGGGCTTGGTCCGTCTGCTTTGTGCAAAAAGACAGCCGTCCATACGCCTGTGCATGAGGCTGCTAGGAAAGATGGTAGCATCATTCGAAGCTGTGCCATACGCCCAATTCCACTCAAGGAATTTACAGAGGGCCATATTGTCAGCCTGGAACGGAAAGATTCAGGCTCTAGACTTCCCGATGGCTTTGTCCCCTTCCGTTCGGAAGAGTCTCTGCTGGTGGTTGATCCCCCAGAATCTCCAGAAGGGAAAACCCTTCAGTCCGATATCCTGGAAGGTGGTCACTACAGATGCCAGCCTTATAGGCTGGGGGGGGCAGTACTGGAGCAATGGTCTCTCCAGGGCAGATGGTCAAATTTAGTAAGAACCCTGCCCATCAATCTCTTAGAGATACGAGCAGCCCGGTATGCCCTAGTAGCCTGGACATCCAGACTCCAAGGGTCCCCTGTCAGAATCAATCAGACAATGCCACAGCAGTGGCATATATCAATCATCAGGGAGGCAACAGGAGTCGTGCAGCCCAGAGGGAAGTAAGTCACATCCTGGAATGGGCAGAAAAGCATGTCCCATGTATATCAGCTGTCTTCATTCCAGGGGTGGAGAATTGGAAGGCGGACTTTCTGAGTCGCCCACAGTTATGCCCAGGGGAATGGTCCCTTTATCCCGAGGTCTTCCGAGCAATATGTCAGCGGTGGGGAACACCGGATGTAGATCTGCTAGCATCCAGATTCAACGCAAAGGTGGACAGATTTGTCTCCCGGACAAGGGATCCCCTCGCTTGCGGCGCGGATGCTCTGGTGTTCCCTTGGGATCAGTTCAGACTGATATATGCATTCCCTCCGCTACAATTGTTGCCTCGACTCCTTCGCAGAGTCAGGTTGGGAAAGAAGCCGGTGATCCTGGTGGCTCCAGCGTGGCCCCGAAGGGCCTGGTACGCGGAGACCATCAAAATGTCTGTGGGGAGTCCTTGGACCCTTCCACGTCGACCGGACCTGCTTTCGCAAGGACCGATATACCACCCTTCCTTACTAACTCTAAGTTTAACGGCCTGGCTATTGAATCCCACATCCTAAAGAAGAGAGGTCTCTCTAACTCTGTGGTATCAACTATAATCAATGCCAGGAAGCCTGTATCCAGGCAGATCTACTATAGAGTTTGGAAGGCGTACATCACTTGGTGCGAGGCCAGAAAATGGCATCCACGTAAGTACGTTATAGGCAGAATTCTGGACTTCCTGCAGTGGGCTGTAGACAGGAAGTTTGCCTTAAGTACTATCAAGGGCCAGGTTTCGGCCTTATCAATACTATTTCAAAGGCCCCTGGCTATGCATTCACTTGTCAAATCCTTTATGCAAGGTGTGACTCGTATTATTCCACCGATTAAAGCTCCCATATGCCCATGGGATCTAAATTTGGTTCTGTCGGTTCTGCAGAAGCAGCCATTTGAACCTTTGCGGCACATTTCCTTGGTTCTACTCACCAGAAAATTGATATTTTTAGTAGCCATATGCTCGGCTAGAAGAGTGTCGGAATTAGCCGCCATGTCCTGTAAAGAGCCATATCTGGTTATTCATAAGGACAGAGTAGTATTACGCCCTCACCCAGCCTTTCTTCCTAAGGTGGTATCGGGGTTTCACTTGAACCAGGATGTGGTTCTTCCTTCTTTTTTCCCCAAACCAAGCTCGGTAGAGGAAAAGTTATTGCATTCTTTGGATGTAGTAAGAGCAGTTAAAGCTTATCTAAAAGCCACTGCTCAGATTCGTAGAACGGATTCTTTGTTTGTTCTGCCGGAAGGCCCCAGAAAGGGTCAGGCAGCATCAAAATCTACTTTAGCCAAGTGGATTCGACAGGTCATAATACAAGCCTATGGCTTGAGAAGTAGACCGCCTCCGTTCAAAGTTAGGGCGCACTCCACGAGAGCAGTTGGAACTTCATGGGCAGTGCATCACCAGGCCTCCCTGGCTCAAATTTGTAAGGCCGCAACATGGTCTTCAGTGCACACGTTTACTAGGTTCTACCAGGTGGACGTTAGAAGTCAGGAGGATGTCGCCTTTGGGCGCAGTGTGTTGCAGGCCGCAAAAGATCCTCATGCCTGATAGCGCCCAGCTTATGTATGGTGTATCCCCCCCCTCATTTGGCATTGCTTTGGGACGTCCCACATAGTAATGACTATGCTGCTCTGTGTCCCGTGATGTATGAACAAGAAAGTAGGATTTTTAAAACAGCTTACCTGTAAAATCCTTTTCTTGGAGTACATCACGGGACACAGAGCTCCCACCCCTCTTTTGGGGACACGTATTGCTTTGCTACAAAACTGAGGTGCTCCCGGATGGGAGGGGCTTATATAGGGGAGGGTGCTTCCTGTTTTGGAAGTTGCCAGTGCCAGCACCTGAGGGTAATTCTATATAACCCACATAGTAATGACTATGCTGCTCTGTGTCCCGTGATGTACTCCAAGAAAAAGATTTTACAGGTAAGCTGTTTTAAAAATCCTACTTTTAAGCTTTTTGGAAAACATAGGGAAGGGTTATCACCCCTGTAACATTTGTTTTGCTGTCTGTGCAGTGTGCACCTGTTCAGAACAGTTCACCTCACTTTCCGTCCTAATGACAAATGTTTTTTGAAAATTTGGGGTTTTTATTGAAACAAGAATTGGTGATAAAGCATCAGTGGAGAGGAGACACTTTTTTTCCCATATTAACTCTTACAGGAGAGAATTTGCCTTCCTAGGGGTAGATTTCCTCTCACTTCCTGTTGTATCCTTCCGTTTGCAAGGAGGAGTCGTTTGTAAGTTGGATGTTTGAAAGTAGGGGCCTGCCGTATATACTCAGCTGAAATTTGCCCCTTACATGTTAGTGTTGCCACAACACTGTGAGCCCTCACAGTTACTCTTGGTGGGCGCATGAATGGGCCCTGCTGTGAATTATTAGATCAAGAATTGTAATTGCATGCCCCTGTTGAACAGGGGCTGAAAAATTGGGCCTTAGGCACTGGTGCCACAACACTGCAACCCCTCACAGATACTGTACTTGGAGCACAGCAATGAGCCCTGTTGCAAAGTATTGCATCAAAAATTGTAATTACACGCCCCTGTTAAACAGGGGCTGAAAAATTGGGCCTTAGCAAGTGGTGATGGTGCCACGACACTGCAACCTCTCCCAGATACTCTAGTTGGAGTGCAGGAATGAGCCCTGCTGCAAAGCATTGCATAAAAAATTGTAATAACACGCCCCTGTTAAACAGGGGCTGAAAAATTGGGCCTTAGCCACTGGTGGCGGCACCCAGAAACAAAAATGTTCTTCCAAGCTATCATCATCAATCGGATCATTGAGGAGGAGGAGGATAGTCAGTCAACATAACAGGACAGTCTCTCAGCAACAGCCTTGAAGGGATGTGACATTTGAAAATAAATTAGTCTGTTATATCAGCTTCAGGTGTTTGGTAGCTGGTGGTGATCCAAGACTGGTTCATTTTTATGAAGGTCAGTCGATCAACAGAGTCGGTGGACAGGCGCACCCTGTGATCCGTGACAAATCCTCCAGCAGCACTGAATGTGCGTTCTGAAAGAACGCTGGATGCAGGACAGGCCAGTAGCTCAATTGCATACTGTGCAAGCTCTGGCCAGTGATCCATCCTCAAGACACAGTAAGCCAGAGGATTTTCGGTGGGGAAGGTGTCCAAGTCTGACCTTGCCCCTAGGTATTCCAGCACCATGTATATCAGACGCTGGCGATGGTTGCTGGAACCGATCATACCTTGGGGCTGCGGACTAAAGAATTGTCTGAACGCATCGGTCAGACGGCCACCTTCCCCACCGCTCCTTCTTTGACTGACCGAAGCCTCAGCAACTCGTTGTCCAGGACCAGGAGTTTGTAACCTCCCAGTCTCTGGGAACGTGCTGCACAGACCTTTCTGCAAGGCCTCCCGGAGTTGTCTCATCCTCTGCTCCCTCTGCGACGGTAAGATAAGGTCCGCAACCTTACCCTTGTACCGTGGATCAAGGAGAGTGGCCAGCCAGTAATGGTCCCTCTCCTTGATCCGAAGAATACGAGGATCCTTCCGCAGACTTTGCAGGATCAGGGAGGCCATGCAGCGTAGGTTAGCTGAGGCATTCGGTCCGGAGTCCTCTGGGTCACTAAGGACGACATGATCCGCAGCCACCTCCTCCCAGCCACGTACAAGTCCACTGGTTTCTTGGGACTGTAAATCATCCCTAAAAGACTGCTGCTAATGATGCTGAGTGCCAGGCTCCACCTCCATGCTGACACAATCCTCCTCCTCCTCTTCTTCCTGTGCGATGGGTGGGACAGAAGGAACACTGTCTGGGTAAAGGGGGCCTTGAGAGGCAAGGAAGTCCTCCTCTTCCTGCCTCTGTTCTGCCTCAAGTGCCCTGTCCATTATTCCACGCAGCGTATGTTCCAACAGGTGGACAAGAGGTACAGTGTCACTGATGCATGCACTGTCACTGCTCACTAGACTTGTGCACAACGGAAAAATTCGTTCCGTTTCGGTTCGTTTCTTTCCGGTCCTGTTGATTCGTAATCATTCGTAATTTTGCTAGACGGGATTTTTCGTGTTCGGACTCATTCGTATTTTTGCAAGTGACATTTTTTGTTGAATTTTTTGTTGCTTTATAATTCGTACTTTCGGTAGAGTACGTTGTTTTTCGTTGATTCTGGACACAACTCCTACTTTCGTAACTTTTTTTGGGTTCGTTGATTCGTAATTTTCCGTGTCTCTCTCACAACGACGCTGCCTATTATGCCTAATGTGCTTCGAATGGATTTGTACTTTTCTAAATACATAGCGGTTATTTGTAACGATTCGAAATCTCGTATTTTACTTTCGTTTTTTACATGCGGCTATAGGCTCCGCCCCTGTACACCATTTTGAGAGGGTTCAGCACGGTGAGGGAGAAGCAGAGAGCAGAGCAGAGTGAGTGTTATTGTGCTTTGAATGGATTTGAAATCTCGTATTTTACTTTCGTTTTTTCATGCGGCTATAGCCTCCGCCCCTGTACACCATTTTGAGAGGGAGTTCAGCATGGTGAGGGAGAAGCAGAGAGCAGAGTGAGTGTTATTGTGCTTCGAATGGATTCGTACATTCGTAACTTTTTTCATAACGAATTATGCCGAAGACCTTCGGGCATTCGCTATTTTGCGGTATAATTTATTTCGGATTCGGTTTTATTCGTAATTGCTCTGTTCGGAAATTCGAATGCTTCCGAATGTCCGAAAGTTGCTAAATTCGGACGAATTTTGATTCGTTACGAAACGAATTGCAGAAGCCTACTGCTCACCATCCTCGTGGCCTCCTCAAATGGTGCCAGGACAGTGCATGCATCCCTGATCATGCCCCACTGGCGTGGTGAAAAAAACCCGAGCTCCCCTGACCCTGTCCTGGTGCCGTAGTCGCACAGGTACTCATTGATGGCCCTCTGCTGCGTGTGCAGTCGCTGCAGCATGGCCAACGTTAAGTTCCACCTGGTGGGCATGTCACATATAAGGCGGTTCTTGGGCAGGTTCAACTCCTTTTGCAGCTCAGCCAGGCGAGCACTGGCATTATAAGATCTGCGGAAATGCACACAGACTTTCCTGGCCTGCCTCAGGACATCCAGTAAGCCCGGGTACCTGCCCAAGAACCGCTGCACCACCAGGTTAAGGACGTGAGCCACACAGGGCACATGGGTCAGTTGTCCCTGTCGGAGAGCGGAGAGGAGGTTGGTGCCATTGTCGCAAACTACCATTCCTGGCTTAAGCTGGCGTGGCGTCAACCACCTCTCGGCCTGCCCCTGAAGAGCAGACAGAACCTCTGCCCCAGTGTGGCTCCTGTCCCCCAAACACACCAGCGCAAGCACGGCATGGCATATTTTTGCCTGCATACTTGCGTAGCCCCTTGAACGCCTACGGAGCACCGCTGGTTCCGAGGACAAAGCACAGGAAGAGGCCACGGAGGAAGAAGAAGAGGAGGGGGTGGAGGACAGAGGTGTGTCACAACCAGTAGTAGCATTTTGGAGGCGTGGCGGTGGAACAACCTCCAACACTACTGCACCTTGTCCTGCATCCTTCCCAGCTGCCAAAAGAGTGACCCAATGGGCCGTGAAAGAAAGGTAACGTCCCTGTCCATGCCTGCTGGACCATGAGTCAGCGGTAATATGCACCTTACCGCTGACCGCCCTGTCCAGCGAGGCCAAGACATTGCCTTCCACATGCCGGTAGAGAGCCGGAATCGCCTTCCGTGAGAAAAAGTGGCGTTTGGGAACCTGCCACTGAGGAACCGCACATTGCACAAACTCACGGAAGGGGGCCGAGTCTACCAACTGAAAAGGCAGCAGTTGAAGCGCTAGCAATTTAGCCAAGCTAGCATTCAACCGCTGGGCATGTGGATGGCTGGGAGTGAACTTCTTTTGACGGTCCAGCAGCTGGGGCAGGGAAATTTGCCTGCTAGAATCGGACGTCAGTGTACTGCTAGCAGAGTGCCCGCAAGTACTTGGCTGTGACACACCTAATTCTACACCTTCATTCCTCTCAGAGCAGGTTTCAGAGAGGACTGAAGGTATAGTGGGGTTGGAGATCCCAGCTGATGCGGTGCAAGAAGAGGTCAGCTTTGTTCTTTGGTGTGGGTCTTTAAGGTAGGCTTGCCAACGAGCTGCATGGCAGGTCAACATATGTCTGGTCAAGCATGTGGTGCCCAAGCGGGTGATGTTTTGGCCACGTGAGACATATGTTGCAAACAGCAGCTGTGCGATCTGATGCACTCGACTCAAAAAAGGCCCACACCAAAGAACTTTTTGAATAACGGGCAGAGGCAGCGCCCTGCACAGGCGGAGCTCTGCGGTGTGATTCCGTTGGTGTGCTGCCCTTATGCTGGCCCCCCGAGGGCATCCTGCCTCGTTGGAGATGTGCCTCCTCCTCCTCCCTCCTATTAGGCACCCACGTGGAGTCAGTGACCTCATCATCCCCTCCCTCCTCATCACTGGAGCCAATCTGCTGCAGCTGCTGGAACATGACTGCCAGATTGGTGTCCTTCTTGAGCATCCCCTCTCTCTGCTCTCACGCTACTGCCTTCCTCTAGCTGGGTATCATCATCAGACCCTTCGAAATGCTGGGCATCCTCCTGGAGCATGTACCCAACACTGTGCTCAAACAGTTCGGGGGACTCCTCAGGAGGACATGGTTGGTCTAGGGAAGGAGTGACTGATGATGACATTGATACCAGGGAAGAGGACGCTTTGGCAGCTGCTTTGCCAGTACCTGAGCCTGGGTGAGAGAGAATGAGGAGGATGAGGAGGGCTTGGTCATCCACTCTACCAAGTCTTCGGCATGATGCGGCTCAACACGTCCAGCTGCCGAAAAGAAGGACAAGCGTGTCCCATGGCCACGTGCTGATGGCGATGCACCGCGTCCACGACCAGCACTGTTGTCTCTAGACACAGAGCCTGCTTACCCTCTTTTATTGGCTCCTGACTGTCTGCCTCTCCTTGTTTGCCTTCCAGACATTCTAATGGCCTGCAGGGAAATGGGAAAAGCAGCAACACAGGCTAAGTTCAGGTGTAATATGGTCAGGAGGCACACTCCGCCCGCTGTAAGTGCCGCAAAATCCTGTTGGTGTAACACACCAGGAAAAAGCAGCAATACAGGCTAAGTTAAGGTGTAATGTGGTCAGGAGGCACACTCCGCCCGCTGTAAGTGCCTGCAAAATCCTGTTGGTGTAACACACCAGGAAAAAGCAGCAATACGGGCTAAGTTAAGGTGTAATATGGTCAGGAGGTACACTCCGCCCGCTGTAAGTGCCGCAAAATCCTGTTTGTGTAACACACCAGGAAAAAGCAGCAATACGGGCTAACTTCAGGTGTATAATGTGCAGGAGGCTTAGCAACAATGACACTGACACTGTCCCCTGCCTATCCTTCTCTCTCACTGCACACAAGGTTTATCAAGGTATATGACACTGACTCTCCCTGCCTATCCTTCTCTCTCCCTGCACACAAGGTTTAGCAAAAAATATGACACTGACACTGTCCCCTGCCTATCCTTCTCTCTCCCTGCACACAAGGTTTATCAAAGTATATGACACTGACACTCTCCCTGCCTATCCTTCTCTCTCCCTACACACAAGGTTTAGCAAAGAATATGACACTGACACTCTCCCTTCCTATCCTTCTCTGTCCCTACACACAAGGTTTAGCAAAGAATAGATTTGACAAGATTTGACACTGTCCCTGCCTATCCTTCACTTTCCCTGCTCCGGAACACACTACACGAGGCCGCCGCGCTGGCGGCCTTTTATAGTGTGGGGCGTGTACTAAACCCCCTTAGCTATAATTGGCCACAGGCATCCTGCCTGTGGCCAATCATTGCTCTCCTCGCTGCCGGCGCTGTGATTGGCCAAGCATGCAGGGTCACAGTGCATGCTTGGCCAATCACAGCGCTGGGATTACACTGCGATGGCGCAGTGTATTGTGGGCTGTTCGCGTCACTCGAATTCGGCGCGAACGGCCCAAATCGTTCGTTGTTCGCCGAACGCTGCGAACAGCCGATGTTCGAGTCGAACCTATGTTCGACTCGAACACCGAGCTCATCCCTATTCCCGAGTCGGGCTCGGGGTGAATTTTTCATACCAAAAGTGGTAACCCCGAGCCAGACTCGGGATTGCATTGCATTATCCAGGGAAAGTTACTTACCTTGTCCCCTGGATCCTGCGATGTCTCCCCACTGTGTCTGTGAGCTGTCATCTTGCTCGATTCACACTGCCGAGCTCCGTTCCCTACGAGCGTTGCAACGCAAAGGGACGGAGTTTGGCGTCAAATTCAAAAAGTGAAAAAAGCACAGTATACGTGTAAGGCTGGCTGCAGGCCAGCCTGTATTTGTGGGAGGAGGCTGAGAGGGCTACTTAAGCCACCTCCCCTGTCGGGTCTGGGTTGCCGTCGTTTCTGGGCTACTTCCGATTTTGGCAGAGCAGCGGTCGGCTGCAGCAGTCTTGTGGGCACACGCTGGGCATCCTCCTATCCATCTTCTTTCCTGGGCTCATGCCGGCTTCAGAGGGGGGGCCACTTGCCCGCTCATCCATCCATCAACACACGTTGGGACTCATGCAGGCAGCAGGGAGGCGGGTCGCCCGCCCTCCACCCACTCACTCCTCCGGGCGCACGCCGCCATCTTTTGCAGGGCCGCCCGCTCCTCCACCCTGTCTGTTTCCCGGGCTCACGCTGAGTGGGGGGGGGGCGTCCATCCATCCACCCACCCACTCCTCTGAGCACAAGCCGGCATCTTGCAAGGCCGCCTACTAGTCTACTCGGCTGTTCATCCTTTCCCGGGGCTCTGAGTATCAAGAGGAGGGGGGGCGTCGTCCATGCGGGTGTCGCGTCCATGCTGGTATAGTGAGAGGGGGGGGCGTCCATGCTGGTATAGTGAGAGGGGGGGGCCGTCCATGCTGGTATAGAGAGGGGGGGCGTTCATGCTGGTATAGTGAGGGGGGGCCGTCCATGCTGGTATAGAGAGGGGGGCGTCCATGCTGGTATAGAGAGGGGGGGGCGTCCATGCTGGTATAGAGAGGGGGGGCGTCCATGCTGGTATAGTGAGGGGGGGCCGTCCATGCTGGTATAGAGAGAGGGGGGGCGTCCATGCTGGTGTCAAAAGATGGGGGGCTGTCCATGCTGGTGTCAAGAGGGGGGGCGTCCATGCTGGTGTCAAGAGGGGGGGGCGTCCCTGCTGGTGTCAAGAGGGGGGGGCCGTCCATGCTGGTGTCAAGAGGGGGGGGGCCGTCCTTGCTGGTGTCAAGAGGGGGGGGCCGTCCATGCTGGTGTCAAGAGGGGGGGCCGTCCATGCTGGTGTCAAGAGGGGGGGCCGTCCATGCTGGTGTCAAGAGGGGGGGGCCGTCCATGCTGGTGTCAAGAGGGGGGGGCCGTCCATGCTGGTGTCAAGAGGGGGGGCCGTCCATGCTGGTGTCAAGAGGGGGGGGCCGTCCATGCTGGTGTCAAGAGGGGGGGCCGTCCATGCTGGTGTCAAGAGGGGGGGGCCGTCCATGCTGGTGTCAAGAGGGGGGGCCGTCCATGCTGGTGTCAAGAGAGGGGGGCCGTCCATGCTGGTGTCAAGAGGGGGGGCCGTCCATGCTGGTGTCATGAGGGGGGGCCGTCCATGCTGGTGTCATGAGGGGGGGCCGTCCATGCTGGTGTCAAGAGGGGGGGCCGTCCATGCTGGTGTCAAGAGGGGGGCATCCATGCTGGTGTCAAGAGGGGGGGGCGTCCATGCTGGTGTCAAGAGGGGGGGGCCGTCCATGCTGGTGTCAAGTTCACCTGCCTGGAACCCAGGCCATGCATCATGGAGGGGACACCCGCACGCCTTCTGGTTCTCACCCTGGCTCCGTGGGGGGGGCGCTCATCCGCCTGCACACCTCCCGGTACTCACGTGGGGTTTAATGGGGGGGGGTTGCGTTTTTGCCCCAGCTTTTTCTTCCCCAGCATTTCTGTTATTTCGTTTCTACCCCTGCATTTCTGTGATTTCATTTTCTGCCCAGCTTTTCTGTCGTTTCATTTTGCCCCAGCATTTCTGTCATTGCATTTCTGCCCCCAGCATTTCTGTCATTGCGTTTCTGCCCCCAGCATTTCTGTCATTGTGTTTCTGCCCCGGCATTTCTGTCATTGCATTTCTGCCCCCAGCATTTCTGTCATTGCGTTTCTGCCCCGGCATTTCTGTCATTGCGTTTCTGCCCCGGCATTTCTGTCATTGCGTTTCTGCCCCGGCATTTCTGTCATTGCGTTTCTGCCCCGGCATTTCTGCCCCAGCATTTCTGTCATTGGGTTTCTGCCCCAGCATTTCTGTCATTGCGTTTCTGCCCCAGCATTTCGGTCATTGCGTTTCTGCCCCAGCGTTTCTGTCATTGCGTTTCTGCCCCAGCATTTCGGTCATTGCGTTTCTGCCCCAGCGTTTCTGTCATTGCGTTTCTGCCCCAGCGTTTCTGTCATTGCGTTTCTTCCCCGGCGTTTCTGTCATTGCGTTTCTGCCCCGGCGTTCCTGTCATAGCGTTCTGCCCCGGCGTTCCTGTCATAGCGTTCTGCCCCGGCGTTCCTGTCATAGCGTTCTGCCCCGGCGTTCCTGTCATAGCGTTCTGCCCCGGCGTTCCTGTCATAGCGTTCTGCCCCGGCGTTCCTGTCATAGCGTTCTGCCCCGGCGTTCCTGTCATAGTATTTCTGCCCAAGTATTTCTGTCTGCGTTTTCTGCCTCAGCATTTCTGCCCCAGGATTTCTGTCTGCGTTTTCTGCCTCAGCATTTCTGCCCCAGGATTTCTGTCTGCGTTTTCTGCCCCAGGTTTCCTGTCTGCGTTTTCTGCCCCAGGATTTCTGTCTGCGTTTTCTGCCCCAGGATTTCTGTCTGCGTTTTCTGCCCCAGGATTTCTGTCTGCGTTTTCTGCCCCAGGATTTCTGCCCCAGGATTTCTGTCTGCGTTTTCTGCCCCAGGTTTCCTGTCTGCGTTTTCTGCCCCAGGTTTTCTGTCTGCGTTTTCTGCCCCAGGTTTTCTGTCTGCGTTTTCTGCCCCAGGATTTCTGTCTGCGTTTTCTGCCCCAGGATTTCTGTCTGCGTTTTCTGCCCCAGGATTTCTGTCTGCGTTTTCTGCCCCAGGATTTCTGTCTGCGTTTTCTGCCCCAGGATTTCTGTCTGCGTTTCCTGCCCCAGGATTTCTGTCTGCGTTTCCTGCCCCAGGATTTCTGTCTGCGTTTCCTGCCCCAGGATTTCTGTCTGCGTTTCCTGCCCCAGGATTTCTGTCTGCGTTTTCTGCCCCAGGATTTCTGTCATAGCATTCTGCCCTAGCTTTTCTGTCATAGCGTCTCTCCCCTAAGGTTTTCTGTTGTTGCGTGTCCGTCGTAGCATTCTGCCCCAGTATTTCTGTCTCTGCGTCCAGTCTCAGCATTTCCGTCATAGTGTATCTGCCTCGGGTTTTCTGTCATGGCGTTTCTGCTCAGCGTTCTGCCCCAGGATTCTGGCATTGCATTTCTGCCTCAGCGTTCAGTTTCAGCATTTCTGTCTCAGCGTTCTGCCCCCAGGACTTCTGTCATTGCGTTTCTGCCTCAGCGTTGCAGTCTCAGCATTCCCATCTTCACATTTCTGCCTCAAACGTTTCGGTCTCAGCATTTCTGTCCTTGCATTTCTGCCCCAAGATTTCTGTCGTAGCATTTCCGCCTCAGCGCTCAGTCTCAGCATTTCCGTTGCAACGTTTCAGTCTTAGCGTTTTTCAGAGGGGTGTTGTGGTTCAGTCATGGCATGCTCCAGTAGCTGTTCTCATCTTCGTTGGTTACCATGTTACCATGTATCATTTTATCTTCGTTCATGTTTGTACCTGGGTTAGTTAGCTAGGGCTCACTTTTTGGGATCTGTCACTTCTACAGATCCATACGGGCTGAGGTTTCGTTTGTTAAATGATTGTTGACCACAATCTTCTCGCCCGTATACCATACGTTATACGATGCACGTTCATTCATTACACCTATACGATCACCCACCACGGTCCGTGGGTACACCAGCCCTGAGTGTTCAGTTTAATTACCTGTCTCTGCGCTACAGGTTACTCGGGCTCACTCGCCACTCACACAAGCGTGGGGGGGGTCATCCGTCATCAGGTTCATGTACGCGCGGTGGTCTTGTCACTTCTGCATGTTCTCTTTCTTAGGTAGGCTCGTTGTTGTTCTCATGTCTGGTTGTCTGTCATTTTCTCTAGTTTGTGTTCTCAGGTTGAGCTACGCTGGCATCTTCGCCATTATCAACCATGCTTGCACTCGCTTCCATCAGTCCTGCCCGTTGCCAGGGATAGTTGATTGGTGCGGATGTCATTCACCACTGGGCTCACCCTTGGGTAGGAAGCAGTCTTCATTTTCTTTCAGTTGTCCTTCTGTTGGTGAGGCCCTGGTCACCACCTAGGGTTTCACAGTCTCTCTCAGGGTGTGTGCTGAGCCACGGCCCCTTGTTGGCCACAGGGGTGGGTTTGGGTAACGTCGTCATGTTTCTGGGTTCCGCTAGCGGCTCTGATCTCGTTTGGGCATGTCTGCATCATGCCATGAGACTTTCTTGCCCAGAATGGAGTCTGACCCTCCTTCCTCGATGCAGGATTCAGACTCGGTTGTCAGGTCACAGGCGGTGGCACGACCCGATCGAGTCAGGTGGGACCAGTGTTCTGTGTTCTGTGTCTTCTCCATGCTTAACGATGCTCATTGCCATAGCGCTTTGGCCTTATCCGCCGACTCCTGCAACCCATCCATCAGGTATCCAGCCCTACAACTCCTGCCAGTTGTCCATTTTTGCCCTCTCCCTCTCTCTTCCCCATACCTAGTTTGGGTAGGCCGGGGGCACATCTCTGATGTCCGGTTGAAGTAGTACGATCTTCTCGCCCATCGGTTGCAGAGGCTCCTCGGGCCAGCCTTTGCTTCCTTTCCCCCACGCATCCTCTCATTTACTAGCAAGTCATTCTCATGTCTGGGTTGTGCCGGGCATCAGGCTTATTCCATTCTTGCACGGGACCGGGTTCAGATACTGTTGCCATCCGGGTGCGTGCTACTTAACTGACGATTTGTTACCTTCCCTTCTTCACACCTCAGGCCTTGGTTCATTAGGGTTATCGCTGTCACACTCGAAGACTCTGACGAAAAATACAGTACACTGTAATCTTACAGATTACAGTACTGTATCAAATAATTACATATCCCCTTTGTCCCTAGTGGTTTGTCCAGTGTCCTGCAAGCAGTTTTATACTATAAAAACTGTTCTTTCTGCCTGGAAACTGGAGATTGTCTATAGCAACCAAAAACTGTCCCTTTACGTCAAAAATGGTTTTAGAACGGCTAGAAAACAGCGATAATAAATTAGAATCACTTGCAGAATTGAGCGATAGCGATTTGTTGGGAAATTCGTCATCAAACACTGAAAGTAATGACAGCGACAATTCTGCAACTGAGCAAATTTCAGTGTTTTTGATTTGATTACATTATTGAATCATTTTTATTACAATTACATTACTTTTTGTTATAATTATTTATAGTTATTTATTATATTATACTTTATGATTTTATTTTGCAAACTTTATCATATCCGGGATGTCTACTAGACTCTTGTTTGGACAGATTTAAGTGAGTTATTCCTAAGAATTACAGGCCTACAATATAAAACGCCAAATTTCCATGCAAATTAATGGTACCGCTTTCAGCACCAAAAATCTGAAATCATCATACCGCCAGGGAGGTTATGGGTGTCCTGGCCCTAACCCTCTCTACCACAGTTCTGTTCAAGAGACAATAAATCTCTTTGCATTCAAAAAGTGTCTGGCGCCTACCATTTCATCTTGCATTACACCCACCATGCCTTGTAACCCACTCTACACAAAAGGACGTCAGCTTTCCCTGACTTTGGAGGTCACCATTAGGCCTCAAAGGACTCTGGACTTTGCTACATTTGGCGCCCAACATGGGGCAAAGGCATTATTGCTACAGCAGTCGCCCATAGCAACCGGCTACAGCTACAAAAGAAAGATTATACTATTATCAATTTACTGATGATGATGGTCAAGAAATAAGATTGTACCTTTGTGCATTATGGACACAGGGATCAATTTAATTACAAATACAGGTACTTGTTGGCACTATAGGGAAAACAGGTCTTCATCATTAGGAGGGGTGCATCCATGTTAGTAATGACAATGGCCTCTTGCCCACAATCCTGGGGTAGTAGGGTAGTATCGGAAATTTGGACCTTCTTTTTGGATGATACTCTCTGACTATTTGAAAACCCTCAAGCTACATAAAGAAGTTATATCTCAACTTCAGGCAAAATGTTACTCTTATGCCGCGTACACACGATCGGACATTCCGACAACAAAACCGTGGATTTTTTTCTGACTGATTTTTGCTCAAACTTGTCTTGCATACACATGGTCGCACAAATGTTGTCGGAAATTCCAATCGCCAAGAACGCGGTGACAAACAACACTACAACGAGCCAAGAAAAATTAAATTCAATGATTCCGAGGATGCGTCAAATTAATTCCGAGCATGCGTAAGATTTTTGTGCGTCGGAATTGGATACACACGGTGGAAATTTCCGACAAGAACTTTTGTTGTCGTAAAAATTGAGAACCAGCTCTCAATCATTTGTTGTCGGAAATTCCGACAGCAAATGTCCGATGGAGCCTACACATGGTCGGAATATCCGACCAAAAGCTCACATCGAACATTTGTTGTCGGAAATTCCGATCGTGTGTACGCGGCATTAGTTTTGGATAGAGTGGTAAGAACCTTGGTAAGAATTTTTTGCATGTTTCTAGGACGAGAGTTTCATTTACCTACTGTTTCCGTGATACACTGTCACAACCTGACATAAGATGTCTCTAAGAAAGGGAAAATCTCACAATATAGGATACAGTATACCCCTGACAGGGATTCTAATCATTTCTCAATTTATTAGCTGTATAAGATGTTTTAGTCCAAGAAACGTTTTAAACAAACTTTAAGGGAGACAAGCATTTCTTACTAGGCGCTCCTAACGTCAAAATTCGAACTTCTGAATAGCGACTTCCATTTCATGATCATAGAGACAGCAGAAAAAGGCGATGGCCAGTTCTACACATATCTACTAGTTTCACAAGATTACCTTATTCTAGGAAAATGCCCATTCCCCTCCATGGCATCCACAGAGAAAATAATCCCCATCTGTACTAGTCCGGGCATAAAGTAACAACATCAGTGCTGGCAAGGACATATATCTACAGTATGTTGTACATATGTAGTCAAAGAAAAAGGGATAAAGAGGTCTCTGCTATACAGAATACACAGAAGGAATGTATTACATAGACAATTGGCAAGTTATCAAACTGCTGAAGACAAATGAAATGAGAGACTTAATCAGAGACTGCTTGTAATTAGAATGTACAGGCCGTCCCCCAGTTACATTCAAGTTACGAACGACTCATACTTGTGTAGCGGGGTCCTCAAATTGATGGGATACACCTGGGCAATAGTGTGACCCAGGTGTATAATTGTGTTAGGATTCAGACCCCTTTTTGTTTCGTGGAGGATTGGAGGATGTAATATTCCCCTTTGCCTGTGGGTGGCGAGGTACCCACAGGCTTCAGGTAGAATCATCCCCTGTAGTGCTCCCTGTTTGGTCTCTTCCCGGAGATGGTATGGCTGGGGCGGGGAACCCGCCGGGCCGTTGAAGGGAGGAGATAAAAGGGGGAGACGCCCTGACCACGAGGTCGTCGTCTTGCGGAGAAGGAGGTCCTCGGAGGAGGAGGGCTGCGGCCCGCACCCAGGCACCTTAGGCCTGGGTGCTGGAGATCCAGGAGTCTGGTCCAGGTGCCCATGGCCTGGTCCGGAGTCATGTTGGCGTCCATCCCAGGCACCTTTAGCCTGGGGTGAGGTACTATGGAGGAGGCCTGGGGCCCAGTACCTTCGACTGGGTCCCGCTAGGGTGGACTGTCCGAGGGTCCCTGAGCGGAGGGACTCGTACCTGAGGTGAGGAGGCCAGAGAGGTTACCCACTGGAGACCCGGAGCAGCACCAACCCGGTGACAGTGGGCCTCTGGGAACTCTCTTGGGGGGACACATCCCCCTGATAGGGGCCACAGCGCATCGAAGAGGGCTCCATTGCTGTTCATAGGGGTTGAAGGAAGAGGCCCCATCCTTCCGGTTCTGTAACAGCCGGATTGGCTTAGGCGCCGCTGGTCATAGTACAGTGGCATAGAACTGAAACTTTAGGAAGTGCCTTGATCTGCTCGGCCCACCGTTGGCAAGGTTATAGGTCCCAACCAGTTTGCTGTAAAAGAACTGTTTATTGTGCTTTGCGTATTGGAGTGAGAAATAAACAAGTGTTGGACCTTTCTCCGGTGTGTGTACTCCAGTTACTGGAAACAAAGGGGAGGCTGGTGAGCTTGCAATTACAGACTCAGTGCATTCACAGAACACACCGGCCCGAGGAAACATCAGGAAGTGGCCTTCACCTCCCTACTACAATGGGGAGGACATGGGCCGTGGCGCATCTCACTCTCACAACCCAGGAACCCCTAGACATGAGTTGGTGTGTAACAGATGAAGAAGTTGGAGAGAGGGTGAGGCCGCTACACGTGGGGGCTCGTGAGTCCGGGATAGAGTGTGTTCTAAAGATGGACTTGAGAATGTCTACATTTGAACTTTGCTGCCCAGAGGAGTTCCGAGCAGATCGGCCATATTACTGGCCAAAGTGCGTCCCTGCTCGGAGTTGTGGAAATGACCCTAACAAGGGAAAGGCCCATGCGGAGGAGCGGAAAAAGGGAGAGGTCCAGCCGTGTGACGTACTGCACGTGGGGACTGTTAACGCACTGCGCCACGAGGCACCCCATGGCGACATCGTTCGTGGGCGGAGTCAAGAAGAAGCCCGCGAAAATGTACAGCTCATGGGAGGAGTCTGGCCAAGTGTGGGGATACACGTGGAGACTCCGGCGCGGGGTCAGTGCATGATGGAGCAGCAGATAGTCGGGATGACCTCAAGTGCCCCGTGGATTATGGTTCCTCACCCCACGAGAATGACTTCCTTTGCTGCTCCCATCACAGACACGGGGATAAGACTTAGGCCCCGAGGGCGGTTGGCTCTGTACACTTGCAGAGACACGGAGGCCCTCGGTGTGATCTGTCCCGGCTGCTCGGGACTGGTGGTCACCCTGAAGCCATTCGGGCGATGTGAGGAGTGCAGAGAATTCCTTTTTGAGGTTGAGTCGTCCACAGCAAGGCCCCGGGCCCTTCGCCTCAACCACCTCACGGGTACTGCTACTCCGGAAGGGGAGGTCAAGGCCTCTGTCGAGGTTCCCGTGCGCGCTGACCAGGGCGATGGACTGCCCAACAGAGAAAAATCCGAGGATGCTGCCTCGGTCGCCACAAGTTCTCTGCTCCCACCCCCGAAGAGGAAAGTTGGCCTAGTACAGGCATCCTATGGACGTGGTCGAGCTTCACCCCGCTGCTTGCCTGGCCTGGATGGCGCCGGTCGAGAAGGAAGTCCCGGACATCCCAGTCTACAAGGGTCAGGTGAGCCAGGGGCTGGGACTGTGGTGGTGGTTGGAGGTGTCGGGGGCCCATTGGAGGTGGAGCCCCCCAGGGAGGTTGATTCTGTGTCCACCGGAAGATATCTGCCTGCGGAGATGTATGACACCTCCGACCTAGAGTCGCTGTCTGATTGCGGAGATGATGGCGAGATAGACGAACTGTTCAGCCGCAAGGGCTGGGATAGAGTGCCACTTCTTGCTTCCCGTGCGGTACGGGATTCACCTATGTACACAGGAGACAGCACGCCTCGGGTGGAAGACCCGCAGCTTACGAGGGAACCTACCCCTCCACCTGTGTCCTCAGCTACTGTTACCTCACCTACTTTGGTTGTGGGGACACCCCGCGCTTCTCTGAGAGCGCCGAAAGTCATTTCCAGGGAGCTGGTAAAGGTACCTCGGCATCCGGAAGCTATTGTGCTGCCTGGAATTGGAGAGAAAGCCACTATGCCACCTTTGGCCCGCTTGCAGAGACTGTTTTGCCATAAAGTAGCTCGGGAATATGGGTGGGAGTACCCGTATCTACCCCGGGACTTGCTGTATGAGGTGGAAGTCTGGAGAACAAGATGGTATGACGAGTTTGTGTGGGACAAGTTGAAGGTGCCCCATGCTCGCAGGTACCTGGAATGTGTGCCGGCAGTGTCTAAGAGGTTTGAGGACTGCAAGGCTGAATGGAAATTGGGGCGCCATATCCATGCTGACAAGATAGTCATTTGCAGAAGAGAAGGAGAAGATGTCGAGTATTCGATAGAGGCATTTGACAAACACCTGAAACCCCTGTACCTGCCGGATCCAAAGTTTTACTTATAGGAGAAAAGAACTCCTGTTTATTTCTTTTGTGCACTTGAACTTTCTGGAAGAGCCATTCCCAGACACGCAGGACTGTGCCCTGTTTTTTTTTTTTTTTTGTTTTTTGTTTTTTGTTTGGGCTTTTCTTTTTCTCGTTGGAGACTTGGGGACTGTTGTGTTTTCGTGTTTCCCCTTTTCTTCATGTGCCAAAGGCAAGGACATTTGGGAATAGTGGCAGAGTAGGGAAAAGCTGGAAGAACGAAGATTCGTTGAGTGTCATGACCGCGGCGCTGTCACCAGGTGGCAGTGTTGCGCAACAAATGTTTGAAAATGTTTCACACACACATCACCTTGCTTGTTGGAGTGAGTGGGTCTCTCGGCTGACGGGCCCACTCATCCCAAATGACACAAAATTATGTTAGGATGTTGTTTTTCTTTCCCCTGCAGGAGAATCGTCAGTCAAGATCATTGAGAGTGGGTGGCTCTTAGACAGTGTGGGAGAGGGGTTGTGATTATGCAGATGTTAAAAATGTTTTATGACATAAGTTGTTTTATATGTTCCCCATTCCCTGAGCAGGTCTTGGCACTTGGGAAAAATTTAGAGGAATTGCTTCAGGGGTTTCACTCCATGCCACCAATTGATGGGAGGTATGGGTGTGCACCTGACGCTGGGGACCAGCGTCAAATTACAGGGGGGAGTGTGTAGCGGGGTCCTCAAATTGATGGGATACACCTGGGCAATAGTGTGACCCAGGTGTATAATTGTGTTAGGATTCAGACCCCTTTTTGTTTCGTGGAGGATTGGAGGATGTAATATTCCCCTTTGCCTGTGGGTGGCGAGGTACCCACAGGCTTCAGGTAGAATCATCCCCTGTAGTGCTCCCTGTTTGGTCTCTTCCCGGAGATGGTATGGCTGGGGCGGGGAACCCGCCGGGCCGTTGAAGGGAGGAGATAAAAGGGGGAGACGCCCTGACCACGAGGTCGTCGTCTTGCGGAGAAGGAGGTCCTCGGAGGAGGAGGGCTGCGGCCCGCACCCAGGCACCTTAGGCCTGGGTGCTGGAGATCCAGGAGTCTGGTCCAGGTGCCCATGGCCTGGTCCGGAGTCATGTTGGCGTCCATCCCAGGCACCTTTAGCCTGGGGTGAGGTACTATGGAGGAGGCCTGGGGCCCAGTACCTTCGACTGGGTCCCGCTAGGGTGGACTGTCCGAGGGTCCCTGAGCGGAGGGACTCGTACCTGAGGTGAGGAGGCCAGAGAGGTTACCCACTGGAGACCCGGAGCAGCACCAACCCGGTGACAGTGGGCCTCTGGGAACTCTCTTGGGGGGACACATCCCCCTGATAGGGGCCACAGCGCATCGAAGAGGGCTCCATTGCTGTTCATAGGGGTTGAAGGAAGAGGCCCCATCCTTCCGGTTCTGTAACAGCCGGATTGGCTTAGGCGCCGCTGGTCATAGTACAGTGGCATAGAACTGAAACTTTAGGAAGTGCCTTGATCTGCTCGGCCCACCGTTGGCAAGGTTATAGGTCCCAACCAGTTTGCTGTAAAAGAACTGTTTATTGTGCTTTGCGTATTGGAGTGAGAAATAAACAAGTGTTGGACCTTTCTCCGGTGTGTGTACTCCAGTTACTGGAAACAAAGGGGAGGCTGGTGAGCTTGCAATTACAGACTCAGTGCATTCACAGAACACACCGGCCCGAGGAAACATCAGGAAGTGGCCTTCACCTCCCTACTACAATGGGGAGGACATGGGCCGTGGCGCATCTCACTCTCACAACCCAGGAACCCCTAGACATGAGTTGGTGTGTAACAGATGAAGAAGTTGGAGAGAGGGTGAGGCCGCTACACTTACGAACGGATTTTTCACCAATCCTTGTTTCCACGACAACCTAACATTTTCAAAATATAATTATCACAGGGACAGAAAGTGAGGTGAAATCTTCTGAACAGGGGCACAGACAGCAAAACAAACATTGCAGGGGTGTAAACCCTTCCCTATGCTATCCAAAAAAAACTATGTAGCGGGGTGCTATATTTAGGGGGAGCATCTGAGTGGTAATTAGGCTCAGATGCACTAATTGTTAGGTTTCATGGACCATTTCTGTCCCTGGGAGATAGTACTGATGTGCAGTTCCCTGGGGCCTACAGGTGGCGCCGTTGCCATAGGCCCGGGTTGAACTGTGGTACAAGGTTGTGCCTTTTCTTGTCTCCTCTCGGCAGCAGTACGGCGGGGCAGGGAACCTGCTGTGCCTGTCGGGAGAGGGTATAAAAAGCGGCCATCTTCCAGTTGGGTCGTTCGTCCACGCCCAAGCACCTTAGGTCTGGGTGGTGTGTGTCGCCTCCGGGTGCTCTAGGCCCGGAGGCCTGGTCGGTTCTGCGCTCAGGCACTTTAAGCCTGGGTGCGTGAGGATTGTCTTCAGGTACCCTAGGCCCGGAGACGGAGCTGCTGTTCCATCCCAGACACCTTCAGTCTGGGGTAAGGTACTTTGGCGAGGGCCCGGAACTCAGCAACCTTCGGCTGGGGTCCGCTAAGGATCGAGACTCCCAGGGATCTGCCTTGCGAGGGGACCCGTATCCAGGACGAGGAGGCCAGGAAGGTGACCCTTTCTGAAGACCCAGCGCAGAGTCGTGGTGACAGAGGGAGCCTCTGGTAACTCTCTGGAGGGATGTTCTTATCCTGAAAAGGGGCTAAGTTACTCAAGGAAGGAAGTGCGGGTTCTTTATGTCACAGTGGCAGTGACTCTACGCACACCAGGTCAGTGGCAGTGACTTGCAACTATTCATCAGGTCAGTGGCAGTGACCAACCTCATGGTCCGTGGCAGGGACGTGCGCCAAGCCTGTTCGTGCAAAGCAGAACAGGAGAAACCTTGAATAAGGTTTGTGCCTGGACCTCCTCCCACCTTATCTGACCCGTGTTTGTCTCAACCTGTCTGCTCTCAAAGAGACTATTTATTGCCCTTAAGAATAAATAAGAAGTTGGACTTTTCAGTTGGTTTGGACAGTTGCTTACTGGGGAGAACTAAGGACTTGTTTCTGGCTACCCCAGAAACGAGGTCAGCTCTGGAGGTTTTAAACACTGGCTGCAAGCAGGCCCGAGAAACTATCACCGCTCAAGCTCCCCATCCAGGAGGGTACGGGCTTGTGGTGCGGTGTGCCTCAGTCTTTCCTGCGAAGGAGCCAACACATAAGAAAAGCAGGTAAAGGCTGAAGTGGGTGCGCTACAACTACAAATTATTTTTTGGCTGGAGTTACACCTAAAAAATAAATAAAAAATGTACCTGTTCCAGCTTACATACAAAGTCAAATTAAAGTGGTTGTTAACCCACTTATTGTTGTTACTACAATCCCCTCTGTTATAATAAATGCTGTGCCGCACTGTATGTGTTTTCTAAAAAATCTGCCAATAAATACCATATATTGTAGCGCCGATTGGCGGTCAAAAACTGCCAATCTCTCCTCTCTCCAGGTCTGACAGCAAAGTGGGTGGAGACATGAAACCCCTGCTGATGTCAGCTGGGAGAAGGAGAGGAGAGGAGGAGAGAGACGGCTGGTCACGTAACCGCAGAGCGGCACTATAAAGTAAAGTAATTTATTAGCGGATTTTTTAGAAAACACATACAGTGGGGCACATAATTTATTATAACAGAGGGGATTGACGTAACCACAATAAGTTATGATACCAGCAGGAAGGATGGGGGGGCAGGCACTGCTACGAGATGACAGGGAGAGAGGGGGAGGAGGACACAGGAGCACAGAGGAGAGCAGAAAGCAAGGCTGTGGATGACAGAGGCACGTAAACTGACCACGATGTCAGGGCTCAGCAGCCATGATAAACCATGGTCAGTTTGCAGAGGGGAGGGTATAGCTAGGCAGGATCAGCCAGGTATTTCAGGTGTTACAGAGGGCCAAATTACACAGCAAAAGCAATGTGCTGTATAACATGCTTTAAGGCAACAGGATCCAATTTATTTATTTTTTTAGGTTAACAAACACTTTAAGGACAAACCTACAGACCCTATTTTTGTTCGTAACCCGGGAGCTGCCTGTAATTGGTTGAGAAACTTAAATATATAGGGATATTTGGAACATTACAATTAAGTTGGCCATAGATGAGTAAGTTTGTTCGTTTCTCTAATCATTGTTGGGTTAAATCGATGCTTATTTTCGATCACAGTGACGAGAAAATGCGAAGAAGAATTTTCTAAAGACCCTTTTACACGGGCGGACCAATTAGATCCGCCTGTCAGTTTTTCAGGCAGACTGGATCAGACCAGATCAGACCCTCCAGTTTCCTGTATGGTACAGTGACATCCGATCCTATCCACAGGTGGTCCGTTTACATCCGAACACCCATAGAGAAGAGCGGGCTGTGTCTGTGTCCGCTTTGCATAAGTGGTGCGGACACAGACCAGCCATCCACCTGCTCAGTGGGGATCAGCAGACATATTACCCACTGAGCAGGTGGACTTCAATAGAGCCTGCACCGTGTGTAAGGGGCCTAACAGTGTATGTGTTTTTTTTCTTAGGTAAAGTCCATTTATTCAAAAATCGAAGGTTAAAGAATAAGTTCACCTTTTAACATAAAAATTATAAACGTACTCTTTTTTTTCCAGTTTTAAAAAAATGTGCATTTACTATTTTTTGTATTAGGAGCCTGGAAAGCATTGCACCAGTGATCGGCAGATCGCTAATGCCATGCAGGTCTCCTGCAGACTGTTAGTGTAAGCTGTCTGCCCACACATTGTATGGGCAGGCAGTTTTACATTGCTAGGAGGAATCAATGAACTTCCACGGCGCTCAATAGAGCCATGGTAGTTCACTGAGAACTAGAAGCCGACAGTCACAAAAGCTGTTGGTAGTTGTAGTCCATACCTTCACAGAACACTACGAATTAATGATGTGGCCAGGGTGGGCTGGGCCCCACACGACTGCAACACGGCTGCATTTTCTTTAGATTGTGGCAGCAAGCAGGAGGAGAGGATCACCTGCTTGCTGTCAAACAGGGGAATCGGGGGCCGGTACATTTGTAACATGTTACACCCTGAATATGGGTGTAACCAGGGGCAGATTGACAACTAATGGGGCCCCCGGGTAATAGAAGATCATGGGGCTTCCTGTGTCCAAGCACACACTCAAGCCACACCTACACAAATCCCCATCTACATATTGCACACACACTACATGGGAAGCAGCAGAGCACATTATGGGGCACACCAGTGCACATTACAGGGGGTGACAAAGCAGGGCACATTATGGGCTCATTACTGGGCACATAGTAGGACACAGGGCAAATCATGGGGCGCACAGTAAGGCACATCACATGGCACACAGCAGAGCATGGGGCACAACACAGGGCATGGGGCACATAGTAGGGCATATTACAGGGCACATCATGGGGCACAGGGCACATCAGGAGGTACACAGCAGGGCACTGAGCACATCAGAGGACACAGGGGGTCACCGTGGGGGATTGAGGACACAGGGGGTCACTGTGGGGGTGGAGGACACAGGGGGACACTGTGGGGATGGAAGACACAGGGGGTCACTGTGAGGGGGTGGAAGACACAGGGGGTCACTGTGAGGGGGTGGAAGACACAGGGGGTCACTGTGAGGGGGTGGAAGACACAAGGGAACACTGCGGGGGGTGGAGGACACAAGGGGACACAAGGGGGGTGGAGGACACGGGGGGTGGAGGACACAGGGGACATTGTGGGGGGTGGAGGACACAGGAGGACATCGTGTGGGGTAGAGGACACCGTGGGGGGTGGTGGACACAGTGGAAGGAGTAGGAAACAGGGGGACACCGTGGGGGGAGAGGACACAGGGGGACACCGTGGGGAGTGGAGGACACAGGGGGACACCGTGGGGAGTGGAGGACACAGGGGGACACCGTGGGGAGTGGAGGACACAGGGGGACACCGTGGAAGGAGGAGGACACAGGGGGACATCGTAAAAGGAGGAGGACACAGGGGGACATCGTAAAAGGAGGAGGACACAGGGGGACATCGTAAAAGGAGGAGGACACAGGGGGACACCGTGGGGTGTGGAGGACACTGGGGGACAACATTGGGGGAAAGGACACAGGGGGACACTGTGGGAGGTGGAGCGCACACAAGGACACCGTGGAGGGAGAAGACACATGGGGGAACTGTAGGGGGTGGAGGACACTGTGGTGGGATCACCGGGAGAGTATCATGGCATGGGCCCTCCTGCGGTCCTGTTGGGGCCTAGGCCCCCTACATCTGTACTGGCTGCCACCTGCTCACGTCCCCACGATGGCGGCCATGGTGCCTCCAGACTGCAGTAAAAAAAAAATTGTGCAGAGCGAGCGCCTCACCCAATGCATGTAATGATAACAATGCTCACAGCGCGCTGCTCCCGCCCGGCCCCTCCTTTCTTCTCATTCGTCTAAGGTGATATCATGTACTGTTCAAGCATCTGGGGTGGACGGGAGGGAAGGAGGGGCCGGCGGGGAGCAGAACGCTGTGAGCTGTGTTATTACAGCTGCTTCCCTGCTACACTGCATGTGATGCAGAGCCTCTCATTGGGCCCCCTGACGGTGCCCGAGTGCCCGATGGGTCAGTCCGCCCCTGGGTGTAACATGTTACAAAAGGTGAACTTATCCTATAAAAGCAAACATAGTCTTTCAAACGACATTCAAATGTTCTAAGAATTTTCGCACAAATTTTCTCAAGACGTCTTCTAAGATTTTTTGTTCGCCAGCTTAAGACTTAACAGGTCACAAATGAATACATGGCATTGCAGCCTGATTGCATGAGACCTAGACTGGTCAAAATCAAGTAGGCCCTTTGGGGCTGATTTACTACAGGCAAATAGAATGTGCACAATGCGAGTGCAGTTGCTGCAGAGCTTAGTAAATGAGGGAAAACTCTCCTGACTTCCACCATCCAATCATGTGCAAGCAAAAATGCTGTTTTTGCATGTAGATTGGATATTCTATGTAAAGTGAAGCTTTACCCAATTTCCTAAGCTCTGGCGCAACTGCACAGTCTATTTGTCTTTAGTAAATCAACTCCATAATTTAATGGACAGCAAGTAAAAATTCTGCTCCAAATTTTCCTTAGTCTATCAACTATTGCACTCACCTGCTAACATCAGTAGGTGAACCAGCATGCTGAAACCTGAAAGGCACCCAACAGCCAACATCACTGCTATATAGGGCTCAATGGAAGAACAGATGCCTTCTTAAACTCTGCACATTGCAGTCCAAGCTTACCCCATCCTGCTATTTCTAGGCAAACCTACCTTAAACCCTTGCCGACCGCTGCACGACTGTATACGTCGGCAGAATGGCACGGCTGGGCAGATCGACGTATATATATACGTCGCCTTTAAGGCCCGGGTTGTGGGCCTGCACAACCGCCACAAACTTCGTGAGTCTGACCACAGGTCCCGGGGACTCGATGTCTGGCGGGAGTCCCGCAATCGTCTCATGGAGAGGAAGAACGGGGAAATGCTAATGTAAACAAGCATTTCCCCCTTCTGCCTAGTGACAGGACACTGATCACAGCTCCCTGTAATCGGAAGCAGTGATCAGTGTCGTGTCACACGTAGCCCATCCCCCCTACAGTTAGAACACATCCCTAGGACACACTTAACCTCTTCCCCGCCCCCTACTGGTTAACCCCTTCACTGCCAGTCACATTTACACAGTAATCAGTGCATTTTTATGGCACTGATCGCTGTATAAAAGTGAATGGTCCCACAATAGCGCCAAAAGTGTCCGATGTGTCCGCCACAATGACACAGTCTTTATAAAAATCGCTGATCGCCACCATTACTAGTAAAATAAAAAAAACATTAATAAAAATGCTATAAAACTATCCTCTATATTGTAGACGCTATAACTTTTGCGCAAACCAATCATTAAACGCTTATTGCGTTTTTTTTTTTACCAAAAATATGTAGGAGAATACGTATCGGCCTAAACTGAGGAAAAAAATTTTTTTTTTATCTATTTTTTGGGGATATTTATTATAGCAAAAAGTAAAAAATATTGCTTTTTTTTTCAAAATGGTCGCTCTCATTTTGTTTATAGCGCAAAAAATAAAAACCGCAGAGGTGATCAAATACCACCAAAAGAAAGCTCTATTTGTGGTAAAAAAGGAAGTCAATTTTGTTTGGAAGCCACGTCGCACGACCGCGCAATTGTCAGTTTAAGCGACGTAGTGCCGCATCGCAAAAAGTGCTCTAGTCTTTGGCCAGCCAAATGGTCCGGGGCTGCAGTGGTTAAATATATTCCCTGCCACCTGCTGCAGGGTTCCATGCTACAGATGAACTAGTAAGTTATTATTTAATGACAATTAAGCTCAAATTACAAAGCTTACCAGGATACAGATCCTAACAAAAAATGATGGATATTTTTAATGAGTCCAATGAGATTTGAAAATTACAGTCACATGACTTAAAATAATTAGAAATGATTGATTATTAATTAGAAAATAATTTAAATTCCCTACCCCAATCTGTCCGAATATCTCTAACTATAACCACTTTTAGGCGATCCCTAAAACCTTTTCTCTTCAGAGAAGCCTATCCTGCCTCCACCTAACAACTGTACTTTCATTTTCTCCATCAGATCATTCCCCACAGTTATTAACTTTTGTATCACTTGACACACGATCCGAAAATCGGACGACGGATCGTCCCACTTTTTTCGTTTAATAGTCGCAAGTAGAAATTGAATAGGTTACTAAAGTCATGAAAATTCTCGTACGACATAAAAAAAAATCGTAAGTGATGTCATGTGTTGTAATGTATTTGTGTTGTATTTTCGGACGACAACTGTACTGACTAAACGAAAATCGTACGATTAGGTATCACACAAGGAACATTTTCGTGCATGTCCGATAAAATAATATCGGATGAACTTTCATGATCGGCTCACGGAAAGCCCTGTACTAACGATCCGATTATCATACGATTCTTCCTCGGACGATATTTTTCGTACGATATTCGGATTGTGTGTATGGGCCATTAGATTGTAAGCTCTAATGAGTAGCAGGGTTGCCAACCGCCAGTAAATTTACTGACAGTTCGTAAAAATCTGTGATTTTTTTTTACAACTGCCAGTAAAGATTGGGGCTGATAATTTCATGCTGTGTTGGCTTTTATAAGTGTAAATCAAGCAAATCACTTTGTTATAGGTATTGTCAGTGTTTCCAGATCATGTTTATACTGTTCAAATATTCACTGTGTTAGTTTTTGAAAGGGGTTCTGTACTTTGCCAGTAAAAAAAATGTGCTCCGCCAGTAAATTTTCAATTTTTGTCAGTAAAAAATGCTGTGGGAGGTTGGCAACCCTTTGATTCCTCCTGTATTGAACTGTATAGTAACTGTACTGTCTGCCTAACGTTGTAAAGCACTGCGCAAACTGTTATTCAAATCTTGTATAATAATTAGACTTGTGCACAACGGAAAAATTTGTTTAGTTTCGGTTTGTTTCTTTCCGGTCCTGTTGATTCGTAATCATTCGTAATTTTGCTAGACGGGATTTTTCGTGTTCGGACTAATTCGTATTTTCGCAAGCGACATTTTTTGTTAATTTTTAGTTGATTCATAATTCGTACTTTCGGTAGGGTACGTTGTTTTTCGTTGATTCTGGACACAACTCCTACTTTCGTAACTTTTTTTGGGTTCGTTGATTCGTAATTTTCCGTGTCTCTCTCACAACGACGCTGTCTATTATGCCTAATGTGCTTTGAATGGATTTGTACTTTTCTAAATACATAGCAGTTATTTGTAACGATTCGAAATCTCGTATTTTACTTTAGTTTTTTACATGCGGCTATAGCCTCCGCCCCTGTACACCATTTTGAGAGGGTTCAGCACGGTGAGGGAGAAGCAGAGAGCAGAGCAGAGTGTTATTGTGCTTCGAATGGATTAGAAATCTCGTATTTTACTTTCGTTTTTTACATGCGGCTATAGCCTCCGCCCCTGTACACCATTTTGAGAGGGAGTTCAGCACGGTGAGGGAGAAGCAGAGAGCAGAGCAGAGTGTTATTGTGCTTCGAATGGATTAGAAATCTCGTATTTTACTTTTGTTTTTTCATGCGGCTATAGCCTCCGCCCTGTACACCATTTTGAGAGGGAGTTCAGCACGGTGAGGGAGAAGCAGAGAGCAGAGCAGAGTGTTATTGTGCTTCGTATGGATTCGTACATTCGTAACTTTTTTCATAACGAATTATGCCGAAGACATTCGGGCATTCGCTATTTGCGGTATAATTTATTTCGGATTCGGTTTTATTCGTAATTGCTTTGTTCGGAAATTCGAATGCTTCCGAATGTCCGAAAGTTGCTAAATTCGGACGAATTTTGATTCGTTACGAAACGAATTGCACAAGCCTAATAATAATAATAATGATAACAATAAGGACCCTTTTTCTTGTATTGATGTTTTGTGAATTGAGCCTTTATAAAATCATACCTGCGCAAATCCCATTTCCAACTTGGAACTTGACTAAGGTTTCGTTTGACAGTGTAATTTTCTTGGGTCAGGGAAGACCCTGATCTTAGTACAATAGAAATTATATCAATCACTATATATATTTTGTGCATATATGTAGAAAAAGCAGAGATCTTTTGGACCCACTTGTTTAGGCTTTAATAAATTTGAGAATGCTATTGCTAACATTTAACTAGGCACAAATACTAGGATTCCCAGAACTTTAACAGAGACATCCACTTGGCCTAACAGTACATTATTCCATGAGCTACCCCACCCTGTGCTTACTATTCAATGCCAAATACTGTGAAACAGTTATAAGAATCTATTCCCATTGACAAAATGCATCCAACATCTGAATGTTAAGGCAGTTCAGTGTTGTAGCTCTCAACTAAAAAAATCTGAATGGTCTAGGCATATAAACAATTTGTGGAAAGGATAACATTCTTATTATATCCAGGACCATAGCCATATGCTTCTGGATACATCTTCCAAATGAAAAGATGCTAAGAAATGAGAAAGTTCGATTTTTTTTGGTGTAACGTATCCTTTTGTGCATAATTATTTAGGAAAACCTCTTTGCAGCTAGGCACTGAACCTGCACAGATGTTTCCCAATGCAATAATTCCATGTGAATGTTATAAGATTTATGATATCACTTCATGCAAGGGAGTTGGAAGAAAGACAAAGGGACATATTTATGTTCTGAGTGCCAGCCAGTAAGGATTCTGCATGGTGGGATCACACAGTTCCACCACAATGAACTGACCTCCAGGATACTTACCACTGAAACCAACAATGGGGCACAATTCCTTCCACTGACACCAATGATGGGACATATTTCCACTGACAACAAAAATGGGGCACTATTCCTCCCCTTGACACCAACTGATTCTCCCCCTAATACCAAAGATTGGGCATTGTTTACTCCCACTTGGCACAGCCTGCCCCCCCTGAAGTCTGAAGGACAGTAAACTGGCCCTTTCTTTAGAAAGTTTGGAGACCCCAGCTCTAGAATAATGTAAACTTAGTAATAGTAAGGCTTCATAAAAAAAAATGCTGAAAGTGGATAAATGCATCTAAATCAGTCCAAGTGCTTCTAAGCAGTAGGTGTGTTTTGCGCTTAAAGTGGGAGTAAACTCTCTTGGTAGATTTTAATCTATAGGTAAGCCTATAATAGGGCTTATCTATAGGTACAGTAAACATCTCCTAAACATGCACTGTTTAGGAGACATTCACTTTAGATGGAGCCGGTGACATCACTGGCGCATGCGCTAGGGTTGCCACCTCATCCCTTTAAACCCGAACACATATGAATTACACAGGTTCTGAGGCTAATTTAATACAGGTAAGGCACCAAGTGAGTTTAATTACCACCTTAATCAGCCACACACCCTGTGTAATTAATATGTGTTCGGTTTTAAAGGGATGAGGTGGCAACTCTAGCATGCGCTCTGAGGAAAAATACCCGTGCCGTTCTTTCAGACCTCTGTGCCGTAAACAAAGACTCACGCGTGCATACGCAGGAGTGACTTCATCGCGGCTTGGCCATACATACCACCAAAGCCGCAAACTCGGAAGGAAGACCAGGTGAAGGTGGAAGCGCCTACAGCAGTGACAACGCTTCGCTGGTGGGCTTCGTTTTCAGGTAGGTCTGTAATAATTTCCTTTCTAGCACATTATGACTTAAACTGCCCGGGCTCAAACTTTATTTTTTTGCTACAATTTACTACAGTTTTAGATGCTTATTTATGTCAATGGACAGAATTAATATTCTGGCCAATGAAATGCCTCGTACACACGGTCGGACTTCCATCTGACTTTTCCGTGGATTTTTGTCCGAACGGAGTTGGCCGGGCACACCCATAGCATACACACCACAGGACTTTTCTGCAAACTTTCCCAAAACTTTTTCCAACATCACGTGGTTTTTCTGCTCTTTACCGCCACCCTTTGGTCAACTTTTGCTATTGTTGGTTGATTTTAACATTATTTGTTTTGTCCATCGGACAGAAGTCCGATGGTTTTCTGTACACACGGTCGGACTTTGCTCCATCGGACTTTTGTTGGCCAAAGTTTGTCTGTTTGCAGACCGAACTTTTGTCTGATGAAAACCAAAAAAGTTTGTCCGATGGAGCGTACACGGTCAGATTTTTTGGCAAACTTGCTCAAAATGAAGTTTGTTGGCAAAAAGTCTGACCGTGTGTACGGGGCTTAAAACACCTAAGGCGCCTGAACGTGTTTGCAAAATGCCGCTTTAGATGCATTTTTAATGCTGCTCTTCAACTGCCATCAAAAAAAGGTGTTTAGAAGAGCTGGGCAAATGCCTAGTGTGCATGAGGCCTAAACGTTTCATATGAAGTTCAGGTTTATTGTTAAGCCCCGTACACACGGTCGGACTTTTGCCCAACAAACTTAGTTTTAAGCAAGTTGGACCAACAATCCGACCGTGTGTACGCTCCATCGGACAAACTTTTTTGAGTTTGGTTTTGTTTTCATCGGACAAAAGTTGGGTCTGCGAACGGACAAACTTTTGCCCAACAAAAGTCCTATGGAGCAAAGTCCTACTGTGTGTACAGAAAACCATAGGACTTTTGTCCGATGGACAAAGCAACCAATGTTAAAATCAACCAACAATAGCAGAAGTTGACCAAAGGGTGGCGGTAAAGAGCAGAAAAGAGCAGAAAAAACAAGTGATGCAAGAAGTTTTAAGAAAGTTTGCAGAAAAGTCCTGTGGTGTGTATGCTATGGGTGTTCCCGACCAACTCCGTTCGGACAAAAAACCACGGAAAAGTCCGATGGAAGTCCGACCGTGTGTACAGGGCTTTAGGCTTGGATTGTAATTGGAGTTTGGGGTTTAATCCAGGTTAGGGGCTAGGCCAGCCATAGGCCAGCAGGCTGATCAACAAAAAAAATGAATGTATTTCTGCATCCACAGAAGCGAGGTGGAGGGAGGAATCCTCCCCTCTGTGCCATTGCATGCTGACAGCGAGACTCTTCCACGGGCAAAATACACTTGCTGCTCCAGAAAAAAATCCTGACAAGCTGTGCAGCAGAAGTTGATCATTAGATCGACTTCTGTTGATTGGGAGATGCCACACTTGGATCAAAATTTGTCTGGCCCCTGCTAAACCGTCTGAATTTTAACCCATCTATGGCCAGCTTTAGGTTCTTGGGTTAGGCTGAGGTTTCCAGTTAGATTTAGGGCTTTATTAACCACTTCAGCCCGGACCATTTGGCTTTTTTTACTAGTAATGACGGCGATCAGCGATTTTTATCGTGACTGCGACATTATGGCGGACACATCGGACACTTTTGACACCATTTTGGGACCATTGTAATTTTTACAGCGATCAGTGCTATATGCACCGATTACTGTAAAAATGACACTGGCAGTGAAGGGGTTAACCTGTAGGGGCGCTGAAGGGGTTAAGTGTGTCCTAGGGAGTGATTCTAACTGTTAGGGGGCGTGGCTACGAGTGACACGTCACCGATCGCTGTTCCCGATGAGAGGGAACAGACGATCAGTGACATGTCACTAGGAAGAACGGGGAGATGTTGTGTTTACACTGACATCTCCCCGTTCTTAACCACTTCCCGCCCAGTCAATAGGCAATTGACGTCCGGGAAGTGGTTCAGTTATCCACACTGGACGTCATATGACGTCCTGCAGGATAACAGCCGCCGCGCCCGGGGGGGGGGGGGGCGCGCATCGCGGCGATCGGTGGAGCGGTGTGTCAGTCTGACACACCGCTACACTGATCTCGGTAAAGAGCCTCCAGGGGAGGCTTTTTACCACGTGATCAGCCGTGTCCAATCACGGCTGATCACGATGTAAACAGGAAGAGCCGTTGATCGGCTCTTCCTCACTCGCGTCTGACAGACGCGAGTAGAGGAGAGCCGATCGGCGGCTCTCTTGACAGGGGGGTTCGCGCTGATTGTTTATCAGCGCAGCCCCCCCTCAGATACCCACACTGGACCATCAGGGAAGCCCCCCAGGACCACCAGGGAAGCCCCAAGCGTGTGGATGGCCAGGTAAGTCCCTCATGGCCATCCACATGCACAAATACACACAAAAAATATGCCAATCAGCGCCCACAAATGGGCACTGACTGGCACCATCATGGCATGTGATGCCCAGCAATGCCAGCCACCAGTGTCATCAGTGCCACCTACCAGTGTCATCAGTGCCACCTATCAGTGCCCATCCATGCCCATAAGTGCCCACCTATCAGTGCCCGTCTGTGCCACCTATCAGTGCCGCCTATGAGTGCCCATCAGTGCCGCCTATGAGTGCCCATCAGTGCCGCATACCAGTGCCACATATCAGTGCCCATCAGTGCCGCCTATCAGTGCCCATCAGTGTCGCCTTATCAGTGCCCGTTAGTGCCGCCTTATCAGTGCCCGTCATTGAAGTAGAAAAGGTACTTATTTACAAAAAAAATGAACAGAAACAAAGAAAAACTTATTTTTTTTCAAAATTTTCGCTCTTTTTTATTTGTTGTGCAAAAAATAAAAATCGCAGAGGCGATCAAATACCACCGAAAGAGAGCTCTATTTGTGAGAACAAAATGATAAAAAAATTGTTTGGGTACAGTGTTGCATGACCGCGCAATTGTCATTCAAATTGCGACAGCGCTGAATGCTCAAAATTGGCTTGGGCAGGAAGGTGTATAAGTGCATGGTATTGAAGTGGTTAGGCTCCGTGACCCAATCGTGGGACACCGGCGGACATGGAGTCCGCGGGTCCCGCGGGCACAGTCACAGAGTTTGCGGCAGGGTCTGTGGCGCGCGATTACACGGCGGCAAATTAAAGGGGACGTATATATACGCCCATTTGCGCAGCCATACCATTCTGTTGACGTAAATAGTCGCGTGGCGGTCGGCAAGCGGTTAACTGGTTGCCACCTGGCCACAGTACAGTTACAGGGCGGCATGGGTAGGCTAGATCACGTACATTTACGTACAGTAAATCATAAAAAACAATCAAAAAATGGTGTATTACATTATGATCATACTCAGTCACTATAGGGTTCGTTTTCTGTATTCTGCAAAAAAATGGTTGATCCCGCTTCTTTCTATCTCCACCTTCTGTTCATGTCCCCACTGCTGTATATTTATTAGGAAAAAGGTACTTTTTATAAATTCTCAACTAAGTCAAGAATAACCCTATCACAGATTTTTTACATCAGGATACACTTAAGCCGTGTACACACACAATCGGTTTTACCGATGAAAACAGTCCGATGGATTGTTTTCATCGGACAAACTGATCGTGTATGGGCCCCATCGGTCTTTTTTCCATCGATGTTTAAAAATAGAACATGTTTTAAATTTATCCGATGGTTAAAAAACCGATAGCAAATTACCATCGTCTGTGGGGAACTTCATCGGATAAAAAACCCACGCATGCTCAGAATCAAGTCAACGTATGCTCAGAAGCATTGAACTTCATTTTTCTCGGCTCATTGGAGTGTTTTACTTCACCGCGTTTGGAACGGTCGGTTTTTTGACTGATGGTGTGTGGGCAAGACTGATGGAAGTCAGCTTCATTGGTTTTCCGATGGAAAAATCCATCGGTTTAAAAACCATAGGAAATCCGATCGTGTGTACGAGGCTTAAAAGGTTTTATGAAGATAGGGGGAAATAAATGGACTTTCCTAAACTCAGTTCTTCCAGATTGAAACCTCAGCTGGCCAGCATTCACCAAATGTTTCACCTGTGGATTGCAGACAAAACAAGACAGCAATTAGTCAAGGCAATTGTCTATACCCAGGCTAAGGGCTCATTCACAATGGATGCATTTAGCGGCAGTGATCTGCATAGGTTCTGAGGAAGTGATTTGATGATCATTCTGTATTGCATTTCCTTCCTTCTGGCCTAAATTCCCACACACTGACAAAAGGCTGCGGTGTGGGCTGCAACTTTGTACAAAACCATCATCAGCCAATGTCTTGTAAACGGTCAGAGGTCAGGTGCAAACTTTGGCGAACAATAATTGCATGCAATGCAATATGCAGAGTGATCCCCAAGAAACATTCCAAAAGTTTGGATCTTGTCCAAACGTCTGAAAAGCTGAACTGAAAGTAGGGGGAATGCAATAGCGCCCCCTACCTATATAGGGGAATAGGGACAAATCAATAGGGCACTGCACTGTAAATTTAAAAAATAAAGTACAGTTATTATTGGTCACTTACCTGTCAGCTGACATTTAACTTCTAGTAGATTCTACAGTTGGTCAGGTGATTCAACGAACCTATAGGAAAAAAGAAGAGGTTATAAAACAAATCAGACCAACGGTTTTTAGCAGAACAACGGCTGCAGCAGAAGAAAAGGCACCCCTCCCTCCCTCCCCTTGTCGCGGTCCTTCCCCATTTTTAATATCCTTTCTGTTGAAAGGGATAGTAGTTTATTGTTATAAGTTGGTTGGTTCGAGTTTTAAAGCTGAACCATTGGTATGTTTATTTATGTAAGGTTAAAAAATATTATATCGTCAAAATAAACATTGGTTTTTATTTGTTATGTATCGTCATACCAGTAATAAAGGGGCCGCGGCCAATCATACCACAGTTTAAGATTATTTGCTTTATTATATTTGTATTTGTACCCCCGAAGGTGCTGCTAGTTTAGTTTTGGGTCTGCACGTTATCTTACTGTTCCAAATGTTTGGGGTTCTCCTTGAAGAGTTTATCCGGAAGAAATGTCTGCACCAACACAAAGTCTCTTTCAAGGGTTTTATATAAACTTTCCAACAGAGGGGTATACACCGCTCCTCCACTGCCCCTGCCCATTGAAATAAATGGACACCACTGCCAAAGCGCCTGCAAAGCGCATTTAACCCTTTCTTCGGCCGCTAGCGGGGGTTAAAAGCGCCCCGCTAGCGGGCGAATAGCGCTGCTAAAACAACGGTAAAGCGCTGCTAAAACTAGTGGCGCTTTACCGCTAACGCGGCCTGCAGCTCAATGTGAAAGGGCTCTTATGCCGCGTACACACGATCGTTGTTAATGTCATTGAAAAAAATGGCATTTTTCTCTACGTGATTTTTCGTGTTTCCTCTCAAGCCTGCCTTGCCTACACACTATCGTGGAAAAAAATGTTCAAGTAAAGAACGGAGACGTACAACACGTACGACGGCACTATAAAGGGGAAGTTCCATTCGGATGGCGCCACCCTTCATGTTAGTAAAGTTTGTTGAGCGACGATTCACGCTTTTCAGCCTCGTGCTTTTCAGTCTGTTACAGCGTGACGAATGTGCCATCTCCATTACGAACGCTAGTTTTACCAGAACGAGCGCTCCCGTCTCATACTTGGTTCTGAGCATGCGCATTTTTTTTCACGTCGTTAAAGCCCACACACGGCCGTTTTTCATGACGAGAAAAACGACAGTGTAAAAAACTTCGTGAAAAATTAGAGCATGTTCCAATTTTTCTCGTCGTGATTCTCTGCGTTTTTCTCATCGGGAAAAATGCTGGAAAGCACACACACGATCATTTTTTTTTTTTTTTTTAAATCTTTTTTATTGAGTTTTTATAAAACATACACACAATTTGCCCACATCTAGGCACAACAGCTGCCCACGCAGGGGCCATTACCCTGTTTCGGCATCAGACCGTCACAGGGCGACAAATAACAAAAAACTTAACTTAGTCTATACTACAACCCCAAGCTTGGGGAGAGGGTTCATTCAATATACATCATGCTTCAAAGTGTTATTGTTAGAGGAAGGTAGCCTGAAGACATTTTTTGGGTTAATAAATCGATATTTTGAAGATACAATATAAGTCTAGACCGACACACGATCATTTTTAATGACCATTTTAAAAAATGTAATTTTTCTCTTCATTAAAAATGATCGTTTGTACGCGGCATCACACTTATACGGATCTCTCCCATGGCTTTTTTATCCCCCTTTTTTCCCCCTCTCCTTTTCCTCTTTGGTCGTATTTCCACATTTTGTAGGTCACTGTCTAGATTTTTACCAAGTAGGAACTAATCTGGCATGATTTTCCAGTCATCACGTTTAGCATTTACCATTTCTCCCTGTGCTTCAAGGGCATTTTTGGGGTTTTCTACAGGAACCTACTTTCTCTTCAATCACACATGTGCACTTTGGCACTATTACCAATACATCTTTACTTTACCAATACTTCTTTTACTTTGAGAATTTCTGCTACTTTTTCATCCTTCTTTGTCCCTTTCATCCCAAGAGGATTGCTGGGGTAGCGAGTACACCTTTCACTGTAAGCTGACCAGCTGCACCTAGGTCTGGCATAGCAGAAATCCTTTTCTTTAAATTGTTACCTGGAGTGGCCTGCAACATTTTTCTACCTCAATGTGGTCTTCTTTATTTGGAAGCCCTGGGGTTGTGATGAATCTGTCGACTCATTTAGTGGACCTGCCATTCCACCCACACAGCCATAGGATTTTATGCCGCATACACACGACTGTTTTTAATGACGAGAAAAATGCAATTTTTTAAAATGGTCATTAAAAATGATCGTGTGTGGGCTTCAGAGCATTTTTCACGACGTGAAAAATGGCCATGAAAAAATTGAAACATGCTCTAATTTTTCTCCTTGTTTTTCACCTCGTCGTTTTTCTCGTCATGAAAAACGGCCGTGTGTAGGCTTTAACGACGTGAAAAAAATGCGCATGCTCAGAATCAAGTATGAGACGGGAGCGCTTGTTCTGGTAAAACTAGCATTCGTAATGGAGATGGCACATTCGTCACGCTGTAACGGACTGAAAAGCACAAGGCTGAAAAGCGCGAATCGTCTCTCAACAAACTTTACTAACATGAAGGGTGGCGCCATCCGAATGGAACTTCCCCTTTATAGTGCTGTTCTGTCTCAACTACAAAGCGATAAAGTTCATCTCCAGGTTGAAGTAGGCCTTACTCAAGCTGGTTTGATATTCATCCCTTGCATCGATACAGGCAGTTTAACTCAATGAATAAACTCACAGTTAGGACGACAGACGATGAATCCTTTCGAATGTTCCGTTTAATGATGGATATTCATAGGTAGAAAAACGTTGCAGTTGTAAGCCACATGTAAGATGTTTAGCATGGAAGATATACAGGAGTAATGACCAGAATCAGGAAGTGGAGGAGATATATAAAGAACTACGGTGAGAGAGAGAGTTCAGCTAGAAAGAAGGGGACAGATCTTAAAGACACAGAGCAAGAATAATCACATAGTGTAACACAACACTCCCCGTCTGAAATCTTTAGATTTCATAACCTTAAACTAAAATATATATTTTCAATAAGTCCAATACTGATAAATGTCCTGGAACCTGTAATGAAAAACATGCAAAAAGCAAATAATAAACGTAAGTTCAACAGGATGAAGAACATAAATTCACAGTATGATGTCTTCAAATAATTCCAAAGTTCTGAGTAGAACCTGTAGATGGCAGCAATGTACTCCCCGCCGTGCCAACAGCATGGCTAGTCCTTGCACAAGTCACTCACCTGGCAAAAGGAGTACTAACTCTGTAATTGGTCGACTAAAGGTTTGTGTCGATCCTCCCTTGGTTACCTTGACTTCTACCTTCCGGACTTTGTTATCGTCGCTGGGCATAACTTTAGTAATAAGACCCATAGGCCACTCATTCCGACAAATTCCTTGTCTTTTAGAAGGATGAGGTCTCCAACCTTAAGATTTGGCTTGGATGCTTGCCATTTGTTACGACCTTGAAGGTGGTGAAGATACTTTTTCTTCCAGCGATGCCAGAACACATTGGCTAGATGCTGCACCTGCTTCCATTGATGCCTGTAATGGTGTGACCGCAGCTTCTGTTTTGTACTTACAGAAGTGTGGAGTGAGGTGTTCACAGTTCTTCATTTCTTATCATCTTCAGGGTTTACTAGCCCATAGGTGGTGTCAATAGGGAGTAAGTAAGAGTCCTCACGCAGAAACCTTGGAGGTGACAGCCATAAGCTGTCCTGAAGAGCGGCAGGTGACACGGCTCTGGTCCCACAGTCAGCTGGGTTGAGTTCAGTGGGAACGTGATGCCATTGACTTGGTAGAGAGAATCTCTTGATACGTTCAACCCTGTTGCTGACGTACAAATAAAATTGTTTTGTTTGGTTGTTTATGTAACCAAGTACTACCTTACTGTCTGTATAGAAGGTGAAAGAATCAATTCTAGTGTCCATTTCACTTTGTATGACCTCGGCAATTTCTACTGCTAGCACGGCTGCACAAAGTTCAAGTCTTGGTATGGTATGTGCAGGCTTGGGTGTGAGTTTTGCCTTGCCTAGGACAAAACTACAGTGTGATTCTCCATTCAGTTCAGAGGTCTTCAAATAGGCTACTGCAGCAATAGCTTCAACTGATGCATCAGAGAAAATATGAATCTCTCTCCGGTTAGCAGTTGAAGTGGATCCTGGAACATAGCAACGGGGAATCTGAAGTTTTTCTAGTGACTTCAAAGAATATCTCCACCTTTCCCACTTGTGTTGATTCTCACTAGGCAAGGGAGTATCCAAGTCTATGTTCTCAGTAGACAACTGTCTTAGTAAAATCTTACCTTGAATGGTAACTGGAGCAAGGAAACCCAGTGGGTCATAGATGCTATTCACCACGGACAGGACTCCTCTCTTAGTGAAGGGTTTGTCACAAGTTGACACTTGGAAGGTGAATTTGTCTTGCTTGATGTTCCACAACCAACCCAGACTTCGCTGTACAGGAGGCACATCTGTACCTAAGTCAAGGTTTTTTAGACTAGTGGCATAGTCCTCAGAGTGAAAGGCATTCATAAGTTCCTGGCTGTTGGATATAATCTTGTGCAGTCTAAGGTTTGCTACAGACAGCATCTCCTTTGTTCTGGTGAGAGATTCAATTGCTTCTTTAGCAGTTGGAAAGGACTTAAGTGTGTCGTCAACGTAGAAGTTTCTTTCAACAAATTGACGGGCATCAGATCCATATTCAACTTCTCCAGTCTGAGCTGTTTTCCTTAGCCCATAAGTTGCCACTGCTGGGGAAGGACTGTTACCGAAGACATGTACCTTCATGCGATAATCTATAACTTCCTTGTTGAGGTCATTGTCCTTGTGCCATAGAAACCTGAGGTAGTTTCTGTTGTCTTCTCTGACGATGAAGCAGTGAAACATCTGTTAAATATCGGCCATTACTGCTACAGGCTCTTGTCTGAAACAAATCAAGACTCCTATTAGACTGTTGTTCAAGTTGGGTCCCGTAAGGAGCATGTTGTTAAGAGAAACACCTTCGTGCTGAGCACTGGAATCAAAGACAACTCTGATTTGGTCTGGTTTGCGTGGGTGATACACGCCAAAGGATGGAAGGTACCAGCATTCTTCTCCCTCCTTTAGTGGGGGAGCAGGCTCTGCATGATCTCTGTCAAATACATTTTGCATAAAGTCCACAAAGTGCTTTTGCATCTCTGGTTTCCTGCTTAAGTTTCGCTTTAAGGAGGAGAATCTACTGATGGCCTGCTGTAAGTTGTTGGGCAATCTCTCTCTTGGGAGACGAAAGGGTAGGGGTGCTACCCAGTTATTGGAGTCATCTTGAAAGAACTCATTGTCCATTACCTTGATGAATTCATTGTCTTCCATTGAAGGAGCCAGTATGTCATCTTCACTGGTTGCATTAAACACTGTAGAGCCGAAGTCGCCATCATGGCAGGAGAAAGGGCTTGTGTCACCTGAGATACCATGTTGCCATTCGTGGCTGGCTATCTTCTCTTTCACCCAGTAGTGATGTGGGCATGGCTCAAAGTAAGTGTTTCGGCCATTTGGCAGAACATTTGTCTTGAATGACGAAATGTTGGTAGGTCTTTTCATTTTGCCTATGCAGACATTACCTATGATGACCCACCCTAGATCCGTGCGCTGGGCAAATGGGGCATCTGGGGGTCCACTGACTTGTCTGTGTACCTTGTGAACTCTTAGAATGTCTCTTCCTAACAGAAGAAGGATCTGAGCATCTTTGTCAAGCGGCGGTATCTCATTTGCTATTACCTTGAGGTGAGGGTGATGGAAAGCAGCAGCTGGAGTAGGGATTTCTTCCCTGTTAGCAGGTATCTGATTGCACTCAACAAGTGTAGGTAAGGGTAATTGCAAGTTACCTTTGAGAGAAGATACCATGAGTTCATGAGCCCTTCTTCCAGAAACCTCTATAGTTCCACTACAGGTACCCAAGGTGTAAGGATGAGCTTCACCTTTTATTTCAAATAGATTGAACAATTCCGATTTTGCAAGTGATCGATTGCTCTGATCGTCTAAGATAGCATATGCCTTTAGAGACTTTTCTGGTTGATCCTTGTGGTATATGTTCACCCAGCATATCTTAGCACAGGACTTACCACAGCGGTCTTCTCCACAAACTTCAGTGCAGGATGAAGAAATTATGGTAGAATTAGGCACTTGGTCTGTATTCTCACCGCCATGCGTTAACCTGGGAGGAGTGTTGGCAGGTTGTGCAGAGCTGAGCTCAAGAGGATGGAGGGCTTGCACATGTTCTTCAGAGCCACACTCTATGCACTTGATGGACACATTACAGTCCCTTGCAAAATGTTCTGTAGAAGCACAGCACCTGAAACATACCCTAAATGTCTTTAAAAGCTCCTTGCGCTCTTCCAGAGGCTTTTTCCTAAAGCCGATACATTTATTGAGGGGGTGTGGCTTCTTGTGTATGGGACACTCTCTGTTAGGGTTTTCAATCTTCCTACTCTGTTTGTTCGTGGCCAGAACTGTGGTAGGAGTGGGAAGGATGTCAGTCTTTTTCACGGACAATGGGCCTCTATGGTTTCTATAGTTGCCCTGAAGACTGGTACTCTTAGGAAAGGGTGAGAAGAGGCTGTACTCACCGTAGGAAAAACTTGGATCGTTCTTGGTCTCTGCAATTTTCCTGATGAATTCACAGAAGAAAGAGAATGGAGGGAAGGAAACCTTGTTCTCTCTTTTGTATGATGACCCTAGTGCAGTCCATTTCTCTTGCAAACCATACGGGAGCTTGGAGACAATTGGGTTTACCCCTCTTGGAGTGTCAAGGTAACTGAGTCCAGGTAGTTTTGGGTCTGTCTTGGCTAGCTGAAGCTCAAGGAGAAGGTCACTCAGTCTCTGGAACTCCTTGTTGTCCTTACCGGATATCTTTGGGAAAGTTTCCAGACGCATGAACAAAGCATTTTCTATAGCTTCTGGACTGCCATAACTTTGCTCTAGTCGCTCCCATGCAGCTGTGAGGCCTGCAGTAGGATTGTCCATGAAAACCGATCTTAATGGCTTAACACGTGCAGCAGATAGAGGACCAAGCCATTTGATCAGCAGATTCAATTCTTGATCAGCTGTAATGCCAATATTGCTGATTGTAGTTCTGAAGGCACATTTCCAACTTCTGTAGTTCTCAGGTTGGTCATCAAAACTTGTAAGACCAGTCTTTGTGAGCTCTCTGCGAAGCATGTACCTCACAAACTCTTCTGTCTCAGTTGTCTCCGCCTTTATGTGAGATGCTGTTGGCTGTATGGTACTGATTGCATTATCTTTGACATTGTTGTTAAAGGACACAGGGAAATATGGTGCAGCAGATGCATCCAGGTGAGTTGCTTGCTTGAAGTCAGTTGTTCCAATGGTACGTTGATTCAAGGCTGTACCGATGACTGGAGATTGATGACTTGCTTGAAGCTTGCGCTGATGCCCTGTGACGTATGAAGGCAGGCAAGGTAGGCAGGTAGGAAATGCAGTGGAGTGATTTTGAGTGCAGGAAGTTGCTGGAACCTCTTTAACTTGAAGCTGAGAAGGAGTCTCTATGTAGTCGGGAGCATTGGAGACAATGGAGTGTGCACTGCAGTGGCTTAGGACTAGTGATGAGCCGAACACCCCCGGGTTCGGTTCGCACCAGAACCCGCGAACGGACCGAAAGTTCGAACGAACATTAGAACCCTATTAAATACAATGGATGCGAACGTTCGAATTCTAAAGTGCTAATTATAACAACTATTATGCATGTTATTGTCATAAATAGGGTTTGGGAACCCGGGTTCTGCACCAGGGGACATGTATCAATGCAAAAAGAAGTTTTAAAAACGGTCGTTTTTCGGGAGCAGTCATTTTAATGATGCATAAAGTGAAAAAAAAAAAGTCAAATATTCCTTTAAATATCGTACCTGGGGGGTGTCTAAAGTATGCCTGTGAAGTGCCACGTGTTTCCCGTGTTTAGAACTGTCCCTGCACAAAATGACACTTCTAAAGGAAAAAAAAGCCATTTAAAACTGCTTGCGGCTTTAATGTAATGTCTGGTCCCGGTAATATGGATGAAATTCTTTAAGAAAAATGGCATAGCTACCCCATGACCCCCCCCCCCCCCTACCCCAGCCCATTACCAGCCCCTTTGGGTCTTGTATGGATATTAAGGGGAACCCCGCACATAAAATAAAAAAGGCCCTATATACTCTGAACAGCCGTATACAGGCGGTGCATACAAGACAGGGACTGTAGGTTTGTTCTTATGTAGAATCTGTTTGTAATTTTGAACAGGTACATTGTTGAAGTGTAGCTCCAGCCCAAAAATCTATTTTTAAACTTTTTGGGAAACATAGGTAAGGGTTATCACCCCTGTAACATTTGTTTTGCTGTCTGTGCCCCTGTTCAGAACATTTCACCTCACTTTCCGTCCCAATGACAACTGTTTTTGAAATGTGGTGTTTTTCTTGAAACAAGGATTGCTGATAAAGCATCAGTACAGATGAGACCCCTTTCTCCCATATTTATTCTTACAGGAGAGAATTTTCCTTTCTAGGGGTAGATTTCCTCTCACTTCCTGTTGTCTTCTTTCGTTTGCAAGTAGGAGTCGTTTGTAAGTTGGATGTTTGAAAGTAGGGACCTGCCGTATATACTCTGCAGAAATAGGCCCCTTAGTTGTTGGTGTTGGCACAACACTGTAAGCACTCAGTTACTCTTGGTTGGTGCTGGAACGCCCTGCTGTCAACTATTATATCAGGAATTTTAATTACATATAATTGTTGAACAGTGGTAGTAAAAATTGGGGCTTTGATGGTGGTGCTGGTGCCACAACACTGTAAGCCCTGACAGTTACTCTTGGTGGGTGCAGCAATGGGCCCTGCTGTGAATTATTAGATCAAGAATTGTAATTACATGCCCCTTTTGAACAGGGGCTGAAAAATTGGGCCTTTTGTGGTGGTGGTGGTGGTGGCGTTGCCACAAGACTGTAAGCCCTCAGAGTTACTCTTGGTGGGTGCAGCAATGGACCCTGCTGTGAATTATTAGATCAAGAATTGCAATTGCATGCCCCTGTTGAACAGGGGCTGAAAAATTGGGCCTTAGGCACTGGTGGCACAACACTACAACCCCTCACAGATACTGTACTTGGAGCACAGCAATGAGCCCTGTTGCAAAGTATTGCTTCAAAAATTGTAATGACACGCCCCTGTTAAACAGGGGCTGAAAAATTGGGCCTTAGGCACTGGTGCCACAACACTCCAACCCCTCACAGATACTGTACTTGGAGCACAGCAATGAGCCCTATGGCAAATTATTGCTAAAAAAAATTGTAATTACACGCCCCTGTAAAACAGGGGCTGAAAAATTGGGCCTTAGCCACTGGTGGCGGCACCCATAAACAAAAATGATCTTCCAAGCTATCATCATCAATCGTATCATTGAGGACTCGGAGGAGGAGGATAGCCAGTCAACATAACAGCACAGGCACTCAGCATCAGCATCAGTCTTGAAGGGATGTGACATGTTAAAATCAATTAGTCTGTTATATCAGCATCAGGTGTGTGGTAGCTGGTGGTGATCCAAGACTGGTTCATCTTGATGAAAGTCAGTCGATCAACCGAGTCGGTGGACAGGCGCACCCTGTGATCCGTGACAAATCCTCCAGCAGCACTGAATGTGCGTTCCGAAAGAACGCTGGATGCAGGACAGGCCAGTAGCTCAATTGCATACTGTGCAAGCTCTGGCCAGTCATCCATCCTCAAGACCCAGTAAGCCAGAGGATTTTCGGTGGGGAAGGTGTCCAAGTCTGACCTTGCCCCTAGATATTCCTGCACCATGTTTATCAGACGCTGGCGATGGTTGCTGGAACCGATCATACTTTGGGGCTGCGGACTAAAGAATTGTCTGAACGCATCGGTCAGACGGCCACCTTCCCCACCGCTCCTTCTTTGACTGGCCGAAGCCTCAGCAACTCGTTGTCCAGGACCAGGAGTTTGTAGCCTCCCAGTCTCTGGGAACGCGTTGCACAGACCTTTCTGCAAGGCCTCCCGGAGTTGTCTCATCCTCTGCTCCCTCTGCGACGGTAACATAAGGTCCGCAACCTTACCCTTGTACCGTGGATCAAGGAGAGTGGCCAGCCAGTAATGGTCCCTCTCCTTGATCCGAAGAATACGAGGATCCTTCCGCAGACTTTGCAGGATCAGGGAGGCCATGCAGCGTAGGTTTGCTGAGGCATTTGGTCCGGAGTCCTCTGGGTCACTAAGGACGACATGATCCGCAGCCACCTCCTCCCAGCCACGTACAAGTCCACTGGTTTCTTGGGACTGTAAATCATCCCTAAAAGACTGCTGCTGATGATGCTGAGTGCCAGCCTCCACCTCCATGCTGACACAATCCTCCTCCTCCTCCTCCTCCTCCTCCTCTTCCTGTGCGATGGGTGGGACAGAAGGAACACTGTCTGGGTAAAGGGGGCCTTGAGAGGCAAGGAAGTCCTCCTCTTCCTGCCTCTGTTCTGCCTCAAGTGCCCTGTCCATTATTCCACGCAGCGTGTGCTCCAACAGGTGGACAAGAGGTACAGTGTCACTGATGCATGCACTGTCACTGCTCACCATCCTCGTGGCCTCCTCAAATGGTGCCAGGACAGTGCATGCATCCCTGATCATGCCCCACTGGCGTGGAGAAAAAAAACCAAGCTCCCCTGACCCTGTCCTGGTGCCGTAGTCGCACAGGTACTCATTGATGGCCCTCTGCTGCGTGTGCAGCCGCTGCAGCATGGCCAACGTTGAGTTCCACCTGGTGGGCATGTCACATATAAGGCGGTTCTTGGGCAGGTTCAACTCCTTTTGCAGCTCAGCCAGGCGAGCACTGGCATTATAAGATCTGCGGAAATGCACACAGACTTTCCTGGCCTGCCTCAGGACATCCTGTAAGCCCGGGTACCTGCCCAAGAACCGCTGCACCACCAGGTTAAGGACGTGAGCCACACAGGGCACATGGGTCAGTTGTCCCTGTCGGAGGGCGGAGAGGAGGTTGGTGCCATTGTCGCAAACCACCATTCCTGGCTTAAGCTGGCGTGGCGTCAACCACCTCTCGGCCTGGCCCTGCAGAGCAGACAGGACCTCTGCCCCAGTGTGGCTTCTGTCCCCCAAACACACCAGCGCAAGCACGGCATGGCATATTTTTGCCTGCGTACTTGCGTAGCCCCGTGAACGGCTACGGAGCACCGCTGGTTCATAGGACAAACCACAGGAAGAGGCCATGGAGGAAGAAGAAGAGGAGGGGGTGGAGGAGAGAGGTGTGTCACAACCAGTAGTAGCATTTTGGAGGCGTGGCGGTGGGACAACCTCCAACACTACTGCACCTTGTCCTGCATCCTTCCCAGCTGCCAAAAGAGTGACCCAATGGGCCGTGAAAGAAAGGTAACGTCCCTGTCCATGCCTGCTGGACCATGAGTCAGCGGTAATATGCACCTTACCGCTGACCGCCCTGTCCAGCGAGGCCAAGACATTGCCTTCCACATGCCGGTAGAGAGCCGGAATAGCCTTCCGTGAGAAAAAGTGGCGTTTGGGAACCTGCCACTGAGGAACCGCACATTGCACAAACTCACGGAAGGGGGCCGAGTCTACCAACTGAAAAGGCAGCAGTTGAAGCGCTAGCAATTTAGCCAAGCTAGCATTCAACCGCTGGGCATGTGGATGGCTGGGAGTGAACTTCTTTCGACGGTCCAGCAGCTGGGGCAGGGAAATTTGCCTGCTAGAATCGGACGTCGGTGTACTGCTAGCAGAGTGGCCGCAAGTACTTGGCTGTGACACACCTAATTCTACACCTTCATTCCTCTCAGTGCATGTTTCAGAGAGGACTGAAGTTATAGTGGGGTTGGAGATCCCAGCTGATGCGGTGCAAGGAGAGGTCCGCTTTGTTCTTTGGTGTGGGTCTTTCAGGTAGGCTTGCCAACGAGCTGCATGGCAGGTCAACATATGTCTGGTCAGGCATGTGGTACCCAAGCGGCTGATGTTTTGGCCACGCGATATACGCTTGAGACATATGTTGCAAACAGCAGCTGTGCGATCTGATGCACTAGCCTCAAAAAAGGCCCACACCAAAGAACTTTTTGAATGACGGGCAGAGGCAGCGCCCTGCACAGGCGGAGCTCTGCGGTGTGATTCCGTCGGTGTACTGCCCTTACGCTGGCCACCAAAGGGCATCCTGCCTCGTTGGAGATGTGCCTCCTCCTCATCCTCCTCCTCCTCCTCTCTCCTATTAGGCACCCACGTGGAGTCAGTGACCTCATCATCACCTCCCTCCTCATCACTGGAGCCAATCTGGCAGTATGCTGCAGCTGCTGGAACATGACTGCCAGATTGGTGTCCTTCTTGAGCATCCCCTCTGTCTGCTCTCACGCTACTGCCTTCCTCTAGCTGGGTTTCATCATCAGACCCTTCGAAACGCTGGGCATCCTCCTGGAGCATGTACCCAACACTGTGCTGAAACAGTTCGGGGGACTCCTCAGGAGGAGGACATGGTGGGTCTAGGGAAGGAGTGACTGATGATGAGTCTGACATTGATACCAGGGAAGAGGACGCTTTGGCAGCTGCTTTTCCAGTACCCTGAGCCTGGGTGAGAGAGGATGAGGAGGAGGAGGAGGGCTTGGTCATCCACTCTACCAAGTCTTCGGCATGATGTGGCTCAACATGTCCAGCTGCCGAAAAGAAGGACAAGCGTGTCCCATGGCCATGTGCTGATGACAATGCACCGCGTCCACGACCAGCACTGTTGCCCCCAGACACAGAGCCTGCTTGCCCTCTTTTATTGCCTCCTGACTGTCTGCCTCTCCTTGTTTGCCTTCCAGACATTCTAATAGATGGCCTGCAGGGAGATGGGAAAAAAGCAATAAGGGCTACCTTCAGGTGTCCTTCTCTGTCCCTGGAAACAAGGACTTTGACAGTGAAAGAAACTGACACACTCTCCCTACCTACAGTTTTCTGTCCCTAGAAAAAATGTTTTTTTTAAGCACAATTTAGCACAAGGACAATTCACTCACTGTCCTTCCAGGTCCCTGGAAACAAGGACTTTGACAGTGAAAGAAACTGACACACTCTCCCTACCTACAGTTTTCTGTCCCTAGAAAAAATGTTTTTTTTTAAGCACAATTTAGCACAAGGAGAATTCACTCACTGTCCTTCCAGGTCCCTGGAAACAAGGACTTTGACAGTGAAAGAAACTGACACACTCTCCCTACCTACAGTTTTCTGTCCCTAGAAAAAATGTTTTTTTTAAGCACAATTTAGCACAAGGACAATTCACTCACTGTCCTTCCAGGTCCCTGGAAACAAGGACTTTGACAGTGAAAGAAACTGACACACTCTCCCTACCTACAGTTTTCTGTCCCTAGAAAAAATGTTTTTTTTAAGCACAATTTAGCACAAGGACAATTCACTCACTGTCCTTCCAGGTCCCTGGAAACAAGGACTTTGACAGTGAAAGAAACTGACACACTCTCCCTACCTACAGTTTTCTGTCCCTAGAAAAAATGTTTTTTTTAAGCACAATTTAGCACAAGGACAATTCACTCACTGTCCTTCCAGGTCCCTGGAAACAAGGACTTTGACAGTGAAAGAAACTGACACACTCTCCCTACCTACAGTTTTCTGTCCCTAGAAAAAATGTTTTTTTTAAGCACAATTTAGGACAAGGACAATTCACTCACTGTCCTTCCAGGTCCCTGGAAACAAGGACTTTGACAGTGAAAGAAACTAACACACTCTCCCTACCTACAGTTTTCTGTCCCTAGAAAAAATGTTTTTTTTAAGCACAATTTAGCACAAGGACAATTCACTCACTGTCCTTCCAGGTCCCTGGAAACAAGGACTTTGACAGTGAAAGAAACTGACACACTCTCCCTACCTACAGTTTTCTGTCCCTAGAAAAAATGTTTTTTTTAAGCACAATTTAGCACAAGGACAATTCACTCACTGTCCTTCCAGGTCCCTGGAAACAAGGACTTTGACAGTGAAAGAAACTGACACACTCTCCCTACCTACAGTTTTCTGTCCCTAGAAAAAATGTTTTTTTTAAGCACAATTTAGCACAAGGAGAATTCACTCACTGTCCTTCCAGGTCCCTGGAAACAAGGACTTTGACAGTGAAAGAAACTGACACACTCTCCCTACCTACAGTTTTCTGTCCCTAGAAAAAATGTTTTTTTTAAGCACAATTTAGCACAAGGAGAATTCACTCACTGTCCTTCCAGGTCCCTGGAAACAAGGACTTTGACAGTGAAAGAAACTGACACACTCTCCCTACCTACAGTTTTCTGTCCCTAGAAAAAATGTTTTTTTTAAGCACAATTTAGCACAAGGAGAATTCACTCACTGTCCTTCCAGGTCCCTGGAAACAAGGACTTTGACAGTGAAAGAAACTGACACACTCTCCCTACCTACAGTTTTCTGTCCCTAGAAAAAATGTTTTTTTTAAGCACAATTTAGCACAAGGACAATTCACTCACTGTCCTTCCAGGTCCCTGGAAACAAGGACTTTGACAGTGAAAGAAACTGACACAATCTCCCTACCTACAGTTTTCTGTCCCTAGAAAAAATGTTTTTTTTAAGCACAATTTAGCACAAGGAGAATTCACTCACTGTCCTTCCAGGTCCCTGGAAACAAGGACTTTGACAGTGAAAGAAACTGACACACTCTCCCTACCTACAGTTTTCTGTCCCTAGAAAAAATGTTTTTTTTAAGCACAATTTAGCACAAGGACAATTCACTCACTGTCCTTCCAGGTCCCTGGAAACAAGGACTTTGACAGTGAAAGAAACTGACACACTCTCCCTACCTACAGTTTTCTGTCCCTAGAAAAAATGTTTTTTTTAAGCACAATTTAGCACAAGGACAATTCACTCACTGTCCTTCCAGGTCCCTGGAAACAAGGACTTTGACAGTGAAAGAAACTGACACACTCTCCCTACCTACAGTTTTCTGTCCCTAGAAAAAATGTTTTTTTTAAGCACAATTTAGCACAAGGACAATTCACTCACTGTCCTTCCAGGTCCCTGGAAACAAGGACTTTGACAGTGAAAGAAACTGACACACTCTCCCTACCTACAGTTTTCTGTCCCTAGAAAAAATGTTTTTTTTAAGCACAATTTAGCACAAGGACAATTCACTCACTGTCCTTCCAGGTCCCTGGAAACAAGGACTTTGACAGTGAAAGAAACTGACACAATCTCCCTACCTACAGTTTTCTGTCCCTAGAAAAAATGTTTTTTTTAAGCACAATTTAGCACAAGGAGAATTCACTCACTGTCCTTCCAGGTCCCTGGAAACAAGGACTTTGACAGTGAAAGAAACTGACACACTCTCCCTACCTACAGTTTTCTGTCCCTAGAAAAAATGTTTTTTTTAAGCACAATTTAGCACAAGGACAATTCACTCACTGTCCTTCCAGGTCCCTGGAAACAAGGACTTTGACAGTGAAAGAAACTGACACACTCTCCCTACCTACAGTTTTCTGTCCCTAGAAAAAATGTTTTTTTTAAGCACAATTTAGCACAAGGACAATTCACTCACTGTCCTTCCAGGTCCCTGGAAACAAGGACTTTGACAGTGAAAGAAACTGACACACTCTCCCTACCTACAGTTTTCTGTCCCTAGAAAAAATGTTTTTTTTAAGCACAATTTAGCACAAGGAGAATTCACTCACTGTCCTTCCAGGTCCCTGGAAACAAGGACTTTGACAGTGAAAGAAACTGACACACTCTCCCTACCTACAGTTTTCTGTCCCTAGAAAAAATGTTTTTTTTAAGCACAATTTAGCACAAGGACAATTCACTCACTGTCCTTCCAGGTCCCTGGAAACAAGGACTTTGACAGTGAAAGAAACTGACACACTCTCCCTACCTACAGTTTTCTGTCCCTAGAAAAAATGTTTTTTTTTAAGCACAATTTAGCACAAGGAGAATTCACTCACTGTCCTTCCAGGTCCCTGGAAACAAGGACTTTGACAGTGAAAGAAACTGACACACTCTCCCTACCTACAGTTTTCTGTCCCTAGAAAAAATGTTTTTTTTAAGCACAATTTAGCACAAGGACAATTCACTCACTGTCCTTCCAGGTCCCTGGAAACAAGGACTTTGACAGTGAAAGAAACTGACACACTCTCCCTACCTACAGTTTTCTGTCCCTAGAAAAAATGTTTTTTTTAAGCACAATTTAGCACAAGGACAATTCACTCACTGTCCTTCCAGGTCCCTGGAAACAAGGACTTTGACAGTGAAAGAAACTGACACACTCTCCCTACCTACAGTTTTCTGTCCCTAGAAAAAATGTTTTTTTTAAGCACAATTTAGCACAAGGACAATTCACTCACTGTCCTTCCAGGTCCCTGGAAACAAGGACTTTGACAGTGAAAGAAACTGACACACTCTCCCTACCTACAGTTTTCTGTCCCTAGAAAAAATGTTTTTTTTAAGCACAATTTAGGACAAGGACAATTCACTCACTGTCCTTCCAGGTCCCTGGAAACAAGGACTTTGACAGTGAAAGAAACTAACACACTCTCCCTACCTACAGTTTTCTGTCCCTAGAAAAAATGTTTTTTTTAAGCACAATTTAGCACAAGGACAATTCACTCACTGTCCTTCCAGGTCCCTGGAAACAAGGACTTTGACAGTGAAAGAAACTGACACACTCTCCCTACCTACAGTTTTCTGTCCCTAGAAAAAATGTTTTTTTTAAGCACAATTTAGCACAAGGACAATTCACTCACTGTCCTTCCAGGTCCCTGGAAACAAGGACTTTGACAGTGAAAGAAACTGACACACTCTCCCTACCTACAGTTTTCTGTCCCTAGAAAAAATGTTTTTTTTAAGCACAATTTAGCACAAGGACAATTCACTCACTGTCCTTCCAGGTCCCTGGAAACAAGGACTTTGACAGTGAAAGAAACTGACACACTCTCCCTACCTACAGTTTTCTGTCCCTAGAAAAAATGTTTTTTTTAAGCACAATTTAGCACAAGGACAATTCACTCACTGTCCTTCCAGGTCCCTGGAAACAAGGACTTTGACAGTGAAAGAAACTGACACAATCTCCCTACCTACAGTTTTCTGTCCCTAGAAAAAATGTTTTTTTTAAGCACAATTTAGCACAAGGAGAATTCACTCACTGTCCTTCCAGGTCCCTGGAAACAAGGACTTTGACAGTGAAAGAAACTGACACACTCTCCCTACCTACAGTTTTCTGTCCCTAGAAAAAATGTTTTTTTTAAGCACAATTTAGCACAAGGACAATTCACTCACTGTCCTTCCAGGTCCCTGGAAACAAGGACTTTGACAGTGAAAGAAACTGACACACTCTCCCTACCTACAGTTTTCTGTCCCTAGAAAAAATGTTTTTTTTAAGCACAATTTAGCACAAGGACAATTCACTCACTGTCCTTCCAGGTCCCTGGAAACAAGGACTTTGACAGTGAAAGAAACTGACACACTCTCCCTACCTACAGTTTTCTGTCCCTAGAAAAAATGTTTTTTTTAAGCACAATTTAGCACAAGGACAATTCACTCACTGTCCTTCCAGGTCCCTGGAAACAAGGACTTTGACAGTGAAAGAAACTGACACACTCTCCCTACCTACAGTTTTCTGTCCCTAGAAAAAATGTTTTTTTTAAGCACAATTTAGCACAAGGAGAATTCACTCACTGTCCTTCCAGGTCCCTGGAAACAAGGACTTTGACAGTGAAAGAAACTGACACACTCTCCCTACCTACAGTTTTCTGTCCCTAGAAAAAATGTTTTTTTTAAGCACAATATAGCACAAGCACAAAACACACTGACACTCTCCCTACCTATCCTTCTCTTTCCCTAAACTAAAGGAATCCAGGTTAAGCAAGAAAGAAATAAAAGTCACTGTCCCTGCCTATGCTGCTCTATCCCTGCTCCGGAACACACTACACTAGGCCGCCGTGCTGGCGGCCTTTTATAGTGTGGGGCGTGTACTAAACACCCTCAGCAATAATTGGCCAAAGGCATCCTGCCTGTGGCCAATCATTGCTCTCCTCGCTGCCGGCGCTGTGATTGGCCAAGCATGCGGGGTCACAGTGCATGCTTGGCCAATCACAGCGCCTGGATGACACTGCGATGGCGTAGTGCATTGTGGGCCGTTCGCGTCACTCGAATTTGGCGCGAACGGCCCAAATCGTTCGATCTTCGTCGAACGATCGAACAGCCGATGTTCGAGTCGAACGTATGTTCGACTCGAACACGAAGCTCATCCCTACTTAGGACATAGTCTTTAGTGCGTTTGAGGGGGTCCTCCATATCTGCTATGTTTAGGTTAATGCTGTCATTCTCACTTGCACCTTCGTCTGCACTGATAGCTTGCTGTAGGACCCTTAGCTTTGCCATAGCTGCGTCATGTTTACACTGTTCATTTAAGGTTTCCATTGTTGCTCTTTGACGTGCTGACTGCGCTTCCAACTCTGCCCTTTGAGCTTCCAACTCTGCTCTTTTTTCTGCATATGCCACCTGCACTTTGCTGGCTTCCACTTCAGCGCGGGCATTAATAAGTCGCTCACTGAGTGTTGAGTATCTTGAACTATGGGATCTTGACGAGTTTTTAGAACGTCTGGTGGAAACAGATCTGTGAGATGCAGTGTCCTGTAACAGCTTTATTTTTGCTTCTGCCTTTAATCTGGTTTGCTGGATAAAACTGTCTCTTTCAATATTGAGAGCATTGACGCGCTTTAATTGTGTCATCGCACTTTCTGTATTCATGTTTTGCAAGACATTAGTGAATTTGCTGCTGGTAAGCTGATAAAGCTCATATGAGGCAGAAAGTTGTTTAATGGCGCCCTCTAGTGTCAGTGGTTCACGTTCAACAGACACTGTATTTGCTTCAGCAAGGATTTTCTCCCAGACTAATTCCAAGCTATTTGACAATTCAGTCCTTGAACCTTCATAATTCTCCATTACTTTCCAAGTGGGTTTAACTGAGCGTTTGGGTAACTCAGTTTCTTCAGGAACTTGTGGGGAGGTAGATGTGAGTTCACATGCAGAAGCTTGGTCACTCATGATAGCAGACTGACTGTGAAAGCAGGCAGGATCTGTGTGCTGAAATATGACACCGTGCAGATTGTCTCAGGCTATAAGGCTGCCATGTGCTGCTCTGTCCCTTCTGTCTTGCTATGAGGGCAGTAAATCTTGTCTGTTTCAGTACTGACATGCAGAAATCTTGTAATTAGGCTGTGAAACTCAGTTTTTCTACTGTTCTGTCTCAACTACAAAGCAATAAAGTTCATCTCCAGGTTTAAGTAGGCCTTACACAAGCTGGTTTGATATTCATCCCTTGCATCGATACAGGCAGTTTAACTCAATGAATAAACTCACAGTTAGGACGACAGACGATGAATCCTTTCGAATGTTCCGTTTAATGATGGATATTCATAGGTAGAAAAGCGTTGCAGTTGTAAGCCACATGTAAGATGTTTAGCATGGAAGATATACAGGAGTAATGACCAGAATCAGGAAGTGGAGGAGATATATAAAGAACTACGGTGAGAGAGAGAGTTCAGCTAGAAAGAAGGGGGCAGATCTTAAAGACACAGAGCAAGAATAATCACATAGTGTAACACAACAAGTGCAGTTGTACGTGTTGTACGTCACCGCGCTTTACTCAAGCATTTTTTTCAACGATAGTGTGCAGGGCTGGACTGGGACCAAAAATTGGCCCTGGACTTCGTCCAGACCGGCCCACTTTAATTCAATAAAATGCTGCCCCCCCCAAAAAAATCACGCCCACTAAAAGGCCCCTACATCCATTGTATATCATGAGAGGGTGAGCGAGAGGGGATTGAGAGAGAGAGCGAGAGGGAGGGTTGAGGGAAAGGGGATGAGAGGGGATGGGTGAGAGAGGGGGGTGAGTGTAAGAGAGAGGGAGTGAGTATAAAAGAGAGGGGGTGAGTGTAGGACCCCTTACACACTGAGGCGTTTTTCAGGCGCTTTTGGGCTAAAAATAGCGCCTGCAAAGCCCCTGAAAAACGCCTCCGCTGCAGTCCCAGTGTGAAAGTCCTCCAAGCAGCATCTTTGGGTCGGTGGAGGAGCGGTGTACACACCGCTCCTGCCCATTGAAATGAATGGCTGAGAGACAGAGAAGGGGGCTGAGAGACAGAGGAGGAGAGCTGAGAGACAGAGGGGGTCTGAGAGATAGAGGGGAGCTGAGAGACAGAGGAGGGGCTAAAAGAGGGGGGACTGAGGGACAAGGGAACTGAGAGACAGAGGAGGTCTAAGAGACAGGGGGTCTGAGAGACAGAGGAAGAGCTGAGAGACAGAGGGGGGAGAGCTGAGAGACAGAGGGGGAGAGCTGAGAGATAAAGGAGGATCTGAGAGACAGAGGGGGAGCTGAGAGGCAGAGGGGGTTCTGAGAGGCAGAGGGGGGTTCTGAGAGGCAGAGGGGGGTTCTGAGAGGCAGAGGGTTGGGTCTGAGAGGCAGAGGGTTGGGTCTGAGAGGCAGAGGGTTGGGTCTGAGAGGCAGAGGGTTGGGTCTGAGAGACAGAGGGTTGGGGTCTGAGAGACAGGGGGGGGTCTGAGAGACAGAGGGGGGGTCTGAGAGACAGAGGGGGGGTATGAGAGACAGAGGGGGGGGTCTGAGAGACAGAGGAGGGGTCTGAGAGACAGAGGAGGGGGCTGAAAGAGGGGGGACTGAGAGACAGAGGGGGGACTGAGAGACAGAGGGGGGGACTGAGAGACAGAGGGGGCAGAGAGACAGAGGGGGCAGAGAGACAGACCACATAGCACTGTCCCTTTCTGCAGTCCCTCCTCTGCTCACCTCCCCGCTGTCTCAGTGTTCTGGCATGTTTGTGTAGGATGCCAGGTATCTGATGACCATCAGCGGCAGCGCCGAGTCTCCCTCTTGATCCGGGGGGTGCTCACGCTGCTCTGCTCCTTACAGCGGCGCATGTTCTCTTCCTCCGGGCTCCCAGTCAGCCTGCCCTCCGGCCCAGGCCGCATGGTTCCTGGAGCAGAGAGGAGGTGGAGGAATCGAGGTTCTGGGAGCGCCGGGGTGGCCGCGCTCGCTACTGTCCGCCTCTTCGGTGCTCAGGGAGGGGGTGGAGCTCTTCTCCCTCGGAATTTCACATCCAACTGCCCTCCTCGATGGCCACCTGCCCCGAATCCCCGCCGCTATTTGCTGCCACGCTCCCGCTGCCGCCGAACTGCATAAAAAAAACGGGCCACAAAAAAAAAAACTTTTTTTTTTTTTAAACGGCCCACTGAGCCATCGGCCCACTGGGAAACTCCCGGGTTGTCCCTATGGCCAGTCCATCCCTGATAGTGTGTAGGCAAGGCAGGCTTGATAAGAATCACGTCGAGAAAAATGCCGTTTTATTCAATGACATTAAAAACGGTCGTGTGTACGCGGCATAACAGCAGCAGGCTCAACATGTGCATTTTTTTCCAAAGAGCCCTCAGCCAGCCTAGCGGAACCTGAGAGACATCTTCTCATCCTTGCTGTACTACATCAGAAGGACCGAAGACTCGGATGTCCATGGATCCATGTGCCTAGACGCATCGGCGGAGGAAACGGACTTGGACTGGTCCGGGTGGTGAGAGAGCACTTGCTCACAGATCAAATACTGTATTTCTACTACTCGTTTGAATTACAAAGTTTGTTCATCAAGTGCACCACCGAAAGTTGCTAGCGAAGATTGTTTTACAGAACTTCCATTTAGTTCAGTCAGGCCTGACTGCATAGGTAGACACTGCTGAGAGTTAGTCTGCCCACGAGGGGAAGTAGCTGTAAAAAGGCAGCGTTAGATTCGCATAGTAATACATGTTTATTCTGTTCATTTAAATACTGTTTATTGCAGGGACCTGCAAATTGATACATACTCTTGTTTATTACTTGCCCATTAGCCTCAGTAAAATATCTGGGTCAAGTACATTGGTGTCAGTTTCTCTTACTTTAAAAGTGAGTTTAAAAGTATATCACTGTGTGTGTTTGCCATAGGACTGTGTCACCAAGAGTTGCGGTCACACATTCCTATCTCCTCTTACTAGCTGTGCCACGGGAGGGTAGAGCTGATTGCCAGGGGTTGACAGCGGTGCACTACAGGGCCCAAATCAATACCAGCAGCCCTCTTAACTGAGGGTACCGATATATATATATATATATATATATATATATATATATATATATATATATATATATAGCTAGCATATACACACACAAACAAGGAGATTTCTTTTGGTGGTATTTTATCACCTCAGCGGTTTTTATTTTTTGCGCTGAAAACAAAAAAAGACAATTAAAAAAAAAATCAATTGAGAGTTAAAAAAATAAAAAACTATGATATATATGTAGCGATACCTCCAACTAAGAAGGCCGCAGATTTAGTTTGGGCCCTGAAGACAGCTCCGCCAACCCCCGGCAATATGCTCTACCCCCTACTGGCACAGCTAGTACTGACAGTAAATTGTATATCTTATACTGTATGAATAACTGAGCATTGAGACAATATTAAATTGAAATAAATGTAAGATTTTACTTAAGCTCTTGGTAAAGAAAAGGGTAACATCAATAACAGTTTACAGAATAATCATTTGTAATGCAGAGCCCAGCCACACTAACACACTTTAGGGTTAACCCATAACAAGTGCGCCACGCGGGCGACCGTTAGCTAAGTGCCCTGTGGCGCAGTAACCAAAACACCTTAGAAACCCCACCAGGCCTGGTTCTGATAATCTACAACTTAGTCCTTTTTCTTCACCGGCAGATCTTTAACGGTGGTGCACATTAACAGAGTACAAACTTTGTAATCCACTGGGGTAGGTAAAGATGGAGTAGAAACTTGGCTATACGAACGGTAGGTTCAGCTCTAACAAGGGCCTTCAATAAGAGCACTAAGAACAACTCTCATAGGCCACGGCAGTCTATAGGCCTATATGCAGTAACAGTATATCGGTTGGGCATATGCCCTCTCACCCGCCCGGACTACGGTCCCAGTCCGGGAACTTCCACCAACTGTGTCTCACACACACACTCCGTCTCTTCAGCGATCGGGTCCCCGATCCAACAAGGCTGTAGTCGAGCGAAGTCAGATGCCACCCAGGCTCGCAGAGGGGTGGAAGGCTCTTTGGTGCTGCGCAAGGCCTCAGGCTTCAGGCCCTGCACTCCGACACATCCGCACAGGAGGATCCGTCTGTGAAGTCTCGTGTCCCAAAGAGGCCAAGCCCAGCCTCGCCTCCTCCTTTTATAACCCCTCCCATGAGTCTCTGTGATGGAAACATTTCCGAATGGGGTTCTGGGTAATGTAGTCTCTCTCTCTCTCTGCTCTCACTTTAGCAATGTCTTTTCTCTCCTTCCTCCCAACTCACCTCTCACCCGGAAAGTCCTGTCTCTCTGTATTAAAGGGAAATACCCCGCTACACATATAATATATATAACAGCTATAATAAATACCCCCAAAATTAGAAAAAAAATCTTCATCAGTTTAGGCCAATATATATACTTCTACATATTTTTTGGTAAAAAAAATAAATAAAAAAAAAATCGCAATAAGTGTATATTGATTGGTTTGCGCAAAAGTTATAGCATCTATAAACTATGGGAAAGATTTATGGCATTTTTATAATTTTTTTACTAGTAATGGCGGTGACCTGGGATTTTTAGCGGTACTGCAACATTAAAGCGCACAGATGGGACACTTTTGACACATTTTTGGGACCATTGGCATTTATACAGACATCAGTGCTATAAATATGCACTGATTACTGTGTAAATGTCACTGGTAGGGAAGGGGTTAACACTAGGGGGCGATCAAGGGGTTAAATGTGTGTTCCCTCAGTGTGTTCTAACTGTATGGGGATAGGACTGACTGGGGGAGGAGACATATCGTTGTTCCTACTTAGTAGGAACACACAATATGTCTCCTCTCCACTGGCAGAACAGGGATTTGTGTATTTACACACACAAATCCCCGTGCCGGCTCTCGTGCACGTATTCGCGCATGACCAGTGGCGATCGCACCCGCTGGCCATGCACATCGGGCCTCCCGCCGTGAAGCGGGCATGTGTGCGCCCTCTGGCAGCTTCTAAAGGGAAAGCCGTTACCTTTTCGCCAGGAGAGCCTTTTTTCCTGCAGTATATCTGCGTTAACCGGTCGGGAACCGGTTAAACAATGGAGCTAAGAAATCCTGGCAAAACACAAGAAAATAAGCTAAGAGCTCCATCTGTTGGCTGGAAAAATGAATGAATAGTGCTATGCAATTAAAGAGGAAGTAAATCCTGATGGGTTTTACTTCTTCTTTATTCCCCTGCAAAATAAAAGCATAATGGGCTAGTATGCATCACATACTAGCCCATTATGTTGCACTTACCTGCAAACGAAGCCCGCAATGTCCCCGCTGGTGGTTGCGTCCATCCTCACCCCTTTTGCTTCTGGGGTCATGGACTGGCCGAAGTCGCGTGACGTCACTCCTGTGCATGCGCGAGTGAGCCAACGGTCACAGGACGGGCCCTATAGAAACGTGCCCTTTTTTTAGTGCGCATGCGCCAATTAAATTGGCGCAAGCGTTTATGGTAAATATCTCCAGGCCCTACAGGTAAGCCTTATTACAGGCTGACCTGTAGGTAAAAGTGGTGTGTAAGAGTTTACAGCCACTTTAATCAGATTTACCTGATGAAAGAAAAAGTGAGAATTTTTTTTGTCCTGACCAAAATAGCTATAGTAAGGAAATATGTAAAATGGCACCATTCATTCCATTCAAGTTCACCTACATTTTTTGATAGCAAATATAACACCCTCTACCTAGGTAGGGGTTAGAGGTAGATTTTTGGTGAGTACAGGTACATTTTGGCAGGCCTAGCTAGAAGCTAGGCCTGTTTGTTTTGATCTGTGTGGGCTGGGAGTGGCTCAGAGTAGGCTGGTCACTCACAGATAGCATTACTTCTTGGTTACCTCCCTCTGGCTTCTAGAGGATTCTAGAAGAGAAGAGGGGAAGAAAGTTGGATCTGTCTCAGGGAGCTCTGACCAATCCCCATTTAGGATTGGCAGGGGGCAGGCCTCCTTGATATACCCAGGGTCAGCCCAGCTGGGGAGGAGTTGTCAGGTGGAGGAACTGAGGATGGAATGCTGGGCTGTCGGGGCCTTTGTGGGGCACCCCTCCAGTCTGGGGGGGTTGAACTTGGGCCTGCGATTCGGGTGCAGGAGAGATCTCTTCAAGAGCGTGTGGGGGATCTGGACGGGGGTGCAGGGAGGAGATGGGGTTGGCGGCAGGAGCTAGTGCTGCCGGGCGGGTCTTCAGGAGGGAACCACCCATGTATGTGTGGCCAGGAGGGTCAGTGAGTGACAGGCACAGCCGGGAGGACTGGGGAGGCACGCCTGAGAGGACTGGGAGTGTGCAGTCTGGGATGGGTGCAGAGCCAGCAGTAAGGACTCTAATTTCACGGCAGTGGAGTCGGGCAGCTGCAGCCAGGAGGGCTGGCAGGGCCTGAAGAGGACTTACTGGGAGCAGTAGTCCACCATAGGACAGCTAGCACTACAAGACTTCCTATTTCTTTTTTCTGCTAAATTAAAGAGACCCACGGTCCCTGCCTGCAAAAGGCAGTTGCTGAGGCCTGACTGAGTTAGAGTTGGGCCTAACCACGTGCTATCTGTGCCTGTAGTTAGGTGATGTGCTGGCGAGAGAGAGAGAGAGACAGAGAGACAGAGAGACAGAGAGAGAGAGAGAGAGAGTAACAGTCTGCAAGCAAGTGATGTGCCGGAGGAGACTAGAATAAGCCAAGTGTATATAGTTATCCCAACTGATTGATATACAATCAACCAATTGCTTGTCTACTGGGCATCCCATATATCAGGGACAGGGATGAGCCGAACACCCCCCTGTTCGGTTCGCACCAGAACCTGCGAACAGACAAAATGTTCGTGTAAACTTTAGAACCCTATTAAATACAATGGACTCGAACGTTCAAAATCTAAAGTGTTAATTATAAAGGCTAATATGCAAGTTATTGTCCTAAAAAGTGTTTGGGGACCGGGGTCCTGCCCCAGGGTACATGTATCAATGCAAAAAGAAGTTTTAAAAACGGCCGTTTTTTTGGGAGCGGTGATTTTAAAAAAAGCTTAAAATGAAAAAATAAAAGTGAAATATTCCTTTAAATTTCGTACCTGGGGGGTGTGTATGATATGCATGTAAAGTGGCGCATGTTTCCCGTGCTTAGAACTGTCCCTGCAAAAAATGTCATTTTTGAAAGAAAAAAATGCATTTAAAACTGACTCGCGGCTATTAATGAATTGTCGGCTCCCGGCAATACATACAAAAGTCATTGATAAAAAAAAAAAAAAAAGCGTGGGGGTTCCCCAGAATTCAATTACCAGGCCCTTCAGGTCCGGAATGGATATTAAGGGGAACCCTGCCGCAAATTAAAAAAAAAATTGACGTGGGGTTCCCCCAAATATCCATTCCAGGCCCTTCAGATCTGGCATGGATTTTAAGGGGAACTCCACCCCAAATTTTTTAAAAAAATGGCGTGGAGTCCCCCTAAAAATCCATACCAGACCCCTTATCCGAGCACGCAACCTGGCCGGCCGCAGGGGAAAAGGGGGGGACGAGAGAGCGGCCCCCCTCCCTCCTGAACTGTACCAGGCCACATGCCCTCAACATGGGGAGGATGTCCCCATGTTGATGGGGACAAGGGCCTCATCCCCACAACCCTTGCCCGGTGGTTGTGGGGGTCTGCGGGCGGGGGGCTTATCGGAATCTGGAAGACCCCTTTAACAAAGGGGACCCCCAGATCCCGGCCCCCCCCTATGTGAATTGGTAAGGGGTACATTGTACCCCTACCATTTCACGAAGAAAGCGTAAAAAAATGTTTAAAAAAACACACAAACACCTTGAAAAAGTCCTTTATTTAAAAAAAAAAAAAACATTCCAGCGGTGAAATCCAGTGTCCCGCGGCGATCCTGATATCCAGCGCTGTCCTTCATTGGTTGTGCCTGAGCGGACCTGATGGGGAACTCCCTCTCAGTATTTTAAATGTATAGACCCGCCCCTTCTAAAGTTCCCCATCAGGTCCGCTCAGCGGACCAGATGCGGAACATGAGAAGGGGCGGGTCTATACATGTATTACCAAAGTGAGAGCAGTTCCCCATCAGGTCCGCCCCCTCGGTATGTCGGACCCGCCTACGTCATTGGCTTGAGCGGGGAACTTCCTTCACTGTGTAATTTAAATTTACATAGTGAAGGAAGTTCCCCGCTCAAGCCAATGACGTAGGCGGGTCCGACATACCGAGGGGGCGGACCTGATGGGGAACTGCTCTCACTTTGGTAATACATGTATAGACCCGCCCCTTCTCATGTTCCGCATCTGGTCCGCTGAGCGGACCTGATGGGGAACTTCAGAAGGGGCGGGTCTATACATTTAAAATACTGAGAGGGAGTTCCCCATCAGGTCCGCTCAGGCACAACCAATGAAGGACAGCGCTGGACATCGGGATCGCCGCGGGACACTGGATTTCACCGCTGGAATGTTTTTTTTTTTTTTTTAATAAAGGACTTTTTCAAGGTGTTTGTGTGTTTTTTTAAACATTTTTTTACGCTTTCTTCGTGAAATGGTAGGGGTACAACGTACCCCTTACCAATTCACATAGGGGGGGGCCGGGATCTGGGGGTCCCCTTTGTTAAAGGGGTCTTCCAGATTCCGATAAGCCCCCCGCCCGCAGACCCCCACAACCACTGGGAAAGGGTTGTGGGGATGAGGCCCTTGTCCCCATCAACATGGGGACATCCTCCCCATGTTGAGGGCATGTGGCCTGGTACGGTTCAGGAGGGAGGGGGGGCCGCTCTCTCATCCCCCCCTTTTCCCCTGCGGCCGGCCAGGTTGCGTGCTCGGATAAGGGGTCTGGTATGGATTTTTAGGGGGACTCCACGCCATTTTTTTTTTAAATTTGGGGTGGAGTTCCCCTTAAAATCCATGCCAGATCTGAAGGGCCTGGAATGGATATTTGGGGGAACCCCACGTCAATTTTTTTTTAATTTGCGGCGGGGTTCCCCTTAATATCCATTCCAGACCTGAAGGGCATGGTAATTGAATTCTGGGGAACCCCCACGCTTTTTTTTTTTTTTTTTATCAATGACTTTTGTATGTATTGCCGGGAGCCGACAATTCATTAATAGCCGCGAGTCAGTTTTAAAAGACTTTTTTTCTTTCAAAAATGACATTTTTTGCAGGGACAGTTCTAAGCACGGGAAACATGCGCCACTTCACATGCATATCATACACACCCCCCAGGTACGAAATTTAAAGGAATATTTCACTTTTATTTTTTCATTTTAAGCATTATTAAAATCACTGCTCCCGAAAAAACGGCCGTTTTTAAAACTTCTTTTTGCATTGATACATGTCCCCTGGGGCAGGACCCGGGTCCCCAAACACTTTTTAGGACAATAACTTGCATATTAGCCTTTATAATTAACACTTTAGATTTCTCCCATAGATTTTTCAAATTTGCCGCGAACACCCCAATTTGTTCGCTGTTCGGCGCACGGGCGAACAGGCAATGTTCGAGTCGAACATGAGTTCGACTCGAACTCCAAGCTCATCCCTAATCAGGGATATGCAATTAGCGGACCTCCAGCTGTTGCAGAACTACAATTCCCATGAGGCATAGCAAGACTCTGACAGCCACAAGAATGACACCCAGAGGCAGAGGCATGATGGGACTTGTAGTTTTGCAACAGCTGGAGGTCCGCTAATTGCATATCCCTGCCATATATCCTCATCCCTATCCAAGTTCAAATCCCTCAATAAAAATACAAAACAATCACATGGACTGTTCATTGTCTCAAAAGTGACTAGAAAGTGAATACCGGGCTGGGCAGGGTGACAGGTGGGCCACAACTTTCAGCAGCCCCTACGGGGGTACCACTACACAAATGTTAGCAGACTCCCTGTATCATGAGAGTAAATTCATCCATCTTAGGGTATAGTAGTAAAGATGTATGTTATTTGCATATATGTTACACCCAGTTTGCTTCAAAAGTCATGCTTATTTTGAAACCAACCTTAAGCCTTGTAACAAAAATGTTATAATTACCCATTAGTCATAGTAACTGATAATTTATGTTACATAACAAGCATATATCTGAGTAATGACTGTACCTCTCCATCTTTTTAGTCATAATCTGTTACTAAAGTAGGTTTCCTGGTACCAGGGAGAATATTGTAAATAATCACAGTCAGACCTAGCTGTTGTTTTACTACCTTTAGCATAGCTCCCAACTGTCTGATTTTGAGGGACTGTCCCTCTTCCCTCCTTATTTGTCCCTCATTTTGGTCCGATCTGTATATTTGTATATAAAATGCACTATTCATATATCAAAGTGTTTTACAGTACTAAACCGTTCCTCCAATTTCTGAATTGCTGCATTTGTAAATTTTTAAAAGCCAATATAAAGAATCAGTAGTGGTAAAAAAGCACTTGTGGATTTAAACAATCATTTTTTTTCATTCTCCTTTAAGGGGGGTATGGCAGGGGGTGTGTCCTATGGCTACGTACTTTTGTTAATAGGTGTCCCTCGTTCCCATCTCAGAATGTTGGGAGGTATGCCTTTAGGCTGAAGCACAGCGTACTCCCAATGCTGGGAGATACATTAAAGCCTCGTACACACGATCGGATATCCTATGGATTCTAATCCGATGGTTTTGTCCATCGGAAATCCAATGAAGCTGACTTCCATCAGTCTTGCCTACACACCATCAGTCAAAAAACCGACCGTTCCAAACGCGGTGACGTAAAACACTCCGATGAGCCGAGAAAAATGAAGTGCAATGCTTCTGAGCATGCGTCGACTTGATTCTGAGCATGCGTGGGTTTTTTATTCGATGGACTTGCCCATAGATGATCTGAGTTTTCGATCGCTTTTTTATCCATCGGAAAAATTTAAAACATGTTCTATTTTTTAAAACCGATGGAAAAAAGACCGATGGGTCCCATACACGATCGGTTTGTCTGATGAAAACAATCCATTGGACGGTTTTCATCGGTTAAACCGATCGTGTGTACAGGGCTTAACAGTATATCACCTATAACATATTTTTTCATACCCGACAAGGTTTTAATCTTACACAGCCCCTCCCACACAAACCAATCTTCAGATGGACACAAAACCTGTATCTGAACACAATCACCCCCTTCATATCCGACCTCTATCTTTTCTTGCATTGTGAATCTTACAATAAAACCCTACTCCAGCCCCAATTTTTTTTTTTTCAGTTATGTAAATACTGCACATCTGTCATTTTTGCTGTCCCTGATTTCACCTAATGTTCTGTCCTTCTGAAAACCTGTGACACCAGGACAAGAAAATAGGAGGAGTGTTGTCCATGGGTGTCCGCTGACATTTTTTCAGGGGGGGGGGGGGCGCTTTGGCAGTGGCGATACACAGTCGCATTTAACCCTTTCTTCAAATGCTAGCGGGGGTTAAAAGCGGCCCGCTAGCGGCCAAATAGCGTAGCTAGGACGATGGTAAAGCGCCGCTTTTTAGCGACGCTTTACCGATAACGCGGCCAGCTGACAGTGTGAAATAGCTCTTGAGACAATTCAGCTTCACTCCATGCCCATATAAATATAGCCTAGAGAATGTACAGACCCCCCTTTAGCACAGATGGACCCCCCTTCAGCACAGATGGACCCCCCCTTCAGCACAGATGGACCCCCCCTTCAGCACAGACCCCTCCATTCAGCACAGATGGACCCCCCTTCAGCACAGACCCCCCATTCCGCACAGACCCCCCTTAAGCACAGATGGACCCCCTTTAAGCACAGACCCCCCCTTCAGCACAGATGGACCCCCCCTTCAGCACATACCCCCCTTCAGCACAGATGGACCCCCCATTCAGCACCTCAGATCAGCCTGCGGCCATGAGAGAAGGGGATGGTTGGTCAGGTGCAGTGGTGTCACCCCGCACCAGTCCTCCCCCCGCCCCCCCTTGCAATGCCACGACCAGCAGCTCGCCTCTCTCTCCCTGTTCCCTATTCTAACCTGCCTGTCACCGCGGCGCTAAGCCTGTCACTTCTTCAGTCGTGGAGGGGTGTCTTCACTCTTTAACACCTTCTCGATTTTCCAGGGGGGGTCAATTGCCCCCTCTTGCCCTATGGAGCAGACGCCCATGGCGTTGTCATCAGGACAGAAAGGCACAGATAGTAGTAAAAAATCCAGACAGAGATTATAACCCTTCCTCTTTTTACTATAAAAGGTGGATGTGTTTGGCTCTGTGTCCCTACTGGGGAAATTTCCCAATGGGTTCAAAGTCCACAAAAAAAAACTGACAGGGGTTTAAGCCCTTCCCCACTCCCCCCCCCCCCTAAAAAAATGGCTGAAGTTGGGCTTTAAATAAAGACTGTTGACTGTGCTAGGTTAATTTACTAAAGACAAAGTTGCGTTGCTCCAGAGCTTAGTAAATGAGCAGAAGTTCTGCAGACTTCCATCATCCAATCATGTGCAAGCAAAAATGCAGTTTTTTTTTTTTCTTGCACGTGATTGGGTATTCTTTGCAAAGTGGAGATTTTCCTCATTTGCCAAGATTGGAAGCAACTGCACTTTGCAAAATTGCACAGCCTATTTGCCTTTAGACCCCTTTCACACTGGAGGCGTTTTTCAGACGCTTTAGCGCTAAAAATAGCGCCTGAAAAAAGCCTCAGCTGCAATCCCAGTGTGAAAGCCGGAGTGCTTTTACACTGGGTCGCTGCGCTGGCAGGACGTCAAAAAAAGTCCTACAAGCAGCTTCTTTGCAGCGCTTTAGGAGCGGTGTATCCTAAAAATTTGCGTCCTTTTTTTTTCCACAAATAGAGCTTTCTTTTGGTGGTATTTGATCACCTCTGCGGTTTTTATTTTTTGCGCTATAAACAAAAAAAGAGACAATTTTGAAAAAACCAGAATATTTTTTACTTTTTGCTATAATAAATATACCCAAAAATGTTTTTCATCAGTTTTGGACATTATATATTCTTCTACAAATTTTTGGTACAAAAAAAAAGATCACAATAAGCATATATTGATAGTTTTGCGCAAAAGTTATAGTGTCTACAAACTATGTGAAAGATTTATGAAATTTTTATGGCATTTTTATTATTATTACATTTTTTACTAGAAATGGCGGTGATCTGCGATTTTTAGCGGTACTGCGACATTGTGGCGGACAGATCAGACACTTTTGACACATTTTTGGGATCACTGATTACTGTATAAATGTCACTGGCAGGGAAGGGGTTAACACTAGGGGGCAATCAAGGGGTTAACTGTGTTCCCTAGTTAGTATTTCTAACTGTATTGGGAAAGGACTGACTGGGGAGGAGACATATCGCTGTTCCTACTTAGTAGGAACAAACGATTTGTCTCCCCTCCCCTGACAGAACAGAGATTTGTGTGTTTACAAAAATCCCTGTGCTGGCACTGGTACCCGTGATCGCAGGTAGCCGGCTGCGATCGCGCCCGCCGGCCACGCACATCAGTCCCCCGGGCTTTGGCGGCTCTTAAAGGCTACAACGTACCAATACGGGGTTTCGCCCAGCAGATCCATTCTGCCGACGGATATCGGAGTGAGCCGGTCGGCAAATGGTTAAGCACTTGCCGACCGCTCGCTCACAATGTACTGCAGCCGTTACAGGCAAAGTGATGTATTGGTACGTCGCTGCCTGTTTTTAGGTTTAGGGCGCGCATATATACACATCAGTTGTGTCCAATAACACTTAAGACATGTAGCTGAATACATTTTGGCATACATTTATGAAGAAATATGATTTTTTTTCCATTTTTTTATTGGATGTGTTTTGTACTAGAAAAAAAATATATAGTTTTGTTTTTTTCAAAATTTTTGGTCTTTTTTCGTTCGTATAATAAGCAATAAAAAACCCAGGGGTGATCAAATGCCATAAAAATAAATCTCTTTTTGTGTGAAAAAGAATTATATAAATTTAATTTTAGTATAGCGTTGCATGACATTACCAATTCAAACGGCCTGGTCATGAAGGGGCTAAAACCTTCTGGAGCTGAGGTGGTTAAAAAACTGAAGTTAGGGGTTAACTTCTAATTTAAATACTCTTCCAATTTGTCATACTTAATTTTCTTTGTTGCTGTTTTGTTATTGTTTTTTAAAATCATAATGCTTTTATGACATATGCATCTTCAAAAGACATGTTTGTAATCTATCTATTTAAGCAACAAGGAAGTACCTAAAATATATTTTGTTATATAACAACTGATACATGCTTACACTTTAAATTCCAGGAAATATGAATCATAAATAAATAAATGGTTTACTGACATCTTCTAACTATGAAAAGGAAATAATACACATAAGTATTCTCTCAGTAAACTATGACACAGCCGACACAGCCAGAGTAATTTTTACCAGAGGCAAAACCAGCAAAATAATTGTTCACTTAACTACAAATTCTAGACAACAAGTTTTTAAAGGGACCTTTTCCCCTTTTTATTTTAATAAATGTAATATCAGCATACATCACTGCATGTCATTTCAAAGCCATTGTATCTAATTTTTAGGGACTCATTAATGACTGGATTGGTGCAGGGACAATGTGGTGCCCATATTTAAAAAGGGAAAAAGTATCTGCCAAGTAACTATAAACTTGTTAGTTTAACTTCTATAGTTGGGAAGATACTGGAGAGAATAATAAAAGACCACAGAGGAAAAAAATATTTTAAGCAACACACAGCATGGATTCATGAAAACAGAAGTTGTCAGACAAACCTGATTTCTTTTTATGAAGAGGTAAGTAAGACCTTGGACAGAGGGGTGGCAGTGGACGTGGTATACTTGGATTTTGCAAAAGCGTTCGATACAGTTCCCCACACACGGCTCATGTGCAAGGTAAAGTCTACAGGATTGGAAATATCAGTTTGTAAATGGATAGAAAACCGGCTAAAAGACAGAATTCAGAGAGTAGTGGTTAATAGGGATGAGCTTCGTGTTCGAGTCGAACATACGTTCGACTCGAACATCGGCTGTTCGATCGTTCGACGAAGATCGAACGATTTGGGCCGTTCGCGCCAAATTCGACTGACGCGAACGGCCCACAATGCACTACGCCATCGCAGTGTCATCCAGGCGCTGTGATTGGCCAAGCATGCACTGTGACCCCGCATGCTTGGCCAATCACAGCGCCGGCAGCGAGGAGAGCAATGATTGGCCACAGGCAGGATGCCTGTGGCCAATTATTGCTGAGGGTGTTTAGTACACGCCCCACACTATAAAAGGCCGCCAGCACGGCGGCCTAGTGTAGTGTGTTCCGGAGCAGGGATAGAGCAGCATAGGCAGGGACAGTGACTTTTATTTATTTCTTGCTTAACCTGGATTCCTTTAGTTTAGGGAAAGAGAAGGATAGGTAGGGAGAGTGTCAGTGTGTTTTGTGCTTGTGCTATATTGTGCTTAAAAAAAACATTTTTTCTAGGGACAGAAAACTGTAGGTAGGGAGAGTGTGTCAGTTTCTTTCACTGTCAAAGTCCTTGTTTCCAGGGACCTGGAAGGACAGTGAGTGAATTCTCCTTGGGCTAAATTGTGCTTAAAAAAACATTTTTTCTACGGACAGAAAACTGTAGGTAGGGAGAGTGTGTCAGTTTCTTTCACTGTCAAAGTCCTTGTTTCCAGGGACCTGGAAGGACAGTGAGTGAATTCTCCTTGTGCTAAATTGTGCTTAAAAAAAACATTTTTTCTAGGGACAGAAAACTGTAGGTAGGGAGAGTGTGTCAGTTTCTTTCACTGTCAAAGTCCTTGTTTCCAGGGACCTGGAAGGACAGTGAGTGAATTCTCCTTGTGCTAAATTGTGCTTAAAAAAAACATTTTTTCTAGGGACAGAAAACTGTAGGTAGGGAGAGTGTGTCAGTTTCTTTCACTGTCAAAGTCCTTGTTTCCAGGGACCTGGAAGGACAGTGAGTGAATTCTCCTTGTGCTAAATTGTGCTTAAAAAAAACATTTTTTCTAGGGACAGAAAACTGTAGGTAGGGAGAGTGTGTCAGTTTCTTTCACTGTCAAAGTCCTTGTTTCCAGGGACCTGGAAGGACAGTGAGTGAATTCTCCTTGTGCTAAATTGTGCTTAAAAAAAACATTTTTTCTAGGGACAGAAAACTGTAGGTAGGGAGAGTGTGTCAGTTTCTTTCACTGTCAAAGTCCTTGTTTCCAGGGACCTGGAAGGACAGTGAGTGAATTCTCCTTGTGCTAAATTGTGCTTAAAAAAAACATTTTTTCTAGGGACAGAAAACTGTAGGTAGGGAGAGTGTGTCAGTTTCTTTCACTGTCAAAGTCCTTGTTTCCAGGGACCTGGAAGGACAGTGAGTGAATTCTCCTTGTGCTAAATTGTGCTTAAAAAAAACATTTTTTCTAGGGACAGAAAACTGTAGGTAGGGAGAGTGTGTCAGTTTCTTTCACTGTCAAAGTCCTTGTTTCAAGGGACAGAGAAGGACACCTGAAGGTAGCCCTTATTGCTTTTTTCCCATCTCCCTGCAGGCCATCTATTAGAATGTCTGGAAGGCAAACAAGGAGAGGCAGACAGTCAGGAGGCAATAAAAGAGGGCAAGCAGGCTCTGTGTCTGGGGGCAACAGTGCTGGTCGTGGACGCGGTGCATTGTCATCAGCACATGGCCATGGGACACGCTTGTCCTTCTTTTCGGCAGCTGGACATGTTGAGCCACATCATGCCGAAGACTTGGTAGAGTGGATGACCAAGCCCTCCTCCTCCTCCTCATCCTCTCTCACCCAGGCTCAGGGTACTGGAAAAGCAGCTGCCAAAGCGTCCTCTTCCCTGGTATCAATGTCAGACTCATCATCAGTCACTCCTTCCCTAGACCCACCATGTCCTCCTCCTGAGGAGTCCCCCGAACTGTTTCAGCACAGTGTTGGGTACATGCTCCAGGAGGATGCCCAGCGTTTCGAAGGGTCTGATGATGAAACCCAGCTAGAGGAAGGCAGTAGCGTGAGAGCAGACAGAGGGGATGCTCAAGAAGGACACCAATCTGGCAGTCATGTTCCAGCAGCTGCAGCATACTGCCAGATTGGCTCCAGTGATGAGGAGGGAGGTGATGATGAGGTCACTGACTCCACGTGGGTGCCTAATAGGAGAGAGGAGGAGGAGGAGGATGAGGAGGAGGCACATCTCCAACGAGGCAGGATGCCCTTTGGTGGCCAGCGTAAGGGCAGTACACCGACGGAATCACACCGCAGAGCTCCGCCTGTGCAGGGCGCTGCCTCTGCCCGTCATTCAAAAAGTTCTTTGGTGTGGGCCTTTTTTGAGGCTAGTGCATCAGATCGCACAGCTGCTGTTTGCAACATATGTCTCAAGCGTATATCGCGTGGCCAAAACATCAGCCGCTTGGGTACCACATGCCTGACCAGACATATGTTGACCTGCCATGCAGCTCGTTGGCAAGCCTACCTGAAAGACCCACACCAAAGAACAAAGCGGACCTCTCCTTGCACCGCATCAGCTGGGATCTCCAACCCCACTATAACTTCAGTCCTCTCTGAAACATGCACTGAGAGGAATGAAGGTGTAGAATTAGGTGTGTCACAGCCAAGTACTTGCGGCCACTCTGCTAGCAGTACACCGACGTCCGATTCTAGCAGGCAAATTTCCCTGCCCCAGCTGCTGGACCGTCGAAAGAAGTTCACTCCCAGCCATCCACATGCCCAGCGGTTGAATGCTAGCTTGGCTAAATTGCTAGCGCTTCAACTGCTGCCTTTTCAGTTGGTAGACTCGGCCCCCTTCCGTGAGTTTGTGCAATGTGCGGTTCCTCAGTGGCAGGTTCCCAAACGCCACTTTTTCTCACGGAAGGCTATTCCGGCTCTCTACCGGCATGTGGAAGGCAATGTCTTGGCCTCGCTGGACAGGGCGGTCAGCGGTAAGGTGCATATTACCGCTGACTCATGGTCCAGCAGGCATGGACAGGGACGTTACCTTTCTTTCACGGCCCATTGGGTCACTCTTTTGGCAGCTGGGAAGGATGCAGGACAAGGTGCAGTAGTGTTGGAGGTTGTCCCACCGCCACGCCTCCAAAATGCTACTACTGGTTGTGACACACCTCTCTCCTCCACCCCCTCCTCTTCTTCTTCCTCCATGGCCTCTTCCTGTGGTTTGTCCTATGAACCAGCGGTGCTCCGTAGCCGTTCACGGGGCTACGCAAGTACGCAGGCAAAAAGTTGCCATGCCGTGCTTGCGCTGGTGTGTTTGGGGGACAGAAGCCACACTGGGGCAGAGGTCCTGTCTGCTCTGCAGGGCCAGGCCGAGAGGTGGTTGACGCCACGCCAGCTTAAGCCAGGAATGGTGGTTTGCGACAATGGCACCAACCTCCTCTACGCCCTCCGACAGGGACAACTGACCCATGTGCCCTGTGTGGCTCACGTCCTTAACCTGGTGGTGCAGCGGTTCTTGGGCAGGTACCCGGGCTTACAGGATGTCCTGAGGCAGGCCAGGAAAGTCTGTGTGCATTTCCGCAGATCTTATAATGCCAGTGCTCGCCTGGCTGAGCTGCAAAAGGAGTTGAACCTGCCCAAGAACCGCCTTATATGTGACATGCCCACCAGGTGGAACTCAACGTTGGCCATGCTGCAGCGGCTGCACACGCAGCAGAGGGCCATCAATGAGTACCTGTGCGACTACGGCACCAGGACAGGGTCAGGGGAGCTTGGTTTTTTTTCTCCACGCCAGTGGGGCATGATCAGGGATGCATGCACTGTCCTGGCACCATTTGAGGAGGCCACGAGGATGGTGAGCAGTGACAGTGCATGCATCAGTGACACTGTACCTCTTGTCCACCTGTTGGAGCACACGCTGCGTGGAATAATGGACAGGGCACTTGAGGCAGAACAGAGGCAGGAAGAGGAGGACTTCCTTGCCTCTCAAGGCCCCCTTTACCCAGACAGTGTTCCTTCTGTCCCACCCATCGCACAGGAAGAGGAGGAGGAGGAGGAGGAGGAGGAGGAGGAGGAGGATTGTGTCAGCATGGAGGTGGAGGCTGGCACTCAGCATCATCAGCAGCAGTCTTTTAGGGATGATTTACAGTCCCAAGAAACCAGTGGACTTGTACGTGGCTGGGAGGAGGTGGCTGCGGATCATGTCGTCCTTAGTGACCCAGAGGACTCCGGAGCGAATGCCTCAGCAAACCTACGCTGCATGGCCTCCCTGATCCTGCAAAGTCTGCGGAAGGATCCTCGTATTCTTCGGATCAAGGAGAGGGACCATTACTGGCTGGCCACTCTCCTTGATCCACGGTACAAGGGTAAGGTTGCGGACCTTATGTTACCGTCGCAGAGGGAGCAGAGGATGAGACAACTCCGGGAGGCCTTGCAGAAAGGTCTGTGCAACGCGTTCCCAGAGACTGGGAGGTTACAAACTCCTGGTCCTGGACAACGAGTTGCTGAGGCTTCGGCCAGTCAAAGAAGGAGCGGTGGGGAAGGTGGCCGTCTGACCGATGCGTTCAGACAATTCTTTAGTCCGCAGCCCCAAAGTATGATCGGTTCCAGCAACCATCGCCAGCGTCTGATAAACATGGTGCAGGAATATCTAGGGGCAAGGTCAGACTTGGACACCTTCCCCACCGAAAATCCTCTGGCTTACTGGGTCTTGAGGATGGATCACTGGCCAGAGCTTGCACAGTATGCAATTGAGCTACTGGCCTGTCCTGCATCCAGCGTTCTTTCGGAACGCACATTCAGTGCTGCTGGAGGATTTGTCACGGATCACAGGGTGCGCCTGTCCACCGACTCGGTTGATCGACTGACTTTCATCAAGATGAACCAGTCTTGGATCACCACCAGCTACCACACACCTGATGCTGATATAACAGACTAATTGATTTTAACATGTCACATCCCTTCAAGACTGATGCTGATGCTGAGTGCCTGTGCTGTTATGTTGACTGGCTATCCTCCTCCTCCGAGTCCTCAATGATACGATTGATGATGATAGCTTGGAAGATCATTTTTGTTTATGGGTGCCGCCACCAGTGGCTAAGGCCCAATTTTTCAGCCCCTGTTTTACAGGGGCGTGTAATTACAATTTTTTTAGCAATAATTTGCCATAGGGCTCATTGCTGTGCTCCAAGTACAGTATCTGTGAGGGGTTGGAGTGTTGTGGCACCAGTGCCTAAGGCCCAATTTTTCAGCCCCTGTTTAACAGGGGCGTGTCATTACAATTTTTGAAGCAATACTTTGCAACAGGGCTCATTGCTGTGCTCCAAGTACAGTATCTGTGAGGGGTTGTAGTGTTGTGCCACCAGTGCCTAAGGCCCAATTTTTCAGCCCCTGTTCAACAGGGGCATGCAATTACAATTCTTGATCTAATAATTCACAGCAGGGTCCATTGCTGCACCCACCAAGAGTAACTCTGAGGGCTTACAGTCTTGTGGCAACGCCACCACCACCACGAAAGGCCCAATTTTTCAGCCCCTGTTCAAAAGGGGCATGTAATTACAATTCTTGATCTAATAATTCACAGCAGGGCCCATTGCTGCACCCACCAAGAGTAACTGTCAGGGCTTACAGTGTTGTGGCACCAGCACCACCATCAAAGCCCCAATTTTTACTACCACTGTTCAACAATTATATGTAATTAAAATTCCTGATATAATAGTTGACAGCAGGGCGTTCCAGCACCAACCAAGAGTAACTGAGTGCTTACAGTGTTGTGCCAACACCAACAACTAAGGGGCCTATTTCTGCAGAGTATATACGGCAGGTCCCTACTTTCAAACATCCAACTTACAAACGACTCCTACTTGCAAACGAAAGAAGACAACAGGAAGTGAGAGGAAATCTACCCCTAGAAAGGAAAATTCTCTCCTGTAAGAATAAATATGGGAGAAAGGGGTCTCATCTGTACTGATGCTTTATCAGCAATCCTTGTTTCAAGAAAAACACCACATTTCAAAAACAGTTGTCATTGGGACGGAAAGTGAGGTGAAATGTTCTGAACAGGGGCACAGACAGCAAAACAAATGTTACAGGGGTGATAACCCTTACCTATGTTTCCCAAAAAGTTTAAAAATAGATTTTTGGGCTGGAGCTACACTTCAACAATGTAGCTGTTCAAAATTACAAACAGATTCTACATAAGAACAAACCTACAGTCCCTGTCTTGTATGCACCGCCTGTATACGGCTGTTCAGAGTATATAGGGCCTTTTTTATTTTATGTGCGGGGTTCCCCTTAATATCCATACAAGACCCAAAGGGGCTGGTAATGGGCTGGGGTAGGGGGGGGGGGGGGTCATGGGGTAGCTATGCCATTTTTCTTAAAGAATTTCATCCATATTACCGGGACCAGACATTACATTAAAGCCGCAAGCAGTTTTAAATGGCTTTTTTTTCCTTTAGAAGTGTCATTTTGTGCAGGGACAGTTCTAAACACGGGAAACACGTGGCACTTCACAGGCATACTTTAGACACCCCCCAGGTACGATATTTAAAGGAATATTTGACTTTTTTTTTTCACTTTATGCATCATTAAAATGACTGCTCCCGAAAAACGACCGTTTTTAAAACTTCTTTTTGCATTGATACATGTCCCCTGGTGCAGAACCCGGGTTCCCAAACCCTATTTATGACAATAACATGCATAATAGTTGTTATAATTAGCACTTTAGAATTCGAACGTTCGCATCCATTGTATTTAATAGGGTTCTAATGTTCGTTCGAACTTTCGGTCCGTTCGCGGGTTCTGGTGCGAACCGAACCCGGGGGTGTTCGGCTCATCACTAGTGGTTAATAATTCTTACTCTGAATGGTCTAAGGTTATCAGTGGTGTACGCCAAGGTTCAGTGCTGGGACCCTTACTTTTTAATATCTTTATAAATGATATTGGGTCTGGGATTAAAAGTATCATTTCTGTCTTTGCAGATGACACCAAGCTATGCAGTGGAATAACGTCCTTACATGATGTCGCCAATTTATAAGCCGACCTCAATGCACTAATTGGGCGACTATGTGGCAAATGAGGTTTAATATTGATAAATGTAAAGCTATGCACTTGGGGGCTAAGAATATGCATGTATCATACATACTAGGGGGAGAACAACCGGGGGAATCAATGGTGGAGAAGGATCTTTTTTTTTTTTTTTGGTAGATCATAAGCTTAAAGGAGTTATAAAGGCAGAATATTTTTTATCTTAATGTATTCTATGTATTAAGATAAAAAACCTTCTGTGTGTTGCAGCCCCCCCCAGCATCCCCTAATTACCTACCTGAGCCCCTTCTCTCCCCAGTGATGTCCACGATCCCCTCAGCCATCCAGGACACTCCGCCTGATTGGCTGAGACAGAGCAGCGGTGCCATTGGCTCCCGCGGCTGTCAATCAAAGTCAGTCAGCCAATCAGGGGAGAGAGGGGCTCCATGTCTGAATGGATACACTGAGCTCTGACTTGGCTTGGCTGTAGCAAGCTGCTGGCTGAGGGGCACTCAAAGGAGGGAGGGGCTAGGAGCAGCAAAGAGGGACCAGAGAAGATGAGGATCCAGGCTGCTCTGTGCAAAACCAACTGCACACAAGAGGTAAGTATAACATGTTTGTTATTTTAAAAAAAAAACAAGCCTTTTCAATCACTTTAATTATAGCACACAATGCCAAACTGCAGTTTCCAAAGCGAGCAAAGGTCTTTCTTGTATTAAAAGAGGTATGGAGAGAGAGAGAGAGAGAGAGAGAGAGAGCGAGCACCAGTGGCACCAGTTCACATAAAGGATATTGGGGAACTGGAGAAAGTGCAGAGAAGGGCAACAAAACGAATAAGAGGCATGGAGGAGCTCAGCTTTGAGGAAAGATTAGAGGAACTGAATTTATTCTCTATTGAAAAGAGGAGATTAAGAGGGGTGATGATCAACATGTTCAAATACATGAGGGGTCCATATAGTGAACTTGGTGTTGAGGTCATCACAGAGGACAAGGGGGCACTATTTACGTCTGGAGTAAAAGAGATTTTATCCCCAAATATAGAAAGGTTTCTGCACAGTAAGAGCTGTGAAAATGTGGAATAGACTCCCTTCAGGTGGTTCTGGCCAGCTCAGTAGATTGTTTAAAAAAATACTGTATTCTTTTCTAAATTCACATAGCATAACTGAGTACTAACATTTATAGGTAAAGTCGATCCAGGGAATATCCAATTGCCTCTCGGGGGATATGGAAGGAATTATTTTTCCCCTGCTGTAGCAAATTGGATCATGCTTTGCTGGGGTTTTTCGCCTTCCTCTGGATCAACTGTGGGTATAGGATTGTGTATATGGGATTGTATGATTTATTTTTTTATTTTTTCATTGGTTGAACTAGATGGATTTGTGTCTTTTCAACCTGACTAGCTATGTAATTTGATCTAGACAGGCCCCCGACCTCCACAGCAATCAAGCAGTTCTCTGCACCCCTGGAAAACAAGTGTATAGGCGCTGCAACCTTCCTACATAAGAGCTTGGCCCGGTGCTCAGACCTTGAGGCTGCTGACACCTACCAAAATAAGGAAAGGGATGGTCGGCACTCAGTATGACATCCAAAATGGTATTTCTTTATCAAATACATGTACAAAGCTGTAAAACAGTATACGCGTTTCGGATGTTAGTCCTTAGTCATGGCTGATAAAAAACAAAATAAGTAACACCTAAATAGTATATACAAAGGTAACATGAGGTCAGGAAAAACAATGGGTTTTTTCCTGACGAGATTCTCGGCCGTGTGTACTAGGCTTTAGACTCATAGCAATATGCACTGCAGCAGAGACTAGTGCTTAGTGCTGGCCCTCCATCTCAGTCCTGTGCAGGCAAGTAAATAATATAAAGACAAATTCCCAAACCCCAAATCTCCCTTCCTAACTTATTCACTACATTGAATAAATTTGCCCCTATCTCTGGACTTACAGTAAATATGACTAAATCTGCAGCTCTTCCCATTAATCTACCCTCTGACCAGTGTGAAACTCTCCGAGGATCTTTCCCATTCCAATGGTCAAGTGACAAAATTCCATATCTTGGCATCTTCATCACGCCACAATACTCATCCATCTTTGCTGCTAACTATCTAACATGTGTGTCCCGACTACGTAGCCTACTTAAAACCTGGAGCTCTTGGGCAGAGTTATGGCAGTTAAAGTTACCCTTTTGCCAAAGCTTTTGTTTTTATTTCGTTCCCTCCCTGTCAATATCCCAAAAGCATTTATTGACAAGCTCCAACAGGATGTTAACAGATTTATTTGGCAGAATAAACGTCCCAGATTTTCAAAAAACATTCTTTATAAATCACAACCAGTAGTGTATTTAGGTTCTGCGCTGCCCTAGGCCTGACTAAATTTGTGCACCCCCTAATTTAAATATGACCCACCCCTTCCTGTCAAGGCCACACCCCTTCCTGTTTAAGACCCGCCCTGAAAATTTTGTGTGGGGACACTAGTTCTGAGGGCCTGGGGGGGGCAATAGAGTCCCTTAATTTGCATAGATTTCCTCTCACTTCCTGTTTGTCTATGGGGCAAGACATGAAGGGAAATCTCTGCAATGGGACAGGGATGGTAAAAAATAAACTGACCAGGGCTATAACCTTCCTTTACTCTATCCAAAATGAAAAAAAAAAAGTTTGCCTATAGTTCTACTTTAAGCACAAATTTCTGATAATTTTATGGAGAAGACTTAGAAGATATAACCATGCCAATGGTGCAGCAGAAAACATATAGCACAGTGAGGAAGGTTTGTGATCCAGGATGATAGGACAGTCAAAATTAGAAGCACACTAACAGTGTAGCGCAAGCCAGTGGGGACTCTTTCCGTGCTGCCCCTCTGCAAAGTGCTGCCCTAGGCCTGGGCCTTGTTGACCTAGGCCAGGATACAGCGTTGATCACAACCCACCGGAGGTCTGGGTCTACCCAACCTTTGGTTCTACTTCCTGGCTGCCCGCTTTTCCCAGATAGCACCCATGGAATATCCCGGAATCAAAAGTACCCTGGGTTAAGTTTGAATCTGACTCCGTCTTACCCTATTGCCTCCCATCCATATTATGGTCACCCTCCAACGTTGTGCATAAGCTTACACCCCTCAATTTGATCGTATCCCATTCTCTCACCCTCTGGCACCAGTACAAAAGCAAACTCAGATTAATATCACCCTCCCCTCCAGGCTCGTCCTTCCTTGGGGAACCATTGTTTCCCTCAGCATTTCATCACCCTGAGAGATTTGCTTTGTGGAAATCTAACTCCTTGACTACTTTAGCAGATCTCCAGCTTGGAGACTCTTTTGCCTCGTTTGAGCTCCTCCGCACAAAAACAGATTCCACTTTGGGAATACCTCCATTTCATGCAAATCAGACACTTTTATATCTCCCATTATGGTCTAACCCCTTCCTCCCCCTCCACCTCCTACAAACTGATCTGCCGAGAAGCCCCTAGAGGTAAGGGCCTCATCTCGAGTCTCTATAAAACTGCATTGGCTTCGGGTTTTTCAGGTGAATCTCCTTATAGGCTAAAATGGGAGACTGACTGCAACGAACAATTCGCTCCGGAGGATTGGGATGCCATGCTGGCAAACCTTCGGAAGGCCACTAAATCACTGGCTTCCCTTTGAGCTCACGATTCTCCACTGCCTTAGAGTCCTGTCCTCTGCCTTCTGTTTGTCTCCTTCCTGGTTTGTCCCCATCGCTAAGGCAACACTGACGTCATCCAAGCGCGCCTGGCTCCCCATTGGATCGTTTCAATCCTTGCTGTGTCGCCATCACGGAGGCCCCTGCACAGTGCGGTTACATTCCTTGGCTCTCGCACTGACCGGATTACCGAGCGGCTTGTCTGTAATACCTGCCGCATTCATTCCTGGGGCTCCATTACTGTGTCCACACTTGTGTCTATTGGCTGGTTTCAGCACTAAGTACATGCTAGAGTTGCCATACCGCACTTCCCCCAATTCAACCTTCTATTTGGGACCATTCAACCTTCTATTTGGAGTCGTGGCAGTTCCATTCAAGGGACCCCTGTTATCGATGGACTGATGTTAACCCCTTTCTTCTTGGACTCAGCAGTGGTATCGTTTCAATCATTTACCCATTATCTATTAGCTACATTGACTGTCTGGTTTTAATCGAATTTTTATGTAGCTACAGCATTATCTTTAATTTTTTTCAGAGCAATATCCAATCTATGTCATTTTTATTTTATTTTCAAGACTATAAAGTTTTTATTACTAATTCCATTGAGCACTGCCCTTGTGTTTGTTGTTTCACTAAATCACTGGCGGTTAGGGAAACAGCCTATAAGGTAATGACCAGATGGCATTACACTCCTTCCAGACTCCAAGTAATGTTCCCGGGAACGTCTTGATTGTGCCTTAGGGGCTGCCAGCTGCTGGGCACATTCAAACATATATTTTGTGATTGTGAGCTCCTTGCCCCAATATGGAAAAAGGTGACTGCTGTTGCCTCTGCAATATCTGGAACTTCTTTGGAGCTCACGATCCCAATGTGTTTACTTGGAGCAACGATCCCAGGGATCCTTCGCAGGGAAGAATGTCTCATACACACTATCTGTATATCTACTCTCTGGGTCATTGCTCTTCACTGGAAGTCCCCTGTTGTACCCCTAACCTCCATTAATGACAGAATTGATATGGTGATGATTATGGAGAGGATCTTGCATACTCTACAAGATAGGATGCACCTATTTGATTGTAGATGGGAACCTTGGAAAACCCATAAGCACATTTTGCTGGCATAAAACTAAAGGCTGCACAAGGTTGTTATGCCATAACGAAACAAGACCTTTATATATTCCTTTTTCATATATTTTTCTGTATGCTTTGGAATTATTCCTTGTTTCAATTTTTTCATGTTATGCTTTGGATGTCAATTTTATGATGTATACTGTTACATGACTGTATGATTTCTTCATGTATGATTTTTTTTATTTTTTTTACCTCTTCAAAACAATAAAAAACGTTTGTAAACAAAAAAATAAAAAATATATATAGACAAATTCAGGTACTAAGTGAAGCAAAAAAAAAAGCAATCTGGGTGGTACTGCTAGGTACTGGTGGGCACTGCTGGCTGGTACTGGTGGGTACTGCTGGCTACTACTGGTGGGTACTGCTGGCTGGTACATCTGGGTACTGGTAGGTGCTGCTGGCTGGTACTTCTGGTTGGTACTTGTGGGTACTGCTGGCTGGTACTTCTGGGAACTGGTGGGTACTGCTGGCTGGTACTTCTGGGTACTTCTGACTGGTACTTCTGGGTACTGGTGGGTACTTTTTGGTACTGCTGGGTGGTGCTTTTGGGTACTGCTGGCTGGTACTTCTGGGTACTGGTGGCTGGTACTGCTGGGTACTGCTGGCTGGTACTTCTGGGTACTGCTGGCTGGTACTTCTGGGTACTTCTGGCTGGTACTTCTGGGTACTTTTTGGTACTGATGGCTGGTGTTTCTGGGTACTGCTGGCTGATACTTCTGGGTATTCCCGGGTACTGCTGGGTGGTACTTCTGGCTGGTTCTTGATCCCCCATACCTGCCATCAGTGTAATAGGAGTCGCGCTGGAGGAAGCATGCGGCTGCAGTAGAGAGCAGAGCCGAGGCTTCCTGTATCGCGCTTGGAACTGTCACAGGCAGAGCACATTTGGTATCACTCCACCTGAGACAGAAGCCGGCGCTATACAGGAAGCATCGGTTCTGCTTCCTCTAGCGCTGGCTCGGATCTTCCCACTGATGCTCGGGGATGGCGAGTCGGGAACCCACGATCTGGGCTTGCCGACCCGCAATCCCAGAGCAGGAGGCACGGGCCACATCAGAGGATGCCTGGCCCGTGGGCCAGCGGTTGGGCACCCATGCCCTATGCCCTGAATACTGTCTGTTAAGGTCATACAATAAGGATCAACGTTTGTTAAACATACACCAATGAATGTGTTTTTTTATATGAGTTTGAAAAGTTACCTGTTGATGCTGCCAGGACTCTTGTGGTCTGACAACTTCCTGTGCTGACTGTTATCAATACTATTGTTCTCAGCTATCTCAGAAGACTACAGAACCTCACCCCTCTAATTTATAGACAATAGGAGAGGTTTGGAGTTCATTGGTCCTCTCTTATTTCTGTTGTTCTGATGCAGTGGGGTGGGTGAATGTTTCATCCTAAGATTGGTAATACATTACTAGCAGAATCACCAGGTAAATTAAAGGAAAAAGACAAAAAAATAAAAGGGCTAAGGTCTGGTAATCTGGAATATGTTACACATGTTACATTTGGGGGTTTAGATATGCTGTAAAGTCTCTAAACATAAAAAAAAGAAAGAAAAAAGGAGGGCGCACCAACCTAGTGCATTACCACATAAAAAGATTTATTAAAAATAGAATAAAAGCAATGGTCCTACTCACAAAAGGAGTTTGGGTAAACGCTTTCTGACAGTCAAGCTAGTCTCTTGGCACCTGCCAGCAAGACTTGATGACTGAGAGTGTCGGGTGATACCACAATCGGCTGTATGGCTGATGCGTTTCTGGGGCGCACCCCTTTCTTCAGAGCCTAGGTGGTCCGTGCCAAGAGACCAGCTTGACTGTCAGAAAAGCGTTTACCCAAACTCCTTTTGTGAGTAGGACCATTGATTTTTTCTTTTTTCTAGCCGTATGAACACCCATTGCTCTGAGGAGAGCTGCAAGACTATAGACCTTGCTTTGAGACTGGACTACACTGTCCGTGTTTGGCGAAACACCAGAGCGCAGGAGATTTTTTTGTTCTAATGCCACGTACACACGACCGTTTTTCATGATGAGAAAAATGTAATTTTTTTATTTGGTCATTAAAAACGATCGTGTGTGGGCTCCAGAGCATTTTTCACGACGTGAAAAATGGGCATTAAAAATTTGGAACATGCTCTAATTTTTCTCGTCGTTTTTCACGTCGTCGTTTTTCTAGTCATGAAAAACGGCCATGTGTAGGCTTTAATGACGTGAAAAAAACGCGCATGCTCAGAAGCAAGTGATGAGACGGGAGCGCTCGTTCTGGTAAAACTAACGTTCGTAATGGAAATAGCACATTCGTCACGCTGTAACGGACTGAAGAGCACGAGGCTGAAAAGTGTGAATCGTTTCTCACCAAACTTTACTAACACGAGATCAGCAAAAGCAGCCCAAAGGATGCGCCATCCAAATGGAACTTCCCCTTTATAGTAGCTTCGTACATTTCGCGCTTTGCTTGAGCATTTTTTTTCATGATAGTGTGTAGGCAAGGCAGGCTTGAGAAGAATCACGTCGAGAAAAACGTTGTTTTTTTCAATGACATTAAAAACGGTCGTGTGTACGCGGCATGAGGTCTCTAAACATAACAATTTTGTCTCTGTTTCTGAAGCAATGATGTCTCCTTCTTTGCATGTCTGTACTATTACATGTCTATACTATGCCTGTGCCCCCACAGCCAGGCACACATTTCTTAAATGATTAGTCTAGGGGATATTGTTTTTGTTGTTTTGATTTTTGGAGAACTTGGATAGGCCCAAGGCCCAAGGAACAGCTGGGTGCCTACTTCCAACTTTCATGCGACACCTTATTCCTTGTTTACAAATTTTTTTATTTGGAAGACAAGAAAATATGACATACTTCGTTTTAAAGCAATGTGTAAAATACAGTAATGCTAGAATCCATAGAGTGTATACATGAATATGGCAATATAAGTAAAAGCAAAGGTTTACAGTACCAATAGAGAAAGTAAGATAGCCGTTGGGCAGTGAAGAAAAGTGGTGTGGATATGTATGTTATCAGGGAAATCTCAGTGATAGGTTTAAATAGTATGAGTCTATGTTTTAATAGAGAAGTGGGAGGTGAACTTCTATTTGAGTTGATATATAGGTGTTTTTCTTATTGAATTGGAGGCCAAAACATCCATTTTCCATTAAAAGTGTGCATACTGTCAAAGAGGGTATAGTGGATTCTATCAGATAATCTGTGGGCCTCCATTCTGGATAAGACCTGGGACCAGGGTAAGTTGTTTGATTTCCAGTTTAGGGCAATCATCCATTGGACAGAGCTTATGAGTGAGTGGAGCAGTCTGTTACATGGTGAGGGGATATCTGGGATGTCTGCATAAAGGATGCAGATTAGTGGGGAGAGGGAGATTTTTTTTTTTTGAGTGAGGGTTCTAGAATCATTATTACTGCCTGCCATATGGGTTCCAGGAGTTTGCAGCTCCAGTAGATGTGGAGATAATTACCCTCTTCGGGGCAACCTCTAAAGCAGGTGTGAGAGACTGAGGGATAGAAGGAATGAATTTTAGCGGGGGTCATATACCATCTAACGAACAGTTTAAGAGGAGATTCCCTAAAAGCTGCTGCTCGGTTGCTCTTGCGAAGGTTGTCTATCCTCTTTAACCAAGTTTCGATAGGGAAAGTGCAATTCAGGTCCATTTCCCAACGTATCATAGAGCTCGTTTTTTCAGGTTGGTGTAAATTGTTTAAATAGTTGTAAAGTTGAGAGATAATTCCTTTATCTCTACAAGAGGATGTGCATATACGCTCAAAAATGGTCCCTGGGGAGTCAATGGAGAGGGAGAAGTAAGTGGCAAAAAAGTTTTTAATTAGTTGGTATTGGGGGAGTTCTGAGTCAGGGAGTTTGTGACGGGATTGGAGGGATGTGAAAGGTGGAAATTTTAGGTTAATCACCAATGATTTAAGGGTGGTTAGTTTGAGTTGAATCCAATTTTGGAATAGGGTATAGTTTGGGAACGCTGGGGTAAATCTGGGGTCGCCATGGAAGTTTGCCAAGGGAGGGGTGGGAGAGGACAAGATATAATATTCTTTAATTTTATTCCATAGTTGTAAAGAGTGAGCAACTATTATGTTTTTTTTTTGAGAAGAGAGCGGTGTGGTGTTATAGCAGAGCACAGTATGCTCTTTAAAGATAAAGGGGATATGGATGAAGATTCAAAAATCAGCCATGGGATTTGTGCATTGGAGGAATGCCATTGGGCCATGTGTGAGAGTCTAGCTGCTAAATAGTAGTGCCAAAGGTGTGGAAGGCCCAGACCGTCTTTATTTTGTGGGCCATGCATAAGAATATAGCTACATCTGGGTTTTTTATTGTCCCAGATAAATTTGTTGATTTCCCTTTGTAGGGCCATTATTCTAGTCTTGGGTACATTAATGGGGAGCGCTCTGAAATAATAAAGGAGTTTGGGAAGGATAGACATTTTGAAAGCACAGATTCTGCCTAAAAAGGAAATGTGATGATTGGACCATGATTTAAGTAATGAGCTTATGTGGGAGAATAGGGGGATATAGTTGGCTTTATACATAGATACGTGGGTTGGGGTAATATAGACACCTAAATATTTGATTGAGCTAGGAGGCCAGATAAAACTGAAATTATTTTGCAGTGTGATTTGCATGTTTGGGGGATAATTTATTGGTAGGGCAGAGCTTTTGTTGGTGTTTATGTATAGGCCTGAGAGTGCATGGAAGGAGTTGAGTTCAGAATAAAGGTTGGGAATGGAGATGATTGGGTCTGTCAGGAATAATAGAGCGTCGTCAGCGTATAGGCTAATTTTAAATTGTGAGGCATTTTTCTGATAACCTTTAATGTTGGTATTATGCCTGATAGCAATGGCGAGGGGCTCTATTGCAAGGGCAAATAATAGGGGGGAAAGTGGACAGCCCTGTCTAGTGCCTTTACTTAAGGGGAAAAATTCAGAGTTAGTGCCAGGAATTTTGATCCTAGTCTGTGGAGAGTGGTAAAGGGCATTAAAACCATGTATACATTTTTCTGAGATACCGAATTTGGGAAGGAGGTGATTAAGGTATGACCAGCTAACACTGTCGAATGCCTTGTGTATATCAAGGCTTAAAAGACAGACTGGGCGGGAATGGAGGTTAGCGTCTTGAATAACATTGGAGACCAGTCTAATATTGTCTGTAATCTGACGTCCCGGGATAAAGCCAGACTGGTCAGTGTGTACTAAGGAGGTAACTACTGAAGCAAGTCTATTGGCTAGCAATTTGCCAAAAAGCTTAATGTCATTATTGAGGACAGATATGGGACGATAGTTTTGTGGAAGGGAGTGATCTTTATGGGGCTTTGGAATTAGGGAGAGGTTAGCCAGCAGCATCTCATCCGGGAATTGACCTCCATTTAGGATGTGATTAAACAGTCTAGTGAGATTAGGTACTAATAGAGGGGCAAATTTTTTATAGTAAGAGGACGAAAAACCGTCCGGACCTGGGGCTGTGGATGTTTTAAGAGACTTGATTATGTTCAGGATTTCATCATCTGTGCAGGGTATGTTAAGGGAAGAGGTCTGTTGGTCATTAAGTTTAGGGATTGAGAGGTTGTCTAGCCACAATAAAGAGGAGGGATTAGGAGTTGTTTGGGGGCCTGAGAGTAAGTTTTTATAGAAGTTTGTGAAGATTTGGAGTACATCCTGGGGGTGGGTCACAAGATGGCCTTTTTGGTTTCGTAATTTGTAGACATGTGTAGGATTTGAGTTTTGTTTGAGTTTCTTAGCAAACATTGCTGAGGCAGTATTGCTGAATAGCAAGAATCTGGCTTTAGAAAAGCGTAATGATTTTTCAGTGTCACCGGACAAGAGTGTGTTCAATGCTTGACGTTTGGATTGAATTAAGTTAGTTAATTTCGGGGAGACTGAGTAACTCAATTTAATATATAAATCATTCAATTCTTTAGTAAGGCATTTAATGTCAGCAATTCTAGCTTTATTCTTTGCCACAGCAATGTTGATGAGGTGACCTCTAAGAGCGACACCTTATTCCAGTGATACCAGATTAAATCTTCTGTGGAAAACCTCCCCTCAGTCAGCTCTCTTTAGCTCCAGGGTCTCAGCATCCAAGCCCTCAGGTCGCCCACTTGAGGCTTCGCAACAGCAGACATAGCAGCACTGCCTGGGAAGGCAGTGTGCCCTCCAGGATTGACAATTCCCCTCCAGGAAAAGACCCAGAGCTCAGTGTGTGCACAGAATATATACAGTCTCCCAGCATGCCATCAGGGATAGGCCAGGGATGTATCAATATTCAGGCTGCCATCTACATAGCTCCACACCTATAATCCAGAAACTTCTAAAGTTCTTTGGATGCAGAGGGAGCTATTAGGCAAGACTGACAGCTGTGACAGCAGGAAGGTAAAGTCACCTGGTTGCATCCAGGGGGGTAGATATATTTCGCCCAGATTCAGGCTTTACGCCGACTTATACAACTAGGTGGAGAGTTGTATAAGGCTAGTGGGCTCATGGATGACTCATACCTCTAGGGAGAGTGTGGGGCGTCGTGCAGACAGAGATGAGGAGACCAGCTGAACCTTGTCAGCTCATTTAGGCCTCTATAAGAACTCCCAGCTTCATTAGATGTTAGCTCATGCCTGGAACCAGACCTGTGTGGACTGTCTAGGGAGAGTGAACCCCTGTGCGGTGAGACAAAGCCTGTGTGGCTATTTGCTTGGACATTTAAAACCAGGGACTTAGGGACTAGGACAGCACTAGGCTGATCCCAGTTGTTAGTTAGGAAACCTGTATGTTTAGTCAGAGGTCAACTTGACCAGGATTTATTTTGGTTATGTTTCTTTTGCTTTGCTGTGTTTTGTCACTGTAAATAGAAAATAAACCGCACCTTTTTGATTTTGAAAACCACAACCTCCGTTTGCTGGGCCTGTTTTGTGTGGGGAGCCCATCCCGGGGGTCACACACACCCGCTGCCGAGCTAACCCCCTCACAGTTGGTGGAGAACCAGTGGCAGTTTTTTTTAAGCCAGCATGGAGGAGATACTGAAACAGCTGGCTCTAGCAAATGCCAATCAACAGCAGACAAATGCAGGTTTGCAAAGGAGCCTTGCAGCCCAGCAGCAAGCTCATCAACAGAGCCTTGCAGCCCAGCAGCAAGCTCACCAACAGAGTCTGGAAGCTCAGCAACAAGCCCAGCAGCAATCTGAGGCCCGCTTCATAGACCTGTTACAGAAGCAAGAGCAGAGACTACAACAAATGGAAGCAGTAATGCAGCAACGTCCGCAGACCAGTGAGGAAAGCCGTCCCACTAATACCGCGTCCTTTGGGGTGAGTCGTTTATTGACAAAAATGACTGGAGAGGATGATCCAGAGGTATTTTTGACCACATTTGAAAGGACCGCTGAAAGAGAAAAGTGGCCTGAGGAGCAGTGGGCTGGACTGGTGGCTCCTCTGTTAACTGGTGAATCGCAGAAAGCTTACTATGACCTAGAGCCTAACCAAGCAAAAGACTATGTGATGCTAAAAGCTGAAATTTTGGCAAGGCTGGGTGTCACCCAGGCTGTCCGGGCTCAGCGTGTGCATAACTGGACTTTCCAGCTTGGAAAACCCCCCAGGTCTCAAATGTATGATCTCATTCACCTGAGCAGAAAGTGGCTACAGCCAGAGACTTTGTCCGCACCAAAGATTGTGGAACGTGTTGTAATGGATCGGTTTTTGAGAGCTCTTCCTACTGCCATCCAAAAGTGGGTAAGCCATGGAGACCCAGAAACGGCCGGTAAACTTGTGGATCGGGTAGAGAGATACTTGGCTGCAGAGAACCTGACGGCCTCTTCCAGAGACACTCGGACTTTCCACCCTAAGACCAGACGATCCCCAGGGGCGGATAAGAGGATTCCAAGGGGTGAGGGTGGAGAGAGTGAGAGGGTGGGAGCTCTACCCCAAGTTTGGCGAGAACAGCCTGGGAAATCAGCGGCTCAAGAGGCGGCAAGAAGGATCGTTTGCTACCGCTGCCGGCAAGCGGGACATATTGCAGCCAATTGCCCGGTTGTGGAGGAACCCATGCAGTGTGACTTTCTGACGGGCAGACGTCAGTCGCTGTGTGCGACAGTCGCATGCACTGCCATTCGAGGAACTGAGAAACATTTATGCAAAATGTGTGTTAATGGTAGAAATGTTGTGGTATTGCTGGATTCAGGTAGCCTTGTGACCCTGATAAAGGCTGAGTTAGTTAAAACAGAGGTCTTTGGGAATAGCAAGGTAGCTGTTATTTGTGTGCATGGGGACACCCGAGAGTATCCAGTGACTACAGTGTGTTTCGAGACCCCCAAAGGTACCCTCTCTCATCCAGTGGGCTTAGTATCTCAGTTACCGCATGACGCCATTGTGGGAAGGGATTTTCCGAAGTTCTGGGAACTGTGGGATGATCCTGAGCCCCCCACTGGTGCCCCTATGTACCAGGAATGTGATAGCCAGAACTCCCCTGAGAGTGGTGAGGACTCTCCGGAATTTCCCTTATCAGTATTGGCAGGGGAGACTCAAGAAACTGGAGAGGAGCCCACCTCCTCAGACGAAAACCTACCGTCTGTGGAGTTTTCTGATCTTGAGGTTCACAGGGAAAACTTTGCCACAGAACAGTTGAAAGACCCCGCCCTAATAAAGGCACGGGAAAACGTAGTGAAAATAGATGGCGAGTTAGTGAACCCAGATAATACCTGCACTTACCCATACTTCAGCGTAGAGAAGGACCTACTGTATCGGGTGGCAAAAAGGGCAGAAGAAACCGTTGAGCAGCTTGTGGTGCCCAAACCTTACAGGAAGTTGGTGTTGGAGTTGGCCCATGGGCACATTCTTGGAGGTCATCTGGGGACAGAGAAAACCCGAGAGAGGGTATTACAGAGATTCTATTGGCCGGGGGTGATGAAGGACATAGAAAATTATTGTTCCTCCTGCCCTGTGTGTCAGAGGTCGGCCCCGATGCCACATTTCCGTAGCCCGCTGGTCCCTCTACCCATCATTGAGGTCCCGTTTGAGAGGATCGCCATGGATTTGGTAGGGCCTATAATCAAGTCCGCTAGGGGGCACCAGTACATATTAGTTATAATGGACTATGCCACCCGTTATCCAGAAGCGATCCCTCTCCGAAATACCTCGGCCAAAACCATAGCCAAAGAGCTATCTCTTGTGTTTAGCCGGGTGGGTATTTGTAAAGAACTGCTTACGGACCAAGGTACACCCTTTATGTCCCGGGTTATGAAGGAGCTGTGTAAATTGTTCAAAGTGACGCAATTACGTACATCTGTGTATCACCCCCAAACCGATGGGCTGGTTGAAAGATTCAACAAAACCCTAAAACAAATGTTGAAGAAAGTGGTGGATAGAGATGGAAAGGATTGGGACTGTCTACTTCCTTATCTGATGTTTGCTATTAGGGAGGTGCCCCAATCCTCTACGGGATTCTCCCCCTTTGAGTTACTGTATGGGAGACACCCAAGAGGGCTGTTGGATATTGCCAAGGAAACTTGGGAAAGTGAGAGTTCTCCCCACAGGAGTGTGATTGAGCATGTCGCCCTGATGCAAGACCGAATTGCACAGGTAATGCCCATCGTGAAGGAACATTTGGCCCAAGCGCAGTTAGCACAGCAGAGAGTGTACAACCGTGGAGCCAAGACCCGTACCTTTTCCCCGGGGGATAGGATACTGGTACTTGTCCCTACGGTTGAAAGTAAATTCCTTGCCAAATGGCAAGGCCCCTATGAGATAATGGAAAAAGTGAGCGAAGTGAATTACAAGGTCAGACAACCAGGAAGGCGAAAGCCCGAACAGATCTATCACGTTAATCTGTTGAAAGCCTGGAGGGATAGAGAGTCCCTAGTCGCAGACACTTGGTCACCAGCTCAAACTGGTTGCGTGATTCCTGAGGTTGGAATAGCAGCCACCTTGTCACAACCCCAACAACAGGAGGTTAAGGAGTTTGTGCTTCGCAACAAGGAGGTATTCTCTGAGCTGCCGGGACAAACATCTGGGGTAGAGCATGACATCATTACCCCGCCCGGTGAAAGGGTGAAGTTAAAACCCTATCGGATCCCAGAGGCCCGACGGGAGGCAATACGGGAGGAAGTACAGAAAATGCTGAACTTAGGGGTGATAGAGGAGTCCCAAAGTGATTGGTCTAGTCCCATTGTGTTGGTGCCTAAACCGGATGGGAGCTGGCGATTTTGTAACGATTTTCGTCAGTTGAACAAAGTTACAAAATTTGACACCTACCCCATGCCACGTATAGATGAGTTGATCGACCGGCTGGGAACAGCCCGATACATGACGACTCTTGACCTCACAAAAGGGTATTGGCAAATCCCCCTGGCCAAGTCGGCCAAAGAGAAAACCGCATTTGTAACCCCAGACGGGGCGTTCCAATATAAAAGAATGCCGTTCGGGTTACAGAATGCGCCGGCCACATTCCAGCGGAAAATGGACCAGATGCTGAGGCCCCATCGGGAGTATGCTGCGGCTTACCTGGATGACGTAATTGTCCATAGCACAGATTGGGCCTCACATCTGCCAAAAGTGCAAGCAGTCCTGGACTCTGTTCGGGAAGCGGGGTTTACGGCTAACCCCAAGAAGTGTACCATTGGGCAGGAGGAGGCCAAATATCTTGGGTACACCATTGGGAGGGGAGTAATAAAACCCCAACTCAACAAAGTCGAGGCCATCCAGAGTTGGCCACGTCCCAACAGCAAGAAGCAGGTACGAGCCTTTCTGGGAATCGCTGGGTATTATCGGCGATTCATTCCCCACTTTGCTTCTAAGGCTGTGCCCCTAACCAACCTGACGAAGGGGAAAGGGTCGGTCATGATTAAATGGACCCCCGAGGCTGAGGCAGCATTCCAATTCTTGAAACAAGCCTTATGTAGCCAGCCAGTGTTGTACTCACCCGACTTCTCTAAAGACTTTGTCGTACAAAGTGATGCGTCAGATGTGGGGTTAGGAGCAGTATTGTCCCAGGTCTGGAACGGGGAAGAGCACCCAGTCATTTACCTCAGCAGGAAGTTGAAGTCCCATGAGGTAAATTACGCCACCGTTGAAAAGGAGTGTTTAGCGGTGAAGTGGGCTCTAGATTCCCTTCGGTACTACCTGCTAGGTAGGCACTTTGACATGGTTACGGATCACGCTCCGTTAAAGTGGATGGCTCAAAACAAGGAAACAAATAGAAGAGTGAATAGGTGGTTCCTGGCCCTCCAGGAATTCAACTTCACAGTAAAGCATCGCCCTGGCGTTCAAATGGGGAATGTGGATGCTTTGTCTCGAGTACATGAATGCCTGATTGCTGGTGTTCCAACCCCGAGGTTAAAACAAGAGGGGGGGGTATGTGACAGCAGGAAGGTAAAGTCACCTGGTTGCATCCAGGGGGGTAGATATATTTCGCCCAGATTCAGGCTTTATGCCGACTTATACAACTAGGTGGAGAGTTGTATAAGGCTAGTGAGCTCATGGATGACTCATACCTCTAGGGAGAGTGTGGGGCGTCGTGCAGACAGAGATGAGGAGACCAGCTGAACCTTGTCAGCTCATTTAGGCCTCTATAAGAACTCCCAGCTTCATTAGATGTTAGCTCATGCCTGGAACCAGACCTGTGTGGACTGTCTAGGGAGAGTGAACCCCTGTGCGGTGAGACAAAGCCTGTGTGGCTATTTGCTTGGACATTTAAAACCAGGGACTTAGGGACTAGGACAGCACTAGGCTGATCCCAGTTGTTAGTTAGGAAACCTGTATGTTTAGTCAGAGGTCAACTTGACCAGGATTTATTTTGGTTATGTTTCTTTTGCTTTGCTGTGTTTTGTCACTGTAAATAGAAAATAAACCGCACCTTTTTGATTTTGAAAACCACAACCTCCGTTTGCTGGGCCTGTTTTGTGTGGGGAGCCCATCCCGGGGGTCACACACACCCGCTGCCGAGCTAACCCCCTCACACAGCAGCTGAGCACACTGAGCAGACCGGACTAACAGACTGCAGCTGCGCTGAGTACAGTGAGCAAACTTTGCTTTTATCTAACAAACACAACCACACTGACTACAGTGTGACAACTAAATTTACCTATCGAAACACCAACAAAATCTACCTAAATCTAACACCTAACTGGGTGCTAGATAAACACAGTATGGGGTCTATTTATAAAACATTTCTGGAACAACTGTCACACACATGCAGGCTGGACAGATTTTTTTAATATATTTTCTGTAATAGATTAATTCCTATGATCTTCAGCTCCATCTAGTGGCCAAAATGCGATAACGTTTTCTGAAATACCTCAAGGAGAAGAAATACTGCATTTCCAACGAATGTTTTATAACTAGACTGCTAATTGGCTTTGTTTTAGGAATTACAATGAGATTATGCTATGTAGTCAGTCCAGAAGACCATAATGCTTAGAAACATGTTTATTCATTGTCATAGACAACCAATATAACATTTCTTATAGTTCAGCCTAATTAATTGTTTTTTTTTCTGTCTCTGCAAATAAAATGTATTTATTATTACTAAAATAAAGGGTGTACGGGGGTCACAAGCTGTATGCTGTAAATACAAATTCAATATAGCTTATAATACCATTGACATGACTGGCCCTTGCTTTATTCTGTTATAATGCTGGTAATGTCCTATGTGTAACCTTTAGAACATTTTATATTAAATTAAGACATGACTTGTAATAATAATAATAAAAAAAAGCGTAACACTGTCTTCTCATCCACAATAATTCAAATAAATGACATTTTTCTCCATCATCCTTATGCCGTATTTTCTGCATAACTCTCATAATATATACAGTTACAGGCAGAATCATTTTGTTGCTATCATTACATTTAAAGGCTGTATTTACACCGCTAGTGGAGCCTGGCTTATTATAGTTTTCATGGCTATATGCATTGTGGAAACCCAGTATAATAATGTGTATACAACACTAAGCTCCTGCTGTCACCTTGAGTACCAGTTATTGCTTCCTCCCACATGGCACTTGACAGTAGAAGGCACTACCCTAATGCTGCCCCCTGGTGGCTTTTTTTTATACTCATAGAAAAATAGGAATTTTATGGAAATGTTTTATTTTAAAAGGCTTTTATTTAAATTGATGTCATGAAAAGTCGCAATATTGTAGCACCACTTTCTATGAATAAGATGATGCTTGCTATTTGTGATACAGCTTTCTGGATTATACTAGATCGCATTTTCCTAAAACTTTAAGGGCTCATTCACAATAGCGGCAAGAACTGCTTCTCCTCTGAAAAGCATTTGAAAAGCATTCCAAGCGTTAGAGGCATTTAACAGGTAATGAGGCAGCAATGTCTCGCCTCTTTACCTCCTGTTTTAACCCCCTTAATGCCGCCCCACCGCACCGCAACTGTGTACATTGCACGCGGTTGCAGAGCAGCCCCATTCATGGAATAGGTTGAGTTCAGCAGTAGGTAGTGCCCACCGAACTTGACTGGGTGTATAATTCCTGCCATTGGGGTTTTACTGACCCAACCACAAGTGTGAACTCTGCTCCGCTCCTCCAAGCCCATAGAGGTGATCAAACAGGATCTACTCTTTGATCGCCTGTTGGAGCAGCCGGCCGCACCATCGGATCGATTCTCGGAGGAGGAGACGTCCCCTCCCACCGCGTCTGAAAGCGTACCAGCAGGTCATGAGCCGCTCGGAACACTTTCAAGAGAAAGCCAGCCGCCCGCTGAAAAAAAAAACAAACGATACTGGCGTTACGGCTGATATCTTCAGCCATAATCCCGGTAAACCACTTGCAAACCGAAAAGACATACAGTATATGTATTGCGGTCGGCAAGCACAAACTCACATATTAGACTCTGATTCTGTACTATAAAAGGTACAGTGCTGCTTGTATTTTTTTCTTACCAAAAGTAGAAGAAAAATATGATTTAAACCCCAATTTTATTACATACTTACCCAGTACACAAGTGATATCAGTTGTAATCCCTATGAAGTGGACAGGAGAGGTCTTTGAGTACACTGCCATTCTGATACCAGCCATCCTGCTCTTTAGCACCTGAATGGACATACGTAGAAACATAGAAAAGTGACGGCAGAAAAAAAAACAAGTGGTCCATCAAGTCTGAAGCCTCGTAGACACGACCGAGTTTCTCGGCAAGAACCAGCAAGAAACTTGCTGGTAGAGCTTTCTTGTCGAGTAAATCGGTCGTGTGTACGCGGCTTTCAGTTTTCTCATCAAGAAAACTGGCAAGAATCTCGACGAGAAAAATAGAGAACCAGTCGAGATTCTCGTCAGCATGTTTCTCGACGAGAAAAGTGTGTGTGTGTACACTTACCTGTCGCCGTGGAAACCCGCGCATGCTCGAAACGACTTTGACGCATGCGCGGTAGCTTCCTAGGCATAGGTAGGGTGTAGCAAGATGGCGGCGACGGCATCGAATGTGACGAGCGCACGCTCGTCGTAGTCGATGACGTCACCGCGTTCGCTCCATTTAAAGAACCGCGGTTTCTTTGAATGGAGCGTGTGTACACTCGGCCGGGACAAGTTTCTTGTCCAAGAATCTCGTCAAGAAAAACAACGTGTTTTTTCTTGACGAGATTCTCGGTCATGTGTACGAGGCTTGTCTCTTCGTTAAAGTTTCACATCTGCTTGTATTTATTTATCTATTTTTTGTTACTTTTTTGGTCTAGGTATAGATCTATGCTTGTTCCAAGAATGTTTGAATCCACTTTTGACTTATGCCGCGTACACACGATGGGAAATTCCGACAACAAAACCGTGGATTTTTTTCCGACTGAATTTTGGCTCAAACTTGTGTTGCATACACACGGTCACGCAAATGTTGTCGGAAATTCCGATGGTCAAGAACGCGGTGACGTACAACACATACGACGAGCCGAGATCAATGAAGTTCAATAGGCAGTTCGGATCTTCTGCTTGATTCTGAGCATGCGTGTTTTTTTTGAGCGTCGGAATTGCATACAAACGAGTGGAATTTCCAAAAAGAGCTTTTCCTGTCGGAAAATTTGAGAACCAGCTCTCAAATTTTTGTTGTCGGTAAATCCGATAGAAAAAGTCATATGGAGCCTACACACGGTCGGAATTTCGGACCAAAAGCTCACATCGGAGATTTCTTGTCGGAAGGTCTGACCGTGTGTACGTGGCATTACTCAGTACCTCTGCTAGAAGTCTGTTCCAAGTATCAACCACTCTTTAGGTAAAATAATACTTTCTAAGATTAGTTTTGAACTTTCCTCCTGCTAGTTTGAGGTCATGTCCCCGAGTTCATGATCTTGGCTTCATATTAAAAATACTGCCCTCCTAAACCTTATTCACCCCCTTGATGTATTTAGGGTTTCCCTTCTTTCCTTCAGACAGTACATATTAAATTCCGCAAGTCTTTATGTTTTATCCCTCAAACTTTCACCATTTTTCAAGCAGATAGGGGCAAAAGGGGAAAAAATAAAAATATGGCTCTGCCACACCAAAATATCTTAGCTGGTATGTGGGTACCTCTAGAGTTGGGATGCTGTGCCATTATTTAAATACATTTTTAGTTAGAACATAAAACAACTTAGATATAAACTTGAGAAAAAATAAATCTCAAGTATCCTACAATAGAGGGCTATAGCGGCAACAGAGTGGAGGCATAGCTAAATAAAAAACATAAAAATAGATGTATCCAAACCCATGAAATTGGATGAAAAAAAAAATTCTCATTTGTTGGATTTTTAGTTAGAAGCAATGATTAAAAAAAGAAAAACACCAGCACTGCCCCTGTAACATATACTTTGTTTTACAAGTTTAGTGATATCCTCCAACAATGTGACAGTTCATATAATACTGCAGCTCACCCCAGTAACCTTGCTGCACATGTTAAAAATCCCTACTTACACCTACCCATTGAAAAAGCAGAAATGTTTAGTAAATCTTATACACAGACATTTTAATACACAAATTAAATATAAAGTGGTTGTAAACCTCAAACATGAAATATGAACAAAGCATATCCCACTTTAGTGTGTATTTGCCTCATTTAAGAGCATTAAGTATCATTTCTGTCTGCTGTCCCATTCCTCTGACATGAGCATGAGTCACTTCTGAAAAGTTTTCCTGACACCAGGGGAAAAAAGGTGACAGGGGAGGGATCTCCAGCTGATTGACAGTCTCAGCTCTGTTCTTGTGTAGGGGGATGTGTCTCTTCCCTCCATTCAGCTCTCAGAGCTCTCCTCCTGAGCTCTTTAGAGTGTAACTTCAGCTCTCCGCCCCCTTTCTTCTGACAGTTTAGACAAGCTTTATAAATGCTGGACTTTGAATGGATATGGTGAAGAGAAGACTGCAGATAAACAGGTACAATGTATGTAGGGGGATTTGTTCAATCTCTGTGTATCGCCTGAGGCCAGTCATTTCACTGGCTATATGTGAGGGTTTACAGTCACTTTAGGGATATATTCATGAATGCAGTGATGCATTAATTTGATGTGTATCTTTAATATCTACCTGCAGTTCAGGTAGCTTTAAAGTTAAAATATGTCTTGAGAAACATTCTGGAGGGTGGGGGTGGGCTGTCATTTCACACTACCTTTTAAAGATGTTTTTTGCCTGGCTGTTATGCTGGCACGTTGACTTCCTAATCTGGAATACATAACCTGGAATAAGTATACAGATCAGGAAAGTCACAGAAAAGTCGGAATTCACTATCTACATAATTGTTCCAGTTCACTGACTCAAAACACGTTAAAGCAAGTGACAGACAGGTACCTAGCATTTCAGGGCAACAGCTCACCAATGTCAACCTCCATGTTTTCTTTATGACAGTCTTTCTTTAACCACTTGCTGACCACGCTATAGCAAAATGATGGCTACAGCGTGGTCGGCCAGTTCTGGGAGGGCATCATATGACATCCTCCTGTGACACAGCTGATCCCAGATAGGGGTAAAGGGACAATCACAGTGGCTCTTTACCACGTGATCAGCTGTATCCAATCACAGCTGATCACAATGTAAACACACATGCCGGTTATCGGCCTTCCTTTCCTCACACTTTCACATCCACACTGATAATCAGGGCACTGATTATTAGTGCAGCCCCAACAGTGCCCATCATATGCTGCAAAGCAGTGCTAATAAGTGCCCATCAGTGATGCCAAACAGTGCTGCCAATCAGTGCTGCCTATCAGTGCCCTTTAGTGAGTTGAGTTGAGAGGTATCTTGATATAGCGCGGTCTTACCCTGAAGGGTCCCGACGCGCTTACATACACATACACATACACATACTAGGGACAATTTTATAGACAGGATCTGATTAACCTACCAGCATGTCTTTGGAGTGTGGGAGGAAACCGTAGAACCCGGAGGAAACCCACGCAGGCACAGGGAGAACATGCAATATCCAGGCAGATGGTGTCGTGGTTGGGATTTGAACCAGCGACCCTATTGCTGCTAGGTGAAAGTGCTAACCACTACACTTCTGTGCTGTTAGTGGCATCTATTAGTGCCCTTCAGTGGTGCCTATCAGTGCTAGATATCAGTGCTGCATATCAGTGCCCACCAGTGCAGCCTACCAGTACACACCATCAGTGAAGGAGAAATTACCTGTTTGCAAAATTTTATAACAGAAAAATGTTTTTTGTTTTTCTACATTTTCGGTATTTTTTGTATGTTTAGCAAAAGATAAAAAACCCAGTGGTCAATAAATACCACCAAAAGAAAGCTCTATATGTGTGGAAAAAAAAAAATGATAGAAATTTTCATATGGGTACAGTGTTGCATGACTGCGCAATTGTCATTCAAACTGCGATAGTGCTGAAAGCTGAAAATTTACCTGGGCAGGAAGGGGGTAAAAGTGCCCAGCAGGCAAGTTATTAAAAGGACACAGTTTTAAATGTTACTTTTCACTACTATCAGGGTTGCCAACCTCCCGCTGCATTTTTTACTGACAAAACGTGAACTTTACTGACAGAGCACATTTTTTACTGATAGCCTGAAAAATTACAGAACTCCTAAAAAAAAAAAAAGAAATTCTTGGAAAAGTCACAGATTTTTACAAACTGTCAGTACATTTACTGACGGCTGGCAACCCTGACTACTAGTAGAGTGTAATAATCTGAAATATGGTTGCTTTTATATGTCACACTGGACAGTTACACATAGCAAGCAAAATGATTTCACCTTGGGGGTCCCGCTGTAAAAGTAGCTTAATCACACTATTAAAATCTCTAGCAAATAATTGCAGAGTAGGGACTGATTTTTACTTAGAGGGGAAATATAGCTGCCTGTGGTGTGAGCTACACAAGTGGCATATGATTGCACACTTTAGCGATTCATTACATACATTATCACATAATCACAAATAGGACAAAATAACAGAAAAAGTAAATGTGCATAATTATTCACCCCCCTAAAGTCAATACCTTGTAGAGCCACCTTCTTTGGATAAGACTCTATGAGCTTGCCACATCTTACCACTGGGATTTTTGCCCATTCCTCCTTGCAAAACTGCTCCAACTCCTTCAAGTTGGATGGTTTGCGCTTGTGAACAGCAATCATTAAATCTGACCACAGATTTTCTATTGGATTGAGGTCTGGGCTTTGACTAGGCCATTCCAAGACATTTACATGTTTCCCCTTAAACCACTAAAGTGTTGCTTTAGCAGTGTGCTTGGGGTCATTGTCCTGCTGGAAGGTGAACCGCCGTCCTAGCCTCAAATCACACACAGAGTGGTGTACAGGTTTTGCTCAAGAATATCCCTGTATTTAGCACCATCCATCTTTCCCTCAACTCTGACCAGTTTCCCAGTCCCGACTGCTGAAAAACATCCCAACCGCATGATGCTGCCACCACCATGTTTCACTGTGCGGATGGTGTTCTTTGGGTGATGTGTTGGGTTTGCGTTTTCTTTGATGGCCAAAAAGTTCAATTTTAGTCTCATCAGACCAGAGCACCTTCCTCCATACATTTTGGGAGTCTCCCACATGCCTTTTCGCAAACTCAAAACGTGCCATTTTGATTTTTGCTGAAAGTAATGGCTTTCTTCTGGCCATTCTGCCATAAAGCCCAATTCTATGGAGCGTACGGCTTATTGTCGTCCTATGTACAGATACTCCAGTCTCTGCAGTGGAACTCTGCAGCTCCTCCAGGCAGGGCCGCTGATAGAAATTATGGGGCCCCGTACAGCCTACCTGACGGGGCCCCCTTCAGCCCCACCCCTGGTCCCCCTTTCAGCCTCACCCCTGGTCCCACCCCTATACAGAGAGGCTAGGGTATACAGAGAGGCTAGGGTATACATAAAGGCTAGATTGTTAGCATGGCTAATTTGACGTGGCTAATTTAAAAATATGCGCCACACGGAGCTGAAAATAGGACGTGGTTTAAATTACGCTTAATTATTTGGCAAGGCTTAAAGGGGTGTGGTTATTTCGAGTCTAAGATGACTGTGTGCAGGATGCAGATGACTCTGTGCATTCAAAACTGCATTGTCCAATTTCTCACAGTCAAACAGTTCTACGTGAAAAAGAAGATGCTATTTATGTCAGCTAAGATCACCTTAAAAAATAAAACAAAAAACTTTTTTTATAATCTTTTAATGAGAAGTAATATTATGTCTAAGGGCCGGTTCACACCATGCCTACATATGAATTGTGAAGGAATGTGCTGTGGATTCCTGTACAATTCAACCTGCATGCAAAACGCACTGCTTTTGCAATCTGCAGCAGGTGTCAATAAAAAGTTAATGACACCTCAAACGCAGGTCGCAAATGTAGTGTGTTCGCCCTGCACCTGCCAGCTCTGGATCACCATGTGATCTGGTTGCAGTGCATGTTAAAAAAAGTAGTGCATACACTATCTTTGGTGCATTGCAATTTTAGCCCTTTTAAAATAAATGAGCTTGAAATTGCACTGCACAGGCCCACATGTGAATTGCACAGGAATGCACAGTGCGTTCCTGTGTGATTCAGCACCAGGCATGATGTGAACCAGTGATCTAAACATTTAGATAGAAGTAATACTAAGTTGGGTTTGCTGACATTGATGTGCATCTATCTACCTTTTCATGTAGCACTTCTGTGAGAAATTGGGCAGTGCAGTTTAAAACCCAATTTCTCACAGTCAGGACAGCTGTGCTACATGAAAAAGCAGACATTAGACTTTACATGCACATTGACTGGGCTAACCTGCAGTCCCATGAGAATCCAGATCCACTGCCACCATATTGTTAATGCAGCTCATGTGTGCACACCAGAAGAAGCAGGGAACGATTATCCTCGAAGCTGGCCACACCCCCTCCCACCCACTCAAACTACAAGATCTCACAGTCAGGCTCCGCCTCTCTGCCTCTGAGATGTTTAGCCTGGAGTGAGTGCTCATTGAGAGCGAAAAAAGAAAATGGGCTGTGGGACTTTAAATGAGGCATGGATGGGCGTAAGAAAAAAGTCTAGGATATCAAAAATGAGTAAACATCACTGTCCCGTTGGGGAATAGTCTGTAGCCATGTATACATGCTGCATAGTCAGTCTGAAGAATGTAGATCAAGGCATGGATATAAATATAAAAATGTATTTGTATCATGGTAAAAGTACACATGGATCATGCAAACAAAGGCATAATGTAAATAGGGGTTATCACATAGACATGATCAAAATTCACTGTTGAGACATGGCTGAAGCAAGTAGTGACAGTTAAATGGACAAGTCAAGAATACACTTAATAAATTCATAGTTGGGCAAGCTTTACTTGGCATCCCAGAGCATGGACTCATGGATGGGCGTGAGAAAAGGGTCTAAGGTATCAAAAATAGGTAAACATCACTGTCCGGTTGGGGAGTGGTCTGTAGCCAGGTATACATGCTGCATAGTCAGTCTAAAGAATGGAAATCAAGGCATGGATATAAATAAAAATGTATTTGTATCATGGTAAAAGTACACATAGATCATGCAAACAAAGGCATAATGTAAATAGAGGTTATCACATAGATATAATCAAAATTCATTGTTAAGACATGGCTGAAGCAAGTAGTGACAGTTAAATGGACATACAGAAACAGTGAAATTAATTATCCAATTGAAAAGTCAAGAATAAACTTTGTAGATTCGTAGTTGGGCAGGCTTTAATTGGCATCCCTGAGCATGGACTTGGCGCGTTTCTTGGCGTTTGAAGCCAGTCATCAGGAGTGGGGTGCATGTCATTTGACTAAAAGGGGAGATGGATAGACAGGTCAAATAAAGTCTTGAAAAAATGATGTCATGTTTGAAACAAAATAACAGAATCAGGTAGTCTGATACGTTACCAATGGCAAAGCCCGGAATGGGGTTGTCCCAAGCATTTGAAATATGGCGTAGAGTGATGGTCCTGGATGCACTGTCTCACCCGGGGCTGAGGCGGGGAAGGCCCCCCAATAAACACTTCAAAGGCCACTCAATCAAGAAGAGAGCCAAGGAGAAGATGGCATGGGACATCCATCAAGGAGGAACCCGGACAGCCACGACACAGCGCCCAACTGAGGGAGAGGCACAGACAGGGTGCAAGGGCAGAATGCTGGTGGCAGTGTTGCCAACCCCCTGAAGTGAAATTTACTGGCAAGGATGCCAAAATTTCTGTACGGCACCAATTTCTTACTGGCAAAAATCATGAAAATTGCTGGCAGAGACGCATTTTTTACTGACACTGCAAAAAAGTACCTACAATCACTGTTTTTAGTGCTAAACAGTGCAAATATCAATATTTGAACTATAAACACACAGCTAATGCTATTATCAATGTGTTTAAGTTAAACAAATGTAAAAAAACATTTTTCTCAATTTACATGAAGGTTAGGATACTATAACCCAGCCAGCACAGAGTTTCCTCTTACATCAGAGTCTGCAGGATTCCCCCTTACAGTGAAAGGGAACTCTTATGTAAAGGGGAACGCTGCAGATCATGATGTAAGGGGGAACCCTGATGTGGAGGGGGGCTCTGGTGAATAGAGACCACCTTCCGCAGAGTGAATACACTAAGGTAAGGGGGGGTACTAATATAAGGGGGAAACCTTTACATCAGTGCCCCCTTACATTATTGTATTCATTCACCTTCTTACATCAGTGACCCCCCCCCTCAGAATGGCCTGGCGGCACTGTCACTTACCTCCTCTCGGGTGCACAGTGTGGGGCTCAGTCAGACGGCTCCAGCTTGGTGGCTCTGATCTCCTCTCCCCAGTCCACACGTCTGTTTCTTCCCGGGCCGTAACCCCCATCCCGGCAGCACTTCCACTCTTGACTCCTTTCTAGGATCCCCTCAGAGACTGTAGACATGATAAAAGACAAGAGATGGTTAGAGGCTGCGGACACGATACAGGAGGTGGTCAGAGGCTGCGGACATACTACAGGAGGGGGACAGAGGCTACGGACATACTACAGGAGGGGGACAGAGGCTGCGGACACACTACAGGAGGGGGACAGAGGCTACGGACACACTACAGGAGGGGGACAGAGGCTGCGGACACACTACAGGAGGGGGACAGAGGCTGCGGACACACTACAGGAGGGGGACAGAGGCTGCGGACACACTACAGGAGGGGGACAGAGGCTGCGGACATACTACAGGAGGGGGACAGAGGCTGCGGACATACTACAGGAGGGGGACAGAGGCTGCGGACATACTACAGGAGGGGGACAGAGGCTGCGGACATACTACAGGAGGGGGACAGAGGCTGCGGACATACTACAGGAGGGGGACAGAGGCTGCGGACATACTACAGGAGAGGGACAGAGGCTGCGGACATACTACAGGAGAGGGACAGAGGCTGCGGACATACTACAGGAGGGGGACAGAGGCTGCGGACATACTACAGGAGGGGGACAGAGGCTGCGGACATACTACAGGAGGGGGACAGAGGCTGCGGACATACTACAGGAGGGGAACAGAGGCTGCGGACATACTATAGGAGGTGCCGGTGGAGACAGGCTGTGGACATGATGGTGCCCTCCTCACCCCCTCACAGTAGCCTCCTCCTCTGTCCACCACCATATTACTTCTCCACATCATCAGTGTGCTGTGTCCTCCTCCTGTGCCCCTTTCACCATTCCACAGGTCAGTGCTGCACTGTGCTGCCCTGACCTGTGGAGAGGTGAAAGGGGCACAGGAACCAGAGGAGGACACAGCACACACTGATGATTTTGAGAAGTAATATGGTGGTGGACAGAGCACATCAGTCTCTCCCCTGCATGGCACGGCTTCAGGCTCCCAGGACGCCAGGCTCTCACTCGCTTGTATCCCCCCCAGTTTCACTGACCTTGAAACTCGAGTTGAGTCCGTCCTCCTCACCCCTGGGCCCTGTCAGTGCTCCGAGTCCGCTCGCTCCGAGTCCTCCTCCACCTATGATGAGTGCATGGCATGCAATGCACTCACTACAGGTGTCGCGCCAGCCGCTGTGGCCTTTTCAAAAATGGCGCCAGCGGCGCCATCACGTTACCGCGCGTGCGCCGCCCGGCCGAGCGTGAACAAGTTTCCCTGAGCTCGGCCGGCTTTCGGAACGGTGCATGCGCAGTTGTATGACCGGCTCGCGGCCATCTTTTTTATGGCCGCCGGTGCCCATAACGGACTTTAACGTACACCCCGAAAAAGGGGTTAAATTTGCGGACTGTACGTAAATCTACGTACGGTTGGCAACACTGGCTGGTGGAGAGATGAAGAAATGCAAATGAGCAATGAGTGAAAAAGAAGGTTGAATGGTTTGAGAACCAAAATTAAAGTGTGAGTGGGGGAGGGGAGGGGAAGGAGAAACAAAAGGGAGCAAAGGAAGAGGGGAGTGAATATGTAAATGATGTGCTGGTGGATCCTAATGGGAATAATGTGTGATGGGTGCTGGGAGAAATAGAACAAAAAGGGGTTAATGATAAAACATGACTGAAAGGATTAACAGCCAAAGTTGGCAAATCAACTGAGTGTAGGTGTAAATGAATCTGGTTTGAGAAGAAGCCAAACCAAATCCCCAAGAATGCTAAATATCGATGAAATAAAATGTGTGTTTGAAGCAGTGTGAGCAAGGTGCAAGGCAAAGGTTGAGAAAGGCAGGTAAAAAGAGTATATATGTAATGAATACTATGTGAATCCTGAAATAAAGATTGAGAGCGGCTGAACAGCTGCCGAGGGAGGAGCGGAGAAGGGGGAAGTTGGAGAAAGACTTTTTTATTTTTTTTCTTCTGCACTCAGTTCAGGTTGCCCGGGCCCCCCCTGGTGGCTGGGCCCGGTACAACAGGGTCAGTTGTACTAGCTTATCAGCGGCCCTGCCTCAAGGGTTACCTTAGGTCTCTGTGCTGCCTCTCTGATTAATGCCCTCCTTGCCCGGTCCGTGAGTTTTGGTGTGCGGCCGTCTCTTGGCAGGTTTGCTGTTGTGCCATGTTCTTTCCATTTGGTTATGATAGATTTGATGGTGCTCCTAGGGATCATCAAAGATTTGGATATTTTTTTATAACCTAACCCCGACTTGTACTTCTCAACAACATTGTCCCTTACTTGTTTGGAGAGTTCCTTGGTTTTCATGGCAGTGTTTGGTTAGCGGTGCCTCTTGCTTAGGTGTTTCAGCCTCTGGTGCCTTTCAAAAAGGTGTGTATATGTAATGACAGATCATGTGACACTTAGATTGCACAAAGGTGGACATCATTTCACTAATTATGTGACTTCTGAAGGTAATTGGTTGCATCAAAGCTTTTTATGGGCTTCATAACAAAGGGGGTGAATACATACGCACATGCCAATTATCATTTTTTTGTTTCTGAAAAATAGTTTTATGTATCTATTTTTCTAATTTTACTGCACCAACTTAGACTATTGTGTTCTTATCCATCACATATAATTCAGATTAAAAAAAACATTGAACTAAAGGCTGTAATGTAACAAGATAGGTAAAAAGCCAAGGGGGGTGAATACTTTTGCAAGGCACTTTATTTATATATATATATATATATATATATATATATATATGTATATATATATAAATAAAGTATGTACATATATATATATACACACACACATATATATATACACACACTTACAATATACTACCAGGGATGTGCAGTCAAGTACCTGCCATGAACATAAAAAAAATCGAGCTTCGAGGGTTGTAGCTTGGCGACCTGAGGTCACAGATAATTTGGGGCTCCTACGACCTATGGTTCCGGAGAAACGGGGCTCTCTGCGCAGCCTGTCAGAAGCTATATACAGAGCGGCCAGTTTAAATACAAGCTGGCACACTCTGTTTGCAGCAGACTGAGAGGATGAGCTCACAGTGCCTCTTCTCACTTCTTGTCAGAGGCACTGAGCTTAATGGACAGCTTGGAGACTTGGACCAATGATAAAGTACCATTTTCTCACACAGTTAAGAGGGAGTATGAGAATCTGCCACTGTTGAAAAGGTGCTGTTCTAATTAAGCTAAATCATATTTTATTATGCTATATATGTTATAAGATAATAATTTATTATTTATCTATTTACTGTGAAATTACTGGTTTGAGTTATAACTTCAAACTTCTTTAATTTCTCTGTTAAGCCACCTGCTTGAGTACAGTTTTTGAGAATATAGTACCAAAAACAATATGTAATAATTATTTGAATATTACTTATGGTAATTAACCACTTGCCACCCAGGCCATTTCTGACACTTCTCCCTACATGTAATAATAATCATTTATTTGCTAGAAAATTACTCAGAACTCCCAAACATTATATATATATATATATATATTTATATATTGTTTTAGCAGACACCCTAGGGAATAAAATGGTGGTCGTTGCAACTTTTTATGTTACACAGTATTTGCGCAGCAAATTTTCAAACGCGTTAAAAAAAAAAAATGTCATGAATATAAAAAAAAAACACTAAACATAACCTGATTTTTTTGTATAATGTGAAAGATGATATTACGGCAAGTAAATAGTTACCTAACATTTCACACTTTAAAATTGCGCACACATGTGGAATGGCGCCAAACTTCAGTAATTATAAATCTGAATAGGTGACCCTTTAAAAATTTTTACAGGTTACATGTTTAGAGTTACAGAGGAGGTCTAGTGCTAGAATTATTGCTCTCACTCTAACGTTTGCGGCGTATGTAACCTGTGTGTATCTAGCCAGTGCTCACCAGCCACTGACCTCACTGCACGTCCCTGTACCTACTACACCTGTGTGTACTTTCCTGGCCAACCTATGACCAATCAATGCTCCCCTATTGTCCATGGCAGTGGGCAGGCTTCAGGCAGTCTTAGTTGCAAGGCAGCCTTTCACAGTGTTCTCTGGCTGTCTCTCTCTTCTCCTTTCTCCCTACACTCACAAACACAGCAGGGGAGAAGGAGAGGAATCACAGCACAGCAACAGTTTTTCCCACAAATAGAGCTTTCTTTTGGTGGTATTTGATCACCACTGCATTTTTAATTTTTTTTCCACTATAAACAAAAAAAGACCGCCAATACCATCGAATTCTTGAAGAAAATCTGCTCCCCTCTGCCAGAAAGCTGTCAATGGGAAGAAGGTTTACTTTCCAACATGAAAATGACCCAAAGCACAAAGCAAAAATGACCACACAGTGGTTGAAGGAGGAAAATGGGAATGTCCTTGCACGGCTAATGTAGGACATACGTGGCTCAAACTCCGAAATAATTTTCTTTTGAAAATCGTATATCTAAGAATTTTTTTTCACTTTCCCAGCATTAGTGGGCAGCAGCAATGACCAATTTACGCGCAGCCATCGAAGTTGAGTGATCAGGCATGTTGGATTTTTTTTTGACAATGATGAATCAATGATGGGAGAATCGTGTGAGAAATATAATTGATAAAGGAATGCACATGAATGCAAGAAAAAAAAATTCTAGAAAGAAAAGAATATTCCCAGCCACAAAAATTATTTTCTGTAGCAACATGAAATTAAAGGCTTAGTTGGTCACATTTCGAAATCAATGGTGGCACCATCGGATCACAAAACGCACAAATTCAAATTTTATGAAGAAAAATTGTTTGGAATTCGACCCATTGGTCCAGACTTAAACCCCATTGAAAATCTGTAGAATGACTTGAAAACTGCAGTCCACATATGGTCACCATCAAATTTAACTGAACTTGAGCAGTTCTGCAAAGAAGAGTGGGCAAATATTGCAAAGTCTAGATGTGCAAAGTTAGTAGAGACATACCCCAACGGACATTATGTCCAATTTGCTTTTTTTCCTCCCTTTTTTTGATTTGTTCCAATACACACAAAGGGAATAAACATGTGTATAGCAAAACATGTGTTACTGCAATACTTTTCTGTGAGAAATACTCGATTTTCTGGAAAAAATTCTGGGGTGCCAACAATTTCGAGCATGACTGTATATATATATATATATATATATATATAGCTCTATATATAAATATATATATGTAGCGGGTATACACTTTTCTGTGTATTTAAAACTGGCAGAGACACCAGTGATGTGCAGTTCCCTGCGGCCCCGCGGGTGGCGCTGTCGCCTTGGGCTGGGGTTGAACCATTGCTGGGAGAGGGTACCCGAATCCGGAGGGCGTAATGGACCGGTGGGAGACACTTGCTTGAAGACCCGGTGCAGCATATTGCCGGTGACAGGTGAGCCCTTCCATCGGAGACCGCCTGGAAGGAAATCCCCCTTCGCTGGGAGACCGCAACCCACTTTCAGGAAGGAAAGTGAAGAGTTCATTGTGTCTGGGCCTACTCGCATCCACACCTCCTTGTCTGTTCTGTTCTCTAAGGGGTCCAACTGATTGTGTTCACTTTTGCATTGAGAAGAATAAAGGAGTGTTGGACTTTAATGGTGTGGGGCTCCTTTTCTGGCAGACATTGTTCAAGGTAACTCTCTTTGGAGGTTCCAGGTGCAGAACACCGACCCGAAGGTAAAGTAAGAACTTTGCTTACACCACACAAACATCTGCGGTGAAGGCTTGGCGTGGTGACCCCGCACTCTCTCCTCTAAGGTACCCCTAGACAAGAGACAGACGAGCTGATGAAAAAGAGGTGAGAGTGGAGGCCGCTACACATGGGGGCTCAGGTCCGGTATGGTTACAGAATTTAATGTGTCTGCCGGGAGGAGTTCCGAGTAGGTGGGCCAATTTATTGGCCAAAGTGCATCCCTGCTCGAAGTCGTGGACATGACCTAGTGAAGGGAAAGGCCCGCGCAGAAGAGCGAGAAAAGGGGGGAGCTCAGCCGTGTGAAGGACTACACGTGGGGGCTTCTATTTGCACTGCGCCACCAGGCACACCCCCACCGCTTAGTTCGTGGGCGTGACTCAGAAAGAAAAAAGAAGAAAAGCCCGCGAACTGGAGCAAAGGGGAGGAGTCCAATACGTGTGAAGGACTACACGTGGGACATTGGCGCAAAACTTTGCAGTGCGCGATGGACCAACAGCAAGTCACCATGTTCGGACAAACAGCGTGGGTTCCACTTCATCCTTCTACCACGTCTTTGACTACTGCTGCTCCGGTGACCGATACAGGGATTTGGCTAAAGCCAAGTGGACGATTCACCCTGTATTCATGCATGGACGTTGAGGCCCTGGGTGTGATTTGTCCCAGCTGCTCGGGACTGGTGTGTCATCTGAAGCCATTCGGGCGATACAAGGCCTGTGGGGAGTTTCTATTTGAAGTAGATCCAGCAGCGGTTGAGAAGTCGAGAACCATTTACCCCGGCCGTACTACAGGCAGCACCACTCAAAGAGGAGGAATCACTGCTTTGACAGCCATCCCTGCGCGCACTGCAGGGACCGCGGAGGAGGTTGCGACTACTCAACGGGAGAAATCCGAGGATGCTGACTCGGTCACCACTGTCTGACAGCGTCCACCGCCGAAGAGAAAGACCGGTATGGTAGCCCCGTCCAGCGGTTGCGGTGGACCATCTCGCCTGCCTACACCCAATGAATCCGGTAAGAAGAGTTCCGGACGTCCTGCCTCTAGAAAAGGCAGAGGTAAGCCAGGCGGAGGGACTTGGTGTGTGGGCGGAGGTGTCGGGGATCCACAACCCTGTGTGTCCGTGGGGGGTGGTAGTCCCGTTTCCACTACAGGCTACATACCCGCGGAGGAGTGTGACACCTCCGACCTAGAGTCGCTCTCCGATTTGGGAGACAATGTCGCCATAGACGAACTGTTTGCTCAAAAGGGCTGGGACAAAGTACCTCTCGCCTCGTCCCGTGGAACCAGGGACCCACCCATGTCTACAGGGGATAGTACACCCCGGGTGGAGGCACCAGCGCCTGAGGAGGGGTCCCGTCCCCAGCTTACTCTTGCTTTCCCGGTGCCACCTGCACCTAATGCCGGGGAAAAGAGACTGTTGTTACGGGCACCTATGCCCAGACCAGATGTGATCAAGGTCCCTCGCCACCCGGACTCAATAGTTTTACCTGGCGAAGGGGACAGAGCCACTATGCCTCCTCTGGCGAGACTACAACGCCTATTTGGCCAGAAGGTTGCTGCTGAGTACGGATAGGAGTATCCATACTTGTCCAAGGAGTTGCTGTATGAGGTGGAAGTGTGCCGGGAGCGCTGGTACAATGACTTTGTGTGGACCCACCTTCAGGTTCCACACGCCCGCAGGTACCTGGCATGCTCCCCCAAGGCCTCTCAGCGGTTTAAAGATTGCAAGGCAGAATGGATGTTGGGACGGCACATCCACGCGGACAAGGTGCTGGTCCGGCAGAAGGAAGGGGAGAATGTTGAGTATCATCTGGAGACCATGGATCAGCATTTGAAGCCACTTGTTCTGCCGCATCCCCACTTCTATCTGTAGGAGGAAAGAGACTCCGTTCCTGTTTCTTATGCTGCTGAACTTTCTGGGGTTTGTTGTCCTTGTTACCCAGAGGAATGAAGGACTGTTCCTGTTTTTGTTCTTCAATTTTCCAGCAAGAGATCATGGACTCTGGGGTAGATAGGGCTCAAGAGAAGAAGGAAAGTTCCACGAGTGCAGTTACCGCGACGCTGTCACCAGGTGGCAGTGTTGCGCATCGTTAACACTTTTCACACACTCACTCTTTGGAGAAAAGGGATTTCTTCACAAATAAGTTTCTTTCCTCTTACACAAATACATGTGTCAGGGTTTATGTGTGTTAATTTTATTTTTCCCTCTGCAGGAGAGCATCCCATCAAGACCACTGAGTATGGGGTGGGTCTTAGTCAGGATGGGTGGGAAAAAAGTGTAATGTGAATATGTGATTCTAAAGTCATGGTTAAAATGTTGTTGTTTCCCTTCCCTTTCATGTAAGGCTCAGACACAATTGCTTCAGTTGGCCAAGTTTTCAAAAGTTTTATTTTGTACAATTTGTAGTTGGTTTCTGGACTGGGCTATGCCAGCCATTGAGGGCATAGTTTGCTCCAGACACTGGGGACCAGTGTCAAATCACCAGGGGGAGAGTGTAGCGGGTATACACTTTTCTGTGTATTTAAAACTGGCAGAGACACCAGTGATGTGCAGTTCCCTGCAGCCCCGCGGGTGGCGCTGTCGCCTTGGGCTGGGGTTGAACCATTGCTGTGTGCTGTGCTCCCTTTTTGTCCTCCCTCGGCAGCGGTATGGTGGGGCGGGGAACCCGCCGTGCTTGCTGGGAGAGTGTATAAAGGGGCTGGCCATCTTTGTCACGGGGTCGAGTCCCAGGCACCTTCAGCCTGTGGGCGGTGGTTCGTGTCGGTCCTCTAGGCGGCCTAGGCCTAGAGGATGTTCGGAGGTCGTGTTCCATCCCAGGCACCTTTAGCCTGGGGTGAGGTACTCGGATGGAGGTCTGGAGCTCAGTGCCCAACACTGAGTTCCGCGAGGGAAGGAGATCCTAGGGGACCCTGGGAGAGGGTACCCGAATCCGGAGGGCGTAATGGACCGGTGGGAGACACTTGCTTGAAGACCCGGTGCAGCATATTGCCGGTGACAGGTGAGCCCTTACATCGGAGACCACCTGGAAGGAAATCCCCCTTCGCTGGGAGACCACAACCCACTTTCAGGAAGGAAAGTGGAGAGTTCATTGTGTCTGGGCCTACTCGCATCCACACCTCCTTGTCTGTTCTGTTCTCTAAGGGTTCTCTGATTGTGTTCACTTTTGCATTGAGAAGAATAAAGGAGTGTTGGACTTTAATGGTGTGGGGCTCGTTTTCTTTTTTTTTTTTTTAAATTTGTTTATTTGTAACAGAGAGACCGCTCTGCACGGACCAGTACAGCACATACAGTATAATACATAGCGCACACGGCAATCTTTGGTACAGGTGGGTATATTCTATTCAATTATTGCTACATATATATATATATATACATATACACATACACATACCCATACATACACATATATTACAGACAATGCCTGCCATAGGTGTTCATATATGATCCGTTATCCGACATCCCCCTACGGGGGGGGGGGTCGACACGCCTGTGTGGTTATGTGCGCGTCAGAGGAACCGTATGTGTGTGGGTGGCCTACCCTATGGCCCCGGGCGTAATCCCCACCACCCCCTACCTCAGGGTAAACGGGAATCCCACCCCAGGAATTTCCCCTAAATAATCCGGTCCCGCTGAGCCAGTCCCTCAACTTTTTTTTTTTTAAATATTAATACAAAAGAAGAGACATACAAGATTAGAGAAACAGAAAATATAAGAGAAAGTAGAGGGAGACGGAAGAATGGGGGGGGGGGGAGGTTGAAGAGGGGGAAGGAGCTGTGAGTGCGAGCAGGGACGTGGTGGAGGGGGAGAGGGGGGGGGGGAGGGGGGGAAACCCACCCCTCCAGAGGCTCCCCAGCTGGTCATTGGTATCCCCAGTAGGTCCTCAGTAGAGTCGGTAGGCCCGGACGGGTGGCCGTCGCTTAATCTAAATGACTGTCTCGTCCACGCCCCTAAGCCTCTGACCCTCTACGGAGTATTTGAACACGTTCCACGGCTGCCAGGTCTTTTTAAAAGTCTCCTGTCTCTCTTGGCTGGTAAGGATCAAGTCCTCCAGCTGGCATATGTCGTCTACCTTTTTAAGCCAGAGGGAGATGGACGGCGGGTGGGGCGACTTCCAGCGAAGTGGGATACATGTCTTAGCAGCGTCCAGCAGATGTCTCACAACTGATTTTTGGTAGGTTCGCGACGGTGTATCTGTTGCATGGAGTAGGAAATAGGCTGGGTCGTCAGGCACTTCACGGTCGGTGAAGTCCTGGATGATTCGTCGGACCTCCCCCCAGAAATTCCGCAGTCGGGGGCAGGACCAAAAGATATGCAGGAGGGTGCCTTTCTCCTCCCGGCATCTCCAGCAAAGATCCGAAGATGCCGGGTAGAGAGTATGCAGGAGGGCGGGGGTCCTGTACCACCTAGTGAGAATTTTGTAATTAGTCTCCTGGAATCTCGAACACAAAGAGGATTTATGGGCAAAGTGAAGTATCTGTTTCTTCTTCCCCTCGGTGAATTGACAATTCAGGTCCCTCTCCCATTTAGTTAGGTATGGTATGGGGCTGCCCGCTGATGGCGTAATCAACATGTCATACGTCAAGGATAAGGAATGAGGGAGCGTCCCCGATTCCATGCAGAGTTCCTCCAGCACTGTGGACGTGGAACGGGTGGCATCTTGGGGGGGTGGCTGGCTCTGCAGGAAGTGACTGAGCTGGTGGGCTCGCATGAAGTCTAATTTGTATGGTCCCGAATGGTCTGATAGTTCTACGATCGTTTTCCACCGTCCCATAGTACTGAAATGCGCCGCCTGATGATGTCCCGCCGCTTGTAAATCGAGAAACCTCCTATCTTGGATGCCCGGCATAAAATGAGGGTGCCCCAACACAGGTCTCAGCGGTGAGTCAGGAGTCGAGATTGAGGGTTTAGACAACAATTGTGCGCAAATCTTGACCGTCGTACCTATCAGCGGGTGTCTTTTAAGCTCCGGGGGCAGGGCCGCGTGGCACCATGGTGCTCTGCGGAGGGGCACCATGCTCTGTGACTGCTCTATTTGCGTCCAGAGCTTGGTGTCCTTATGTCGGCACCAATCTAGGAGCCTGCTGAGGTGAGCCGCTTGGTAATAAACCCGAATATCCGGCATGGCCAAGCCTCCATGTAGTTTCGGTAGGCAAAGTGTAGTCCTGTTAAGGCGCGGGTTTTTCCCTGCCCAAAGGAATCTAGTAAAGACCGAGTGGATCTGTTTAAAGAAGGATCCCGGAATGGAGATCGGGAGGGCCTGCAGCACATAAAGGAATTTGGGTAGGATTGACATCTTAAGAATGTTACAGCGGCCCAACCACGAATGCAGACCACTGTCCCATTGGTCCAGGAGCTTCTGCACTTTCGCTAGAAGCGGGGGGAAATTAAGCTTAAATAGGCGGGAGAACGATGCAGGGATATAGGTGCCCAGGTATTTCAGGGCTTCCTCTGTCCATTTCAGGTTGAAACTGGTTTTAAGCCTCACCATTTGGTGCGGAGGGAGCCCCACTCCCATAGCCTCCGATTTGGAGAGATTTATCTTCAAGTTGGAGAGCTGGCCGTATGTGTCAAACTCACATAGGAGGCGCGGAAGAGAGACAGAGGGGTTTGTAAGCGTAAACATTAGGTCGTCGGCGTAGGCCGACACTTTATGCTGTGTACCGTCGGCGTTCACCCCAGTGATGCCAGTGTTATGCCGTACATGGCACAAAAAGGGTTCCAGGGCCAGAGCGAAGAGCAGGGGCGACAGGGGACAACCCTGCCGTGTCCCATTCGTTATTGGAAATGGTTCCGAGAGGACTCCATTCGCTCTGACCCTGGCCGTCGGGTTCGAGTAAACCGCCGCTACCCACCTCATCATCCGATCCCCGAGGCCCACGTATCGCAGTGTCGCAAACATGAATCTCCAATCGACTCGGTCAAACGCCTTCTCGGCGTCCGTCCCCAGCAGCACGCACGGTGTCTTATTGCTTACCGCTATATGCAACAGGTTGAGGACCTTGGTGGTATTATCCCTGGCCTCCCTGGCTGGGACAAAGCCCACCTGATCCAAGTGGACCAGGTGGGGTAAGTGGCCCTGGAGTCTGGACGCAAGGATTTTGGTAAACAATTTAAGGTCCGCGTTCAGGAGGGATATAGGCCGGTAGCTCCCGCATTGAGATGGGTCTTTACCCTCTTTCGGTATAACCGAAATCTGTGCCTGCAGTGTATTGGTATGAAAGGACTTTCCCATACCCAGTGCGTTAAAAAGTTTCACCATATGTGGGTTCAGTGAGGGAAGGAGGGCTCTATAGTATTGAGTGGTGAAACCGTCTGGTCCCGGGGCCTTACCAGGCTTCGTATTTTTAAGAGCAAGTTGCAGTTCGGGACTAGTGATGGGTTCTTCCAGGGCCTCCTGTATGTCCGTCGGTAGCTTAGGCATAAGGGACCCCTCAATATAGGTCTGTGTGGATTCAAGAGCGGAGTCGGGCGCTTGTAGGTTGTACAGGGAGCTATAGAAGGATCGGAATTCCTGCGTAATCCGGTGGGGTAGGGATACCTTCTGTCCAGAGGGAGAAACCACATGTGGTATATATGACGCCGTTCGTTGTGATTTCAGGGTCTGTGCTAAGAATCTGCCACATTTGTTACCGGACTCATACACTTTCCTACGGCAAATCTGCATAGCAGCTTTCGCCTTGAATTGCAAGATGTCCGTGATCTGGCGTCGGGTCATGTCTAGTTCCGTCTCAAGTTGTTTAGTCGGGCTTGTCTTGTGTGAGTTTTCCAAGGCCTGCAGGTTGGTCAGAAGTAGTGTCAATTTCGCCGTCCGCTCACGCTTCAGTCTGGCCCCATGTTTTATGAGCACCCCCCTAATCACGGCCTTGTGTGCTTCCCACACAAGACCGGGGTCACTGTCGGCTGTGGCATTAGTGTCGAAATAGTGGCCCACCTCCGCTGTCACCTCCGCAAGAACCACCGGCTCCTGCAGAAGACTTTCATTAAGTCGCCACACCGGTCGCCGTCCCCCTATGGTGTCTGATAGCGCATACCTCATCCCTATCGGGGCGTGGTCCGACCATGTTATCGAGCCAATTGAGGTGTCCTTGACCGCGTGTAGTTGTCCGTGGGGTACTAGGAAATAGTCGATACGAGAGTATGACTTATGCGGCTTTGAATAAAAGGAATAATCCCGTTCTCCCGGGTGGAAAAGTCTCCAGGTATCTACTAACTGTGCAGTGTGTAGTGTTGAGCCTATGCGTTTACGGACGTCCCGTGAAGTGGAGGACGTACCGGTAGAGGTATCCTCCGACGGCGATAGGGGTATATTCAAGTCGCCCCCTACAATGAGCTGTCCCTCAGTGTAATGCCCCAGCCTGTCTATCTGTCTCTTTAGAAATGTGTCTTGATGAACGTTGGGTGCATACATGTTTGCCAGTGTCACCTTCCTATCTCCAATCAGGCCCTTCAGAAACAGGAAGCGGCCCTCTCCGTCTGTTTGAACATCCACCAGCCTCCAAGGGACTCTGGCGGAGATAAGGATAGACACCCCCCTAGATTTGGTCTGTGCATAAGCAGAGTGGTAGGCCAGGGGGTACAGTCTGTTCTTAAGTAGTGGTAATTTAGTGTCTCTGAAATGCGTTTCCTGTAACATCATGACATCCACTCTCGCGCGGCGCATATCATTGAGCAGCATCCTCCGCTTCTCCGGGATGTTTAGGCCCTTGACATTCAAGGACATTACATTAAGCACGTCCATGCCCGCAGCTCACAGCGAAAAACAACACAAAAAAAAAAAAAAAAAAAAAAAAAAAAAAAAAGGAGGGGGGTTAGAGTGAGGTGTAGAGGGGAAAAGGATAAGGGATGGGGAGGGGAGAAGAAATCAGAGATATGGGGACTAGGTATAGAGAAATACAATTAAAGAGTAGGTAGCAGAAGAAAGAGAAGGCTGCCCCTAGACAGGCAGCAATAATAGGAGTCTACAACAGCCTAACAGGCAGTGGCGCTCGCCGGGGGTCCCTAAAAAGAAGGTCCCCGGGATATTGAGCGCCGTCCTAAGTGGGGTGGTGGGTATTCAGGACCGAGATGTGAACTCCCAGCCCCGCCCTCCCCGTGTTTATCAGCTGAGAGAGGCAAATACCGGTATTGTGAGTAAAATAAAATAAAAAGCATATATACGTAAAGTGAGAAGACTAAAGCAGAGGCAACAACAAAAATATAACATTGTGTTCAAACTTTTTGCTTACTAACGAACAGCAGCATCATCACAGGAAACCTGACATCGATGACCAACAGTAAAAGTGCAAGGATCAATGGTCAGAGATCAAAAATCAGAAATCAGAAAACCCCAGAACTGTCAAACTGTATCCATCCATCCCCGCCTCCCAACAAGCAGACTCAAACCGCAACCACCCTCCCCCTCCCAAGCACAACACAGTTCCCCTGCAAGTGCGGACTGTGACCCAACGTGGCGCCGTCTCCTCTCAGTTCTCGGGGGGCTTCAGCGTCTTTCACTAGGCTGAAGGTAGTCTCACTCTCCTCGTCCGCTGAGCGGGGGTCTACTTCCCGGAGCAGGAGTACAATTGCAAAATCTCCCACCTCCCCCCAAAACCCCCCACCCAAACAATAGCACAGAACGGATCTCCAGTAGCCTCGTGGCGGCCATTTCTAAGAGTACCTTCTCTCCTGTGGAGGCCAAGTCGGTATCCCATCTCTGTCACGTCAAATGTCAGTGTCTCGTGTGTGGGTGACAGCACTCGGCCATCGGGCGCCCGGGGGGGGGGGGGCGTCACTGGCCAAAGAATCCGGCGTCCTCCGCACTCCTCAAGGGAATCAAAGATCCGCAGACCTCCCCGGGAGAAGGCCCAGGTTCACCTTGCGTGTCAAAGGGGGAGGGGGGCGCCCGGGAGGACGCGGTCAGCGTCTACCACCAACTGGGGAGGGGGGACGGGGACATAAGTATGCGGATATGGCCTACGGCCTACTCACGTGATCCCTCTCGGGGTCTAGATCGGTTCCTCCGTCGGCCCCTCTGCTGGCGGGGTGGAAAGGGGGCCCGTTGTGCCGAGAAACCCGATCGTCCGGTGGGACGCGGCAGTAGCTGCAGCCAATCGGGGATCTGGATGGGCTCCACATCCATGAAGCGAAACAGCTCAGGGAGGTCCGCCGGGGACTGTAGGGTAAAGGAGCCGGAGTCACTCCGGAAGGATACCGATAATGGGTATCCCCAGCGGTAGGTAAGTCCCCTCTGTTTGGCCATCTCTAAGAGGGGACGCAGCATGGCCCTGCGACGCAGCGTCGCTCTGGAGAGGTCGGGCAGGATCTTCACCGAGGCGCCTTCCACCTCTACATCTCCATGGTCCCACGCCCGACGTAGAATCGCCTCCTTCTGGGCATAGCGATGGAGCCGACATATGACGTCACGCGGCCTACTAGGATCCGTTGGTCTATGGCCTAGGGCTCTATGGGCCCTGTCTAGCAGTATCTCTACTTCCGGTTCCCCTAGGACTGTCCGGAATAGCTCCCGCATCGAGCTTCCGAGGTCTTCCCCGTCAGCCTTCTCAGGCAGGCCACGTATCCGGAGGTTACCGCGTCTGCTCCTATCCTCGATGTCCTCCAGGTGGAGCTGTAGGTCTACCGCGGTCTCCCGGTGCGAGTCCCTGGAGCGCTCCAAGGCCGCCACCCTGGCCTCCAAGGAGGCCGCCGAGGTTTCTCCCGAGGTCACTCGCTCCGCGAGTGTGGACACCTCGCCCCGCACCTCCTGGATATCTCGCCTATGCGTCTCCTCCAATCGGAGGATAAGGGATTCGATGTCCGTCCGGGTCGGGAGGGCCTCTATGTCCGCCCGGGTAGGGAGGGCCATCAGCAGGGCACGGATGTCCTGCTCCTGTATCTCGGCCTCTAGCTGCGGGTCCGACGACATCCCCGGATCGTAATGTGCCTCTGGCGCTGTTACAATGGAGTCAGGTAAGATGTCCCCAGAGGATTGTGCCTGGGCCTTCCGTACAGTTCCCGATGTGGAGCCTCGTGGTGTCGTTGCTCTGGTCCCAGGGGATCCGTCCTGCAGACTCTTGAAGTATCTGCTAATTTCGTTCCGGGTCTTTCTGTAGTTCGCTCCTCTAGTTGCTGACCTGGTACTATACTTTTTGGCCGAGGACATACCGGTATTTATCGTCTTTTTGCCGGTTTAGGAGGGCTTGGGGCCGGGAGCTCCAAGAAAAAGCAGCCTCACACAGCCATGTCCAGGCCACGTCCCCTCCGTGGGGCTCGTTTTCTGGCAGACATTGTTCAAGGTAACTCTCTTTGGAGGTTCCAGGTGCAGAACACCGACCCAAAGGTAAAGTAAGAACTTTGCTTACACCACACAAACATCTGCGGTGAAGGCTTGGCGTGGTGACCCCGCACTCTCTCCTCTAAGGTACCCCTAGACAAGAGACAGACGAGCTGATGAGAAAGAGGTGAGAGTGGAGGCCGCTACATATATATATATATATATATATATATATATATATATATATATATATAGATAGATAGATATGAATATATATATATATATATATATATATATATATATATATATATATACAGTATCTCATAAAAGTGAGTACACTCCTCACATTTTTGTAAATATTTTATTATATCTTTTCATGTGACAACACTGAAGAAATTACACTTTTCTACAATGTAAAGTAGTGAGTGTACAGCTTGTATAACTGTAAATTTGTTGTCCCCTCAAAGTAACTCAACACACAGCCATTAATGTCTAAACCACTGACAACAAAAGTGAGTACACCCCTAAGTGCAAATGTCCAAATTGGGCCCAAAGTGTCAATATTTTGTGTTGCCACCGTTATTTTCCAGCCCTGCCTTAACTAGGGTGACCACAGGTCCCGCATTTTGCAGGTCTGTCCTGGGCACATTCATTCCAGGACAATACAGTGTCCCCGAATGAAACTGACACAGCCACCCCGCGGGCCAATCTGATGCCCCCAAAAAAGGCCGCCCCATCACCGCTTTACTCACTGACAGTACTTGTCCTGGCTGGGAATGCCTGGAGGAGCACAATCCTGCCCCTTGCTTGTGATTGGAGAAATCATAAATCCCGCCTCTTGTGTCCAATCACTGTGCTGTGATTCGTCACAGCACAAGCTGATTTTTGGGAAGGGAGGGTGTCCCTGAATGGTAGTTTGGAAATGTGGTCACCCTAGCCTTAACCCTCTTTGTCATGGAATTCCCCAGAGCTTCAGAGGTTGCTACTGGAGTCCTCTTCCACTTCTCCATGAATACATCACCTTCCATTTGAGGATGCCCCACAGATGCTCAATAGGGTTTAGGTCTTGTTGACATGCTTGGCCAGTCCATTACCTTTACCCTCAGCTTCTTTAGCATGTTGGTATTTATGGCTCCCTCAATGAACTATAGCCCCCCCAGTGCAGACCATGACACTCCCACCCCCATGCTTGACTGTAGACAAGACACACTTGTCTTTTGTACCCCTCACCTGGTTGCCGCCACATACGCTTGACACCATCTGAACCAAATATGCTTATCTTGGTCTCATCAGACCACAGGGCATGGTTCCACTAATCCATGTCCTTAGTGTGCTTGTCTTCAGCAAACTGATGCAACAGAGCAAGGAGACACTGAATTGGGCTGCTGGAGAAATGTAGCTCTGTTGTGCCACCATTAGTTAAAAGTTTCAGTGCAAGGTGTATTTATTACTCCCGGAGGTAGTTGTTAGTGAGACTGACAAAGAGAGGGAAGATCTCTCCGAAACGCATATCCCTGTCTGTGCACTCCAGGACATGTTAACAGTTCTGAGAGACATCCTGAGTGGAAGTAGTCCTTTTCTGTGTTCGGCACCAGCGCTACTCCATTTCACAGAGGTGGCCGACTTCCCACAGATGACCATCTTTTTTTGGACCCCATGATCTCGATTCATATATGCTTCCTATGTTCCATGGTTTGTGAGTGCATGTCCATTCATTTGTTTTACTACATGTTTTAATAAAAAAAAAGGATCACGCTATGAGGCCATTTGGCGCCCCCTCTTTCCTCTTTAGTTTTTTATTCGGGTGACAGAACATCCAGTAGCTAGATTTAGTGTTTTGTGTTTTTAAGACAGCTTCACCTCCGGGACTTTGTTATTATATCTATTTGTTTGTTCATTTATTTAATTACCCACACTGTCACATTTGTTGGCTTCATGGATCATGTTAATCTAGATGCAACTTGTGGGCTAATTAGCAAAGCAACATTAGTGATGTTGGTTATTTGACACATTGTTACTTTTTATCATTAGTTAGGCCTTATACACACGATCAGATTTTCATCGGACAAAGCGTAGGACTTTTGTCCGAAGGGCATTGGCCAGGAACTCCTATTGCATACAAACGGCAAAGAATTGTCAGCCAAAAAACACCAAACGACCTGTTTTTTCAGCTCATTAGCGCCACCCTTTGGGCAACTTCTGCTAATGTTGTGTTATGGTGAGCATTGCTTCTAAGCATGCGTGTTTGTACTTTGGAGTTTTGGCCGACGGACTTGTGTACACACGATCAGAAAATCCAACAACACACAATTGTTGGCAGACAATTTTAAAGCATGCTATCCCACATTTGTCCGCGGAAAATCCGACAACAATTGTCCGATGAAGCATACAAACAGTCAGATTTTCCGTCAACAGCCTGTCATCACACAATTCCCGTTGGATAATCCGATCGTGTGTACGAGGCTTTAGTTTCTATTTGAGATCTTGATTTGTTGTGCTTACAAGCCCTCTATTGGTTGTTTACGTGTGTTCACATCTGCAACAATCTACCATTCTGGAATTGTCCACCCTGAGCAAGCCTTTTTTTTCAGTTGTGCCACCAGCCTGCAGATTGCAGGGAGGGAGCCACTGTGGGGACCATATGCTGCTGCAACCATTTTCCTGTGCTGACTGAGCAGCTGGGAGGGAGAACCACAAGGTTGCAGTGAAGGGAGAACTGCAACCTTGTGTTTCTCGCCCCCGAGTCCCAGAGACTCATAGCCTCCAGCCGTATACAAGGCAAGCTTGCCCTTCGCTGTATACCGCACTCCGGTGTCAGTCGGGACAGGTTTCACGCTGCTCGGACCGAAACAAACACCCGGAGCATACTTTCTCCAATCCGCTATCTCACTCACAAACTGTGCCATCTTTCTCTTCAACCCACAACCAGACACACATGGCAGCACTTCCTTATCCTCCTCTGCAGAGCGGGAACCCCTCCCCCTGCCAACGGATTGGTGCAATTTTTCTCTGAGAACTGTGACGCCCGCCTTCTTCATGCTGCAGTGCACTAAAACTGTACTGGAGTGTATTTTGGAGTCTGTATTAACCCTCACAGCGCTGGTGAGTGTCAAAAGACCAGGCTGGATCCTCTCTCCTGAGCAGTGAGACTTGATGGTTCTTCCCCACATTGATAATACACACAACAACAGTCCATTAGAAGTGTAAAGGTTACTTGCCACCTTCCCACGGAGCCAGACGGAATACCGATGGAGCCAAAGCCAGTTGCTATGGGCGACGTTGGGTGCCAAATGTAGCAAGGTCCCAGGTCTCCTTTGGTCTAATGAGAACCTCTAGGGCCAGGTATAGATGACATCCTTCTGTGTGTGGTGGGTTGTGAGGCACAGTGGGTGTACGATGGTTAAAGTTATTGGGCGCCAGACACTTCTTGGATGCAAAAGAGGTTTTATTTCTCTTAACAGTCCTTTTTTGTATTTTTGGGGGAAGAGAGGGTTATGGCCAGGACACCCTTAGGTAGTTGCAAGATTAGTTGGCAGACTCCGAGACTTCAATAGGAGGACAGCCATGCAGGGAAAGGTATCCAGCAAGATGCCACATATGCATATCTCCTATGGCAACAGTCTTTAACAGTTCCTAACACAAAGCGTAACAGTTCTTTTACCTTCGCTACAACTTCTCCTTGTAGTTCTTCAATACACTAAGCTCCCGGTCTCTCACTAGACCCACTCTGATTCCCTGCCACTGAATCTCTTGAGCTCCTTCAATCTTCACGGTGGTATCTTCCTCAAACGTCACCCCCACTTCTCTGCTGGGTCCCTAGCTTGGCACTCACGATACCTCTCAAGCTTCACCCACGCTGGCCTGCTTGGTCCCTAACTTGACACACAAGGCTGCTCTGCAAGCGTCACCTCCACTGGCTGTGTCCCTCAAGTTTCCAGATTCTTCACCGTCCCCAGTTGGTGAGAATACTGCTCTGGTACTTGCTTCATTCCTCACTGTGGTCCCTGGTAATAAGGCAGATAGTCCCTTACTGGCGACAGCTTCCCCTCTACCTCCGACCACGACAGGTTCTCCGGCCGGCAGAACCGTCACTCCTGGTTGGAATGCAAGCCGCAGTCCCAACCCTACACTGCTCTCTTGCTTCTGGATAGGCCCTCAGACAGCCAAGAAGCCAGATGCCCCAGGGATAGGCCCAATCTACGGCCTAGCAGCCCGGGGCACACAACACATGTCCACCTAGACAGCCGTCTGGGTGACACAGAACAGAAATCACCTGACTCCACCCGAATAAATAGGTTCTCCCAGCAGGCCAAGGGATCCAAGAAAACCCCTGCCCATTGGCTGAGATACCCCACATCAGTGGCGTCACTAGGGTTGGTGTCACCCGGTGCAAAAAAAAATGGTGTCACTCCCCAACAACTATAGTCCCCCCTCAGTACAGACCCCCCTCCACTAACTACAGACCCCCCTCCCACAGTATAGATCCCCTCCCTCAGTACAAACCCGCTCCACTAAGTACAGACTCCCCGCCATCAATATAGACCCGCCTCCCTCAGTATGAACCTCCCCCTCAGTACAGACACCCCCACCTCAGTGCAGACTGCTCCATAAGTACAGACACCCCCACCTCAGTGCAGACCGCTCCATCAGTACAGACACCCCCACCTCAGTGCAGACCCCCTCAGTTACAGACACCCCCTCAGTTACAGACCCCCCTCGTACAGACACCCCCCTCAGTACAGACACCGCCCTCAGTAACAGACCCCCCTCAGTAACAGACACCCCCTCAGTTACAGATCCCCCCTCAGTTACAGACCCCCCCTCAGTTACAGACCCCCCCTCAGTACCAGACCCCCCCTCAGTACAGACACCCCCCTCAGTACAGACACCCCCCTCAGTACCAGACCCCCCCCTCAGTACAGACACCCCCCTCAGTACCAATCCCCCCTCAGTACAGACACCCCCCTCAGTACAGACACCTCCCTCAGTAACAGACCCCCCTCAGTAACAGACACCCCCTCAGTTACAGATCCCCCTCAGTTACAGATCCCCCCTCAGTTACAGACCCCCCCTCAGTACCAGACCCCCCCCTCAGTACCAGACCCCCCCCTCAGTACAGACACCCCCCTCAGTACCAGACCCCCCCCTCAGTACCAGACCCCCCCCCTCAGTACAGACACCCCCCTCAGTACCAGACCCCCCCTCAGTACAGACACCCCCCTCAGTACCAGACCCCCCTCAGTACAGACACCCCCTCAGTACAGATACCCCCCTCAGTACAGACACCCCCCTCAGTACCAGACCCCCCTCAGTACAGACACCCCCCTCAGTACCAGACCCCCCTCAGTACAGACACCCCCCTCAGTTACAGCCCCCCCTGGTGCAAACTCCCTCTTGTGCAGACCCCAGCAGTACAGACACCCCCTCCCCCCATCAGTAAAGATGCCCCCCTTACCTTTCAGACCTCAGAACAGAGCGGCAGATACACACAGCGGTGTGTCTCTCGAGCGCGGGCTCCTCCTCCTCCTCTGTGGATGTAAACATAGAGGAGGCAGAGGGGGCGGCGGCTTCCTTCCGCTCCGCTGAGGGACACAGCCGCAGCGTGAGCCTAAGGCACAGGGCAGCGGGCGGGCGATGTCAGTGTGGCCGCTGCGCTACCCACGGGTGTCACCCCTCTGGTGGGTGTCACCCGGGTGCGGCCCGCCCCCCCGCACCTGGCTAGCAACGCTAGTGCCCCACATACCCATAACCTGACCTTGGGTTGCCCTTCTCATATTTAGTACCACCAAGTACCCAGCCACCTAGTGGTAGAAGAGAAAAGTGGTCAAACTTACGGAGAAATCATTGGATCTCTAGCAATCAACCAGGATAACTACTCCTGGCAAGTACATTTGTGAGGAGCATCCCTGCCTAAACTCCAGGGTTATACAAGTGCAAGAAAAGAAAATTCCCAGCCACAAAACTTATTTTCTGTAGCAACATAAAATTGAAGGCTTGGCTGGTCGAATTTCGAAATCAATGGTGGCACCATCGGATCACAAAACGCACAAAATTTCAAATTTTTTCAAGAAAAATTGTTTGGAATTTGACCCTTGTATGGCCTGCATTAGTCAGAACCCAGACTTAAACCCCATTGAAAATCTGAAATGACTTGAAGACTGCAGTCCACAAATGGTCACCATAAAATTTAACTGAACTTGAGCAGTTCTGCAAAGAAGAGTGGGCAAATATTGCAAAGTTTGTATGTGCAAAGTTAGTAGAGACATCCCCAACAGACTGAAGGCTGTAATTAAAGCAAAATGTGGTCCAACAAAATATTCTCAGTGATTCTGTTTTTTATTTTATTTTATATTTTTTTCTGACATGTTGGTGTTATGTTTCACTTGGATGCTAAAAGTTGCACTAGTAAAAACAGCTGGATAAAACAAAAACGGTGTCTGTCTTCATTTCAGGGTACAAAACAACAAAATGCGTTTATTTGTAAGGGGGATGATTATTTTCTATACCCACTGTATTAAGAGGCATGGATGCACTGAAGTTATTATTAATTTGTAATCATAGTTTCCCTTCCTGTTGTGTTGTGTGTGTCAGAGCACTGTGGGTCCCACCCCTCTTGGTGGCTGTGCCCAGCACACATTGCACCCATGGAGGATACGCCACTGAAAGGCAGCTTTTGTTAAAATGCAGCTGTGCAACATGTGCTATGAAAGTCATTATTTCTCTGAGAGGAGAAGGCTTGCAGACATTCTGGAGGTGATACAACTGATCCCTGGATTCAGAGGCGGCTCTCTAATTAGGCAAATTAGGCGATCGCCTAAGACCTCACACTCACAGGGGCCTCGCGGCCGCCTAATTTGCCTGTGATCAATACTAATGTCGGCGCCATCGGATCTCTATCACCCCTCTCTCTTTATCACCTCCCACTCTCTCCCCCCTCTTGCATTGGCTGAATATGTCTGATGGGTGAGGAGGGTGCCCTGGAAGTGGTGCTGATCACCTGTGTGCTAGATTCGTGCATTTTCTGCAGCCATTTTTCTTGCTTGAATTATTTTTCCCCATTATGGGCGTGAGTAGGGCCTCATGTCTAAGTTTTGCCTAAGGCCTCACAAAGCCTAGAGCCGGCTCTGCCTGGATTTCTTTTTGCTTTTTTTATTGCAGAACATCAATACACTTACATGGGAGAGTTTGACACATGGTACCACCTGTTAAACTGGTATGTAGTATTAACTTTGTTGTGCGTACTTAGCAATATGTACTCATCCAAATGACACTATATCAACTTGCAGGTGGGCAGTGGGGGTGAAAGGTATGGGTGGAAAAAAGCTGATCAGCTGCCTGATTTTACTGCCCCCCTCGCTGCCAGGGTGAAACGTGCAGCTAAATTGCTGTGCCTCTGAAAAGTGACCCATGTTAGGATAGCTTTGTAGAGGAGTGATGAGGAGACATCATATTGCCTGTTTTAACCCCATAAATGCTGCACCAACACACATGCTTGCAGTACGTCTCAACTTACTTGAATATACTGCCGAACATGACGGGGGGAATTATTTTAATAATGCTGATTATTATGACTGTGTATACACCTCTCTGCTGCCCTTGCAACTTAAAGGAGCACTATACCTTTTTTTTTTTTTTGCTTTAAAATAACAAACATGTTATACTTACCTCCACTGTGCAGCTCGTTTTGCACACAGTGGCCCCGATCCTGGTCTTCTGGGGTCCCTCGGCGGCTGTCTTGGCTCCTCCCCGCAAGGACTCCACACCTTAATGCGAGTGAGCTCGCATGGTGTGGAGTGATTGCGGGCGCGCTCCCGTGATACAGCGGCGGCCATAGCCGCCGACTGTATCACTCGGCCCCGCCCCCCGGCGTGCCGCGTCATTGGATGTGATTGACAGCAGCGCCAGCCAATGGCTGCGCTGCTTTCAATCTATCCAGTGTAGCCAATCGGCGGCCAGGCAGAAAAACGAAGAGGATGACGGGGACGAGCATGGGACTTTCGAGGGGCCAGGTAAGAAAAACGGGGGCTCGGGGGGGGGCGGTATTGTCAAATGTTTTTTCACCTTAATGCATAGGATGCATTAAGGTGAAAAAACATGTAACTTTACTACTCCTTTAAGCCTCGTACACATGGCCGAGAATCCCGTCGTAAAAAAAAATGTCGGTTTACTCGACGAGATTCTTGTCAAGCTTGACGGGATTCTTGTTTAGCTTTCCTTGCATACACACTGTCAATTAAAAATCTTGTCGTTGTAAAGCGCGGTCACGTACAACACGTACGACGGCAGTATAAAATGGAAGTTCGATTCCAATGGCGCCACCCCTTGGGCTGCTTTTGCTGATCTCGTGTTACCGCGTGTTAGTAAAAGTTTGGGGAGAGACGATTTGCGCTTTTCAGTCTTCGTGCTTTCAGTTCGTTACAGCGTGACAAATGTGCTATCTCCATTATGAACGCTAGTTTTACCAGAAGGAGCGCTCCCGTCTCATACTTGATTCTGAGCATGCACGGTTTTTTAAGACTCGGAAAAGCATACACACGAACAGTTCCTGGCGAGAAAAACGAGAATCCTGACGAGAAAATAGAGAGCAGGTTCTCTATTTTTCTCGTCGAGAGTCCCGGCAGTTTTCTCGGCAAGAAAGCTCTCCCGGCAGTTTTCTTGTCGTTTCTTGCCGAGAAAACCGGTCGTGTGTATGAGGCTTCAGAGATGGGGAATGTGGTGGGTGGTAAAAAGGCATCTCAACCATTTGTTTTTTAATGTCCCTAATTGCAAGTTTAACCACTTGCTTACTGGGCACTTAAACCCCCTTCCTGCCCAGGCCAATTTTCAGCTTTCAGCACTGTCACGCTTTGAATGACAATTGCGCGGTCGTGCGACATGGCTCCCAAACAAAATTGACGTCTTTTTTTCCCCACAAATAGAGCTTTCTTTTGGTGGTATTTGATCATCTTTGCGGTTTTTATTTTTTGCACTATACACAAAAAAAGAGCGACAATTTTGAAAAAAACACAATATTTTTTACTTTTTGCTATAATAAATATCCCAATTTAAAAAAATATATATATTTTTTCTCAGTTTAGACCGATACGTATTCTTCTACATATTTTTGGTAAAAAAAATCGCAATAAGCGTTTATTGATTGGTTTGCGCAAAAGTTATAGCGTCTACAAAATAGGGCATAGGTTTATAGCATTTTTATTAATATTTTTTTTTTACTAGTAATGGCAACGATCAGCGATTTTTATTGTGACTGCGACATTATGGCGGACACATCGGACACTTTTGACACCATTTTGGGACCATTGTCATTTTTACAGCGATCAGTGATATAAAAAATGCACTGGTTACTGTAAAAATGACACTGGCAGTGAAGGGGTTAACCACTAGGGGCGCTGAAGGGGTTAAGTGTACGTAAGGGAGTGATTCTTACTGTGGGGGGAGGGGACTGACTGGGGGAGGTGACCGATGGTCGTCCCTATGTACAAGGGACACACCATCGGTCTCCTCTCCATGACAGGACGTGGATCTCTGTGTTTACACACAGAGATCCACGTCCCTGTCTCTGTAAATGCCGAACGCGGGTACCTGGCGGACATCGCGGCCGCAAGGCACGTGCATCGGCACCCGCGTGACGCGGCGGACACGGAAGTTCCCCGATGCGCGCTCCGGAGCGCGCTCCGGGGACGAGGAAAGGGGCGGACTTCAATTGACGTCCTCCTGGCATTCTAGGTCCGCGCTGTAGCCGTCATTCGGCTATAGCGCGGACCCCTAGTGGTTAAATGAGCCTTTACAATCTTGCAGCCTGATCACTGGGGTAGAGGAGACTGAGGAAATGCTTTTCATGCCTGCAGCAGACTGATGACATCATTGCAGCCAAGATATTGTCCTTGGAGCTCAGGAATGTTTTTTAATGATAATGGTAGAGGGTTTTGTGAAAAAAAAAATACTGTTGCTGTGTATTGCAACATATCAGAAACGTGTTCACAGAGATCGGTAAACACACGCTATAAATACTGAGTGACTACTTTTTTTCTGTAATTCTCTACCCAAGCTATGCGCCTGTGTAAAAGATACAGACAAAGGCATCTCAGCAATTCCAATCATATTCTGGCAGAGCAGTTTCTACAGTAACAAGGACTTCTATAAAACTCTGGTGCCAGCATTTCCTGAGGTGATTCAGAAGGAAGTGAAATAAATTTGAGCAGATAGTTGACTTGATTAAGCTCTTTTCTTTCTGAGCAGGGCTCTGTGGGGACAGCCAATCAAAATGTTTATTTCAAACCCTTAGGGGAATCTCCTGCAGCTACTGGCAGGTTGTACTATGTGCATTGTGGAAGTGAAGTAGAACTTGACATTTTTTACTGGGTGACTCAAGCACTATTGTTAAAGTTGTTTGTGGAATTTTTTGTATATAAAATAAGATTTAGAGCAAGATAGGAAATATTGTCACTTTTCTGGTTTATTCCTGGTGTTGATAGTTTTTCAATTGCAACAGCAATGGATAACCAGATTAAAACAAAAAGTTCAACCAAAAAAAGCTTAGTCTTTTGTACTTCAATAGAGAAAAGAAATCCTCCCTTTTCAACAAGAAAAACGACCGTGTGTGGTCTTTTTGTCATTTTTCACGACGTGAAAAACGGCATTAAAAACGACGAGAAAAATTAGAACATGTTCTAATTTTTCTCGTCGTTTTTCCTGACATTTCTTCCGCGGCAGTGTTTCCCATAGACGATCGTTTTTCTCGTCATTTTAAAAAATGACGAGAAAAATGACCGTGTGTGGGGAACAAGCTGTTCCCTCGTTTAAAATGTCATTATTCACGGCGGTTTTTAAACCGCCGTGAATAATGATTGTGTGTATGCGGCATAATACCAGATAACCAGGTAGCAAAGTAACTCCCTGAATCAACAGTCTACATTATTGTTTTTTTAAATATTAGTAACTTTTATATTTTTTGTGCATTTAGAAACATGTTTCTATTTGCAAAACCACAAATACAAAGGCTACTAGTAGTCCCATTACATTTTATGACCAGTGATATGAGGTGGTATCAAAAAAGTTTTGAGATTAGTTTTGTAACACGTCAACAGATGGCAGCACAAGGCTGCATGCACAGTCACAGGGAGCACCGACCTTCATAAGTCAGTATGCCAAAAGACATTGTCCTGTGTACATCGGGAGCTGTGCAACTGGTGCCATTCTGACCACGTGCGCTACCACGTCTGCTATTTCATCATGGACAGCAAGTTGGAACAAAGAGCAAACCTAAAATTCTGCATGAAACGGGGCAAATGTGCCACAGAGATGTTTGACATGACTCTGCAAGTTTACGGCGATGCTGCAATGAGTTTTTCGAGGTGTTTTCAGTGGCACGCATGATCGTTCTCTTACGATCATAGTTACATAGTAGGTAAGGTTGAATAAAGACAATAGTCTATCCAGTTCCACCTGTGTAGGTGTGTGTCAGTGTCGATAATAATTTCCCATATCCCTGTATGTTGTCTTCATTAACCACTTCAGATCCGTGCTATACCCTGTTGTGGTTTTGTTTACAATCTTTATTTATACATTTTTTCATTCTACACAAAACAATACAGATATTGCAATATCTAACATAACCCATTACCCACCCATTCCGCATTATAATATATGTATAAATCTGGTCTCATAAATATAAATGGAAAAATTCCTCTTGTATTTATCACACCTATACCAGAACTTTCCTGCACTCGTACTTCCCTATTGCCTAACATAGCATCTACACAACAACATAACACAACCACGAAGAGGAAAAAAAGGGGGAGGGCGAGAGGGCAAAGGTACAGGGGGAGGGGAGTGGGGGATTCCCTGACATGAAACTCTACAAGTATGTTGATATTAATGTGGGGCTCTAAACTCTACCCATTGCTGCCATGTCCTTAAAGTTTGTTCTTTAAGGCCCGCTTCTACTTCTATCATCATCTCCAGAGTATGCATCTCGCCCATTTCGCATATCCATTCTCTAATTGAGAGCATCCCCGTTTTCTTCCAATTCCGGGCTATAATTGTGCGCTCTGCAACCAACAACTGTTGTGGTTTTGTAGCAAAGGCCCATTACAGGCAGAGACTCGCAGCCCCTAAACTTGAAGATAGGGTGACACAGCTAACACATTTCCAGCACTTGCTCCTGTGGTCACAGAGCCCAGCAACACCTCTTCAAGCACTGCCAGCCCACCTGGCTGCTGCTGTCCCTCTTGCTAGCCCTCCTAGCTATGTCTTCAGAGTCTTCCCAGACTGTCACTCTCTCCACGGTCATCCCAGACTGAACACTCACTAGCCCACCCGGTTAACTTCTCAGGAGATCTGCTATCCTCTCACTTGCTCCTGTGCCTCCAGGAAAGGAGTTCTCTGTGTGTTGTCGAGGGTCCCTCCAGCACCTGAGCCCCAGGTCCGAGGTCACCCCCCCAGACTAGGGGGTGTCCTGCAAGGGCATCTGACAACATCCTCAGTACTCTATCTCCATATTCCACCCGACTGCCCCTGCAGGCATGACTCATGCCTATTTATGAGGTGTCTAACCCCTTCCAGACCCTTTTTCCTGGGGATTGGTCGAGACCTCATAAATAAATATGCAAAGCTGCCCCCCCAAGTCTCCACCCACTACATCTTGAAGCTTCTCCAAGGCTCCAGAAAACAGGGGGAGGCACCAGAGATGCTGCTTGCTGAGTCATCCAGCCTCCCTGAGTCACTCAACCCTGACTCTGATTCAACCCAGTCCTGGCTCTCAGCCAAACCAATTTTCCTACACTAACAAACCTTTTTACATCTAGCACACTAGCTAGAGGGTGCTACAACTGTGCAAAGAGTAACTACAATAAGTTTTTAGTTAAATAAATACACTCAAATGTTGATTTTGTGATTATAAGCTGTCTGGTGTATCTCCTATTCAAAATGTGGTTCAGTACAAGTGCTTAAAGTGTTACTAAACCCACAACAATAAAATCAGTCTGTAAATGCAGTAAAGCATGCTTGTTATACTCTCTGTAGATCTAAGGGGTTAATCCTTCGCATTGTGTAAAAAAGCTGTCTTCTCTGATCCTCCCCCTCTTCCACTATCCCCAATCTATCTCCCGATAAGACAGAGCCTTTGGAGGCACATGCTCAGTTTGGTGTGTATTGCTAGAGAGCTTTTTCTTTCTTGGGAGGGTGCATGTGATCAGCACAGGACCAATCAACAGCAGTTTATATTTACTAAAACAATTGCATTTCCATGTTATGTGTACTGTGGGAGACCAGATATAGTAAATGCAGGGTCCTGTATAGTAACAATTTAAATACTATGCTCAGAGTTGCTACTATATTTGCTGTTTTCTTTTCAGTAAAATACAAGTTGTTCTCTAATACAATGGGAAAATAGATACTATTGCTGTATATTGGCCCTTTGCCAATGCGTTGATGGCCATAGCTTCCATTGTTTTAGGGGAGTTTATGTCAAACAAATCTATGTCAATAAGGGCCTGACCTTTTTGACATATTTGACCAATGGCATGTATAATACAACAGTGGCATCTAGAGTTTGAAAATGCTGTCAAAAGAAAATGGGGTATAAAGAAAGGGGCAAGGAGATTTGCCCATGTGGGGATGACTACTCAAACTTTCTAAATAAAAGGCCAGCAGCATTAGCTGCAGGGGGGCTTTATAACAACCAGGAAATTGTGTCAGGAGGGTGTCATGACAACAAGGAATATCTGTGCCAAATGACTTCATTACAGCAAGAACTAAGAAGGAAAGTCTGCCAGAAGAAACTTGACCTGGGGATGATGCTAGCGCCCAATTTCCTGCAATCGCTTGGAGCCTGGAGCCTTGGTTGCCTCTGTAGATCATGAAGCCACTATAAAGCTAAGTGACTTTTAGCGTATACCTTTTGGTCAATTGCTAGAAAGGCTGGGTAGCATGTACATGTATTGTATGTATATCTGTACTGCTTTGTAATTTTTGTGTTGTTTTCCCACAATTCTAAGTAGTTTGTATGTACAACATTCTTGTTTAGTAAAAGTGCATATATATTACAGAGGTTTATGCTTCCTTGCTTTTACCACAAAGTGAGCTTAAAAGATATAAAGCAAAACACCTGTTCTAAATGCAGCCTGGTACAATGCTTAAATATTGTACACAGAATCACTGTTTGTAGGTGAAATAAATACACCCTAAGGCTGATTTTTGATTAAAAGCTGACTCATGTCTTTTCTGTATGCGGCCTGGAACAAGTGTTTAAATATTGGGCGGAGTCACAGCAATATTTTTCTGTCATTTAGAATGTTATTCCCCCATGAGGGATGGTGGCAGCTGGTGTAATGCAAATATGAATTGTCACTGGTGGGATTGCAGTGATTTTTGGTATAAATCACGCCATCCTCATGGGACAACTCCAGGTCTAGGAATACCAGACTGTGGGGATCTATTAAATGCATAAATTCTAGGCCCAAAGTATTGTTGTTGCAGTAGGAAGCGAAAGTTGCAAACTCTTCTGTTACCGCCACTCCAAATGACCAGAACATCATCGATGTAGCGACCGAAGAAGATGATGTATCTGGAAAAAGGGTTGCGGTTCCAAATGAATAGCTCCTCCCAATACCCCATCGCGATGTTGGCATACGAGGGGTGAACTTCGCGCCCATTGCCGTTCCATTCTTCTGGAGATAAAACCTATCCTGGAACACAAAATAATTATGCTCCAAGCTGATTCTGGTAGCATCGATCCAAAATTGGGCCTGTCTATAATTCATGTTGGGATCTTTATACAAAAAATGTTGGAAAGCTTTGAGTCCCACCTGGTGTTTGATGGAGGTATAAGGAGAACACACGTCAATTGAAGCCCAAATGTAATCGGTCTCCCAGGTATATTTATTAATGGTAGCTGTCCACATCTCCACAGCACAGACGAGCCCTCGAGGCTGAGTCAGCAGCCCATAGGATGGTTACATACAGTGAGTAGTGCATTATCATGTACCGTGGCATCTGAGTTTACCTTTACCTTGGTTTTATTGAACTGTTGCTTCAAATCAACTTATTGCTGTTTTTATTAAACTATTCATATTGGTGTCACCTGACTTTCATTGTGGTATATGTGTCACCCGCACAAAATACCAGGGGTCCTCTAAGTGCTAATAGTGCCATTTTGGTTCATGATTTATTTAATAAAGAGTCTTAGGATAATGCACTAAGGTATGAGGTGTCACTTCCTTATGCATCGCATCGGCCTTATTTACGCTGTTTACTTCCGGGTTGAGATCACAGGTCCCTCCATTACCTGTGATTCTTTGGATGCTTTTTTCCATCTGGCTCCCGGTCGCCGCTGCAATGGCGATGATCAGGCCCACTGGGTTGTACGGCGATTGGGTGTCGTGTGTTGCCCCGCACACCATGCCCCTTTCTCCCGGTCTATCATTTATGCCGTGGGCTGATGCCCTGAACATAGAATCTTTGATGGGCAGACCATTTCCTCCCCTCCCACAGGTGGTGGATTGATTAATTACACACGTCACCTAACTATATATAGACAACCCCTTCAGCTCATGGAGTAGTCTGATCTCAGATGAGCAGAGCGTAACAAGCTGTGTGGATCATCTTAGCAGGTAAGCATTTACTTATACTAACTAATACTCCAGTTAGATTTTTTTAAATATTTGAGAACAAGATACATGAATATTATCTCTTTCTTTCCTATTATATTATAGTACTTTGTATTTCATTTTTTATTCAGTTGGATCCGGAGAAACACTGGTACATGACTATCCTGCATTCATACTACATACTGCTCAGCAGAGGCGTTGCCAGGGGGGAGCGGCGGGTGCGGGCCGCACCCGAGTGACACCCGCCAGAGGGGTGACACTCGACCCGTCGCGGCGATTGATCGAGAGAGGCGCCGCGGCTCTCTTCTCTTCCTCCTTCCCCTGTGCACTCCCGCTCCTGTATCTCCTTCCTCCCCGCGATGTTCGGGGAGAGAGGAGGAGTAAAAATTGTGTTGTGAGGCAGACAGCCCTGGAGTGCCATAGTGCACGGCGCCCGCATGTCCTCCGGGAACCAGCACTGCAATTGCCAATGCTGGCTGCCTATCACAACAATTAAACCCCACAGAACGACGGAGCCTAGGCTCCTCCTCCACACTGACAGTACATATCAGGAGGAGGAGCCTAGGAGGAGGAGGAGGAGGAACATCCATGTGGACAGAGCGCGCTGATCTGAGGTCTGTGACTGTAGGGAGGGGGGGTTACATTAGGGGGATTGCACAGAAAGGGGGGGTTACATCTGGGGGATTGTACAGAATTGGGGGGTACATAAGGGGGATTGCACAGAGGGGGGTTACATTAGGGGGATTGCACAGAGGGGGGGTTACATCTGGGGGATTGTACAGAATGGGGGGGTTACATTAGGGGGATTGCACAGGGGGGGGTTACATCTGGGGGATTGTACAGAATGGAGGGGTCCATTAGGGGGATTGCACAGAGGGGGTTACATTAGGGGGATTGCACAGAGAGGGGGGGTTACATCTGGGGTATTTTACAGAGAGGGGGGTTACATTAGGGGAATTGCACAGAGGGGGGGTTACATCTGGGGGATTGTACAGAATGGGGGGGTTACATTAGGGGGATTGCACAGAGGGGGGGTTACATCTGGGGGATTGTACAGAATGGGGGGGTTACATTAGGGGGATTGCACAGAGGGGGGTTACATTAGGGGGATTGCATAGAGGGGGGGTTACATCTGGGGGATTGTACAGAATGGGGAGTACATTAGGGGGGTTACATTTGGGCGATTGTACAGAATGGGGGGTTACATTAGGGGGATTGCACAGAGAGGGTGTTACATTAGGGGGATTGCACGGGGGGATACATTGGGGAGATTGCACAGGGGTTACATTAGGGGGATTGCACGGGGGGATACATTGGGGAGATTGCAGAGGGGTTACATTAGGGGGATTGCAGGGGGGTTCCATTAGGGAGATTGTACAGAGGGGGGAATGCAGAGGGGTTCCATTAGGGGGGTTACACGGGGGGGTTCCATTAGGGGGATTACACACGGGGAGAGCTGTGCTTATGCTCTAGCCTGCTCAGTGCTCCAGATTGAACAGTTTACCGCACCAGGTGACACCAACCCTAGTGACGCCACTGCTGCTCAGGGTTTGAGCAAGGCTATATAGGACTGATGTTCCATAACAATCTCTTTAAAAGATCTAAAGGCTATCCCTTAGGCTGAGGGTTTTTTCATCTTCAATAGGTAATTTTACTTACCATTTAATATGTGTTTTTGCATTCCTCTTTTAAATTCATATAGCACCTTATTTATGAGGTATATGCCTCTTTCCCTCTTCGTCCATCCCAGGTGATCCCAACGCAACCCCCTTGATTCACCCTGAAGGCTGGGGAGGCCTTTCTGTATTTTTCCTTTGCTTCACACACTCACCACCTTTCATTGACTTACTTCCACTGCTTCCACTGTTTTTATCCCATTGCTGGCTGTGTGTTGACGATTTTCATCAAGGCATTGTAAGTACCCTTACCTGCATCCCATCCGGACCATGTCATACATATGTGAATGATGATGAATGCTCTAATGTATGTTTTGTTTTATAGACCATATGTACTACAATTGTTAAAACCTTCCCTGAAGAAGGAGCCTTAAGGACTCTGACACGCGTAGGCGATTGGTTTACATACAGCATTTGTACTCACATTTAGTCGTTTTTTTGCCTTGTCGTCACAGACCACATTTTTCATGTCTTTTGTATGTATGTTTTATACTGTTAATTTATTTTTGATACGATTAAATACAATATATTTAATACTATTATTTCTGACCTTTGCACATTCCTTGAGCATAAAAAGTCCCAATTTTTCTGAGGGGAGATTTATTTCTCTATCCATACTAAGGATGTGGCCTTTTTACGCAGATATACAGAACCTAGTCTATTTTATAGGATAATGCACTAGGCCGGTGTGTCTCTATATTTTCCTTTTGTTTCAGCATTTTGTTTCTCACAAATGCAGAGTGAGGGGCTCCAGAAGATCAGTTCAGATTGGAGAAAACTGGTCTTTCAGTTTTCTCCTAGTTTTGTTACTCCTGGACATGGGTCTGGAATGCAGAGACTTTGAAGAGCTTTGGGAGGGAAGAAGCATCTAATCCTGTCTTGTGGGAGACCAGCAGGGTGTGTTTGTGTGCACAGCCCTTTTAATCTAAGATCTGACAGCATTTCAGGGCTTTACCCTCCCCAGAAGACTGTTAGACTGGAAGGGAACAAACAGAAATGTGCATGTCATGACAGAAGGTCTGAGCTTGAGGGCCAGAGCAGAAGGAAGCTGCAAGAATCCTGAGAGTGCAGGAGACAGAGATACAGAGTCTGTACAGGACCACAGTGGTGCTGTGAGTTGGTCTGTGGAACCAGACCATAGGCTTGAGGCCTGAGCAGCAGCACTGCAAAAGCAAGCCAGGAGGCTACAGTGAACCGTTTGTTTTCTGTAACTTTTTCTTTCTCTTTAAATAAAAGTGGGCCACCCACCAAGCCCTAAAAAGGACTTCCGGGCTGGAGTGAGCTCATTGGTGAGCACTATACTTAAGGAATATCCCAATGCATATCATAATAAATTGTAAACATGGTTGGTCTCCTAACATTCAAATTTGGCCTAGTAAAAATTATTATATACTGTGCATTTAATCAGTACATTATATATTTTCTCTGTGAAAGAATACACTCTAATTTGGATTTCCTAAATGCAAACATGACTCGTCTCCCACTGTAAAAATGTGGCCCAGTAAAAGTGCTTAAAAACTGTTGATGTAGTCAGCACAATTTTTATCTGAGATGTTGTGGAGAATGCCCTCTCTGACGTGACACAAGCAGCAGAGGAGCAGGCAAGTATCTCAAGTGCCTATTAGGCCACCTTCAGTCAGTGCTCCGCACTGGACACCCAAAGGTTCATGGATGTGATCACCTGTGTTTTAGTTACAACCTTGCCGTCCCTGCTTGGCCTGGGCAGGGAAGGGCTTACAAATTAAAAATGATCAAAAACATTAAAAAAAAAAAAAAATTCAAGTGAAAAAATGCAAATCTGTAAATATTGTTCAAAATTAATAACATAAATTATGTTGGCAGCTAGGAAAATGAGTAGGTTGAGTGTTTTGCTCCTAGCACTATCAAAGTTCATGTTTCTGCCATTTATATCTTGTTTTAGAGATTGCTGGCCCCTCACTTATTGATTAAAAATGCCTAATCTCATTCTTTCTGTACCTCAGAAATGCACATTTTAACACTAGAGACATTCCTCTCTCTAAGCTCACCTACAAGATTGGATACCTTGAAGCCATCACCTTTGCAAGGTCAGTGTCTAAACTGTCAGCCTTCTCTTGCAAAAAAAAAAAACACTTTTTTACAATTTTTCTTGTGGTTTGTAGGCTTAGAGCTTGTTTTGTTTTTAAAAGAGAAGGTTGGAATAAAAAAAAAGACAAACCTACAATCTCACTTATATGGCTGCAGCATCGATCCAAGCTGCAGCTGCCCTCCAAAGGCTCTAAACTGAGAACTGAGCAATCAAAGACAGCTGATCTATGGAGGGGGTGGGAGCAGCTGGCTTAGCCTCTTAGTGTGCCATTGATTGTTGTTGGGATCCCCGTAGCATGCCGCATTATTGTTGGGAGTCCTGCATAGCCTGGACCAGCTCTGTGATGTCAGGACGTTAGCCCACCTTAGGCTGAATCTGGTCACAGGACTGCACAGCTAAGTACACTCCTGTGACCCACAGAAGAAGTATGACCAAAAGAGCTTTGGTCATACTTCTCCTTTAAAGATATCTCCAGGTTGCATTGCAGTCCTGCCCATGCCTGTTTTAACACGAATGGCCTCACAATAAAAAACAAATATAAATTTTAACAAAATAAATGTCTAAATACTAAATACAATCAAGAAAAAATAGTTACCTCAGCGTACAGATCTTTTTCCTCTTACTTTAGGCCTAGTATTGGTACAGCTCCCCTATGACAGTGCTCAGCTCATTATGCTTTTTGTTTGAAAATCCCTTGCAAATTGGCCTTAAAAATGGCTAGAATTGTTTTTCAAGATTGGCCCTCCTTAGACCTCAATGGAGTTTGGATTAAAGTTCACAATTTTCTTACTTTATGCCAGGGGCAGTTCCAGAGTCTAGTCTCGGGAGGGGCACTACCAGAAAATATATTTTTTTGGGGGGCAATTTATCGGGGAAATTACTGGTGTTAGCGCTTCAATGATCATGGCATCATGGTTGTTGTGGTCTCAGGATGATTGAAGCGCATTATTTATATTATTACATTGTAATATAAAATTAAATGGTTCAACTTGCCACGTCGCTTGCCACACGTTGTGGATTGTCACTTGCCACACATTGCGGATTGTCACTTGCCACATCACCTGCCACATGTTGCGGAATGTCACTTGCCTGCCACCAGATGCAGATTGTCACTTGCCACGTCACCTGCCACATGTTGCAGATTGTCACTTGCCTGCCACATCACCTGCCACACGTTGCAGATTGTCACTTGCCACATCACCTGCCACATGTTGCGGAATGTCACTTGCCTGCCACCAGATGCAGATTGTCACTTGCCACGTCACCTGCCACATGTTGCAGATTGTCACTTGCCTGCCACCAGATGCAGATTGTCACTTGCCACGTCAAATGCCACATGTTGCGGATTGTCACTTGCCACGTCGCCTGCCACAAGTTGCGGATTGTCTCTTGCCACATGTTGCGAATTGTCACAAGTTGCAGAATGTCACTTGCCTGCCACCAGATGCAGATTGTCACTTGCCACGTCACCTGCCACACGTTGCGGATTGTCACTTGCCACGTCGCCTGCCACACGTTGTGGATTGTCACTTGCCACGTCGCCTGCCACACGTTGTGGATTGTCACTTGCCACACGTTGCGGATTGTCACTTGCCACATCACCTGCCACACGTTGCAGATTGTCACTTGCCACATCACCTGCCACATGTTGCGGAATGTCACTTGCCTGCCACCAGATGCAGATTATCACTTGCCACGTCACCTGCCACATGTTTCAGATTGTCACTTGCCTGCCACCAGATGCAGATTGTCACTTGCCACGTCACATGCCACATGTTGCGGATTGTCACTTGCCACGTCGCCTGCCACAAGTTGCGGATTGTTACTTGCCACATGTTGCGAATTGTCACAAGTTGCAGAATGTCACTTGCCTGCCACCAGATGCAGATTGTCACTTGCCACCTCACCTGCCACACCTTGCGGATTGTCACTTGCTAAGGTGGTGTTTTGCTTGTCAGAGTCAGGTAGCAGAGAGATGATGTAATCTCTCTGCTGCCTGCACAGTGAGGGCGGAAGTTACTGCAGGGATGCAGGGCGGGCGTGGGGCGGTGAGAGATGATGTCATCAGAAGTCGCTCAGACTCTCTGGCACCCGCAAGTTCCGCAACTACCGCCCGCTCAGAATCTCATGCGCCTGCAAGTTCCGCAACTACCGACTGCTCAGACTCTCAGGCGCTTGCAAGTTCCGCGACTGCCCCGTTGCCCCCCCCCTGGATCCGCCCCTGCTTTATGCTGGGTTTGAAGAAAGGCCCATGAACTAAACCTATGTATATTCGCTTATCCCTAATGGCAGCAGCAAGCAAACAAATGTTTGCACAGTACTATTTTTATGACAATTGACCCTCACATCGCAAGTTGTGTCAAAGTTACTTAGTAAGCCATGGTGGGTGATCTTTCATGGTGCTCCTACAGGCACCAACCAATTAGTATGAAAACTGTGGATTTGAGAAAAACATTTTCAGATAGATAAAAAGGAATAAAATAGCTGCACTCCCTACCTGAGCTCCTTCCTCTGACACGTTTCATTTCACAGAGCTCTCTCCTGTAACCTAGTTACATCAGTGGTGGCAAAGAATTAGAACTTTAACATTCTTCATGAAAAGAACAGATGGCTATATAATGAATTAAATACTAGGTTCAAAATAGGTTTTCACTGTAATTGGTCAAAAACTTGGAAACAGTGCCCTCTGTGATGCTTATTGATTGTTGCTGCAGTCAGTCCTTCATCTGCTGCCAACAAAGCAGAGAATGGAGCTTGACATTTTAATTCTAACCTAAACAGTTCTCTCCAACCAAATTTTTCCATACAGGACAGAATAGGTAGCTGTCCAGGGCCCAAAATTTGAGGGAGGGCCCATGTGGATACTGAAAATCTCTGCAGTTTTTTTATCCCAGTAAATCAATTTCTATAAAGCCTATAGACTTTTTTTCAGTAAAGCCTTAAGCCCTATACACCGCACATATGGGGGGGGGGTCCGAGATCCTGTGCTGAGAGCAGGCTCACTGGGCACACCGGAACATATACTGAGCTGTCACAACTTGAGATTCCAATTCTAACCCAACTATCTTGCTTTTCCATACAGAATAGGTTGCTGCCCAGGGCCAAAGATACCAGGGGCACATGCAGATGCCAAACATCTCTGCGCTTCTGTGCTTTTCCTAGTAAATCAACTTCTATAGAGTCCATAGACTTTAGAACAGTAACATGACAGTGTTATAAATATATAGGTTAGCAGAGCCAGTACAATTATGTGTTCGTAGTGGCTCCACTGTTATTATTGCTTCATTCAAAAGTGGAAAAGTTTGATGTTTCCATACCCTCCTCATGGGGTTCATATGCAAACGGACTATTCCCAAAATAACATACTTTAGCTTGCCCAAATGATGCTGATCTGCCGAGGATCTAATATATTTAAAAAAGAAAACCTTTTTTCCTCCTTCTAAACCAAATGTCTGTTCTTTGAAGTAATTATTGTAAGTCTGAGTAATCACTTTTCACCTATTTCTTCTGAAATTGCAGGTTTTATTCTCATAGGCTTCAGCTTATACCTTGAAGTCATCGTGAACAGTGAAATTTACAAAGCATTTGAAGACTTTCAGCTAGCTTTGGGCAACTTTTAAAGCCTTGAAATCAGCATTTAGCTTCAGTTAATGATTGCTTAGACACAGATTTTAATGGGAGTGCCTACTGTCTAAAGAAGCTTCCATTGGATTTTCACAAGGCTACATTAGAACTTTAATGCTAACATTACTATTTGTGTTCAACACACCCAAACTGGTGCTAAAAAGTGCTTTTAAGGCTTTCAAAAAACTGTCATATTGGCTAATAGTTTGCAAGCGCTTTGTAAAAACCTTGCTGTACCCACTACTCTCCAAGTTATTATTTACAAGCACTAACAAGTATTGTTCTGAAACAGATCAGCCAATGGTTGAAGCTTAGAGACCAAAGAAGGAAGACCCCGAAGTGAGTTCCACAAAGCCAACGATTGTGAAAGAGCTGGAGACATAATAGAAGGCCTGCGTTTGGGAGAGCACCATAATATATTTTCCAACAAATATGTAGGGGTTGCTTGATTCTCTATACGAACACAGTCAGATTGTTCTTTTTTTAGGTATATGTCCGACAATTGTGCTAGTCTAGCAGCTTGATAATACCACAAAAGGTTTGGAAGTCCCAAACCTCCCTGATCGGGGAGATTAAAAAGGCTACGGGAAGATAGACGTGGACCTTTTTTGTTCCAAATAAATTTGATAATTTTACCTTGGAAGGTTTTCAGGTGATTGTTTTTAATCGGAATAGGGAGTGAACGAAAGAGATATAAAAGTCTAGGTAGGAGGGTCATCTTGACTGAATTGATTCTGCCTATCCAACCAATACTGTGTGCATCCCAGCCACCAAGATCAGCTTCAAGTTTCCTGTACATAGGAGGATAATTAGCCTGATATAAATCTTCAAACTTTGAGGTAAGATTATTACCCAAGTATTTAATAGAGGAAGTACTCCAACTAAATTTGTATTTCTTTTGTATACAGGAAACCATAGAGTCTGGAATGGCGACATAAGGGCTCTAGATTTGGCCATATTAACTTTGAGGCCCGATACTTTGGAAAATTTGTGAAGCAGAGAGTAAATCTCAGATAAAGAAGAGATTGGAGAAGTTACAAATAATAATAGATCATCTGCAAATAATGCACATTTGTGATCGTCTTGATTACACTGGACCCCCCTGATATTTGGATTATTCCGGATTGCAATTGCCAATGATTCCATAATAACAGCGAACATCAGGGAAGACAGAATGCAACCCTGACGTGTACCCCTACTAATCTTAATGGAATCTGAAAATAGTCCCTGCAGTCTAATTTTAGCTTCAGGTGCAGAAATTAGGGCAGATAAGATACCTAAAACCTTCAAACCAAAACTCCAGCGTTTCAGAACCGCAAACATATACGGCCATGAGACTGAATCGAAGGCCTTCTGAAGGTCCAACGATAAGAGCATACCTTCCTGTTTATGTTCTCCTAACAATTTAGATTGCATTATCGATATAAGATCTACCGCTCTTCTCACCTGGTCCGGACCCTGTCTACCGGGGATAAACCCCACCTGATCTTTATGTATATATTGACCGATAAAGGTGGACAATCTATTAGCTAGGATCTTGGTTAATATTTTTAGGTCATTGTTAATTAAAGAGATTGGTCTGTAATTTTCGATTTGACTGGAGTCCTTGTCTGGTTTCGGAATACAGATATATATGCCATATTGAGCTGATTACCTATTGGATTACCTTCAGTCATGAAATTAAAGAATCGAGTGAGGTAGGGAGTCAGGGTCTCTGAAAATGTTTTATAGTATGGTGAAGAGAAACCATCAGGTCCAGGAGCTTTATCGCTTTTTAATGCTTTTATAACTTCCGATACTTCCGTCGTAGATATGGGAGCTTCCATTTCCTCTCTATGTGCATCAGCCAATTTGGGTAAATTTAAACAATCCAGGAACTCCTCCACTCTATTGGAAGTAGAGTGTCCTTCTGAGCAATATAATTTAGAATATAAATTTTGAAAAGCTTCCATTATACGCTGGGAATTCAGGGTAAAGGAACCGTCAGCCTGTTTGATCTTGGGAAGGACCCTGGATCGAAGCCTAGGGGACAATTTGTGAGCCAACATGGGACCTATCTTATCTCTCATTTGATAAAATTTGGCCCCAGACCATCTAATAGACCTATCTGCTTTCACCGTGAGAGCCAGATTCAGAGCTGCCCTAGCAGCATCCAATTTGGAGGTAGGGACACCAGAGGGAACTTTTTTATGTTTTTTACTCAATTCAATAAATTCTTTCTCCAGTCTCTCTACCTCCAAGCTCCTCATCCTTTTTTGTCTAGCTGCAATCTGTATCAGTTTACCTCTAATTGTTACCTTGTGAGCCGCCCACAAAGTTTCTGGAGAAACTTCCTCCCTATCATTAAGATCAAAATAATCTTTAATAGCTTGTTCAATTTCAGTAACTATAGTAGGATCCTTTAGTATAGATTGATTAAGAGTCCAATGAGATACTCTTTGACTAGTATTATCACGTCTCAATGACAATAGAACCATAGAGTGGTCTGACTAGGGATGGGCCCGGTGCTCGATTCGAACCCATGTTCGAATCGAGCATCGGGCGTTCGCTCGCTCGTCGAGCCCAGAACTATTTGGGCCGTTCGCATCACATTCGTGTGATGCGAGCGGCCCCGCAATGCATTGCGGCCGGCGCGGCCGGCGCAGTGCATTGCTGGCTGATGATTGGCCAAGCATGCACTGTGACCCCGCATGCTTGGCCAATCACAGCGCCCGAAACTCGGAGAGCAATAATTGGCTACAGGCAGGACGCCTGTAGCCAATTACAGCTCAGGGGCTTTAGTACACGCCCCACCATTTAAAAGGCCGCCACGCCATCGGCCCCGGTCACATGAGTTCCGGCTTTAGGAGAGATTAGTCTGCTGATTCAGTCTTTGCTTGATACTGAAAGATTTGCTCTTCTTTGCTAAACCATTGGCTATTTCTTTGCTAAACCATTGCTACCTAAGTCATTGATCGTTCATTGCTGCTGATTGCACAGTTAGTGTGTTATTAGCTGCTGCTGGGGATTAGTCTGGTGCGTGCTTACTGTTAGTACAGTATTGCAGTAGTACCAACCGCAGTGCTGTTAGCACAGCATTGCACCCCAACAGCACCCATAGGACTTCTAGTGTGTTAGTGGCAGCAAACAGAGCTCCTATATTTTCTTCTCAGCAGCACCCATAGGACTTCTAGTGTGTTAGTGGCAGCAAACAGAGCTCCTATATTTTCTTCTCAGCAGCACCCATAGGACTTCTAGTGTGTTAGTGGCAGCAAACAGAGCTCCTATATTTTCTTCTCAGCAGCACCCATAGGACTTCTAGTGTGTTAGTGGCATCACACAGAGCTCCTATATTTTCTTCTCAGCAGCACCCATAGGACTTCTAGTGTGTTAGTGGCAGCAAACAGAGCTCCTATATTTTCTTCTCAGCAGCACCCATAGGACTTCTAGTGTGTTAGTGGCAGCAAACAGAGCTCCTATATTTTCTTCTCAGCAGCACCCATAGGACTTCTAGTGTGTTAGTGGCAGCAAACAGAGCTCCTATATTTTCTTCTCAGCAGCACCCATAGGACTTCTAGTGTGTTAGTGGCAGCAAACAGAGCTCCTATATTTTCTTCTCAGCAGCACCCATAGGACTTCTAGTGTGTTAGTGGCAGCAAACAGAGCTCCTATATTTTCTTCTCAGCAGCACCCATAGGACTTCTAGTGTGTTAGTGGCAGCAAACAGAGCTCCTATATTTTCTTCTCAGCAGCACCCATAGGACTTCTAGTGTGTTAGTGGCAGCAAACAGAGCTCCTATATTTTCTTCTCAGCAGCACCCATAGGACTTCTAGTGTGTTAGTGGCAGCAAACAGAGCTCCTATATTTTCTTCTCAGCAGCACCCATAGGACTTCTAGTGTGTTAGTGGCAGCAAACAGAGCTCCTATATTTTCTTCTCAGCAGCACCCATAGGACTTCTAGTGTGTTAGTGGCAGCAAACAGAGCTCCTATATTTTCTTCTCAGCAGCACCCATAGGACTTCTAGTGTGTTAGTGGCAGCAAACAGAGCTCCTATATTTTCTTCTCAGCAGCACCCATAGGACTTCTAGTGTGTTAGTGGCAGCAAACAGAGCTCCTATATTTTCTTCTCAGCAGCACCCATAGGACTTCTAGTGTGTTAGTGGCAGCAAACAGAGCTCCTATATTTTCTTCTCAGCAGCACCCATAGGACTTCTAGTGTGTTAGTGGCAGCAAACAGAGCTCCTATATTTTCTTCTCAGCAGCACCCATAGGACTTCTAGTGTGTTAGTGGCAGCAAACAGAGCTCCTATATTTTCTTCTCAGCAGCACCCATAGGACTTCTAGTGTGTTAGTGGCAGCAAACAGAGCTCCTATATTTTCTTCTCAGCAGCACCCATAGGACTTCTAGTGTGTTAGTGGCAGCAAACAGAGCTCCTATATTTTCTTCTCAGCAGCACCCATAGGACTTCTAGTGTGTTAGTGGCAGCAAACAGAGCTCCTATATTTTCTTCTCAGCAGCACCCATAGGACTTCTAGTGTGTTAGTGGCAGCAAACAGAGCTCCTATATTTTCTTCTCAGCAGCACCCATAGGACTTCTAGTGTGTTAGTGGCAGCAAACAGAGCTCCTATATTTTCTTCTCAGCAGCACCCATAGGACTTCTAGTGTGTTAGTGGCAGCAAACAGAGCTCCTATATTTTCTTCTCAGCAGCACCCATAGGACTTCTAGTGTGTTAGTGGCAGCAAACAGAGCTCCTATATTTTCTTCTCAGCAGCACCCATAGGACTTCTAGTGTGTTAGTGGCAGCAAACAGAGCTCCTATATTTTCTTCTCAGCAGCACCCATAGGAATTCTAGTGTGTTAGTGGCATCACACAGAGCTCCTATATTTTCTTCTCAGCAGCACCCATAGGACTTCTAGTGTGTTAGTGGCAGCAAACAGAGCTCCTATATTTTCTTCTCAGCAGCACCCATAGGACTTCTAGTGTGTTAGTGGCAGCAAACAGAGCTCCTATATTTTCTTCTCAGCAGCACCCATAGGACTTCTAGTGTGTTAGTGGCAGCAAACAGAGCTCCTATATTTTCTTCTCAGCAGCACCCATAGGACTTCTAGTGTGTTAGTGGCAGCAAACAGAGCTCCTATATTTTCTTCTCAGCAGCACCCATAGGACTTCTAGTGTGTTAGTGGCAGCAAACAGAGCTCCTATATTTTCTTCTCAGCAGCACCCATAGGACTTCTAGTGTGTTAGTGGCAGCAAACAGAGCTCCTATATTTTCTTCTCAGCAGCACCCATAGGAATTCTAGTGTGTTAGTGGCATCACACAGAGCTCCTATATTTTCTTCTCAGCAGCACCCATAGGACTTCTAGTGTGTTAGTGGCAGCAAACAGAGCTCCTATATTTTCTTCTCAGCAGCACCCATAGGACTTCTAGTGTGTTAGTGGCAGCAAACAGAGCTCCTATATTTTCTTCTCAGCAGCACCCATAGGACTTCTAGTGTGTTAGTGGCAGCAAACAGAGCTCCTATATTTTCTTCTCAGCAGCACCCATAGGACTTCTAGTGTGTTAGTGGCAGCAAACAGAGCTCCTATATTTTCTTCTCAGCAGCACCCATAGGACTTCTAGTGTGTTAGTGGCAGCAAACAGAGCTCCTATATTTTCTTCTCAGCAGCACCCATAGGACTTCTAGTGTGTTAGTGGCAGCAAACAGAGCTCCTATATTTTCTTCTCAGCAGCACCCATAGGACTTCTAGTGTGTTAGTGGCAGCAAACAGAGCTCCTATATTTTCTTGTCAGCAGCACACATAGTACCTATAGTGTGTTAGTGTCAGCACCCATAGGACCTACAGTGTGTTGTGAGCACACATAGGAGTTCTATTTTTTATACTATATACACTACCGACTACAATGGCTGGAAGACCGCCAAGGAGAGGCAGAGCGTGCCGAGGCAAGAACACAGGGCAGGCAGGCTCTGTTTCTAGAGACAACAGTGCTGGCCGTGGACGTGGTCGTGCATCGTCATCAGCACGTGGCCATGGGACACGCTTGTCTTTGTTTTCGGCAGCTGGACATGTGGAGCCGCATCATGCCGAAGGCTTGGCAGAATGGATGACCAAGCCCTCCTCATCCTCCTCATCCTCTCTCACCCAGGCTCAGGGTACTGGCAGAGCAGCTGCCAACGCGTACTCAATGGCATCATCAGCCACCCCTTCCCTAGACCCACCATGTCCTCCTGAGGAGTCCCCCGAACTGTTTGAGCACAGTGTTGGGTACATGCTCCAGGAGGATGCCCAACGATTCGAAGGCTCGGATGATGATACCCAGCTTGAGGAAGTCAGTAGTGTGCGCGCAGAGAAAGGGGATGCTGAAGGACAGCAATCTGGCAGTAGTGTTCCACCAGCTGCAGCTTACTGCCAGGTTTGCTCTAGTGGTGAAGAGGGAGGGGATGATGAGGTCACTGACTCCACGTGGGTGCCTGAAGGGAGAGAGGAGGAGGAGGAGGAGGATGCAGCGTCACATGTCCAACGAGGCAGGATGCCCCCTGGAGGCCAGCTAGAGGCCAGCACAGCAACTGTACCACACCGCAGAGCTCCGCCTGTGCAGGGCGCTGCCTCTGCACGTTATCACAAAAGTTCTTTGGTGTGGGCCTTTTTTGAGACGAGTGCATCAGATCGCACCACTGCTATTTGCAATATTTGTCTCAAGCGTATCTCGCGTGGCCAAAACATCAGCCGCTTGGGCACCACAAGCATGAGCAGACATATGTCGACCTGCCATGCAGCTCGTTGGCAAGCACACATAAAAGACCCACACCAAAGAACAAAGCGGACCTCTCCTTGCTCCTCATCAGCTGGGATCTCCATCCCCACTATATCTTCAGTCCTCTCTGAAAGCTGCTCTGAGAGGACTGAAGGTGTAGAATTAGGTGTGTCACAACCAAGTACTTGCAGTACACCGACGTCCGATTGTAGCAGGCAAATTTCCCTGCCCCAGCTGCTGGACCGTCGAAAGAAGTATACTCCCAGCCATCCACATGCCCAGCGGTTGAATGCTAGCTTGGCTAAATTGCTAGCACTTCAACTGCTGCCTTTTCAGTTGATAGACTCGGCCCCCTTCCGTGAGTTTGTTCAATGTGCGGTTCCTCAGTGGCAGGTTCCCAAACGCCACTTTTTCTCACGGAAGGCAATTCCGTCTCTCTACTGGCATGTGGAAGGCAATGTCCATGCCTCGCTGGACAGGGCGGTCAGCGGTAAGGTGCATATTACCGCTGACTCATGGTCCAGCAGGCATGGACAGGGACGTTATCTTTCTTTCACGGCCCATTGGGTCACTCTATTGGCAGCTGGGAGGGATGCAGGACAAGGTGCAGTAGTGTTGGAGGTTGTTCCGCCACCACGCCTCCAAAATGCTACTACTGGTTGTGACACACCTCTCTCCTCCACCCCCTCCTCTTCTTCTTCCTCCATGTCCTCTTCGAGTGCTCTGTCCTCGGAACCAGCGGTGCTCCGTAGGCGTACAAGGGGCTACGCGAGTACGCAGGCAAAAAGATGCCATGCCGTGCTTGCGCTGGTGTGTTTGGGGGACAGGAGCCACACTGGGCCAGAGGTTCTGGCAGCTCTGCAGGGGCAGGCCGAGAGGTGGTTGACGCCACGCCAGCTTAAGCCAGGAATGGTCGTTTCTGATAATGGCACCAACCTCCTCTCCGCCCTGCGACAGGGGCAGCTCACCCATGTGCCCTGTATGGCTCACGTCCTCAACCTGGTGGTGCAGCGGTTCTTGGGCAGGTTCCCAGGCTTACAGGATGTCCTGAGGCAGGCCAGGAAAGTCTGTGTGCATTTCCGCCGATCTTATAATGCCAGTGCTCGGCTGACTGAGCTGCAAAAGGAGCTGAACCTGCCCAAGAACCGCCTAATATGTGACATGCCCACCAGGTGGAACTCAACGTTGGCCATGCTGCAGCGACTGCACACGCAGCAGAGGGCCATCAATGAGTACCTTTGCGACTACGGCACCAGGACAGGGTCAGGGGAGCTTGGCTTTTTTTCCCCACGCCAGTGGAGCATGATCAGGGATGCATGCACTGTCCTCTCACCATTTGAGGAGGCCACGAGGATGGTGAGCAGTGACAGTGCATGCATCAGTGACACTGTACCTCTTGTCCACCTGTTGGAGCATACGCTGCGTGGGATAATGGACAGGGCACTTGAGGCAGAACAGAGGCAGGAAGAGGAGGACTTCCTTGTCTCTCAAGGCCCCCTTTATCCAGACAATGTTCCTTCTGTCCCACCCATCACACAGGAAGAGGAGGAGGAGGAGGAGGAGGAGGAGGATTGTGTGAGCATGGAGGTGGAGCCTGGCACTCAGCATCAGCAGCAGCAGTCTTTTAGGGATGATGTACAGTCCCAACAAACCAGTGGACTTGTACGTGGCTGGGAGGAGGTGGCTGGCGATCATGTCATCCTCAGTGACCCAGAAGACTCCGGACCGAATGCCTCAGCTAACCTACGCTGCATGGCCTCCCTGATCCTGCAAAGCCTGCGGAAGGATCCTCGTGTTCTTCGGATCAAGGAGAGTGACCATTACTGGCTGGCCACTCTCCTTGATCCACGGTACAAGGGTAAGGTTGCGGACCTTATCTTGCCGTCGCAGAGGGAGCAGAGGATGAGACATCTCAGGGAGGCCTTGCAGAAAGGTCTGTGCAACGCGTTCCCAGAAACTGGGAGGTTACAAACTCCTGGTCCTGGACGACGAGTTGCTGAGGCTTCGGTCAGTAGCAGAAGGAGCGGTGGGGAAGGTGGACGTCTGACCGATGCGTTAAGACAATTTTTTAGTCCGCAGCCCCAAGGTATGATCGGTTCCAGCAACCATCGCCAGCGTCTGATATACATGGTGCAGGAATACCTAGGGGCAAGGTCAGACTTGGACACCTTTCCCACCGAAAATCCTCTGGCTTACTGGGTCCTGAGGATGGATCACTGGCCAGAGCTTGCACAGTATGCAATTGAGCTACTGGCCTGTCCTGCATCCAGCGTTCTTTCCGAACGCACATTCAGTGCTGCTGGAGGATTTGTCACCGATCATAGGGTGCGCCTGTCCACCGACTCGGTTGATCGACTGACCTTCATAAAAATGAATCAGTCTTGGATCACCACCAGCTACCAGAAACCTGAAGCGGATATAACGGAATAATTTATAATGTCACATCCCTTCAAGACTGCCTATGCTGATGCTGAGTGACTGTCCTGTTATGTTCACTGACTATCCTCTTCCTCCTCCTCAATGATCCATGCCACCACACCAGTGCCTAAGGCACAATTTTTCAGCCCCTGTATAACAGGGGCGTGTAATTACAATTTTTTAAAAAGATGCTTCGCAACAGGTGTGACTGCTGTGCTCAGAGTACAGTATCTGTGAGGGGTTGCAGTGTTGTGGCACCAGCACCAGTGCCTAAGGCACAATTTTTCAGCCCCTGTTGGGGCGTGTAATTACAATTTTTAGGCAATGCTTTGCAACAGGTCTCATTGCTGTGCTCAGAGTACAGTATCTGTGAGGGGTTGCAGTGTTGTGGCACCAGCACCAGTGCCTAAGGCACAATTTTTCAGCCCCTGTATAACAGGGGCGTGTAATTACAATTTTTTAAAAAGATGCTTCGCAACAGGTGTGACTGCTGTGCTCAGAGTACAGTATCTGTGAGGGGTTGCAGTGTTGTGGCACCAGCACCAGTGCTTAAGGCACAATTTTTCAGCCCCTGTTGGGGCGTGTAATTACAATTTTTAGGCAATGCTTTGCAACAGGTCTCATTGCTGTGCTCAGAGTACAGTATCTGTGAGGGGTTGCAGTGTTGTGGCACCAGCACCAGTGCCTAAGGCACAATTTTTCAGCCCCTGTATAACAGGGGCGTGTAATTACAATTTTTTAAAAAGATGCTTCGCAACAGGTGTGACTGCTGTGCTCCAAGTACAGTATCTGTGAGGGGTTGCAGTGTTGTGGCACCAGCACCAATGCCTAAGGCACAATTTTTCAGTCCCTGTTTAACAGGGGCGTGTAATTACAAATCTTGATCTAATAGTTCACAGCAGGGCCCATTCCTGCGCCCACCAAGAGTAACTATGAGGGCCTACAGTCTTGTGGCAACACCGTCCACCACCACCACCACCACCAAAGGCCCAATTTTTCTGCCCTGTTCAACAGGTGCATGCAATTACAAATCTTGATCTAATAACTCACAGCAGGGCCCATTCCTGCACCCACCAAGAGTAACTGTGAGGGCTTACAGTCTTGTGGCAACACCGTCCACCACCACCACCACCACCACCAAAGGCCCAATTTTTCTGCCCGGTTCAACAGGTGCATGCAAGTACAAATCTTGATCTATTAACTCACAGCAGGGCCCATTCCTGTGCCCACCAGTCTTGTGGCTACACCAATATCTAATAGGGTAAATTTCTGCAGAGTATATACGGCAGGCCCCTACTTTCAAACATCCAACTTACAAACGACTCCTAGTTGCAAACGGCAAGAGAAGACAGGAAGTGAGAGGAAATCTACCCCTAGGAAGGAAAATTCTATCCTGTTAGATTTAATTTGGGAAAAAGGTATCTCCTCTCTACTGATGCTTTGTCACCAATCCTTGTTTCAATTAAAACCCCACTTTTCCAAAAACATTTGTCATTGGGACGGAAAGTGAGGTGACATGTTCTGAACAGATGTGCAAAGACAGCAAATGTTACAGGGGTGATAACCCCTCCCTATGTTCTCCAAAAAGCTTAAAAATTGATTTTTTTGGGATGTAGCTACACTTCATAATGTACCTGTTCAGATTCTACTTAAGAACAAACCTACAGTCCATGTCTTGTTTGCACCACCTATATACTGCTGTTCAGAGTATATAGGGTTGTAGGTATAGGGTTTTATTTTGGGTGCGGGGTCCCCCTTAGTATCCATACAAGACCCAAAGGGGCTGGGGTGGGGGGGGGGGTGATGGGGTAGCCATGCCATTTTTCTCAAGGATTTTCAGCCATATGGCGGCCAGGACAAGACATGACATTAAAGCCGCAAGTGGTTTTAAATGGCTTCTTTTTTTCCTTTACAAATGTCATTTTGTGCAAGGACAGTTCTAAACACGGGAAACACATGCCACTTCACAGGCATACTTTAGACACCCCCCAGGTACCGTATTTAAAGGAAAATTTCACTTTTTTTTTTTTCACTTTATGCATCATTAAAATGACTGCTCCCGAAAAAACTTTAGTTTTTAAAATTTCTTTTTGCATTGATATATGTCCCCTGGGGCAGGACCCGGGTCCCCAAACCTGTTTTATAACATTAACATGCATATTGGCCGTTGTAATTAGCAATTTTGATTTCGAACGTTCGCGTCCATTATAACGAATAGGGTTCGAAAATTCGCGCGAACTTTCGGTCCGTTCAAAGGTTCTGGTGCGAACCGAACCCGGGGGTGTTCGGCTCATCCCTAGGTCTGACCATGCTACACCTATAATAGAGGATGTAAGAGCTGAAGGGATGTGTTGTGAAGAGATCATTATGTGATCTATACGTGAGTATGATTGGTGAGGATTTGAAAAGTGAGTAAAATCTTTTGTTTTTGGGTTTAGTTCCCTCCATATTTCAGTTAATCTGGATTGGTGAAATAGACGAGCAATTTGTGTACTGGCCTTGGTTGGTCGGATCTATTTTGTTTTCAATGGTTAAGATTTGTCTAGACCCGTATCAAAGGCTATGTTGGAATCTCCTCCTATAATAATGACACCTTCCATAAATGGCTGAAGAGTCTTAAACATTTGGCTAAAGAACCGTTTTTGTCCCCTGTTAGGAGCATAATAAGATATTAAAGTATACAACCTCCCATCTATCGTACCTTTAACCAATAGGAACCTTCCCTCTGGGTCTCCACATTCCTTCTGTAAATTAAAATTGCAGTGTTTAGAGAATAAAATTGCTACTCCCCCAGTCTTATTTTCAGCATTTGCCAAATGAAACACCGGCAAGTGTGCATGTAAAAAAGAGGGGGTGTACCACTGTGGGAAATGGGTCTCCTGTAAAAAAAACACATCAATGTGGTGAGAACTGTATTCCTGAAAGGCCATCCGTCTCTTCACTGGGGAGTTCAACCCCTGCGTGTTATGAGTAACAACACGAAGGGGAGGAGAAATAACATCAGTACCAGCCGTGGAGCTAAAGGGGAACAATACCAAGCAACCCGCTGTCCCATACTTTACTCAATCTAAGATAAATCTTAAACAAAATAGGATCATTCACCAAGTTTAGATTTGATAACTTCAAGTACATCTCATAGAAACATCTCATTGGCAGGTAGGCTAAGAGAGAGAAAAAGACAGTAAAGAAAGAAAAGAAAAAACAATAATTATACAAATTTATTAGCGAAATATAGAATAGCAAAAGGCCAAAATACGGCCCAGAATGAGGGGAGGGATAAGACACCCTTCCCTTATTCAAAAAAATCACAGTAGTATAGCCGATTTAAAGGGCTAAGTACCCACCCCCCAGAGCGGTAAAAAAACGGTCTAAGAAGTGGGTGGAGGCCCAATGCCTCATCACCGGCCAGTGACAGCATCTCATAAAGTATTAAAACAGTATAGAAAGCGGATTCAACCAATTAGTAAACTGTAAATTCATATAAAAGTCTAGAGTCTTTCACCCAGGATGGAATTAAAAAAAACAAAAACAAAAGAAAAACACTCCACATTGGAGGCAAAAATATGTCAGTTTTACATAAAAAAAAAAATTTAATTGGAGAATTTTATAGAGAAAAAAAAAAATATATATATATATATATATAAATTTAAACAATTTCCTCCTGAGAAACAAGGTAGAGAAGATATAATAAAGAAGAAACGCATCTTCTCCTCAGGTAGAGAGGTTATCCTTAACTCTCCTATGTTTGACCTTGCTCCAATTAGAAGAAGTTGGACTTATAGGAGATTGATGTTTAATAGAGCCTTGTTGAGCAGGTGTAGTATCCATGTCAGGTTCCATAAAGATGATCTTCAGGTCCAGCAACAATCGTTCATCCTCTTGGAAATTATGAACTGCATATTGTTTGCCATTAAAAGAAAATTTTAAAGCAAAAGGAAAAGCCCAACGGTATTTTATGTCTTTTTTGATAAGGGCTTCCAATAGAGGTTTCAAGGATCTTCTTGAGAAATATCTGAAAATATTTCAATAGAGGTACCCTGGTACTGTAGTTGCTCTTGTTGGCGAGATTTTTTCATTATGTCCTCCTTGATGGAATAATAGTGTGGTTTTACTACCACATCCCGTGGTAAGCACAGTGCATTCTAAGCCCTCATTGGCTGAAGCGATGAAGGATTTGCCCAATCAGGGCACAGAACACTGCCAGAGCCATTATTGGAGAGAGTAATGATAATTGTGCTCAATCATGGCTCATTGCTCATAGACCCACCCCACACTATAAAAGGTTCCTTCCCAGAGCAGAGCAGCCATTTGCAGTGTATTATTGAAGTGAAGATAGATAGAACAGGGCTCTGGTCATTGCTACTAGCGAGTTAGTGTGCTATAGTGTGCTATTGTGATTATTTTGTGAGTGTAAAGTATCAGTGTAGTTTAAATACTGATAGCGCAGCGTGAGTATAGTGCCACCTTTCATTTTTACTTTAATGTCAGTTTAGTGTGAATATAGTGATAGTGACGTGTGAGTGTAGTGCGACCGTTAATTTTTACTGAATTGCCAGTTTAGTGTGTCAGGACAGGTTTACTGCAGTATACTGAAGTGTGTCAGTGTACAGTGTCAGGGCAGTTTACTGCAGTATAGTAGTGCGTCAGGGCACTTTAACTGCAGTATATTGAAGTGCGTTAGTGCACGTTTATTGCAGTATATTAAAGTTTGTTAGTGCACTTTTACAGCAGTATACTGCAATATATTGTAGTGTGTCAGTGCAGTCTTACTGCACTATATTGAAGTGCGTCAGTGCAGTTTTACTGCAATATATTGTAGTGTGTCAGTGCAGTTTTACTGCACTATATTTAAGTGCGTCAGTGCAGTTTTACTGCACTATATTGAAGTGTGTCAAGTGAAAAATTACCAAGCACCACTTTCCATTGAATAAAGTGCAAATTTCCCCATCTTTATTACATTTCGGTAACAAGACACCCCCCATTATGTCTGGGGGGGGCAACAAGGAGAGGCAGATGTTCCCATGGCATTGTAAGGGAGCCAGCAGCATCTGTGTCCACAGGCAAAGGTGGACGTGGTCTGTCCTCAGGCAGGGCACCAGTTTCTCTGTTTAGTGATGTTGCCTGTGCTATCCAGCCACAGCATGCAGAGGAGGTGGTGGACTGGCTTACTAAACCATCCTCATCCTCCTCATCCTCTATCACCCAAGCAGAGACTAGTGCACAGTCCACCGCAGCTGTCAGAGTGGCTTATTTTGCCTCCTTGTCCACAGCTAATCTTGCCCTAGCCCCAGCATCATTCATGGAGGAGTCAGCTGAGTTATTTGAACACAGCATCAGCCACTTGCCCCTTGATGATGCACAGGCATTACTCAATTCTGATGTTGGTTCTGAGATTGAGGAAGCTAGGAACATGAGCCTATGGAGAGGGGAGAACACTGGTAAACAACAAATTGGCAGTCATGTTCCCCCAGCTGCAGCGTATTGCCAAGTTGGCTCCAGTGATGACAAGGATGGAGGGGATGATGATGAGGTCACTGACACCATTTGGGTGCCGGATAGAGCAGGAGAAAAGTGAGGGTGAGGCACAACTCAGACGAGGCAGCCATCATAGAAGAGTAGAGAGCTGCTATCCTATTTCATCATATTGTGGAGCTGTTATCTCCCGGCCCACTTCGCACAGCTCTGCTGTCGTGGGCCTTTTTTAGTACATGTGCATCCGATTGCACTATTGCAATTTGCAAACTTTGCCTCAAGCAGATCAAGTGTGGCAAAAACACCAGTCATTGGGGTACCACATGTTTGACAAGGCATTTAACCTCCCACCAAAAGCACCTGAAAGCCACACAAAAGGAATGCAATTCTTCTCCTCCTCACTCCTCACCCTCCAGGTCAACCCTCGCTATATCCCATGACCTCTCAGCAGCCTCCACTGAGAAGGACGATGGTATAGCAAAGGGTGTCACAGGTCCTTGCAGCACCTCTGTCAGCAGAACAACACCAGCTGTAGACAATAGCAGGCAAATTTCTCTGCCCCAGCTGCTGCAGTGAAAGAAAAAACAAACAGTCACTGCCACCCACACACCCAGCATCTAAATTCAAGCTTGTAAAAGCTGCTGGCTTTACAACTCCTACCTTTCCATCTGATAGATTCTGCCCCCTTCCATGAATTTGCAGAATGTGCTGTACCACAATGGCAGGTTCCCAGTCGCTTATCTTTGCACATAAGACCATTCCAGCTCTGTACTATGACGTGGAAGGCAATGTTGTGGCATCGTTGAGGAAGGCAGTCAGCCACAAAGTCCACGTTACTGCTGACACATGGTGCAGCAAGCATGATCAGGGACAATATATTTAGTTCACAGCACACTGGGTAACTCTACTTGCAACTCGGAAGGATGTAGGACAGGGTTTAGTGCGGCAGCTTGTTTTGCCGTCACATCTCCATACAGCTGGTGGTGTTGATGCAAGCTAGCTCCACCCCCTCCTCCTCCATCCCCTCCTCTGCTGAATTGTCCTATGAACCACCAGTACCCCTAAGCATTCAAGGGGCTATTCAATGAGTCAGGTTAAAGGATGCCATGCAGTACTTCAGCTGGTCTGTCTAGGGGATAGGAGCCACACTGGAGCAGAGATTCTTTCAGCTCTGCAGGGGCAGGCCCAGAGTTGGTTCACACTTTACCAGCTGGAACCAAGAATAGTGGTTTGCGATAATGGCACTAACCTCCTGTCCGCCCTTAGACAGGGAAAGTTGAAATATGTGCCATGCCTGGCACATGTCCTCAATTTGGTGGTGCAGCGTTTCTTAAACAGGTACCCAGGGTTGGAAGGTCTGCTAAAGCAGGTCAGAAGAGTCTGTAGTCATTTCAGGCGGACATACAGTGCTCGGTTGGCAGAAATTCAGCGGGAATTCAACCTGCCCATAAACCGCCTGATTTGTGACTGTCATGATCAGTGTTATTGCCTGGGTCACCTTCTGGTGGCACTATTGCTTTTAGCACCAAGGAGTATAGTTCTGGTGGCCACCAGCGGGTGTCTCCCAGCAGATGGACGTCTCATTGATCAAGCTGCACCTGATGTGAGCTGCTGGGAGTATATAAGCTCAGGGCTTCAGTATTCCTCTCTGCAAGCCCTGTCCCTGCCTGACCTGATCAGTTTGCCTGAACCTGTTCCTTATCCGCTTCCTGCCCTGTCCTGTTTCCTGTACCCTGTCCCTGAGACTTGTCCCCTGATTCCTGCTTCCAGCTCCCCCTTGTTTACTGCTCCCTCTATCTGGCCTCCTGTTCCCCTTGTCTCTCGTCCCTGCATTGTTTATGTATATGTGTTCCCTTTCATTTTGTGTATATATATATATTTTAGTTATATAGTTAGATTAGGTGTTTTTGGGTTGCTGTGTATTCTTCGTATTTCTTTGCTTGTTTATGGTTGCTGTTGTTTGGTTTTGCACGTGTGTCTTTATCTTTAATAAACATATATTTTTTCACTTACTTTTGTGCCTGATTCTTTAAGTGCAGCCCACTGATCTGTTTACCCTGTGCTGGATGCCTGTGTTAGGCATCCCTGACAGAATACTGAAGCCATACAAGCAGATCCAAAAAATTAAAGCTGCGCAGCTTTAATTTTTCGAATTTGTATTTTGGTGTATACCTCACTGTTTAGTTGCAGCTTTTCATCCTATAATATCGCGGTGTCCTATTTTGCCCATACAAGCAGATCGGTTGTACTTGGGAATTGGGTCTGGGCACTTGCTATTGCTGAAAAAATGCATCTGGAAGATATTCTGTATCTTTCGCTCCTGGCAACAGATGACAGAGATTTTTGTCATCAGACATTAACCACTTAAGCCCCGCCGCACGACTATATACGTCCTCTTTTTGAAGAGGGATATCTCGGTAACGGCAGCAGCTGCTGCCACAACCGAGGTATCCATCTCTTCAGGTGGCGGTGCTGTAAACGATAATAATGGTCTTGCGGCAGATTTGCCCCAAGATCACCGTTATTGGCGGTGGGAGAGGGCCCTCCCGCCGCTTTCCCGTGCCCTCCGCTGCTTACCGGAGCCGTCGGTAGCGGGCAGAGGCAATCGGGTCCTTCTCCTTCCTGGGTATGGATACGAGTGAGGGCAAGATGGCCCCCACCTGTCTCCATACCATAGCAGGGCGGAAGCAGCGTCAAAACGTCACTTCCGCCCATACATCTTAAAGGGACAATTTATTTTTGTCATTTTTTCAAATGACAATATTTTTATTTATTTTTTCTTATTGCATTTTAGTCTAGATATGAGATCTGAGGTCTTTTTGACCCCAGATCTCCTATTTAAGAGGACCTGTCATTCTTTTTTCTATTACAAGGGATGTTTACATTCCTTGTAATAGGAATAAAAGTGACCCAATTTAAAAAACAAAACAAAACAGTGTAGCAGTGCAGAAGCGAACGCTTACGTGAGTAGTGCCCGCATATGAAAACGGTGTTCAAACCACACATGTGAGGTATCGCCGCGATCGTTAGAGCGAGTGCAATAATTCTAGCCCTAGATCTCCTCTGTAACTCAAAACATCCAACCTGTAGAATTTTTTAAACGTTGCCTATGGAGATATTTAAGGGTAAAAGTTTGACGCCATTCCACGAGCGGGCGCAATTTTGAAGTGTGACATGTTGGGTATCAATTTACTCGGCGTAATATTATCTTTCACAATATAAAAAAATTGGGCTAACTTTACTGTTGTCTTATATTTAAATTCAAAAAAGTGACTTTTTTAAAAAAAAAGTGCGATTGTAAGACCGCTGTGCAAATACGGTGTGACAAAAAGTATTGCAATGACCGCCATTTTATTCTCTGGGGTGTTAGAAAAAAAATGTATAATGTTTAGGGGTTCTAAGTAATATTCTAGCAAAAAAAAATTGTTTTTATCGTGTAAACAAAGAGTCTGAAAAACAGGCTCGGGGCTTACGGTAAGTGGTTAAGTGAACACACTAGAGAGCAGTTGCTGGAATGCATCCATCTAGCTCATGTCTTTGTTGATCAGGGAAGTTTTCTGTTTGAGGACGTGCATCCATTGATTTGGATCTTTACAGAGTTGGCCCTGTCAGATGCCTCTAGTGGAGGTGATGACTATACACACCCTTTTAGTGCAGCTCAGGTAGAGTCTTTGGTGTTGCTGTTGGAGGATGACAGCCTTTTTCTTTGAGCAGTACTCAGCTTGTCCTAAACAGGTGCTTGCAGAATGTATTGATTCAGTGCAGTCTCTGGTCAGACGAGCAGTGTGCAAACCTAATTTTGTGCAACCATTATTACAGGCCTGGTCAAGTTTGTTGTACTCAGCCCCTGTCAGCTTTCAACCACCCATTTCTGTGTCTAGACACCAGCCTGCTTGGATGTCTTCCTCTCCTTTACCCCCAACTACCACAGTTGTTGACCAATACACCCTTCTACCAATGAAGTACCAGTACCCTGTTTCCTCTTGCTGCACTTACCCTGCCTTTAACCCTTCTGCTTCTTCTCGGCTGCCTCCATCAGTTCCACTAAAACCCCCTTCAAAATCTGCGCCCTCTGTTTCACCATCCTTCCGCTCTTCGCCTCTACCGGCTGCATCCACTACCTACAGCCCTGTATCCATTTACAAATATTCAGTGGCTAAACCAAAGAAGAAACTGAAGTTTTTTCCAACTCATTCAATCCTGCCACTACCCCAATCTGCCTTCACTCCAGCCAACTTGCTTCAGCCTGTTCCCCTACTAGCAGAGCTGCTCCAGCCTAATTCCTTGCCAACCAACCTGCTCCGGTCCGCCTTCATGCCAGCTGATCCTGAACCTGATGACCATCTAATCCTGCCAACTCTCTGCCCGCTGTCCAGCCTGAAGTTCTGGTGCCAGTGTTCCAGCCTGAAGTTACTGTGTCCCAGTCTGGTGTTCCTGTGCCCATGTTCCAGTCTGATGTTACCGTGTCCACGTTCCAGCCTGAAGCTCCGGTGCCAGTGTTCCAGCTTGAAGTTCATGTGTCCCAACCCGATGTTCCTGTGCCCATGTTTCAGTCTGAAGTTCCAGTACCGGCTGTCCAGTCCACACACGTTGTTCTGCCTGTTGTACCAGCACCTGCTGTTCTGCCTGTTGTGCCAGTGTCTGCTACTCAGCCTGTTGTGCCACGCCTGTGCCCGCTGTCCATTCTGAGGTCCCAGTGCCTACTTTCCAGTCTGACATCCCAGTGTCCATGTTCCAGTCTGACGTTCCAGTGCCTTCTGTCCAGTCTGATGTGCCTGCTGTTCAGCCTGTTGTGCCAGCACCTGCTGTTTTGCCTGTTGTGCCAGCGCCTGTGCCTGCTGCCCAGTCTGAGGTCCCAGTGCCTGCTGCCCCATCTGACATTCCGGTGCCCATGTTCCAGTCTGATGTTCCGATGCCCATGTTTGAAGTTCCAGTACCTGCCGCCAGTCCGATGCACCCACTGTTTTACCTGTTGTGCCAGCACCTGCTGTTCTGCCTGTTGTGCCAGTGTCTGCTACTCAGTCCTTTGTGCCAATGCCTGTGCCTGCTGTCCAGTCTGAGGTCCCAGTGCCTGCTGCCCCGTTTGACATTCCGGTGCCCATGTTCCAGTCTGAGGTTCCGATGCCCATGTTTTAGTCTAATGTTCCAGTGACTACTGTCCAGTCTGATGTGCCTGCTGTTCAGCCTGTTGTGCCAGCTCCTGCTGTTCTGCCTGTTGTGCCAGCTGCCCAGTCTGAAGTTCCAGTACCTGCTGCCCAGTCCGATGTCCCAGTGCCTGCTGTCCAGTCTGATGAACCTGCTGTTCTGCCTGTTGTGCCAGCGCCTGTGCCTACAGACGTTCCAGTGACTGCTGTCCAGTCTGATGCGTCTGCTGTCCAGTCTGAAGATCCGGTACCTGTGTCCCCGCTTGAAGTTCTGGTGCCTGTGTCCCCGCTTGAAGTTCCGGTGCCTGTGTCCCCGCTTGAAGTTCCGGTGCCGGTGTCCCCGCTTGAAGTTCTGGTGCCGGTGTCCCCGCTTGAAGTTCCGGTGCCGGTGTCCCCGCTTAAAGTCTGGATGTCCCAGTCTGAAGTCCCGGTGTCCCAGTCTGAAGGTCCCGGTGTCCCAGTCTGAAGGTCCCGATGTCCCAGTTTGAAGGTCCCGGTGTCCCAGTCTGAAGGTCCCGGTGTCCCAGCCTGAAGATCCGGTGTCCCAGCCTGAAGATCCGGTGTCCCAGCCTGAAGATCCGGTGTCCCAGCCTGTAGTTTCGGTGCCTGCGTCAACCGGCCTGTTAAGCCAGTGCCCGTCATCCGGCTTGCTGGACCAGGGCCCGGCATCCAGCTGGCTGATCTGGGGGCCCATTACCCAGCTCACTGGACCGGGGGCCGTTACTCAGCTTGCTGAGCTGGTGCCTGTTACCCAGCCTGCCGTTACGGTGCTCGTTGCTCGGCCTTATGTCCCAGTGTCTACTGCCTGGCCAGATGACCCGGAGCCTGCTGCCCAGCTCGATGACCCGAAGCCTGCCGCCCAGCTCGATGACCCGAAGCCTGCCGCCCAGCTCAATGACCCGGAGCCTGCTGCCAAGCTCAATGAACTGGAGCCTGCCGCCCAGCTTGATAAACCAAAGCCTGCTGCCCAGCTTGAAGACCTGGAGCCTGCTGCCCAGCTTGAAGACCTGGAGCCTGCTGCCCAGCTCGATGACCCAGAGCCTGCTGCCCAGCTCGATGACCCGGAGCCTGCTGCCCAGCTCGATGACCCGGAGCCTGCTTCCCAGCTCGATGACCCGGAGCCTGCTTCCCAGCTCGATGACCCGGAGCCTGCTACCCAGCTCGATGTCCCGGAACCTGCTGCCCAGCCTTATGACCCGGTGCCCTTTGCCCAGCCTGCTGACATGGTGCCTGCTAAACCAGTTGCTGACGCTCGGCTTGCTGCTGATGTTCCCCTGCTTGTTTTCCAGCCTGACTGTGATGCCCTTGCGTTGTTTGCCTCCGATATGTTCATGCACATTGCTCTGCCTGTTTTCATTTCCAGTTTCAAACTTCCAGACCCTGGTGGTGGGGTGCATGCTCCATTGCCGGACTCAGGTGGCACGCCTCCCAGTAGGTTAAAAGACTCGGCTGGAGGAGCGCAAAGAAGTTCACAGTCACAGGGGAGACTTTTTGGGATTTTTCCGTACCTACATGCACTGCCAGATCAAGGGCAGAATAGAGTGTCCGTAGGCCACTCCTTGCGGGGGGGGGGGGAACTGTCATGTTCAGTGTTATTGCCTGGGTCACCTGCTGGTGGCACTATTGCTTTCAGCACCAAGGAGTGTAGTTCTGATGGCCACCAGCGGGTGTCTCCCAGCAGATGGACGTCTCATTGATCAAGCTGCACCTGATGTGAGCTGCTGGGAGTATATAAGCCCGCCCTTCACTAAGGCTCAGGGCTTCAGTATTCCTCTCTGCAAGCTCTGTCCCTGCCTGACCTGATCTGTTTGCCTGAACCTGTTCCTGATCTGCTTCCTGCCCTGTCCTGGACTCTGTTTCCTGTACCCTGTCCCTGAGACTTGTCCCCTGATTCCTGCTCCCAGCTCCCCCTTGCTTACTGCTCCCTCTATCTGGCCTCCTGACTGTTCCCCTTGTCTCTCGTCCCTGCCTTGTTTGTGTATATGTGTTCCCTTTCCTTGTGTGTGTGTGTGTGTGTATATATATATATATATATATATATATATGAGTTAGATAGTTAGATTAGGTGTTTTTGAGTTTGCTGTGTATTCTTTGTATTTCTTTGCTTGTTTATGGTGGCTGTTTGGTTTTGCACGTGTGTCTTTATCTTTAATAAATATATATTTTTTGACTTCCTTTTGTGCCTGATTCCTTAAGTGCAGCCCACTGATCTGTTTACCCTGTGCTGGATGCCTGTGTTAGGCATCCCTGACACTCCAGTGACCTGCTTACCAGGTGGAACTGAGCTTTGGCAATGATGCAGCAGCTGCACATGCAGCAGAGGGGCGTCAACGAGTATCTATGTGAGCATGGCACAATGTCAGGCTGGCTCAGCTTTTTTTCCTCATGCCAATGGCTGCTGTCAAAGGATGCATGCACTGCACTGTCACCATTTGAGGAGGCCACAAGGATGGTGAGCCATGACAATGCATGCATCAGTGACATAATCCCTGTTGTGTTTCTGCTGGAGCAGACTGTGAATGGCATTATGGACAGGGCACTCGAGGCAGAACAGCGGGAGGAAGAGGAGGACTTTCTTTCCTCTCAAGGCCCGCTTTATGCAGATGCAACTCTTGTGATGCCACAGAACACACAAGAGGAGGAAGAAAACATTTCTTTAGTCTTCGGTGCCCAGGGCTGTCAGCTTCCACATCCCATTAGCAGCATCATATGGTGGGAGATTATCTAGGGGCGAAAACAAAAAAACAGACAGAGAGCTTTCCAGTTGAAGATCCACTGGGTTACTGGGTTATGAGAATAGACCACTGGCCAGAACTTGCCCAGTATGCAATTGACCTGCTGGGCTGCCCTACATCCAGCGTGCTATCCGAATAGGCATTCAGTGCTGCAGGAGGTTTGTGACAGATAAAAGAGCGCATCCGTCCACAGTGTCAGGAAAGGCGTCTGCTGCAGAACCGTCTCGGACCACAGTGCACCTCCCTGCTGCTGCGGAATGGTCTCGGACTACAGTGCACCTCCCTGTGCCCTTCTGGTTGTCGCAGATCAGTTCTGGACTATAATACACCAACCTGCTGTTGTATCCAGTCCTGCACTACAGTGCACCTCCCTGCTGCTGCAGAACAGTCTCGGACTACAGTGCACATCCCTGTGCCCTTCTTGTTGTTGCAGATCAGTTCTGGACTATAATACACCAATCTGCTGTTGTATCCAGTTCCGCACTACAGTGCACCTCCCAGCTGCCGTAAGCCTGCTCCAGTCTACAGTGCACCACCTGTTGCTGCATCAGCCCTCTACTCAGCTGACCCGCCAGGCACTTGTGCCCTTTGTCCTCCGGAGCCCCTGTCTGCTCTATCAGGGGTTCTCGAGCCAGAGGCTTATGAGAGGCCACTCCCTGTACGTTGGGCTCCACTACCAGGTACGTGACACACAGACTCTGTTGACCGGCTGACATTTATCAAAATGATTCAGTCCTGGATTAGCAGCAGCTTTCAAGCCCCTGATGCTGATGTTGCTGATTAAGTGTTTCTTGGATCTGGAATTTTTACAAGACTGTCTACGCTTTCTAGTTTTGTGGGTGTTGATTTTATCTGGAATTTTTTTTTTGGTATAGGTTTCATGGGCACAATTAACAACCAAGGACCAATTTTTCTGCACCTGTTTGACAGGTGCATATCATCAATTTTTTTTTACAGCAAGGACAATTCTTGCTTTGATCAAGAGTACTTCTATAGGGTTCTGGTGTGAAGGCACCACCAACACCCAAAGTCCAATTTTTCCGCACTTGTTACTTCTATCCAAAGTCTACGAAACCGATACCAGAATTTATCCCCAAAAATCTCTAATCTTGTTCCGAGTGCACTAAATTATGACCTCATCATACAGACTAGCTTACTAGCTTACCACGCTGTTGTTTATAAAATAAAAAAAGCTTGCACGGAAAATGTAATTTTTTTGCCTTTATAAATGCCATTTTTGCTGCAGCAGATTCTATACACGGGACAGATGTGCCACTTTACATGCAGACTAAGAGGACCCCCCGGCACTATAGTTAAAGGAATTTTTCATTTTTATTGTTTTACTTTAAACAATTACCTTACCGGGCCATTGTCATATGATGTCCGCAGGAGCACTCTGCCATCCTGGGTGGGCGTCATATGACGTCCTTTGTTTCTCGCCGCTCCTGCGGACCTGCGGGGGCCAGCAGCGCAACGATCGGGGATGAGGCGTGTCCCTTGGGACACAGCCCATCCCAGATCAGTGTAAAGAGCCAATAAAAATTGTCTCTTTACCATGTGATTGGCTGTGTCCAATCACAGCCGGCCACATGCACTGTCCTTGTGCACGGCGCTCGTGCGCGCCCCTAGCAGCATGCTGAGCGGTAATCAGGGGACAAAGCTTGTCACCCTGACACAGCCCAGCCTTGAGCTTGTTACTGCTTACAGTACACACCAAACACACTGATTGCCCCCCCTAATAAAGAGGACCTGTCACCACCCATCAAAGTACCTGTCACAGCCCATCTGAGTACCCGAATACCTGTCACCAGCCCATTTGGGTACCCGATTACCTGTCACCAGCTCACTTGTGTACCCAAGTACCTGTCATTAGCCCATATGAGTACCCGAGTACCTGTCACCAGCCCATATGAGTTCCAGAGTACCTGTCACTAGCCCATCAGAGAACTCGAGTACCTGTCACCAGCTCCTCAGAGTACCTGTCACCAGCCCATCAGAGTACCAGAGTACCTGTCACCAGCCCATCAGAGTACCCAAGTATCTATATGCAGCCCATCAGAGTACCCAAGTACTTATCTTCAGCCCATGCTTCATAGAATATAAGTTGGGGTGTTTGCTTTCCAAAATGGAGTCATTTTGTGGGTAATTCCACTGTCCTGATGCTCCAGGACCTTCAAAAGTGTAATAGGAAGGAATGAAATTAGATGTGTAATTCATGCTCCTAGAACGCCTGAAGGTACTACTTCAATGTTGGACCCCTCTATGTAGCCAGACTGTGTAAAAGTCTCACACATGTGGTATCACCATACTCGGGACGAGTAGCAGAATGTATTTTGGGGTGTAATTTTTGCTATGTACATGCTATCTGTTAGAAATATCTTATAAATTGACCACTTTCTGTAAAAAAAAAAACATACGTTTTTATTTTATTTCCACGATTTTAAAGACTTTTGGAAAAAAAATTAACCGTTCAAAAGACTCATTATGCCTCATAGAATATACCTTGGGATGTGTGCTTTCCAAAATGGGGTCATTTTGGGGGGAATTCCATTGTCCTGGTGCTCCAGGGCCTTTAAAAATGTGATAGGTCATTAGGCAATTTTATGTGGAATTTATGCTCCTAGAACGCATGACGGTGCTCCATGCATTTTGGACCTCTCTATGTGGCCAGGCTGTGAAAGTCTTACACATGTGGTATCACTATACTCAGGAGGAGTAGCAGAATGTATTTTGTGATGTAATTGGAAGTATGCATATGCTGTGTGTGAGAAATAACTGGTTATTATGATAATTTTGTGTAAAAAAATAAAATAAAATAATAATTTCTTCATTTTCCCAAGACGTTTGGGAAAAAAATACAACTTCAAAAAACTCAGCATGCCTCTTACTAAATACCCTGGAATGTCTACTTTCTAAAAGGGGTCATTTGGGAGGTATTTGTACTTTCCTGACATTTCAGGGCCTCAAGAGATGAGATAGCCTGTCAGTGCATCAGGTGTGATCAATTTTCACTGATTTGCACCATAGCTTGTAGACTCTATAACTTTCACAAAGACCAAATAATATACACTTATTTGGGTTATTTTTTACCAAAGATGTATAGCAGCATACATTTTGGCCCAAATTTATGAACAAAAATGACTTATTTGCAAAATTTTATCATAGAAACGAGAAAAAAGTGTTTTTTTTTTCAAAAGTTTTGCTCTTGGAGTATCTTGGTGCATGGTGGGAGTAACTTGGCATGCAATGAAAGCAATGGGTGGTAGTGGGTGGGGCCCAGGTCAACATTTGCATTGGGGCCCACAAGCTTCAAGCTACGCCTCTAGCACCTTCTGTAGTCAATAGAGCAGAGATTGCTTGTTCTGGTCTGTTCAGGGTTTCACAAGTTGGTTTGATTGCTTCCCCCTGCCTCTGGAAGAAGCTTCCAGAATTTAGGAATGGGTATGCAAATAACTAGTCTGAATATTTAATATGCTCTGGCTAATCCCTGGAGTGGAGTATCTAGCAGGTGGCTGGAGAGGTGATAAATAGTCTGAAGCCCTGGAGAGATGGTTCCTTTTCCCCAGGAGGGTCCCAAAGCCTGAGTGACTTCTGTCCTTAGTCAACCCATGGACTATATAGATGTTCTTGAGGCCTCAGCAGTGTCAGTGCTGATAGCCTGGTTGATTCTCCTGAGAAACTGGCTGTTGGACTTCACCACAAAGGATCTGGTCTAGGGAAGGATTGTCTTCCTCTCTGGTGTCCGGAGGAAGCTGGAAGATGGAAGCTGCCATTTATTTCTGGTGCCTATGTGCTTTTTGGGGATGTAAGTGCCAGTGGTAGCGATGGACTCATATGGCTCTCAGATGGCTCTATGGTGGTAGCTTGGGACTGAAATGATCTCAGAGTTCTGGCAAATTCCTCTGTCCCCAACTGGATCCTGGATTGTGAGCCTGGATAAAAAATGTCCTTGTCACTGCACAGCATCCTGAAAATCACATTGGATACTAATAGTTGTGCAAGGGCACAAGGTAACAAGATGCCAAATAAAAGTGGCCTATGGTCTACAGCAGTGTTTCTCAACTCCGGTCCTCAAGGCGCCCCAACAGGTCATGTTTTCAGGATTTCCCTCAGATGAAACGGCTGTGGTAATTACTAAGGCAGTGAAACTGATCAAATCACCTGTGCAAAATAATGGAAAGCCTGAAAACATGACCTGTTGGGGCGCCTTGAGAACTGGAATTGAGAAACACTGGTCTACAGCTCTGAGGGCTTAAACTGTTTTGATATTCCCAGTCACCTAGAGATAAAGAAAATAAGTAAAAAAGATTGTCCTCTTACTGTTGTTGCTAGTAATTTTTGGAGTATCCTATGCCCTAACCCCTCTCCTGTTTAAAGTTCTTTAAGCAATACATTTCAAAAACACATCCCCAAGACGGAGTTATTGGAGCCGGAGTGTATGGACTGGTGCTTGTGGTGGTGGGCAGCCTCTGTACTATTAGGAAAGCACCAGCTACTACCAGCGGCCCCCGCAGGGGTAGTGTTACATTGTTTTTACACATATTCTGATGTTAATTTAGTATCTTCCAATAACTACACCACTGCATTGTAATGACATTCTAATGAGTGGTTATAGAGCCCTTTGTTAGCTTTTCAGTATGACAACTCTTTGGCATTGTGCTGCAAAACCAGAACTTCCACATGTTTTACTCTTGAAAATTTACCTTTTGTATCATGAATAATGGCATACCAGCAATATATTTCAAGATATAGATTTTTGGAATTTTAAGTTTTAGATACAAATCGTCTGAAACCACAATTAGAATTGTGTGAGGGGGAACAAATTTCGCCTTTTTACTGTAATGTAAGTGAATGGAATGGCAAGAATCCATGAAATGAAGAACCACATTAAAATATGTGTTCTTGCTGTAGGCTTCATTATAATTAAACTTTTTTTTTTTTTTGTATTGGATAGGGTGAGAAGGGGTCAGGTTTTTCTATTTCAGTATTTTATTGAAATAAAGTAAATAACATGGGCTATTTTTTTTGTATAATCTATTTTTTAAAGTTTTGGAAGTTATTACAAAACCAAAAGGTATAAACCAGGTACAAATAAAGATCAGAAATACCATAGGTACAAACACTTCTAGACTTACGTAATAGCAGCAACACTACAAATATTGCATAAATGTGAAAGATAGTGATGACATTCCATGGCTAATGAGCATAAGCATAGAACCAACACGCACATATGGTTGGACGGAGATAATAAGGCAAGATAAAAGATAATAGCAAGAGGGGTATATCATCCATCGACGTGTAATCCTGGAGGATAGGTCTACATGTTTTTTTTTAAAAGAACATTCAGAACATATAAATTGCAAAAGAAAGGGATCTATGCATGAGGAACCCTGACCAGTAGCAATATAATGGACCATGAAAACTGTAGGTAATTAAAGCGGATCTTCACTCCCCTAAATTACTTTACCTTCCTGAACCCACTCCTTTCTGTAAAGTGAAAAGGGCCATTTTTGTCTATGTGAGAATGACATGTCCCTGCTCCCATAGCCTTCTGGGATATCCACGTCATTTATCCCAGAAGGCTGCTGGAACCTCTGTCCCTCATTCCTCCTCATTTGTCCCTCATTTTGGTCTGATCTATATAGATGTATATAAAAAGCGCTTTTTATCTATCAAAAAGTTTTTCCAGCGCTAAACCGTTCATCTGATTTCTAAATTGCTGCATTTGTAAATTCCAAAAGCCAATATAAAGGAATAGTAGTGGTAAAAAAAAGCATTTGTGGGTTTAACCGATCTTGTTTTTTTGTACAATTCTCATTTAACCCCTTCCCGACCAGCCGCCACAGTTATACTGCGGCAGGTTGGCTCCCCTGGGCGAACCGTTGTAGCTGTACGTCTGTTCACCTTTTGACCACTAGGGGGTGCACGCGCGACGCCGGAGATGATGCGCGTAGTCGTTCCAAACACAGAGATCGCCGGGCACACGTGATCGCTCCACACAGAGACAGAACAGAGATCTGTCAATGTAAACAGACAGATCTCCGTGCTGTCAGGGGTGAGGAGAGCGATCTGTTGTTCATACTAAGTATGAACAAAGATCGCTCTCCTCACCCAGGCAGTCCCATCCCCCCACAGTTAGAATCACTCCCCTGGGGAACACATTTAACCCCTTGATCGCCCCCTACTGTTAATTCCTTCCCTGCCAGTGACATTTACACAGTAATCAGTGCATTTTTATAGCACTGATCGCTGTATAAATGCCAATGGTCCCTAAAATGTGTCAAAAGTGTCTGATCTGTCTGCCATAATGTCGAAGTCCCGATAAAAATTGGCCATTACTAGTAAAAAAATAAATGCTAAAAATGCCATAAATCTTTCCCCTCATTTGTAGACGCTATAACTTTTGCACAAACCAATTAATATACGCTTAAAATAAATAATAATAAAAAAAAAAAAACGCAGAGATGATTAAATACCACCAAAAAAAAGCTCTATTTGTGGGAAAAAAAGGACGTCAATTTTGTTTGGGTACTACGTCGCACTACTGCGCAATTGTCAGTTAAAGCAAAGCAGTGCTGTATTGCAAAAAATGGCCTGGTCATTGAGCAGCCAAATCTTCCGGGCTGAAGTGGTTAAAGGGGCGGGGCAAGGGGTGTGTCCTATGCCTATATACTTTTGCTGATAGGTGTCCCTCATTCCCATCTCAAAAAGTTGGGAGGTATGTAGAAAGTTTTGGTAAATCTCTTTACTTGAACTCTGTATAGCAGTAAAAATTGTTAGTGACAGCTAGTGGGCCCAGGAATAACACCAGCAGGGACCTGCAGAGCCACTGTGACCACGTGCCACGTGTAATTTTAGTGTTTTTTTAACATGGCAACAGAGAATCAAGTGGTTATATAGGCAGAGAATTTGCTTTGGGTAGTAAATCATGAAGATGCTGCTGCTGTTTTTGGGGTGAGTATTACGTTCCCTCTTTCAGGAATTTTGTTTAATATAATTCTAACTCAACTATAGTTAGCAAAAATAGTAGCTGCAAACTGTACTCTACGCAAACTATCAGTAATCAATGTCAGTGGTAAATTCTAGGCCTCAAGGTTTCCATAGCAACACAGTTCTAGATTCCAAGCAGCATTTTCTAATCCATTTCAGGAGCAGACTGCTCAGTTGCCATAGCAGCAATGCAGAGCCTGCCAGCCCTTGTTGGTTTATTTCAACACTAACTGATGTCTTGCATGCATTTATAGTTGCCCATAACTTTTTTAGTAGGTGTGTGTTTGCATGTGTGTCCTTTTGTCATTATTTATATATGTCTGTCTATCTCTTCATCACGTTTTATCTATCTATCTATCTATCTATCTATCTATCTATCTATCTATCTATCTATCTATCTATCTATCTATCTATCTATCTCTCAAAAATGAAACCGCAAACAGAAGGTTATGGTAAAGTCTGTGTGTATTTATACTAATAGAAATATTAAATAAAGTTGTATCCACCTAGCTTGATGGCTCTAGCTAGCGATGAGCAAATATATAAAGTCTGCTGCCATGGAGACTTCCATCAATTGATACTGGTTTGCTACCATAGGTGTGCGCAGCCTATTGCATTAGGGTGTGCACCCCAAAGCTCAAACACACATGCCTTTCTCTGCAGCCTCAGTTTACTGTGCTTCAGTTATGAATGAACACAGTGAGTGAGTGTGTTTACTGTGTTCATTTAGAAAGGGAAGGAGCCGGTAAATTACATATTTACTAGCCCCTTCCTCCACTGTCCATCCTGAAACATCCACCGCTGGGGGAGAGGAGAGGTGGGAAGTCAACAGCACTGCAGGACAGAGGGGGGAGCCCAGGCAGTAGGGGGAATGGGCACTACACATAGTGATTAGGGTGTGCCCAGGCACACCTGGCACACCCCCTGCGCACGCCTATGTTTGCTACGAATACATTTATTGTTAATTGCTAATATTGCTAAATTTATGTTTTGAAAGCTTTTTCAGTTAAAGACAATGCTTCCCTTCACAGAAAAAAATAATAAATTCACACATTTTTGCAGAAAAAAAAGTGCATTTATTATATTTTCCTGCAGCAGCCTGAAAAGCATTGCACCCACGATCAGTAGATCACAGGTTGCAATGCGGGTGGAACATGCGATATGTTTCAAAGGTGAACTGAGCCTTTAAACAAAGGTTGTAAAATGTTCCTTGGCAGTTACTCTACACCTTGCATCCACTATTTGTAAGTGCCACCATGAGAGGTCCCCGGTGAAAATTTAGAGGGACTAGCATGTATTGTTAACCATTTAAGGACCGGAAGATTTTCCCCCTAATGACCAGGCCATTTTTGCGATACGGCACTGCGTTGTTTTAACTGACAATTGCACGGTCGTGTGACGCTGTACTCAAACAAAATTGATGTCCTTTTTTTCCCGCAAATAGAGCTTTCTTTTTTTGGTATTTGATCACCTCTGCGACTTTTATTTTTTGCGCTATAAACAAAAAAATAGCGACAATTTAAAAAAATATATATATATTTTTAACTTTTTGCTATAATAAATATCCCCCCCCCCCAAAAAAAAAGCAAAGGAACTAATTTCTTCATCAGTTTAGGCCAATATGTATTCTTCTACATATGTTTGGTAAAAAAATAAATCACAATAAGCATATATATTGATTGGTTTGCACAAAAGTTATAGCGTCTACAAAATTGGGATAGATTTATGGCTTTTTTTTATTATTTATTTATTTTTTACTAGAAATGCAGTGATCAGGGATTTAGCGGGATTGCGACATTGCGGCGGACAGATCGGACACCTAACTGACATTTTTTACACTTTTTTGGGAACCAGTAACATTATTACAGTAATCTGTACTAAAAATATGCACTGTTATTGTACTAATGACACTGGCAGGGAAGGGGTTAACATCAGGGGCAATCAAGGGGTAAATGTGTTCCATCAGTGTGTTTACTAACTGTATGGGGGACTATGTGACTGGGGAAACACATAGATTCGTCTTCCTGCATAGCAGAAAGACAGGATCTGTATGATATCCCCTGTCAGAACGGAGATCTGCCTTGTTTACACAGGCACATCCCCCGCTGGTCAATCTCCCACAAATCGCTGTGTACGAGTCGACGTACATAGACGGCGATTCGTGAGAAGCAGCCACATTGCCGCAGTACAACTGCGGCAGCTGGTCTTTAACTGGTTAATTACAAATCAATGAATTTTTTGTTGTTGTTGTTTGATGTTTTAGGGCTCATTCACATGGTGCTATTACATATGAACAGCAAAAGCACCGGTCAGGCTGTAGGCAGGTGCCTACAAGAGGTTAATGTATCTGCCTGTGTTAAGCACTTGTTTCCCCTGGCTGTGCTCATGTTGGTTGAGCCAGTCAGGTGCCAAAGGTTACAATGTTTGTATGATTTCCTGAGTCCTCAGGTTTACCTGAGAACTAGGGGGTAACCAGGCTTAAGGGTTATGATTTTTCCTGCCATTTTCACCAGGGTTAATGCCCCCTACAGGTCAACTAAGATAAAAAGGGCTGCCTCCTTGCCTCTGGGGCGGTTCCGGGGGAAATACTGTTAAAATGTAGCTGGAAACTCTGCTGGAGGGATCACCCCCTTTTTGGGGGGGGGGGGGTGGATTGAGCCTAATCCGGGTTCTTGGAGAGGATCTCAAGCCAGGGAACCTTCTACTGTTAATAATGAACTTACTGCCTTTCTGGATTACTGCCAATCATGGACTCTAAGGAACTTGTAGTGCATCCTGTGGAGTATCACCTTTATGGACTCTTGCCTTAATAGTGATTCCTGAATGGACTTACCTAATGCATATGATATGCACACTCTATGGATTGTCAGAAGAGCTCTGTACAGGATTTGTGTTGAAACTGCTTTTTGAGAACTGTACTGTATTCAGCAGTTACCTTAGTAAATGATCTTGTTTTTTTGCTTTACCTGGTCTAAAGTCTTTTAAAGGGGTGCATGGACAACGTATAAAAAGAACAGGGCTTGCAATGCAACAAGGGTACTGAACTAGAGGAAGTTGCAGTACATTGGTCTAACACACAGATTACTGTGCAGTGGAAATTAATGTGTCATTGCTGATGTAGCACCCTGGAGTTTAGGCAGGGTTGCTCCTCACAAATTTACTTGCCAGGAGTAGTTATCCAGGTTGATTGTTAGAGATCTATTAATTTCTCCCTAAGTTTGGCCTTGTTGCACTTTTCTCTTCCACCACTAGGTGGCCGGGTACTTGGTGGTACTAGATACGAGAAGGGCAACCCAAGGTCAGGTTATGGGTATATGGGGTATCTCAGCCAATGGGCAGGGGTTTTCTTGAATCCCTTGGCCTGCTGGGAGAGCCTATATATTCAGGTGAGGTCAGGTGATCTATGTTCTGTGCCACCTGGATGTCTGTCTGGGTGGACGTGTGTCGTATTGCCAAGGCTGCTAGGCCTGAGATGGGGCCTATCATGTGCACATCTGGCTGCTAGGCTGTCTGAGAGCCTATCCAGAAGCAAGAGAGCAGCGCAGGGTTGGGACGGCAGCTTGCAGTCCAACCAGAGGTGACGGTTCTGCCGGTCGGAGAACCTGTCGTGGTCAGAGGTAGAGGGAAAGCTGTCACCAGTAAGGGACTATCCGCCTTATTACTAGGGACCACAGTGAGTAACTGAAGCAAGTACCAGAGCAGTATTTTTACCAACTGGGGATGGTAAAAAATCGGGAAACTTCAGTGGGAATCAAGCCAGGGGCCCAGCCAGCGGAGGTGACACTTGCAGAGCAGCCTTGTGTGTCTAGGGACCGAGCAGGCCAGCGTGGGTGAAGCTAGAGTGCCAAGCTAGAGACCCAGCAGAGAAGCGGGGGTGACACTTGAGGAAGATACCACTGTGAAGATTGAAGGAGCTCAAAGGAATCAAGTAACAGTAAATCAGTTGGACTAGTGAGAGACCAGGAGCTCAGTGTATTGAAGAACTGCAAGGAGCGATTGTAGTAAGAGTGAAGGAACTGTTAAGTCTTGTGTTTGGAACTGTTAAAGACTGTGGTCATAGGAGACAGCATTCCTACACATACATATGTGGCGTCTTGCTGGATGCCTTTCCCTTCATGGTTGTCCTTCTATTGAAGTCTCGGAGTCTGCCAATTAATCTTGCAACTACCTAAGGGTATCCTGGCCCTAACCCTCTCTCCCCTCAAAAATACAAAAAGGACTGTTAAGAGAAATAAAACCTCTTTTGCATCCAAGAAGTTTCTGGCGCCCAAAAACTGCAACTATTCTGCACCCACCATGCCTCACAACCCACTACATACAGAAGGATTTCAGCTAGGGCTGAGCCGAACACCCCCCAGTTCGGTTCGCACCAGAACTTGCGAACAGGCAATAAATTAGTTCGAACATCCGAACACCGTTAAAGTCTATGGGACTCGAACATGAAAAGTCTAAAGTGCTAATTTTAAAGGCTTATAGGCAAGCTATCGTCATAAAAAGTGTTTGGGGACCCGGGTCCTGCCCCAGGGGACATGTTTCAATGCAAAAAAAAGTTTTAAAAACGGCAGTTTTTTCGGGAGCAGTGATTTTTAAATGCTTAAAGTTAAACAATAAAAGTGAAATATTCCTTTAAATTCCGTACCTAGGGGGTGTGTATAGTATGCCTGTAAAGCAGCGCTTGTTTCCCGTGCTTAGAACTGTCCCTGCACAAAGTGTCATTTCTGAAGGAAAAAAGTGATTTAAAAGCACTTGCGGCTATAATGAATTGTCGGCTCCCGGCAATACAGAGAAAAGTCATTGATAAAAAAAAAAAAAAGTGCATGGGGGTCCCCCCAAATTCAATTACCAGGCCCTTCAGGTCTGGTATGGATTTTAAGGGGAACTCCACGCCAAATTTTAAAAAAAAATGGCGTGGAGTTCTCCCCAAAAATCCATATCAGACCCTTTATCCGAGCACGCAACCTGGCAGGCCGCAGGAAAAGAGGGGGGGACGAGAGAGCGCCCCCCCTCCTGAACCGTACCAGGCCACATGCCCTCAACATGGGGAGGATGCTTTGGGGGTCTGTGACCCCTCAAAGCACCATGTCCCCATGTTGATGGGGACAAGGGCCTCATCCCCACAACCCTTGCCCGGGGTTTGTGGGGGTCTGCGGGCGGGGGGCTTATCGGAATCTGGAAGACCCCTTTAACAAAGGGGACCCCAGATCCCGCCCCCCCATGTGAATTGGTAAGGGGTACATTGTACCCCTACCATTTTACAAAGAATGTGTAAAAAATTGTAAAAATACACACAGACACTGTTGGGAAAAGTCCTTTATTAAAAATAAAAAAAAGATTCCAGCGGTGGTAATCCACTCTTGGTATCCTGCGATGGGTGATCTTCTCTCCGGTGTCCAGTGATGGATGATCTCTCCTCTCCGGGGTCCAGGCTCCAACAATGATGTCCAGCGCAGCGAGGAACAGCACATGGTCCTCTCTTCACCGGAGGACCGAGAGTGGATTACCACCACTAGAATCTTTTTTAAAAAAAATATATTTTTAATAAAGGACTTTTCCCAACTGTGTCTGTGTGTTTTTTTTTAAAAAAAATTACACTTTCTTTGTGAAATGGTAGGGGTACAATGTACCCCTTACCAATTCACATAGGGGGGGCAGGATCTGGGGGTCCCCTTTGTTAAAGAGGTCTTCCAGATTCCGATAAGTCCCCCGCCCGCAGACCCCCACAACCACCGGGCAAGGGTTGTGGGGATGAGGCCCTTGTCCCCATCAACATGGGGACATGGTGCTTTGAGGGGTCACAGAGCCCAAAGCATCCTCCCCATGTTGAGGGCATGTGGCCTGGTGCGGTTCAGGAGGGGGGGACGCTCTCTCGTCCCCCCTCTTTTCCTGCGGCTTGCCAGGTTGCGTGCTCGGATAAAGGGTCTGGTATGGATTTTTGGGGGGAACTCCACGCCATTTTTTTTTATTTTGCGTGGAGTTCCCCTTAAAGTCCATACCAGACCTGAAGGGTCTGATATGGATATTTGGGGGGAACCCCACGTAATTTTTTTTTAATTTGACGCAGGGCTCCCCTTAATATCCATACCAGACCTGAAGGGCCTGGTAATTGAATTTGGGGGGACCCCCACGCATTTTTTTTTTATCAATGACTTTTCTCTGTATTGCCGGGAGCTGACAATTCATTATAGCCGCGAATGCTTTTAAATTACCTTTTTTCCTTCAGAAATGACATTTTGTGCAGGGACAGTTCTAAGCACGGGAAACAAGCGCTGCTTTACAGGCATACTATACACACCCCCTAGGTACGAAATTTAAAGGAATATTTCACTTATATTGTTTCACTTTAAGCATTATTAGAATCACTGCTCCCGAAAAAACGGCCGTATTTAAAACTTTTTTTTGCATTGATACATGTCCCCTGGGGCAGGACCCGGGTCCCCAAACACTTTTTATGACAATAACTTGCATATAAGCCTTTAAAATTAGCACTTTAGATTTCTCCCATAGACTTTTACAGGGTGTTCCGCGGCTTTTCGAATTTGACCGCGAACACCCAAAATTGTTCGCTGTTAGGTGAACGGGCGAACAGGCAAATGTTCGAGTCGAACATGAGTTCGACTTGAACTCGAAGCTCATCCCTAATTTCAGCTATCCCTGGCCCTGGAGGTTCTCATTAGACCAAAAGAGGCCTGGGACCTTGCTACTCTAAAGACTACAGTGTATGTATCACATACAATGCAGTCAATCAACCAGGAGATGGGTGACTGGCAGGGGTGATGGTTCCTCTGGTAGTGGAGGGGACTAAGTGCTTAACACCTCCACTAACGGTCAGTTCCCCAATTTTTGGGGACTGGACCTATGGCACAGAGTGTCTAGGGACACAGCCTGGAGTCATGGAAGAGAGAATGTAGGGGAGGCCTGCTGCAGAAAAACTCTGATTCTTGGTAGTGTACAGCCCTGATCAACCATGTGCATGAACCCTTGCTTAGCGTAAATTTCCCACCGCTTTCTCCATGCCTGGATAGCTGCATGTCCTACATAAAGCCTGCTGTACAAGTGAATGGCTGTAAGCAGCCACAGTCTTGTAAACGCTGATATTCCTTTTCATCTGTGATAACCCATGCATGCGCATATTTCTTGTATGTAAAAATTCCAAATTTGGGAAAATACATTGGATTCGCATTCATGGGTAAACACTGATGCAAAGAAGTATTGATGTTTACAAGAATACAACAAAGTGAACGTTTTACATGGCACATGCGACTCCTCTGGCTCAGGAAACTTACGCTAGCTGGCGAGTCACCTGGTTTGTGTCAATAGACGCAGACAGGGTGGCTCAGAAGTAAGCTTGCACGGTTCACCTCTTTACCCACTCTTTTACTCACCTGAGCCCTTATTTGATCCAGCCCTGTGCCCGACTGCAGCTCCTTTCTCCCCTCATTTCATGGTCTCACTGCTTTGTTGAGGCAGCAGGAGCCAATTGCTCCCTCTGCTGTCAATCAAAGGCAGTGACTAGGGCGAGCCAGAATCATGCTGTTTGTGTCTATAGACACAGACAGCGATGCTAGGGAGTCAGCCTGCACAAGTCCACCTTAGCATTTGCAGTGGCAAGGCAGTGTAGGACTGGCCAGAAGAGGGATTACTTTGACGCAGTTGGTCAGCTTAAACATGTATTGCAATATATGTAAACTAAATATCCCTGTTTTTCATCCCATAGTTTGCTGGGAAGGGTGTAGCAGTGTTCAGAGGGTCCATACAGAATTTGTAGTGTTAATGTGTTGACACACCTTTAGCACCTGATAGTTCAAATACATGTACAAGCTATTGGGATTTGGGTACAGGTATATCTTTTCTCTGTTGTAAGACAGGTCAGTATTCAGATCTGAACCTAGTAGCTCTCCCCCACCTTGGGTCTTTATGCCCCATGTTGGCATGGTGTCCACCTTAGCATTTGAGCACAGGTATATCTTTTCTCTCTCTTTTCTCAGCCTGCAAAAGTGCCCCCCCCTGGAAAGCATCATTCTATGGGGGCACTTGCCTAAGAGGAGGAGCCTGAAGCGGTGGTGGGGGACCCCAGAAGAGGAGGATCAGGGCTTCTTTGTGCAAAACCATTGCACAGTGTAGGTAAGTATGACATGTTTGTTATTTTACTTAAAAAAAACAAAGGTTTAATGTTACTTTAACTTCAGCTACATCAGCACAATTTATGATGAATGGCAATTAATTGTAAAATGCATATTTACTGTTGCAGAATTTCCAAAGTTCAGCTTGTAAGCAATGTCAGCTCTTTATAATTCTATACATACAGAAATTAATTTCTTAGTTTGACTGTGAGCTTTTGACATAGAAAGGTCAGCTTGCGCAGACTAGTACTAAAAGTTTTGCAAACAATTATAAACAATGACACTGCAGTAACTTGACTATACAATGCCTCACTCTGCTGACAAAAGGGAAGCTCTCAAAATTTAAACAGAAAAAAACAGCGCAAAGGCTAATAGTAAAGTATGTTTAAAAACAGTGTTTATTGTAAAAAACAAATACAGTAGTACCTTGGATTATGAGCATAATTTGTTCCAGATGCATGCTTGTAATCCAAAGCACTCATATATCAAAGCGAGTTTCCCCATAGGAAACAATGGAAACTCAGATAATTTGTTCCAGTGTCACTGCTAGTGTATGCAGTACCGCATGTGGCCAGGGGTGGGGGCGCCGGAGACGCCAAGCAGCATTGGACTTTTTCTGTGTAGCTCAGCTGTCTATTGTTTAGTACCTGGGTGGGTACCCGTGACCTATACACCAATTTATCACTGTCATTTGTGCTTAGTCTGTGAGTTATTGTGCTACGGCATTTTTTACATTGTTTTATATTATTTATTATTACATTAATCCTCCTGGGTTCTCTGATTTTCACCTTTTTTTGGGGTATTTGAGATGTGCGCCCTCTGGAGTGTTTTTACTTTTAGTTAAGCTCCCAAATGTACCTGGAGTCAGATATTATGTCACTTTAGACATTAAGGTTCTAAAAAACAAGGATCGCTTTTCAGATTACAGTTTAGAACTGGTTTACAGACGATACTGCTGCCTCCTGAATGCCTGTGTTTCAGTTCCAGGGGGACTTTACTATGAAATACTTCACTGCAACTACCATAGCTGTGTTTTACAAATGGTTGTCAAATGTGTATCATAGTACATCTCAGACCTCTAAGTCAAGTGGGGTCTCTATTATTCTGTCAAAACAGTAACTATGGAAGGAATCTAGAATAATTAGGGATGAAGGAGGGCGTCTCCTTATTGTCAAAAGAACCTTGGGCCACCTAATTTTATATTAGTGAATATGTATCTACCAAATGAAGATCAGGTTACTTCTTTGGAGGCCTATCTGCAGTTGGTTCTTCAACATAGGGAGGGAATCCTGGTGAAAGGAGGAGATCTTACTATGGCCTTGGATCCTATCTTAGATTCATCAAAAGGTTCCTCTGTTCTATCATACGTAAAATTACAAAAAGTGAAGAAACTCCTAAAAGACTTACAATTGATAGATAGTTGGGGGACTATCTATGGACAGGAAAGGGACTATACATTTTTCTCGGTAAAACATAAGACATACACCAGAATTGACTATATTTTTGTATCTCAAAACATAGTTACATCCTGGTTAGATGCTTCCATTGGATCATTTACTTTGTCGGACCATGCCCCGACAAACTGTATGGTAGAAATGAGGGAGTCAGACTCCAGAGAATGGCACTGGAAGATTAATGAGACCCTTTTAAAAGAAACTGAATATGAGGTAAAATTAGGCCAGGAATTGGACTTCTTTTTTTCAACGAACGACACAGGGGAAGTAACTCCCTTCTGTTTGTGGGAAGCACGTAAGTGCGTTATGAGCGGTACTCTTATCTCTATGGGGGCACACAAGAAACGGATGCTCAATGAACAGATCGACTCGTTGCTTAAATGTATTGGTATGTTGGAAATGGTACATAAAAAATCTCAGGCACAACTAATAGAGGAGGAATTATCAGGCCTACGTGAGGAGCTAAATCTGATGTAGGCGGACATTTTATGAGTTTGGGAACAAGCCGAGTAGGATGTTAGCAAATGCCCTTAGAGAAACCAGTGCACGTAATCATATTGCACGTATCAAAACGCAGGGAGAGGAAATGGCTAGCTCCTCACAAAAAATTGCACAGGCCTTTAACCACTTTCCGACTGCCTCCTATACTTATACGTCGGCAGAATGGCACGTACAGGCACATCCACGTACCTGTACATCCCCTTTAAAGTGGTTGTAAACCCACTAATCGTTTTTTTTTTTGAGCCAACCTGCAAGAGAAAGGCATAATGAGCTAGTATGACTAGCATACTAGCTCATTATGTACCACTTACCTTAGATTGGGGCCCCCGAAGCAGTCCGCGTCCCTCACTCCAGACGCAGCCATCACTGCGGCGATAGCCGGAATGTTACTTCCGGGTATCGCCGCACCAGCCAATCACAGCGCCGCTCCGGCCCTGTGATTGGCCGGAGCGGCGAAGACGTGACTCCGCGCATGCGCGCTGGAGCCGTCACATTCGGCTACGCCCAGCGATTGCTGGGAAGTAGCCGATTTTGTGAATAGGATTAACCCCATGAATGCGCCGTTGTCTACGGCGCGCATGCGCCATAGACAGCGGCGCCTGTCATTTTTAGTAAATATCTCCTAAACCGTGTAGGTTTAGGAGATATTTCTTGCACCTACAGGTAAGCCTTAATCTAGGCTTACCTGTAGGTGCAATTTGAAAAAGTGGGTTTACAACCACTTTAACTGCTTTACGTGGGGGTCGCGCTCGCGACCCTGCTGCCCTCCCCGTGAGTCGGACCGCGGGTCCCGCGGACTCGATAGCCGCAGGGATCCCCGCGATCGTCTCACGGAGGTATAGAGCAGGGAGATGCTTGTGTAAACAAGCATCTCCCTGCTCTGACTAGTGACAATGACATGGATCTCGGCTCCGTGTACTCGGATCGGAGATCTGTGTCATGTGACACAGAGCCCATCCCCCCTACAGTTAGAAACACAATGCAGGGAACACTTAACCCCTACAGCGCCACCTAGTGGTTACCCCTTCACTGCCAGTGTCATTTTTACAGTAATCAGTGCATTTTTAGAGCACTGATCGCTGTAAAAATGACAATGGTTCCAAAAATTTGTCAAATATGTCCGATGTGTCCGCCATAATGTCGCAGTCACGAAAAAAATCACTGATCGCCGCCATTACTAGTAAAAAAATAAAATTTATAAAAATGCCATAAAACTATCCCCTATTTTGTAAACGCTATAACTTTTGCGCAAACCAATCAATAAACGCTGATTGCGATTTTTTTTTTACCAAAAATATGTAGAAGAATACGTATCGGCCTAAACTGAGGAATTTTTTTTTTTTTATATATTTTTGGGGGATATTTATTATAGCAAAAAGTAAAAAATGTTGCATTTTTTTCAAAATTGTCGCTCTATTTTTGTTTATAGCGCAAAAAATAAAAACCACAGAGGTGATCAAATACCACCAAAGGAAAGCTCTATTTGTGGGAAAAAAAGAACGTCAATTTTGTTTGGGAGCCACGTCGCACGACCGCGCAATTGTCAGTTAAAGCAACGCAGTGCCGAATCGCAAAAAGGGGCCTGGTCTTTAACCAGCCAAAATGGTCCGAGGGCTTAAGTGGTTAAGGAGTACTATGAGAGTCTATATCTATAGGGGAAATCTGTTTCCGAAAGTACACAAAAGAAATGGGAGGTGACTATGGAATATATCCAAATGTCAGGTATGCCAGGGTGACCGAGGAGATAGCTCAGGATCTGGATGGATGTACCAATTACAACGGAGGAGTTTTTGAGAGCATTAAAACTTCTGAACCTGGTCAAGGCAACAGGCCCAGATAGGTATACTTTGTCTTATTATAAGTCTTTTGCAGAAAAATTGGCTCCGAGATTCATAGCAGCTTTTAACTCACTATGCAAGGGGCAGGAAATACCGACATAAAAACATTATTAGCACACATAACAGTAATCCCAAAAGAAGGGAAAGATCCCTCACAATGTTCTAGTTACCATCCAATCTCCCTGTTGAATGTAGAACTTAAAGTTTTTACAAAGATTCTTGCCACCAGACTAGCAGACCATATCCCCTTCTTGATACATCCAGATCAAGTGGGGTTTACTTCCGGTAGCCGGTAGGGAGGGGAGAGAGAACACGCAGCGGGTAGTGAGTGCTATTCATTTTTCACAAAGTCATCAGGAACCATTAGTACTTACTGTATATCCGCAGATGCGTAAAAAGCTTTTGATAGGGTGGATTGGTTTTTTCTTAAGGCTATTCTACAACATAGGTTTGGGGGGGTGGGATGTTGAGCTGGTTTACACTGTGGCCCTCTAACTATATGAATGAGGCCTTAGGTCCCTTTCACATTTGTGAATGGGGTTGTTAATGATTATATACGAGGGTGGAAGTCCTACCGAAAACAATTGGAGGCTGGCAGATGCTGCAAATTATTGGCTCTGGACACAGACAATTGGCATCCACGGATGATCATATGCAGGTTATTGCTTCATGAGTGATTACATGCGAACGGCCACAAAGAGTTGCCGAAGCTGTATTTCTCACATTCTTTTCAATGAGGAATCCTCCTGCTACTGTTCGCAGGGAACTCCCGCTGAGCCTCCCACATATAATTGCTTACCATCACAAGTATGAATGGAACCTTAAAGCAGAGTTCCACTCATTATGAGTTTATTAAAAGTAAACGGCTACAAAAAGTGGAGCTGCTGACTTTTAATAAACACACACTCGCCTGTCCCATGGTCCAGCAATGCGGCCGCCCAAACTCTCGCTTCTCTCCCTCGCCTTTCCGCGGCGCCGGCATTGCAAGTGTGGGCACCCGGCTGTCACAGCCAGGTGTGCACTACGCAAGTGTAAGTCACGCAGCGGCTCCCCATTGGTTGGGCAATCTTCTGGGACCTGTGACGTGTCCCAGAAGATTGCAAGGAGGGAGGGGGAGAGGAGAACTTCTGCTTGAGCCGTCTAGGTGGCCCAAGTGGAAGTGAGAGCAGATACCTGCCCCCCCCCAAAAAAAAAAACCCAACATGGCATGTTTGGGGGGAGGAGTGCTTAAAGCGGAAATTTCTCTTTTGGGTGGAGCTCCACTTTACAGAGTACCTGAACTGTGGAAGCTATGCTCAAAATAGCATGCAGAGGGCAAGGGCCTAATCATCATGTTCTAGGGCCCCTGAAGCTACAGGAGTAGCATTCATTCATTGATGAATACAGACCAGAACTGAGAAGTCAAACTTTTTTTTATTTTATCACGGGGACTAATAGAAATAATTATTTTAAAACAAAAGCTAAACCTTTATCTGTTGGCTCAAAAGGAGAATACAAAATGTTACTATGCAGTATATCCTATCTACCTTACTCAAAAAAAAAGCAGAAAAGCAGAAATTATGTTTACAACCACTATGCATTGCCTTTCAACTAGAAAACTAACCTAATCTTTTTTTTTACTTAGTTATGGATAGAGCAGGTAAGGGTTGGGACCTCTGTCAGGATTTTATTGCTGTCTGTGTCCTTGTTCAGAGGTTTTCCTTTACAATTGCCAAAAATCCTTCGGCCTGAGACAAGGATTATCAATAATCTGAAAACTGAGAGTGCAAAATAAATCCACAAAATGAAACAAGATGAACTTCCTTACAGTGCTATAAAATCAGGTTGACATATGTATCAGTTTGTAGAGCAGTCAAATGCTCATCTCCACAACACCTCCATTCAGCATTTTCTTTGACCTGAAAAATCCGATTTTACCATTTTGCATTACAGCATAAGACAAGAAAGAAAAATATGTGTGCCCTAATAATAGAATTTAAAATTCACATGCTTAACAAAACAAGCTTCTATTTGTAAAGTCCAAGTAGATGGTTTTAACGTAGACAAATTAAAGCATAATGTTCAGAATATGCACACAACTCCTCAGTGCTTTATTTTTGTTCCTGCTCTGTTAGAAAAAAAATTCAGGCATTATATATGTAGCGGGGTCTCCCTTAAGGCCCCGGGACTACGTTACCCAATACCCCGTTCGGCACCCAGAGTGCAGTTGGCCACCGCAGAGACTCATAGGAGGGGTTATTTAAGAAGGAGGGGAGGTGGAGCTCGGCCTCTTTTGGGACACCGCGCTACAAGCAACAGCTTCTTCCTGTGCGGATCTGCTGCAGCACAGGGCCTGAAGCCTGGGGCCTTGTGCAACCTCCAAAGAGCCTTCCACCCCACTGCAGAGCCCGGGTGGCATCTGACTTTGTCGAGTGAGGACATCAGTTGGATCGGGGACCCGATCGTTGCGGACGCTGTGTGCGGATACACAGCAGGTGGATGTCCCGGACTGGGATCGCGTCCGGAGTGGTGAGCGGGCACTTGCCCGAAACCAATAGACTGTACTGAGTTCAGGCCTATAGGCTGCGTTGGCCCACCGTTTTTGTGTTGGTTGTTCTACTGGGGACCGGTAGCAGGACAGAGTTAAAGTGTCCCCCCCCCCATTATAGTGTTCCAAGTGACTATCACCTGTGTGGATTACAAATACTACTCATCAAGTGCACCACCGAAAGTTGCATGCGAAGAAATCCCCAGGGGAAGGACGGAGATTTCTTAAATGTCAGGCCTGACTAGGGAGGAGTGATAGAGGATTGTTTAATGCGCCATAGGGAGCGTACACCATAATAGCTGCGCGCGGTGGGTTACCGCGTGGGGCCATTGTTGTGTACTACACTTACTGCTGCAGGGCTCTATGAGCAAGTTGTATGTGTTCTGTTCTGCTTATGCCCATTTGATGAAAGTAAAATTGTTCTATTTAACCTTTCACATCAGTGTGTTGTCTTACTGCAAGGAGGTTACCCCTTGCAATACTACTGTTTATGACAAAAGTTAACCCTGGACTAACTGTGCCAGAGTGGGTCGAGTAAGATTGCCGGGGGTTGGCGGTGCTGTATACAGGGCCCGAAATCAAACCAGCGGCTCTCTTAACTGGGGGTAGCGCTACATATAGTTTTACATTTTTACAGCTTGGACCAATATAACTATGTACTGTGTATATCATACCTGGCTGATGCCTCTAGAAGCTGGAAATCACGGAAGTAGACACTACTCCAGTTATCTCCACTTGCTTCCGGGTCCCGTGCTGAGCAGCGGGTCTGCTGCATTGTAAACACAGGAAGTTGCCCATTTTGAATGGGCATCATTTAGAGAATGCTTTACATTTTCTGGATGAATGCACACCATTCTCTGATTGAATGAAGTGGAGATATCACTGGCTAAGAGCAAAGAGCTTGCCTGTAGTTTTGCATCTCAGCCCCCAGAGGGTAGGGACAGAAACTACAAAACAGTGAACGGAAGAGGGAACAAGTGGGGTTATTGTAAAATACTTTCATAATTTGTGTCTTTTGATGGTATTCAAATGATTTGAAATCACAATTTACAAAGTGTACCCTTCATGTATACAGGGAATATTTTCTGGTTAAAAAATATGTGCACTGTAGAGTAACTGTGTTTAACAGGTGAAGCAAAGGCAACATATGTTTTGTCTACTGTTACATAGTTGACTTCTAGAGCAAATCCTGCTATCAATCTGTCCATATGCCACTTAAAAAGAGAAATTTGATGTAATTATTAAGGATTTTTTTCCTAATATTATCTAACTGTGTGAGACTTGCTACAGCTCCAGATGTCCATAAAACGTGCCTTGGCGTGATATTGATTCGAGACAAATGTTAGGTATCTTCAGACTATACATGTCTTTTTTACAAAATTGGAAACTATTATATATGAAAAGTAAGTTTCCATTAAAAAATATAAAATTTTCCATTCTATGTTTAGATTATGCTTTTTGATCTATACAACTTTACATAGTTACATAGTTACATAGTAGGTGAGGTTGAAAAAAAGACACAAGTCCATCAAGTCCAACCTATGTGTGTGATTATATGTCAGTATTACATTGTATATCCCTGTATGTTGCGGTCGTTCAGGTGCTTATCTAATAGTTTCTTGAAACCATCAATGCCCCCTGCTGAGACCACCACCTATGGAAGGGAATACCACATCCTTGCCGCTCTTACAGTAAAGAACCCTCTACGTAGTTTAAGGTTAAACCTCTTTTCTTCTAATTTTAATGACTTGCCACGTGTCTTATTAAACTCCTTTCCGCAAAAAAGTTTTATCCCTATTGTGGGGTCACCAGTATGGTATTTTTAAATTGAAATCATATCCCCTCTCAAGCCTCTCTTCTCCAGAGAGAATAAGTTCGGTGCTCGCAACCTTTCCTCATAACTAATATCCTCCAGACCCTTTATTAGCTTTGTTGCCCTTCTTTGTACTCTCTCCATTTCCAGTACATCCTTCCTGAGGATGTACTGGAAAGTGTGTATCTACTGTATAACCCATGCAGCTGTGCAACCTGTACCATCTCTTTGTATAGCCATTATATAGATAGGTTGTTGGTTATATTTAGGCTGGGTTCACACTATGTGCGGAACGTCTCGCAGTCGCTCACCGTTTCAGGTCCAAATTCGGTCCGAACTTTTGCCTGAATTTGGACCTTAACAAAGCCAAAGATGCACAGGACCCTTCTGCTGTGCGCTCTGTGGCGCTCCGGAGATGTGTGAACCGGCTCTATTGAGAGTCGGCCACACTCTATCATGCGAAGTGGATGCGGTGAAACCCACATTCAATTAAAAGTGTGAACCCAGCCTTATGCCCCATACACACGATCGTTTTTCATGCTGTTAAAAATGCCATTTTTAAAAATGGGCAATAAAACCGATCGTGTGTATGCTCCAGAGCATTTTTAACGACGTGAAAAACGGCCATTAAAAATTTCGAACGTGCTCTATTTTTTCACGTCGTTTTTTTTAACGACGTGAAAAACGATAGTGTGTATGCTTTAACGACGTGAAAAAAAACGCGCATGCTCAGAATCAAGTATGAGACGGGAGCGCTCGTTCTGGTAAAACTAGCGTTCGTAATGGAGATAGCACATTCATCACACAGTAACGGACTGAAAAGCACGAGGCTGAAAAGCGCGAATCGTCGCTCAACAAACTTTACTAACATGAAGGGTGGCGCCATTCGAACGGAACTTCCCCTTTATAGTGCCGTCGTACGTGTTGTACGTCACTGCGCTTTGCTCGAGCGGTTTTTTTAATGATCGTGTGTACGCAAGACAGGCTTGAGAGGAAACATGAAAAAAAACGACAAGAAAAACGTCGGTTTAAAAAATGGCATGGAAAATGATCGTGTGTATGGGGCATAAAGCAATGTGCTGCAGCCAAATGTCATTTTGTTAAATATTTCTTAACAGGCTTTGCATCATGTTGAACTGCGCTAGCTGTTTAGCTGGATGGACCCACTCAGGAAGTTTGATCAGCTCCAGTGTATAACCCATGGACAGTTATATACTTGCATGTGTTGCAGAACGGAGATGTCGGAATCATGTACCTTATGGTGTTTAGCCTACCAGTATACCAACCTTTTAAACCATCATTCTGCAACTTGCACCAGGGTTGTGTTGGAGTTATGGGGTTCGTGGGTGTAGCCTCTTAGCACTGAGGTGACCTATCCAGACTAGGCTAGATGGAGAGGTGGATCTCTGGTTTGGATTGTGTCTTGGATGAGTGGGAAAAATGTTTTTTTTTTTTTTTTTGCAGATAGCCCTCTATAGTACAAGGTCCATTGTCATACTATATTAAAGTGTATCTAAACCCAAAATCAAAAATATAATATGTTTCAGCTTACTAGGCACCTTGGTGTGGTGGCTGCATTCATTTTCTTTTTTTTTTTCCCTTTAAGCCTCTTTTGCTTTATTTTCTATGGTATTCCTGCAAATAACCCACTTCCTGTGCCTGGGTGGCTGTGTCATGTCTCACTGGTCTATGGAGGCAGCTGTAGTTGACAACTCAAGCTGCTCTCCTGATATGGACTGCAAGCATGTCCATATCTCCTCATCTCCATTACATGGGGGGGGGGGGGGCAGCAGGACAGGGCAGAGCGTTCAGTAGTTTACAGATTATAGTTAGGAAGGAAGATGATATTCTGTGCAACTAATGCAATCATTACATCTAAGACCTATAAGTTTCAATATATTTTACTTTTGCTCTTGGGTTTAGTTAACTTTTAAAGATATTGTAGAAAGAAGAATGCATCACTATTTTTACTTTTTAAAAATGGTTTATTGGTCATTGGGTAACAGAACAGCCAGTGTTTGAGGGTTCTAGAGACCCTCTTTATCGTGGCTTACAAAACATTTTTGAACTGTGGAGACTTTTGGACAAATAATTGATATAATGTAATTTAAATCACTTCGGAGGTATATAGCCTGCCTTGGTCACTGATCTAGCATCCTCTGATAAAACTTTGTCTATCCAGATTAGTTCTAATTGTAGTGATATATATATAGTGTCCACAGTAGGGATGAGCTTTGAGTTTGAGTCGAACTCATATTCGACTCGAACATTGCCTGTTCGCCCGTTCGCCGAACAGTGAAAAAATTGGGGTGTTCGCGGCAAATTCGAAAAGTCTATGGGAGAAATCTAAAGTGCTAATTATAAAGGCTTATATGCAAGTTATTGTCCTAAAAAGTGTTTGGGGACCCGGGTCCTGCCCCAGGGGACATGTATCAATGCAAAAATAAGTTTTAAAAACGGCAGTTTTTTCGGGAGAAGTGATTTTAATAATGCTTAAAATGAAAAAATAAAAGTGAAATATTCCTTTAAATTTCGTACCTGGGGGGTGTGTATGATATGCATGTAAAGTGGCGCATGTTTCCCGTGCTCAGAACTGTCCCTGCATAAATATTAATTTTTGAAGGAAAAAAGTCATTTAAAACTCACTCGCGGCTATTAATGAATTGTCGGCTCCCGGCAATACATACAAAAGTCATTGATAAAAATAAAAAAAAAGCGTGGGGGTCCCCCAGAATTCAATTACCAGGCCCTTCAGGTCTGGTCTAGATATTAAGGGGAACCCCGCCGCAAATTTAAAAAAAAAATGCGTGCGGTTCCCCCAAATATCCATACCAGGCCCTTCAGATCTGGCATGGATTTTAAGGGGAACTCCACCCCAAATTAAAAAAAAAATGGCGTGGAGTCCCCCCAAAAATCCATACCAGACCCTTATCCGAGCATGCAACCTGGCAGGCCGCAGGAAAAGAGGGGGGGAACGAGAGAGCGACCCCCCCTCCTGAACCGTACCAGGCCACATGCCCTCAACATGGGGAGGATGTCCCCATGTTGATGGGGACAAGGGCCTCATCCCCACAACCCTTGCCCGGTGGTTGTGGGGGTCTGCGGGCGGGGGGCTTATCGGAATCTGGAAGACCCCTTTAACAAAGGGGACCCCCAGATCCCGGCCCCCCCCTATGTGAATTGGTAAGGGGTACATTGTACCCCTACCATTTCACGAAGAAAGTGTCAAAAAATGTAAAAAAACCCACACAAACACCCTGGAAAAGTCCTTTATTAAAAAAATAAAAATTTAATAAAAAAAAAACATTCCAGCGGTGAAATCCAGTGTCCCGCGGCGATCTGATGTCCAGCGCTGTCCGTCATTGGCTGAGCCTGAGCGGACCTGATGGGGAAATTCCTCTGCAGTCTATTACATGTATAGACCCGCCCCTTCTAAAGTTCCCCATCAGGTCCGCTCAGCCAATGACTCGGTGTAAGGCTGAGGACCTGATGCGGAACATGAGAAGGGGCGGGTCTATACATGAATTACACAGTGAAGGAAATTCCCCATCAGGCCCGCCCCCTCGGTATGTCAGACCGCGCCTACGTCATTGGCCTGAGCGGACCTGATGGGGAACTTCCTTCACTGTGTAAATTTAAATTACACAGTGAAGGAAGTTCCCCGCTCAGGCCAATGACGTAGGCGGGGTCTGACATACCGAGGGGGCGGACCTGATGGGGAACTTCCTTCACTGTGTAATACATGTATAGACCCGCCCCTTCTCATGTTCCGCATCAGGTCCTCAGCCTTACACCTAGTCATTGGCTGAGCGGACCTGATGGGGAACTTTAGAAGGGGCGGGTCTATACATGTAATAGACTGCTCAGGCTCAGCCAATGACGGACAGCGTTGGACATCGGATCGCCCCGGGACACTGGATTTCACCGCTGGAATGTTTTTTTTTTATTTAATTTTTTCTTAATAAAGGACTTTTCCAAGGTGTTTGTGTGTTTTTTTTTTACATTTTTTGACACTTTCTTTGTGAAATGGTAGGGGTACAATGTACCCCTTACCAATTCACATAGGGGGGGGGCGGGATCTGGGGGTCCCCTTTGTTAAAGGGGACTTCCAGATTCCGATAAGCCCCCCTCCCGCAGACCCCCACAACCACCGGGCAAGGGTTGTGGGGATGAGGCCCTTGTCCCCATTAACATGGAGACATCCTCCCCATGTTGAGGGCATGTGGCCTGGTACGGTTCAGGAGGGGAGGGGGCCGCTCTCGCATCCCCCTCTTTTCCTGCGGCCTGCCAGGTTGCGTGCTCGGATAAGGGTCTGGTATGGATTTTTGGGGGGACTCCACGCCATTTTTTTTTTAATTTAGGGTGGAGTTCCCCTTAAAATCCATGCCAGATCTGAAGGGCCTGGTATGGATATTTGGGGGAACTGCACGCATTTTTTTTTTAAATTTGCGGCGGGGTTCCTCTTAATATCTATACCAGACCTGAAGGGCCTGGTAATTGAATTCTGGGGGACCCCCACGCTTTTTTTTTTTTTTTTATCAATGACTTTTGTATGTATTGCCGGGAGCCGACAATTCATTAATAGCCGCAAGTGAGTTTTAAATGACTTTTTTTCCTTCAAAAATGACATTTTATGCAGGGACAGTTCTGAGCACGGGAAAAATGCGCCACTTTACATGCATATCATACACACCCCCTAGGTACGAAATTTAAAGGAATATTTCACTTTTATTTTTTCATTTTAAGCATTATTAAAATCACTGCTCCCGAAAAAACTGCAGTTTTTAAAACTTCTTTTTGCATTGATACATGTCCCCTGGGGCAGGACCCAGGTCCCCAAACACTTTTTAGGACAATAACTTGCATATAAGCCTTTATAATTAGCACTTTAGATTTCGAACATTCAAGTCCATTGTATTTAATAGGGTTCTAACGTTCACGCAAACATTCTGTCTGTTCGCAGGTTCTGGTGCGAATCGAACAGGGGGGTGTTAGGCTCATCCCTGGTCCACAGTAGATAATTGATGTTTAAGTATTAGTATGATGATATAAGTTATGTTTCCGCAGCATCACCCAAGTTCATTCCTACAGAATATATCTAGAGTAGACTGAATATCAGCTTATATGGCCTATCTACTGAATGACTGAGCAATTTGATTGGCTGTCTTTGATCTACACTCTGTCATTCAGGATGACAGAGAATGACCCCCTACCTAGCCGGAGACGACCACAGCCATCATTTGCATTCTTGCATAATAACATCAACAAGCTCTCTTTTGACACATGCAATTAGATTACAGATACGAAAGGTGGCCTGAACACCGTTTTGATACGTAAAAATAGACTCGTCCTGGATTCTTGCATATTGACATAAACAAGTCCCCTTGATATGTGTAGTAAATCCTGTTTGGCCCCTTTGGTCAACAAACACCCTTTGAAATGTCAGTGTTCAATTCAGTTAACAGGCCACCTCACACACCTAGGTAGGCTTGCATAAGATTAGCACATCAGTCATTATCTGTCCCCTCTAATATGTGTAGTAAACCTTGTTTGGCCACTAACCCCTTTGATCAACAAACACCCTTTGATATGTGTAATCTTGAATGGCTGTATGGAACACATATATATTGTGCCATACATATAACACAATATATAATACATACACCTATATAATATTACATATATATATTATTATATATAATATTACAACACTAATGAAGGGGGTTCTCTAGAATCCTTGAAAAACACTGTGACCAATAAACCTTTTCTGGACTAAAAATACTCATATGGTACTCGTCTTTCTACAACCTATCATTATCCAGTTGGTCAAGTAATAAAGGGAAAATCCTTAGGTGTCTGGTTTTATGAGAAAAACAAAAATGGGTTTACATGGTGTAGTTCCGTACTGCTGGAAAAGGCTATTTTGAACACCCTGGTTGTACACTAGATCTAAAAAGAGGCCTTACTGTGCTTGTTGGGAGGGCTGAGGATCCTATGACCTGTGTACTGTATATGGCCTTTTGTTTGCTTCAGAACATCGGTATAAAACAAAAGCAGTCTAAAGCATAATGCCACTTGTGCATTAAAATTTGAGAAAGTCCCACTATATGTTTGTGTTTAAATTCATACCTTAAAAAAAATAATATATATATATTGTGAGGGGGTTAGCTCGGCAGCGGGTGTGTGTGACCCCCTGGATGGGCTCCCCACACAAAAACAGGCCCAGCAGACGGAGGTTGTGGTTTTCAAGATCAAAAGGGTGCGGTTTATTTCTCTATTTACAGTGACAAAAACAAAGCAAAGCAAAAAGAAACATAAACAAAATAAACCCTGGTCAGCTTGACCTCTGACTAAACATGCAGGTTTCCTAAACTAACAACTGGGATCAGCCTGGTGCCGTCCTAGTCCCTAAGTCCCTGGTTTAGTAAATGTCCAAACAAATAGCCACACAGGCTTTGTCTCACCGCACAGGGGTTCACTCTCCCTAGACAGTCCACACAGGTCTGGTTCCAGGCATGAGCAAACACCTAATGAAGCTGGGAGTTTTTATAGAGGCCTTAAACGAGCTGACAAGCTTCAGCTGGTCTCATCAACTCCCTGCCTGCACGACGCCCAGCACTCTCCCTAGAGGTATGAATCATCCATGAGCCCACTAGCCTCAGCTGGGCTTCATCAACTCTCTCCCTAGTTGTATAAGTCGGCATAAAGCCTGAATCTGTGAGAAATATACCTACCCCCCTGGATGCAACCAGGTGACTTTACCTTCCTGCTGTCACATACCCCCCCTCTTGTTTTAACCTTGGGGTTGGAACACCAGCAATCAGGCATTCATGTACTCGAGACAAAGCATCCACATTCCCCATTTGAACGCCAGGGCGATGCTTTACTGTGAAGTTGAATTCCTGTAGGGCCAGGAACCACCTATTTACTCTTCTATTTGTCTCCTTGTTTTGAGCCATCCACTTTAACGGAGCGTGATCCGTAACCATGTCAAAGTGCCTACCTAGCAGATAGTACCGAAGGGAATCTAGAGCCCACTTCACCGCTAAACACTCCTTTTCAACCGTGGCGTAATTTACCTCATGGGACTTCAACTTCCTGCTGAGGTAAATGACTGGGTGCTCTTCCCCGTTCCAGACCTGGGACAATACTGCTCCTAACCCCACATCTGACGCATCACTTTGTACGACAAAGTCTTTAGAGAAGTCGGGTGAGTACAACACTGGCTGGCTACATAAGGCTTGTTTCAAGAATTGGAATGCTGCCTCAGCCTCGGGGGTCCATTTAATCATGACCGACCCTTTCCCTTTCGTCAGGTTGGTTAGGGGCACAGCCTTAGAAGCAAAGTGGGGAATGAAGCGCCGATAATAACCCGCGATTCCCAGAAAGGCTCGTACCTGCTTCTTGCTGTTGGGACGTGGCCAACTCTGGATGGCCTCGACTTTGTTGAGTTGGGGTTTTATTACTCCCCTGCCAATGGTGTACCCAAGATATTTGGCCTCCTCCTGCCCAATGGTACACTTCTTGGGGTTAGCCGTAAACCCTGCTTCCCGGATAGAGTCTAGGACTGCTTGCACTTTTGGCAGATGTGAGGCCCAATCTGTGCTATGGACAATTACGTCATCCAGGTAAGCCGCAGCATACTTCCGATGGGGCCTCAGTATCTGGTCCATTTTCCGCTGGAATGTGGCTGGCGCATTCTGTAACCCGAACGGCATTCTCTTATATTGGAACGCCCCGTCTGGGGTTACAAATGCGGTTTTCTCTTTGGCCGACTTGGCCAGGGGAATTTGCCAATACCCTTTTGTGAGGTCAAGAGTCGTCATGTATCGGGCTGTTCCCAGCCGGTCGATCAACTCATCTATACGTGGCATGGGGTAGGTGTCAAATTTTGTAACTTTGTTCAACTGACGAAAATCGTTACAAAATCGCCAGCTCCCATCCGGTTTAGGCACCAACACAATGGGACTAGACCAATCACTTTGGGACTCCTCTATCACCCCTAAGTTCAGCATTTTCTGTACTTCCTCCCGTATTGCCTCCCGTCGGGCCTCTGGGATCCGATAGGGTTTTAACTTCACCCTTTCACCGGGCGGGGTAATAATATCATGCTCTACCCCAGATGTTTGTCCCGGCAGCTCAGAGAACACCTCCTTGTTGCGAAGCACAAACTCCTTAACCTCCTGTTGTTGGGGTTGTGACAAGGTGGCTGCTATTCCAACCTCCGGAATCACGCAACCAGTTTGAGCTGGTGACCAAGTTTCTGCGACTAGGGACTCTCTATCCCTCCAGGCTTTCAACAGATTAACGTGATAGATCTGTTCGGGCTTTCGCCTTCCTGGTTGTCTGACCTTGTAATTCACTTCGCTCACTTTTTCCATTATCTCGTAGGGGCCTTGCCATTTGGCAAGGAATTTACTTTCAACCGTAGGGACAAGTACCAATATCCTATCCCCCGGGGAAAAGGTACGGGTCTTGGCTCCACGGTTGTACACTCTCTGCTGTGCCAACTGCGCTTGGGCCAAATGTTCCTTCACGATGGGCATTACCTGTGCAATTCGATCTTGCATCAGGGCGACATGCTCAATCACACTCCTGTGGGGAGAACTCTCACTTTCCCAAGTTTCCTTGGCAATATCCAACAGCCCTCTTGGGTGTCTCCCATACAGTAACTCAAAGGGGGAGAATCCCGTAGAGGATTGGGGCACCTCCCTAATAGCAAACATCAAATAAGGAAGTAGACAGTCCCAATCCTTTCCATCTCTATCCACCACTTTCTTCAACATTTGTTTTAGGGTTTTGTTGAATCTTTCAACCAGCCCATCGGTTTGGGGGTGATACACAGACGTACGCAATTGCGTCACTTTGAACAATTTACACAGCTCTTTCATAACCCGGGACATAAAGGGTGTACCTTGGTCCGTAAGCAGTTCTTTACAAATACCCACCCGGCTAAAAACAAGAGATAGCTCTTTGGCTATGGTTTTGGCCGAGGTATTTCGGAGAGGGATCGCTTCTGGATAACGGGTGGCATAGTCCATTATAACTAATATGTACTGGTGCCCCCTAGCGGACTTGATTATAGGACCTACCAAATCCATTGCGATCCTCTCAAACGGGACCTCAATGATGGGTAGAGGGACCAGCGGGCTACGGAAATGTGGCATCGGGGCCGACCTCTGACACACAGGGCAGGAGGAACAATAATTTTCTATGTCCTTCATCACCCCAGGCCAATAGAATCTCTGTAATACCCTCTCTCGGGTTTTCTCTGTCCCCAGATGACCTCCAAGAATGTGCCCATGGGCCAACTCCAACACCAACTTCCTGTAAGGTTTGGGCACCACAAGCTGCTCAACGGTTTCTTCTGCCCTTTTTGCCACCCGATACAGTAGGTCCTTCTCTACGCTGAAGTATGGGTAAGTGCAGGTATTATCTGGGTTCACTAACTCGCCATCTATTTCCACTACGTTTTCCCGTGCCTTTATTAGGGCGGGGTCTTTTAACTGTTCTGTGGCAAAATTTTCCCTGTGAACCTCAAGATCAGAAAACTCCACAGACGGTAGGTTTTCGTCTGAGGAGGTGGGCTCCTCTCCAGTTTCTTGAGTCTCGCCTGCCAATACTGACAAGGGAAATTCTGGAGAGTCCTCACCACTCTCAGAGGAGTTCTGGCTATCACCTTCCTGGTACATAGGGGCACCAGTGGGGGGCTCAGGATCATCCCACAGTTCCCAGAACTTCGGAAAATCCCTTCCCACAATGGCATCATGCGGTAATTGAGATACTAACCCCACTGGATGAGAGAGGGTACCTTTGGGGGTCTTGAAACACACTGTAGTCACTGGAAACTCTCGGGTGTCCCCATGCACACAAATAACAGCTACCTTGCTATTCCCAGAGACCTCTGTTTTAACTAATTCAGCCTTTATCAGGGTCACAAGGCTACCTGAATCCAGTAATACCACAACATTTCTACCATTAATACACATTTTGCATAAATGTTTCTCAGTTCCCCGAATGGCAGTGCATGCGACTGTCGCACACAGCGACTGACGTCTGTCCGTCAGAAAGTCACATTGCATGGGTTCCTCCACAACCGGGCAATTTGCTGCAATATGTCCCGCTTGCCGGCAGCGGTAGCAAACAATCCTTTTGGCTGCCTCTTGAGCCCCCGACTTCCCAGGCTGTTCTCGCCAAACCCTGGGCAGAGCTCCCACCCTCTCACTCTCTCCACCCTCACCCCTTGGAATCATCTTATCCGCCCCTGGGGATGGTCTGGTCTTAGGGTGGAAAGTCCGAGAGTCTCTGGAAGAGGCCGTCAGGTTCTCTGCAGCCAAGTATCTCTCTACACGATCCACAAGTTTACCAGCCGTTTCTGGGTCTCCATGGCTTACCCACTTTTGAATGGCGGTAGGAAGAGCTCTCAAGAAACGATCCATCACAACACGTTCCACAATCTCCGGTGCGGACAAAGTCTCTGGCTGTAGCCACTTCCTGCTCAGGTGAATGAGATCATACATTTGAGACCTGGGGGGTTTTCCAAGCTGGAAAGTCCAGTTATGCACACGCTGAGCCCGGACAGCCAGGGTGACACCCAGCCTTGCCAATATTTCAGCTTTTAGCATCACATAGTCTTTTGCTTGGTCAGGCTCTAGGTCATAGTAAGCTTTCTGGGATTCACCAGTTAACAGAGGAGCCAGCAGTCCAGCCCACTGATCCTTAGGCCACTTTTCCCTTTCAGCAGTCCTTTCAAATGTGGTCAAAAACACCTCTGGATCATCTTCTCCAGTCATTTTTGTCAATAAACGACTCACCCCAAATGACGCGGTATTAGTGGGACGGCTTTCCTCACTGGTCTGCGGACGTTGCTGCATTACTGCTTCCATCTGTTGTTGTAGTCTCTGCTCTTGCTTCTGCAACAGGTCTATGAAGCGGGCCTCAGATTGCTGCTGGGCTTGTTGCTGAGCTGCGAAGCTCTGTTGTTGAGCTGCAAGGCTCTTTTGCAAACCTGCATTTGTCTGCTGTTGATTGGCATTTGCTAGAGCCAGCTGTTTCAGTATCTCCTCCATGCTGGCTTAAAAAAACTGCCCGCATTCTCCACCAACTGTGAGGGGGTTAGCTCGGCAGCGGGTGTGTGTGACCCCCTGGATGGGCTCCCCACACAAAAACAGGCCCAGCAGACGGAGGTTGTGGTTTTCAAGATCAAAAGGGTGCGGTTTATTTCTCTATTTACAGTGACAAAAACACAGCAAAGCAAAAAGAAACATAAACAAAATAAACCCTGGTCAGCTTGACCTCTGACTAAACATGCAGGTTTCCTAAACTAACAACTGGGATCAGCCTGGTGCTGTCCTAGTCCCTAAGTCCCTGGTTTAGTAAAAGTCCAAACAAATAGCCACACAGGCTTTGCCTCACCGCACAGGGGTTCACTCTCCCTAGACAGTCCACACAGGTCTGGGTCCAGGCATGAGCTAACACCTAATGAATCTGGGAGTTCTTATAGAGGCCTAAATGAGCTGACAAGCTTCAGCTGGTCTCATCAACTCCCTGCCTGCACGACGCCCAGCACTCTCCCTAGAGGTATGAATCATCCATGAGCCCACTAGCCTCAGCTGGGCTTCATCAACTCTCTCCCTAGTTGTATAAGTTGGCATAAAGCCTGAATCTGGGAGAAATATACCTACCCCCCTGGATGCAACCAGGTGACTTTACCTTCCTGCTGTCACAATATATATATATATTGTGACAGCAGGAAGGTAAAGTCACCTGGTTGCATCCAGGGGGGTAGATATATTTCTCCCAGATTCAGGCTTTATGCTGACTTATACAACTAGGGTGGAGAGTTGTATAAGCCCAGCTGAGGCTAGTAGGCTCATGGATGACTCATACCTCTAGGGAGAGTGTGGGGCGTCGTACAGACAGGGAGTTGATGAGGCCAGCTGAAGCTTGTCAGCTCATTTAGGCCTCTATAAGAACTCCCAGATTCATTAGGTGTTAGCTCATGCCTGGACCCAGACCTGTGTGGACTGTCTAGGGAGAGTGAACCCCTGTGCGGTGAGGCAAAGCCTGTGTGGCTATTTGTTTGGACTTTTACTAAACCAGGGACTTAGGGACTAGGACAGCACCAGGCTGATCCCAGTTGTTAGTTTAGGAAACCTGCATGTTTAGTCAGAGGTCAAACTGACCAGGATTTATTTTGTTTATGTTTCTTTTTGGCTTTGCTGTGTTTTTGTCACTGTACATAGAGAAATAAACCGCACCTTTTGATTTTGAAAACCACAACCTCCGTCTGCTGGCCCTGTTTTTGTGTGGGGAGCCCAACCAGGGGGTCACACACACCCGCTACTGAGTTAACCCCCTCACAGTTGGTGGAGAACCAGTGGCAGTTTTTTTAAGCCAGCATGGAGGAGATACTGAAACAGCTGGCTCTAGCAAATGCCAATCAACAGCAGACAAATGCAGGTTTGCAAAGGAGCCTTGCAGCCCAGCAGCAAGCTCATCAACAAGCCCAGCAGCAATCTGAGGCCCGCTTCATAGACCTGTTACAGAAGCAAGAGCAGAGACTACAACAAATGGAAGCAGTAATGCAGCAACGTCCGCAGACCAGTGAGGAAAGCCATCCCACTAATACCGCGTCCTTTGGGGTGAGTCGTTTATTGACAAAAATGACTGGAGAGGATGATCCAGAGGTATTTTTGACCACATTTGAAAGGACTGCTGAAAGAGAAAAGTGGCCTGAGGAGCAGTGGGCTGGACTGGTGGCTCCTCTGTTAACTGGTGAATCGCAGAAGGCTTACTATGACCTAGAGCCTGACCAAGCAAAAGACTATGTGATGCTAAAAACTGAAATATTGGCAAGGCTGGGTGTCACCCTGGCTGTCCGGGCTCAGCGTGTGCATAACTGGACTTTCCAGCTTGGAAAACCCCCCAGGTCTCAAATGTATGATCTCATTCACCTGAGCAGGAAGTGGCTACAGCCAGAGACTTTGTCCGCACCAGAGATTGTGGAACGTGTTGTAATGGATCGGTTTTTGAGAGCTCTTCCTACTGCCATCCAAAAGTGGGTAAGCCATGGAGACCCAGAGACGGCCGGTGGTCTTGTGGATCGTGTAGAGAAATACTTGGCTACAGAGAACCTGACGGCCTCTTCCAGAGACTCTCGGACTTTCCACCCTAAGACCAGACCATCCCCAGGGGCGGATAAGAGGATTCCAAGGGGTGAGGGTGGAGAGAGTGAGAGGGTGGGAGCTCTACCCAAAGTTTGGCGAGAACAGCCTGGGAAGTCAGGGGCTCAAGAGGCAGCCAAAAGGATTGTTTGCTACCGCTGCCGGCAAGCGGGACATATTGCAGCAAATTGCCCGGTTGTGGAGGAACCCATGCAATGTGACTTTCTGACGGACAGACGTCAGTCGCTGTGTGCGACAGTCGCATGCACTGCCATTCGGGGAACTGAGAAACATTTATGCAAAATGTGTATTAATGGTAGAAATGTTGTGGTATTACTGGATTCAGGTAGCCTTGTGACCCTGATAAAGGCTGAATTAGTTAAAACAGAGGTCTCTGGGAATAGCAAGGTAGCTGTTATTTGTGTGCATGGGGACACCCGAGAGTATCCAGTGACTACAGTGTGTTTCGAGACCCCCAAAGGTACCCTCTCTCATCCAGTGCGGTTAGTATCTCAATTACCGCATGATGCCATTGTGGGAAGAGATTTTCCGAAGTTCTGGGAACTGTGGGATGATCCTGAGCCCCCCACTGGTGCCCCTATGTACCAGGAATGTGATAGCCAGAACTCCTCTGAGAGTGGTGAGGACTCTCCAGAATTTCCCTTGTCAGTATTGGCAGGGGAGACTCAAGAAACTGGAGAGGAGCCCACCTCCTCAGACGAAAACCTACCGTCTGTGGAGTTTTCTGATCTGGAGGTTCACAGGGAAAATTTTGCCACAGAACAGTTAAAAGACCCCGCCCTAATAAAGGCACGGGAAAACGTAGTGGAAATAGATGGCGAGTTAGTGAACCCAGATAATACCTGCACTTACCCATACTTCAGCGTAGAAAAGGACCTACTGTATCGGGTGGCAAAAAGGGCAGAAGAAACCGTTGAGCAGCTTGTGGTGCCCAAACCTTACAGGAAGTTGGTGTTGGAGTTGGCCCATGGGCACATTCTTGGAGGTCATCTGGGGACAGAGAAAACCCGAGAGAGGGTATTACAGAGATTCTATTGGCCTGGGGTGATGAAGGACATAGAAAATTATTGTTCCTCCTGCCCTGTGTGTCAGAGGTCGGCCCCGATGCCACATTTCCGTAGCCCGCTGGTCCCTCTACCCATCATTGAGGTCCCGTTTGAGAGAATCGCAATGGATTTGGTAGGTCCTATAATCAAGTCCGCTAGGGGGCACCAGTACATATTGGTTATAATGGACTATGCCACCCGTTATCCAGAAGCGATCCCTCTCAGAAATACCTCGGCCAAAACCATAGCCAAAGAGCTATCTCTTGTTTTTAGCCGGGTGGGTATTTGTAAAGAACTGCTTACGGACCAAGGTACACCCTTTATGTCCCGGGTTATGAAAGAGCTGTGTAAATTGTTCAAAGTGACGCAATTGCGTACATCTGTGTATCACCCCCAAACCGATGGGCTGGTTGAAAGATTCAACAAAACCCTAAAACAAATGTTGAAGAAAGTGGTGGATAGAGATGGAAAGGATTGGGACTGTCTACTTCCTTATTTGATGTTTGCTATTAGGGAGGTGCCCCAATCCTCTACGGGATTCTCCCCCTTTGAGTTACTGTATGGGAGACACCCAAGAGGGCTGTTGGATATTGCCAAGGAAACTTGGGAAAGTGAGAGTTCTCCCCACAGGAGTGTGATTGAGCATGTCGCCCTGATGCAAGATCGAATTGCACAGGTAATGCCCATCGTGAAGGAACATTTGGCCCAAGCGCAGTTGGCACAGCAGAGAGTGTACAACCGTGGAGCAAAGACCCGTACCTTTTCCCCGGGGGATAGGATATTGGTACTTGTCCCTACGGTTGAAAGTAAATTCCTTGCCAAATGGCAAGGCCCCTACGAGATAATGGAAAAAGTGAGCGAAGTGAATTACAAGGTCAGACAACCAGGAAGGCGAAAGCCCGAACAGATCTATCACGTTAATCTGTTGAAAGCCTGGAGGGATAGAGAGTCCCTAGTCGCAGAAACTTGGTCACCAGCTCAAACTGGTTGCGTGATTCCGGAGGTTGGAATAGCAGCCACCTTGTCACAACCCCAACAACAGGAGGTTAAGGAGTTTGTGCTTCGCAACAAGGAGGTGTTCTCTGAGCTGCCGGGACAAACATCTGGGGTAGAGCATGATATTATTACCCCGCCCGGTGAAAGGGTGAAGTTAAAACCCTATCGGATCCCAGAGGCCCGACGGGAGGCAATACGGGAGGAAGTACAGAAAATGCTGAACTTAGGGGTGATAGAGGAGTCCCAAAGTGATTGGTCTAGTCCCATTGTGTTGGTGCCTAAACCGGATGGGAGCTGGCGATTTTGTAACGATTTTCGTCAGTTGAACAAAGTTACAAAATTTGACACCTACCCCATGCCACGTATAGATGAGTTGATCGACCGGCTGGGAACAGCCCGATACATGACGACTCTTGACCTCACAAAAGGGTATTGGCAAATTCCCCTGGCCAAGTCGGCCAAAGAGAAAACCGCATTTGTAACCCCAGACGGGGCGTTCCAATATAAGAGAATGCCGTTCGGGTTACAGAATGCGCCGGCCACATTCCAGCGGAAAATGGACCAGATACTGAGGCCCCATCGGAAGTATGCTGCGGCTTACCTGGATGACGTAATTGTCCATAGCACAGATTGGGCCTCACATCTGCCAAAAGTGCAAGCAGTCCTAGACTCTATCCGGGAAGCGGGGTTTACGGCTAACCCCAAGAAGTGTACCATTGGGCAGGAGGAGGCCAAATATCTTGGGTACACCATTGGCAGGGGAGTGATAAAACCCCAACTCAACAAAGTCGAGGCCATCCAGAGTTGGCCACGTCCCAACAGCAAGAAGCAGGTACGGGCCTTTCTGGGAATCGCGGGTTATTATCGGCGCTTCATTCCCCACTTTGCTTCTAAGGCTGTGCCCCTAACCAACCTGACGAAAGGGAAAGGGTCGGTCATGATTAAATGGACCCCCGAGGCTGAGGCAGCATTCCAATTCTTGAAACAAGCCTTATGTAGCCAGCCAGTGTTGTACTCACCCGACTTCTCTAAAGACTTTGTCGTACAAAGTGATGCGTCAGATGTGGGGTTAGGAGCAGTATTGTCCCAGGTCTGGAACGGGGAAGAGCACCCAGTCATTTACCTCAGCAGGAAGTTGAAGTCCCATGAGGTAAATTACGCCACGGTTGAAAAGGAGTGTTTAGCGGTGAAGTGGGCTCTAGATTCCCTTCGGTACTATCTGCTAGGTAGGCACTTTGACATGGTTACGGATCACGCTCCGTTAAAGTGGATGGCTCAAAACAAGGAGACAAATAGAAGAGTGAATAGGTGGTTCCTGGCCCTACAGGAATTCAACTTCACAGTAAAGCATCGCCCTGGCGTTCAAATGGGGAATGTGGATGCTTTGTCTCGAGTACATGAATGCCTGATTGCTGGTGTTCCAACCCCAAGGTTAAAACAAGAGGGGGGGGGTATGTGACAGCAGGAAGGTAAAGTCACCTGGTTGCATCCAGGGGGGTAGATATATTTCTCCCAGATTCAGGCTTTATGCTGACTTATACAACTAGGGTGGAGAGTTGTATAAGCCCAGCTGAGGCTAGTAGGCTCATGGATGACTCATACCTCTAGGGAGAGTGTGGGGCGTCGTACAGACAGGGAGTTGATGAGGCCAGCTGAAGCTTGTCAGCTCATTTAGGCCTCTATAAGAACTCCCAGATTCATTAGGTGTTAGCTCATGCCTGGACCCAGACCTGTGTGGACTGTCTAGGGAGAGTGAACCCCTGTGCGGTGAGGCAAAGCCTGTGTGGCTATTTGTTTGGACTTTTACTAAACCAGGGACTTAGGGACTAGGACAGCACCAGGCTGATCCCAGTTGTTAGTTTAGGAAACCTGCATGTTTAGTCAGAGGTCAAACTGACCAGGATTTATTTTGTTTATGTTTCTTTTTGGCTTTGCTGTGTTTTTGTCACTGTACATAGAGAAATAAACCGCACCTTTTGATTTTGAAAACCACAACCTCCGTCTGCTGGCCCTGTTTTTGTGTGGGGAGCCCAACCAGGGGGTCACACACACCCGCTACTGAGTTAACCCCCTCACAATATATATATACTGTGTATATATTAGAAGGCCAGTATGGTTGCCTGAATTTATGGGAGGAGCCCGGGGGGGGGCATTTAATCAGCCCACTCACCTGTGTTACTTATTGGCTCCAGTGCGCAATACTACACGTGACTAGGCCGTCTCTCCCGAGCTCACTTCATGTTTGTGAAGCTGTGCCTTCATCACATGCCTGATGAAGGGGTCCTGCGTGGCTCTGAAACTTCGCTTTTTTTGTAACTATGTGATCATTGATTAAAGTTTTGGACCCATTTTTGGAGATCCTGGTGTGCTGGTGACATTTTCTCTCTATTTTCTCTCTCGATTACAAGTGTGTTGCGGCTTCTCAGTTGGTGGTCCTCGTCGGCTGTTCTCGCTCGCTGTTGCAGGTAGGATTAAAACCTTTTTAGTTTCATATGCAATGTTACGATTCGCTATGTTTCCTATCCTGCATCCCGTTCGCACTTGGCTGCCTCCGAATTGTTGACGGTTGTGCCCCGACATCATTCGGCACAGGCGTAGTAGATTCGTAGGTTCCCTCTGCCTTGTTTGTCATCCCATCCACAAACATACGATTCGTTCATAGATCCAAGCCTCTTTCGGTCGTTGTCCGATATCACTCGACACAGGCTTCGCTGGTTATAGGATTCACTGTCTATGGGGTTGCCGTCTCATCCATTTGGAGTTTAGCATATATTGTTTGCATGGGTTCTGTGGCTGATTGAGGTGGTAATTAGACCCACCTGGTGCCTTTCTGCACTTTGCTTAGCCTCGGGGGCTGGGTTGTTGGTATGTGTTCGGTCTTTGAGGAGGGTGTGGCACCCTAACACTCTACGGCGGGGCCGATTCGAATCCCGGTCGCGTCGGCGACATAGTGTTTTGTATCCTCGACAAATCCTGCAGCTCGGTCTCTCTCATGAGGCTCCTGATACAAGCAACCAGTTGTTACTCAGACTTTTCATATGGTCGCACTTACTCATACACATACGATACTCTAGCTTCATAACTCCGACCCGAGTCGGTGCGATTTGTCCTTGTTTTCGCCTCCCTGATGAGGCTACTTTCTTGCAGTCGTTGCAAGCACGTCTCCAGTGGCACACGATCCGACCACTCATTGACTCCAGTGGCACACAATTCGGCCACTCGCAATTTCTAGTTTGTCTTTTCTCCCGTAGGTCAGTTGTGTTCAGGTTGTTCCATCCTGCACTAGTTTGGACGTGCTTTCTACAAAAAATAAATTAAAAAAGAGACAAAAAAAAGACGAAAAAAAAAAGACAAACCAAAAACAAAAAACTAAAAAACAAAAAAAAAAGTAAAATAGATAAAATATATATATACACAGTATCTCACAAAAGTGAGTACACCCCTCATGTTTTTGTAAATATTTTATTATATCTTTTCATGTGACAACACTGAGGAAATGACACTTTGCTACAATGTAAAGTAGTGAGTGTACAGCTTGTATAACAGTGTAAATTTGCTGTCCCCTCAAAATAACTCAACACACAGCCATTAATCTAAATCGCTGGCAACAAAATCTGGACCTCCATGTTACCTTTTTCAGGTTCCTGGTCGCCAGATTAGTCTCGGCCACAACCAGGACCTCTATTCTATCAGGGCACAAGTGAGGTGGGTAGTACATGGGACACTCTCCCACATCAACCTGCAGCACCCTTTATTCATCTCGATACCTCACATACACAAATTAAGCTGCCGGTTAGGCGCTTAGCTACTGTCACATTTTCTTTCTTACCTATTTTCTGAAAGGACATCACCTTCAAACTACGCAGACACGGTTGCTAAACAGTTGCTTGCTGACAGCGCAGGCGTTAGCCGGCCAACCATACAAGCTATCGGTTATTGGCCAGTCACCTCCTGGCTAACCTCGGTCACCCGCATTCTACAAGTTTTCTAAATTTCCACTCTTCAGCATGCATTGGTAGCTAATGGGACAGAGGGTTTAACCATGAACCTGAAACAGCTGATTATCGGGTGCTGCAGCATTATCAGGTTTTGCAGAATTATCAGGTTCAGTGACTTCTCTGTGTGCTGCAAAAATCTCTGGTAAAGCAGTCCAGGTGGCTGTGAAAAATGCCACCTCACATAAATGGCTGTACTGAGCAACCTGTTTAGACAATTTCGACAAATGTGGCTGGTACTTAGGTCAGTGCTGCATGCTTTTACACCCTTCCGTGGTTTTTGCACTGATTCTAGGGGACCTGAGCCTAGGCCTAGCTAGCCCGGGCATAATCTCACTGAGGACAGAATGGCAGGAAATGTTGCAGTTTACTGTATATCTCCTGGGTGTATCCAGGTGTTCACTGAATAATGGAAGCCCAGGAGATTATTGGTAATGGTGTTAAAGGGCCCTGCACCTACCACTGGGGGTGGTTAAATGGGCACTATGGTACAATGTCATATCCTTAAAAAGACTACGCAAGATGGAGGTTGGAAGTTTAAGAATGCCACACAATGTGGAATAAAAGCAAATTTACTTTTCAAGATTGGGAAGTGTCAGCAACATAGTTCAGCCTTAAAGTGACCATTTCACTAATTTATTTTATTTTCTAAAGGTGCTGCCTGTATAGAAAATTATTTTCTGAGCCCCTGATCTTCACTCTGTTTCAGAGCTATAGTGGCTGAAAATTCTTCAGCATTTGACACTTCTGGAAGTATCAGATGCCTAGCCCTGCTTTGTGTTTTATCTGCTCACCCCTGTGTCACTGCAAATCAAAGCAGGAATGTAAGACCCTTTCACACTGGGGCTGCCACGTTAGCGGTTAGGCGCTGCTTGTTTTAGCTGGGCTTTTCTGCTGTTTAAGCGGTGCTTTTCGGCCATAAGCGGGGCGATTTTAACCCCAAACTCCCGTGTTGCTGCACTTCTGAAGCGCTTGTCAGGGGCTTCAAAAGCGCTGCCCATTCATTGCAATGGGCAGGGGCATTTTGGAAGCACTGTATACAGTGCTCCAAAACCGCCCCAAAGATGCTGCTTGCAGGACTTTTTCTAACGTCGTGCAAGCGCACTGCCCCAGTGTGAAAGCAACCATTGCAATGAATGGGAGGCAGTTTTCAGGTGTATTATAGGAGCTATTTCTAGCGCTAAAACGCCGGAAAACTGCCTCCGTGTGAAAGGGGTCTAAAGGCTGCTGGATTAAACCACAGAGGACAGCAGTGTAGGCAACAGGAAGGGCATTAAACCTTTTCTTTATAGGTGCCTAAAGTAAAACTTCATTCTGTCAATCAACATTGACTATTTTTAATCCTATGATGCTAGCATTAGTAAATAGATAGGAAAGTATATCATATGCAACTTTTTTTTTTTTTTTTTACATATTTTCAGTTTCTTCCTGGTTCCGAGGCCTAGGCAAATGATGTCATACATCCCAAGAGTCTTCAAGAGTGAAGGAGGGGTTTTATCAGCTAAGCACACCCTCCTGCCTGCATGCCCAAGCTAAGGATAGATGGATTGCAGGAAGTAAATGCTACACAAATCATCTGTCTTTAATCAAGATGGCTCCGACCAGAATTGCTGGGGGTTGAGTGTTTTTCCAAGTGATTCCTAAGCAAAATAAAGCATGGAGACATAGATAGATGGGTGAGTTTGCTTTGAATATTAAAAATTTATTAAATAGTGTTTTTGGTTTGTAGTGTTTAGATGCAGTGTAGTTCCATTTTAATAATAATTTTAATCTAGTGACAAAGTCCCTTTAGTGCCTTCCACCCGTGCGTTTACAGATCAGGCTTTTAAACTGTAAACCGGATTTTACATTTTAACACACATGTGGCAACTCAGTATAAAGGCAAAATCTGGTTATTTATAGTATCTATTAACCACTAGAAGCCCGCGCTATAGCCAAATGACGGCTACAGCGCGGACCTGAAAATCTGGGAGGCCGTCAATAGACGTCCTCCCCTTTGCACGCGCAACGCGCGCCCCCTGCAGGGCGCGCGCTATGATCACAGAGTCACTGAGACTCGGGTGATCACAGATCCGTGTCCCGACCCCTTACCACGTGAACAGCTGTCAGCCAATGACAGCTGATCACATGATGTAAACAAAAGATTGGTATTCGTTTTTTTTTCTCCTCATGCTGATAGCGTGAGGAGAAAAAAAAGCCGATCACCGGCTTGTGTACAAGGGACATCGGTCCCGAAGAGGAAGGAGGCACATCTGCCTCATCAGTGCCCACAAATACCGCCTGCCAGTGCCACCTCCCATTTCCACCTGCCAGTGCCCACAGTGCCACCTATCAATGCCCACAAGTGCCACCTATCAATGCCCACCAGTGGTGCCAATCAGTGCCTTCTAGTAATGCTGCCTATCAGTGTAACCGATCAGTGCCCATTATTGCCACCCACCAGTGCCCATCACTGCCACCCATCAGTGCCCATCACTGCCACCTATCAGTGCCCATCACTGCCAGCTATCAGTGCCACCTATCAATGCCACCTATTAGTGTCACTTCTCAGTGCCCACCAGTGCCACTCATCAGTGCCACCTCTCAGTGTCACCTCTCAGTGCCCACCAGTGCCGCCTATCAGTGCCCACCAGTGCCGCGTTATTGGTGTCCATCAATGCAGCCCATCGGTGCCCATCAATGCAGCCCATCAGTGCCCAACAGTGCAGCCCATCAGTGCCCAACAGTGCAGCCCATCAGTGCCCAACAGTGCAGCCTCATCAGTGTACATCAATGAAGGGGAAAAATTACCTGTTTACAAAATTTTATAACAAAATATAAAAATATATATATATATATATATTTTTTGAAATCTGTCTTTTTTAAAAAAAAATTACAAAAAATATAAACCGCAGAGGTGATCAAATACCACCAAAAGAAAGCTCTATTTGTGGGAAAAAATATATAAAAATTTCATTTGGGTACAGTGTTGTATGACTGCGCAATTGTCATTCAAATTGCGACAGCACTAAAAGCTGAAAATTGGTCTGGGCAGGAGAAGGGTTTAAGTGCCCAGTAAGCAAGTGGTTAAAAACTGATTTCATGCCTTTCTAAAGAAAAGATTAGCAAACTAGCATAAATAAAATTTAGGCCCTTTTCACAGTGAGGCGTTGCAATAACGCGCTAAAAATGATTAGCGTTATTACCGCATTTTTACCGCGTTTTTACAGAGATACTCATTCATTTCAATGGGGATAGGCGTTTTTACAGCGCTATTTTATGCGCCCCAAAGATGCTCCAAAAAAGCTGTTTGCAGGATTTTTTCCAACGCACAGCCAGCACAACGCCTCAGTGTGAAAGCCCTCAGGGCTTTCACATTGAGAATCCTGGGGCAGGATTATTTCAGGAGTTTTTACAGTGCTATTTTTAGCGCTAAAACGCCTGAAAAACGCCTCAGTGTGAAAGGGGCCTTAGAGTATTTTAATATTTTTGTCTGGAATTGGTATATATTGGTAATATTACCATAGCTTCCAGTGGCACACCTGACTATTCAGCTTTGCTAATAATGATGTAACTGCTGTTCCCCATAGCACTCTTACAAATACTTACCGTATTTATCGGCATATAACACGCACCCTAACTTAAAGAGGGAAGTTTTAGGAAAAAAACTTTCCACAGCCCCCTGCGTATAACACGCAGGCACAGTTTACCCTCTATTTTCAGGGTAAAAAAGTGAGTGTTATACGCCAATAAATACAGTACTTGTATCTCTTTGGTGTTTTAGGGAGATAGATACTTACACATCCCAGCATGTTTACCAAATTATTTTTTTCAAGCATATAAGCCGGTTGCCTTTATTAACAATTTCTGTTTCTCACTTTCCCAGCTGGTCTATGCATACCAATGTGCTGTCATATGCAGTTTTAGAAGAGTCTGAATATTTATATATACTTTGATGTTTGAAGTTATTTTTTCCCTAAAATATGTATTTCACAGGCAGCTATCATGCTTACAAATACAAAATGTACACTTGGGAGTATGTTGAAACACAAAAGTCTGATTCTCATGACCACCTAGTTGAAAACAATACAAAAACAAAAGTAAGCACTGATTATAAAGAAAAAATAGAAAATAGCAGATTAAAAATCTCAGTATGCATTGCCCATGACTTTTTATACAACTGTGTGGCCATATTAATTAGGAGTACATTTAAAGGAGACTCTGTCATTGACGGTATAATAATGTACCCATTTCTATCATTTAAATGCTTACTTTTCAAGATGCCTATTCCATTGCCTTCCCCTCTCTGTCCTGCAGATGGCAGGACATACCAAGCACAGGATGAGTAGCCCCAGGATTCAGGAATACATGAATGAGCACCCGGCTTCATTTCCCACCAACACATATGCAGTCCCCTCTCTTTCAGACTCGTATAATGTGAGTTTGCAATGCTTTGCATGCAACTTTCAGCACACCCTACAGATGGTAGAGTGTGTAAGGCAATGGAATAAGCAGCTTGAAAAGTAAGCATTATTTTACAAACTGGAGGACTGCATATTAATGTCCTGACTAAGCTGTAATGCATATGGATTTTTTCATGTCATTAAAGGTGAAATAACCCTTTAAATTAAGATTTTATATATATAAAAAAAAACATTATCTGGTAATCTAGGTACCGCTTTTTACCTACTTTTTAAAAATGCAGTAGGTAGGTATTCCCAAACACACCTATACACACACAGCATGGCTCATCCACACCCCCTGCTCCCTCCTCACAGGATTTAACTGACAGCAGAAGCAGCCAATGGCTCTCGCTGCTCACAATGTAGCCTGTGAGAGCAGGAAAAGGGGAGAGAAGAGCTGCACATAGGCACAACGCTGGATCGATAGGGGAGCCAGGTAAGTGTTGGGGAAGGGTGAACCTTACACCTTAATGTAGGGAATGCATTAGGGAAAAAAATTCCTAGACTTTAGAACCTCTTCATGGGTGCCTGGTTAAAGTTGTTATAAAGGGGGCGTGTCCAAGATGGCGACGTGAGCGGTCGCATCCTCCACGAGCTCCGCTGACCTCCTTCTACTTACCCGGTTCCACGACCTGCATAACCCCTAATTCATTCCCTAGCGACACCTGGATGCGGCGAAGGACTCCCAAGACACGGTCCGGTAGGGGCAAAGCGCTGAAATTCCCCCCGATCCCGGAGGACACGCCATCGCCTCGTGGAGCTGCGCGCCAGCCCCGCTCCTCTCATGGCCTCACAGACTCCTCCTGCAGTGTCCCCTGACTCCAGGCCGCCCTGGCTAGCGGAGGTGATGACGGCTATTGCCACCTGCCAGTCCACCTTTACGGCCAAGATAGAGGAGGTGCAGCTGGATGTCAGCCTCATCCGTCAGGACATTGATAAAATCGCTCCAGGGTCACGGAGACGGAGCAATGAATAGGGCTGGTGGAGGATGAGTCCTTGGAGCACTCGGTGTCTCTCCGCTGCCTCCATACTAGAGTGAAGGCCCTGGAATACAGAGCGGAGGATGCCGAAAACAGGAACCGGAGGAACAACCGTCGAATTATCGGCCTCCCGGAGGGGGCTGAGGGGTGGACCCGACGACCTTTATTGAATCCCTGCTGCGTTCCCTCCTCCCTGAAGCGCGCTTCTCCCCCCACTACACCGCTGAAAGAGCGCATCGTGTCCCGCCGAAGCCGGGCCATCCGGGGACTCCCCGAGAACCTTCATACTTCGCCTGCTTAATTTCCGGGATCGGGACGAGGTCCTCCGGGCTTCCAGGTTGAAGGGTGACCTCCGTTATCAAAATGTCAGGCTGATGATCTTCCCGGACTACTCCGTCGAGACCCAGAAGCTCCGTAAGTCATTTGATCATGTGAAGGGTGCTCTGAGGGCCCGAGGCATCAAGTACAGAGTGTTGTTTCCGGCCAGGCTCCGAGTCCAGGATGGTGAATCATCTCGGTTCTTCCACACCCCTGATGAGGTCTCGACCTGGCTAGATTCTTTGCCCCCACACCATTGAATGCACTAACTGTGAGTACTTTCCCTCCTGTTTGCTTTTGGGTCATTCGGCGGAGATCCTGCCCAGAATTGCTGATATGCCCTATTTTCTCTTGTTATTGCCGCCTGTCGACCCCCACTCTCCTTGCAGCTTTCTGCCCCCCCTGCTCACTGATTTCAGTGCCCCCACTTGAATTTACTGATCAACTGCTGCACCCCTCCTGGATCTGGAAACCCGTGACTGCTCACTCTGCTGCGGGGGACTCACAGCACTGTTGCCCCAGGGACTTGAGTTCTTGGGGGAGGAGGGGGGGTTTTGTAACGCAAGTTTCCTGCCCCTGACAAGCTCAGGTGAAACTTTAATTACGCATCTCTTTATTGTTCTGCTTCCACCACCTGTCCCACAGGGGCTTTGTATGCCCGTTGGATGTCGCTAATCCTGCAGTGGGGTACATGGAGACTTTTACCCCTTGACTCACTCCTATCGAATTCGTTCAGCCCCACTTGCTTCTTTTGATTTGGAGGAGGAGTCGGTGGTGGAGGAGGGACGTGCTCACTTGGACACCCCCGGTTGAGATCCGGTGGGCTCCAGCTCGCCTCTTGGCCTTATCCCCCCTTTTGCAGCCTGTGTGCTGAGTTGGGTTTGGGGAATGGAAGCTCTTCCCGGTTTTGGGGGAAAGAGTGGGGGGGGTTTATTGCCCTTTTTGGGCTTTTTTGTTTTTGTTTTTTGTTATTTTGTTTTAAGTTGAGATGTTTTATTGCTTATGCACTATTTAACACACTGTACTGGTTTAATTTCATTGGGATGCGAGACTCTGTCCTTGTCCCGCCGCAGACTTCATTGCCTGGTCACCTGAGCTTCTCCCTATCGCCTCCTATTTTTTCCCTCACAATTTGGCCTCCATGTCAGCTCTTAGTATTCTCTCTTGAAACACCAGGGGCCTCAACTCTCCAGTCAAGAGGTCACTGGTGTTTCAATTCATAAAATCACATAGTCCCCACATATGTATTCTTCAAGAGACCCACCTGGTAGCATGGTAGTGGCTGCCCCCTCAAGAAACCATGGGTGGGCAGCCACTACCATGCTACCTACTCTACCTTTGCTAGAGGGGTGAGCATCTTGGTTAATAAATCACTGCCGTTTAAGCTCCTGGACCTGGCGCTGGACCCGGGCGGCCGATATGTCATTCTTCATGCCAGAATCCTATCCCAGACTTGGTCTATTGTGGGCTTATACCTGCCTCCCCCGGCTTCGCTGACACTGTTGAATAAAATAACGGCTATCTTGGCTGATTTTGCCGCAGATCACATGATGCTGATGGGGGATTTCAATATGGCCCCTAATCCGAGTGTTGACAGACTGGCGGGTGCGGGTCCCCTCAGCCCTGGGTTGTCAGCCTGGGCGGCGACCTATGGCTTGACAGATGTCTGGAGGTGGAGACACCCTCAGGCGCGGGCCTACACCTGCCACTCTGCTTCACATGGTTCATTCTCTCGAATTGATTTAGCCTTCGCTGGACCATCAACCCTGTCCAAGGTCAGGGACATTAGGATACTGCCTAGGGGTATTCCAGACCATGCTCCACTGTTGGTGTGTGTGGGTAACCCGAGGTCCCCGAGCAGGCTCTGGCGGCTCTCGTGGTTTTGGATCTCAGACCAAGACGTGGACTCCCGGTTTTCCGAGGTGATGGGGGAGTTTTGGGCAGTTAACCCGGACTCTTCCTCGCCCATGGAGGTGTGGGACGCCTTCAAGGCATTTACGAGGGGTCAGTATCAGGCCATCATAGCTAGGATTAGGAGGGACAGATGGTCTGCTCTGGTTGACGCTGAAACTGCAGCTAGTACCCAAGACTACATCAGACTTCAGTCTATGACCAGAGAGATTCTCTCCATCCGGACGTCCCTGACTCAGAAAAGGCTTCTCGCTCAATCCCATTGTATATTTGAACAGGGTGAGAGATCTGGTAGGCTCCTTGCTTGGCTCTCCAGGGAGCATTCAGGCGGGTTCAGCGTGCCCCACATCTTAGGACCTAACGGTGATCTCCTCTACACCTCTGAAGAGATCAACAAATGTTTTATCGCATATTACCAATCGCTTTACACTTCCAAAGTGACATTCAGGGAAGACGAACTGGTTAGCTACCTTGATGAGGTTGACGTTCCTGTCCTGACTGACAAATATAGGGATGGCCTGGATAGGCCTATCTCCCTGGACGAGATACTTAAAGCTCTTAAGTCTATGCAACTGGGCAAGACACCTGGCCCTGACGGGATTCCTGTAGAGCTCTACAAACAATATCCTGACACCCTGGCCCCTAGACTTCATACGATGCTGACGGCTGCTGAACAACTGCATTCACTTCCGCACTCCATGAGCGATGCAGTCATCACTGTTATCCCGAAGCCGGGTAAAGACCCTTCTTTATGCCCCTCCTATAGACCAATCTCGCTGTTGAATGTTGACGCTAAATTACTGGCCAAGGTTTTAAATAGATTAAATACAGTCATCACAGCACTAGTGCACCCTGATCAAATGGGTTTCATGCCGGGCAGAGGCACAGACATAAATCTCAGGAGATTATTTACCCACATAGCTAGAGCAGATGAGGTGGGGCAGGGTCTCGGGGGCAGCGTCTCTGGACGCTGAGAAGGCCTTCGACTCTGTTGAGTGGAGGTACTTGAGGTACTTGTGGGCGGTCCTTTCTAAATTCGGTTTTGGTAGCAACTTTATCTCATGGGTGAAACTATTCTATGCGGCTCCTCAGGCTAGGGTGTACACCAATGCGTGTCTCTCGGAACCGTTCCCACTGGGTCGTGGCACGCGACAAGGCTGTCCCCTGTCCCCGGGCCTGTTCGCCCTGGCAATAGAGCCCCTGGCTGCCCTTATCAGGGCGGATGCTGAGATAAGAGGTATACAGGTTGGGACTCTCCACGAAAAAATCTCCCTTTACGCAGATGACGCCTTGCTATACTTAGTTAAATTTCTTTATCATTTTGGTTAATCACTTCCTCAGACAGCGCAGTGGTGGTGATCATTAGGGCGGCTTTTTTTGATCACTATTGTTTGCAGCCTTGGTATACTTGGCAGACTCTTCTGCTTCCCTTGATAGAGTCTTGGCCCAATTTGACCGATTTAGCGGTTTTTCGGGGGTACGCATCAATTGGGACACATCTGAACTGTTCTCGCTCCATCTTTCCCCCATCATGTCCAGCTCCCAGACGCAGCTTATTTGGGTGGCGGAAATTAAATATTTGGGGATAAAGGTCACTGCGGACTTGGGGGAATATATAGCCCGTAATATCCACCCTCTTATGCAGCAGGTCACTATCAAATGTGCGGCGTGGCGCTCCCTTCCCCTGACTCCTGTGGGCCGGGTTAACCTTCTGAAAATGGTGCTACTGCCCAAGTTCCTGTATTTTTTAGAAACACCCCCGTCCACATCCCCAAGGCATTTTTCCGGAGGCTAGAGGGGCAGCTAGGGACTTTCATCTGGGCCGGGAGGACTCCCAGGGTGGCGAAGCGGATACTCCATCTCCCCCTTTCTGGTGGTGGGTTAGCGCTTCCCAACTTTCAAATTTATTACTGGGCAGCCGTATTGGTCACTTTCCGTTGGTGGTTCTCCCAGCCCAGACTGAACCCGGCGGTTACGTTGGAGGCTGCTGTGCTTAGCAATCTTGCATTTCGAGGGGAACGGGCTGCCCCCTCTGTTACTACCCCCATGAAGACCACGATTAGAGCCTGGCGCGAAGCTAGAGTCATTTACGCAAAACCCTCTCATGTTTTCCCTCATACGCCCCTCTGGGGCAACCCTGCCCTGCCTCACTTAAACTCCCTACAAGACCCCTCGGTGTGGGCTGGAAAAGGAATAACGACCCTGAAACACATAGTTAGGGATGGCAAACTTATGAACTTCCAAGATATGAAGGCCCTGTATTCATTCCCAGCGAGATGGTCATTCCGCTACTGGCAGCTGAAGCATGCCTTCGCTGCCCAATTCCCGGACGTACTGACGCTGGAGTCGGATTCTGTCGAGCGGCTCTTGACTTCCAGTGCAATGGGACGGCCCCTCTCCTCCCTGTACCTCTACCTGACCGTGGCCTACGACACCAAGCTGACCAAAACCTTTCTGAAGTGGCAGGCTGACTTGCCCGAACTTGATGACGAGACCTGGGAAGACTGCGTGTCCACATATATCCCGACTCTTATAGCGGCTAGGGACAGGTTTATACAGCTCAAGTTTTTGCACAGGGCCTACTTCACCCCGCAATGGTTGGCCTGAATATTTCCGGATAGGGACCCCCTCTGCCCTAGGTGTAGGCGGGAGGTGGGCTCTTTCCGGCACATGGTTTGGTCGTGCCCGGAGATTCAGCCTTTCTGGACACAGGTGGTAGACACTTTGGGTGCGGTCTCCGGCCTTAGGGTCCCCTTAGACCCCCTGACCCTTCTCCTGAGCCACTTGGACGAGAGTCTGGGGGACAGATACACCAGACTTTTTCTGACTTTCTCCCTGTTCTATGCTAGACGGGAAATACTTCTCAAATGGAAGTCGGGGGACCCGCCTAGACTGGAATCCTGGACTACTACTGTTAACTCAGTGCTGCCCCTCTACAGACTTACTTATGAGGGCAGACAGTGCCTTGCGAAGTTTGATAAAATTTGCTCGGGTTGGATTGATGCTAATGGTTGAGGAAGACTGCCAGTGGGCTCACATGGCTACACACTCAAACATGCTATTCTTTTTCTTTTAACTACCCCCCCCCTCCCAAAAAAAAAAAAAGGGAACCTCCTGTCTATCATCCGGTTTAGTAATCTGGTTAGGGAATGTACAATAGACATGCTGATTAATTACCCTAGTTGAAGATAGGGCCTGGTTACCCTTCCTACTGTGGGGAGCTGCAGGATGTGCTTGTAACTTGGGTATATTGCCTAACCTTATTAAGTCTGCTGTAACTGCCTGATTGTGATTTCTTCTGCATGTGTTATTGTAATCCTGTTTTGTCTTTCAATAAAACATCTCTGTTAAAAAAAAAGTTGTTATAAAGTTTATACATTTTTTACCTTAATGCATTCTTTTATTCCTATTAAAACATTCTTTTTAATAGGAATAAAAGTGACAATTTTTTTTTTTAAAAGAATTCAAAAAAGTGCACTTGTAAGACCGCTGCACAAATACGATGTGACAGAAAGTATTGCAACGACCGCCATTTTATTCTCTAGGGTGTTCGAAAAAAAATATATAATGTTTGGGGGTTCTAAGTAGTTTTCTAGCAAAAAAATATGTAAGGGCTCGGTCCTTAAGTGGTTAACAACCAGCTTACACTGGACCCTGATTGGGCAAAGTTTTGCCCAATCAGGGAGCAGAATGGGACCGAAATTGAACTTTGTGGCCTAAAAACAAAAGCGCTATGTGTGGCAGAAAACTAACACTGCACATCACACTAAACACACCATCCCCACCGTGAAACATGGTGGTGGCAGCATCATGTTGTGGGGATGCTTTTCTTCAGCAAGGTCAGGGAAGCTGGTCGGAGTTGATGAGAAGATGGATGGAGCCAAATACAGGGCAATCTTAGAAGAAAACCAGTTAGTCTGCAAAAGACTTGAGACTGGGGCAGAGGTTAACCTTCCAGCAGGACAAAGACCCTAAACATACAGCCGAGCTACAATGGAATGGTTTAGATCAAAGCATATTCATGTGTTAGACTGGCCCAGTCAAAGTTCAGACCTAAATGCAATTGAGAATCTGTGGCAAGACTTGAAAATTGCTGTTCACAGACACGCTCCATCCAGTCTGACGGAGCTCAAGCTATTTTGCAAAGAACAATGGGCAAAAATATCACTTTAGATGTGCAAAGCTGGTAGAGACATACCCAAAAAGACTTGCAGCTGTAATTGCAGCAAAAGATGGTTCTACAAAGTATTGACTCAGGGGGGCTGAATACAAATGCACGCCACACTTTTCAGATATTTATTTGCAAACATTTTGAAAACCATTTATAATTTTTCTTCTACTTCACAATTATGTGCCACTTTGTGTTGGCCTATCACATAAAATCTCAATAACATAAATTAATGATTTTGGTTGTAACATGACAAATTGTGACAAATTTCAAGGGGTATGAATACTTTTTCAAGGCACTGTACAATCCTACCCCTCTCCCCTTCTACTAAAGTAACTTTTTTTCCTACCATTCAATATTCTTAAATTGATCTTCACACCCAACTTAATTTACTAAAGGGAAACTCTGCTGACTACTTTACCATCTTTATTCTTATTACATTAGCACTCCCAGATTTGTGACGAGACACAGAGGGGATTGCAACGCATGCATTGGATGCCATGTAAACTGATACAGATAATTGTCTTGTCCCTCTGGCGATTAAGGGCAGGGGAGCTGCAGCAAACCATATTCATTGGGGAACTGATCAGCCATGACACTACAAACTTCATCTAAAACATTTGCACAGTGCTCATATCATAAAAAAGTGCAAAAATTCCAACAATGCTAAATAAATCGTAGAACAGTCCTAAAAATTAATCATATGCAAAATTTCAATAATGTGACAAAAAATACATCCACAAACTTCTTAACCACTTGCCGCCCGCCCTATAGCAAAATGACGGCGGCAAAGTGGTTTCAATATCCTGACTGGACGTCATATGCCCCCGGGGCGCGCATCGCGTCGATCATTGTTGCGGGATGTCAGTCTTACACCCCGCAACACCGATCTAGGCAAAGAGTCTCCGACGGAGACTCTTTACCACGTGATCAGCCGTGTCCAATCACGGCTGATCACGATGTAAACAGGAAAAGCCAGTGATCGGCTTTTCCTCACTCGCATCTGTCAGACGCGAGTAGAGGAGAGCCGATCGGCTGCTCCTCTGACAGGGGGGTTTGTGCTGATCGATTATCAGCGCAGCCCCCCCGAGGATGCCCACACTGGACCACCAGGGATGCCACCAGACCACCAGGGATGCCCACTATAAGGTAAGCCACCCTAGACCACCAGGGATGCCAATTAGTGCCCACTAGAAATGCCTAATGAATGCCAATCAGTGCCCACAATGGATGCCAATCAGTGCCCACAATGGGCACCACTGATTGGCAGGCATTATTGTTTGGCACTGATTGGCATCCATTAGTACAACACATTACAGTACAGTGCCACCTATCAGTGCCCATCCATGCCACCTATCAGTGCCCATCCATGCCCATCCGTGCCACCTATCATTGCCCATCCATGCCGCCTATCAGTGTCCATCTGTGCCACCTATCTGTGCCCATCCGTGCCGCCTATTTGTGCCCATCCATGCCGCCTACCAGTGCCCATCCATGCCACCTATCGGTGCTCATCCGTGCAGACTCATCGGTGCCCATCAGTGCCACCTCATCGGTGCCCATCATTGCCGCCTCATCGGTGCCCATCAGTGCCGCCCTATCAGTGCCCGTCAGTGCAGCCCCATCAGTGCCCATCAGCGAAGGAGAAAACATACTTATTTACAAAGTTTTGTAACTGAACCAAAAAAAACTATTTTTTTTCAAAATTTTCGGTCTTTTTAAAAAAAAATTAGAAAATAAAAATCGCAGAGGTGATCAAATACCACCAAAAGAAATCTCTATTTGTGGGGAAAAAATGATAACAATTTAGTTTGGGTACAGTGTAGCATGACCGCGCAATTGTCATTTAAAGTTCAACAGCGCAGAAAGCTGAAAATTGCTCTGGGCAGGAAGGTGTATAAGTGCCTGGTATGGAAGCGGTTAATTCATAAGTGTTCAAATCATGCATGAAAAGTCAATATTCATTCTTGCCACAACCACTCCCTAGTGGAACATTCTTACCTTATGTATTAGATCTTAAAATTATAAAAGGTCTAATGCCAGCAATTTACTTTAAGCTGGGAACAGCTTTCACTGATTAATAATCTCCTTGATAGCATCTTTTCTTTGTATCTGTCCTCTTTTTCTCAAAGTTTGATTGTACAGAAAGCTAAAAACTACATCTGCTATCCATTACATAAAAAGTACGTTTTTTAAAATTAATAAAACACTCAACCTTTATACTCTGATTCTTGATTTTCCATATTTCTATATACAGTGTATGTGTATATATATATATATATATATATATATATATATATATATATATACACAGTCATGCTCGAAATTGTTGGCACCCCAGAAATTTTTCCAGAAAATCAAGTATTTCTCACGGAAAAGTATTGCAGTAACACATGTTTTGCTATACACATGTTTATTCCCTTTGTGTGTATTGGAACAAATCAAAAAAAGGGAGGAAATATAAGCAAATTGGACATAATGTCACACAAAACTTCAAAAATGGGCTGGTCAAAATTCTTGGCAACCTTAACTTAATATTTGGTTGCACACTCTTTGGAAAAAATAACTGAAATTAGTCGCTTCCTATAACCATCAATAAGCTTCTTGCACCTCTCACCTGGAATTTTGGACCACTCTTCCTTTGCAAACTGCTCCAGGTCTCTCTTATTGGAAGGGCACCTTTTCCCAACAGCAATTTTAGGATCTCTCCACAGGTGTTCAATGGGATTTAGATCTGGACTCATTGCTGGCCACTTTAGAGCTCTCCATCGCTTTGTTGCCATCCATTTCTGGGTGCTTTTTGATGTATGTTTGGGGTCATTTTCCTGCTGGAAGACCCAAGATCTCAGACGCAAACCCAGCTTTCTGACACTGGGCTCTACAGTGCGACCCAAAATCCTTTGGTAATCCTCAGATTTCATGATGCCTTGCACACATTCAAGGCACCCAGTGCCAGAGTCAGCAAAACAACCCCAAAACATCATTAAACCTCCACCATATTTCACTGTAGGTACTGTGTTCTTTTCTTTGTAGGCCTCATTCCGTTTTTGGTAAACAGTAGAATGATGTGCTTTACCAAAAAGCTCTATCTTGGTCTCATCTATCCACAAGACGTTTTCCCAGAAGGATTTTGGCTTACTCAAGTACATTTTGGCAAACTGTAGTCTTGCTTTTTTATGTCTCTGTGTCAGTAGTGGGGTCCTCCTGGGTATCCTGCCATAGCCTTTAATTTCATTTAAATGTCGACGGATAGTTGGCGCTGACATTGATGTTCCCTGAGCCTGCAGGACATCTTGAACTTCTTTGGAACTTGTTTGGGGCTGCTTTTCCACCATCCGGACTATCCAGCGTTGCAACCTTTCATCAATTTTTCTCTTCCGTCCACGCCTTGCAAACTTCTTGATAATGTTGCGCACTGTGGGCAAAGGCAAATCTAGATCTCTGGAGATGGACTTGTAACCTTGAGATTGTTGATATTTTTTCACAATTTTGGTTCTCAAGTCCTCAGACAGTTTTCTTCTCCTCTTTCTGTTGTCCATGCTTAGTGTGGCACACACAGACACACAATGCAAAGACTAAGTGAACTTCTCTCCTTTTTATCTGCTTTCAGGTGTGATTTTTATATTGCCCACACCTGTTACTTGCCCCAGGTGAGTTTAAAGGAGCATCACATGCTTGAACAATCTTATTTATCCACAATTTTTAAAGGGTGCCAAGAATTTTGAGCAGCCCATTTTTGAAGTTTTGTGTGACATTATGTCCAATTTGCTTTTTTTCCTCCCTTTTTTTGATTTGTTCCAATACACACAAAGGGAATAAACATATGTATAGCAAAACATGTGTTACTGCAATACTTTTCCGTGAGAAATACTTGATTTTCTGGAAAAATTTCTGGGGTGCCAACAATTTTGAGCATGACTGTATATATATATATATATATATATATATATATATATATATATAGTGCCTTGAAAAAGTTCTCATACCCCTTGAAATTTTCTACATTTTGTCATGTTACAATCAAAAACAAAGTGGCACATAATTATGAAGTGGAAGGAAAATGATAAATAGTTTTCCAGATTTTTTACAAATAAATATCAGAATGTGGCGTGCGTTTGTATTTAGCCCCTTTACTCTGATACCCCTAACTAAAATCTAGTGGAACCAATTGCCTTCAGAAGTCACCTAATTAGTAAATAGAGTCCACCTGTGTGTAATTTAATCTCAGTATAAATACAGCTGTTCTGTGAAGCCCTCAGAGGTTTGTTAGAGAACATTTGAGAACAAACAGAATCATGAAGGCCAAGGAATGCACCAGACAGGTCAGGGATAAAGTTGTGGAGAAGATTAGAGCAGGGTTAGGTTATAAAAAAATATCCCAGGCTTTGAACATCTCACGGAGCACTGTTCAATCCATCATCTGAAAATGGAAAGAGTATGGCACAACTGCAAACCTACCAAGACATGGCTGTCCACCTAAACTGACAGGCTGGGCAAGGAGAGAATTAATCAGAGAAGCAGCCAAGAGGCCCATGGTAACTCTGAAGGAGCTGCAGAGACTCACAGCTCAGGTGGGAGAATCTGTCCACAGGACAACTATTAATCGTGCACTCCACAAATCTGGCCTTTATAGAAGAGTGGCAAGAAGAAAGCCATTGTTCAAAGAAAGCCATAAGAAGTCCCCTTTGCTGTTTGCGAGAAGCCATGTGGGGGACACAGCAAACATGTGGAAGAAGGTTCTCTGGTCAAATGAAACCAAAATTTTACTTTTTGGCCTAAAAGCAAAAGCGCTATGTGTGGCAGAAAACTAACACTGCACATCACCCTGAACACACCATCCCCACCGTGAAACATGGAGGTGGCAGCAACATGTTGTGGGGATGCTTTTCTCCAGCAGGGACAGGGAAGCTGGTCAGAGTTGATGAGAAGATGGATGGAGCCAAATACAGGGCAATCTTAGAAGAAAACCAGTTAGAGTCTACAAAAGACTTAAGACTGGGGCAGAGGTTCACCTTCTAGCAGGACAACAACCCTAAACATACAGCCAGAGCTACAATGGAATGGTTTAGATCAAAGTATATTCATGTGTTAGAATGGCAACGTCAAAGTCCAGACCTAAATCCAACTGAGAATCTGTGGCAAGACTTGAAAATGACTGTTTACAGACGCTCTCCATCCAATCTGACAGAGCTTGAGCTATTTTGCAAAGAAGAATGGGCAAAAATATCACTCTCTAGATGTGCGAAGCTGGTAGAGACATCCCCAAAAAGACTTGCAGCTGTAATTGCGGCAAAAGGTGGTTCTACAAAGTATTGACTGGGGGGGGGGGGGGGGGGGCTGAATACAAATGCACGCCACACTTTTCTCATATTTATTTGTAAACAATTTTGCAAACCATTTATTATTTTCCTTCCTCTTCACAATTATGTGCCACTTTGTGTTGGTCTATCACAAAAAATCCCAATAAAATACATTTATGTTTTTGGTTGTAACATGACAAAATTTGGAAAATTTCAAGGCGTATGAATACTTTTTCAAGGCACTGTATATATGCACACCGCCTTTCAACCTAGGAGTTGTGTTGTTGCCCCTGTAGATATAATTTTTTGATCTTGGAGCTCTTGCACAAACTCTGTGTAGCAGCTTTATGTCCATTGTGCAAATTTTTGCCCATTATCCTAATCACTAATCACCAATACTAAATTACCCACTGGGATTAGCTTGTGGGTTGTTTTGTAAGTATCATTGAAACCAGCTGTCCCTTTTCATCTCCCCCTATATAGAGGGTTTCATATACTAACAGATATTTCATTACTTCAATCTTTCAGTACACACGTGAATCTGACTCCCGATGATTGGTTATAAGCCATGAAACGCGTTGAGTTTCCAACTAAGGGTGCCTAAATTATGGTTCTTAATATTAGTATCACCTACCGTTTTGTACTTAGGTAATTTATCATGTAAATTATTATTATATATTATCTGTATTCTCATCCATTGACCGATTTGTATTGACTGTAACAATCATGTCCATCGTTTGATTTATTTACGTTGACTGTATTCACCAAGTCCTTTGATTAATTATACTAAATACTTTATTATGAATATTATTATTATGTAAATCTTTTATGATTACACTATTCATTATTCATTATTATTTATTGATGTATCATTATCTTTATTGTTTAAAATGTTCTAGAATGAAATCTACCAAAATTAAATGTAAATGCAGGATAAATCGTATATTTTTCAGGTTATAGATGTCTTTTAGGGAGAAAACAAAACATTCAAACAGGTTCAACCTTTTCTTTAATCTGAGATTATATATATATATATATAGATATATATATATATATATTTATATATATATATGTCCACTAGATGTCACTATCGAATTATTTTTTGCACAGCTCTAAGAATATTTGCTCAGCAAGTTCCTTCTCGCTGCCTTCATAAATATATTTTCAATTGAAAAAGTTTTATACAAATAAACCACATGTTTAAAATTTACGGCTTCATTTTTGACAAATCAAAAATAGAGTGCAAATTTTAGTTTGTGATCACTGCCTTGTGCAGATAAAATTAATAGTTATGTATTAACCACTTCAGCCCCGGAAGAATTTACCCCCTTCCTGACCAGAGCATTTTTTGCGATTCGGCACTGCGTCGCTTTAGCTAAAAATTACACGGTCGTGCAACATCCTTTTTTCTCTTACCATCCATGGACTGACACAGCACCTTCAATCTTGACAAAGTGGGTTATGTTCCTGCTCATAGGAGAAGACTAGGTAGAATGTTAGATGTTTTAACATACATTCCCTTACCAGAGCTGAACAGCCCCACCCAGGGGGGCGGTCCCTCCGGACATAACCCTCCTACCTGCAGCCAGCAGCCTCAGCTTTTTTTCTGCCTTGCAGAGGAGAGGACATGGCTCTCTTTGGAGCCAGTCTCTTGAAGAAATGTTTTGTTCTATTTTTGAACTTTTATTATTTTATTTTTGAGATTCTTCTATCAACTGTCGGCTGGGCAACAGGTTGGGTAGTTCGCTATCCTCGTAGTCTTCCCTGTCCGACCATCGAGCGTGCTGATCCTCGCTCTGCGTGAGATCAGTTCACGACTTACCCAATGGCTCCAGGGGTGGCCGATGAGCTTTTTGCTCCAGGGTTCACATAAGATTGCACAGTTTTGCTGTATCGTTCGCGGTGGACTGGCCGACAGCTACTCAGTACTGCACTGTGATATGCTTGTCAGGAACACACCAGTGGGTCCTAGCTGGACGGGTAAGTACTGCCTCAGCAGGTGAGTACATTCTGTGTGTTCTTATGGTAGGGGGGGTTTTCCTTGTCTCCCCCTTGTGTTTTTACTACTCTCTGTCACCTACACTATGGTGCGCTGACTGGGGGTGCCTGGGGTCTCTCTGTCCTGGTGGGGGTCCTCAGGGGTCTGCATGAGGTATGGGGGTTTTAGCTGTGTCAGCGTGGGCCTTGTGCGCCGTTCGGTGCCATGTTTTTACTGTGTTTATCCTTACTATTGAAAACCGCATTGGCGCCATCTTGCCATAGCTGCCTGTTGCGCATATGTATTTGCGGAGGCCATTTTCTTGTAGCCGCGCGCTGTTTTGTGCTGGTTTGGCCTCTATCACTGATTGGACAGCACAATTCTCCTCACAGTCTCCTCACTGTTCACTTGCGGGAGCCACGCTGTAGAGGACAGACACAGGCAGCGAAACTGAGCGGTCCTAGCAGGGTTGGTGAGTCCCCTGGGTAACCCCCCACAGTCAGTGCAGCCGGAGGGTGGACTTTTTCTTTGATATGGACAAAGTCTCAGAGGGTGGTGGTATCATGGAGTCAGTGTCACCTGCTTCCCCTTTCATGTCAGAAGCAACTGGCGGTGCTGCTGCACCTGCGGTCCCTATGGACCAGTTGTCGGCAGTCCTGGAATCATTTGTTGCCAGGATGGAAGCGGCGTGCGAGCGCAAGGGGGCTAAAAAGCGCCCTCTCCCCACACCATCTCCAGAGGAGTGCTCTGATTCAGATATGGGCATTGCTGTGGCACAGGACCCTAGCTCTGAATTTTTGGATATTTTTGACCAGGACATTCCTTGTGAGGAAGACTCATTATCTGGGTCAGTACATGACAGGACACTTGTTAGTGAACTCATTGATGCCGTGAGGCAGACTCTCAAGTTGGATGCTGCGGCTGAGGAACCTGTGGTGGAGTCAATCTCCTTTGGTTCTTTTCAAGCTAAGCCTTTTAAAAAGATTTTTCCCTATACACCTTTTTTTGATAGGTTCATAGACCAGGTTTGGGACAAACCACAGAAGACCTTTGCGGTCTCGCAGTGTCTGGCGGTTAGGTACCCCTTTAAGGACAGCCTGATTAAAAAATGGGCCTCTCCTCTGATACCTACCCATTCTGCTGAATGACCCCATCTATGAAGAGATACTCTCCAGGGGCATTAAATCTGTGTCGCGAAGAGCCCCCACTTTAGGGAGTCATCTTTCACCGAGTCTGTTCACGAGTAAATCGTCAATGGCCAATTGGCTGCATTTCCAGGGTAGGTTCAAATGTGGTGTCAACCATTGCAATTACTGTAAATACATTAAAACAGGCCAGGTGGTACAGTCTAGTACTAACCACAGAACCTTTGACATCAAACAGTTTTTTAATTGCAATACGAGGTTCCTCGTGTATGTCATCAAATATGAGTCGTGCAACATCCAATATGTCGGGCGTACCACACGCCGACTAAAGGATAGGTTGTACGACCCCTTGTTTGACATACAGAAGGACAGAAACACCAATGTCGCAAGACATTGGGTATCTGTACACCACAAGAACACATCATGCCTTTCCATCCAGGGGATTGAAAAAATCAACAGTCCCATTAGAGGGGGTGACAAGTTCAGGACACTGTGCAGGCGAGAAGTATTTTGGATTTTTTCGTTAGAGCCACATTAAAACATCTGGGTTTTTTTCATGGCTACCCCTTCGGCATAGTATTATGCGGCACTGTGGATTTCCTTTTATTTCATATGCAGCACATGTCATTTTGTGCTGCAAACTTAGGAGTTCCTGCTATTACATATGTTTTTAGGTCTTAGGGATGCCCCAATATTCTCAATATTCTTCATATTCTCTATACACTTTAACATCTTTGCATGTTGACCGGAGGCTCCTCCGGTCATGATACATATAACATACACAAAGAATATAGTTGAATAAGAAGTAACATATCAGAGTTCTACTGTTTATGAGTTTTTCTTTTTCCTTCCTTTCTCACAGTCTATAAAATTACAGTGACTTTTAAGGAACAGAATAGATCTACTTATTTCCTGCACACATTACCCATCAATAGGAGGTTGATCATATCATGTCATTGTGTTATAGGAGTGAACTCTATACATTTTATAGATGTTTTATTTTATTGGTTTTATTGTTTTTGGATGATTTGTTTGATGAAATTTACAGTTGTTTCGAACCCATATATGTGTTTTTCGGTTGCTTAGGTAACCACACACATCCGGGTATATATATTGACCACAACTTGTATAAATATACACTTTTTCATCTTTATGAAGTTGAAGTCTCAAACGACTATATATAGGAAATATTGTGTCCATATGTGCTTTTACATTTAGCAATCTGATCAATGTTTTGTGGGGACTTTTGTGCTACATTTTCATATCATTTGATACATTGCAAGTGACGGCTGTTTATGTGGTCATATTTACCTGATTCCATCGCAATTTTCCTGCACTTGATCATATAGAACCACATATCCCCACACACCATAGATCTAATTTGATTGCATTTTGCCTTTAAATCGCACACAAATTTTATTTTTTATTTTCTATATTAGATTTTAATACAACATATATTGGCCATGTATGGCCATATATTAACCATCGTGGGCACATGCGTGTATGTTTAGACTTATTTAGACACACTCGTCTATCCATTACATGCACGTTTACATTCCCACGTTTGAGCTATTCATTATCATCCATCCAATATATACGGCACTGATATATAGTCACTTTAGATTGGCAACTTAAAGGAATAGTAGTAGGACAATTATATCAGCGATATATGGCTATAAGCTCTTTTCTTCCTTTTTTTGCTAATCTTAGCATTTTTCATCATGCATATACACCACATGATTCTATTATTGATACATTACAATAGTTTTTGATTTTATCCCTTCCCCCCCTGCGTTATATGTATTTTTTAAATTAATGCTCTATGGGGCATATTATTGATAATTATATACCGCGGGGTTGTGGGCTGGTTATTTACACATAAATGTATTAATCTTTCTTGGTCAACTTTCTATATATATAATTTTCTTACATTACATTATGACACTTTTTGGTGAACAAACTGACAAATTACCTTTACATCTTTCACTATTTGTGCGCTACGGATGCATTTGCCTTTGCTTGCGCATCCATTTCAGCACGTTGCACATGTATCATGTAAAGATTTAGGCGGTTTATCCACTGTGTTCTATATATTCACATCTATTTAATTTACACATTCCTCACCTTTTTGCATCAATCACAAGGCTTTTTCACAATATTTAATTTGCTGCACACCTTTTTAAGAATATTATGTATATATATTTTTAGAATAGTTGGTACAATGAAACCACACACTTTTAAAAAAAACATTTACTTCTTGGACACAGGTTAGTCAGCATGTAATCAACTTTTAATTAACACTCGTTAGCACTTAATCACCTACACTTGTGGTTGGGTCATATGACCCTTTGTTTGGGGTATATCATGGGAATCATTTGTGCACTAGGCAGCTATAATTAAACACTAAGAAAGTGTGAAACTAGTCAGCTCTATACCAGAATTTGGTGACTTGCTGTGCTGTATTTGGATTTTTGAAGATTTTACATAATAAATGCTTTTTATTGGAGTTCTGCTGTCCAGAAGACTTGATCTTTTGTTTTGCCTCTCCTCCGGTGGTCGACCCCCCGGTCGCCCGGTTGAATAAAGCCACAACTCTGCCAGTTGAGGGGACCCCTGCTTTTAAGGACCCTACTGATAGGAAGTCAGAAATGGTGAGCAGAGCCATGTTCACCATGCTGGGGTCCGCGCTGCGTCCTCTTGTAGCGGCGACCCTGGTGACTCAGACGCTCACGGAATGGGTGAAGATTATGCAACAGTATGTGCAGGAGCATAATCTTCCTCCGGAATGCATTACATTGGCAGACCAAATGGTACAGGGCCTGGTGTATGTGTGCGATGCCACTATGGACGTTGCCCCCCCTAATTTCTAGGGCCTCAGTGTCTGCAGTGGTTTTGCGTTGCCTAATCTGGTTAAAATGCTGGTCTGCTGACCTGGCCTCTAAGAAGCTCCTGACGGATTTGCCTTTCAAGGGCGGAAGGCTATTTCGTACTTCCCAGGATGACATTATTAAAAATGTCACGGGGGGTAAGTGCACCCTTCTTCCTCAGCCTCCTAAGGCGAAGGAGCCGCGCCGAAGGCCGGTCCTTCCTTTCCCACTCAGAAGAGGTTTTTTTCGTCAGTCAAATCCCGCGGAAAAATTCTCCCAGACTGACAAGGGTGCTGCTGGGGGACAGAAACATCCCTGGGTGCGTAAGCCATCCAAGCCGGTTACCAAGCCCGCCACCGCATGAAGTCTTGCCCCTGCCCGACTCTGGGGTGGGGGGACGTCTTTGCAGGTTCGCGGATCAGTGGACCTCCCGGATCTCCGACCGGTGGGTTTGCGAGGTGGTTACCTCGGGGTACAGGATAGAGTTCCTTTCCTGGCCACCAGACAGATTTTTTCACTCAAATCTCTCTCTCCTTCCAGCGCGTCGGGCTGCCCTATTAGGGGCAGTGCAGGGCTTGTTGAGGTGTGGAGTAATTGTGCCGGTACCGTCAAAATAGAGGTTTCAGGGATTTTATTCGAATCTGTTTGTGGTCCCAAAGAAGGACGGAGTCCATCCAATTCTGGATCTCAAGGCCCTAAATGCCTTCGTGAAGGTTTGGAAATTCCGCATGGAATCCATTCGCTCTGTGATTGCTGCGCTCCTCCCGGGGGATTTTCTGGCATCCTTGGACATCAAGGACGCCTACTTGCATGTCCCAATCTGCGCGGGTCACCAGAAGTTTCTGCGCTTCGCGATAGGCGGAGACCACTATCAGTTTGTGGCTCTTCCCTTTGGGTTGGCGTCAGCACCGCGGGTTTTCACCAAGGTGCTTGCCCCGATTCTAGCTTTTCTGAGACAGCGAGGCATTGCTATCATGGGCTATCTAGACGATCTCCTTCTGAGAGCAGACTCTGGCTCAGAATTAGAGGAAAATGTGGTGATAGCCAGTCAGGCCCTCCGAGAATTCGGCTGACTGCTGAACATTCAGAAGTCGGTCCTGGTTCCGACTCGTCGCCTGGAGTACCTAGGATTGATCCTGGACTCCTCGGAGGCAAGGGTTTTTCTACCCTTAGAAAAATTACAGACTCTTCAATCTGCGGTACGGGTGCTGACGTCCCGCAAATGGTCGTCAGTCCGTTTTTGCATGAGGGTCCTGGGACTCATGGTGGCTTCCTTCGAGGCGGTGCCGTACGCCCAATTCCACACTTGAGTCTTACAAAAGGAGATCCTATCTTGCTGGAACAAGTCTCCATTATCACTGGATCGTCAAATCCAGGTGAGTCACCTGGTCAGGGCATCCCTGAAGTGGTGGCTGAGATCCCCAGCTCTTCGGTTGGGGAAGTCGTTCCTTCCTGTCCAGTGGACTGTGTTCACGACGGACGCCAGTCTTTTGGGCTGGGGCAGAGTCTGGGGAGCTCTGTCAGCCCAAGGGCTCTGGACCCAGGACGAGTCCCGTCTGCCAATCAATGTCCTGGAACTCCGGGCAATCAGACTGTGCCTTTCCTCGTGGTCGAGGAGACTGCAGGGATGCTCGGTCAGGATCTAATCGGACAACGCCACGGCGGTGGCTTATGTCAACCATCAGGGGGGAACTCGGAGCTCAGCTGCGGCGTTCGAGGTCGCTCACATTCTAAGGTGGGCAGAAAGAAGTGTGCCGGCTCTGTCGGCCGTTTACATTCCCGGACTGGACACCTGGCGGGCGGACTATCTGAGCCGCTAAATGTTGGACCAGGGGGAATGGTCCTTGCATCCAGAGGTGTTTCACCTCCTTTGCAGGAGGTGGGGCATGCCGGATGTGGACCTATTGGCCTCTCGACTCAATCAGAAAGTGTCGAGATTTGTGGCCAGGTCCAGGGATCCCTGGGCAGATGCGTGAGACGTGTTGGTGGCCCCGTGGGGTCGGTATCGGCTGATTTATGCCTATCCTCCACTGAAGCTGCTTCCTCGATTGCTTTGCAGGGTGGAGGCCAAGGGGATTCCGGTGATCCTCATCCCTCCAGATTGGCCTCTGCGTCCTTGGTACGCCGATCTTGTGCGCCTAGTGGCGGACGTTCCGTGGCGACTGCCGATGCGGGAGGACCTTCTGTCTCAAGGTCCCATACTTCATTCTGCTTTACAGTCGCTGGCTTTAACGGCATGGCTATTTAAAGCCAGATGCTGAGAGACTGGGGTCTCTCGGATTCAGTCATCTCGACCATGCTGAGGGCATGGAAATCTTCTTCCAGGAAGATATATCACCGTACCTGGAGGGCCTAAATCACTATGTGCGAGGAGCTGGATTGGTGTCCACGGACGTATTCCGTTCCCAGAATCTTGCTGTTCTTACAGTGTGCTGTGACCCAAAAACTTGCCTTAAGCACCACTAAGGGTCAGATTTCAGCTTTGGCTATTTTCTTTCAGAGGCCGCCAGTGGGCCATTCTTTGATTAGTACCTTCATACAGGGGATCCGACATGTGCTCCCCCCTGTTAAGCCACCTCTTCCTCCTTGGATATTTTAATTTGGTGCTCTCGGTTCTTCAGGAACCTCCTTTTGAAAACATTAGAGAGATTCCTCTCTTAATCTTATCTCAGAAGGTGGCTTTTCTGGTAGCCATTACTTCTGTCAGAAGGGTTTCCGAACTGGCGGCCTTGTCTTGCAAACTGCCATACTTGGTTCTCCATAAGGATAAGGCGGTGCTACGCCCGCAGCCTTCTTTTCTCCCGAAGGTGGTCTTGGCCTTCAATCTTAATGAGGACATTGTGCTTCCGTCCTTATGTCCTCGTCCGTCGCATCCGAGAGAGTTTGCGCTCCACACGTTAGACAAGGTACGTGCCCTGCGGGTGTACCTGTCAGCTACTGCTTAGATTCACAAGTCTGACTCACTGTTTGTGTCTGTGTCTGGTCCGAAACAGGGCCAAGCGGTTTCGTCTGCCACCATTTCTCGGTGGATCAGGCAGACCGTCATACAGGCCTATGCCCTTAAAGGGCGGGCGCCTCCCTTTCCGGTTACGGCGCATTCAACCAGGGCAATTGGTGCTTCCTGGGCTTTCCGACATCAAGCGTCTGTTGCACAAGTGTGCAAGGCGGCGACCTGGTCGTCCGCACATACCTTTTCAAAGTTCTATAAGGTTGATGTGGCTGCATCTTCTGATGCTTCCTTCAGCCGCAAGGTTTTGCAGGCGGCTGTTTAATATTACAACTCCTCCGTTGAGGAGCTCTGCTTGTTTGGGGTGAAGTTTCGTTTTTTCCTTGATACTGTTCCCACCCCTCGTTCTTTGACACTGCTTTGGGACGTCCCAATTTGTCAAGATTGAAGGTGCTGTGTCAGTCCATGGACGGTAAGTGAAAATAGGATTTTTTTGTACTCACCGTAAAATCCTTTTCTCTGACGTCCATGGACTGACACAGCACCCACCCCTCCTTTTTTGAGTTTGTGCTGCTTTAATACGAACTGAGGCTGCTGGCTGCAGGTAGGAGGGTTATTTCCGGAGGGACCGCCCCCTGGGCGGGACGATTCAGCTCTGGTAAGGGAATGTATGTTAAAACGTCTAACATTCTGCCTAGTCTTCTCCTATGAGCAGGAACATAACCCACTTTGTCAAGATTGAAGGTGCTGTGTCAGTCCATGGACGTCAGAGAAAAGGATTTTACGGTGAGTACAAAAAAAAAAACAATTTTTTTCCCCACAAATAGAGCTTTCTTTTGGTGGTATTTGATCACCTCTGCGGTTTTTATTTTTTGCGCTATAAACAGAAAAAGAGCGTAAATTTTGAAAAAAAAGCAATATTTTTTACTTTTTGCTATAATAAATATCCCCAAAAAATATATAAAAAATTTAATTTCTTTCTCAGTTTAGGTCGATATGTATTTTTCTACATATTTTTGGTAAAAAAATCGCAATAAGCGTATATTGATTGGTTTGCGCAAACGTTCTTCAAAATAGGGGATAGTTTTATGGCATTTTTATTATTATTATTATTTTATTAGTTTTGGAATGATCAGCGATTTTTATCGTGACTGCGACATTACGGCGGACACATCGGACACTTTTGACACTATTTTGGGACCATTGTCATTTATACAGCGAGCAGTGCTATAAAAATGCACTGATTACTGTGTAAATGACACTGGCAGGGAAGGGATTAAACACTAGGGGGCAATGAAGGGGTTAAGTGTGTCCTAGGGAGTGATTCTAACTGTGGGGGGCTGGGCTACAAGTGACACGACAGTGATCACTGCTCCCGATGACAGGGAGCAGTAGATCACTGTCCTGTCACTAGGCAGAACAGGGAAATGCCTTGTTTACATAGGCATCTCCCTGTTCTGCAGCTCCGTGACACGATCACGGGACACCGGTGGACATCAAGTCCGCGGGTCCCGTGGGCACAGTCACGGACCTCGCGGTGGGCGCCCACACAGTGGCAAATTCAAAGCGACGTACGTTGCTTTGCGCAGCCGTGCCATTCTGCCGACGTATATCGTCGTTAGACGGTCGGCAAGTGGTTAAAGAAGCAAAAGTGTGTCTGCTTTGGACACAGGAGAGTTTGGGGAATTGGTAATGAAACCTCTGGAATCTGTAATAGAATATATCGTTTTAAAGGAAACAGCACAATTCACATCAAGAGATCATAGACTATACATCCAAGGAATATGACAATGAGCACTACGCGTTCTCATAATAGCAAGCAATATTATGTCCATAATAAATAGAAATGAGCCATAAATGGATTGGAGATGAGCCTGATTGGATGTTTTCTGTGGGCTTAAAGAGAATAACGGAATGTATAGTATTTTTAATGCTTTTTAGATACACATATAAAAAGAATGACATTATGGAGCTGATTTCCTAAGATTTCCAGGAAGTACTGGGCGCTCTACATGTAATAGCGCCTGTTTCAGGCAATTAAGAGTTCAACTAGGTGAACGTGTGAATAAAAATTCACGCTATTAGTGGCAAAAATGCCTTAGTAAATTCCGAAGCGGCGCTAATCTGCAATTCCGCGGATCGCAAGTGCCTATTGCTACCAAGTTATTATATAGTACTGCACTGCAACCATGATCCATGTATGTGAAGAAAACATTTTTATGTGAGATCTGCTCTACCTCATGTGCATCTATTGATGTATATTGCAATTAGTATTCCTATTTTTTTTCTTCTTTTGCTAACGAATGCAGTTATGAATGAGTATTACAGAATAATGTCTGCTATTCTGTAAAGTTGCATGTATTGAACCTTTACACTTACATATCTGTTCTATGTTATTTTTTTCATGTTATTTTTTTTTATTTAGGTGACTAAAAAGCAGTAATTATTTATGTTCATTCTTTAACATACTACACTATTATGCAGGTCTCAGCGTACTTAGCACAATGGTGGTTGGTAGTTTACTCAGATATCTTCCAAGTTATGAGTTCAAATCCCAGCCAACCTACCACCCACCAGCTGTGTTTATTTTTCCAGTGCACAAGCAAATTAAAATAAACAAACAAAAAATGTAAACTGCCTGTTAACTAGTGTGTGATGTTTGGAATTCTACACCATAATATTATTGCATACTTACGTACCATTGCATGCATTTGAAGAGTCCAATGCAATCTTAAAGTATCCTTATGTGGGATTTGAACCCATGAGTCCTTCAAGGTAGAAGTGCTGAACAATAGCCTATTGGGCTGAGCATGATTATACATAGAAAATACATTTACTAGTGTTTGATGTTTTTAATTCTATACAATAATGTTTTGTAAATGAGCCATTAATATTATGGAAACAACCATGCTCATGCTGATGTGGCATTGGCTATTAGGGGAAAAAAAATTGAAAAAATGGCAAGGGGTCCACCCCCCAGTCCATACCACGCCCTTTGGGTCTGGTATGGATTTTAAGGGGAACTCAACGCCAAAATGTAGAAAAAATTGGCATAGGGTCCCCCAAAATTCATACCAGGCTCTTTGGGCCTGGCATAGATTTTAAGGGGAACTCCACGCCAAAATGTAAAAAGAATTTGGCGCGACCCTTATCTAAGCATGCAGCCTGCAGGTCAGGATGGGGGGGAATGAGCGAGCACCCCCCCCTGAATCATACCAGGCCACATGCTCTCAACATGGGGAGGTTGCTTTGGGGTGCTATGTTGATGGGGACAAGGGCCTCTTCCCGACAACCCTTGTTAAAGGGGGCTTCCAGATTCCGATAAGTCCCCCGCCCGCAGACCCCGACAACCACCGGTCAGGGTTGTTGGGAAGAGGCCCTTGTCCCCATCAACATGGGGGACAAGGTTCTTTGCTCTACAAGACTCGGGTCCGGCCGCACCTGGAGTATGTGGTCCAGTTCTGGGCACCAGTCCTCAGGAAGGATGTGCTGGAACTGGAGAGAGTCCAGAGAAGGGCAACAAAACTAATAAAGGGACTGGAGGACCTTAGTTATGAGGAAAGGTTACGAGCACTGAACTTGTTCTCTCTGGAGATGAGACGCTTGAGAGGGGATATGATTTCAATGTACAAATAGGTTAGACTTGATGGACTTGTGTCTTTTTTCAACCTCACCTACTATGTAACTATGTAAATACCGTACTGCCTTAAACTGCGTAGAGGGTTCTTTAATGTAAGAGAGGTTAGGATGTGGAATTCTCTTCTACAGGCAGTGGTTTCAGCAGGGAGCATCGGTGATTTCAAAAAACTATTAGATAAGCACCTGAACGACCACAACATTCAGGTATTTACAAAGTAATACTGACATAAAATCACACACATAGGTTGGACTTGATAGTCTTGTGTCTTTTTTCAACCTTGCCTACTATATAGATATCTGTGCAGGGTAAACCTCAAAATAACAAATGTCCAAGGCTCTGGCCATGATCAGTGATCCCAAAAATCTCCAAATTAAACTTGTACGTTGTTGGGCATGTGGAGGGTACAAAACAGGAAATTACAACTTTGTGAGGGCTGCTTCACACAAATTGTTGACAAAGCACATTCGTCATTCATCATCAGCATACAACATTAAAATATGTGTGCAGGATCACACCAAACTAATACATCCATATCTGGCCAAAAACATCACAGTTAGGGTTGAGCGAACCCGAACTGTAACGTTCGGGTCCGTACCGAACTTTAGCTTTTTCCCAAACCCGAACCCGAACCCGGACTTTGCGCGAAAGTCCGGGTTCGGGTTCGGCAATCTAATGGCGCAGTTAGAAATGCTTCAGCGGCCAGCCAATCACCTTTTGATTAGCTGGTGTGCCCTTAGAAGCCATCATAGCCATGCCTACTAATGGCATGGCTGTGATTGGTCAGTGCAACATGTGACCCAGCTTCTATATAAGCTAGAGGCACACAGCACACACGTCACTCTGCTTCAGAATAGATAGGGAGAGGATCTTGCCTGCTGCTGCTGCTTTTAGGGAGAGATTGAAAAATACATGAGTTAGTCCTGATTCTGGAATCTAAGGGAAAAGATAGAGAGACAGTGTAGTGTAGGGCCAGGGTCCTGTTGGTGCTTTCAGGGAGAGAGATATATTATATAGGAATAGGAGTCCAGATTCAGAGATATAACTCAGCGATCTGCATAGGTTTACCTGTTTGTGTTGCAGTGCAGTCTTTTTACACTGCCATGAGCCCAGTGTCAGAGAAAATCTACCTTTTATCTGCAAGCTCAGTGCACCAGCACTGCATATATTACGTTGAGAGATACACCGTTTCCATACTGTGGGTGTATTCTGCTCTTGGAAAAAGATCCATTTAGGGCAAAAAAAAAAGAGGCACTTTATTGTGCTCTTTTCCAAAAGACCCATTAAGGGCAAAAAAAAAAAAAAAATGTGCATTTTATTTTGCTCGTGCAAAAAAAGACCCGTTTAGGGCAAAAAAAAAAAAAATAAAAAAATTGAACTTTAACGTACGCTCGCAAAAAGACCCATTTAGGGCCACAAAAAATATTTTGCAGTTTGTTATACATATGTGGAGGCGTGTGAAATAAACCATTTCTATATATTTGTCTTTTACTGTGCTGTACTAAAAAAACAAACATTTTTATTAATAGCATTTTCTGCAGTTCTGTAGCTGTGCGATTCAGCGGTTACGTACTGCGGGTGTGTTGTGGTCTTCCAAAAAACGCCATTTAGGGCCACAAAAAATATTTTGCAGTGTGTTATACATATGTGGAGGTGTGTGAAATAAACAATTTCTATATAGTTTTCTTCTACTGTGCTATACTAAAAAAACAACATGGTTGAGCAGTATGTGTCCACAGGCCTACACGTACTGGATGACGGGTCTGCCCCCTTTAACTTCTGGGTCTCCAAATTGGGCACATGGCCTGAGCTTGCCCTTTATGCCTTGGAGGTGCTGGCCTGCCCTGCAGCCAGTGTATTATCTGAACGTGTATTTAGCACGGCAGGGGGCGTTATCACAGATAAGCGCAGCCGCCTGTCCAGAGCCAATGTGGACAAGCTCACATTCATTAAAATGAACCAGGCATGGATCCCACAGGACTTGTCCGTACCTTCTGCAGAATAGACATGTATACCGGTATTGTGACAAAAACTGTCCGGCCATCGGATTGTGTCCGGCCCATACTGTGAAGGTGCAGCGCTTGCGCAGTACAGAGGACAAGGAGATTCACAAAATCTCCGAAGATGAACGGCGCCTGCGCTGTGAGTGCAGGTTCAAGCCCCACCATCCAAGTGGACATACGGTAGCACATAGTAACAGGGCCCCTCACGGGCTCGGTTCGATCGCCATGCTTCGGGCATGGCCCCACTTGGCTCGGCTTGAACCACGGATGGTGTGGCCTTCACCTGAACTCACCACGCAGGCGCCGTTCGTCTTGGGAGATTTTCGAAATCCCCTTGTCCTACATACTGAGCAAGCGCAGTACAGGGTGGACACTATTTGACGGGGGACAGAATTCGACACATCACCGGCCTTACCCAGCCATTGTTGTATTTTTGAACCAGTGTTGGCTACCTCGTCCTCCTCCACCGCCGCTTCCACCTACACAGCCACATCCACCACCACCTCAACCTCCTACTCCATATGGACCTCGTCCTCCTAGGTCAAGATTATAATTTTTATTTTATTTTTTTGTAGCGCACAGATCCTTTCCCCCTTACCTGCCTTTATGTTGTTGGCTCCTCGCAGGAGGGAGAAAGGTGTACTTGACGGGCCGTGTCCACAGCCGGAGTCAAAACTCCTCCAGAGGATGATTCTCACCTCTACTGTAGGTAGAGGCAAGTCCTTTAATTCCCAGTAAAGTCAATGTCCACACCAGCTGAAATTACAACTCTTATTCTCTCATGGCAAAATAAACTCTACTCGGATAGAAAAGGTTAGAGCAAAGAAACAGGACAGCTTAAGGTGTGGAGGAGGTCCAGGCACAAACGTAGCACATTCACTTCACTGCTTAGGTTTCTCAAACAGTTTTAGATGCACGGTCTCTGCCACAGACCTTGAGGTTGGTCTCTGCCACAGACAGGGTGTACAAGGCCCCTGCCACGGACCTGGAGAACTTTGGTCTCTGCCACAGACCAGGGTGTATAAGGCTCCTGCCACGGGCTGGGTGATTAAGGCCTCTGATACAGTCAAGATGACCTTGAGCTTTTCCTTCTACGAACCTAGCCCATATCAAGGGGAAGACATCTCTCCAGGGAGTCAACAGACCCTTCCTTCACCGTGACTCCTGCATCGGTCCATCAGAATGATCCTCCCTTCCCTGGAACATGGTCCCCTACACGAGGCGGCACCCTAAGACTCCTCGACCCTTAGCGGACTCCAGACGAAGGCTCTGTACTCCAGGCTTTACTTCCGCACCTAGGCCTCCATACCCAGGGCAGCAGGAACTCCAGGATAGTACCTCACCCCAGGCTAAAAGGTACCCGAGATGGAACAGGAACACATGCACCCAGGCCGAAGGCACCTGGGCGTGGACCCCACTGGACATCAGCCCCCAGGCCAAAGGTCTGCCCCTTTTATATGCTCTCCCGGCATGCACAGTAGGTTCCCCGCCCGCTGTACTACTGCCAAGAGGGGATACAAAAGGCACAGCACTGTATCGGCGGTTCAACCCTAGCCTACCATGGCAGCGCCACCTGTAGGCCGCAGGGAACTGCACACCAATACTGTCCCCCGAGGACAAAATGGTCCATGAATCCTACAGAATTAGGGTGTTTGAGCATATTTACCACTCAAACACTTCCCTTAAATTTAGCACCCCGCTATATTTTTATTTCAAAGTATTTTATTTTCCCACTAGCTTATCCATTAAATTGAATAATTTATTCCAGAAAGGGCGTATTCTGGGGCATTCCCACCATATGTGTGGCATCGTGCCGTTGAGTTTCTGAGGTTCTTAATGACTTCCCGTACCTCTTCTGCTGAAAAGGGGGCCTCCAGCATATTTTTTTTTTTTTTTATGTTATTTTAACCACTTAAGCCCCGGACCATTTGGTAGCTAAAGGACCAGAGGTGAATTCAGAATTTTGCACTGCGCTGCTTTAACTGTAAATTGTGCAGACATGCAATGTTGTACCCAAACAAAATTTGCGTCCTTTTCTTCCCACAAATAGAGCTTTCTTTTAATGGTATTTGATTGCCTCTACGATTTTTATTTTTTGCGATATAAACGGAAAAAGACCGAAAATTTTGAAAAAAAATGATATTTTCTACTTTTTGTTATAAGAAAAATCGAATAAACTCAATTTTAGTCATACATTTAGGCCAAAATGTATTCAGCCACATGTCTTTAGTAAAAAAAACGTCAATAAGTGTATATTTATCGGTTTGCGCAAAAGTTATAGCGTTTACAAACTAGGGTACATTTTCTGGAATTTACACAGCTTTAAATTTATGACTGCCTATCTCATTTCTTGAGGTGCTTAAATGGCAGGGCAGTACAAAACCCCCCCAAATGACCCCATTTTGGAAAGTAGACACCCCAAGGAAATTGCTGAGAGGCATGTTGAGCCCATTGAATTTTTTTTTTTTGTCCCAAGTGATTGAATAATGACAAAAAAAAAAAAAATTACAAAAAGTTGTCACTAAATGATATATTGCTCACACATGCCATGGTTATATGTGGAATTGCACCCCAAAATACATTCTGCTGCTTCTCCTGAGTGCGGGGATACCACATGTGTGGGACTTTTTAGGAGCCTAGCCACGTACGGGACCCCGGAAACCAAGCACCGCCTTCAGGATTTCTAAGGGCGCAAATTTTTGATTTCACTCCTCACTACCTATCACAGTTTTGAAGGCCATAAAATGCCAAAATAGCACAAAACCCCCCCAAATGACCCCATTTTAGAAAGTAGACACCCCAAGGAAATTGCTGAGAGGCCTGTTGAGCCCATTGAATATTTTTTTTTTTTGCCCCAAGTGATTGAATAATGACAAAAAAAAAAAAATTACAAAAAGTTGTCACTAAATGATATATTGCTCACACATGCCATGGTTATATGTGGAATTGCACCCCAAAATACATTTTGCTGCTTCTCCTGAGTATGGGGATACCACATGTGTGGGACTTTTTAGGAGCCTAGCCGCGTACGGGACCCCGAAAACCAATCACCGCCTTCAGGATTTCTAGGCACAAATTTTTGATTTCACTCCTCACTACCTATCACAGTTTCGAAGGCCATAAAATGCCAAAATAGCACAAAACCCCCCCAAATGACCCCATTTTGGAAAGTAGACACCCCAAGCTGTTTGCTGAGAGGCATGGTGAGTATTTTACAGCTCTCATTTGTTTTTGAAAATGAAGAAATAATTTTTTTTTTTCTTTTTTTTTTTTTTCAATTTTCAAAACTTTGTGACAAAAAGCGAGATCTGCAAAATACTCACAATACCTCTCAGCAAATAGCTTGGGGTGTCTACTTTCCAAAATGGGGTCATTTGGGGGGGGTTTGTGCCATCTGGGCATTCCATGGCCTCCGAAACTGTGATAGGCAGTGAGAAGTGAAATCAAAAATTTACACCCTTAGAAAGCCTGAAGGCGGTGATTGGTTTTTGGGGTCCCGTACGCGGCTAGGCTCCCAAAAAGTCTCACACATGTGGTATCCCCATACTCAGGAGAAGCAACAGAATGTATTTTGGGGTGTAATTCCACATATGCCCATGGCATGTTTGAGCAATATATCATTTAGTGACAACTTTGTGCAAAAAAAAAAAAAAAAAAAATTGTCTTTTTTCCGCAACTTGTGTCAACATATAAAATATTCCATGGACTCGACATGCCTCTCAGTATATAGCTTGGGGTGTCTACTTTGCAAAATGGGGTCATTTGGGGGGGGTTTTGAACTGTTCTGGCATTTTATACACAACATTAGGAAGCTTACATCCACTCTTCTAACCACTTGAAGACAAAGCCCTTTCTGACACATTTTGTTTACATGAAAACATTTTTTTTTTTGCAGGAAAATTATGTTGAACCCCCAAACATTATATATATTTTTAAAGCAAAGGCCCTACAGAATAAAATGGTGGGTGTTGCATTTTTTTTTCTACACAGTATTTGCGCAGAGATTTTTCAAACGCATTTTTTTGGGGAAAAAATACACTTTTTTTTATTTTAATGCACTAAAACACACTATATTGCCCAAATGTTTGATGAAATAAAAAAGAAGATCTTAGGCCGAGTACATAGATACCAAACACGACATGCTTTAAAATTTCGCACAAACGCGCATTGGCGACAAATTACATACATTTTTAAAAGCTTTTAAAAGCCTTTACAGGTTACCCCGTTAGATTTACAGAAGAGGTCTACTGCTAAAATTACTGCCCTCGATCTGACCTTCGCGGTGATACCTCACATGCATGGTGCAATTGCTGTTTACATATGACGCCAGACCGACGCTTGCGTTCGCCATTGGGCAAGAGCAGGGCAGGACAGGGGTGCTTTTTTTTTTATTTTTTTTTTATTATTAATTTTGCTTTTTTATTTTATTTTTAAATTGTTCCTTCCATATTTTATTTTTTTATCATTTTTATTGTTATCTCAGGGAATGTAAATATCCCATATGATAGTAATAGGTAGTGACAGGTACTCTTTTTTTGAAAAAACTGGGATCTAGACCCTAGATCTTTCCTCTGCCCTCAAAGCATCTGACCACACCAAGATCGGTGTGATAAAATGCTTTCCCAATTTCCCAATGGCGCTTTTTATATCCGGGGGGGGACATTCCCTCCCACTGCTTGTAAAAGCAGTCCAGAGGCTAATTAGCCACTAGGGTTGCTTTTACATTAAAGCCGGCCGCTGGCTGAAAAGAATGATACCAAGATGATACCTAAACCCGCAGGCATCAATCTGGTATAACCATTCAAAGTCCAGCAACATACAAGTACGTTGCTGGTCCTTGTTGGACATGTATTGTAATCTTTTTTTTTCATGCAGCCAGGTGGCTGAACGAAAAAAGAGATTGATCGGTGGGTATGCCCACCATTAGAATACCGCCCTTCATCCACCCACTTCTAATGATGGGCATACATGCACCATTTATATATGCCGAAGCATGGGGGCATCCTCCCGCAAAAAAGTTATGCCGCACACACATGGTCGGACTTTTCCACGGGCAAGCCTCCGTCGGAATTTCGACCGTATGTACGCGGCATTAGGAGCAAAATCGCTCCTCCGCCCCTGCTGCCCCAATGCTTCGGCATATTTGCTTTTTTTTTTTTTTAACTGTGGTGGTGAAATCACCTCCTACAGCACTGGAGTCGCAGGGATCAGGCCTGTCTCTGCGAACGCTGCAGTTATGTGTGTTGTGTTTTGTAAGTGACAGTGATCGATCGATACTGCACTTGGGTGGCCTGGGCTGGACGGAGGGGCAAAACGCAGGTGCTAGCAGGTATCTGGGCTGATCCCGCTAACACTGCGTTTTTGGGAACCCTAAACTGCTGGGGACGCTAGTATAGATCTGATCAGATCAGATATTGATCTGTTCAGATACTATACCACTAAGGGAGGTGTATGCTTCACGCGTGGGTGTTAGCGTTACTGGCACTAACCTGACGCTGCCTGGGGTGTGACGCAGACCCTCTCTGATGCTAAAACCTAATTGATATCACCCGCCGGGCGATCAGGGGGTTAAACCTTTATTGGGTTATATACGGCGGGTGCCCTGACACTATAAAAAGCAAACTAACTAACCAGCGTCACCCGTAACACTTATATGATGATTACTGGTGAAAGGGTTAACTAGGGGCAATTAGGGGGTTAAAACCTTTATTAGATAATATATGGGGGTACCTGACGCTATAAAAACCTGCGGCGAACCTAAAAAAAATTACTGGCTACCGATCTGCATCACCGACGCTAAGACATCGATCAGAAAAATGATCGCTTAGCGACAGTGGTGATAGGGGGTGAAAGGGTTACCTGGGGGGCGATCAAGGGGGTTAAACCTTTATTAGATAATATATGGGGGTACCTGACGCTATAAAAACCTGCGGCGAACCTAAAAAAATTACTGGGTACCGATCTGCATCACCGACGCCAAGACAGCGATCAGAAAAATGATCGCTTAGTGACAGTGGTGATAGGGGGTGAAAGGGTTACCTGGGGGGCGATCAAGGGGGTTAAACCTTTATTAGATAATTTATGGGGGGTACCCGACGCTATAAAAACCTGCGGCGAACCTAAAAAAATTACTGGGTACCGATCTGCATCACCGACGCCAAGACAGCGATTAGAAAAATGATCGCTTAGTGACAGTGGTGATAGGGGGTGAAAGGGTTACCTGGGGGGCGATCAAGGGGGTTAAACCTTTATTAGATAATTTATGGGGGTACCCGACGCTATAAAAACCTGCGGCGAACCTAAAAAAAAAATACTGGCTACCGATCAGCATCACCGACGCTAAGACATCGATCAGAAAAACGATCGATTAGTGACAGTGGTGATAGGGGGTGAAAGGGTTACCTGGGGGGCGATCAAGGGGGTTAAACCTTTATTAGATAATTTATGGGGGTACCAGACGCTATAAAAACCTGCGGCGAACCTAAAAAAAATTACTGGGTACCGATCTGCTTCACCGACGCCAAGACAGCGATCAGAAAAATGATCGCCAAGCGACGGCGGTGCTAGGGGGTGAAAGGGTTATCTGGGGGGTGATCAAGGGGTTAAACCTTTATTAGGGGGGGTTAGGGGGCTACACTGGACCTAAAACTAAATGTAGTGACACTTTTACAGTCACAAATGTCACTGATTGCAGTGATCAGTAAATAAATGGTCACTGCAATCAGTGACACTGTGACTGGGGGCTGGGGGGTGATCTGGGGGGGCTGGGGGGTGATCTGGGGGGGGCCTGGGGGGGCGATTTATGTGCCTATGTGTGCTGGTGTTAGTGTAGTGTTAGTGCACTGACCTGTGTGTCTTCTCTTGTACGACGCTCGGTATATGTGAGCGCCGCACAGGAGATGACATCACTTCCTCCTGCTTTCTCTGTCTGTGTAAACATTACACAGACAGAGGGGGCATTTCTGTTCGCCGGGAGCGATCGCGGGGGGGGTGGTCGGAATCGAACGGCCGCCCCCCCATCTCGGAACGCTCCCAGACGAATTCCGACCGCTCACTGTACAGAAGGGGGGTCCGATCGGACCCCCCAACTGTACAAAGGCAATCACGTATGCTCTACGTGATTGTGCCTGTCGGTGCCATTGTGCCGACGTATATATACAGTGAGCGGTCGTTAAGTGGTTAAGTTATTTCCCTATCCACATTTGTTTGCAGAGCACTTGCCATGCTCTTAACAACATTTTGCTGCCATTTGAAGCTCTCTAGCCCTTTCCATTACTTTTTTAGAGCCTTTTTAGTCCTTAGAAGTCCGGGTCCCCATTGACTTCAATGGGGTTCGGGTTCGGGTTCGGGTTAAAGTTCGGTCCCGAACCCGAACTTTTTTCCGAAGTTCGGCCGAACCCGTCGAACCCGAACATCCAGGTGTCCGCTCAACTCTAATCACAGTTCTAGATTTGGTGCAAACCCACACTTGATTGATTTATGTTATTTCTTGGGGTTCCATTATGTGAAACCCATGAAAAATGTAATCAGTGGTGAAAAAGAAACTTTAACCACAAAAGAGAAGGAGCATACAAACCTCTAGCCAGGTAGCAGGATTGGGATTTGAACCAAGAACCTCAGTGCTGCTAGGCAGAAGTGTTAACCAGTTAGCCACTGTGCTGCCACATGTACAGTAGGTACGGAAAGTATTCATACCTCCTTAAATGTTATATTGCAGCCATTTGCTAAAATCATTTAAGTTCATTTTTTTCCTCATTAATGTACACACAGTACCCCATATTGACAGAAAAACACAGAATTGGTGAAATTTTTGCAGATTTATTAAAAAAGAAAAACTGAAATATCACATGGTCCTATGTATTCAGACTAGAGTTGAGCGGACACCTGGATGTTCGGGTTCGACGGGTTCGGCCGAACTTCGGAAAAAAGTTTGAGCTCGGGACCGAACTTGACCCCGAACCCGAACCCCATTGAAGTCAATGGGGACCTGAACTTCTGAGGACAATTCGCGCTTGTTTCCCGTGCTTAGAACTGTCCCTGCACAAAGTGTCATTTCTGAAGGAAAAAAGGTCATTTAAAACTCACGGCTATAATGAATTGACAGCTCCTGGCAATACATAGAAAAATCATTGATAAAAAAAAAAAAAATGCGTGGGGGTTCCCCCAAATTCAATTACCAGGCCCTTCAGGTCTGGTATGGATTTTAAGGGGAACTCCACCCCAAATAAAAAAAAAAATGGCGTGGAGTTCCCCCAAAAATCCAGACCAGACCCTTTATCCGAGCACGCAACCTGGCAGGCCGCAGGAAAAGAGGGGGGGATGAGAGAGCGCCCCCCCTCCTGAACCGTACCAGGCCACATGCCCTCAACATGGGGAGGATGTCCCCATGTTAATGGGGACAAGGGCCTCATCCCCACAACCCTTGCCCGGTGGTTGTGGGGGTCTGCTTGCAGGGGGCTTATCGGAATCTGGAAGACCCCTTTTACAAAAGGGACCCCCAGATCCCGGCCCCCCCTATGTGAATTGGTAACGGGGTACATTGTACCCCTACCATTTCACAAAGAAAGTATAAAAAATGTAAAAAAAAAATACACATACACCGTTGTGAAAGTCCTTTATTTAAAAAAAAAAAAAAACATTCCAGCAATGAAATCCAGTATCCCGTGGCGATCCGATGTCCAGCGCTGTCCACACAAAATGTCATTGGCTGAGCCTGAGCGGACCTGATGGGAACTTCCTCCGCAGTGTAATAAATTAATAGATCCGCCCCTTCTAAGTTTCCCCATCAGGTCCGATCAGCCAATGACGTAGGTGTAAGGCTGAGGACCTGATGCGGAACGTGAGAAGGGGCGGGTCTATTCATGTATTAAACTGTGGAGGAAGTTCCCCATCAGGTCCGCCTCCTCGTATGTCAGATGCCGCCTACGTCATTGGGTGAGCGGACCTGATGGGGAACTTCCTCTGCAGTATAATAAATGAATAGACCCGCCCCTTCTGACGTTCCACATCAGGTCCTCAGCCTTACACCTACGTCATTGGCTGAGCGGACCTGATGGGGAACTTTAGAAGGGGCGGGTCTATTCATTTATTACACTGTGGAGGAAGTTCCCCATCAGGTCCGCTCAGGCTCAGCCAATGACATTTCGTGTGGACAGCGCCAGACATCAGATCGCCGTGGGACACTGGATTTCATCGCTGGAATGTTTTTTTTATTTTTTATTTTTTTATTTTTAATAAAGGACTTTCCCAATGGTGTCTGTGTACTTTTTTTACAATTTTTTACACTTTCTTTGTGAAATGGTAGGGGTACAATGTACCCCATTACCAATTCACATAGGGGGGGGGCCGGGATCTGGGGGTCCCCTTTGTTAAAGGGGTCTTCTAGATTCCGATAAGCCCCTCGCCCGCAGACCCCCACAACCACCGGGCAAGGGTTGTGGGGATAAGGCCCTTGTCCCCATCAACATGGGGACATCCTCCCCATGTTGAGGGCACATGGCCTGGTATGGTTCAGGGGGGGCGCTCTCTCATCCCCCCTCTTTTCCTGCGGCCTGCCAGGTTACGTGCTCGGATAAAGGGTCTGGTCTGGATTTTTGGGGGTACTCCACGCCATTTTTTTTTAATTTGGGGGGGGTATGGATATTTGGGGGGAACCGCACGCATTTTTTTTTACATTTGTGGCAGGGTTCAACTTATTATCCATACCAGACCTGAAGGGCCTTGTAATTGAATTTGGGGGAACCCCCACGCTTTATTTTTTCTTTTTTATCACTTTTCTATGTATTGCCGGGAGCCGACAATTCATTATAGCCGCGAGTGAGTTTTAAATGACTTTTTTTCCTTCAGAAATTACACTTTGTGCAGGGACAGTTCTAAGCACGGGAAATATGCGCTGCTTTACATGCATATTGCCGAACACCGGACCCGAACCCACAGTCAATTGTTCGGGTTCGGGTCCGGGACCCAAAAACCCAAAAGTTCGGTACAGTTCGGGTCCGCTCAGCCTAATTCAGACCCTTTGCTGTAACACTCATATTTAACTCATATTTAAAGGTGCTGTCCATTTCTTCTGATCATCCTTGAGATGGTTCTACACCTTCATTTGAGTCCAGCTGTGTTTGATTATACTGATTGGACTTGATTAGGAAAGCCACACACCTGTCTATATAAGACCTTACAGCTCACAGTGCATGTCAGAGCAAATGAGAATCATGAGGTCAAAGGAACTGCTTGAAGAGCTCAGAGACCAATTTGTGGCAAGGCACAGATCTGGCCAAGGTTACAAAAAAAATTCTGCTGCACTTAAGGTTCCTAAGAGCACAGTGGCCTCCATAATCCTTAAATGGAAGATGTTTGGGAAGACCAGAACCCTTCCTAGAGCTGGCCATCTGGCCAAACTGAGCTATCGGGGGAAAAGAGCCTTGATGAGAGAGGTAAAGAGGAACCCAAAGATCACTGTGGCTGAGCTCCAGAGATGCAGTCAGGAGATGGGAGAAAGTTGTAGAAAGTCAACCATCACTGCAGCCCTCCACCAGTCGGGGCTTTATGGCAGAATGGCCCGACAGAAGCCTCTCCTCAGTGCAAGACACATGAAAGCCTGCATGGAGTTTGCTAACAAACACCTGAAGGACTCCAAGATGGTGAGAAATAAGATTCTCTGGTCTGATGAGACCAAGATAGAACTTTTTGGCCTTAATTCTAAGCGGCATGTGTGGAGAAAACCAGGCATTGCTCATCACCTGTCCAATACAGTCCCAACAGTGAAGCATGGTGGTGGCAGCATCATGCTTTGGGGGTGTTTTCAGCTGCAGGGATAGGACAACTGGTTGCAATCGAGGGAAAGATGAATGCGGCCAAGTACAGGGATATCCTGGAGGAAAACCCTCTTCAGAGTGCTCAGGACCTCAAACTGGGCCGAAGGTTTACCTTCCAACAAGACAATGACCCTATGCACACAGCTAAAATAATGAAGGAGTGGCTTCACAACAACTCCATGACTGTTCTTGAATGGCCCAGCCAAAGCCCTGACTTAAACCCAATTGAGCATCTCTGGAGAGACCTAAAAATGGCTGCCTACCAACGTTTACCATCTAACCTGACAGAACTGGAGAGGATCTGCAAGGAGGAATGGCAGAGGATCCCCAAATCCAGGTGTGAAAAACTTGCTGCATTTTTCCCAAAAAGACTCATGGCTGTATTAGATCAAAAGGGTACTTCTACCAAATACTGAGCAAAGGGTCTGAATACTTAGGACCATGTGATATTTCAGTTTTTGCCGAACGCCGGACCTAAACCCGAACACACTTTTTTAATAAATCTGCAAAAATGTCAACAATTCTGTGTTTTTCTGTCAATATGGGGTGCTGTGTGTACATTAATGAGGAAAAAAATGAACTTAAATGATTTTAGCAAATGGCTGCAATATAACAAAGAGTGAAACATTTAAGGGGGTCTGAATACTTTCCGTACCCACTGTATGTAGAATGCATCTCTGTGGTGTCAAACAGTCCTAAGTCCCAGGGGCGCAAGAAGTTAATCAATGCAGATGTACTGTGGAAGGCCAGAGAGCCATTGAACAACCTGTTTCTGGCATATGCCATCTGTTTTGAAGGCTGGTTATGGCTGGTTATGGCTGATTACCATCAGCATGCTGAGAGATAAACAGCTGTCATTTTGTGGGTTTAGGCTTAGTAAGAGGCTGCAATAAGTGGCGGTGGGGAAATGTTAAGGCTGATTATAGTCCTTGCCCATGGAAAACATATGGCGCAATTTGCAATGGTGGCAGAACCCTCCTACATATAAATACTACATTTAGACATAATTTATGTAAGGACCTGAGTCTGGAGCTATGTTTAACAACATAGGGAAAACAGACAAATTCTCTACATGAAGTGGCATGCTTGGGATTTGAACCAAGAACCTCAGTGCTGCTAAGCAGAAGTGCTAACCTGTTAGCCACTGTGCTGCCATATGTGGAAACATTGTGTACATAAATACATATAAATACTGCATTTCTTTGGACCTATAGGTGGTGGAATTACATTAGTCAGGAGTTATTCTTCTTTATTATTCTGTGATATTTGGTGGTTCTTGGTGTGTGAGTGTAGAATAGATGTTACCTTCTGAATTTTGGGAATGACATTTTTATTTCTGATGTTGGTACAAATATAATTTTTTTTGGGCTCAAATTATAATCATTTGGAAATACTAAACAACACACACAATTGTGACTGATTTTAAATTTGGATCAGCAATGGTATTGTTTGTGGTTTGTAAAGACACCTGTGTTAGTTTGGGTAAAGATTTTTGTGAGATGAACAGCAACAAGTTAAAGAGAAAAATATATTTTACCAAAACATTCCACATTCTATTATTCTTAAAAACAAAATAGATGATGAAGAAGCAACATTGTTGCAAGGACAATTTCTTTGAGAGAAAGATACATTCATCTCAACATGAAAAGTATTTATTTGGGGAAGTTACAATTGTACCATTAGAATCAATGGCTGAAACTTGCATTGGGCTAAATAACTCTAATTTTCACTCTCAAAAAATGCTCTTTAACCCAGCGCTCATTTTGGTATTTACTATAACTCTTGGTAAAAAAAGGCATGGGAGTTAAAATGAGAGTAGTTTGCATGTCTGAGCATGCTCAGTTGTGCTGGCACCTAGTTGTAAAGAGACAGGGAATTTGTCTCTTCTCCGACTTTTAAAGATATTTCAGTGTAGAAATCACTTTTTCACACAGTTTAAAAGCAGATTATCTTTAAACAATATACTGCACATTTTAGTACTATTTAGGTGATCATATTATGCTGTAAACATTATCTCCATGTGCAATTCTCCAGGTCCTAACAAGAGTAAGGGTTTGGGCGCTATCTATTTTCTGGGGGCTATAATAAATTTAATTTTGCGAGTATTTTTTCACCAGCGATAGAATGAATTCCGTTTTAGCGCTAATTACTGCAATCGTGGTAATTTGAGTGCTAATTAGCGCTAATTGGCGTGCGGCACTATAGTAAATGACCCCCACTCTCTCTGACTGTAATATTCAATGGAGCTCTATAATTTACTCCTCTGACACATTAACTGTCATGAATAAGTGTCATCATTCATTTTTTCAACATACTACCTAATATAAGGAGGGTCTGGAAAACACATAAAAGGGAGGGGGAAAAAAACGCTCAGAGACTGACTGCACTCACTGAATATAAAAATATATACAAAACTGTTATACATTCCTTTTATCCCAATTTTACTTGGTCATACTGTACCTGTGCACCAAGAATGAAGAAAAGGGTACATATCACCATTGCAACCCCAAAGTAACCAATGCAAGTATCCTGAAATCCACAAGTATTATCTACTTTATCAAAACTGAACTGTTCTGAATCAACCTGGAAACATTGTACACACTATCGAAAAAAGAAAAAAAAAAAAACACAGTAGAACAGAGCTTACCAACATAGTGCTTAAAACTGTTTATTTATCAAATTGTTAAAACTATTATGCACTTACATGAAGTGTGTTGAGGGACTACCTTGATTGTAAGTAGTTCTCCACCGGTCAAAAGAAGAGTGACAGTGCTTATAGAATGACACTACTCTTGTCAAAGGTGGCCTCAAGGGAAGCCACTGTGTACAGGATGCTGGCAACACAAATTTCTTAGACACGTTCTCCTTTGCAAGCTATTTTACTGGTACTGCAACACTTTTGACCACTACTGTGAATTTCTTTATTCTTTTATTTAAACATTTAAGTGCATTTTCACAATTTAAAGGACAGCTATAACAACCAATCAAAGGCAATGTTCCATGAGCATCTCTAATTTGCCATGTTAACTTTTTTTCAAGGTAATTTCTACCAGTTGTTAATTATTTCAGCTAATTAAGTTGTGATTTCATAGGTGTAAGAAGTGGGAACAAGGTGAAAATGGTAATACTATGTCAGAGTGGGGGGGGGGGGGGAGCTGACTGTATCTCTGTCTTATTCTAATTAAAAATTAAAAAGACTTTGCCATTGGGGGGTGGGGGGGTGGGGGACAAACTTCTTTCTGTGAAAGCTGAACGCTGGACCATTCTGACAGAGTCTCTTATAAAATAATATCCGTTTTCTCTACCTTCTAAATAAAATGTCTTCTTTCTTTCCCTTCTTCTGGCTGCATCACTCATGCCATACTTTTACTTGTTTTCTGGTCACATGCAGGTTTCTTCTCAAGTCCATGGACACTAATAATTCAGCTGCAGAATCATACATAATGCAAAGGTTGGATTGTTAACATTTCAATAAGCTTTGTCCAAATATAATTTAAGTGACCATACATATTTATTTATTTCAGGTACTTCCATAGCGCTGACAATTTACACAGAGCTTTACATAAATGTGTTATACGTTCACGTCAGTCCCTGCCCTCAAGAAGCTAACTCACATTCATACATATTAGAGTGAATGTATCTACCAGCATGTCTTTGGAAGGAAACCCACACAGGCACAGAGAGAACATGCAAACTCCTTGCAGGTAGTGCCATAGTTGGGATTTGAGCCAACAACCCTATTGCTGCTTGCAGAAGTGCTAACCACTTAGCCACCGTGCTGACCACAGGGAAGTATGGTGAAGAAGTATGCTTTGATTACAACACCAGGTTAGGTCTATTTTGGTTTGAAATATTGGTAATTGGCCAGGAGGAACCCAGTCCATCTGCTCTATGTCCAAGAATGCTCTCCTAGGAGGTATTAGGGCAATTGGTGTATTGTTAGAGTGCTGGGTCTGAGCAAAGAAAAACAGTGCTAATAGTCAAAGTTATTTAGGTAGCCCTCGGCCACTCACTGAATATAAAAATATATACAAAACTGTTATACATTCCTTTTATCCCAATTTTACTTGGTCATACTGTACCTGTGCACCAAGAATGAAGAAAAGGGTACATATCACCATTGTAACCCCAAAGTAACCAATGCAAGTATCCTGAAATCCACAAGTATTATCTACTTCATCAAAACTGAACTGTTCTGAATCAAACTTGAAACATTGTACACACTATCAAAAAAAAAAAAAAAACACAGTAGAACAGAGCTTACCAACATAGTGCTTAAAACTGTTTGTTTGTCAAATTGTTAAAACTATTATGCACTTACATGAAGTGTGTTGAGGGACTACCTTGATTGTAAGTAGTTCTCCGCCTGTCAAAAGAAGAGTGACAGTGCTTATAGAATGACACTACTCTTGTCAAAGGTGGCCTCAAGGGAAGCCACTGTGTACAGGATGCTGGCAACACAAATGTCTTAGACACATTCTCCTTTGCAAGCTATTTTACTGGTACTGCAACACTTTTGACCACTACTGTGAATTTCTTTATTCTTTTATTTAAACATTTAAGTGCATTTTCACAATTTAAAGGACAGCTATAACAACAAATCAAAGGCAATGTTCCATGTGCATCTCTAATTTGCCATGGAGGAACCCAGTCCATCTGCTCTATGTCCAAGAATGCTCTCCTAGGAGGTATTAGGGCAATTGGTGTATTGTTAGAGTGCTGGGTCTGAGCAAAGATAAACGGTGCTAATAGTCAAAGTTACTTAGGTAGCCCTCGGCCAACAGGGGTAACCTTGATGGTTCCCTAAAAAAGTCTGAAGTAGGTTGATACGGATGAGAGCTCTACTCATGTGGTTAAAGCCCAGTAAGTCTTTAATGCATATGACAAGAAATCAAAATAGAAAAAGTCAACGTGTTTGATGGTTTAGAAATCCTACTTCATTAAGGCTGAAGAACAAAAATACCATAAAATCAAAGTTAAAGATATTGATTACACATTGTATATTTACAGTAAGAAATTATATATGCATATACTCAAATGTATATATTTTATATAATTTAAAATTAATAGTATTAATCAGGGGCATTGCTAGGTCTACAAAAGATCTAGGGCTAGAGCCCGTAGCAGGGGAGATAAGAAAGTCATACGCTTGGGCGGGCATACATGTGTATAATATACTTGTGTGTGTATATATATATATATATATATATATATAGATACAGATATATATATATATATATATATCTGTATATCATATGTGTGTATATATATATATATATATATATATATATATACACACACACAGTGTATATATAATATATATACAGTATATATATATATGTATATATATATATATATATATATATATATATATATATATATATATGTATATATATATATATATATATATATATATATATACACACAGTGGGGCAAAAAAGTATTTAGTCAGCCACCAATTGTGCAAGTTCTCCCACTTAAAAAGATGAGAGAGGCCTGTGATTGTCATCATAGGTATACCTCAACTATGAGAGACAAAATGTGGAAACAAATCCAGACAATCACATTGTCTGATTTGGAAAGATGTTTTTTTGCAAATTATGGTGGAAAATAAGTATTTGTTCACCTACAAACAAGCAAGATTTCTGGCTCTCACAGACCTGTATCTTCTTCTTTAAGAGGCTCCTCTTTCCTCCACTCATTACCTGTATTAATGGCACCTGTTTGAACTTGTTATCAGTATAAAAGACACCTGTCCACAACCTCAAACAGTCACACTCCAAACTCCACTATGGTGAAGACCAAATAGCTGTCGAAGGACACCAGAAACAAAATTGTAGACCTGCACCAGGCTTGGAAGACTGAATCTGCAATAGGCAAGCAGTTTGGTGTAAAGAAATCAACTGTGGGAGCAATAATTAGAATATGGAAGACATACAAGACAACTGATAATCTCCCTCGATCTAGGGCTCCACGCAAGATCTCACCCTGTGGGGTCAAAATGATCACAAGAACGGTGAGCAAAAATCCCAGAACCACACGGGGGGACCTAGTGAATGACCTGCAGAGAGCTGGGACCAATGTAACAAAGGCTATCATCAGTAACACACTACGCCGCCAGGGACTCAGATCCTGCAGTGCCAGACGTGTCCCCCTGCTTAAGCCAGTACATGTCCGGGCCCGTCTGAGGTTTGCTAGAGAGCATTTGGATGATCCAGAAGAGGATTTGGAGAATGTCCTATGGTCAGGTGAAACCAAAGTAGAACTGTTTGGTAGAAACACAACTCGTCATGTTTGGAGGAGAGAGAATGCTGAATTGCAACCAAAGAACACCATACCGGCTACTGTGAAGCATGGGGGTGGCAACATCATGCTTTGGGGCTGTTTCTCTGCAAAGGGAACAGGACGACTGATCCGTGTACATGAAAGAATGAATGGGGCAATGTATAGTGAGATTTTGAGTGCAAACCTCCTCCCATCAGCAAGGGCATTGAAGATGAAACGTGGCTAGGTCTTTCAGCATGACAATGATCCCAAACACACCGCCCGGGCAACGAAGGAGTGGCTTCGTAAGAAGCATTTCAAGGTCCTGGAGTGGCCTAGCCAGTCTCCAGATCTCAACCCCATATAAAACCTTTGGAGGGAGTTGAAAGTCCGTGTTGCCCAGCGACAGCCCCAAAACATTTGCATGGAGGAATGGGCCAACATACCAGCAACAGTGTGTGACAACCTTGTGAAGACTTACAGAACACATTTGACCTCTGTCATTGCCGACAAAGGATATATAACAAAGTATTGAGACGAACTTTTGATATTGACCAAATATTTATTTTCCACCATAATTTGCAAAAAAAAAAATCTTTCCAAATCAGACAATGTGATTGTCTGGATTTGTTTCCACATTTTGTCTCTCATAGTTGAGGTATACCTATGATGACAATTACAGGCCTCTCTCATCTTTTTAAGTGGGAGAACTTGCACAATTGGTGGCTGACTAAATACTTTTTTGCCCCACTGTGTATATATATATATATATATATATATATATATATATATATATATATATATATATGTGTAGTGGACCCCCCATAATTGGGGTCGCTATGCCTAAATTTCAGGGGTAGCCTGAGCAAATAGTTAGGCTCAGGCTGTTTGAATTCTTTAAATTGGTTTCTGCTTTGTTGTGGTGTTGCCTGGCAGTACAGTTCCCTTTGACCTATGGGTGGCGCTGTCGCCCAGGTCTCAGATTGAACCACAGTTAGCATTGCAGCACGATTGGATGTCCTTTCTCGGCAGGCGTGCAGTGGGCGTGGTCTACCCGCTGTGCATGCCGGGAGAGGGTACTTAAAGGGCGGAGTTCGGAGGTGATCCAAAGGACCCCTTGGTCCTAGGCACGTACCCCATCTTCTGTGGCCCTCATGGCCAGGGGTACGTGTGTGTGTATTCAGTCCCGGGCACCTTTGGCCCGAGGCTGCATCGTTCCAGGTAGGCCCAGCACCTTTAGCTGAGGCCTACACCAGAAGAGGAGTCCCAGGGTGCCCAAGTGGGGGTGACCCGCTCGGAAGGAGAGAAAACCAGGGGGGGTCCTGTCCGCGGGGATCGGTGAGGGAAGTCACTGTCTCGGGAGAGGCCTGGTTGCCTATGAGAGGGAAGGATTCCATAATCCGCCAAAAGCCTTGTAACCTGCCCACTGGCACATAAGGTCTCAAGTGTTACAAGTGCTGGGAAGTTCGGGATTCAGAAGTTCATATCCTGATCGTATCCTTAGGAAATTTAAAGTGAATGCTCCATGCTCCACACCGGCTGCTAGGACTGTGAGAGGGGACTATTCGGGTGAGCAAAGCCCACTCAGGACTGAGTGGAGATAAATGACAGTTAAGTGCCGCGTGCCTGAACCTGCCTCCCTGTTAAATTCTCTATCTCCAACTTTTCTATCAAGTTTTTACGCAAGCAAAATAAACCTTTCTTTATTGGGTTCAATACTGTCTGGACAATGGCCTTATTGAATGCAAAACAAGAATAGACTTTTCCCTACACTCTAGGGGAGAGAACCAACGGAAGGAGGTAACTCGCTGCAGGACCCAAAACAGATAACACCGCTCACCCTCTTTTATCAGGAGGATATTGGGCGTGTGTCCCATTCTGCTTGTGGAGGTAAGCACGGTAAAAGATCTGTGTGCTACATATATATATATATATATACCGTATATATATAAAATATCGTTACATATCTGAGTGAGGATCCCAAGGTTTGTTATTATTGAGATATATATATATATATATATATATATATATATATATAAATTAAACAATATTTACACAATATATCTCACTGCAGAGTTTTTAATTTCTACTAATGAGAACTGTACCCACATATGTGACTGAGGAATATAGAAACCCAACTGTTGGCCACCTTTACTATATATAAATTAAAACAAATTTGATATGCAGGAAGAAAATAAAGCAAGAGTCCACAGTGCAGGAAGAGATAGTCAGAGGCTGCGGACATTGTGCAGGAGGAGATGGTCAGACGCTGCAGACATGGTGCAGGAGGAGATGTCAGAGGCTGTGGACCTGGTGCAGTTGGAGATGTCAGAGGCTGCGGACATGGTGCAGGGGGAGATGTCAGAGTCTGCAGACATGGTGCAGGAGGAGATGGTCAGAGGCTGCGGACATGGTGCAGGAGATGGTCAGAGGCTGCGGACATGGTGCAGGAGGAGATGGTCAGAGGCTGCGGACATGGTGCAGGAGGAGATGGTCAGAGCCTGCAGACATGGTGCAAGAGTAGATGGTCAGAGGCTGCGGACATGGTGCAGGAGGAGATGGTCAGAGCCTGCAGACATGGTGCAAGAGTAGATGGTCAGAGGCTGCGGACATGGTTCAGGAGAAGATGGTCAGAGACTGCGGACATGATGCATGAGGAGATGGTCAGAGGCTTCAGACATGGTGCAGGATGAGATGTCAGAGGCTGCGGACATGGTGCAGGAGGAGATGGTCAGAGCCTGCAGACATGGTGCAAGAGTAGATGGTCAGAGGCTGCGGACATGGTGCAGGAGAAGATGGTCAGAGACTGCGGACATGATGCATGAGGAGATGGTCAGAGGCTTCAGACATGGTGCAGGATGAGATGTCAGAGGCTGCGGACATGGTGCAGGTGGAGATGTGAGAGGCTGCGGACATGGTGCAGGGGGACATGTCAGGAGGCTGCAGACATGGTGCAGGAGGAGATGGCCAGAGGCTGTGGACATGGTGCAGGAGATGGTCAGAGGCTGCAGACATGGTGCAGGAGGAGATGGTCAGAGGGTGCGGACATGGTGCAGGAGGACATGTCAGAGGCTGCGAACATGGTGCAGGAGGACATGTCAGGAGGCTGCAGACATGGTTCAGGAGGAGATGACCAGAGGCTGCGGACATGGTGCAGGAGATGGTCAGAGGCTGCAGACATGGTGAAGGAGGAGATGGTCAGAGGGTGCGGACATGGTGCAGGAAGAGATGGCCAGAGGCTGCAGACATGGTGCAGGAGGAGATGGTCAGAGGCTACGGACATGGTGCAGAAAGGAGATGTCAGAAGCTGCGGACATGGTGCAGGGGGAGAAGGCCAGAGGCTGCGGACATGGTGCAAGAGGAGATGGTCAAGGGCTGTGGACATGGTGCAGGGGAAAATGGTCAGAGGCTGTAGACATGGTGCAGGAGAGCAATAACAGTGTAAATTTGCTGTCCCATCAACACACAGACATTAATGTCTAAACCACTGGCAACAAAAGTGAGTACAGCCCTAAGTGAAAATGTCAAAATCGGGCTCAATTAGCCATCCCCCCCCCCGGTGTCATGTGACTCGTTAGTGTTACAAGGTCTCAGGTGTGAATGGGGAGCAGGTGTGTTACATTTGATGTTATTGCTCTCACTCTCTCATATTGGTCACTGGAAGTTCAACATGGCACCTCATGGCAAAGAACTCTCTGAGGATCTGAAAAAAGAATTGTTGCTCTACATAAAGATGGCCTAGGCTATAAGAAGGTTACCAAGACCCTGAAACTGAGCTGCAGCATGGTGGCCAAGACCATACAGTGGTTTAACAGGACAGGTTCCACTCAAAACAGGCCTCGCCATGGTCGACCAAAGAAGTTGAGTGCACGTGCTCAGCATCATATGCAGAGGTTGTCTTTGGGAAATAGACGTATGAGTGCTGCCAGCATTGCTACAAAGGTTGAAGAGGTGGGGGAATCAGACCATACGCCACACGCTGCATCAAATTGGTCTACATGGCTGTCGTCCCAGAAGGAAGCCTCTTCTAAAGATGATGCACAAGAAAGCCCGCAGTTTGCTGAAGACAAGCAGACTAAGGACATGGACTACTGGAACCATGTTCTGTGGTTTGATGAGACCAAGATAAACTTATTTGGTTCAGATGGTGTCAAGCGTGTGTGGCGGCAACCAGGTGAGGAGTACAAAGTCAAGTGTGTCTTGCCTACAGTCTTTCCTACAGTCAAGCATGGTGGTGGGAGTGTCATAGTCTGGGGCTGCATGAGTGCTGCCGGCACTGGGGAGCTACAGTTCATTGAGGGTACCATGAATGCCAACATGTACTGTGACATACTGAAGCAGAGCATGATCCCCTCCCTTCGAAGACTGGGCCGCAGGGCAGTATTCCAACATGATAACGACCCCCGAACACACCTCCAAGACAACCACTGCCTTGCTAAGGAAGCTGAGTGTGAAGGCGATGGACTGGCCAAGCATTTCTCCATACCTAAACCCTATTGAGCATCTGTGGGGCATCCTCAAATGGAAGGTGGAGGAGTGCAAGTTCTCTAATATCCACCATCTTTGTGATGTCGTCATGGAGTGAAAGAGGACTCCAGTGACAACCTGTGAAGCTCTGGTGAATTCCATGCCCAAGAGGGTTAAGGCAGTGCTGGAAAATAATGGTGGCCACATAATATATTGACACTCTGGGTCCAATTTAGACATTTTCCATTAGGGGTGTACTCACTTTTGTTGCCAGTGGTTTAGACATTAATGGCTGTGTTGAGTTATTTTGAGGGGACAGCAAATTTACACTGTTATACAAGCTGTACACTCACTACTTTACATTGTAGCAAAGTGTCTTTTCTTCAGTGTTGTCCAATGAAAAGATATAATAAAATAATTACAAAAATGTGAAGGGTGTAGGTATAAAGAGTTTGTAATAAAATATTATAAATGAATAAAGTGGGCAGCTAAACCAGATCTACTAGTCGCAGGGAAAAACAGCCTCTTTTTTACCTATTATAATTTGTGTAAGTTAGATCTTGGTTAATAATCTTTTAATATGCTTCCTTTTCTATATTTTTTATAATATCATATTTTATTCCATCATGTTCTGAGACGTTTTGAGACTCCTTTACGCAAACTTAAGTTCCTGGGACACTCCAAACCACCACAGTGAATGACCAGCTATGCAGCCGAAGGAGGGTGATGCAGGACCCCGGTCAGTTGAAGACTTGTTTCAGCAAGGAGTTCGACAGCGCTTGGCATTTTATGGTGCTAACCCATCAGAGACCGCCATACAGGAAGCCATTAGAGGCATCCAGCTGCAGGATGCACGACAAAAGAGAGAACGAGAGCAACAAGAGAGAGAACGAGAGCGACAAGAGAGAGAACTAGCGCGACAAAAGAGAGAACGAGAGCGTCAAGAGAGAGAACGAGAGCGACAAGAGAAAGAACTAGAGCGACAAAAGAGAGAGCTAGAGCGGCAACATGAGCAGAGAATGGCGGAAATACGGCAATCGGAGACAACACCTAAAGAAGCAGCACCAACTGAAAGGAGAGGAGAGATACAGATACCAGCCGACATGGAAAAGGAATTCAGAAGGAGGTTGCGAGAGATGCAGATACAGCATAGAGGACCAGTATCAGAGGAGGTCCTGCTGGGATGGTCTGATTCAATCCGCTGCGAACTCTGGAAGAAAGCGCTGGCTCTCGAGCAGCAGCACCAGGGAAAAGTTCTCCCCTCCATCCATGTAAGGTACTGGTCGCAGTATGAAGTACGAATGCTGTTATTGGGGAAACAACCGAAGCAGGAGTGGACAGCTGAGTTAAGCAGGCTGATCCGGGCAGAGATGCGGTTGGACGAGAGCTACAGAGCCCACCGGTGGTAGGTAACCCAAGAGTGCCAGTGGTCAGCAGATGACAGCCCCATGGAAGGCTTTGACTATAATGGCCTGGGATTGTTGTATTGGAGGCTGTCCGAGGACCCTGACTTTGGGAGTGATCGGGAGTGGCGTTTGGAGGAAATAATGGAGCACAGAGAGCAAAGACTGAATGTCTCGGAAGGGCACTGGGCACAGGAAGATTTGGAGTTTCTGGCCATTCAGGAATGGGAGCTGGAGACTGCTCAGCAGCAGGGTGGGGCTCCCTTTGCCTGGGACTATCAGGAAATTCCAGTTGACAACTATGAAATCCTGGATGAAGAATCGGCAGTGAAAAATTTGGAGATTGCCATCCCTAAAGCCAAAGTGGATGATATGGAGTTCCAGGGAGCTAGCCTGGCTGAAGAATCGGCAGTGGAAAATCTGAAGATTGCCATCCCTAAAGCCAAAATGGATGATATGGATTTCCAGGGAGCTAGCCTGGCTGAAGAATCGGCAGTGGAAAATCTGAAGATTGCCATCCCTAAAGCCAAAGTGGATGATGTGGAGTTCCAGGGAGCTAGGGCAGTTGGCTCATCTCCCCAGCCACAGATTACAGAAGGTATGGACTTAAGAGACTGTTCAGAGGATGTTATGGATTATGCATCGCCTGCCCGAGTACTGGCAGCAGGACAGAGTACTGCAGACCCCTGCTCTACACCCGTGGCAGTTTTGGAGGCCCGAGGTGAGAAGGCGATGGTTCCTCTTTCCCAGTGGATTTCAGAGATGCAGGGAGGAGAAGCAGCCCGTTTCCCCCCCAACAGTTAGCCAGAGCAGATGGTGTGGAGTCCCCAGCAGAAGTGCTGGCAACAGGGCAGAGTGATGGAAACCTCTGCCCAGCACCGAAAACCACTGTGGAGTTTCAGGGAGCGGGGGCAGTTTGCCCCTCTCTCCAGCAACAAGCTGAGGTGGTAAAGCTTTTACCCCCAGCTGAATCACTGGCAGCAGGGCAGAATGCTACTGGCCGCTGCACACAACTGCCACTTGAGTGGATATCGGTGGATGGGACTGCGGTCTCCACTCACAGCAACCCAGCACAAGAGCTGGCAACAGAGCAGAGTGCCGCGGGCCTCTGCTCTCAACTAACAGAAGAGGGAGTTCCTGTGGTACTGGATGGGACTTCGGTCTTCACTGACACAACCCCAGAAAATGGTGTGACGCTGAGACAGGAGGATGTCAACCTTGCTTTGCAAGCACTGGGGGATTTTCACCTACCACAAGTGGATGGGACTTCAGTCTCCACTTGTATACCCCAGGGATGCTGGGCAGTCGGCCCAGATCCCCAACAGCATGACGGACTGAGTCCAGTCACCCTGTCTTCTCCCCAGCGGCGGATATGTTCTCTGAGAAAGGCAGAGGTTGGCTGAGTAAGTAATGCTCTGTTTGGAGCAATGAATTTGGGGTACTGTGTGAATACCGGCATTAGAAGAATGGACCTATGGACTAACTTCGGAGTCAACCCGTCTGGGGTCACCTCCTGTGTTAGTCTCCTGCCGAAGGGGGAGATGTGTGACAGGAGGGTCACGTTGGACACAGGGTGAGCCAGGAAACCATGGACATTAAGAATATGGCTTGGATTTCTTGAAATTGAAATAGTAATATTAGTCCACAATATTGTTTTATTCTGAACTTAACAGGTTAATTGAGAGATACTGAGGTGTTCAGCCTCAATCACCTGTTTGCCTAGTGTAATGCTAATGAATTCCAGCTTCTAGAAGACCTGTTCATTGTGTGTGGTGATGTGGATTGGGGAAATTAAGTCTGTCCTTGTGTGTATTGTAAAGTACCAGACAGTCTGGTGAATATAAAGGTCATGCATAGTTATTTAAACATAAAGGGGATTAGAACCTGTTGTCTCCTAGCAGACATCAAAATAATGTGTATTGGGGCTTGTTATGTGGTGGGTGGAGCTGGACCATTGTTCATTTTAGGTTAATGCAGTATTGGATGGGTATAAAAGTTACAATGTTTTTCTCAATAAAGTAATTCGATCCTAGGAAGATACAGAGTGCGTCTCGTTCTTCCAGAAGGATTAATTCCTATGGGAAGGGGTCGTCTGACTGTGGAGGATCGACAGTAAATTTGTGTCCAGGAGAGGGAAGATATCTAAACGGCGTTACCCCCTTTCGTATTTGGGGTGCCGTTACACTTACTATTATAAATTTGAAACTATGTTGAATATGTAACTATAAGTATATGCCTACAGAATTCCTTACTGTAACTACAGAATGTAATTACCGGTGGTAACTTTTTTATGATATTTGTGTTCCTCTGCCCTTATGAAGGGAGTTTTTCTGGCCCTTGAAAGGCCTTGTCTTTTTCTTCTGGTTTCTTGTCACCTGCAATAAAGACTTAGGGCCCTTTCAGACGTACGGATCCCGTGAGGATCCCTTTTAACATCCGCTTGCTCAGCGGGGATCGCTCTGTTGATCCCCGCTGAGCCGACAGATGACAGGGCGGTCCCTGCACACTGTGCAGGGACTGACCTGTCAGATCTCCGCTCTCCTCTATGGGGGGATCGGATGAACACGAACCGTCTGTCCGTGCTCATCCGATCTGATCCGCAGACGGATGGAAAAATAGGATTTTCCTCCATCTGCAGAAACGGACCATAGCGGGGACTGATTAGATCGCATGTCAGCGGATGTTCATCCGCTAACATCCGCAATCCCATAGGGATACATGTATGTCCATATTTCTTCCAAAAACGGATAGATGAAAAATGGACACACGGTCCGCAGGTGTGAAAGGGCCCTTACTGGACTTTAAAAGAGAAGTATGAGTTTTAGAAAAAAAATAAACAAACAATCATACTTACCTAGATGGTTGCAGCACTGATCCCAGCTGCAGCTGTCCCCTGACCCCCCCCCCCAAAGACTGAGAACTGAGCAATCAAACATTGCTGATCGTTAAGCTCTCAGACTTTAGCCTGCAGAGAGCTGGCAACTGCCAGTCCCTGGTTCTCTGCTCTGCCCCTACTGTACAGGGGGCAGGAGCAGCTGGCTTAGGCTCTCAGTGGCTCACTTCTAGACAGGTACCAACCAGGGACTGGGTCTATGACATTAGCCAACAGCAGGCTTTAGCCCCCTGCCTGCTAAAAACAGGTTACAGGATTGCCACAACCAACTGCACTCCTGTGATCTATAGGATAAGTGTAACCAAAAATGCTTTGGCTATACTCCTTTAACCAGATGATTGGCACTCTCATCCCTATAAACCTTCCTAGGAGGTATTAGGGAAATTCTACAACCAGACCCAGTTTCAAGCAGCCACATCGTGCACAAATTCTCTTGTGGTTTGAGATACCTTTACACTTAAAAGCAGAACACTTCTTATTCCACTACAGCATAGACTGTTTACTGATGGTTAAGAAGATGAGTTCATTACTTTTATGACAAACACTAGGGATGAGCTTCGTGTTCGAGTCGAACATACGTTCGACTCGAACATCGGCTGTTCGATCGTTCGACGAAGATCGAACGATTTGGGCCGTTCGTGCCAAATTCGAGTGACGCGAACGGCCCACAATGCACTACGCCATCGCAGTGTCATCCAGGCGCTGTGATTGGCCAAGCATGCACTGTGACCCCGCATGCTTGGCCAATCACAGCGCCGGCAGCGAGGAGAGCAATGATTGGCCACAGGCAGGATGCCTGTGGCCAATTATTGCTGAGGGTGTTTAGTACACGCCCCACACTATAAAAGGCCGCCAGCATGGCGGCCTAGTGTAGTGTGTTCCGGAGCAGGGAAAGAGCAGCATAGGCAGGGACAGTGACTTTTATTTCTTTCTTGCTTAACCTGGATTCCTTTAGTTTAGGGAAAGAGAAGGATAGGTAGGGAGAGTGTCAGTGTGTTTTGTGCTTGTGCTATAGTGTGCTTAAAAAAAACATTTTTTCTAGGGACAGAAAACTCTAGGTAGGGAGAGTGTCAGTTTCTTTCACTGTGCAAGTCCTTGTTTCCAGGGACAGGGAAGGACAGTGAGTGAATTCTCCTTGTGCTATAGTGTGCTTAAAAAAAACATTTTTTCTAGGGACAGAAAACTCTAGGTAGGGAGAGTGTCAGTTTCTTTCACTGTGCAAGTCCTTGTTTCCAGGGACAGGGAAGGACAGTGAGTGAATTCTCCTTGTGCTATAGTGTGCTTAAAAAAAACATTTTTTCTAGGGACAGAAAACTCTAGGTAGGGAGAGTGTCAGTTTCTTTCACTGTGCAAGTCCTTGTTTCCAGGGACAGGGAAGGACAGTGAGTGAATTCTCCTTGTGCTATAGTGTGCTTAAAAAAAACATTTTTTCTAGGGACAGAAAACTCTAGGTAGGGAGAGTGTCAGTTTCTTTCACTGTGCAAGTCCTTGTTTCCAGGGACAGGGAAGGACAGTGAATGAATTCTCCTTGTGCTATAGTGTGCTTAAAAAAAACATTTTTTCTAGGGACAGAAAACTCTAGGTAGGGAGAGTGTCAGTTTCTTTCACTGTGCAAGTCCTTGTTTCCAGGGACAGGGAAGGACAGTGAGTGAATTCTCCTTGTGCTATAGTGTGCTTAAAAAAAACATTTTTTCTAGGGACAGAAAACTCTAGGTAGGGAGAGTGTCAGTTTCTTTCACTGTGCAAGTCCTTGTTTCCAGGGACAGGGAAGGACAGTGAGTGAATTCTCCTTGTGCTATAGTGTGCTTAAAAAAAACATTTTTTCTAGGGACAGAAAACTCTAGGTAGGGAGAGTGTCAGTTTCTTTCACTGTGCAAGTCATTGTTTCCAGGGACAGGGAAGGACAGTGAGTGAATTCTCCTTGTGCTATAGTGTGCTTAAAAAAAACATTTTTTCTAGGGACAGAAAACTCTAGGTAGGGAGAGTGTCAGTTTCTTTCACTGTGCAAGTCCTTGTTTCCAGGGACAGGGAAGGACAGTGAGTGAATTCTCCTTGTGCTATAGTGTGCTTAAAAAAAACATTTTTTCTAGGGACAGAAAACTCTAGGTAGGGAGAGTGTCAGTTTCTTTCACTGTGCAAGTCCTTGTTTCCAGGGACAGGGAAGGACAGTGAGTGAATTCTCCTTGTGCTATAGTGTGCTTAAAAAAAACATTTTTTCTAGGGACAGAAAACTCTAGGTAGGGAGAGTGTCAGTTTCTTTCACTGTGCAAGTCCTTGTTTCCAGGGACAGGGAAGGACAGTGAGTGAATTCTCCTTGTGCTATAGTGTGCTTAAAAAAAACATTTTTTCTAGGGACAGAAAACTCTAGGTAGGGAGAGTGTCAGTTTCTTTCACTGTGCAAGTCCTTGTTTCCAGGGACAGGGAAGGACAGTGAGTGAATTCTCCTTGTGCTATAGTGTGCTTAAAAAAAACATTTTTTCTAGGGACAGAAAACTCTAGGTAGGGAGAGTGTCAGTTTCTTTCACTGTGCAAGTCCTTGTTTCCAGGGACAGGGAAGGACAGTGAGTGAATTCTCCTTGTGCTATAGTGTGCTTAAAAAAAACATTTTTTCTAGGGACAGAAAACTCTAGGTAGGGAGAGTGTCAGTTTCTTTCACTGTGCAAGTCCTTGTTTCCAGGGACAGGGAAGGACAGTGAGTGAATTCTCCTTGTGCTATAGTGTGCTTAAAAAAAACATTTTTTCTAGGGACAGAAAACTCTAGGTAGGGAGAGTGTCAGTTTCTTTCACTGTGCAAGTCCTTGTTTCCAGGGACAGGGAAGGACAGTGAGTGAATTCTCCTTGTGCTATAGTGTGCTTAAAAAAAACATTTTTTCTAGGGACAGAAAACTCTAGGTAGGGAGAGTGTCAGTTTCTTTCACTGTGCAAGTCCTTGTTTCCAGGGACAGGGAAGGACAGTGAGTGAATTCTCCTTGTGCTATAGTGTGCTTAAAAAAAACATTTTTTCTAGGGACAGAAAACTCTAGGTAGGGAGAGTGTCAGTTTCTTTCACTGTGCAAGTCCTTGTTTCCAGGGACAGGGAAGGACAGTGAGTGAATTCTCCTTGTGCTATAGTGTGCTTAAAAAAAACATTTTTTCTAGGGACAGAAAACTCTAGGTAGGGAGAGTATCAGTTTCTTTCACTGTGCAAGTCCTTGTTTCCAGGGACAGGGAAGGACAGTGAGTGAATTCTCCTTGTGCTATAGTGTGCTTAAAAAAAACATTTTTTCTAGGGACAGAAAACTCTAGGTAGGGAGAGTGTCAGTTTCTTTCACTGTGCAAGTCCTTGTTTCCAGGGACAGGGAAGGACAGTGAGTGAATTCTCCTTGTGCTATAGTGTGCTTAAAAAAAACATTTTTTCTAGGGACAGAAAACTCTAGGTAGGGAGAGTGTCAGTTTCTTTCACTGTGCAAGTCCTTGTTTCCAGGGACAGGGAAGGACAGTGAGTGAATTCTCCTTGTGCTATAGTGTGCTTAAAAAAAACATTTTTTCTAGGGACAGAAAACTCTAGGTAGGGAGAGTGTCAGTTTCTTTCACTGTGCAAGTCCTTGTTTCCAGGGACAGGGAAGGACAGTGAGTGAATTCTCCTTGTGCTATAGTGTGCTTAAAAAAAACATTTTTTCTAGGGACAGAAAACTCTAGGTAGGGAGAGTGTCAGTTTCTTTCACTGTGCAAGTCCTTGTTTCCAGGGACAGGGAAGGACAGTGAGTGAATTCTCCTTGTGCTATAGTGTGCTTAAAAAAAACATTTTTTCTAGGGACAGAAAACTCTAGGTAGGGAGAGTGTCAGTTTCTTTCACTGTGCAAGTCCTTGTTTCCAGGGACAGGGAAGGACAGTGAGTGAATTCTCCTTGTGCTATAGTGTGCTTAAAAAAAACATTTTTTCTAGGGACAGAAAACTCTAGGTAGGGAGAGTGTCAGTTTCTTTCACTGTGCAAGTCCTTGTTTCCAGGGACAGGGAAGGACAGTGAGTGAATTCTCCTTGTGCTATAGTGTGCTTAAAAAAAACATTTTTTCTAGGGACAGAAAACTCTAGGTAGGGAGAGTGTCAGTTTCTTTCACTGTGCAAGTCCTTGTTTCCAGGGACAGGGAAGGACAGTGAGTGAATTCTCCTTGTGCTATAGTGTGCTTAAAAAAAACATTTTTTCTAAGGACAGAAAACTCTAGGTAGGGAGAGTGTCAGTTTCTTTCACTGTGCAAGTCCTTGTTTCCAGGGACAGGGAAGGACAGTGAGTGAATTCTCCTTGTGCTATAGTGTGCTTAAAAAAAACATTTTTTCTAGGGACAGAAAACTCTAGGTAGGGAGAGTGTCAGTTTCTTTCACTGTGCAAGTCCTTGTTTCCAGGGACAGGGAAGGACAGTGAGTGAATTCTCCTTGTGCTATAGTGTGCTTAAAAAAAACATTTTTTCTAGGGACAGAAAACTCTAGGTAGGGAGAGTGTCAGTTTCTTTCACTGTGCAAGTCCTTGTTTCCAGGGACAGGGAAGGACAGTGAGTGAATTCTCCTTGTGCTATAGTGTGCTTAAAAAAAACATTTTTTCTAGGGACAGAAAACTCTAGGTAGGGAGAGTGTCAGTTTCTTTCACTGTGCAAGTCCTTGTTTCCAGGGACAGGGAAGGACAGTGAGTGAATTTTCCTTGTGCTATAGTGTGCTTAAAAAAAACATTTTTTCTAGGGACAGAAAACTCTAGGTAGGGAGAGTGTCAGTTTCTTTCACTGTGCGAGTCCTTGTTTCTAGGGACAAAGAAGGAAAGTGAGGGGAATTCTCCTTGTGCTATAGTGTGCTAAAGCATTCCTCATCAACCATCTTTGAAATCCTTGATTTTTGGACAGTCAGGGAAATTGTCGTTGTGCTATTCTGTGCAAAAGCAATCATCCTCAACCATATTTAGAAATCCTTAAGTAAAGGGACAGAGAAGGACACCTGAAGGTAGCCCTTATTGCTTTTTTCCCATCTCCCTGCAGGCCATCTATTAGAATGTCTGGAAGGCAAACAAGGAGAGGCAGACAGTCAGGAGGCAATAAAAGAGGGCAAGCAGGCTCTGTGTCTGGGGGCAACAGTGCTGGTCGTGGACGCGGTGCATTGTCATCAGCACATGGCCATGGGACACGCTTGTCCTTCTTTTCGGCAGCTGGACATGTTGAGCCACATCATGCCGAAGACTTGGTAGAGTGGATGACCAAGCCCTCCTCCTCCTCCTCATCCTCTCTCACCCAGGCTCAGGGTACTGGCAAAGCAGCTGCCAAAGCGTCCTCTTCCCTGTTATCAATGTCAGACTCATCATCAGTCACTCCTTCCCTAGACCCACCATGTCCTCCTCCTGAGGAGTCCCCCGAACTGTTTGAGCACAGTGTTGGGTACATGCTCCAGGAGGATGCCCAGCGTTTCGAAGGGTCTGATGATGAAACCCAGCTACAGGAAGGCAGTAGGGTGAGAGCAGACAGAGGGGATGCTCAAGAAGGACACCAATCTGGCAGTCATGTTCCAGCAGCTGCAGCATACTGCCAGATTGGCTCCAGTGATGAGGAGGGAGGGGATGATGAGGTCACTGACTCCACGTGGGTGCCTAATAGGAGAGAGGAGGAGGAGGATGAGGAGGAGGCACATCTCCAACGAGGCAGGATGCCCTTTGGTGGCCAGCGTAAGGGCAGTACACCGACGGAATCACACCGCAGAGCTCCGCCTGTGCAGGGCGCTGCCTCTGCCCGTCATTCAAAAAGTTCCTTGGTGTGGGCCTTTTTTGAGGCTAGTGCATCAGATCGCACAGCTGCTGTTTGCAACATATGTCTCAAGCGTATATCGCGTGGCCAAAACATCAGCCGCTTGGGTACCACATGCCTGACCAGACATATGTTGACCTGCCATGCAGCTCGTTGGCAAGCCTACCTCAAAGACCCACACCAAAGAACAAAGCGGACCTCTCCTTGCACCGCATCAGCTGGGATCTCCAACCCCACTATAACTTCAGTCCTCTCTGAAACATGCACTGAGAGGAATGAAGGTGTAGAATTAGGTGTGTCACAGCCAAGTACTTGCGGCCACTCTGCTAGCAGTACACTGACGTCCGATTCTAGCAGGCAAATTTCCCTGCCCCAGCTGCTGGACCGTCGAAAGAAGTTCACTCCCAGCCATCCACATGCCCAGCGGTTGAATGCTAGCTTGGCTAAATTGCTAGCGCTTCAACTGCTGCCTTTTCAGTTGGTAGACTCGGCCCCCTTCCGTGAGTTTGTGCAATGTGCGGTTCCTCAGTGGCAGGTTCCCAAACGCCACTTTTTCTCACGGAAGGCTATTCTGGCTCTCTACCGGCATGTGGAAGGCAATGTCTTGGCCTCGCTGGACAGGGCGGTCAGCGGTAAGGTGCATATTACCGCTGACTCATGGTCCAGCAGGCATGGACAGGGACGTTACCTTTCTTTCACGGCCCATTGGGTCACTCTTTTGGCAGCTGGGAAGGATGCAGGACAAGGTGCAGTAGTGTTGGAGGTTGTCCCACCGCCACGCCTCCAAAATGCTACTACTGGTTGTGACACACCTCTCTCCTCCACCCCCTCCTCTTCTTCTTCCTCCATGGCCTCTTCCTGTGGTTTGTCCTATGAACCAGCGGTGCTCCGTAGCCGTTCACGGGGCTACGCAAGTACGCAGGCAAAAAGATGCCATGCCGTGCTTGCGCTGGTGTGTTTGGGGGACAGAAGCCACACTGGGGCAGAGGTCCTGTCTGCTCTGCAGGGCCAGGCCGAGAGGTGGTTGACGCCACGCCAGCTTAAGCCAGGAATGGTGGTTTGCGACAATGGCACCAACCTCCTCTCCGCCCTTCGACAGGGACAACTGACCCATGTGCCCTGTGTGGCTCACGTCCTTAACCTGGTGGTGCAGCGGTTCTTGGGCAGGTACCCGGGCGTTTACAGGATGTCCTGAGGCAGGCCAGGAAAGTCTGTGTGCATTTCCGCAGATCTTATAATGCCAGTGCTCGCCTGGCTGAGCTGCAAAAGGAGTTGAACCTGCCCAAGAACCGCCTTATATGTGACATGCCCACCAGGTGGAACTCAACGTTGGCCATGCTGCAGCGGCTGCACACGCAGCAGAGGGCCATCAATGAGTACCTGTGCGACTACGGCACCAGGACAGGGTCAGGGGAGCTTGTTTTTTTTTCTCCACGCCAGTGGGGCATGATCAGGGATGCATGCACTGTCCTGGCACCATTTGAGGAGGCCACGAGGATGGTGAGCAGTGACAGTGCATGCATCAGTGACACTGTACCTCTTGTCCACCTGTTGGAGCACACGCTGCGTGGAATAATGGACAGGGCACTTGAGGCAGAACAGAGGCAGGAAGAGGAGGACTTCCTTGCCTCTCAAGGCCCCCTTTACCCAGACAGTGTTCCTTCTGTCCCACCCATCGCACAGGAAGAGGAAGAGGAGGAGGAGGAGGAGGAGGAGGAGGAGGATTGTGTCAGCATGGAGGTGGAGGCTGGCACTCAGCATCATCAGCAGCAGTCTTTTAGGGATGATTTACAGTCCCAAGAAACCAGTGGACTTGTACGTGGCTGGGAGGAGGTGACTGCGGATCATGTCGTCCTTAGTGACCCAGAGGACTCCGGAGCGAATGCCTCAGCAAACCTACGCTGCATGGCCTCCCTGATCCTGCAAAGTCTGCGGAAGGATCCTCGTATTCTTCGGATCAAGGAGAGGGACCATTACTGGCTGGCCACTCTCCTTGATCCACGGTACAAGGGTAAGGTTGCGGACCTTATGTTACCGTCGCAGAGGGAGCAGAGGATGAGACAACTCTGGGAGGCCTTGCAGAAAGGTCTGTGCAACGCGTTCCCAGAGACTGGGAGGTTACAAACTCCTGGTCCTGGACAACGAGTTGCTGAGGGTTCGGCCAGTCAAAGAAGGAGCGGTGGGGAAGGTGGCCGTCTGACCGATGCGTTCAGACAATTCTTTAGTCCGCAGCCCCAAAGTATGATCGGTTCCAGCAACCATCGCCAGCGTCTGATAAACATGGTGCAGGAATATCTAGGGGCAAGGTCAGACTTGGACACCTTCCCCACCGAAAATCCTCTGGCTTACTGGGTCTTGAGGATGGATCACTGGCCAGAGCTTGCACAGTATGCAATTGAGCTACTGGCCTGTCCTGCATCCAGCGTTCTTTCGGAACGCACATTCAGTGCTGCTGGAGGATTTGTCACGGATCACAGGGTGCGCCTGTCCACCGACTCGGTTGATCGACTGACTTTCATCAAGATGAACCAGTCTTGGATCACCACCAGCTACCACACACCTGATGCTGATATAACAGACTAATTGATTTTAACATTTCACATCCCTTCAAGACTGATGCTGATGCTGAGTGCCTGTGCTGTTATGTTGACTGGCTATCCTCCTCCTCCGAGTCCTCAATGATACGATTGATGATGATAGCTTGGAAGATCATTTTTGTTTATGGGTGCCGCCACCAGTGGCTAAGGCCCAATTTTTCAGCCCCTGTTTTACAGGGGCGTGTACTTACAATTTTTTTAGCAATAATTTGCCATAGGGCTCATTGCTGTGCTCCAAGTACAGTATCTGTGAGGGGTTGGAGTGTTGTGGCACCAGTGCCTAAGGCCCAATTTTTCAGCCCCTGTTTAACAGGGGCGTGTCATTACAATTTTTGAAGCAATACTTTGCAACAGGGCTCATTGCTGTGCTCCAAGTACAGTATCTGTGAGGGGTTGTAGTGTTGTGCCACCAGTGCCTAAGGCCCAATTTTTCAGCCCCTGTTTAACAGGGGCGTGTCATTACAATTTTTGAAGCAATACTTTGCAACAGGGCTCATTGCTGTGCTTCAAGTACAGTATCTGTGAGGGGTTGTAGTGTTGTGCCACCAGTGCCTAAGGCCCAATTTTTCAGCCCCTGTTCAACAGGGGCATGCAACTACAATTCTTGATGTAATAATTCACAGCAGGGCCCATTCCTGCACCCACCAAGAGTAAGTCTGAGGGCTTACAGTGTTGTGGCAACGCCACCACCACCACCACCACGAAAGGCCCAATTTTTCAGCCCCTGTTCAAAAGGGGCATGTAATTACAATTCTTGATCTAATAATTCACAGCAGGGCCCATTCCTGCACCCACCAAGAGTAAGTCTGAGGGCTTACAGTGTTGTGGCAACGCCACCACCACCACCACCACGAAAGGCCCAATTTTTCAGCCCCTGTTCAAAAGGGGCATGTAATTACAATTCTTGATCTAATAATTCACAGCAGGGCCCATTGCTGCACCCACCAAGAGTAACTGTCAGGGCTTACAGTGTTGTGGCACCAGCACCACCATCAAAGCCCCAATTTTTACTACCACTGTTCAACAATTATATGTAATTAAAATTCCTGATATAATAGTTGACAGCAGGGCGTTCCAGCACCAACCAAGAGTAACTGTGAGTGCTTACAGTGTTGTGCCAACACCAACAACTAAGGGGCCTATTTCTGCAGAGTATATACGGCAGGTCCCTACTTTCAAACATCCAACTTACAAACGACTCCTACTTGCAAACGCAAGAAGACAACAGGAAGTGAGAGGAAATCTACCCCTAGGAAGGAAAATTCTCTCCTGTAAGAATAAATATGGGAGAAAGGTGTCTCCTCTGTACTGATGCTTTATCAGCAATCCTTGTTTCAAGAAAAACACCACATTTCAAAAACAGTTGTCATTGGGACGGAAAGTGAGGTGAAATGTTCTGAACAGGGGCACAGACAGCAAAACAAATGTTACAGGGGTGATAACCCTTACCTATGTTTTCCAAAAAGTTTAAAAATAGATTTTTGGGCTGGAGCTACACTTCAACAATGTACCTGTTCAAAATTACAAACACATTCTACATAAGAACAAACCTACAGTCCCTGTCTTGTATGCACCGCCTGTATACGGCTGTTCAGAGTATATAGGGCCTTTTTTATTTTATGTGCGGGGTTCCCCTTAATATCCATACAAGACCCAAAGGGGCTGGTAATGGGCTGGGGTAGGGGGGGGGGTCATGGGGTAGCTATGCCATTTTTCTTAAAGATTTTCATCCATATTACCGGGACCAGACATTACATTAAAGCCGCAAGCAGTTTTAAATGGCTTTTTTTTCCTTTAGAAGTGTCATTTTGTGCAGGGACAGTTCTAAACACGGGAAACACGTGGCACTTCACAGGCATACTTTAGACACCCCCCAGGTACGATATTTAAAGGAATATTTGACTTTTTTTTTTTCACTTTATGCATCATTAAAATGACTGCTCCCGAAAAACGACCGTTTTTAAAACTTCTTTTTGCATTGATACATGTCCCCTGGGGCAGAACCCGGGTTCCCAAACCCTTTTTAGGACAATAACATGCATAATAGTTGTTATAATTAGCACTTTAGAATTCGAATGTTCGCATCCATTGTATTTAATAGGGTTCTAATGTTCGTACGAACTTTCGGTCCGTTCGCAGGTTCTGGTGCGAACCGAACCCGGGGGTGTTCGGCTCATCACTAACAAACACATTTCCTGACTTATTATTAGCATGCTGCTTGTATTGTGGTGTAATGGTCATAGTGTATTTAAGTTCAAATCCAATCTGTCTATGCAAACTATGGCTCTTAAGAAAAGGATTCTAAAATTAAAACCGTTGCTATTCTTAGGGGTCCAAAACATTTTTCTTACACGAAAATGCAAAAAACTCTCCACATACAATAAACAAATTACAATAAGAACACAACCAGAAACGCTTGTGAGGGAAATTATACAATATTCTTATATGACTATAAATACATTTAAAGAAAAAAAAGGAGAAGGAAAAAAAACACCAGTCTTAGCATGTTGAGCAAGAAGTAGTACTCCCAATGATATGACATAAGACTTATATGCAGGTTGATTATACTCAAGTGGTGCATGCGATTTTCAGAAATGTGCCACTCCAGTGTTTTTATGGGCATGACAGTAATTTCCCTCGCAGGGGGTTCCACCATCACTGCATACACACTCCTTAAGCCTCCTGGCTTACTCGCTAGCCACACGGCTACTCATGCCTAGGCCTTAGGGCTGCTCCTTAGACCAACTCTTTTCTTTAGTCAAGCTTCCTCCTAGAACTGACTTTGTCAACTTTGTGCTGCTCTTCGGTCGCGGGCCACATCTGCCTTCTGTGGAAGTGCACGCTCAGGCTGCCACCTGCATCCTTAGACTCCTCAAGACTTCCTGTCTCTCTCTCTCTCTCCTGGAGCCGTCTCTTGCTAGGACCCTCTTGACCTCCTAGGCCAGACCTCCTGTCTGCCGAGCAGAGCTGTCTCCAAGTGTGAGCCCTGAGCTCTGACTCTGTGAGGATTAGGAAGCCAGCCCACAGGTGTGCAATCAGCATGCCTACCAAAACCAGGCATATATTGCTGATCCACAGCGTGACACAGGGTCACCCCTCCACAGTAAATATACCCTACTACAAGTGTAACACCCTCCTAGCATATGATGCTAGATAGATTTTGTTTTTGGCTTCTTCTGTAATCATTTGGGCAGTGATCATTTGTCTTGTTTTCTTCAGGATTACACAAGTTTGATTGCTTTTTCCCTGCCTCTGGAAGAAGCTTCCAGAGTTTAAAAAGTGATAATCAAAAAAACGGCTTGAATATTTTTCATACTCCAGCCAATCCCTGGATAGGCATGTCCAGAAGGGGACTAAGAAATGTGATAAATGGTCTGAATCATTGGAGAGTTGGGTTCCTTCCAAATACTGTAGCTGCTGACTTTTAATATAAGGACATTTATCTGTCCAAGAATTCAGCATTGTTCTCACCCAAGATGATTCTTGGCTTTGGGTCCAAGCAGCGGCCTCTTGACTAGGGGAAACTCACTGCACATGACACGCTGTGCTTTGTAAATGATCCCACAGTCTTCCGGAACCTGTGATGTGTCCCAGAAGGCTGCAGGGGAAGGAGGGGGGGGGCAAACATTTGCTCAGATCGCAATGGCGATCTAACTAGAAGTTGAAGTGAGTACCTGTCAAAACCACATGCTCGCTCCCCTCAAAAAGGGCCTAATGTGGCAGAGGAGGGGGCAGAATGTAAATAAGTAAAACTTTCTCTTTTGGGTGAAGTTCTGCTTTAAAGGGGTGTTCCGGCCTGTGACAGGATTTTTTTTTTTTAAAAGCCAGCAGCTACACATACTGCAGCTGCTGGCTTTTAATAAATGGAGACTTACCTGTCCTGCAGTCCCTCAATGTGGGCACCGCAGCTGATGTTTCCCATCAGCTGTCGGGTGCTTTCCAACGCCATTGCCAGTAAGGGAACCCGGCAGTGTAGCCTTTCGGCTTCACGCCGGGAACCCTACTGCGCATGCGCGAGGCCCGCTCCTCTCTCCTATTAGCCCGGAGGCCAGGGGAGGAGGAGGAGGGAGCCCCGCGGTGACGTCACGGCCATGGCCGGACTCCAGGAAGTGGAAAAGGATACCTGTCTTTGACATGTATCCTGTCCCCCCTGAAAGTTGACAATTGTGGCACCGGAGGGGGGGAGGAATCCGATGAGCGGAAGTTCCACTTTTGGGTGGAACTCCGCTTTAAGTGAAGATGTTGCCATCATCACCTCTTCCATCTTTCTTTTTGCATGCTGTCAATACATTGACAGCCATAGCCTTTGTAGTGAACCTGAAAAGCCATGGTCAGTCTGTCAACTCCACAACACTGCTCCGAGGACCCTCTTGAAGCTGAATGCACCAACTGCTAGTGCCGGTCCTGCACTGCAGTCACAAAACATTTGAGGCTGCATACAGCTTTCATTATTTTCCTTCAATGAATTGAAGTCCGTAATTAAGCTGTTGTTTTCATAAAAGCTGTCCACCTACCAATGTCAGCAGTATTTGGAGTAAGCTATCACTTTTACAAAGATACACCAGTAGACATGTGCAATTCGTTTCGGTCCGAATACAAATATGAATTTTGGGTTATTTAGAGATTCGGGTGTATCTGAATCTCCGATTGAAATAATGACGAATAGTAAGGAATTTTGTTGAAATTCATTAAAACTTGTTTTGCCTATTCGTTTTCTAATGAATTAGAACTTTTCAGAACGATTAGAACTCAGATCGAATGACAAATTATTGTCTGATTCGAATTTCTGTGTGAAGAGTAGGGTTGTTAAGCAGCGAACTGGGAAGCCACCCGCCCTCATCCTTAACAACCGATGACTCATCATCTGTCAGCGGGCTTCCCAACTGACAGATGAATGTAAAGAAAAGAATGCTGGCAATACAATAAAAATTGCATGATCCGCCCCCCCCCCCAGTCCATAACAGGCCCTTTGGGTCTGATATTGACTTTAAGAAAAACCCCATGCCAAAGTAAAAAAAAAGCGTGGGCTCCCCCCAAAATCTATAACAGACCCTTATCTGAGCATGCAGCCCGGCAGGTCAAGAAGGGGGAGGAGAGGGGATGAGCGAACACCTTCCCTGAACCAGACCAGGCCACATGCCCTCAACATGCCCTCTGCCCCCCACCCCAAAGCACCTTGTGCCCATGGAGACAAGGGCCTCACCCCCACAACCGTGGCCAGTGGTGTCAAAGCCCCCAGCCCCAAAGCACCCAACCCCCCATGTTGAAGGCATGTGGCCTGGTATGGTTCAGAAGCGAGTGCCCCCCCTTTCCTGATCTGCTGGGCTACATGCTTGGATAAGGGTCTGTTATGGATTTTGGGGGGGACCCCATGCCATTTTTTAAACATTTTTGCATTTCCGGCATTCTTTTCTTTATATTCATCTGTCAGTGAGGAAGCCAGCTGACAGATGACGACTCATCAGTTGTTAAGGACGTGGGTGACCGGCTTCCTGGCCCGCTGCTTAACAACCAGCTATTCTTCACACAGTATTCAAATCGGTCAACCGTTTTTCGACCGATCCAAATTCTGAAAAGTTGGAAATCGGTAGAAAATTTATGAACAAAACTAATTTTGAATGAAAACTAAACAAAATTTACCTAAAACAAAACGGAACCAAACAAATTCCGAAACCAAACAAAACGGGTTCCATAACAAAACTAAATTAGTAACATAACAAATTTTTCTGAAATTAAACTAAAAACTGTTCTGCACATGTCTATACACCAGCATGCCTGCTTGAATATTTCAATTGCATTTAAAACTTGTATCATGAAAAGTAAAGAGAAATTGTTAAATTATGAATCACCAAAGTCTGTGTCAACACACATGAATTTGAGGTTAAATCTATTGGACTTTTTTAGGCCCTTGACTGCTCAGATATCCAAACAGATACATTTTATCTTTCAGTGCACACAAAGTGTTCACCTTTATGGTTTTAGTATGCTTGAAAAAACATGAATTCCTTGCTTGTTGTTCAATTTTCTATACAGTTCTTCTGATAAACCAGAATAGCTTATTTTAGGAATGTCCAGTCACATTAGTTAGAATAAGTAAGCTCCTTTGTGAGAAAATAAGCAGCAGCTATTTTCAGATGTTCCATTTGGATGAAATTGTCTGCCCTTTAAATGACACAACTTAAACAGGCTGTGTAGGGGTATCCGATTTCCTCATCTATGTCACAGGAAGTGTTATGGAAATGTTTTGATGTGCATTTGAAATTTAGTCTAATGTACAATTCATTTGAGGACTATTTTCAGTGGAGAGAGCAAAGGAAAAAATATAACATTGTGTATTTGTTCAAGAAAACTTTAGTTTTAAAAAAAAAGAATATATTCCTTCTCTCTATCCTCTTTTTCCTTCTCTTTTTCTTTTTTTCCTTCTTTATTTATGTTTTATTATTATTTATCGAGACTTCCCGGAGAAGTGTTATTGGATCCTTTGTACGGGATAATATCTTTTCATTGTTAAACCAATATAGAATAACTTTGGAGATGTATCATTTAGTTCTATTAGATACATTATTTTATCTTTTAATTTATTTATTCATTCTTCTCAAGAAGAGGCAATGATAGTCTTTATTTGAGTCCTTGTGGGAGACTGGGAGTCCTCCCTTCGGGCACAGCTTGATCCCTTTTGGGGTGCCTCGGAGGGGCAGGGGCTTCCATCCCTCCAGGGGACATTTCCGCTGAGGCCTCTCGATGTAGATTTTGGGTTAAGCTCTTTTTTAAGATGTACTAATCAATCTATTACATATATATCACTTCTTTTTCTTTCATCTTCTGTAATATATTAGTAATTGGTTTGCTAATTATCCTTATTATCCTTCACTAGTTTTTTCTCCGGGAAGACATTGGTCAATACTGATTTGTATTTTAATTTCTTGTAGGTTACCTAATGTATGTATGATGCTTTTTTTTATTTCTTGAAAATAAAATACTTTGAAAGTAAAAAAAAAAAGAATATAAAGGTCTTGTATAGCAAATTGCTCATTTTTTTTTTTTTTTCACTGTTGAGTTGTCCTTGGAATAGCTTCATCATCAGTGTAGTGTGGTTAAAATTTTGGGAATTGTATAAAAGAATCAAGGCAGATGTCAGTACTTGAAAGTCTGTATACCCAGTGGACTAATTGCTAAGAAATTATTGTTATTAAAATGAGTCGCTGTACTTATCAGATGGGTTGCTGCACTTATCTTTCTATTCCCTCTTTTCTATTCTTAAGCCTAGTACACACGGCCGAGAATCTCGTCGCAAAAAAAAAAAACGTTGTTTTTCTCGACGGGTTTCTTGTCAAGCTTGACAAGATTCTTGTCAAGCTTTCCTTGCATACACACTGCCAATCCAAAATCTCGTCGGTTTAAAGCGCAGTGACGTACAACACGTACAACGGCAATATAAAGGGGAAGTTCCATTCTCATGGCGCCACCCCTTGGGCTGCTTTTACTAATCTTGTGCTACCGCGTGTCAGTAAAAGTTTAGTGAGAGACGATTCGCGCTTTTCAGTCTTCGTGCTTTCAGTTCGTTACAGCATGACGAATGTGCTATCTCCATTACGAACGTTAGTTTTACAAGAAGATGCGCTCCCGTCTCATACTTGATTCTGACCATGCGCGGTTTTTGAAGACTCGGAAAAGCATACACACGAACATTTTTCTAGTCCAAAAACAGTCTGACGAGAATCACGATGAGAAAACTGAGACTCTCGACGAGAAAAAAGAAAGCAGGTTTTCTTTTTTCTCGTCGAGATTCACGACAGTTTTCTCGATGAAAAAAACATACACACAAACGGTTTTCTCAGCAAGAAAGCTCTCATAACAGTTTTCTTGTCGTTTCTTGCCGAGAAAACCGGTCGTGTGTGCAAGGCCTAACTCTTTTTACTGAATTACTTTTATTACTTTTTCTCAGACTTTATATACAGATTCACAGGTCATTCATTCAAAACTCTAATTGGTAATAGCAATACCACAAGAGTATCCCCACAAGGGACATTCCCGTGGAGACAGTAATTCTCAACCCCTTTCAGTTTGGTCTACTCTTATATAACAGAGTGTATACTCCACTGGTTATGGGATAAAGAAAAACCACCTTGAATGATATGCTTATATCAAAGGCAGTGATTGAACAGATAAGGCTATACGTACTTGGTGGTGCTGCTCCAGGCTGAGGCATAGAGCCCGATTGGCACTCAGTATAGAAGGGATGCCAGTGTAAGGAAAACTCATCCAGTGAGCAATGAACATTTTAGCTTGAAATTGCCACTTGCCTTATCCGATCCTAGTATGGACATGTGAACGCTTCAGTCAATGCCGCTCCACGGGCCATGCCCCCTGACAAGTTTCGCCTCACCCACCGGGGCTATGATTTCACATGTACACATCCATACTAGGATCGGCTAGGCAAGGGGAGATTTCAAACTTAAGTGATTCAACAGATTTTTTGTTTTGTTTTGTTACTGAAACACCTGCAAAATGCCTGAGCAGTGATATCTGTGATTTTCTATTTCTCTATAAATTGTATTATTTGCATTTTTCTGTATTTCTTTTAAAAGTTACCAATAAAATTATTGGAAATGAAAATGCAGGGTTTATTTAACTAAGACGTATACCCACCCTGGCATTAAAGGGAATGTGGGACATTTGGAATACTCAACTACAGGTGGGCCGGTCTGCTCAGACCTTATTCAAAAGATGGAGGCCACACACTAATTACATAATTTTCTCCAAAAGCATTCAGTCAAGCAAGGCAGTACACATCAGAATCTCCTCCTTGGAGACCCACCCCTCTATCATGTTTCACCCAATTGATCTTCACAGAAATAGGGTGGTCTAAGGGTGAATGTTTAAAGCCCCACTATGAGACAAATCTATTTTTTGGCATGGTGTTAGGCAATCATAGATCTATAAATAATAACATCTCCATTTTTTTTTTTAGTAGCACCTATCTCTTGGTTATCTTCCTCCAAAGTCCTATTTCAGAAGCCGATCTGCAATAATTTCCTTTGTAGGGGACTGGACAGTCATACCTGTTCTCTCCTTTGCAGGGTGACTGGTCCCTTTATATGTTATAGTTCTCTCTGTTAGATTGCTGACTTTATCACATCAGTGTGAAGGAACAGTGGATGGTGCTTTTGTAATCTACATGCTATGACTCTTCACAAAGCAGACACTGATTTCTTTATTTTCAGGCTAATGCCCCGTACACACGATCGTTTTTAATGTAATTTTTTAAACCGACGTTTTTCTCCTCGTTTTTTTTCATGTTTCCTCTCAAGCCTGCCTTGCGTACACACCATCATTAAAAAAAACGATCAAGCAAAGCGCAGTGACGTTCAACACGTACGACGGCACTATAAAGGGGAAGTTCCGTTCGAATGACGCCACCCTTTGGGACGCTTTTGCTAATTCCGTGTTTCCGCGTGTTAGTAAAAGTTTGGTGAGAGACGATTCGCGATTTTCAGTCTTCGTGCTTTGAAGATCGTTTTCGGGAGTTCAGATTGCGCCTGTGGGTTCGTATCTGTTTAGCACTGCTTGTAGTCAGTTCGTATCTGTTTATTCAGTGCGGCCTGCTCTGCACGTTCGTGTTTTTCAGCTTGTTCTTCATAGGCCTTGCTGTTCTTCCGTGCGTTCTTCTAGTACGTTCTGTTCAGCCGACCGTTATCTAGCCATGTTGCGGCTACGTACTCGTCGTAGAGTTCGTGCTGTAGTTGGTGCAGGGGTTCATGCTGTATCCCGACTCCATGCCATGAGCAGGGTCAGGAGGAGTTCATGGACCAAGAATTGGTTGCTCCAGCGGCACCAATTCTGTCACATGCCTTTGTTGCGGGAGATCAGGGAGAATAATCCTGATGATTTCAGGAATTTTCTCAGGATGTCTGACCCCGTATTTCAGCAGCTGTTGGCTTTGGTGTCCCCCTATATTACCAGGCAGGACACCGTTATGCGGGAAGCCATCAGTGCTGAGCAGAGGCTCATCGCCACGTTGCGATACCTGGCTACTGGGAGAAGCCTGCAGGACCTTAAGTTCTCCACAGGCATATCCCCCCAGGCTCTGGGGATCATTATACCAGAGACTTGTTCTGCCATCCTTCAAGTTTTGCAGGAGGACTATATTAAGGTAAGTGTTCTTCTTCAAAAATTCACATTGTATGGTTTTTATTTTGGGATATTTTTAATTTGCTTTATTTGCAGTCCCTAATTCACATGATTCTTAGCTGCAGGGAATGTCCCCTTTCTCCCCATGTTTTATTATTTAAAGTTTGGTGTTTGAGGCCTACCTGTAAATTTGGCTTACCTAACCTCTCCAGCATGCTATCCTGGGGCCATACCTACCTTGCCTAGTCATTTCCATGTTTTTTATTATATGTTCCATCGTAGTGCTTTACCCAAAACGCACTCTAAATTTTGCCTAGGAATGTTTCATTTTTGTTAACTTCAATACAGAGTGCTACAGCCTTCATGTGTGATATTCCCAACTCATCTTCAACCCTTCCAGCCCCCCCCCCCCCCCATAATTTTTTTTTTTCTTGCTTCCAATTTTTTATGTTTTTAACAGTTTCTACCAATGTTGGCCATGAATGTGTGTATGAAATCAGCTTGCAATGTTTCTGGCTCCAAGTATTAATTTGTTATTTCTTTAATTCCACAGTTCCCTTCTTCGCCACATGAATGACAGAATGTGGCTTCCGAGTTTGCCCAGCGATGGAACTTTCTGAACTGTGGAGGAGCCATCGACGGCAAACATGTTCGGGTCGTCCCACCACCCCATTCGGGATCCTTTTATTATAATTATAAGGGGTTCCACAGCGTCGTGATGATGGCAGTGGTGTCGGCCATCTACGAGTTCCTCTATGTGGACGTTGGCAAGAATGGCAGGATGTCTGATGGAGGAGTTTTTGCCCAGACGGAGTTTGGAGAACGGCTCCTTTTGGATCTGCTGGCCTTGCCACCCGCGGAGCAGAATGTGGAGGGACTACCTTTTGTGTTTGTGGCGGATGAGGCGTTTGGCCTGGGACCCCATTTGATGAGGCCATTCCCGCAACGCACCCTCACCCCTGAGAGGAGGGTTTTCAATTATCGGCTGGCCAGAGCCAGAAGGGTGGTGGAAAATGCGTTTGGGATCATGGCCAGCCGATTTCGCCTCTTCCTTACCTCCATCCACCTTGCCCCATACAAATGGAACCATGTGGTTATGACGTGCTGTGTGCTGCATAATTTCCTAAGGGTGCATTCAACGAGTTATATATCTTTGAGTGGGCCTGAGGCCTCTTTAATCAATGCAGAAACTTTGGTGGCCCTGGAACCTGGCCGTCCTGGCTTGGCCCCCCCAACCGGACGTGAGGTCCGTAACCAATATGTGGACTATTTTATGGGTAGGGGGGCCATTGAAATGCCAGACAATCTCTAATAATATTAGACCAAAAAAATAAAACTTTTTAAAAAAGTAAAGATTGGTTTGTCATTTTTATTGTATAATGTTTGATGTTTCTGGTAGGTTTACCTAGTGCATTTGTTTTGCCATGTGGATTAAAAAATCTTTTAATTAGCCTTCATTGTCAGTGTAAACACCAAACATTGATTAGTTCACTCAGCACCACATTTACATAATGATGCCACAATGATTTGTTATGTAAAAATACCTTTATTTTTTTTGTTTAGGTGGGCAACTTCCATAGAAATGTGGATGTTCCCTTAATTTCAGGTGTATTAAAAGGCATGACCAGCCATGCATAAACAAACTATATTTCTCCAAATTTAGAAAAAGCTAAACATGTGCTAGTCATTAAAGGGTAAAATAACAAAAAAAAAAGAAAACTCTGCAAGTAAAACGTTATTTGGTGTAAAAACATTAGACACGCCCAAGCACAGCCATGATATTTTGGAGCCTTTCCTCCACCCGCTTTGTATTTGCCCTGATCTCTCGCAAATCTCCCTTAATTTTTTCGAGGTCACGACAGCAGACCATCAGGTATTGGATCAGGATCTGGGCACTGTGATGTGACAACTTATTGGGGTCTTCGGCCAGAACTGCACCTAAATGTAAAAAGAAATATGTAGGATAGAATATGTAGGCCTACATCTATTTAACATGCATGTGTCTGGTTTCTCTCTGACCTGTGGTGGTGCCACTTTCAACTTCCACAACATCACATTCCTCTCCATCCTGGGGTTCTGGGGGTATTGTTGTAGGTATTGCAATTCTCGTCTCATCTGAGGTAGCTTTTCGAATCCCTAGGGAGATTGAAATAAAAGGAATAGTTTCATTAGTAGCGACTCAATTTTGCTAAAATAAGAAACATTGAAAAAAAACTTTTTAATCATTCTTTTGAAGCATGCTCCATTTTAATTTTTAACCCCTGTGCCAACCGGGACAAATGATTGGATACATAGGCCAAAACAGAGCATATACATTTTGTGAACAAATTTGAAACATTGTAACACCCCAAAGTATCTACACTGGATCACCTGTGTGTGACTCCATCAAGCTTTTTGGCTTTAGGCCCACACTTGTACTACTGCGTTCAGATGTTTCATCAGCTGCTGAGCATTCACTCCCTTTAACATTACCATGCATATCGTTTTTCAAAATGAACAAATCTCCTTTGGATTAGCACACCAAAAATAAGTGTGGCCCAAATGTACTCCCCCAAATAAACAAAAAAACATGGGTGTTCACACTGGATGATCCTAAAACATCGTTTGAGGAACTGTACGGAGAAAGAGGTAAAATATGTCCGTTTACTATGCGGACGAACCTAAAAAATATGGTATCTTTCAGTGTACTATATGAAAGTTAAAAATACACGACAGAATACAAGAAAATAATATGTACCATGGAAACTCAAAAAAAACAACTTACTTTTTAATATAACTTTCTTGATTCTTTTATATTGGTCGGCCTCCCGCAACTTCAGATCTGACCATCGTTTTCTGAGCTGTTCCTTCGTTCTGCACACCCCGAATTTTTGGTGGAGACTTTTGACCACTTTGCCCATAATTCTGGACTTGACCAGATTAGGCCTTTTATACGGACCATGCTTGGCATCATAATCCTCCTTCTTTAAAATGGCGACCATCTCCACCATTTCCTCGAATGACATGTTGGATGCCTTATATCTCCTGGGTCTTGATTTGGGCTCCTCTGTAATTTCATCCTCTGTAGAGGTAATCTCAGCCACCTGTGTCTCCGCCATGTTTTGTTCAGCACTACGAGCGAGAAGGGGCGGGGAAAGTACAATATCGAATGTCAGGGGCGGGGAAAGCGTGCGGAGTTTCACGCATGCGCTGTGTATATAAAGTGAAGATCCATGTCTGGGAAATACGTTCATTTGTCGGGAGAGAGAGTTAGCAACGAACGTCGTGACCAAGGTACCTAACAATTTTACTTTTTGAGGTTCATCAGACGAGGAGATTTGTGTGCTCAAAATATGTAGACAATGCACAGTTGAGGAATGTTGCCTGAAATATATTTTTATTTTGGTTTCTCGCTTTTACAGATATCATGAATACTTTTAAAAACCCAGACTTCATGGGGGAGTTCATCGACAAATGGCAAGAGCTCCCTATATTATGGCAAACCAAAAGTGGCGGAAATAAAAATAAAGACGCCAGGAAAGCAGCACTGGAGAGCCTGCTTGCATTTGTGCAAACAAAGATACCCACAACAACTCTCCAAGATGTCAAAAACAAAATTGGGACCATCAGAGGGACATACAGGACCCAGAGGACTATGGTCCTGAGGTCCCAGAGGTCAGGTGCACCAGCAGATAAGGTTTATAAACCCAGTCTGTGGTACTACAGTAAGCTTGCTTTTCTGGATGACCAGCTGGAAGTGCGGGAATCTCTCTCCACCCTTCCCCCCAGAGGTCAATCCAGCCTTCCTTGTACCCAACCCTCCAGCCTTCCCTGCAGCCAGTCCTCCAGCCTTCTTGTCAACCCTGCTCTGGCTTCCTCTGAGGATCAAGATCAGGGCCTTGAGGAGGCAGATTTGGAGATATGGAGCCAGGTAAAGTTTTGCTATCTATATTTCTATCGTACAAAATTGTAGATTTTAAATAGATGTTAGTATTGTTAAAGGTATGTACACTTCTACCAATAAAGTTTGTGAAGAGCAAGATACAGTAGTGGCCTAATTTTATGTGTCCAAGACAACAAAACCAGGATGCGTAATCAATGAAAAGGACATAACTTTTGGCATTGATTTCAACAATGTCTAGAGGTGAACAATGTCTGTGAATGATGATGTGGCAAAATAAATAATGTCCCTTTCTTTTTTTACAGCCAGAGCAGAGCCAGGAAGAGGGTGATGTTGGGGATCAGGAGGAGGCTGGGCCCAGTGGCACCCAGGAGGAGGCAGGGCCCAGGGGCACCCAGGAGGAGGCTGGGCCCAGTGGCACCCAGGAGGAGGCTGGGCCCAGCACAAGAGCCCAGATGCCTCCCCTGGTAGTTAAACCACGAGGGCCAAGGAGAGGTAGGCAGGTGGAGGAGGAAACCAGGGCCTTCCTCAGAGAGGCAACAGCGGCCCTCAGAGAGGCACCCTCTGTTGAAGAGGGATTTGCCGCAGTCCTCGCCCACAAACTAGGGCAAATGGAGTTGCAGCAAAAAATTTACAGTGAGACCCTGCTATTGAAAGTCATCAATAAGGGCGTGCTGGGTGAACTCACTAGGTACACGGACATAACGGAGGTTGTCCCTACTCCTCCACCTCCTCCTCCTACTACTCCTCCTGCCACAACCTCTCCTCCTGATCCCCAGCCTCCAAGGAAGAAACCAACCAAGGCTGCAGAGAAGGCTGGAGAGAAGGCTACAAGGAAGAGAAGAAAATAATGCCTGCTGTAGTACCACAGACTGGGGACATATAGGACTTATCTGCTGTGGCTCCTGACCTCTGGGAGCTCAAGACAAGATTGGGCTCATTTTTTGGGGGGATCTAATCTCTATTTTGGTTTGGACATCTTGTATGGTTGTTGTGGGGTCAAAGGGATGCACAAATGCAAGCAGGCTCTCCAGTGCTGCCTTCCACTTTAATTTGTTAATGTTCTGAAATAAAAAAAAATTGAGTGCCCTTTAAATACTTGACTATGTGATTTGTATTTCAAAAGAGAGCTTGCTAGGAAGCAGGCAGGGACATCTCAAATTATATTATTGTTATTATCAGGGGACACAAACCTCCCTGAGGCCAAATGAGACACATTTGGAAGGTTGTTGTGGTAACTTTACACAAGAATAATTTAAGCCAAAATACTTAAAAAAAGGCCAAAAAAAAATAACCAAAAATAATATAAAATTTAAAGAAAAAAGGAGAATTAACTTATTTTATTATTATTAGTATTATTTAGGAGGGAGGTGCGGCTTATAAATAATATTTTAAAATCATTAGAGCAATTTGGAATTACTTTAGAAACAAGTTTGGCATAAAACTCTCAATGTCAAAAGAAGAACGGAATGCGCTGCATTAAAACGATGCTATTAATTCCACCGTGACGAATGTGCCATCTCCATTTCCAACATTAGCTTTACTAAAACGAGCGCTCCCGTCTCATAGTTGCTTCTGAGCATGTGCGTTTTTTTTCACGTCGTGAAAGCATACACACTATCGTTTTTCACGTCGTTAAAAAAAACGACATGAAAAACGACGTGAAAAAAGAGAGCATGTCCGGAATTTTTAATGGCCGTTTTTCACGTCGTTAAAAATGCTCTGGAGCCTACACACGATCATTTTTAATGGCCATTTTTAAAAATGGCATTTTTAACGGCATGAAAAACGATCGTGTGTACGGGGCATAATATGGTGTAAGTCTTTGTCCTCAAAATGGTGCTGCAAAGTCCCCCATGTTGTTCTCAGTATTTATTCTCCTCTCCACTCCCTGCCAGCAAATCACTTCCAACTGCATGTTTGGCCGACCATTGTCCAGCTCCACCGACTGTCGATCTCCTCTGCCTCACTGTGTCAACAAACTCATAGCTACACCTCCTCCACTGTGGAACATACTGGTGATGTATATTACCCAGGAAATAGAAGCTGCAAAATACTGTTGAGCAGAACATAGCTGCTGTTCTTTGGATGTCCTGCCTCATCTTCCCCATTGTGGACCGGAGTACTCCACTGACACTGCCCACAAACCTGCTCAACCAGAAAACTAAAACCCCAATGCATGCTGGAATCCTAGTTTCCTAGTGCCCAGAAAAAAGAGGAAGGAATTGACATGTAGCACATCTGCCCACCCAAATGCATCAGGAAGATCAGAAACAGAGTAGATTTCTATGACATCACAGGTACTGGTATGTCTGGAGATTGTAAGGCTTTGGAGGTTGGATGAATACAAAGAGGTTGCAGTTAGAATTGGGGGACATTTAGGAATGAGTTTGTTTTGTCAAAGTGATCCTGGAGTGGGACTTCAATTACATTTACCATCTAGCCACATTAGCTTACCTAAAGGAGCATGTTTTCCCCCTCTGTTTTCTGTTTTCCCAAGCCTGGTATCTAATCTCTCTATTCCCTTGACTATATTCCATGGACTATGCCTTGCAAGGCACCCCAAAGTGGAAGAGATGCACTCTTTTCTTAAACAGTTAAAACTTTCACTTTTAATAACCAGTTATTAAAGTGATACAAAGGTCTTGTATTCTAGGCCTCATGCCCACGGACGTTTTTACAGCCGCGTTTTTTACAGCTTAAAAACGCCTGTCCATGTTATTGTATAATTTTTTATTTTTTTCGAAAAACAAAAACAAAAAAAAAACGTTGGAGCTTAAAAACGCAATTGCGGCGTTTTTGTGCGTTTTTTGGCGCTTCGCGTTTTTTTCTGCCTAACTCCGACGCTGAGAAACGCACTGGTCCTGTTTTTTTTTTACAGCTTAAAAACGTCTATGCTATTTGCAGCTCAAAAACATCTAGGTGGGCATGAAGCTATAGACTAACATGGACAGGCGTTTTTAAGCTGTAAAAAACACTCAAAAACGCGGCTGTAAAAACGTCCATGGGCATAAGGCCTTATTGTTTAACCACTTCAATAACAGGCACTTTCCCCCCTTCCTGCCCAAGCCAATTTTCATAATTGTATTCCCACAAATAGAGCTTTCTTTTGATGGTATTTGATCATCTCTGCGGTTTTTATGTTTGCTAAACAAATAAAAAAAGGCCGAAGATTTTGAAAAAGTTTTTTTTTGTTTCCGTTATAAAATTTTGTAAATAAGTACGTTTTCTCCTTCACTGATGGGCACTGATGAGGCTGCAGTGACAGGCACTGATAAGGCGGCATCAATGAGGTGGCACCAATGAGGTGGCACTGATAGGCGGCACTGATATGCAGCACTGATGGGCATTGATAGGCGACACTGATGGGCACTCATAGGTGGCACTGGTGGGCACTGATAGGCAACACAGATGGGCACTGAAAGGCTGCACTGATGGGTACTTATTTGTGGCACTGATATGCGGCACTGATGGGCATTGATGGGCACTGATAGGCGGCACTGATAGATGGCACTGATAGGCATCACTGATGGCACTGGCACTTGCAGGCATTGCTGATGGGCACTGATTGGCATCTGCCTGGGCACTGATTGGCATATCCCTGGTGGTCCAGGGTGGCATACCTGGTGGGCATCCTTTTGTGGGCATCCCTGGTGGTCCTGGTGGCATCCCTGGTGGTCCTGGGCGGGCATCCGTGGGGGGGCTGCGCTGATAAACAATCAGCACAGACCCCCCCTGTCAAGAGAGTACCTGATCGGCTCTCCTCTACTCGCGTCTATCAGACGCGAGTGAGGAAAAGCCGATAAACGTATTTTCCTGTTTACACTGTGATCAGCTGTGATTGGACATGGCTGATCATGTGGTAAAGAGCCTCCTTCAGAGGCTGTTTACCGAGATCGGTGTTGCGGTGTGTCAGACTGACACACCACCACAGCGATCGCCGCAATGCGTGCCCCCTAGGGCGTGCAATTGCGGCTTATCCTGCTGGACATCATATGATGCCCAGTCAGGATAACTGAACTTCTTCCCGCCCATCATTTTGCTATAGGCCGGGCGGGAAGTGGTTAAAAAAAAAAAACATGTTATACTTACCTTTTCTGTGCGGTGGATTTGCACAGAGCAGCCACTTCTCGGGTCCCTCGTCAGCACTCCTGGCACCTCTTGCCAAGTGCCCCCACAGCAAGCAGCTTGCTATGGGGGAACCTCTCTCTCCTCATTGGCTCACTGACTTTGATTGACAGCAGTGGGAGCCAATGGTGCCTGCTGTGTGTCCCAGCCAATCAGGAGAGAGAGTCCCAGACAGCCAAGTCTCTCGTGTAACATCACTGGATCGAGACGAGACTCAGGTAAGTATTAGAGAGGCTGAGTTGGGGCTGCTGCACACAGAAATGTTTTTTTTGTTAATGCATAGAATGCATTAAGATAAAAAACCTTCTGTCCTTAGAATCACTAAGGACTTTAAGGAGCCAAAACTGGTAAGAATAGCATGAGTTGCACAGCTCCCAATGTACACAGGACAATGTCTTTTGAAGCACCGACTTATGAAGGTTGGCGCTCCCTGTGCATGCAGTCTTGTGCTGCCATCTGTTGGCATGTTACAAAACTAATCTCTTAACTTTTTGATACCACCTTGTATATAGTAAATCCTTACAGTCCCTCTCAATGCCAGTCTGGGACCTGAAATTACCATACAGCCATCATCTATCATGTTTGAGCAGCAAATGTTTTTAAATTGTGAGCGAGGATATAGGAGCTGCTGCAGATGGGTACAGCGCTGAATCGAGATTGGGCTCGGGTAAGTGTTTAAGGGGGGGGCTGAGGGGGTGCTACTATTGAAAGATCTTTGTACCTTAAAGTGATATTGAAGGTACATTTTTTATTTTTTTAGAAATAAACATACACTTACCTGCTCTGTGCAATGGTTTTGCACACAACAGCCCTGATCCTTCTTTTCTCAGATCCCCTGACGGCGCTCTGGGCTCCTTCCCCTTGCTGAGTGCCCCCATAGCAAGCCGCTTGCTATGATGCAGAAGAATTTTTACCTTAATGCATAGAATGCATAAAGGTAAAAAAACATTTGCCTTTAGAACCACTTTAATACAGGGAATGCATTAGGTAAAGAAACCTTTTACCTTTAACAATTTTAAATATTTTTAGTAAAATAATACATCAAGGCTTGGATATAAGAAAAGGCAATAAAAGGCCCAAGGCCTAGAATTTCAGGAATTTAGAAGGTTGAGTGATTGCCTTTTTTCTCATTGCTTTCTTATGTAAATCATTTATAGACAAAAATATTAAGAAGTGACATCCCTACCAACTTTGTGAGCTGGGAGAGACTGTGACTTTTAGCATTTTTTGTTTAGGTAAATGACATACCTATGCTACAACACCCTGCTTCCATCATTTTAAACAGACAAAAAATATATACTTTTACTATTGCCATAAAACATACATCTTCATGTTTTTATAGTATAAATGAGATGAATGCAAAATAATGATATACTGTACCTTTTTGCTCATATTAAAAAATAGTAGTACTGCTAATAATATTTCTGGAATAAATTTTAAAATGGGAACTTGCTTGCTTCAAACACCTCTATTGGCTTGGACTCAACCTCCATTCATATTTCAATTAAAATCAATATGTAAAACCTATATATTAATCTTCCATACTCCTGTAGCACACAGACCCTATTTTCTGCTGTCCTCCGTTGCAGTCGGGCACACCTGCTGCTTGCCCGGTATCCCCCCTTGTGCAGAGGGGCGAGCAGTGTTATTGTTTGGGCCTTGCAGCAATTACCTCTCTCAAATGGATCCCTTGCTCCGTTGTCTAGGTAGAAGTTTCTCAGAATAAGGCCAATGTCCACACAGGAGTAAAACCTAAGCAGTAAGGTTTTATTCTTTATCTTTGCAGAAGACTTGAAGAGAAAGTAGGAAACAAGAGAAGTAGGTGTAGCACTGACCCCCGAAGGAGTTGCTGGTTTGATTTGGGCCTGCACTCTACTTGTAAACCCCACTAAATTGGCTCAATCCCCTTGGCACAGCTGTGGTGCAATGCAATACAGTACAATATAAGACAATGCAAAATACCTGTATTGTAACCCCAGGATCCACTGGCTACACCTGGTGGTGGAAAAACAGTACGCCACACAACTGGATACTTAACCAGAAATATATTTTACTGTAAAATATGCAAAAAAGTGATTACAGTAATTGTGCTGTCATCCCAACATAGGACGACAGCACAATGGATTTCAAAATAAACTATTTGAGAACAATATATATATATATATATATATATATATATATATATGTGTTTATACCTGGGAGCTCCCCCTACTTTATAAGCTGTGCGTGAGATCTCACTTAAAGTACTTAGTCTTGGATCTTCTTTTCTTGGCTAGCTAAAGTAACTCCTTGTGATTTGTAATCCACAGTTCATGGTAAGTTAAATTGAAGTGAAGGTGCTCCTGGCGTAACTCCAACAGCTATTTTACAATGCTTGAGGCGTCAGGGTAGGTAGGCCTCAAGCCTTCTCAATGTCAGTTGCTCTGTTCCTCCGTGGAACTATAAATTCCAGTGAGGCCTGTATATGGGTCTAACTGCGTGTGAAACTTAACAAACTGTGGGCCGTGACCCGCTCACCAACTGGATTGGAGTTCCGTGTAGTAACTTTAGTACGGTGACTGCAGCTTGCTTCTCCGTCAGCTGGGCCAGTCACTCCGCTGGATGGATCCGGTCCTCCGATGCTCAGATGAGTGTCTCTGGATCTCTTCTATCCGGCCACTGTCACTCAGGCACCGTCAGAGCCTTGTACAAACACGCGGGGTGGCTCTCTGCTATGGCTGTGTGCCGCTGTCTCCGGGAGGCCTCCACACAGATCCTCACAGGCAGGCCACGCGATCCCAAGAGACCTAAAATGGCCGCTCGGTTTCCTTTTATCTCCTACCCAGCATGCACTGCTTAAGAAAGTGTTCATGGGTAGGTCAACAAGCCTCCTGGGTAACAAAGGTCAACCTTCTAATCAAAACAACAGTCACTTCCTGTCTAGTCCTTGGTGCTTCTCTGAGGTAAAAATCATATCTCTGCATTACCAGTATTTGGTCACTAGATGGCTCCAAATACTGAACCATAGCAATGTCCATAGACTTTGTATTAAAGTATGCAAACACACATTAATATGCAAGGATGTCAGCGCTACATAGGGGAAGGTTCAGGTACGCAACACTTAAAACACAATGCAACTCTTTTGTCGCCACTCAAGCCTGAGTGGGTATTGCTCACCCGGATAGTCCCTTTGTGAGCGATCCTAGCAGCCGGGATGAAGCACGGATAAATTGTGAACTTTTTAGGGGATGCGATCAGGAATCCTCTGCCACAGGATTGTTAGTCCCAAACCTCCCAGCCAAGCAATAATGAAGAACCTTTAAGCCAGATTGGCGTATTGCAGGGCTTGTAACGATGGATCCCTCCTTAGGTGAGTTCCAGGCCTCCTCCCGAGACAGCAGTACCGTCGCTAGTCTCCTCTGGGACTGATCCTCCCCTGGTCTCCTTCCCTAAGCGTGGCATCCCTACAGTGGGCAGCCTGGGATCCTTCTTCCGTTGTAGGCCCTAGCTGAAGGTGCTGGGCCTACCAGATAGCGATGTAGCCTCGGGCTGAAGGTGCCCGGGGCTATTCCACACACGCGCACCCCTGGCCTGGAGGGCCATGAGGCGCACAAGAACCACAAACCAATGGCGTCTGCCCCTTATGTACCCTCTCCCAGCATGCACAGCAGGTAGACCACACCCACTGTACGGCTGCCGAGAAAGGACACCCAAGGTGTTGTGATACCCCTGTGCCGGTGATGACAGTGCCACCTACAGGCAAACAGAGAACACTACTGCCAGGCAGTATCACACCCAGAGCAGAAGCAAATCCAGAACAAACAATTGATCTGAGCCCAATTACTGGCTCAGATTACCCTTAAATTTACACATAGCGCCCCCAAATATTGGGGGGGGGGCACTACACTCCAATACTTTACTGGGCTGGTGTATGAAACACTTAAGTATCTTTATTGATACAAAAAAATTAAAATATACTCAAAACCAAAAACAATTCACAAATGACTAATTTAAAATCATAGACACATAAATGCCCTTTTCTCTCCCTCAGGGTTAGATATGTTTTTTTTAATACAATTATTTCACATATTATATTCATAGTGTTATATATAATGAGGTGATCTCCTGTAAGTTGAACAACCAATTGTGCATACAGCCCTTCAGTTGATGAACTTAAGCAAAAACTTTGAACAATGGAGAAAACTTGTTGGGCATTGATGTGTGTCCATAAAAAAAATCCAAAGATTATGGAAAATGTGTAAAAATTTTACATTGATGTGGTTCCAACTTAAGAGCTCCAGACAAGACATTGGTGGTGCCCAATTGGTGGGGCGGTGTGGTCCAGAGGAGGATATAACACACAGCAATTGGACTTTCCTTAACAGTGGTAGTCCATCACCTTTCTATAACAAGTGTGTAGCAAATATGTAGCAAATTAGGTGCTTTTGTCTCTGTTGCGGCCAGTCTGATTTGTCAATACTGGTCAGGTGGTGCCCCTACATGCCCAGCCTCTCCCAGGTGATCCCTACACCAGGACTGTTAAATATATGATGTACATTTTGAATTTCACTTTGAGATCATTTATACACCATGGAGAACAATGGGTGGCCAACAGTGGCGGCTGGTGCTAAATTTTAGGGGGGCGGCAAACAAGCCTGGCCCCCTCATTCCCCCCAATTGATCCATCGATCACCCGCTTGCCCATCCGCCAGTCCCACACTTACTCCATCCAGGTCACGGCTTCAGCGGCTTCCCCCCCTGCATCTCCTCCTAAGTCCTGGCGGCCGCTTCTCCTCCTGGCCAATCGAGTCTTAGTACTCCCGGTCAATCAGGTCTCAGGACCCGCTTTCTGATAGGCTGGTAGGAGAAGCAGGAAGACATTAGTGAGTATTCATTTGTTAATGTCCCACAAGTGGGTGGGCTCGGGAGGCAGTGCTTTGTGTCCCGAGCCCACCCTTTTTGAAGCTAATTAGAGCCTCAGGCTCTAATCATGTGCTTAAAAAAAAGCCCCAATTGAAATCCTGCATGGAGATTAGGGGCCGGGCGCATGGATTAGGGGGGCGGCGCCCCTGAGCCCCTTATAATCGGCCGCTTCTGGTGGCCAATGTTTGGTAATAACAACTTGGAAGTTGGAACTTTGAGGTTTATTTACAGCTAGCTCTGCAGACTTCATTTATCTACTGGGTGGCCTTCACTGGTGTGCGAGGAAGGTATTAAGAGCACTTTACTTGCTACATATCTGTTAAAGAAAAGCGATGGACTACCACCATGAACAGTAACATTAAAATGTCCCTAACTACTGTATCTCCAGCAGGCTGCCCAGGCATACCTCCATAAGGTAAGTAGTCCATGCTTGCGGTTTGGTAGATCTCCGGACTTCCGGTGCCTCCTATGGACTGCAAGATGGGTGTTTCTACAGGGGGACCCTCTCCAAACACAATACCAAAGCTGACAGATTCTGTGGTGCTCCAAAAACAAAGTGCAGCGATTGTACATGAGCTTCATGCATTCTTTAATGCTCCTACATCCCTATCCCTGCAAACTCCTAAAAGGGCTTACTGCTGCAGAATAAAGTAATCTGCTAGAATACCATTAATATAAATCGAAAATGGAATTCTAGGAGATTCCCAAGTGCTTGCAGTAGGAAGCATTATAACCTGTAAGGCATTGTAAGGCTTATAGCCAACTCTAGCTAACAAGCACTGTAACTAAAATTTTAGATCTCAGGTTACTATATTGACTCTTTATAGTAGAGTCATTTTGGGGTTAGAAATTGCAGAATGATGATTTAGATTACTAGCCAATGCTTTTAAATGAGAAGTAGATCTGGTGCAGTGCAGTGAAAAGAAGAAAACCTTTTGGATTATCATTTTAACATTTGTTAACCACTTGCCCCCCAGAGCAATTTTCACTTCTCTAACATACATGTTAACATCAGCATTTTTTTGCTAAAAAATGACTTAGAACCCTCAAACATGATATATTCCTGAAAGAAAATGCCCTGTAAAATAAAATAGTGGCTGCTACAATTTTTTTATATTACACAATATTTGCACAGATGTTTATAAATGTAAATTTTCAGGAATAAATACATTTAATTTTGTAATTTTAGTGCACACAAACACAATGTAATACCCAGTTTTATTGTAAAATATAAAGGAAGATTGTTGTGTCACATAAATAGATACCAAACATAAGACTTAAAATGGCGCACACCTGTGAATGGCGACAAACCATGGTACCTAAAATTATCCATAAGTGACGTTTTAAAAGCCTTTACAGGTTACCGGTTTAGAGTTAAACATGAGCTCTGGCACTTGAATTATTGCTCTCACTCTTATGTTTATGGTGATACCTCATGTGTGGTGCAATCACCATTTACATATGTGGAATCTATATGAACATTTGAGCGTGAACATTGGGGTGCTTTAAAAAAAAAAATACAATTATTTTTATTTAAGCCTATTTTTTTTATTTACATTAATTTGTGATAACTTTTGGGCAGTGACAAGTACTCTTCATGGAGAGATCTGGGGTCTATTAGACCTTGATTCTTCCTCTGCAATCCAAGCCAATCCAGCAGAGATCTGTTGGAGCGGCTGCTTCCCTGGCTGTAGCGATCAAGGAAACATAACACTGAATCTGGAAATGACGAGATTCTTGTTGCTTCTGGCTTCATCACAGAGGAGATTGTTAAAAGTGGTCCCGGGCTCCCCAGTGGGTGCCAGTGGGAGGGGGGCCCTGTCCCGAGCCTTGTAAAAGTGATTAGGCAGCTGTAGAGCCACTTGGATCACTTTCACCTAAAAGCTGATCGCTGGCCCTAACAAATAATACCAGACTCATGGCTGCAGCTGCAACCATGATCTTGGTATAACCATTTGCTCCAGATGGGAGCTGACAGAAGGAATAACAGGCGGTTGGGAAGTGGTTAAATAATTGGGAGAAAAACTCAAGTTATTTTTATTAAGTATACTTATATTATATTATATATATTATACTTGTATATTATTTTCTAAATTTGCTGCAGACAGATATTTTTGGATTGCCATGTCTGTATTGTGATAGGAGAATTGGAAAACTGCAAGTAGGGCACATATGTTATTCTCCACTGTCATTTTCTGCTCTGAAAAATTCTGAGGTTGTCTATTTCCCTTTAAATTGTATTTATTATGATGACCAGATTGCTTTATGTAAATAGGTGCTCTACTTTGTAATAAACTTTAAATTATTTAGAAGCCTACTATAAAACATACACCTATTACATTTCTTCAATAAAACCTAGAGCAACAGTTTGAAGCCTTTAGTAGTGATAAAAATGCACTGGCTGCAAAGAGAATAGCCCAAAGTGAATTTTTCAAAGACTTTGGTGACCTCTGCTAACATATTCAGGGAACATTATTTGAAAATTGCTGTATTAGGAGAAAGATTTTCTGTCAGGATTTCATGACCCCTAGAAAAAATGTCAAGTATTTTATTTCACAACCGAGACAACTTTCAAAAGGATGCCAGGGAATACATTATTCATTAAAAACAAAAATCCTATAAAATTGTCATATTATTCTGGCTTTACTAAATAAATACATGTATAAAATTATGTAATGCTGTGAAGGCATGTATAAAACTCTGTAATGCTTTGACGGAACAATGAAATCAGTTTTTTAGTACACTGCATATAATGTGATTTTACATCTTTAACAGAATGGGTAATCGGCTGAAAGATCAGACAGGGAGTAATGTAACTTTGTTTCCCGAAAGCTAAGCCGCTCAGAAGTTGTATCAGGGTGTGATTAAACCTCTCTCATATCACATTGCCTGTGGGTAGCACTGTGTAATGAGTAATGTGTGGCTTCCTAATGCCTAGTGAGTGGCACCATTCTTGGAAGAACTTTAAACTCTTATCTAAATTTACTGTGGACAGCCATAAGGAAGGCTCAAGGCAGAGGTGCAACCATCTAGGGTGACAGCCTTGAAGGTCTGGCCGGTGATGTCACCACAAACTTGATAAAGTAATTCTCCATGATTAGAACATGATAGTATTCATCATCAGACATGTCGAGTGTAATGGACAGAGCTTACAGTAGGGCAGATGTGTGCTTAGTCAGGGGTGGAATTTGGGCCTCAGCATCCTTTGACTGAACAGACCACAGTGTCAGCAGACTTGTTTACCACCTGGAACCAGGTGAATGTTTTGCGGACATCATAAAACAAAAGATTGCCCAGCACACTTACCAGGCAGCCTGCAAAACAACCAAATTGATCCTGTCTAACAAATCACGTTAAAATTAGAAGGTTTTATTTGCACACATTTATTAAAACCCTCTGTTTTTAACGTGAATTGTTAGACAAGGTCAGTTTGGTTGTTTTGCAGGCTGGCTGGTAAGTGAGCTGCTAAGTGAGCTGGAAAATCTTTGTTTGTTTGTGATGTGCATTGCCCTTCCATGTCCTTAGCTGCTTCCTGTGGAGCCACTCAACAGAAAGGAGGGGCCAGGATCACAGAAGAGGGACCCGAGAAGAGGAGGATCTGGGCTGCTCTGTGCAAATCCACTGCACAGAGCAGGTAAGTATAACATGTTTATTATGTTTATTGATAAAAAAACAAGACTTTACAATCACTTTAAGCTAATGTGGTTGTAAAAGCAGAATGTTTTTTTTATCTTAATGCATTCTATGCATTAAGATAAAAAGCCTTCTGTGTGCAGCAGCACCCCTCAACCCCCCTAATACTTACCTGAGGTCCCTCTCTATCCAGCAATGTTGTAGAATTGTCTTGACTGCCTGGGACTCCCCTCCTCATTGGCTGAGACAGCAGTGTGGCGCCATTGGCTCCTGCCACTGTCAATCAAAGCCAGCAAATGAGGAGAGAAAGGGGATGGGGCTGGGCCGCAGCTCCGTGTCTGAATGGGCAGCAAACCAACGCCCCCCTGCGGGAGACAGACGGGAAAGCCACGATCTCCCACTGGAGAGGGGCGGTAAGAAAGGGATTCCCCCCTCCTGGAGATGGATGGGAAGGCAGCGATCAGAGGCCCCCTCATCTTAGGAGGCAGATGTGGAGGATCCGGGGTAGGGCTTCTACTCCTCCTTCGTGCGCCAATTTCTTCTCCTCCCGGCCGAACAGGAAGTGGATCCTGAGACCCATGTAAAGTCTTGGCCAGGAGTCCTAAAACTCCCTGGCCAATTGGGTCTTAGGACCCGCTTCCTGATTGGCAAGAAGGAGAATCAGGAAGACAATAGCGTATATTAATTTGCTATTGTCACACAACTGGGTGGGCTCAGGGCACAGTGCTCTGTGCCCTGAGTCCACCTTTTTTTAAAGCCAATTAAAGCCTCTAGCTCTAAATATATGCTTCACAAAAAAAAACATTGAAATCAATGTGTCCGTGCCCTGCATGTAGATAAGGGGCCGGGCACCTAGATTAGGGGGCGGTGCCCCTGCGCCCCGTATGGAAAGGCTGCCACTGGTCAGGAGGGAGTGGCCAGGATCACCGAAGAGGGACCCCAGAAGAGCAGGATCCAGGCTGCCTTCTTCAAATCCCCTTCACAGTGCAGGTAAGTATAACATGTTTGTTATTTTTAACAAAAAATACCAAGACTTTACACTCACTTTAAGTGATTTCCTCCAAATGGCCACACAAGGGTCAGTCAAGCCATTTCACATACAAAATTGGTGTCAACATCAGAAGCTGGGGCAATCTACCAAAATAAACAGACAAGCCACCATGTAGAGGTATAGCTAAAGATATTCAACCCAAATTCCTTTTATCAACATTCAGAATGAATAATTACCAACCCAGCTAATCATAAAACACTGCTTCCAGGTATCCAGCAGGGCAAATGGCTGCAGCAATGGACCAACGCCATATGGGTCCTTATTTACTCCTTCCATCCCAGTGGGCATCTATCGTCACCAGTAGGTTGACGAAGCCCATTTAATGCCCACTTTAGCCCATGTGATCCCTGCCGATTAGGGGTGACGTCTCTCTCGCGCACGGAACGATCCCTTACACTCAAAAGTAACATTCCGTGCATGCTGTTATTGAGCAAAAACACGGTTCCTCTATCAGATGATCTGTTTAAATCATGATGTTGTTTGTAGAGATATATATGGGATGATTTTGTATGAACTTGCAGGCTATTCATATTTATATCAGTATCTCTAAAACAAACTTACAGTGTAGTTTCTAATTTACTCACAGTGATATTGTGTACAGGGCTTCATGAGTCTCCTGAAGAAAACATATTCCTGGTGAAACATGTAGAGCGGAAACCTCTGTACATATAAGCTGACCCTATGAAATTGGCCTTGTTGGTTTTATATAAAAATGTATGATGTTAACTTTTTAATAAGTAGAATGACATTTATTTGATTTTAGAATATTGATCTACTTTGTCTTTAGCACCTTAAGGCTTAATGTACACGGGACGTTTTACAACCTCTCCTGAATGATTTACCTTGACAGATAGTAACCGACGTTTAAAAATGACAATTTTACCGTGTTTACCCACATTTACCCGCATTTGCATTTAGAAGCGTTTTGTTTTTTCAAATAGTCAAAAATGAAAAATGCCTGTAAATGAAATGTGGCTAAACACGTGCTACCGCATTTACAAGCTGTTACAGGCCTGAACGACATCCGTCCTGAACGCATTTTTTTGCTTTCTAAAAAATCCTTCTAAACTCAACTGCCTAGAAACGACTATAAATGAAGGAAGAATTTTTTTTGGAAAGACACATAGAGGGATTTTTCGACTTTATGTACACTGCTGCTGGTAAACGGTAGTTTAGGAGCAGTAGGCATTTCTTTCAGCTGCCTCTGAACTCTCCTCTATGTTATCTTATCGGTACATGTACAGGGGTACATGTACTGATAAGATAACATAGAGGAGAGTTCAGAGGCAGCTGAAAGAAATGCCTACTGCTCCTAAACTACCGTTTACCAGCAGCAGTGTACATAAAGTCGAAAAATCCCTCTATGTGTCTTTCCAAAAAAAAATCTTCCTTCATGATCACATTCACGAAGAAGGGGCATCACCTCTTTGTCCCTTTAACCACTTCAGCTCCGGAAGATTTTACCCTCTTCCTGACCAGGCCATTTTTTGTGATACGGTACTGCGTTGCTTTAACTGACAATTGCACAGATATTTGATGCTGTACCCAAATAAAATTGATCTCCTTTTTTCCCACAAATAGAGCTTTCTTTTGGTGGTATTTGATCACCTCTGCTGTTTTTATTTTTTGCGCTATAAACAATAAAAAACAAGTTTTTTTTTTTTAAAACAATAATTTTTACTTTCTGCTATAAAACATATCCAATAAAAAAAAATCGAATTTCTTCATCAATTTAGGCCAATTTGTATTCTGCTACGTACTTTTCCCAATCCCAATAAGCGTATATTGATTGGTTTGCGCAAAAGTTATAGCATCTACAAACTATGGGATATATTTATGGACTTTTTTTTATTGTTTTTACTAGTAACTAGTAATGGTGGCAATCAGTGATTTTTTCCCGGAACTGCGACATTGTGGCGGACAAATCTGACACTAAGTGACACTTTTTGGGGACCAGCAACAATACAGTGATCAGTCCAAAAAAACATGCACTGTCACTGTATAAATGACAGTGGCATGGAGGGGGTTAACGTCAGGGCGATCGAAGGGTTAAGTGTGCTCCTAGGGATTGGTTTCTAACTGTGTGGGAGATGGAGTGACTGGAGGAAGAGAGACATCTGTGTTCCTGATTAGCAGAAACCCAAGATCTCTCTCTCCCTCTCTGACAGAACAACGGTCTGCCTTGTTTACATAGATAGACCGCTGTTCTGTCTCTTCTTCAAACGATCAGTGGGTCCCAGCCATCATCACGGCCGCCGGACCTGCTGATTGGCTCCCGCTGTGTCCAATCACAGCAGGAGTGTGGCTCCGGCGGCGCGCGCCTCAGAGCCAATCCGAGAAATCAAGCACAGGTACGTGATTTTGCGCTTAAGGGCTGCCCTGACACAGTATATGTATATAGACTCCTTAAGTGGTTAAGGAGTATTCTGTACAGTGGCGGCCCGTCCACAGGGGGCGCCTGGGCACTGCCCCTCTCTCCTGTAGTCACAAAAAAAAAATTTAAACTGCCCCTTTAAGAATTTTTCTTTTTTTAAATGTCCTTTTACTTTACTGCACTATGTGGCGCCGGCCACGTGCATTATGGGAAGGGCCACATCAATGCAATCACGAGATTGCAGACGCGGCGCTTCATTTGCAGGCTTTTGTCCCGCCTTGTGGCGCTTCCCTATGCGCCGAGTAGCTTCTGCTTTCCGTCCGGAGCTCGTAGTATCTATTACTATGGCCGGGCAGTTTGATTGACATCTAAGTTGGATCATGATGTCACTTCCTGTTTTCTCTCTCTCATTGTGCCCGAGAGAGAGAAAACCGGAAGTATGAGGAGCGGACTCCTCCATGGCTGCTGCCAGTGGAAGAAGACACAAGGAGAGGACACCACACAGCAAGGCAAGTGCCGCTGTGCTCCCGTGGGGGGGCGGGGGGGGGGGATCCGATGGGACAGAGGCTGCAATTGATGGGACAGGTCACAGGCTGCAATTGATGGGACAGGTCACAGGCTGCAATTGATTGGACAGGTCACAGGCTGCATTTGAGGGGACAGGTCACAGGCTGCAATTGATGTGACAGAGGCTGCAATTGATGGGACAGAGGCTGCAATTGATGGGACAGAGGCTGTAATTGATGGGACAGAGGCTGCAATTGATGGGACAGGTCGCAGGCTGCAATTGATGGGACAGGTCACAGGCTGCAATTGATGGGACAGAGGCTGAATTTGATGGGGCAGGCTGCATTTGATGGGACAGGCTGCAATGGATGGGACAGAGGCTGCATTTGATGGGACAGGCTGCATTTGATGGGACAGAGGCTGCATTTGATGGGACAGGCTGCAATTGATGGGACAGAGGCTGCAATTGATGGGACAGAGGCTGCATTTGATGGGACAGGCTGCAATTGATGGGACAGGCTGCATTTGATGGGGCAGGCTGCATTTGATGGGGCAGGCTGCAATTGATGGGACAGAGGCTGCAATTGATGGGACAGAGGCTGCATTTGATGGGACAGGCTGCAATTGATGGGACAGGCTGCAATTGATGGGACATGCTGCAATTGATGGGACAGGTCACAGGCTGCAATTGATGGGGCATAGGCTGCATTTGATGGGACACAGGCTGCATTTGATGGGACACAGGCTGCATTTGATGTGACACAGGGCTGCATTTGATGTGACACAGGGCTGCATTTGATGTGACACAGGCTGCATGTAAGGAGGGACTCCGCTGGGGGCACCTGATGTAAGGAGGGATTCCGCTGTGGGCACCTGATGTAAGGAGGGACTCCCCTGGGGACACCTGGTGGCATCTGGTGGCAGGCAACATGCTCAGGGCTCCCACTGATTCTGCATTATGGTGAGTTGAATGATTTAATTTTATATTACAATGTAATAATAGAAATAATGCGCTTCAATCATCCTGACACCTTAACAACCATGGTGCCAGGATGATTGAAGTATCTTTATCTGCTGATTGTTAAACTTTCTAGAATACACATATTTCTATTGTTGTGCAGGATCTGGGCCTGCTGTCCCTCCCTCTCTCTCTCCCTCTCCCTCCATCCCTCGTTCATCTCAGATGTTAACCACACCACCTTAGAGCTACGCCCACTATTTTGCTGAAACCACGCCCATTTCCACCAAGTGGAAGGGTCAAAAAGGAAGGGCGGGGTCTGGCGCCCCCCCATCCTAAAACTTCACCAGCCGCCACTGATTCTGTCTAAACTTAAAGCTTAGACAGAACTTAAGTGGTTAAGGAGTATTCTGTCTATGTTCTGTCTAAACTTATTCTGTACTCTGTATAAACTTAAAGTGTTACTAAACCCAGGACCCTGCATTCACTATATCTGGTCTCCCACAGTACACAGAAAATGCAATTATTTTATTAAATATAAACGGCTAAATACCTTTTCTCATCAGCAGTATATAGCAGTCTTGTGACTTCTATCAGTGTCTGGTTAAAGCTTGTAGGAGGAGTTTTCATTCTCCTCTGACTGTCCTATGAGGCTGCAGGACCCCTGACCCTCTGTCTAGACAGTGCTGATTGGCCCTGTGCTACTCACATGCACCCTCCCAAAAAAAAAAAATTCTCTAGCAATACATACTAAACTGAGCATGTGCAGAGTGACTCCAAAGGCTCTGTTCTATTAAGAGATGGATTGGGGACAGCAGATGAAAGGGAGGAACGGGGTAGACAGGATGAAACAGCCTTTTTACACAATGCAGAGGATTAACCCCTTAGGTTCCACAGTGAGTATAACAAGCATGTTTTACTGCATAAACAGACTGATTTTTACTGTTGTGTGTTTAGTAACACTTTAAACACAAATAAATCTGTCTGGAACTAAGCCATTCCTTCTGTCAGTACCTGGGTGGCCACCTCCCATGGGGCTGTCTGTTCAGTTGCAGGTGAGTCTATCAATTTCCTACCTACAACAGCCATGTGTACATCCGAGCCTCTACATCTCTGTTCCTGACACACTTTGCTGTTTTTAACAGTTCATGGTACTTCAAATTGAGATTGCTTCTATCTTTCTCTTTCAAGGTTTCTCTGACCTTGTCAAACAGTAGTCCATCTACAAAGTGCTCTTTCAGCCATCTGTCAACATCACTCTAGCCAGATGTTTCAGTCAGCCCCTCCCCTCCCAATAAGAGGGATTTCCCACCCATAAGTGGGAATTATGCTTATACTAGTCAATCAATAGATGGCTGGAAAATATCCAAATATATACCAGGGCTCCATGACATCTCACGCCTCAAACAATGTAAACATTAACATGTTTTATAGTCTATAAAGCAATCCTTCTACAGCCATGTTTGACCATCCAGAACCATGGACCATCCATCTACAGTTGTTAATTCTTGAGTGTGCAATTCAGAATGCAGTACACCTGCGCCAGTGACGTCTTCAGCTGCTATGAGCGTGAATATCTCCTAAATGGTTGACATGTAGGACATATTTACTGTACCTACAGATAAGCCATTATAGTTTTACCTGTATGTACTGAGACATGTGCATTCGTTTTCGTCCGAATGCATTTTCGTCCGAATTTCAGGTATTTTCGTTATCGTTTTAACAAACGAAAACGAACGTTCAGAATCCGAAAGATCCGACATAAAAAAATGCTTTATTTTTGTTTTCGTTGCTACAACAGTTCGATATAGATAGGAGATTCTACATGACGCTAACAATAACAATCTGTGTCTATCGAACCTGTGGTCGAATGTGCCTAACCCTAACTCTATTAGTCCAAGATTATTCTACATAGAGAGAAAAGTTTTGACATAGAGAGAAAAGATTTGACATTATAGAGACAGTGTTGTGGTAGACCATTCGACATGAACGACGAAGATTCGACGAAGCAGCGAAAAACATACAAACGGTGTCTGTTGAAAGTTCTAAGAAGATTCGACAAGCAGCTAAACTGTACGACGCCGCAATCATAAATTTCTGGTCAAATGCTCGGCCCATAGGCTATAGAAGAATTTGAATGTTTGTTGACTAGTAATAATAATTTATAAATATAATTATTACTATTGTCATAGTTAGACATTAGAATTCTTCTATAGTTTGTAGGCAGAACATTCGACCGGAAATGTACGATTGCGGCGTCAAATCTTTTAGCTGCTCCGTCGAATCTTCTTAGAACATTCGACAGACATCATAAGCCTTCGATGACAGATTCGACCTTAATTAATTCTGATTTTCTGACGAATGCATTTTTTAACGAAACAAAATAAATAAAAACGAATTTCGGGAGTAACTAAAAAAAATAAATTTTTCAGACGAAAACTAAATTCCAAGACAAAATATTTCAGTGTGCACATGTCTAGTACGTACAAGTGAAAATGCAGACTTTAATACTGTTGTAAAGTACAGATCTACCCCATACCTTATTTATATATTTTTCATTTTGGATAGGGTAATGGTTTTATTGTCGTCTGTCAATCCTGTTGAAAAGATGTCCTTTTACTTGTTTTGGAGAAATAAGAAGTGATTTTAGATCTTCCCAAAGTAATGCCGCGTACACACGATCATTATTCACGGCGGTTAAAAAACCGCCGTGAATAATGTCATTTAAAACGGGGGAACAGCTTGTTCCCCACACACGGTCGTTTTTCACGTCATTTTTTCTCTTGACGAGAAAAACGACCGTCTGTGGGCTCCGCGGCAGTGTTTCCCTATGGGAAACACTGCCGCGGAAAACATGTCGAAAAAAATGTTCTAATTTTTATCGTCGTTTTTAATGCCGTTTTTCTCATCGAAAAAAACGACAGAAAGCCCACAGACTATCGTTTTTCTCGTCAAATGGGAAAAATGTCGTTTTTTTCGACGAGAAAAACGGCCGTGTGTACGCGGCATTAGGGTAAATCCTTATCCTTTCCCAGTAAAAGTTGTAGTATTTAGATTTTTTTATAAATTTATTATTAGCCACTTTAATGTTTTTATCAAAACAACTCAGTCCTGGGCTGGAATAAAGATTTTTTTAAGCCAATATCTGCTAATAGAGGAAGCAACTGCTATCACTCATATACACTGTATGTAGGTTGTAGTATATAATGTATGTATTTTGCTGGCACCAGTTCAGCCTCCCATAGTGTGTCCTATTGTGCAAGCTATGCTGCAGTCCCTTAACCACTTCAGCTCCTGAAGGCTTACCCCCTTAATGGCCAGCCCATTTTTTGTGATACGGCACTGCGTTACTTTGACTGACAATTGTGCTGTCATGCAACGCTGTACTCAAATAAAATGTTTGTTCTTTTTTTCCCACAAATAGAGCTTTCTTTTTGTGGTATTTGATCACCTTTGTGGTTTTTATTTTTTGCACTATAACCAAAAAATAACATCTACTATAAAACATACCCAATAAAATGTTTTTTAAAAAAAAAAATCTTGATTAGTTTAGGCCAAATTAGTATTCTGCTACATATTTCTGGTAAAAAAAAATCACAATAAGCGTATATTGATTTGCTCAAAAGTTATAGCGTCTTCAAACTATGGGATATATATATATATATATCTATATATATAGATATATAGATATCTATATATATAGATATATATATATATATATATATATATATATATATATATATATTTTACTAGTAATGGCGGTGATCAGGGACTTATAGCGGGACTGCGATATTGCGGCGGACAAATCGGACACCTGACACTTTTTGGGGACCAATGACACTAATACAATGATCAGTGCTTAAAAATATACACTGTCACTGCACTAATGACACTGGCAGGGAAGGGGTTAACATAAGGGGCGATCAAAGGGTTAAATGTGTTCCTAGAGAGTGCTTACTAACTGTGGGGGAGGTGCTTTGACTGGGGGAAGGTAAAGATCCGTGTTCCTGCTCAGCAGAAACACAAGATCAGTACATTCCCTGCTCACAGTACGGTGATCTGCCTATGAAAACAAGGCAGACTGCCTTTCTGTTCTGGTTGACATATAAAAGAAAAAGGCGCCTCTAAGTGCAGAATTAAAACTTTTTAATATCCCCAAAAAGGATTAAAAACACTTACAGAATCAAAGATGAGAAGGGGCATGTCGTGAATGTGTACAGTGGGTGATCCGGCAGCAGGAAGGTCCCAGTGTATACAACTTCCAGCAGAAAATCCAGGGAGACCAGCAGATGAACGCTCCAGGCTCAGAGAACACTGGTGAAGCAATCACACCATCTGGGTCAGTTTACAACAAGGATCTTGGAAATGACGTCAGTGGAAAGGGACGACAACCAGCGTGGACCGCAAACAGGAAATAGGTCATCGAAATGGGACGCGTTTCGGAACTACTGATTGGTTCCTTCTTCAGCCAATACCCTCTTCCAATGCAGACATTATTTGCTAGGTCCTGACATTCGGAGCGCCCTTGATACATGTTTATCTGCCTTTCTGTTCTGCCTGCCCCCCGAACGATTGGTGGGTCCCTCTGATTGGCTCCGGCAGTGTCCAATCAAAGCAGGAGCGGGGTCGCCGGTGGTGAGCGCCCCAGACCCAGAAATGTTGGATCACGTATTAGGTACGTGATCTGCCACAGAGCGGCTGCCTTGCCACAGTATATGTGCATGGGGCGGTCCACAAGCGGCTAAACCAAACATTGTATCTTTCTATTTTTTATGTTGCTGCTGTTTCGAAAAAAATAAATAATAATAAACACATTCTTTTTTCCATATACTTTTCTAATGCCTTATCCCAGTGCAATAAGCCATGCACAAAGCAAGAACACTTTGTTTTTCTTCTAGACACCTACATAGATGTGCACAGGTTAAAGAAGGTAGAACCTCTACAGGTAACTTGGCAGGGAACTTTTTTCTTTGCTGATCCAGGAGAAAAAAAATATAACTCAAAAACAGTCTATAGAATAGAAGGAAAATGTATGACCTTCCCTGGATATTCATGTTGTGAACCAGGTTGCAGAGGTGAGGTAAGTTAATGGGCTGTGGAGCTGGAGTGTGATGCTTCAGTCTGGTTCATTTCAGTTGCTCTCCCTGGTGCATTGTCCTTGCTGGTGAAGTCTCTGACAGCAGAGGATGTGGTAACTTCTGTATTTATATGTGGTTGTTGAAATTCAGCATCATGTGTCTAATTGTATGAGGCCTTATGACAAACACACCTGATTTGGAATCCTGTAGCTAATCCAAGCATCAATAAATGTAAGTGCAATAATTGTTAAAGCAACCAATTTCTAAAACAACTATGGAGACTGCCACTGCTGGCCTTGCAGGTTGCCTGGTTGTAATTCTGTCCCCTTCTTGCTTCAATACATTAAAGCCTCGTACACACGATCAGATTTTCGGATGACCGTTCGTCCGTTTTTTGTTACATGCTAGTCTCATGTTGAAAGTGAAGAGGTTACTCACCATACAAAAATTCTCGTACGACAGAATACAACTTCAGAAGTGAAGTAATGTGTTGAATAGTTTTGTATGTATTCTTTCGTTTCTGAGCATGCGTAGTCTTGCTCTTACGATTTTTTCCGTATGAAAGCCATACTAATTAAATGAAAACTGGACGTTGAGTTCATGTGCAACAAATATTTTTTTTAGTCTGCACATCCAGCTTTTGTCTGACAAAAAAACAGAATCGGCTGTCAAACACTCTACTAACGATCCGAAAATTGGCAGATCGTTTGTCGGACGAAATATTACTTCTGATTTTCATATCGTGTGTACAGGCCTTATGTCACTGACTAGACATGTGCATGATGAAAAAATTCGTTTTTTTTTTTGTTTAGTTTATGTAGCGACCTCACCCCTCTCACCCCTTCTCAACACTGGGGGGAGGGATGAGATACACCACGGCCCATGTCCTCCAATGTGTAGAGGTGAAGGCCAGAACTATCGGGTTTTGTGTATGTGTCCCAGAGTCAAATCCTCTCCTCGGATTGACTCCCCTTTGCTCCTAGTAACCAGAGTTCCACACACTGAAAGGGTCCAACTCGTATTTATTCTTCTCAATAAATAGTCATACAGCACAGACAGGTTGAGACCCATATACCACTTCAGTATTTGTGGGGAGTAGGCCAAGGCACAATTCTTCTAGATGGAGCTAACCACTGTAGTGTCACCAGTGGCGAATAGTCATTGCCACTGACTATATTGAACAGAACATGAATTACCTTCGCTATCATAGCCCCTATCAGGGGAAGGACATCCGTCCAAGACAGTTGCCAGAGACCTCTCCGTCACCAGCAATGCTGCGCTGGACTCTCCGGAGAAGTTCCGCTCACTGGCCTCCTCGTCTCAGACACGGGCACCCAAGGAGTTAGGGCCCCCTCGGATTCCTCCACCCTCGCAGAACTCAGTCGAAGGTACTGAGCTCCAGGCTTCCGCTATAGTACCTCACCCCAGGCTAAAGGTGCCTGAGATGGACTCCATCTCCCGCTCCGGCCGGGTCAAGGGCACCTGGGCCCTGAACTCCGGAACGCCAGCACCCAAGCTGAAGGTGCCTGGGTGTGGCTGCGTCCTCCAACTCTGAACCCAAGGTCAGGGTGTCCGCCCCTTTTATCTCCTCTCCCTTTGCATCACAGCGGGTTCCCCGCCCCGGTGTACCAGCGCCAGGAAAGGACAAAAAGGAAGCAGTCTTGCAGTGAGTGTTCAACTCCAGCCAGAGCGACAGCGCCACCTGCAGGCCGCAGGGAACCTCACACCACCAGAGTCCTCCAAGAACCATAAAAGGATCCCAGATTCCCTGACAATCAATGCATCTGGGTTACACTACCACCCAGATGCCTCCCCTAAAATCAAACACCCGCTACACTCTCCCCCTGGTAATTTGACACTGGTCCCCAGTGTCTGGTGCAAACCCATATCTCCCAAGAAGTGGTGACATAAGTTCGACCCAGAGACCAAACTACACATTAAAACCAAACTCAACAATTTAGTCATGATTTGTGCCAGGACCTAAAATGGAAAAGGGAAACAGGAATATAAAACAATGAACTTGGTATCAAAAAAAACTTTAAATGACTTTACACATTGAAAATCCCCCCTCACTATCTAAGGACCACCCCATTCTCAGCAGCCTTGATAGATGAAATCTCCTGCAGAGGGAAAAAACAAAGAAACACACATCCTAGCATCATATATGTGTTTTCTTGGAAGGAATGGGTCTATCCGCCAAGAAACCCATTCTCTCCAATAATGTAGTGCAGAGTGTGAAGCAAACAATCGTTGCGCAACACCGCCACCTGGTGACAATGCCGCGGTAAAGGCACTTGTCAGATCCAGATGAACTTCTGCTTCTCTGTGCTGTGACCCTATGCTGGCTAAACCCCAAAGTCACTGATTTCTTTTTTTTCCTTGATGGGAGGAGAAGGAGGAAGAACAAAAAATAACAACAGCTCCCATTTCTCCAAAGAGTAAAACATCCCAAAAGAAAAATTAGAGCACAGTCTCTGTCTCTGGTAGCAACAAGAAAAAAAAATAGAACTTGGGATCTGGCAAAAACAAAGGCTTCAAGTGCTGGTCAAAAGCCTCCACATGGTACTCAATGCTCCCTCCATCCTTCCGACAAATTACCACCTTGTCCGCATGGATATGCCTTCCCACCATCCACTCCGCCTTACAGTCCTTGAACTTTCTGGTGACTGTAGGTGAGCATGCGAGGTATCGGCGTGCATGAGGTACCTTCAGCTTTGTCCAGACAAAATCATTGTACCACCGCTGCCGAAAAACTTCTACCTCGTAGAGCAATTCTCGGGGTAGATATGGGTATTCCCACCCATACTCTCGGGCAACTTTCTGGCAAAAGAGACGCTGCAGCCTTGCCAGAGATGGCATTGTGGCACGGTCTCCCACTCCAGGTAGAACAATGGACTCCGGATGGCGAGGTGCAGTCACCACCTCTGTAGATTTGGGCCTAGGAGCCTGCAGTGATGCCCGTTGCACTCCTGTAACAGGAGCAGGTGAAACACTTGATGGTTCAAGAAGTGGGATCACGGACAGGGAACCAGATTCCTCCCAAGGCTCCGAGGCCTCCACCCGGGGTGTACTATCCCCAATGGACATAGGTGGGTCTCTTAAGACACGGGACGCGGGTAGCTTCATCTTGTTCCATCCCTTCTTGTGGAAGATCTCATCTATCTCCCCATCATTAGGGATGAGCTCGGTGTTCGAGTCGAACGTAGGTTCGACTCGAACATCGGCTGTTCGCGCGTTCAGCGAACAACGAACGATTTGGGCCATTTGCGCCAAATTCGAGTGACGCGAACGGCCCACAATACACTGCGCCATCGCAGTGTAATCCCGGCGCTGTGATTGGCCAAGCATGCACTGTGACCCTGCATGCTTGGCCAATCACAGCGCCGGCAGCAAGGAGAGCAATGATTGGCCACAGGCAGGATGCCTGTGGCCAATTATAGCTGAGGGGGTTTAGTACACGCCCCACACTATAAAAGGCCGCCAGCGCGGCGGCCTCGTGTAGTGTGTTCCGGAGCAGGGAAAGTGAAGGATAGGCAGGGACAGTGTCAAATCTATTCTTTGCTAAACCTTGTGTGTAGGGACAGAGAAGGATAGGCAGGGAGAGTGCATTTGCGGCACTTACAGCGGGCGGGGTGTGCCTCCTGACCATATTACACCTGAACTTAGCCTGTATTGCTGCTTTTTCCTGGTGTGTTACACCAACAGGATTTTGCGGCACTTACAGCGGGTGGAGTGTGCCTCCTGACCATATTACACCTGAAGTTAGCCTGTATTGCTGCTTTTTCCTGGTGTGTTACACCAACAGACATTTGCGGCACTTACAGCGGGCGGAGTGTGGCTCCTGATCATATTACACCTGAACTTAGCCTGTATTGCTGCTTTTTCCTGGTGTGTTACACCAACAGGATTTTGCGGCACTTACAGCGGGCGGAGTGTGCCTCCTGATCATATTACACCTGAACTTAGCCTGTATTTCTACTTTTTCCTGGTGTGTTACACCAACAGGCATTTGCAGCACCTACAGTAGGCGTAGTGTGATTCCTGCAAAATATACTCCTGAAGCTAAGCCTTATTGCTGGTTTTCCCATTTCCCTGCAGGCCATTAGAATGTCTGGAAGGCAAACAAGGAGAGGCAGACAGTCAGGAGCCAATAAAAGAGGGCAAGCAGGCTCTGTGTCTAGAGACAACAGTGCTGGTCGTGGAAGCGGTGCATCGCCATCAGCACGTGGCCATGGGACACGCTTGTCCTTCTTTTCGGCAGCTGGACGTGTTGAGCCGCATCATGCCGAAGACTTGGTAGAGTGGATGACCAAGCCCTCCTCATCCTCCTCATCCTCTCTCACCCAGGCTCAGGGTACTGGCAAAGCAGCTGCCAAAGCGTCCTCTTCCCTGGTATCCATGTCATCATCAGTCACTCCTTCCCTAGACCAACCATGTCCTCCTGAGGAGTCCCCCGAACTGTTTGAGCACAGTGTTGGGTACATGCTCCAGGAGGATGCCCAGCGTTTCGAAGGGTCTGATGATGATACCCAGCTAGAGGAAGGCAGTAGCGTGAGAGCAGAGAGAGGGGATGCTCAAGAAGGACACCAATCTGGCAGTCATGTTCCAGCAGCTGCAGCATACTGCCAGATTGGCTCCAGTGATGAGGAGGGAGGGAATGATGAGGTCACTGACTCCACGTGGGTGGAGAGAGGAGGAGGAGGAGGAGGATGAGGAGGAGGCACATCTCCAACGAGGCAGGATGCCCTCGGGGGGCCAGCGTAAGGGCAGCACACCGACGGAATCACACCGCAGAGCTCCGCCTGTGCAGGGCGCTGCCTCTGCCCGTTATTCAAAAAGTTCTTTGGTGTGGGCCTTTTTTGAGTCGAGTGCATCAGATCGCACAGCTGCTGTTTGCAACATATGTCTGAAGCGTATATCGCGTGGCCAAAACATCACCCGCTTGGGCACCACATGCTTGACCAGACATATGTTGACCTGCCATGCAGCTCGTTGGCAAGCCTACCTTAAAGACCCACACCAAAGAACAAAGCGGACCCCTTCTTGCACCGCATCAGCTGTGATTTCCAACCCCACTATACCTTCAGTCCTCTCTGAAACCTGCTCTGAGAGGAATGAAGGTGTAGAATTAGGTGTGTCACAGCCAAGTACTTGCGGGCACTCTGCTAGCAGTACACCGACGTCCGATTCTAGCAGGCAAATTTCCCTGCCCCAGCTGCTGGACCGTCGAAAGAAGTTCACTCCCAGCCATCCACATGCCCAGCGGTTGAATGCTAGCTTGGCTAAATTGCTAGCGCTTCAACTGCTGCCTTTTCAGTTGGTAGACTCGGCCCCCTTCCGTGAGTTTGTGCAATGTGCGTTTCCTCAGTGGCAGGTTCCCAAACGCCACTTTTTCTCACGGAAGGCGATTTCGGCTCTCTACCGGCATGTGGAAGGCAATGTCTTGGCCTCACTGGACAGGGCGGTCAGCGGTAAGGTGCATATTACTGTTGACTCATGGTCCAGCAGGCATGGACAGGGACGTTACCTTTCTTTCACGGCCCATTGGGTCACTCTTTTGGCAGCTGGGAAGGATGCAGGACAAGGTGCAGTAGTGTTGGAGGTTGTTCCACCGCCACGCCTCCAAAATGCTACTAGTGGTTGTGACACACCTCTGTCCTCCACCCCCTCCTCTTCTTCTTCCTCCATGGCCTCTTCCTGTGCTTTGTCCTCGGAACCAGCGGTGCTCCGTAGGCGTTCAAGGGGCCAATCCCCAGTTGATGTCTATTGATGACGAAACGCGTAGGGGGCCGGTGACGTCGTCACGCATTGAGTACACACGAGGTAGTATCCGCGTAGCACAGGAGCTCGGGAAAGATTTGAACCAACGCTGCCGTATGTACCGCTGTCATTGCTGCACATTGTCTGCTTTTTACCGCTGATTGACCATCTACTAATTGTAAGTGTAACCCTTACTATACCATTAAACCGGATTTTTATATACTACACCATGGAGTTTCTTTGTTTTCTCTCCCATTTGGATTAATTTCTGGCTGGTGAGATACTGTTCAGGATATCGTTGGGCTGTCGGGAAGCCTTATCCCCTGTGTTAGGTGAGACTGTGGATACAGTCACGGCTATCCGGTAAGCAGGACCACCACACACCTGGGTGTCACATTTGCCAGTCTGCACAGCTTTATTGGGAAGAAGCCTTTCTCAGCCACTCACCTTTCATTTAGTTTTTTGGGACATTTGTTTATGATGTTATAGTTATTGTGTTAATTTTATTAATTACACATAGCATCACTTTTATTTTATTTACCTTGTTTGGTAATCTTTTTAGTATCACTTCACGGTGTGTTTTTAGTGATTTTTGGTCACCTATTTACTTTTGTTTATCATTGTTTGGACTAGATTAGGTTAACTGGTCCTATGTTCACCTATTTAGCTCTGCATATTTCATTTATTTATTTTTTTTGTTCAAGGGGCTACGCAAGTACGCAGGCAAAAAGATGCCATGCCGTGCTTGCACTGGTGTGTTTGGGGGACAGGAGCCACACTGGGGCAGAGGTTCTGTCTGCTCTGCAGGGGCAGGCCGAGAGGTGGTTGACGCCACGCCAGCTTAAGCCAGGAATGGTAGTTTGCGACAATGGCACCAACCTCCTCTCCGCTCTCCGACAGGGACAACTGACCCATGTGCCCTGTGTGGCTCAGGTTCTTAACCTGGTGGTGCAGCGGTTCTTGGGCAGGTACCCGGGCTTACAGGATGTCCTGAGGCAGGCCAGGAAAGTCTGTGTGCATTTCAGCAGATCTTATAATGCCAGTGCTCGCCTGGCTGAGCTGCAAAAGGAGTTGAACCTGCCCAAGAACCACCTTATATGTGACATGCCCACCAGGTGGAACTCAACATTGGCCATGCTGCAGCGGCTGCACACGCAGCAGAGGGCCATCAATGAGTACCTGTGCGACTACGGCACCAGGACAGGGTCAGGGGAGCTCGGGTTTTTTTCACCACGCCAGTGGGGCATGATCAGGGATGCATGCACTGTCCTGGCACCATTTGAGGAGGCCACGAGGATGGTGAGCAGTGACAGTGCATGCATCAGTGACACTGTACCTCTTGTCCACCTGTTGGAACATACGCTGCGTGGAATAATGGACAGGGCACTTGAGGCAGAACAGAGGCAGGAAGAGGAGGACTTCCTTGCCTCTCAAGGCCCCCTTTACCCAGACAGTGTTCCTTCTGTCCCACCCATCGCACAGGAAGAAGAGGAGGAGGAGGAGGATTGTGTCAGCATGGAGGTGAAGCCTGGCACTCAGCATCATCAGCAGCAGTCTTTTAGGGATGATTTACAGTCCCAAGAAACCAGTGGACTTGTACGTGGCTGGGAGGAGGTGGCTGCGGATCATGTCGTCCTTAGTGACCCAGAGGACTCCGGACCGAATGCCTCAGCTAACCTACGCTGCATGGCCTCCCTGATCCTGCAAAGTCTGCGGAAGGATAATCGTATTCTTCGGATCAAGGAGAGGGACCATTACTGGCTGGCCACTCTCCTTGATCCACGGTACAAGGTTAAGGTTGCGGACCTTATCTTACCGTCGCAGAGGGAGCAGAGGATGAGACAACTCCGGGAGGCCTTTCAGAAAGGTCTGTGCAATGCGTTCCCAGAGACTGGGAGGTTACAAACTCCTGGTCCTGGACAACGAGTTGCTGAGGCTTCGGTCAGTCAAAGAAGGAGCGGTGGGGAAGGTGGCCGTCTGACCGATGCGTTCAAACAATTCTTTAGTCCGCAGCCCCAAGGTATGATCGGTTCCAGCAACCATCGCCAGCGTCTGATATACATGGTGGAATACCTAGGGGCAAGGTCAGACTTGGACACCTTCCCCACCGAAAATCCTCTGGCTTACTGGGTCTTGAGGATGGATCACTGGCCAGAGCTTGCACAGTATGCAATTGAGCTACTGGCCTGTCCTGCATCCAGCGTTCTTTCAGAACGCACATTCAGTGCTGCTGGAGGATTTGTCACGGATCACAGGGTGCGCCTGTCCACCGACTTTGTTGATCGACTGACCTTCATAAAGATGAACCAGTCTTGGATCACCACCAGCTACCAAACACCTGAAGCTGATATAACAGACTAATTTATTTTCAAATGTCACATCCCTTCAAGACTGATGCTGATGCTGAGAGACTGTCCTGTTATGTTGACTGACTATCCTCCTCAATGATCCGATTGATGATGATAGCTTGGAAGAACATTTTTGTTTCTGGGTGCCGCCACCAGTGGCTAAGGCCCAATTTTTCAGCCCCTGTTTAACAGGGGCGTGTTATTACAATTTTTTATGCAATGCTTTGCAGCAGGGCTCATTCCTGCACTCCAACTAGAGTATCTGCGAGAGGTTGCAGTGTCGTGGCACCAGCACCAGTGGCTAAGGCCCAATTTTTCAGCCCCTGTTTAACAGGGGCGTGTAATTACAATTTTTGATGCAATACTTTGCAACAGGGCTCATTGCTGTGCTCCAAGTACAGTATCTGTGAGGGATTGCAGTGTTGTGGCACCAGTGCCTAAGGCCCAATTTTTATGCCCCTGTTTAACAGGGGCATGTAATTACAATTTTTTATGCAATGCTTTGCAGCAGGGCTCATTCCTGCACTCCAACTAGAGTATCTGGGAGAGGTTGCAGTGTCGTGGCACCAGCACCAGTGGCTAAGGCCCAATTTTTCAGCCCCTGTTTAACAGGGGCGTGTAATTACAATTTTTGATGCAATACTTTGCAACAGGGCTCATTGCTGTGCTCCAAGTACAGTATCTGTGAGGGGTTGCAGTGTTGTGGCACCAGTGCCTAAGGCCCAATTTTTCTGCCCCTGTTTAACAGGGGCATGTAATTACAATTCTTGATATAATAATTCACAGCAGGGCCCATTCCTGTGCCCACCAAGACTAACTGTGAGGCCTTACAGTGTTGTGTCAACACCACCACCACCACCAAAGGCCCAATTTTTCAGCCCCTGTTCAACAGGGGCATGCAATTACAATTCTTGATCTAATAATTCACAGCAGGGCCCATTCATGCGCCCACCAAGAGTAACTGTGAGGGCTCACAGTGTTGTGGCAACACCAACATGTAAGGGGCAAATTTCAGCTGAGTATATACGGCAGGCCCCTACTTTCAAACATCCAACTTACAAACGACTCCTTCTTGCAAATGGAAGGATACAACAGGAAGTGAGAGGAAATCTACCCCTAGGAAGGGAAATTCTCTCCTGTAAGAGTTAATATGGGAAAAAAAAGTGTCTCCTCTCCACTGATGCTTTATCACCAATTCTTGTTTCAATAAAAAACCCAAATTTTCAAAACACATTTGTCATTAGGACGGAAAGTGAGGTGAACTGTTCTGAACAGGTGCACACTGCACAGACAGCAAAACAAATGTTACAGGGGTGATAACCCTTCCCTAAGTTTTCCAAAAAGCTTAAAAATAGATTTTTTGGCTGGAGCTACACTTAAACAATGTACCTGTTCAAAATTACAAACAGATTCTACATAAGAACAAACCTACAGTCCCTGTCTTGTATGCACCGCCTGTATACGGCTGTTCAGAGTATATAGGGCCTTTTTTATTTTGTGTGCGGGGTTCCCCTTAATATCCATACAAGACCCAAAGGGGCTGGTAATGGGCTGGGGTAGGGGGGGGGGGGGGCTGTGATGGGGTAGCTATGCCATTTTTCTTAAAGATTTTCATCCATATTACCGGGACCAGATATTACATTAAAGCCGCAAGCAGTTTTAAATGGCTTTTTTTCCTTTAGAAATGTAATTTTGTGCAGGGACAGTTCTAAACACGGGAAACACGTGGCACTTCACAGGCATACTTTAGACACCCCCAGGTACGATATTTAAAGGAATATTTGACTTTTTTTTCACTTTATGCATCATTAAAATGACTGCTCCCGAAAAACGGACGTTTTTAAAACTTTTTTGGGGATTGATACATGTCCCCTGGTGCAGAACCCGGGTTCCCAAACCCTTTTTAGGACAATAACATGCATATTAGTCGTTATAAATAGCACTTTAGATTTCAAACGTTCGCATCCATTGTATTTAATAGGGTTCTAAAGTTTGTGCGAACTTTCGGTCCGTTTGCGGGTTCTGGTGCGAACCGAACCCGGGGGTGTTCGGCTCATCACTACCCATCATCACCGGCATCTGATAGCGACTCTAGGTCGGAGGTGTCATAACACTCTGCGGGCAGGTAATTCCCCGTAGACACGGAATCACCCCCCTCGATGGGCTCCACCGACTCTGGGCTCCCGACACCTCCAACCACACACACAGTCCCAACCCTGGCTCCCCTGGGCCTTTTGAAGAACAGGGATGTCCAGGGCTCTTCCCTCCAGATCCATCCAGGCCAGGCAAGCAACGGGCAAAGATCTTCCACAACCACAGGATGCCATCACCAGGCCAACTTTCCTCTTCGGCAGTGGGAGCAGGGAGCTTGTGGTGACCGAGGCAGCATCCTCGGATTTTTCTCTCTTTATCTCTGCTTGGGCTGTCACGTCGCCCTGGTCAGCGCGCACAGGAAACGCATAGGCATCGATCTCTCTCTCCGGAGTGGCAGTCCCTGTGAGGTAGTTGAGGTGGAAGGCGCGAGGCCTTTCTGTGGATGGCTCCACCTCGAAGAGGAACTCTTTGCAGACCTCACATCGCCCGAACGGCTTCAACTGGACCACCAGTCCCGAGCAGCCGGGACAGATCACACCGAGGGCCTCTATGTCTCTGCAGGTATAAAGAGCCAAATGCCCCCGGGGCCTTAGTCTTATTCCTGTATCCGTAATCTGGGCAGCAAAAGAAGTCATCTCGGTGACCGAAGAAGCAGAAATGCACGGGGTACTTGAAGTCATCCTGACTGTTTGCTGCTCCAATGCGCACTGACCCCTTCACGCCGGAATCTCCACGTGTGTCCTTCCACATGGCCAGACTCCTCCCACACTCAGCATTTGTTCGCAGGCTTTTCCTTCTCCCCACCCACGAACTGCACATCTATGGTTTGCCTCGTGGCGCGTTGGCCAATATGTCCGACCTACCCGGAACTCCTCCGGGCAGCAAAGTTCAAATTCAGACACCATACACTTCCCGGACGAGCCCTCACGTGTAGCGACCTCACCCCTCTCACCCCTTCTCATTCACGGCTTGTCTGTCTGATCTAGGGGTTAACACTGGGGGGAGGGATGAGATACACCACGGCCCATGTCCTCCAATGTGTAGAGGTGAAGGCCAGAACTATCGGGTTTTGTGTATGTGTCCCAGAGTCAAATCCTCTCCTCGTATTGACTCCCCTTTGCTCCTAGTAACCAGAGTTCCACACACTGAAAGGGTCCAACTCGTATTTATTCTTCTCAATAAATAGTCATACAGCACAGACAGGTTGAGACCCATATACCACTTCAGTATTTGTGGGGAGTAGGCCAAGGCACAATTCTTCTAGATGGAGCTAACCACTGTAGTGTCACCAGTGGCGAATAGTCATTGCCACTGACTATATTGAACAGAACATGAATTACCTTCGCTATCGTAGCCCCTATCAGGGGAAGGACATCCGTCCAAGACAGTTACCGGAGGCCTCTCCATCACCAGCAATCCTGCGCTGGACTCTCCGGAGATTTCCGCTCACCGGCCTCCTCTTCTCAGACACGGGCACCCAAGGAGTTAGGGCCCCCTCGGATTCCTCCACCCTCGCGGAACTCAGTCGAAGGTACTGAGCTCCAGGCTTCCGCCATAGTACCTCACCCCAGGCTAAAGGTGCCTGAGTTGGACTCCATCTCCCGCTCCGGCCAGGTCAAGGGCACCTGGGCCCAGAACTCCGGAACGCCAGCACCCAAGCTGAAGGTGCCTGGGTGCGGCTGCGTCCTCCGACTCTGAACCCAAGGTCAGGGCGTCCGCCCCTTTTATCTCCTCTCCCTTTGCGTCACAGCGGGTTCCCCACCCCGCTGTACCAGCGTCAGGAAAGGACAAAAAGGGAAGCAATCTTGCAGTGAGTGTTCAACTCCAGCCAGGGTGACAGTGCCACCTGCAGGCCGCAGGGAACCTCACACCACCAGAGTCCTCCAAGAACCATAAAAGGATCCCAGATTCCCTGACAATCAATGCATCTGGGTTACACTACCACCCAGATGCCTCCTCTAAAATCAAACACCCGCTACATTTAGATTAGTCAATCTAGTTATTTATTTCAGTTAAATTTGGTTAATTCGTCAAAATCGTATTCGGGATTCGTATTCGGAATTCGTTTCATGTCTTTTTCAAATTTTCTTCGAACATAACGATTTTTCGGATTAGAAACATTCAAATCTATATATTTTGAATCGGCCGAATCGAAAACTTTTTCTTTTTTAGATTTTTTTATCAAAAGTGGCAAAGTGAACAAGCAAAAGAAAAATCTTCATCAATTGATTACAATGATTCTTTAAATCACCTTTGGCTTAACTAAAACAGCATTTTTCCAAATAGTACTCTAATAACACACACAGTCTTTGATTTCAGAGACATATTTACAGTCAGAACTCTACTGGAATTCGATGTAAAACTTTCGTATTTATCGGCGTATAACACGCACTTTTCCCCTTGAAAACAGAGGGTAATCAGTGCCTGCGTGTTATACGCCGATATCATGTTTTACGAACAGGGGGCGGGGATCAGGCGGTCCACCCCAGGAGCCACCCATTGGGGGGGTCAGGCTGGCCGTCCCGCCTCTCTTAGCCCTGGAACAGCGCTCCCTGCATAGTCTAAAGTTGAGAAAAAAAAGTCAGTTCCCAGCCCCTTCTACACCGCTCCTCCTGTGTCAGTGTCATTGTAAAGCGAAGCGTGTAAATATCTCAATAGCTCAGTTTTTTCTGGCTGCCCTCCTGCGAGTGTAGCTTTGATTGAAGGAGGAGAGCGGTCACATGACCCTCTGTGTAACATCAGAGGATAGCAGTCATGTGATCAGGTCAGTGGAAAAAAACTGAGCTATTGAGGTATATGGAAGCTTCGTTTTGCAATAGGAGTGACACAGGAGGAGCAGTGTGGAAGGGGCTGACAGTGATTTTTTTTTTACTGCTGGCAGCACTGTCCCAGGAGACTGGGGGTCTCCCGGAAGTGCAGAGGGGCTGTGTCCTGGATAGGGGGATGTATAATGGATGGGGGGGATGTGTACTGGATGGGGGGATGTATAATTGATGGGGGGATGTGTACTGGATGGGGGGGTGTATAATGGATGGGGGGGATGTGTACTGGATGGGGGGATGTGTACTGGATGGGGAGGATGTGTACTGGATGGGAGGGATGTATAATGGATGGGGGGGATGTGTACTGGATGGGGGGATGTATAATGGATGGGGGGATGTATAATGGATGGGGGGATGTGTACTGGATGGGGGATGTGTACTGGATGGAGGGATGTATAATGGATGGGGGGGATGTGTACTGGATGGGGGGATGTGTACTGGATGGGGGGGATGTATAATGGATGGGGGGATGTATAATGGATCGGGGGGATGTGTACTGGATGGGGGGGATGTATAATGGATGGGGATGTATAATGGATGGGGGATGTGTACTGGATGGGGGATGTATAATGGATGGGGGGCATGTGTACTGGATGGGGGGATGTATAATGGATGGGGGACTGTGTACTGGATGGGGGGATGTTTAATGGATGGGGGGGGCTGTTTACTGTAAAGAGGGCTGTGAAAACATTTTTTCCTTAAACTTCCCTCTTAAAATTGGGGTGCGCGTTATACTCCTGTGCGTGTTATACGTCGATAAATACAGTAAATCTCCGAATAATAAAAATTTGTCAGAATATTTATCTGGAATGAAACGAACCGCACATCTCTATCACTGACCAAGAATAAGTATGCAAACCAGAAAAGTCAGAGTGAAGTCACATTTTCTAATCTAAACGCTGTTAAGGAATAGGGATGAGCCGAACACCCCCCAGTTCGGTTCGCACCAGAACATGTGAACAGGCAATAAATTTGTTCGAACATCCGAACCCCGTTAAAGTCTATGGGACACGAACATGAAAAATCAATAGTGCTAATTTTAAAGGCTTATATGCAAGTTATTGTCATAAAAAGGGTTTGGGGACCCGGGTCCTGCCCCAGGGGACATGTATCAATGCAAAAAAAAGTTTTAAAAACTGCTGTTTTTTCGGTAGCAGTGATTAATAATAATGCTTAAAGGGAAACAATAAAAGTGAAATATTCCTTTAAATTTCGTACCTGGGGTGTGTATACAGTATAGTATGCCTGTAAAGCAGCGCTTGTTTCCCGTGCTTAGAACAGTCTCTGCACAAAATGTCATTTCTGAAGGAAAAAAAGTCATTTAAAAGTACTCGCAATACAGAGAAAAATCATTGAAAGTCATTGATAAAAAATAAATAAAAATGCAGGGGCGTCCCCCCAAATTCAATTACCAGGCCCTTCAGGTCTGGTATGGTTTTTAAGGGGAACTCCGCGCCAAATAAAAAAAAATGACGTGGGGTTCCCCCCAAAAATCCATACCAGACCCTTATCCGAGCACGCAACCAGGCAGGCCGCAGGAAAAGAGGGGGGGGACAAGAGAGCGCCCCCCCCTCCTGAACCATACCAGGCCACATGCCCTCAACATGTTGATGGGGACAAGGGCCTCATCCCCACAACCCTTGCCCGGTGGTTGTGGGGGTCTGCGGGCGGGGAGTTTATCGGAATCTGGAAGACCCCCTCCTATGTGAATTGGTAATGGGGTACATTGTACCCCTACCATTTCAGAAAGAAAGTGTAAAAAATTGTAAAAAAAACACAGACACAGTTGGGATAAGTCCTTTATTTTAAAAAAAAGGAATAAAAAAAAAAAGACTCCAGTAGTGGTAATCCACTCTCGATCTCCACTCCAGTGATGTTGTTATCCTGCGATGGATGATCTCTCCAGGCTCCAGTGATGAGGAACAGCACACAATCCTCTCTTTACCGAAGCGGAGACACCCCGGGAATGACGCGGCTTCAGCCAGTGACAGCTCTTATGTAGCTGAGGGTGGGGCCACCCGTCACGTGACCCTGTCCCCCTCTGATGCAAGGGGAAATCCGGGCTTCCCCAGTGACGTGACGGGTGACCCCGCCCCCCTTTGATGCAACGGAAACCTGCGCCCGGACACAGTGCACTTAACGACCTTTTTTTCAATTTTTTTTTCTTAAAGGGACATTTTAAAATATTTTTTTTTTTTGGGACTGCCTGGGGGGGGGGGGGGGACGCCCGTGACCCCCTATGGACGGGCCGCCACTGGTCCCAACACTGAACCTTGGGGTACATTACTGATAACCTTAGACCATTCAGGGTAGGAGTCCGAATACATTGCCACCTATCAGTGCCCTTCAGTGCTGTCTATTAGTACCCATTAGTTCCGCCTATCAGAGCCCACTAATGGCACCTCATCAGTGCTGCCTCAGTGCCCATCAGTGCTGCCTATCAGTGCCCATCAGTACCACCTCATTAGTGCCCATCAGTGCAGCCTATTAGTGCCCATTAGTGCAGCCTTATCAGCGCACATCAGTGAAGGAGAAAAATTACCTGTTTGCAAAATCTTATAATAAAAAGAAAGAAAACCTTTTTTTTTAAAGCAAAAAAAAAAAAAAAAACAGGTGAATAAATATCACCAAAAGAAAGCTCTATTTGTGTGAAAATAATTTCACATGAGAACAGTGCTGCACGACCACGCAATTGTTATTCAAAGTGCGAAAGCTGAAATTTGGCTTGGGCAGGAAGGGGGTAAAAGAGCTCAGTAGGCAAGTGGTTAATATAACCATATTGTTGCCACTAAATTGAAAGTAGACATTGGTGTTAATGTAGTAAAGAAGGGGGAATTGGGGGGAAGGGACCTGCAGGACTTTAAATGAGACACCCTAGATAAATGTCTCCATCCCTAATCAATGTGTACATGAGGGGGGGAGAGGTTTGGGACTTTGAGTGAAGCACATAGGTGGGACAATGAATTTTTTGAAAAAAGTACATTTTATTAAAATCACATAGGTTATACATATATCTTGGCCAAAAGGCTCCATATAAAGACATAAGTTAACGAGGATACTTCAAGACAATTAAATCACAACATGTTGTAATAACATAATACATCTCAGAGAGCCAAGGATACTGAAAGGCTCGTTGGCTCAACGCGTTTCGGCGGCTAATTGCCTCGTCAGGAGCAGATGCATTTAGTCTGAAAAAATTTTAAGAAAAAAATGAGGACCGATAACATAATGCATCTAAGAGAGCCAAGGATACTGAAAGGCTTGTTGCCTCGATGCGTTTCGGCAGCTAATCGCCTCGTCAGGAGCAGATGCATTTAGTCTGAAAAAATTGAAAGAAAAAAATGAGGACCGATAACTGGTTCTTGGAACAATGGGATGAAAAACAAAATAAGGAAGTAGACATAGGGAAGGGGGAATATGGAAGAAGGGAAGGGGGTTCACCCTTCTACTTACATGTAGCAAGCACATGGTCAACAGGTGGCGCCACGCCGGCGGCAAAAATCAAGTGGCCCCACCGGGAGCTGAGGGGACAAACAGCCCCTGGGAGACTGGGTGGCAGAACCAGGCCCCCAACCTGACAAAGGCGCCAGTCGGAGCCTCACGCTCCCCCCTTCCATTCCCTTTTCTTGCCTTCCATCCTCACTTTGTGCCCCATTCTTATTATCACTTTTTTCTATTTTCACCACTTTATTCTCACCTTTTCTCATTTTCTCACTCATCCACCCTTTTACCTCTAGCTTTTTTTTACTTTCACTCACTTCTCTATTCCTATGTTCATCACCACCAGCCCCTCCATTTCCTTCTAACCATTCCCCACATTTTTTTTCCCTTTTTTCCAGACACTTCCCAATTTATCATCACTGCCAGTGTCAGTGTGGGCGCCTTTGTCAGGTTGGGAGCCTGGTTCTGCCACCCGGTCTCCCAGGGACTGTTTGTCCCCTCAGCTCCCGGTGGGGCCACTTGATTTTTGCCACCGGCGTAGCACCACCTGTTGACCATGTGCTTGCTACATGTAAGTAGGAGGGTGAACCCCCTTCCCTTCTTCCATATTTCCCCTTCCCTATGTCTACTTCCTTATTTTGTTTTTTATCCCATTGTTCCAAGAACCAGTTATCGGTCCTCATTGTTTTCTTAAATTTTTTTCAGACTAAATGCATCTGCTCCTGACGAGACGATTAGCCACCGAAATGCGTTGAGCCAATGAGCCTTTCAGTATCCTTGGCTCTCTTAGATGCATTATGTTATTACAACATGTTGTGATTTAATTGTCTTGAAGTATCCTCGTTAACTTATGTCTTTATATGGAGCCTTTTGGCCAAGATATATGTATAACCTAGGTGATTTTAATAAAAAAAATTTTTTTTTTTAATTCATTGTTCCACCTATGTGCTTCACTCAAAGTCCCAAACCTCTCCACCCCTCGTGTACACATTGATTAGGGATGGAGACATTTATCTAGGGTGTCTCATTTAAAGTCCCGCAGTTCCCTTCCCCCCAATTCCCCCTTCTTTACTAAATCAATTAGGGATGAAGGCACATAGGTGGTTATCATTTTACATGTATTTCTGTTTTTTATGTATTCATTTTTGCAACCTCATCCATTTTCATTCTGCTATATATATATCATCGTTATATACTACTGGTGTCCAACATTTTCATCCCCCCCTTTTTTTTTGTTTACCTCAATGCCCCCTTAATACTTTTATTTTTATTTTATTTTTATTTTTTCCTATTTCCCCAATTCTTGTCATCTAGCTTGCACCGGGTGGCGCTTTGCTGACTGCTTTGTCTTTGTTTCCCCACACCCGGGAGCTGCGATGGTTTCCTGGCGCCCCCCTTTCTCCCCCCCTCCCAGCATCGTCGCTGTGCTCGGGGGGGTGGGCGGGCCTGTCCAGCTATGCATCGGCGCCACGCTGGACGCCGTTGCGTGAGAGGTCAATCTTGACGTCGTCACGCCGCGTCCATCACCATCTTATGGCATGCTATGTGGGGAGTTGATCACCCGTTGCTGCGAGCGTCCGGCGACGCTCTGAGCGCGGATTCCTCTCCATTCCAGTCATGCCAGTGTGACGCTGGGGATGCATCCCTGGGTTCACTTGGGCCTCTCTCCCGGCTCCCCGCGTGGTATTGGCGTCCTGGCTGGTCGCTGGCGCCAGTTGTGCTCCCCACACACATCATGTTTTTTTTTTACTCACATATACCAGGTAAACACAGTGACCCAAGTCAGAGCCTCATGCTCCCCTCCCTCCATTCCCTTTTCCTGTTTTCCATCCTCACCTTGTGCCCCATTCTTATTATCACTTTTTCTATTTTCACCACTTTTTTCTCACCTTTTCTCATTTTCTCACTCACTCATCCAGCCTTTTACCTCTAGCTTTTTTTACTTTCACTCACTTCTCTATTCCTATGTTCATCACCACCAGCCCCTCCATTTCCTTCTAACCATTCCCCACATTTTTTCTTTTTTTTCCCCCAATTTATCATCACCGCCAGTGTCAGTGTGGGCGCCTTTGTCAGGTTGGGGGCCTGGTTCTGCTGCCTGGTCTCCCAGGGGCTGTTCGTCCCCTCAGCTCCCGGTGGGGCCACTTGATTTTTGCCGCCGGCATGGAGCCACCTGTTGACCATGTGCTTGCTACATGTAAGTAGGAGGGTGAACCCCCTTCCCTTCTTCCATATTCCCCCTTCCCTATGTCTACTTCCTTATTTTGTTTTTTATCCCATTGTTCCAAGAACCAGTTATCGGTCCTCATTTTTTTCAGACTAAATGCATCTGCTCCTGACGAGGCGATAAGCCGCCGAAACGCGTCAAACCAGCAAGCCTTTCAGTATCCTTGGCTCTCTTAGATGCATTATGTTATTACAACATGTTGTGATTTAATTGTCTTGAAGTATCCTCGTTAACTTATGTCTTTATATGGAGCCTTTTGGCCAAGATATATGTATAACCTATATGTGATTTTAATAAAATGTACTTTTTTCAAAAAATTCATTGTTCCACCTATGTGCTTCACTCAAAGTCCCAAACCTCTCCCCCCCCCTCGTGTACACATTGGTGTTAATGTGACAGCTCACTTCAGATTTTTTTTAGTAAAATTGAACGATATTGCTAAACGTGTTTAAGGATTACATTGTACTAGAAATGTTATTACCATTAAGTGAGGAGGTCAAGGACATATGTCACCACTACAGGAAAGTAAAATGGACAGCTTGGAGTAAGGTCATGTGAGTTCAGTGATGCCTTAAATGAACTCTAGGATAGTGTGGAATATGGAATGAGCTATGCAGGCTTTGTCATAACAAAGCATGTTCAGCCTTCTGGAAGAGGTTTAGTTCTATGAATAGCAATAGGTACTTCTAATAACACTTATTAAAACATCAGTCTTAAAGATTACTAAAGACTACACTTACACAAGCAAACCTTGGCCTTCATACACCATGAGGTGCAAATTTTATTATATTCCATATTTCCTTATTGTGTACTGAAGGCTGGATTTTATCACATTAAGCTACATTTTAATGCAAATCGAATGAAATTATACTACTGTTATGCATCATGATGTAAGAATTAGAAGCATAATGGCATAATGTATTCACATGAACTGAAATTGACTCCTGTTAATCTTCTGAAACTACTTATTCAGTTCACATGATGCCATATGATGGGCACACAAAGAGTCAGAGAGCAGCTGAACAATAATTTCATTCAAATACGATGTATGATCATTGCATAGTCCACAATGTTTCTAATGATTAACTTTTTGCATATAAGGTCCACGTTTAAAAAATAAATTAATAAAACATGCACGTAATGCATATTTATACCCTTTTTATTGTGTCAAAATATATATGTATATATATATATATATACTGTATATGTATATATATATATATATATATATATATATATATATATATATATATATATATGTAGCGGGTGCTATATTTAAGGGAAGTATCTGAGTGGTAATAAGGCTCAGATACACAAATTGTTAGGGTTCATGGACCATTTCTGTCCCTGGGAGATAGTACTGATGTGTAGTTCCCTGGGGCCTATAGGTGGCGCTGTTGCCATAGGCCCGGGTTGAACCGCAGTACAGGGTTGTGCCTTTTCTTGTCCCCTCTCGACAACAGTGTGGGGAACCTGCTGTGCCTGTCGGGAGAGGGTATAAAAAGGGGCGGCCATCTTCCAGTTGGGGTTCGTCCACGCCCAGGCACCTTAGGCCTGGGTGTGTGTGTGTTGCCTCCGGGTGCCCTAGGCCCGGAGGCCTGGGTTGTCGTTGTCGTTCCGCACCCAGGCACCTTAGGCCTGGGTGTGGGTGTCGCCTCCGGGTGCCCTAGGCCCGGAGGCCTGGGTGTGTGTGTTGCCTCTGGGTGCCCTAGGCCCAGAGGTGAACTTGCTGTTCCATCCCAGACACCTTCAGTCTGGGGTGAGGTACTAAATAGGAGGCCCGGGGCCCAGCAACCTTTGGTTGGGGTCCGCTAAGGATTGAGAGCTCCCAGGGTACCGCCTTGCGAGGGGACCCGTATCTTGGATTGAGGAGACCAGGAAGTGACCCTTTCTGAAGACCCAGCACAGAGTCGTGGTGACAGTGAGGGCCTCTGGTAACTCTCCGGAGGGATGTTTTTCTCTTTGACATGGGCCAAGTTCTCCAAGAAGGCAGTGCATGTTCTGTAGGTCATAGTGGCAGTGACTCTACGCACACCAGGTCAGTGGCAGTGACCAAATAGGGCAAGGCCCTGTTCACCAGGTCAGTGGCAGTGACCATCCTCAACAAGTCAGTGGCAGTGACTTTCATATTCATTAGGTCTGTGACAAAGATCGCACGCCAAACCTGTTCGTGCATATCAGAACAGTAAGAGAACCAAGATTAAGTTTGTGCCTGGACCCCCTCCCACCTTATCTGACCTGTGTCTCATCTCAACCTGTCTGCTCTTAAAGGGACTATTTATTATCCTTGTGAAATAAATACAGAAGTTGGACTTTCAGTTGGTGAGGACAGTTACTTTACTGGGGACAATTAAGGACTTGTTTCTGGCCAAGGCAAAAGCGAGATCAGCTCGGGAGGATTCAAACACCAGCCGCAGGCAGGCCCAAGAAAACTAACACCGCTCAACCTCCCCATCCAGGAGGGTACGGGCTTGTAGTGCGGTGTGCCTCAGTCTTTCCTGCGGAGGAGCCAAGTTAAGAAAAGCAGGTAAAGTCTGGGGTGGGTGTGGTACTGTGCAAACCTTTAGACAGGTGTGAAGATATGCTGTAAATGAGGAATGCTTGTGATAGTAGTTTATTTTTTTTTAGCAATTAACAAAATAAAAAATAAATGAACAGAAGAGAAATTCAAATCCACTCAATATTTGGTGTTTGCCTTTAAAACAGCATAGTTTCTTCTAGGTACACTTGCACACAGGTTTTGAAGGAACTTGGCAGGTAAGTTGTTCCAAACATCTTTGCAAACTAACCACAGATCTTCTGTGGATGTAGACTGCTTCAAATCCTTCTGTCTCTTCATGTACAGTAATCCCAGACAGACTCAATGATGTTGGGACCAGAGGTCTGTGGGGGCCAAACCATCACTTCCAGGATTCCTTGTTCTTCCTTACACTGAAGATAGTTCTTAAAGAGGAAGTAAACCCTGATTGGTTTTACTTCCTCTTTATTTCCCTGCAAAGGTAAAGCATAATGGGCTACTATGCATCGCATAGTAGCCCATTATGTGACCCTTACCTGCAGGAGAAGCCCGCGATGTCCCCATCTTCCTCGCTGGCAGCGAACTTCCATTGTTCACCCCTCTTCCTTCCGGGGCCGCGAACTCCGGCTCTGTGACTGGCCGAAGTCACGTGCCGTAACGGCATGACCCCAGCTTGAAATGGTACAGCGTGCCCTTTCAAGACAACGCATGCGCAGTTCACGACGTCGTTCGGGGAAATTGCAATATCTCCCAGACCGTGTAGGTCTAGGAGATATTGCAAACACCTACAGGTAAGCCTTAATCTAGGCTTACCTGTAAGTTAAAGTGGTTGTAAAGGGTTTACAACCACTTTAATGACACTAGTTGTATGTTTGGGGTCGTTGTCCTACTGCAGAATAAATTAGGGGCCAATCGCATGCCTCCCTGTTAGTATGGCATGATGCATAATATCTGTCTGTATTTCTCAGCATTGAGAACACCATTGATCCTCACCAAATCTCCCAACTACATTTGCAGAAATGCAGCCCCAAACTTGCAAGGTACCTCCACCATGTTGTACTCTTGCCTGCAGACACACATTATTGTACCGCTCTCCAGCCCTTCAATGAACAAACTGCCTCCTGCTAGAGTAATATATTTAAAATATATATTTAAAATTTTGACTCATCAGTCCAGAGCACCTTCTGCCATTTTTCTGCACCTCAGATCCTATGTTATTGTGCATAGTTGAGTCGCTAATGCCGCGTACAGACGATTGGACATCCCGACAACAAAACCGAGGATTTTTTTCCGACGGATGTTGGCTTAAACTTGTCTTGCATACACACAGTCACACAAATGTTGTCAGAAATTGTGAACGTCAAGAACGCGGTGACGTACAACGCGTACGATGAGCCGAGAAAAATTACGTTCAATAGCCAGTGTGGCTCTTCTGCTTGATTCCGAGCATGCATGGAATTTTGTGCATCGGAAATGTGTACACACGCTCGGAATTTCCTATAACAAGTTTTCCGGAACATTTGAGAACCAGCTCTCAAATTTTTGTTGTCGGAAACTCCGACAGCAAATGTCTGATGGAGCCTACACACGGTCGGAATTTCTGACAACAAGCTCCCATCGAACCTTTGTTGTCAGAAATTCCAACCGTGTGTACGCAGCATTAGAGTTTTCTCCACGTCGGGTGGTATGGCTTTTTGGGTTCAATTCTTCCATGAAGACCACTTCTGGCCAGGCTTCACCAGACAGTAGATGGGTGTACCTGGGTACCACTGGTTTTTATCATATACAACAGAGTGTTCATACGCACAAAGCCACTAAAGCATTTGTTTTGTGTAGAGTGAAGTTCATGTCCCTACTGCAGGCTGAGATTGTGTAGACCAGCTGGTGTCCTCTATGGAGCATTTAATTTAATTTCTTTTCCCTTCTAAGCTCTTAATTTCCTCCTTTTTTCTTATCTTTGCAGCCAACATGAGTATAGAGTCACATATGTGGGCACAATTACAGTAGTAAATGACAGCTTAGTTTTAATATAAATCAGTATTAAAAATATACCTAATGCAATTGCTAATACCTGTAAAGTAAAAAAGAGCCTTTAATGCAGATGCTATCTGAACAAAATGAAAGATAATATCAACTATCTTTCCCTCTACCTGCACCATATTAATGCACAAAAAATACACAAAATTTAATGTTCAAAAAATATTTATTGGGAGCTGTTATTTGATGTTTTTAATTTACTTGACCTGCTCTTCTGAAATTTTTTTTTTAGTTATTTGATATTCTCTTCTGAAACAGTTTTTTTTAGTCATGTAACTGGCACAGCACCAATTAGGGCTGGCCAGACATAGACTCATACTAAAGAGAGCAAACCAGAGGAGCTCCCTGCCGGAGGAAGAGCGTGGGGCACCCTTAGCAGGCAGGGGGGGCGACTGTGACTCTCAACCCCCCCCACCCAGCACACCAAGTGTTCATTACTGCATCGCTGTGCTGGCTCCGAGGGAGCTTCAAGCAATACCTTCCCACACTTCTTCTCCAGAGGCCAGAGAGATAACGGCTCTCTTTTTTTTTCATCTGCCACTTCCATACCCCGGGAGGATAATCAGATGGTTGGGTGAGAGACTTCCATTATGTTATTTCTGTATATTCTCACACTGACATTAATCCTATAAAGGGGGATATAGTCTTTGGCCAGAGTGCTGTGGAGCCTTCTTAAAGTAAAGGAAAGGGGAAGTTTTTCTTCTTTTTTCTTTTTTTTTCTTTTTTTGCCACAATCTAGCTGGGATATAGTGGTTGAGAGTGAAGTGGGGTAAAAACAGCAGGAAAACATAAAACCTTTGGCAGTAACTCAGGCCACCTAATGGCATCACAAAGAACCACAAAAGCAAGCATAGCAGCAAGCCAGGCTGCAGCTAAGTTAGGAAAATACTCTCATAATCCAGACCAACCCTCAGTACAGACTCCCCCAAAAAAATAATCAACAACCACAGCCCAAGCTACAACCTGGAGCTACGGGTGTAAGGAAAAGCCAGGGGCAAGCACAACTACTCTTAGAGGCAAGTGAGATGGAGAGGAGACTCTCGGGGATCAATGAGAAAAAAGGGACACACGGACTCCTTGCCGAGGGAGGAAGAGAGGGGGATACAGAGCCATCATTAAAGGAGGTGCTGGCAGCAATTAACTTTTGCAAAACCTCTCTAAGCGCAGTAACTATCCAGCTTAGCTCCATACAGGAAGAATTGTCTTTGGCCAGACAGGACCTGCAAAAAGCAAATGAAAGAACAACAGCCTTGGAAGTGAGGGTCAGCCTTGTGGAGGACGAACTAGCCCCCCTTAAAAGAGAAATGAGAGAGATGAGGGAACAATTAGACAAACAAGGGCTGAAGATGGACGAAATTGAAAATAGAATGAGGAGGAAGAATGTTAGAATGGTGGGACTCCCGGAGCATAGCGAAGGAGCAGACCCAGTAGCATTTGTGGAAAAATGGCTCAGAGAAACATTTGGCCAGGAAGCTTTCTCCCCTTTTCTAGCGATTGAAAGAGCGCATAGGGTTCCCGCTAGACCTTTTAGATCGGGCGGACCCCCTCGTCCCCTTCTAGTTAAAATGTTCTACTACAAAGACAAAATGTTAATCATCCAGAAATCTAGAGAACTGGGCAACATTCTATATAACGGATCCAGGATATCTATATATCCAGACTTTTCACCAGAATTACAAAAGAAAAGAGCCAGGTTTGGAGAGATAAAGCGCAAACTACAACAGATAAAAACTACATATGCACTATTATTCCCTGCAAGACTAAGGGTGAATGCACCAGAAGGGACAAAGTACTTTGATTCGCCTGAGGAGGCGACGGAGTGGCTTCAATCCTATAAAGAATCCCCATAGAAGACAGGATATGGCCAGTTGTTTTGTCACATTTTCTTTTTTTTGCATTTTTTTTTTCTCTCTCTGCCCTCCCTTTCCCTTTCCCATTCTGGGTGTAACCCAGTGGGTGCAGGGAAAGAGATGAGTAGACATGAGTAGACACGCTTAGTAGTATTTGGTAATATGTAACACAATTTAAATGGCATTGTAATCTTTTTTTTATTTTTTTTATTTCTCCACTCTCTTTTTGGCATGAGGGAGATACGGGGGGGTGGGGGAGAGGGGGGTAAGGGGTGAGATTAAACTGAAGGGAGGGAGACGCATATTATCTCCCTTTATAAGGGGGAAAACCGTGGAACTCCTTAAGTTTAAGGGTAAGCATTGTACTTCATTAAGTATTGGGTGTATGAGATATGGGGGTATGATAAACCCCTACGGGGGTATAGAAGTATGTTGTTTCGGAGGGGAGGGAGGGAGGGAGGGTGGGGGAGGGAGTGAGAGAGAGTCTAAACACTGGCAGGGTGAATGTTTGTTGAAAGGTGTTAGAGAGGGTCACAATAGGAAGCCCCAACCCAAGCCATGGAAGGCGGTGAGAAGGGTATTTGAGAGAGGGTACGGGTATGCATGGGGGATATGGAGTGGAAGAACTGCGACGACACTTACACAAAGAAATCACACAAAGAAAACACTAAAAGAAGAAAAGTATAGACACGCTTTAGTAATTAAAGGATTCACTAAAAATTTTGGGTATTCTCCATCGCACATTAATGAATAGTAGAGCACAAGTGAAAAATGTAACAATATGTTCATGGAATGTCCGGGGTTTGGGAGATCCAGGGAAAAGAGCAGCAGTAATTTCATTGATGAGAACATATGGTTCTTCAATAATATGTCTTCAGGAGCCCCATCTCTCGAGCATCTCAATACCCCAATTGGGGTGGCGAGATTATCAAACACAATTTCACTCGGTCCACACTTCATATTCTAGAGGGGTAGGCATATTCATTAAAACCGGTACAATGTTTAATTGCATACAGAGTAGGCGGGACGAACTGGGGCGCTATGTCTTTTTACATTGTAAGATAGAAGATAGAACCTGTATTCTGGTTAACTTGTATATTCCTCCTCCCTTTAACACTTCGGTACTAAGTAGTTTGATGGAGTTTGTTCTGGAGAGGCCGGGGATACCGGTGCTCGTAATGGGCGATTTTAATATGGTCCTAGACTGGGGCAAAGACAGATTTCCCACTCAGCTGTCCCAGGAAAAAACAAGAGATGTTAGACTAGTCAAATTTTTGGAAGAAATAAGGTTGAGGGATATATGGAGATTACATAACCCTGTGATACGGCAGTATTCCTGCCTCTCCACGACACACTCCACGCTCTCAAGAATAGATTTAGTATTGGGTAATGAGGAGGCGTTACCAATAATAAAAAAGGTGAACTATATGCCGAGAAGCCTTTCTGACCACTCCCCAGTGTTGGTTGTTCTCGATACAGGAGTAGTAATGTACCAGAGGGAGGGGAGAATTAACCCGCATTGGATGGAATTAATGAATGACCCACAAGAAATATCAGAGGAGATCAGGGAATTCATAGAAAAAAATCAAGGTACTGCTTCAGTACAAGTGGTATGGGACACACTGAAAGCCTTTTTTAGGGGTATAATGATACAAAAAATATCAAGTTTAAAAACACAATCCAGTCAGGAGGAGAGAATAGCCAGCGAATTAGTAATCGAAAAAGAAGTGCAATACATTAAAGACCCAACACCTAATAACTCCAGAATATGGATACATGCACAACAGAATTACCAATTAATAATGTTGAAGAAAGTAGAAAATAAGCAAATCTTTCAAAGACAAGTAGCGTTTGCGGAGGGGGAAAGTGCAGGCAGGATGCTAGCCCATTTAATTAAAACTAACTCACCGAGTTCAGGGGTGCCAGCAATAAGGGTAAATGAGGACAGAGTGACCTACCAAACATCAGAAATAGCACATAGTTTTCGAGATTTTTATGTAAACTTGTATAGTTCAAGTCAAGAGGAAAGGAGGGAAGAAATGGACGGATTTTTTGGAAGACTAGTGATGCCATTGCTATCTGAGGTGGATAGAGAGGAATTAGACAAACCCCTGACCTTAGAAGAAATACAGCTGACTGTAAAGGGGATGGCGGGGCACAAAACCTCAGGCCCGGACGGTCTCCCAGCAGAGACCTACCAGTATTTCGGGAAGGAGTTACTCCCGGAACTTACCAGGGTTTTAAATTGCTCACTACCTAAAGGAGAACTCCCCACGTCTATGATGGACTCCACAATAATAGTTATCCACAAAGAGGGTAAGGATCCACTTGAAACCTCCTCGTACAGACCTATTTCTTTACTCAACACTGATATAAAAATACTGTCGAAGCTCTTGGCAGCTAGATTAAACAAAATAGTTGAGAAACTGGTACATCCCGATCAATCGGGTTTTATACCTGGCAGGGCAACCTGCACAAATATAAGAAGAGTTTTTCTGAACCTTCAGATTCCAACAGAGGAAGACGGAAAGAGAGCAATTGTTTCGTTGGACGCTGCCAAGGCCTTCGACAGTATAGAGTGGCAATATCTATGGCGAGTGTTGAGGGAGTTTGGGGTCGGTCCTAATTTCATGAAATGGGTCAAGATGCTGTACAGTACCCCAGTGGCCAGAGTGAAAGTTAACAATGTGTATTCCGAGAGGTTCAGACTGCAGAGGGGAATGAGACAGGGGTGCCCTTTGTCCCCCCTTCTCTTCGCCCTCGCAGTCAAGCCCCTTGCAATCGCACTTAGGTCAGACTCCGAGATAAGAGGATTTGTAAGAGGTGAGATAGAGGAGAAAGTGGTATTATATGCGGACGATCTTCTTTTGTTACTGGGAGACACACAGCACTCTCTTGGTAGGGCCATGAATCAAATAGAGATTTTTGGCCGCTTTTCGGGCCTTAACATAAACTGGGGAAAATCCACGTTGCTACCAGTGGACCCTCTGTCAAATCTACTCCCGCAAGAGGCTTCACAAATTCAAATAACAACACAAATTAAATACCTGGGGGTGTATATATCCAGAGACCCTAACCACTATATTTTAGATAATCTGATCCCTCTGCTTAAAAAATACAAAGGGAAAATTAAGGTATGGAAATGCCTCCCATTGTCAGTAGCAGGCCGCTGCAATTTAATAAAAATGGTGTGGATGCCACAGCTCCTATACGTCTTACAAAATTCACCAGTTTGGATATACAATAAATGGTTTCAGAAAATAGACACTATCTTTAGGGAGTTGATGTGGAAAGGAGGTGTAGCAAGAATAAAATTAAATACCCTACAGAGGTCAAAACAAGAGGGGGGAGTGGCACTTCCACATCCACTTAGTTACTTTTTGGCGGCACAGATTCAATACATGAAGGGTAGTAACATGCAAGGAGAAGAAATAAGGAAGAGAATTTTATTACAACATTCTACTCATGACTCTATGGTAGTAGCCATGGAAGCAGGCTCTCTCCCACGGAAATTTCCTACCCATGACCTCATGAGTAGAATATGGAAAGCAGTGAAGATAGCGTTGGGATATGACGGTATCACGGAGTATACCCCCCTATGGGAGAATGATAATTTAAAAGAGATACAATATAATCTTCCAAATAAATCCTTCTATAGATATTTGCAGATCAGACACGCCCTAACAAAACAATATAAAGGAACAGTAATGACCTGGAGTAAGATTCCCCTGTTAAAAGAAATTATCAACACTAAAACATCTAAGGGCTCAATAACAAAAATATACTCAAATTTACATAAGGGGAGCCTAAGGGGAACCCAGGACCAGATACACAAGAGGGAGTGGGAAAGAGATATTGGTAACTTATCTAACGAACAGTGGAAAAGAATTTTGGAACTTGCTTCGTCAGTCTCACTATCTCCCTCCCAGAGGATGTCTCACCTGTTTTTGCTAAATAGAGCATATTATACTCCATATAAACTTTTCTGCTTTGGCCGTAGAACAGACGCCAGCTGCCCCAGATGTGGTAGAGTAGACGGTGATATGATCCATATGTTCTGGCGATGCCCGAAGTTGTTTCGGTATTGGAGGGAGGTGGTGAGAACAATTGAGCAAGTTTTTGAGGTTGTTATAGAGCTGGAACCCCTACAATGTGTATTGGGTTGGGTAAAGGGCGAGGGGTTAAACGCCTACACTCAGTTAGCAATAACAAGATGTTTATTTCAAGCAAGGAGGCTGATTGCACAAAGATGGCAATCAACCTCCCCCCCCCCCTCAGCAAGGACTGGGAGCAAAATATGAACATAACCATCCTAAAGGAAAGGACAACCTATGTTAGACAAGGAGCCCTAAAAAAAATTGATACGATTTGGAAATTGTGGCAAGAAAAGGGATAAAGGGGACGTTCAGGTTCATGTTCGTGTAAAGAGAAAGAAAAAGAGACTGTAATTTAAAGAAAGTAAAGCAGTCGCAGAAGGGAATGGATGATTTGGAGGAAGGAAGTGTGAGTGCGGACTAGGTCAAGGAGTGGTCGGGTGAGAGAGGTAGAATGGAGGGTGAGACAAGAAGTATTGGGGTAGAGGAGTTTTGGATTGTAATGGTTTTAATGTGAAATAATGTTTTGATTAAATATAAATATATATTTTTTTGTATGGGAGACAGGGGGGGAGGGAGTGAGGGTATGTATGTATTGTTGGAAAATGGAAAATGGTTCAATAAAGATATGAAATTAAAAAAAAAAAGAGAGCAAACTTCCCCTCCCCTCCCAATAATCCCTCCCAATAACCCCTCCCAATAATCGTTCCCTGTAGATTTTAAAGAACAGGGAAAGATCATATGACCACACAACAATGCTGCAGGAATAAGGTACTTAGAGGATTTAAAGTGATTGTAAAGTCTCATTTTCTTTAATAAAAATAACAAACATGTTATACTTACCTGCTCTGTTGCAGTGGATTGGCCCCTCCCTCCTGTTGAGTGCCCCCACAGCAAGCAGCTTGCTATGGGGGCATCCAACCCAAGCTGCAGCTCTGTGTGTCCATTCACATACGGAGCTTCTGTTCGGCCTGCCCCCTCTCTCTCCTGATTGGCTTTGATTTTGATAGCAGTGGGAGCCAATGGCACTGCTGTGTCTCAGCCAATCAGGAGGGAGAGTCCCGGACGACCGAAACACTCGTGGACAGAGATGGGGGTCAGGTAAATATTAGGGGGAACGAGGGGGACTACTACACACAGAAGGTTTTTAATCTTGATACATAAATTACCGTATATACTCGAGTATAAGCCGACCGAATATAAGCCGAGGCACCTAATTTTACCACAAAAATCTAGGAAAACGTATTGACTTGAGTATAAGCCTAGGGTGGGAAATGCAGCAACTACTGGTAAACAATGCCCATCTGCAGCCTCACTGTGCCCATCTGCAGCCTCACTGTGCCCATTTGCAGCCTCACTGTGCCCATTTGCAGCCTCACTGTGCCCATCTGAAGCCTCACTGTGCCCATCTGAAGCCTCTTGTACCTTTGATTACGGTCTCCGCTGTGTCATGCAGTCTTAACTGTTCGGCGGCGGTCCACTTTTGATAAAAGCCCCGCCTCCTCCTTGTCCGTGACAGACGGAACACTGATTCAGTTTCCCAGCATTGTATCAGTATTCAGTGTTCCGTCTATCACGGATGAGGAGGAGGCGGGGCTTTGTTACAGTGGACGGCCGCCGAACAGTTAAGACTGCATGACACAGCAGGAGACCGTCACTCGAGTATAAGCCGAGGGGGGCTTTTTCAGCATAAAAAAAATTGCTGAAAAAGTTGGCGTACACACGAGTATATATGGTACATTAAGATAAAAAAAACTAAATACAGTGCCATGATATATATGATTTATGAACATGATTTATGGCAATCAACACTTCTGTTTACTATCAAATTAAGTTTCCATGGCTGACCACTGCATCTACAAGCCTCAACGTTGCCCATTTCTTTGTGCTTCTTCAAAGGAGCTTGAACAGCACATCTTGAGGGCCCGGTCTGCTTTAAAAACTTTGTCTAGGAGAGACCTTGCTGATGCAGTATAATTACCTTGGCTGTTGTTGCTGTACTCAGGCTTGCCATGGTGTGTAACCTGATTGTTATTAATTTTAGTGTGCATATGAAGTTGGATATCGTTTTTAGGGGAGCACAGCGTGGCACATTGTTTTAATTTTTCATATTATGCACATGTTTATGGGAATGTGAGAAGTACTAGCGGGTGCTATTTTAGTTTTCGATAAAAGTACATAGTTGCTCGCAAGAATTTATAACTGTGACATGAAACTGTCTTCTACAACCTCACCTTAGTAGCAGAGTTTGACTGTTCCTTATACAGTTTTAGGCCTCCTACACAGCTGGTTCTGTTTCAGTTAATGACTGTGTTTTAACCTACATATGAAATTGATGATCGTTAGTACCTGCTTGGTATTATTGATTAACCTCCCTGGCGGTATTCTCGAGTCAGGCTCGGGGTGAATTTTTAGTACCAAAAGCGGTAACCCCGAGCCACACTCGGGATCGCATCGCAGGATCCATGTACAGCGTACTTACCTTGTCCCCTGGATCCTGCGATGTCTTCCCACTGTGTTTACGAGCCGTGTGTCCTCCGCTCGATTCACAGTGCCGAGCTCCGTTCTCTGCGAGCGTTGCGACGCACGGGGACGGAGCTCGGCGCCAGATTCAAAAAGTAAAAAACACAGTATAGATACAGTACACTGTAATCTTACAGATTACAGTACTGTATCAAATAATTACACATCTCCTTTGTCCCTAGTGGTTTGTCCAGTGCCCTGCATCCAGTTTTATATTATAAATACTGTTCTTTCTGCCTGGAAACTGGAGATTGTCCATAGCAAACAAAAAATGTCAGTTTACGTCAAAAGTGCTTTTAGACCAGCTAGAAAACAGCGATAATAAATTAGAATCACTTGCAGAATTGAACGATAGCGATTTGTGGGGAAATTCGTCATCAAACACTAAAAGTAATGACAGCGACAATTCTGCAACTGAGCAAATTTCAGTGTTTTTGATTTGATTACATTATTGAATAATTTTTATTATTAATATATTATTTGTTATAATTATTTATAGTTATTTATTATATTATAATTTATGATTTTGTGTTTCAAACTTTATCTCACCCAGCATGTCTACTAGATAAAACGCCAAATTTCCATGCAAAATAATTGTACCGCTTTCAGCATCAAAAATCTGACATAATCATACCGCCAGGGAGGTTAATCATACACCTGACTCAAATCCTACAAAATCTCTGACTATGTGAAAATGTACAAAGTATGCAAGTGTAAGAATTGATGCTGGTTTGAAACCAAAGGGTAGTCACACCAAATATTAATTTGATTTAGATTTTTCTTCTCTTTGCTCACTTTGCAAATTTGTAAATTGGTAGAGATAAAACTTTGCTACAATGTAAAGAAGTGAGCGTACAGCTTGTATAACAGTGTAAATTTGCTGTCCCCTCAAAATAACTCAACACACAGCCATTAATGTCTAAACCGCTGGCAACAAAAGTGAGTACACCCCTAAGTGAAAATGTGCAAATTGGGCCCAATTAGCCATTTTCCCTCCCCGGTGTCATGTGACTCGTTAGTGTTACAAGGTCTCAGGTGGGAACGGGAATCAGGTGTGTTATCACTCTCACGCTCTCATACTGGTCACTGGAAGTTCAACATGGCACCGCATAGCAAATAACTCTCTGAGGATCTCGCCATGGTCAACCAAAGAAGTTGAGTGCACGTGATCAGCATCATATTCAGAGGTTGTCTTTGGGAAGTAGGTGTATGAGTGCTACCAGCATTGCTGCAGAGGTTGAAAGGGTGGGAAGTCAGCCTGTCAGTGCTCAGACTATACACCGCACACTGCATCAAATTGGCCTGCATGGCTGTTGTCCCAGAAGGATGCCTCTTCTAAAGATGATGCACAAGAAAGCCCACAAACAGTTTGCTGAAGACAAGCAGACTAAGGACATGGACTACTGGGACCATGTTTTGTGGTTTGATGAGACCAAGATAAACTTATTTGGTTCAGATGGTGTCAAGCGTGTGTGGCAGCAACCAGGTGAGGAGTACAAAGTCAAGTGTGCCTTGCCTACAGTCAAGCATGGTGGGGGGAGTGTCATGGTCTGGGGCTGCATGAGTGCTGCCTGCACTGGGGAGCTACAGTTCATTGAGGGAACCATGAATGCCAACATATACTGTGATATACTTAAGCAAAGCATGATCCCTTCCCTTTGGAGACTGCAGGGCAGTATTCCAATATGATAACTGAGAGGTTCTGGAGAGGTTCTGGTTCTGCTCGAGCTGGGTTCGGACCTGTGAAAGTCTCTCTAGCCGGCTGTATATTCAATGACACCAACACAAAGTATGGTTATGCATGAATATCATTCTTTATTATTTGTCTTGGGGTTTTATCACTGTGATTCGGGCGCCTTGCCAAAGGCAGGAAGCAACCCACTGCAACCAAATCAGCACACGGCAGGTGCAATCGCAAGGTCACATTACGTTCTTGCTAAATACACTTAATCATCATAATAATATCAGTAGAAAAGCAAGCAGAAAAACATCCCCCGAAACATACAGTTTGAACTTATTAAAACAAAATAAAGTGGAACTCTTCATCAATGGTTCATTTGGTTATACATTAATCAATATATTGATCCATTCCTTACAATCCCTCCTTTGATCAAGGCTTCAGAACAGAAGCCCCTTGATCATCAGAATATTCATTGTACATTAGGGGAATCCTAGCAGTACTAGGATGGAGTTTACTACATATCCAACATTTATCATATCCTGACTTCTGAGCATAGGCATATTTAAATTTAACAGTAGCATTTTATCTGTGAAACCTCCCTCCATACTTCTTTTCGTTCTTTGTTGTTGTGCAGTATAATTCTGCTCTGTATTTTTACCACATATACCCTTCATTTCAACCAGATCCTCCAGGTGATACATACAGTTAGTTATGATCCAAGTGGGGATAAACACCAATATCACGAGTCCTGCCAACAGAGCCCATAGCTTCCCTGAATCATTTGCTATGAACAGAGTCATTTTTAGGGTACAGTCTTCCTTTTAGTCTCTATTTTCGAGGACTTGTAACACCTGTTTCACCTCCTTTTTCTCTGGGGGTGTGCCTGGAAATGTCTTTAGTCTTGATGCATGGATCCACTGTGGGCCTTGATCTGTGAGAACGGCTGTTCTGGCAACCTTCAGGACTTCAAATGGTCCCTGGAAAATCTGACCTGGTTGTCTCCGGACAGCTAGTTGTTTTATCAGCACTTTGTCTCCTGGGATATACGGATGTGTAGGTTCTGTGGAGAGAGGAGGGAAAGTGACAGCAACTTTGTCCTCTGTTTCACTAAGGCTACTTACCAAATGTTTCACGTACTCTTCCTGTAAAGAATAAAGATTAACCTCCTCTCCCTCATCAGGCTTCCTCTGTGCTGGCCTACCCATAAGTATTTCAAATGGTGACAACCCTGTTCTGGAATGTGGGGCTGTTCTTATTTGGAAAGGGACTGCAGGGAGATAATCAATCCACCCCTTCATAGTTCCTCCTGTGGCCTTTTTGAGTTTATCCTTTATATTTCTGTTCATTCTTTCTACTATTCCTGCACTTTGTGGGTGATATGGAATATGTAGTTTCCATTGAATGCCCAGGAGTTTTGCTAGGTCCTGGGTGAGGGCAGCTGTAAAAGCTGGACCCTGGTCTGACCAGATCTTGGCTGGTAAACCATACCTCAAAATCCAGTGATTTATTAGTGCCCTTGATGCTATCTTGGCCGTTTCTCCTGTGGTTGGAATAGCCTCGACCCATGAGCTAAACTTGTCCACTATGACCAAAAGGTATTTTAGATTCCCTTTCTGTTTTGGCATGTGTGTAAAGTCTATTTGTAGATCTTGGAGGGGGCCTATTGGGGGGGGGGGCAAATTTCCATGTATACCCTGTTTTTTACAAGTGAGACATGAATCTATCAACTGGGCAATGAGGTGTGTATCATTGATCGTGCTGAAGGACTGTCTGTACATTGTCAAAACTGTTTTCCTTCCCAAATGACCTGGACCATGTAGATAGGAAATAAGTAAAGGGGCTGCTGCTTCAGGTATACCTATTATTCCCTCCTTACTTGTCCAAAGGCCTGAAGTGGTCTTTGACAAGTTATGCTCTGTCCAGTGTTTAATGTCCTGGGCGGTTGCCTTGGACTGCAGGAGGGAAGCTAGTGATGGAAAATCTGGGGAAGAGAAGTCAGTAGCAAAAAGCAATGTGATGGGATGAGAGGTGGGAAAGGAGTCCGCTGCTTTTTTTGCTTCTCTATCTGCCAATGCATTGTCCTGTGCTTCTTTACTTTTGTCATACGAGTGTCCTTTCACTTTAATAACTCAGAGACTTCGTGGGACTTGCAGTGCAGCCAGCAGAGAGAGAACAAAAGCCTTATTTGCTATCTCTTTGTTATCTGCTGTCCTAAAGCCTCTCTTTTCCCATATGAGTCCAAAGTCAAAAATCACAGCGAATGCATACCTGCTATCAGTGTAGATATTTACATCCTTTCCCTCGAAAAGCTGACAGGCTCTTGTGAGGGCTTTGAGTTATGCTTGTTGTGCCGAGTTTGCTGCAAGGTGGGAAGACTCAACCACAATATCAGGCAACATAACAACAGCATATCCAGTTTTGTATGTTGTGTCATTTGGTCTTGAGCAGCTGCCATCAACAAACACATCCAGGAACTCTGGGTCAGGTTTGTCAGATAAATCGCTTCTGGGTAATGTTTGTTCAGACAACTTGTCCTGACAGTTATGTGATGGGCATAAATCAGAATCAGGAAGCTGCAGCAAGGCATGCAGCAACCTAATAGCTGGTGTTGTCTCAGAGCAAGATTTTACTAACAGTTTTGTGGTGTTTAAAAGAATAATTTCATAACCGCTATGTCTCTGTGCAGTCATATGTTGAGTATGCATGTTTTGTAGCAATTGTGCAACTGAATGAGTGGTATAAAGTATAGTTTCATTCCCCAATGACCCCAACACTCCCCCAAGACGACCACTGCCTTGCTAAAGAAGCTAAAAGGTAAAGGTGATGGACAGGCCAAGCATGCCTCCTAAATCCTATTGAGCATCTGTGGGGCATCCTCAAATGGAAGGTGGAGGAGCGTAAGGTCTCTAACATACACCAGCTCTGTGATGTCATCATAGAGGAGTGGAAGAGGACTCCAGTGGCAACCTGTGAAGCTCTGGTGAACTCCATGCCAAAGAGGGTTAAGGCAGTGCTGGGAAACAATGGTGGCCACACAAAATATTGACACTTTGGGCCCAATTTGTACATTTTCACTTAGGGCTGTACTCACTTTTGTTGTCAGCGGTTTAGACATTAATGGTTGTGTGTTGAGTTATTTTGAGGGGACAGCAAATTTACACTGTTATACACTGTTGTACACTCACTTACTTTACATTGTAGCAAAGTGTATTTTCTTTAGTGTTTTTAAATGAAAAGATATAATAAAATATTTACAAACATGTGAGGGGTGTACTCACTTTTGTGAGAAACTGTATATATATATATATATATATATATATATATATATATATAAAAATATATATTGTGACAGCAGGAAGGTAAAGTCACCTGGTTGCATCCAGGGGGGTAGATATATTTTGCCCAGATTCAGGCTTTACGCCGACTTATACAACTAGGTGGAGAGTTGTATAAGCCCAGCTGAGGCTAGTGGGCTCATGGATGACTCATACCTCTAGGGAGAGTGTGGGGCGTCGTGCAGACAGGGAGTTGATGAGACCAGCTGAAGCTTGTCAGCTCATTTAGGCCTCTATAAGAACTCCCAGATTCATTAGGTGTTTGCTCATGCCTGGAACCAGACCTGTGTGGACTGTCTAGGGAGAGTGAACCCCTGTGCGGTGAGACAAAGCCTGTGTGGCTATTTGCTTGGACATTTAAAACCAGGGACTTAGGGACTAGGACAGCACTAGGCTGATCCCAGTTGTTAGTTAGGAAACCTGTATGTTTAGTCAGAGGTCAAGTTGACCAGGATTTATTTTGTTTATGTTTCTTTTGCTTTGCTGTGTTTTGTCACTATAAATAGAAAATAAACCGCACCTTTTTGATTTTGAAAACCACAACCTCCGTTTGCTGGGCCTGTTTTTGTGTGGGGAGCCCATCCCGGGGGTCACACACACCCGCTGCCGAGCTAACCCCCTCACAGTTGGTGGAGAACCAGTGGCAGTTTTTTTTTAAGCCAGCATGGAGGAGATACTGAAGCAGCTGGCTCTAGCAAATGCCAATCAACAGCAGACAAATGCAGGTTTACAAAAGAGCCTTGCAGCTCATCAACAGAGCTTCGCAGCCCAGCAGCAAGCTCATCAACAGAGCCTTGCAGCTCAACAACAGAACTTCGCAGCCCAGCAGCAAGCTCATCAACAGAGCCTTGCAGCCCAGCAGCAGACAAACGCAACTTTGCAACAGAGTCTGGAGGCTCAGCAACAAGCCCAGCAGCAATCTGAGGCCCGCTTCATAGACCTGTTGCAGAAGCAAGAGCAGAGACTACAACAACAGATGGAAGCAGTAATGCAGCAACGTCCGCAGACCAGTGAGGAAAGCCGTCCCACTAATACCGCGTCCTTTGGGGTGAGTCGTTTATTGACAAAAATGACTGGAGAGGATGATCCAGAGGTATTTTTGACCACATTTGAAAGGACCGCTGAAAGAGAAAAGTGGCCTGAGGAGCAGTGGGCTGGACTGGTGGCTCCTCTGTTAACTGGTGAATCGCAGAAAGCTTACTATGACCTAGAGCCTAACCAAGCAAAAGACTATGTGATGCTAAAAGCTGAAATATTGGCAAGGCTGGGTGTCACCCAGGCTGTCCGGGCTCAGCGTGTGCATAACTGGACTTTCCAGCTTGGAAAACCCCCCAGGTCTCAAATGTATGATCTCATTCACCTGAGCAGAAAGTGGCTACAGCCAGAGACTTTGTCCGCACCAAAGATTGTGGAACGTGTTGTAATGGATCGATTTTTGAGAGCTCTTCCTACTGCCATCCAAAAGTGGGTAAGCCATGGAGACCCAGAGACGGCCGATGGTCTTGTGGATCGTGTGGAGAAATACTTGGCTACAGAGAACCTGACGGCCTCTTCCAGAGACTCTCGGACTTTCCACCCTAAGACCAGACCATCCCCAGGGGCGGATAAGAGGATTCCAAGGGGTGAGGGTGGAGAGAGTGAGAGGGTGGGAGCTCTACCCCAAGTTTGGCGAGAACAGCCTGGGAAATCAGCGGCTCAAGAGGCGGCAAGAAGGATCGTTTGCTACCGCTGCCGGCAAGCGGGACATATTGCAGCCAATTGCCCGGTTGTGGAGGAACCCATGCAGTGTGACTTTCTGACGGGCAGACGTCAGTCGCTGTGTGCGACAGTCGCATGCACTGCCATTCGAGGAACTGAGAAACATTTATGCAAAATGTGTGTTAATGGTAGAAATGTTGTGGTATTGCTGGATTCAGGTAGCCTTGTGACCCTGATAAAGGCTGAGTTAGTTAAAACAGAGGTCTCTGGGAATAGCAAGGTAGCTGTTATTTGTGTGCATGGGGACACCCGAGAGTATCCAGTGACTACAGTGTGTTTCGAGACCCCCAAAGGTACCCTCTCTCATCCAGTGGGCTTAGTATCTTAGTTACTGCATGACGCCATTGTGGGAAGGGATTTTCCGAAGTTCTGGGAACTGTGGGATGATCCTGAGCCCCCCACTGGTGCCCCTATGTACCAGGAATGTGATAGCCAGAACTCCCCTGAGAGTGGTGAGGACTCTACGGAATTTCCCTTATCAGTATTGGCAGGGGAGACTCAAGAAACTGGAGAGGAGCCCACCTCCTCAGACGAAAACCTACCGTCTGTGGAGTTTTCTGATCTTGAGGTTCACAGGGAAAACTTTGCCACAGACAGTTGAGAGACCCCGCCCTAATAAAGGCACGGGAAAACGTAGTGAAAATAGATGGCGAGTTAGTGAACCCAGATAATACCTGCACTTACCCATACTTCAGCGTAGAGAAGGACCTACTGTATCGGGTGGCAAAAAGGGCAGAAGAAACCGTTGAGCAGCTTGTGGTGCCCAAACCTTACAGGAAGTTGGTGTTGGAGTTGGCCCATGGGCACATTCTTGGAGGTTATCTGGGGACAGAGAAAACCCGAGAGAGGGTATTACAGAGATTCTATTGGCCGGGGGTGATGAAGGACATAGAAAATTATTGTTCCTCCTGCCCTGTGTGTCAGAGGTTGGCCCCGATGCCACATTTCCGTAGCCCGCTGGTCCCTCTACCCATCATTGAGGTCCCGTTTGAGAGGATCGCCATGGATTTGGTAGGTCCTATAATCAAGTCCGCTAGGGGGCACCAATACATATTAGTTATAATGGACTATGCCACCCGTTATCCAGAAGCGATCCCTCTCCGAAATACCTCGGCCAAAACCATAGCCAAAGAGCTATCTCTTGTGTTTAGCCGGGTGGGTATTTGTAAAGAACTGCTTACGGACCAAGGTACACCCTTTATGTCCCGGGTTATGAAGGAGCTGTGTAAATTGTTCAAAGTGACGCAATTACGTACATCTGTGTATCACCCCCAAACCGATGGGCTGGTTGAAAGATTCAACAAAACCCTAAAACAAATGTTGAAGAAAGTGGTGGATAGAGATGGAAAGGATTGGGACTGTCTACTTCCTTATCTGATGTTTGCTATTAGGGAGGTGCCCCAATCCTCTACGGGATTCTCCCCCTTTGAGTTACTGTATGGGAGACACCCAAGAGGGCTGTTGGATATTGCCAAGGAAACTTGGGAAAGTGAGAGTTCTCCCCACAGGAGTGTGATTGAGCATGTCGCCCTGATGCAAGACCGAATTGCACAGGTAATGCCCATCGTGAAGGAATATTTGGCCCAAGCGCAGTTAGCACAGCAGAGAGTGTACAACCGTGGAGCCAAGACCCGTACCTTTTCCCCGGGGGATAGGATACTGGTACTTGTCCCTACGGTTGAAAGTAAATTCCTTGCCAAATGGCAAGGCCCCTATGAGATAATGGAAAAAGTGAGCGAAGTGAATTACAAGGTCAGACAACCAGGAAGGCGAAAGCCCGAACAGATCTATCACGTTAATCTGTTGAAAGCCTGGAGGGATAGAGAGTCCCTAGTCGCAGACACTTGGTCACCAGCTCAAACTGGTTGCGTGATTCCTGAGGTTGGAATAGCAGCCACCTTGTCACAACCCCAACAACAGGAGGTTAAGGAGTTTGTGCTTCGCAACAAGGAGGTATTCTCTGAGCTGCCGGGACAAACATCTGGGGTAGAGCATGACATCATTACCCCATCCGGTGAAAGGGTGAAGTTAAAACCCTATCGGATCCCAGAGGCCCGACGGGAGGCAATACGGGAGGAAGTACAGAAAATGCTGAACTTAGGGGTGATAGAGGAGTCCCAAAGTGATTGGTCTAGTCCCATTGTGTTGGTGCCTAAACCGGATGGGAGCTGGCGATTTTGTAACGATTTTCGTCAGTTGAACAAAGTTACAAAATTTGACACCTACCCCATGCCACGTATTGATGAGTTGATCGACCGGCTGGGAACAGCCCGATACATGACGACTCTTGACCTCACAAAAGGGTATTGGCAAATCCCCCTGGCCAAGTCGGCCAAAGAGAAAACCGCATTTGTAACCCCAGACGGGGCGTTCCAATATAAAAGAATGCCGTTCGGGTTACAGAATGCGCCGGCCACATTCCAGCGGAAAATGGACCAGATGCTGAGGCCCCATCGGAAGTATATAGAGTTAAAGGGAATGGGAAGGGGATGAGCCTGTTTAGAGACAGGCAAAGGGGTTACTTTAGCAACAAAAATTGATCAAACAACAGAAATATTGTGAATTAAATATTTATTCCTGTAAACCTTATGACATATAAAGATTAAATAAAGTGCAAGTGGGTACCCAACCTGTGGATGATTTGTAAACCTTGATACAAGGAACATCACTGGACAGACAAGACTTAACAAAAACAAAAAACATGTAACAGTACACTAGTCCGGACGTGTGGTTCAGTCCTATGTATTAAGTGACCCAGTAAAAATCTTTTAAAATTGCCTTCCTCTAAAGGATGTAAGGTAATTAGATCCACCAACAATGATGTGGATCCATCCATCGGAAGTATGCTGCGGCTTACCTGGATGACGTAATTGTCCATAGCACAGATTGGGCCTCACATCTGCCAAAAGTGCAAGCAGTCCTGGACTCTGTTCGGGAAGCGGGGTTTACGGCTAACCCCAAGAAGTGTACCATTGGGCAGGAGGAGGCCAAATATCTTGGGTACACCATTGGGAGGGGAGTAATAAAACCCCAACTCAACAAAATCGAGGCCATCCAGAGTTGGCCACGTCCCAACAGCAAGAAGCAGGTACGAGCCTTTCTGGGAATCGCTGGGTATTATCGGCGATTCATTCCCCACTTTGCTTCTAAGGCTGTGCCCCTAACCAACCTGACGAAGGGGAAAGGGTCGGTCATGATTAAATGGACCCCCGAGGCTGAGGCAGCATTCCAATTTTTGAAACAAGCCTTATGTAGCCAGCCAGTGTTGTACTCACCCGACTTCTCTAAAGACTTTGTCGTACAAAGTGATGCGTCAGATGTGGGGTTAGGAGCAGTATTGTCCCAGGTCTGGAACGGGGAAGAGCACCCAGTCATTTACCTCAGCAGGAAGTTGAAGTCCCATGAGGTAAATTATGCCACCGTTGAAAAGGAGTGTTTAGCGGTGAAGTGGGCTCTAGATTCCCTTCGGTACTACCTGCTAGGTAGGCACTTTGACATGGTTACGGATCACGCTCCGTTAAAGTGGATGGCTCAAAACAAGGAAACAAATAGAAGAGTGAATAGGTGGTTCCTGGCCCTCCAGGAATTCAACTTCACAGTAAAGCATCGCCCTGGCGTTCAAATGGGGAATGTGGATGCTTTGTCTCGAGTACATGAATGCCTGATTGCTGGTGTTCCAACCCCGAGGTTAAAACAAGAGGGGGGGTATGTGACAGCAGGAAGGTAAAGTCACCTGGTTGCATCCAGGGCGGTAGATATATTTCGCCCAGATTCAGGCTTTACGCCGACTTATACAACTAGGTGGAGAGTTGTATAAGCCCAGCTGAGGCTAGTGGGCTCATGGATGACTCATACCTCTAGGGAGAGTGTGGGGCGTCGTGCAGACAGGGAGTTGATGAGACCAGCTGAAGCTTGTCAGCTCATTTAGGCCTCTATAAGAACTCCCAGATTCATTAGGTGTTTGCTCATGCCTGGAACCAGACCTGTGTGGACTGTCTAGGGAGAGTGAACCCCTGTGCGGTGAGACAAAGCCTGTGTGGCTATTTGCTTGGACATTTAAAACCAGGGACTTAGGGACTAGGACAGCACTAGGCTGATCCCAGTTGTTAGTTAGGAAACCTGTATGTTTAGTCAGAGGTCAAGTTGACCAGGATTTATTTTGTTTATGTTTCTTTTGCTTTGCTGTGTTTTGTCACTGTAAATAGAAAATAAACCGCACCTTTTTGATTTTGAAAACCACAACCTCCGTTTGCTGGGCCTGTTTTTGTGTGGGGAGCCCATCCCGGGGGTCACACACACCCGCTGCCGAGCTAACCCCCTCACAATATATATATATATATATATATATATATATATATATATATATATGCAGTTGTGCTCATAAGTTTACATATCCTGGCAGAATTTATGATTTCTTGACCATTTTTCAGAGAATATAAATGATAACACAAAAACATGTCTTTCACTCATGGTTAGTGTTTGGCTGAAGCCATTTATTATCAACCCACTGTGCATAGGATGCATTAAGGTGAAAAAACATGAAAGGTTTACAACCCCTTAAATTATGCTTTTCTGTGGTGTTTTATTTGCTATAATTTCCAAAAAATTAATTTCTGATCTTATTTAAAATTCATGATTAAATCTGAATGGTCCATGATTGGCAGTCTTGGTATAATTCCAAACATGCTTTCCTCTGGGGTTGCCACATCTCATCTCATTTACATACAGAAATTATTTTTGAAACTTGTGGCCTTTCCTGCCTGGTCTACAATTTGTGGTCACCTGAAAAAAGGATACCAGATACCCCCCCCATTTCAAAATGTCTTCAACTTTGAAATCCATTCTTTTTGGTGTTTCCACAACCTCTATAAGGATATTAATGAGGTAAAGAAGAATATTGAAACCCTAAGGAGAAACAGTGAAACATGATAGCAGAAAAGGACCAAGTGTTTCCTTAATATTGCTCACTTTTCTACCTTTTTCCCCAAGAAAAGACCTACCGTATATACTCGAGTATAAGCCGAGTTTTTCAGCACATTTGTTTGTGCTGAAAATGCCCCCCTCGGCTTATACTCGAGTCACCTTTTTGCGCCTGATCTCCCGGACTTTGGAGACCCGGTACCTGCCGGCCGTAGGTTCCCTGGACCCCAAACTTGGCACACATGTAGCCTCTTCTTCTACAAGTATGCAAAGTTTGTTGTCCGGGGGACCTACGGCCGGGGAGCACCGATTTTTCAAAGCCGGGCACCCCTTCCATAGACTCCCATGTTAAACGGTCATTTCTCCGGTGACTTTGGGGACCCAGTACCGGCCAGTCTGTAACGTACCTTAGGTGTGAGCCTGACGTGCGGAGAGGGACCTCCCGTACAACCCCGGCTCGGAAACCACTGGAGTGGGGACAGTGGTGGTAAGAGCACGGTGAGGTAAGGGTGCCTGTCTGATCCTCACTGCTTGGAACGGTGGAGCCGAGTGGAGACTGGAACGGCTGGTTCCGGAAGCAGCGGATGCAGGTCAGCAGGTTCAGCTTGCAGAGCAGAGGATGCAGGTCAGCAGGTGCCGGTTTGCAGAGCAGGGATGCAGGTCAGCAGGTGCAGGTTTGCAGAGCAGGGATGCAGGTCAGCAGGTGCAGGTTTGCAGGTCAGCAGGTGCAGGTTTGCAGAGCAGGGATGCAGGTCAGCAGGTGCAGGTTTGCATTGCAAAGGATGCAGGTCAGCGTGTGCAGCTTGCAGAGCAGAGGATGCAGGTAAGCTGGTGCAGGTTTGCAGAGTCAGACAAGCCGGGTCATACACATCAAGGTAAACATCACAAGTGGCAGGCAGAGAGTAGTCAAAGTCCAGGCCGAATCTTGGCAACAGGCAGACTGGCAGATAACTGAGCAGGGTCAAACGAGCCGAGGTCAGGACTGGAGACAGAAGTGTGGTCAGGAAGCCGGGTCAAACACAGGAACAGGATACAAGCACAGAAGCAGATCAAACCGCAAGGGGCAACATCTCTGGAATGTCTTTTATAGGAAGTACATGGGAGGAGCAAGGGGTTCAGAGTTCAACAGTAATCAGACACCAAGCAGAGTAGTCTAATGGATCAGATAGGTTATCCAGCAGAACAGGCAGGGAACTGTCCAGCATCTCAGATAGCTCTTCTAGAAGAGTCAATGCCAGACACAGAAGAGGTCCCAGGTTCAAGCCCAGCACGTCCCTGACAGTGCCCCCCCCTTAAGGGCAACCTCCGGGTGCCCAATAGAGCTCTTTTCTGGGGGTGACTGCGAAAAAAGGCCTGGATTAACTCTCGAGCGTGAATGTTCTGTTGGGGTTCCCAGGAGTTCTCCTCCAGACCGTACCCCTTCCACTTGATCAGGAATTGAAGCTGGTTCCCTCTTCTTCGGCAGTCCAAGACGGCCTCCACCTCGAACTCCTCATCACCATCAATGATTACAGGCTTGGGTGGTCCCGATCCCCTGTCTGGGAACGGGTCGGGCACTGTGGGTTTCAGCAAGGAAACGTGAAAGACTGGGTGAATCTTCAACGACTCCGGTAAGGCAAGTTCATAGGAGACCTCGTTTAATTTCCGTTTTACTGGGAAAGGACCGATGAACTTGGGTGCCAGTTTCCTTGCGGGGCAAGCCATCTTAAGGTTGGTGGTCGATAACCATACTTGGTCACCCTGTTGCAGGCATAATTCCCCTCTCCTTTTCCTGTCAAAGATCCTTTTATTGGCTGCTTGTGCCTTAGTCATGGCTTCCTGCAATATCCTGCTGTTACGGGTCAGGAAATCAACAATACTCTGGACCGCTGGGACTGTTGAATCAGGGATGAGATCAGGTAAGAAGGTCGGGTGAAACCCGTAGTTGGCAAAAAATGGCGATTGACCTGTAGCCGAATGACTGGCGTTGTTAAAGGCAAACTCTGCCAAGGGTAGTAAAGCTACCCAGTCGTCTTGAACGAAGGTGGTGAAGCATCTGAGGTACTGTTCGAGCGTCTGATTCGTTTTTTCGGTTTGCCCGTTAGTTTGGGGGTGATAGGCCGAGGACATGGACAACTCAATCTTCAGGACCTTGCACAAAGCCTTCCAAAAGCGAGAGGTGAACTGCACCCCTCTATCCAAAACGATGTCCGCAGGGACCCCATGTAGCCTTACTACTTCCCTAATGAAGACCTGGGCAGTTTCCATGGCAGAGGGCGTGCCTTTGAGAGGCACGAAGTGGGCCATCTTGGATAGACGGTCAACCACTACAAAGATGGCTGTGCAACCTTCAGACGGGGGGAGTTCCACTAAGAAGTCCATGGCAATCATTTTCCAGGGACGGTCAGGGACTGGTAAGGGTCTGAGCAGACCCCAGGCCTTGCTTCTAGTGGTCTTGCTACGAATACAGGTGGCACATGAACCTACATATTCCCTGCAGTCTTTTTCAAGATCCGGCCACCAAAACGTGCGTTGAATCAGTTCAAGGGTTTTATGCATTCCGAAATGGCCTGCCAGGGGATGATCATGACACAAGTTTAACACTGTGGCTCGAACTTCTTCTGGCACAAAGATTTTGTCATTATTCCAAAGTAACCCGTCCTTGGGTGCCAGAGTGATTTCAGAGGGACCAGACACACCTGTAGAAGCTTGCTTCAAGACAGACATCAGGCTAGTTTGTAAAAGTAAGAAGTTGCCTTCCGATAGAATGGTATCTGGAGCTGACACCTCTTTTGGATCATCAAACATGCGGGAAAGAGCATCTGGTTTGGTGTTCTTGGAGCCTGGCCGGTAAGTTATGTGGAACGAGAACCTATAGAAAAATAGTGCCCAACGTGCCTGGCGTGGTCTCAGACGTTTGGCAGCTCTCAGATACTCTAGGTTCTTGTGGTCTGTGTAAATGAGTATAGGATGCGCTGCTCCCTCCAACAAGTACCTCCACTCCTCAAGGGCAGATTTAATGGCCAGGAGCTCCCGGTCTCCAACATCATAATTCCTCTCGGATGGGGTAAGCTTACGGGAGAAGAAGGCTACTGGGTGTATCAAGTCCTTGAGACCTTGGCGCTGGGAGATAACAGCTCCAACCGCTGTCTCTGAGGCATCTACCTCAAGTAGATACGGTAGGGCAGGATCGGGATGACTTAGGATAGGAGCAGACATAAAAAGTATTTTTAGGTTTGTGAAAGCAGCCTGTGCTTCAGATGTCCACTGGAATCGAGCATTTTGCTTCGTTAGCTGCGTAATCGGGGAAATAATAGCAGAGAATCCCTTGATAAACCTCCGATAAAAATTGGCAAAGCCAACGAAGCGCTGCACCCCCTTTTTATCTGAAGGTGCAGGCCAATCCAGAATGGCTGAAACCTTCTGTGGGTCCATCTTGAATCCCTCTGTAGAGATCACTAGGCCAAGGAACTGGATACTCTGTCGCTCGAATTCACACTTTTCTGGTTTTGCATACAGTCCATGCTGGCGGAGACGACAGAGTACACTCTTGACGTGTTTCCGGTGTTGCTCAAGAGAGGAGGAAAAAATCAAAATATCATCAAGATAGACAACTACATAAATGTCCAGACAGTCTCTGAAAACATCATTGACTAGATGCTGAAAGGTGGCAGGGGCGTTACATAGGCCGAAGGGCATTACTAGGTATTCGTAATGGCCGAACCTGGTACGAAAGGCAGTCTTCCATTCATCCCCTGCTCGGATGCGTACCAGGTTGTACGCCCCCCACAGGTCTAATTTGGTAAACACAGAGGAAGTCCTGAGTCTTTGAAAAAGTTCAGGTACCAGAGGCAGAGGGTACCGGTTCTTGACCGTGATTTTATTTAATTCCCGGTAATCTACACAGGGCCGAAGAGAATGGTCTTTTTTCTCCACAAAGAAGATTCCTGCCCCTGCTGGAGAAGTGGAAGGACGGATGAAACCCCTCTTAAGGTTCTCATCAACGTATTCTTTCAGTACCTCAAGCTCCCGTTCAGATAGGGGGAAGATCCGTCCGAAAGGAATCTCAGCACCGGGAAGAAGCTCGATTGGACAATCGTAAGGACGATGAGGCGGGAGGACTTCGGCCCCTCGTTTGCTGAAGACGTCCAGGAACTCATGATATTGTTTGGGTACAGAAGCTCGTATCTCTGGATCTGAATCCAGGCATAACAGAGGCCCCAAGGTGCTGGGACGTGGAAGCATGCAGTGGCATTGACAGTATGGTGACTGGAACTTAATACTTCCGGTTCCCCAATCAATCTGTGGATTGTGTGCCTGAAGCCAGGGTAGACCCAGGATAACTGGAAACATGGGAGATGCAATAGCATCCAAAGTCAATAGTTCCTTATGGTCCATGGAGGTGATCACAGGCAAAGGAGGGGTCTCCTGGGTCACTACTCCGGACTTGATGCGAGACCCATCTGCCAGGAAAATGGAAAGTCCCTGAGTCTTAGGTTGGAGTGGGATGTGTTGTTGTGCTGCAAAGTCTAGATCGACAAAACAACTACATGCCCCTGAGTCGATTATTGCAGTTACTGGTATTGTCCTCCCTGGTAGTTGGAAAGAGATAGGAAGAGCCAGGTGAGTAGCATTGGTAGATGGAGGTGAGTAGTTGGGAGAAGAGGTAGCCAGGACCTTGCGCAGCTTAGCAGGACAAGAAGAGACATAATGACCGGGTTCACCGCAATACAGGCATAGATAATTCTGCAGCCGACGAAGTCGTTCCTTGGCCGATAGGGAATGTTTCATTAGTCCAAGCTGCCCTGGCTTGATGGTCTGGTTGAGGGATGAGGGTTCAGTTGGAACCGTACTGGCACTGGCAGGGTACACAGGGGCTTGTATCCGGGGTAGCATCCAAGCTGGGCGGAGCTGTTGGGTAGACCTTTCTGCTCTGCGCTCCCGGAGTCGTCGGTCTATCTGGATAGACAAATTAATTAAGGTCTCTAGAACATCAGGAACACCGACCCGTGCTAACTCATCCTTCAGGCTTTCAGAGAGACCAAGACGGAACTGATGCCGCAGAGCCACCTCATTCCACTGGGTATCAGTCACATAGTCCTCGACCGCTCGGCGGCCTTGCTGGAGCGCATGGAGAGCAGCCTCGGCAGTAGAAGTCCGCTGTGGATCGTCATAAAGTCGGGCCATGGCATCAAGAAAAGAGGGCAGAGAGTCTAGAACTACATGGCGGACTTCAAGTAGGTGATGGGCCCAAGCTTGAGGTTCCCCCTGCAGCAAAGCGATAACGAAGCCCACCTTGGTGGCTTCAGATGAAAAAGTCAGAGGTAGCAACGAAAAGTAAAGTTCACATGCGTTGCGAAACGCACGGAATTTACTCCGATCCCCGAAAAACTTCTCAGGAACAGGGACCCTGGGCTCAGGAGATGGTAACATTCCAATAGAGGAAGTTGGGGTTGGAGGTGAATCTGCAGAGGTGGCTTGAGTTTGTGTCTGCTTATCCATTCGGACATGGCTGCCCTGCAGAGACTTCACGATCTGAGTGAGAGCTGTAAGGTGTTGATAGACATTGTCCATAGGCCAGGTATCTCCTGCAGGCTCAGGCATGGCGGTTTGATACTGTAACGTACCTTAGGTGTGAGCCTGACGTGCGGAGAGGGACCTCCCGTACAACCCCAGCTCGGAGACCACTGGAGTGGGGACAGTGGTGGTAAGAGCACGGTGAGGTAAGGGTGCCTGTCTGATCCTCACTGCTTGGAGTGGTGGAGCTGAGTGGAGACTGGAACGGCTGGTTCCGGAAGCAGCGGATGCAGGTCAGCAGGTTCAGCTTGCAGAGCAGAGGATGCAGGTCAGCAGGTGCAGGTTTGCAGAGCAGGGATGCAGGTCAGCAGGTGCAGGTTTGCAGAGCAGGGATGCAGGTCAGCAGGTGCAGGTTTGCATTGCAAAGGATGCAGGTCAGCGTGTGCAGCTTGCAGAGCAGAGGATGCAGGTAAGCTGGTGCAGGTTTGCAGAGTCAGACAAGCCGGGTCATACACATCAAGGTAAACATCACAAGTGGCAGGCAGAGAGTAGTCAAAGTCCAGGCCGAATCTTGGCAACAGGCAGACTGGCAGATAACTGAGCAGGGTCAAACGAGCCGAGGTCAGGACTGGAGACAGAAGCGTGGTCAGGAAGCCGGGTCAAACACAGGAACAGGATACAAGCACAGAATCAGGAACTCAGGGAACAGAAGCAGATCAAACCGCAAGGGGCAACATCTCTGGAATGTCTTTTATAGGAAGTACATGGGAGGAGCAAGGGGTTCAGAGTTAAACAGTAATCAGACACCAAGCAGAGTAGTCTAATGGATCAGATAGGTTATCCAGCAGATCAGGCAGGGAACTGTCCAGCATCTCAGATAGCTCCGCTGGAAGAGTCAATGCCAGACACAGAAGAGGTCCCAGGTTCAAGCCCAGCACGTCCCTGACACAGTTGTAGGAAACTTGGCACACATGTAGCCACATTTCTCCTCTATAAGTGTGCAAAGTTTTTTGTCTGGGGGTCCTACCGCCGGGGAGCACCGATTTTTCAAAGCCGGGCACCCCTTCCATAGACTCCCATGTTAAACGTCAGTCTAGTCATGGGCACAGTGAGGCATGGGCACAGTGAGGCATGGACACAGTGAGGCATGCACATGGACACAGTGAGGCATGCACATGGACACCCTAGGCTTATACTCGAGTCAAAACTTTTTGCCAGTTTTTTGTGGTAAAATTAGGTGCCTCTGCTTATATTCGGGTCGGCTTATACTCGAGTATATACGGTATGTTGCATGCTTTTACAACTCATTCTGTACAATAATATTTTGTATGGTTATTTATGAACTTTGCATTTTGCTAACGTTAAGTCCCTGTGTTTTTCATTTCCTTTTCATATTGAAAATACTACCTTCCTGAACCTTATTCACATTCTCAAAGTATAAATAAAGGCAAAACTTTTTTGAATTTGGATAGAGTGGTGAGGTTTTAAACCCACTCTCAGGTTTTTATTGCTGTCAATGTCCCCGTTAGGGAGATTCACGCTCTGTATTTGTCCTGATCATCAATTTCACTGGGAATGAAAATGAGGGTAAATCCAAAATTGTGAGTTGCCACCAGAACAGAAAGAAGGGGAAATGCTTCTAATGAGGACACTAGTTGCTGTGACTGCTGTCTAAATGAGGAGATCTCTCATCTTACTTACCACTTTCTCTTCTTTCCTCAAGGCTGTACATATTAATTTCCTCCAGTTTCTCACCCTCAGACCATGCATTTGGCTACTAAAATTATTTTTATACAAACCAGGCAAATAACTGACCACTGGGAGATTTCTTTATTCTAGAACTTTATCCCTCTGAATTCTTTAAGCAAAAGATGTTTGAAGAGATGTATATTTTACACATTTCATAGTAACATAATTAATCAGAGTGAAAAAAAAAAATCTAATTTCAAATCTGGACCTTGGAGTACATCATTTGTAATCTCTGTGAATGTATCATTGATCTCTGGATGTGTTCTTCAAACCAGTTTTCCATGTGATAATAAGCTGAATTTTCTTATGTCACTAGGCCTTCATTTACATATTAGTTGTCTGTGAATAAACATATCAAATGCCACAAAATGCCTCTTAAATCCGTGTTATCACTTATTATTTTGTGTCACATAATCTTGTGTGTATTCCTTATCAACCTCTCAAAAATCTATTTTACAATAGGCTCAATTCAGAATAAGGATCCTTATTTTCCAAAAAATTACACTTTAGTTTTATTTGGTTTAGTACATTTTTGTGTTCATTCTTTAAAATGTGCAAATGGCAACAGAAATATGTAGAGGGTGGTAGGTCATGACATCCAAAGTTTCAGTTTACTGTATAATTTTTTTTTTTTTTTACAGAATTGTGCTTGCGTATTTATTATATATAAAATATTACATAAAAAGTGAATAGTGAAGTAGCAACTCTACCGTGGGATATTCAACACAGTATTACATAGTTCATCAAATACAGATGTGTGCTGAAATTAATAAGTGCAATGACTGCAAAACATATTCATGAAAAATGTAAAGAAAATGATAAGGCCATAAATTCATAAATAATCTTCATGGAAAAAAAGGAAGAGATTATCTTCTTGAGTGCTCGCTGAACAAGTGAAGTTCCATCACCAGATAAAGAATAACCTTCTTGTGTAAACCGCCACCATAAATGGAGAGATTGCACGCTTACCCGCTAAATTTGACCCTCTATCTCTAGACAGGTCATAAAGGCTCAGAACAACCATTCAATCACAGATCATCTAAAAATGGCTCCAAGGGGATCGGTAATCTCATATTGGTTCTCCGCCAAACATCCTCTCATTAATTGTATATAGGAGCAAAGAAAACAAAATGCTTCAATAGCATAAAATCTTTTGATTTGTTTATTAAAATATTTAAAATCGCACTTACATCCAGTAGAAGTTAATAGCGCTAAACAGTAATTTCCTCACTGGCAGTATACTAAACAGCCACATTTCCAGGATTGCAAAAACGCGATGATGTCAGCACTTAGTTCCACCCTACGCATTTCGTCAAACATGGCATGTCAGTTTACTGTAAGGCTTCATGTACACTGCTGCTGCTCAGCAGTTGGGTGTTTTTTTTCCGCTGCCCCTAAACTCTCCTCTGTTATTTTATCAGTACATGTACACAGGGTCATTTATAGTAGTTTCTAGGCAGTTGAGTTTAAAAGCATTTTTTGGAAAGCAAAAAAATGCGTCCAGGACAGATGTTCAGAGGCATTTGAAACGCCATAGGCCTGTAACAGCTTGTAAACGCATGTAAACGCTGTAAGTTTAGCCGCATTTCGTTTACAGGCGTTTTTAATGAAGATACATTCGGGCGGTGCTTTCCGAGGCAGCCCGATCGCATTGTGCAGAGAGCTATCTGCCAATGAATGGGACACACTAGTGCCATCCTGTTAGCCCGATTGAGAGTCACATCGATCATGTGTAATCCCCATTATAGTGGGCTTATGGTCCACCCCATGTTAGAGACGGACTAGCTTCCCTTGACTACTCCTGTGGGGACACCACCATGCATTGTAATATGGTTATAGGAAGTAACCGCCCACACCATGTGTCATGAGGTGGATTTACTTTCTATTGGTTGTTGCCTTGGGTGGGATTCAGCTAGTTCTGCTCAGACCCTTGATTGGTTCATTGTTTCTAAAGAGACTTGCATAGTGGGTCATTCCATTTATTTTTACTTTTATCATTTGATGGCAAGTTTCTTAGACAGTGTATGTTAGTAGGCATTTATATATAAACATGTATATTTGTACTGTGACATTCATTTGAGTTGAGGGCAGGGATTCTGATGTAATTTCCTGTCTTGACTCTGCCTTTGAGGGGTGGATCAACCATTCTCATAGTCTATAAATGTTGGCAATGTAAAGGGTGCAGCAATATACCCCTGTTGAAGACTTTGAAGTCGAAACGCGTCAGGTTGGTCTTGCTGTACCCCACATTTGTCAACCACTTGTATGTCATTTTTACTAAATAAACACGATACGGTTTTATTGACCTGCACCATTGGGAGTCTTCCCTTTTTTGTCTCTATTTGTCCCATCTTTTATCCTTGGAGCTCGGTTTGCTGGAGGAGTTTCTACCAGTCATTCAGCGCATTGGACTACCCTCTCTTGGAGGGTTCGAGACAGTCACGGCATCCTGTTCCATTACCCATAGTCTGTAAGACCTCAAGCCTATCTGACTTACTACCGTATGGTAGATGAGTCCATCATTTCTGGTAAGAGTACCCCACTTATTCATTATCTCAAGTGTTTTATGATTTGAACTCATCAGACAACATTTTGGTTCTTCACATGTGGTCAATCTGTGGGAAGCTGCCCTTGAAATGAGTCTGAGGGGTTTGGACTTGTCTTATACATCAGTTTATTTTTAGTGGGACTGTGTTCACTTCCAGTTGAGTGCACCAGTAACACACTCAGAGACTCTATTTTTCCACTGTATGGACTGTTTTTCATTTTTTATTTTTCATTTTTATTTTATTTTTTGGATTGTTCATAGGCACTGTGTTGTTTCACTTAGCACGTGTAGTGTGTGGATTCCTTAAGTGGAAGCACTGATATTGTGTGGATTCTTTCTGTGGAAGCTTCCACACCATATTTTTTGGGGTTTATTTTTGATTTATGCACTGATTTATGTATTTTTAATTTTATGTCAGAATATCACTTTATTTAGTGATATCCTCTATTAGTACAGCGCCGCACTACCCTGTTCTTTATTTTCATTTACTTTGTTTGTTTGAGTGCTGGCAGCTTTAACACTTGCTGATTGTGGGTTCTAGTGCGGTTTAATTTAATTTACTTTACATTCTTGACTATTTGCAAAAAAAAAAAAAAAAAAACTATTTTAAGCGCAAACACGGCTAAATGCGGCATATAATCGCTGCAAAGCAAACGTTTTTAAAAAACAGTTTCTATCTGTCAAGTTAAATCGTTCAGGAGAGGTTTTAAAATGTCCCGTGTGCATTAAGCCTAACTATAAAGTGATTTCTGGTTGCTGTGAATTTCTGAACTTTATACATCATTATTGCTCTGAACAGCCATTTATCATGGTCATACATTTAACAATACAGTAATTAGTTTATAAGCCTGGTTTACTAAAGGGGTGGACTGTGTTCATTCACAAAAGTGTGTGAATATTCACTCCAGTTATCCAAGGGTATCCAGGGTTTCAGAGTTTGGGTCCGAACGTTTACGATGTTCGAGAGTTCAGGCACAAACCATGCCATGCCTCTAATTGTCTGTCCTACAGGTATTTATATGTTTGGAAAGTATTATCTTCAAAAGCAATTTTAATTCGCAAACCTTTTATTATATTTCAGATACGCTGTTTTCATTTAACGTTTTATATGTCCAATTACAGTATATTAGAGGTCATAATTTTTATTAGTTCCTATATTTTAATGTGTACATGCATTCCCAAATCTTATAGTGGGTTTCCACACAATCTACTTCACACACTAACATATACTATGTTTGTAATACCCAGCAAAGACCAGTTCGTATTATGAAGTACTTATGCACTCTTCACTTGCAATAATATATAGGATACAATCAGCGCACATATGACTAAAATAAAAAACAATGCAGCTGGACACCAAAAGGTAAATCACACAATAACCAAGGAAGAAATGTAAAAAATAACGGTGCAGCGCAACCAATGTCCATAAACAGATGAACTAAAGATGCATAATAAGGAAATCTTCATGCAATAGATGACTTGTCCACCCAAAGTAAGGATAATCTGCTTACCAGAAATGTTGGACCTATTGAGTGAACAAAAGGTCAAAAGTGCTTGTTTCCACCATGAGGGAAAGAAGATTTCCAATGAAGAGGATCCACAGATGTATTAGGCTCAGCATCAGATGCAGATATGATGAAGAAAAAAGAGGAATCTAAGTGTAGACTGCTTTTTATTGCTCCAAAAACATAATACAAAAATTGAATGAATAAAAATAAAAACGAAGATGCAGTAACACTGACTGCTGGAAAACTGTGACAAGTTCAGGTAGGATGATAAAGCAGCTGCTGATCCAAACAAGAGGTGTAGCTGAGTGGCGTACACAGCTCTCCCTGGAGAGTGTGTGTAAAGTACAGCCTGCTCAGACACTGGCAGTCCTGCTAGGTGATGATGTGCAGAGGCTGGCACAAATTGAAAGCAGATAAATGCAGCCCAAAATATATATTAAAAGTCCAGGTAGTGAAAGGACAGCGGTAATGAACCGCAATTCAGGCATGAGAAACAGATGCGGGTGACGTCACGGCAAGCTCCTCCCCCATACGTACGTTGCGTCCAATGGGACTTCGTCAGCGGTGGGTGGAGCTACGACGTCACCCCTCGTCTTAAGTAAAGCCAGCGTTGCCATAGTGAGCATATTGGGGGCGGGACGGCCGATAGACAGTCCCGGATATGCAAAACCTATGACTCCACACGGAGTCACAGGAAAAAGCTGTGTAATCACACAGTACTAAGGGCTGGAAAGATTTAGTTCAAAGTGACAGACACCCGCGGCTGTTCCACGCCTGAATGGTAATAACACACTATACAATACAGCATATAAAAATATGATGAAAACCGCTTATTTATGATGCATATCTAATATAGAAAAAATTAGTCATGCAGCAATAGATACCATAACATATGGCATATGTGCAAAAATAAGTGCCTCAAGTTCTGGGGTTTAGAACGAGTAAGACCCCATTGGAGAGGGGGCAATTTTATTAGACAACTGAGCCAACGCGAGTCCTTCTGGATACACGAGACTCAGGTTCTCGTGCCAGGAGGCCTCAATGTTGACTTCGATCTCAACTGCTTCATTTCTGATAAATGATGCAGTTGCCTTTTTCTTCCACTAGGTGGCCTCACATTAGAGTGTATGTGTGTTTTTATTTCTACATTTTTATTTATTTGATATTTTTATTAGTGAGGTTTGTAAAATGGAGGAAGTCCCCCTCCTTTTATTTCATTTATTTTATTTTTGCACATATGCCATATGTTATGGTATCTATTGCTGCATGACTAATTTTTTCTATATTAGATATGCATCATAAATAAGCGGTTTTCATCATATTTTTATATGCTGTATTGTTATATTATTATACCCACCGCTGACGAAGTCCCATTGGACGCAACGTACGTACGGGGGAGGAGCTTGCCGTGACGTCACCCGCGTCTGTTTCTCATGCCTGAATTGCGGTTCATTACCGCTGTCCTTTCACTACCTGGACTTTTAATATATATTTTGGGCTGCATTTATCTGCTTTCAATTTGTGCCAGCCTCTGCACATCATCACCTAGCAGGACTGCCAGTGTCTGAGCAGGCTGTACTTTACACACACTCTCCAGGGAGAGCTGTGTACGCCACTCAGCTACACCTCTTGTTTGGATCAGCAGCTGCTTTATCATCCTACCTGAACTTGTCACAGTTTTCCAGCAGTCAGTGTTACTGCATCTTCGTTTTTATTTTTATTCATTCAATTTTTGTATTATGTTTTTGGAGCAATAAAAAGCAGTCTACACTTAGATTCCTCTTTTTTCTTCATCATATCTGCATCTGATGCTGAGCCTAATACATTTGTGGATCCTCTTCATTGGAAATCTTCTTTCCCTCATGGTGGAAACAAGCACTCTTCACTTGCAAACAGATTTATTGCTAGCTGTGAAAAATATTTCACTGAAATTTTCACACAAAAAATGTACATATAAACTGATAAATAGAGAGAGAATGGGACCCCAATGTGCAGACAGTATTTGAAAATGGTATGAAATACAATGAGACTAAGCCCAGGTTCACACTGGGGCTGCGGGAGTGAGCCGTGCGAGTTCAGCTGAACTCGCACGGCTCACTCCTGCCTGTCAGTCCCCGATTGCAGCTCGATTTCAGAGACATCTGAAACAGATGTCAATGTAAATCGCGGCTGAAATCGCAAAAAGTAGTACAAAAACTACTTTTTGTAATCGGTGCAGCAATTTGCGGCAAATTTCACCAATTTGACATGCGATTTGACATGTCAAATCGCATGTCAAATCGCACCAGTGTGAACCAGGGCTTAGGCTCATTTAAGGTAGATGAGTCTGGTATATTTATTTTTATTGTTCAATCAGCAGATTGAGCAAAAAAAACCCCAGACCAGATTCCCCCATCTACACATTCAATGTTCAAATTGTATTCTGACAGTGAAGAGACTTTCCACCCTGCGAATACACTGATCTGCATTGCAGGCAATAGCCTGTAGAGCTTATTGAGTGGGAACATTCTGACAGGGCAGTTTTACAAAAGTTGATCGGTCTCAGTGGCGTCACTAGTGTTGGTGTCACCTGGTGTGGTAAGACATGGTGTCATCTCCCCTCCTGTCTATCCTGCCCAGCACCCTGCAAGCAGAGCCCGGTCAAGGGGTGCACCCCCAAACTGGCCCCTGTAAATGATAGTATAGGGTGGTATAGTGGCAGGTTAGGGTAGTATAGGGCAGGTTGGGGTGGTATAGTGGCAGGTTAGAGTGGTATAGGGCAGGTTGGGGTGGTATAGGGCGGGTTAGGGTGGTATAGGGCAGGTTGGGGTGGTATAGGACAGATTAGGGTGGTATAGGACAGGTTAGGACTCTATGTAGTGACAGTCTGCAGTAACTTACAGCATGCCTGCAGATGAAGACACCCCGGGCTGCTGTGTCATCACCTCTTTCTCCTTCTTCAGCTGCAGGATCAGATCAGCCAGAGTGAAGGAGTCTGTGGGAGGAGTGGAGGAGGCAGCCACACCCCCAGCTCCACCCATCAACTCCGGCTGCCTCAGAGATATTGGAGATTCCAGAGCGACAGCTTAACTTAATTTAATGACAGGCAGCCTACCCCACACGACTCCACTGCAGCTCTGCAAGTGCAAGCAATATAGTACATGTGTAGCGACGGCCCCGGTGTCCCCCCTCTGGCGGGTGTTACCCGGTGCAGGCTGCCCCCTCCTGCACCGCCATAGCAACGCCACTGATCGGTCTATTGAGTTCTGTACAACCACAGTGCCCATAAATATGGATTAACATTTGGCTGGTTCCCACTGAACTGGCCGAATTTCGATATGGCTGGCTTCACTGTAATGGCCTGTTGTACAAAATTCTCGTAAAATAAAAACATCATATACATTCTTGGGTAATAAATTATATTTTTATGCTAGGTCACATACTGGCTACACTAATATTAGCCTAAAAAAAGACAATAAACTACTGCAAGTGCATTTATAGAGTGTGTACACTATCAAGAGAATTTTGTTCAAAATAGCTGCATTTAAATGCTTAGCGAAAGGGTCTCGTTAGCTGGGAAGACAATAATATTACAGCACTTTTAAACAAATGAATATTCTTTGGCATTCCATTAGAATTTTATCTAGGGGATTTTTGATGGGCCCGCATGGAGCTGCTTTCCAGACCTTTTTCCAACAGATAATAAGACTTACCGGAATGTTGAAAATAACAATCATTCTTATGTTTACAGGAAACACCTTTACAATAAAGGTAAAGTAATTAACATTTTTTTAACTAAAGAAATATTACATTTCATTTATTTTTTTGCAGCTAAATGCTCTAACTAGTTGAATATTTTTCCAATAAATTTAATGCATTCTGCTAAATATTGCTGTTTAATCTGGCATAAATACAGATGGTATGAGACATTCCAAATTCAGGCTAGAAAACAACAGTAACAGAAATAGAAAATTCGATTTAAGACCGCTAATTAGGGTCAGCGTAAACACTGGCAAGCAATGTAAATATTACAATACAATTAAAATGGCAATTAAAAGCAAAAATATGTCCCTAGACATCATTTTAAAGTGAACATGACTATTTGAAGAAGAGGAAGCAACCAGTCTGGGAATGACACCAAGTGGTTTTATAACCAAGCTTTCATAAACATGAATGTTCAATACCCCATTATTGCCAACTGTCCAGACATTTAAGGACAGTCTCTAAAAAATGCATGCCAATTATAGCTGTCCATAAATGTATAAGGAAAATAACCGAACTTAAAAATTAACAATCTGTGTCCTCTGCTGCAGAGAAGGCTCATGGAAGACAAAAAATTAATAATGTTTGATGAGTGTGAGAGTTTTCTGCTCACAGTAATTTAATACATGTAAGTGATGATAATAGGGAAGTGGTGTTAAACACATTAGGGTGGATTTTCTATAAGGGTAGATTATGTTCACTTAGCAAAGTGGATTTTTACTTTACAAGAGAATTTTCACTTGGCTTTGTGAATAAGGTGAAGCTTTGCTGACCTCAAAAATTTAATGAGGAAAAATCTATTTTTTTTAAATTTTCCTTGAACATGATGCAATTTTCTTTCCAAGGGGAAATTTCACAAAATTAACTAACAAAAGTATTGGGACACCTGCCTGTTGGGGGTACTCGAGGACTGAGGTTGAGAACCACTGCTTTAGAGCAATCAAATCTTGTTCCAACAGTGAGCCATCTGTCCATTTTTCTTAGTTGAAAACCAGATTTAGGCAGGAAGTGGAACAAAGGATCAAGATCCAAAACTTCATATGGAGTCATTGAGAGCAATCATTCACACCATTAGATAACGCAGCTGTGGGTTGTCTCTAGATCTAGCTGATGTGTACATACACATTTCGGTCTACTCATGCTTTTGAGAGTTTCACTTCAAGTTTATTCAACAACCTTTGGCCTTTCCACATACCCAAGACATTTTCCAGTCCATCTTGGGAAAGCAAGGGCTGGAGGTTCCTTAGCTGGACAACAACCTGCAGGTGGCTCAGCGTCCTCTAGGTCTTGGAAAATTCTGATTCAGACTCAGATCAAATTTGGACGGATCATCAGATGGGGAAGGCCAACTAATCTCTATATAATAGTGCCATTTTCGACACTCAGGAGAATCCTGCAGAGTTGCCCTCAGAGAAGGTGACAGTATTAGGTTCTCACTTGGGGCAAGTCATAGCTCTATCCCATCTGTTTGCATCCCAAGGTCTCAAATGGTAGAGAAGTAGTCTGCAGTAATCCAGGCAGTCTGCGGGACTCACTGGAAGGTTGAGAACATTATAATCTGGCCTTCTAAAGTAAGGAAAGATTTGCTTCCTGCTCCAGAGAAGATGACCCCACATATGAGACAAGTCCCGTTGGTGGTGGCTAAAGACAGTTAATCTTTTCAGCTTTCATCAGCTGCCTGGCATATCAATCGTCACAATTTATTCACTTTGTTGGTAGTACCTCAGTGACCTTCTAACCCAAGGTTAATGATATATGCCAGTGGAGAATGAAGTGTCCAACATCAGGGGTGAAGTGAAGGCATTGAGGTCGTTTTGGCAACACAGCCTAGGGAGCCTCAGTTATGCTCAAACCTGAGGGCAATGGTAATTTCCTATCTTCGTGTCAAGAAGAATCCGGAATTATTCAACTTATGTCAAAAGTATCTGACATTGAGGGTTGCCAACAGTAGAACCTGTCTCATCTCATGGCTCTTTGTGTTCCTACTTCCGAGAACTTCCTGTCAGGCACTGTAAGATACAAAGCTTTGGATGTCAAGGTGGGTCTCTAAACCAACAAGCAGTTTTATGAATCTCCACCTGACAGTAACCTCTGTAGTCATGAATGACAGTGATTCCTGCAAGAAGAAGGTTCCCAGAAGTAGAAACAGTCTACTAACATCCAGCCTATATAGCCACTAGACCCAGTGGTCTCCAGGCTCCTCATCAGGATCCTAAGTTATCCAGCTGTGATAGGGGCAATAATTTCCCTGGTGGCCTTGCAGGCCACGGTGTTTGCAAGTACAGTCTTTAGTCTAATAACCTCTTATTCTTCTCCTGAGATTTACACAGCGGAGAAAGTGTATTATCCAAATTCAACATAGTTAAATCTAGCGGCTGGGAGACCAAGTATGGAAGGCTCATCTAGGGGTCTCAACTTCAGAATTTGAAACCCTGTGGGAGCCAGGGCACCTGCTACATGGAAAACCTGCTACATGGAAAACCTGCTACATGGAAAACCTTGCAGAATTTTAAGGATGAAATCTCCCTGCTGTAAAGTTTAAGAAGTCTGCAAGTAAGCTGAGATAAGGGATTAAGTGGTAGTCAAGTCTTGGTTAGAGCCTCACTTCCTGGGATCCAGTGACCGCCATCCATCTTGGTAAACCAATTCCGAGAGGACTGTACAGTTTGTTCTTTCCCCTTAGGACTTGCAATGCAAATAGTGTTGGGAAGGTTGTCCCACTCTCCATTTTTCTGATCGAGACTTCCTTAATATTCTCAGTGGCACTGAAGCAGTATCTCTTAAGGATATCATGTCTGGGAGAAGGATTTCAGATATCCAAGTGTCAAGCAGTAAACTACTTTATTGCTACCATTATCAAACAGAATAGCTCTAGTTTCTTTCTTCTCCAGCACTATACAAAGGGCTGCATCTTTGCATCTGGGTGAGGACATCACCCTTCCAGCATGTCCAATCTAGAATGTCTGAGTCACCACAAGCTTTGGTAGTGGACTCGATGTGGAAGAAATACATGGACAAGGCCCTTCTCTAGAAGATTAGACAATGGCCTCTTCAGGCCTGGCGGTATCAGAAGAAGACTTTCACTGTCCACTAGGACAATGGCATTATCTCGGATCAAAGAAGCCTAAGGGGCTTATATGGCGAATATGAATCCATCAATCTAATGCAGAGCCCACTTTACCAGACGAATTGCACGCTCATGGGCAGAATTCAAAGGTCCAGAATTATTTTTACTGGATACCAGCCAGGTTCATATACTACAAACTATTTCTAGCCTATTACAAAGTCAATCAAGTAACATTGGAAGCAGGGGAGTTGAATATAAATTTATCTAATGATATCCTAATTAAAATGCTTGAGCATGGCCCTCCCTTGCATTTTTTGGTTGACGTTCTACATCCCATACATGTATGCTGTCATGCTTGTGTCAGGAAAATTGTATACTTACCTGACGGTAATTTTCCTTTCCTGACGCATAAGCATGACAGCATACAGGTCCCTCCCTTGAGGCTTCACATTTGAGTATAGTTAAGAGAATGCTGCCTAGGGGGAGGTGACTCATTTATGTAGTATAACTGGTCCTGATTGGGCGAGGAGCAGAGCCTTTGCCCATACGTGTATGCTGTCTTTCTTATGCATCAGGAAAGAGATTACCGTCAGGTAAGTATACAATTTTCAGTTTTACGGTTTTATGTAATGCTATACATAACTATATCTTTCTGAAATTTTTCAAACCCATTTGCTTGTAAAACATTATTGATTGCATTTAGAATTCAGCTTGACTAGCCCAGCTGGCCATCCAGCCTAGCCTGCAAAAGGGGAGGAATTCCCCAAAACATGTTGCCATAGTAAACTCAGAAACCAGATTTGTTGCCAGGAACCACTGTATCACTCCCCACCACTTGGCTTTTCTGCAGCCATTCTGTTAGCAGCGATCCAGGACACCATATGTCGGTTTACTCATGCAGCCCTGCTGCTGGCCGTGAAGAGTTGCTTGACATTATCCATCTTATAGACGATGTAAAAGGCATCAAGAAATAGGTTACATATTTTTTCTAGCAAACTGCAACATGACTGTATTGTGGCTTGTAAAACCGGTGCGTTCTGAATGTGCATTATGTAACTTGTGAGGATCCTAAAGCGTTTCTAAATCCAAAAATGTAGTATATTGCGGCTTACCAATCCTTAGATGTGGTGGCTGTATTAGTTTTACTTTCATCGTTTATTTTTTTCATAAATTTTTTTCTTGGTGATCCAGCCAGTAATACACTTCTTGTTCTAGAATGGCTACATTCATTTCTTCCCTATACCTATAGAGGAGCAATGTAACCACTCAGATTACTGACCGGATCAACAGGTATTAAGCTACCGTATATACTCGAGTATAAGCCGACCCGAATATAAGCCGAGGCACCTAATTTTACCACAAAAAACTGGGATAACTTATTGACTCGAGTATAAGCCTAGGGTGTCCATCTGCATGCCTCACTGTGCCTCACTGTGCCCATGTGCATGCCTCACTGTGCCTCACTTTGCCTCACTGTGTCCATGTGCATGCCTCACTGTGCCTCACTGTGTCCATGCCTCACTGTGCCTTACTGTGCCTATGCCTCACTGTGTCCATGCCTCACTGTGCCCATGCCTCCCTGTGCCCATGCCTCACTGTCACTGTACCCATGCCTCACAAAGTCCATGCCTCACTGTGCCCAATCTCCCTACCTAATCTCTGGCGCTGTGTGACTAGACTGATGTTTAACATTGGAGTCTATGGAACGGGTGCCCGGCTTTGAAAAATCGGTGCTCCCCGGCCGTAGGTCCCCTGGCCAACAAACTTTGCACACTTGTAGAGGAAGCGCAGGAAGGATCGGTTGGTCGATCGCAGGAAGGATCGATTGCAGAAAGGATTGGTCGGTCGATCGTAAGAAGGATCCGTCGGTCAATCACAGGAATGATTGGTCGGTCAATCGCAGGAAGGATCAAAGTAAGGAAGGGTCGGTCGATCAATCGCAGAGAGGATTGGTCGATTGATCGCAAGAAGGATCAAAGTAAGGAATGATTGGTCAATCAATCGCAGGAATATTCAAAGTAAGGAATGATCAGTCTATCAATCACAGGAAGGATCCGTCGGTCGACTGCAGGAGGGATTGATCAATCAACAGCAGAAAACACTGATCGATCAAAAGAACGATCAAAGAATCGATTGAAGGTAGAATGGATCGATCACAGGAAAGATCGTGGGTCAATAGCAGGAAGGATCGGTCAGTCAATCGCATGAAAGATCAAAGTAAGGAAGGACCGGTCAATCATTCGATGGAAGGATTGGTTGAAAGAAGGATCAGTCGGTCGATTGCAGCATCCCTTATGAAACCAATAAAGTTGATCAAAAATAAAACTTAGAGACAGTGTAAAAAAAGTTTTGAATAAAATAAATAATAATACAAAAATTTAAAGCGCCGCCCCCTCCCCCGGTGCTTACGTGTAAACAAGAATGCATATGTAAGTTGCGCACCCATATGTAAATGGTTATCACACCACTCACTGTGAATGTCAGCTAGAGAGCAATAATTCTAGCATTAGACCTCCTGTGTAACTCTAAACTGGTAACCTGTTAAGGCTTTTAAAGTGTCTCTAATAGAGATTTTTAGGTACCGTAGTTTGGCACCATTCCACGGGCGTACGCAATTATAAAGCGTGCCATGTTTGGTATCTATTTACCTAGCGTAACATTTTTTTTTATATTTTAACAAAAAATTGGGTATTCTATAGTGTTTGTGTGCAAAAAATTAATTAAAGTGACTTTTTTCCAAAATGCTAAAATACTGCGTGACATAAAAATTGCAACACAAAACATTTTATTCTTTAGGGTCTCTGCTAAAAAAATATTTATAATGTGTGGGGGTTCTAAGTGTAGGAGAGAAATGTCATAATTGGCCTGGGTGGGAGCTGGTTAACAAAGAGGAGGGGAGGAGTAGCTTCAGGGGAATAGCATTGCTCTATCTAGGCAGGAGGAGAGGGGAGGGGTGGAGAGGAGATCAGCTCTCACACAGACTACAGAAGAGACAGAGAGGGGGTGACCGAGGCATGTAAACTGACTACTCTATCAGAGATCAGCAGTCATGATAAACATAGACAGGAAAAGGCAGGATCAACCAGGTATTGTACAACATAGAAAGGGACAATTGACATGGCAAAAGCACTGTGCTATATCTTGTGCCTTAAAGGGACAGGAGCATGTTTTTTGATTTTAAGGGTTACAACCACTTTATGTTAGTAAGGATGAAGCCACAGGATGGCATTGTTTGCTGTTTTTATGTCTATAATCTACCCAGTTTCTTCTTCCTGCTACCCAGTTTTTACCAGAATCACTCTGCTCATTCCCAACTATTATCATCAATACCATTGTCAGGATCTTCACCATCATCATTATTGCTATGCTCATCACCATCATCTCTCTCTATGCTATTTCTGCCATAATCATCATCGTCACTAACATTGTTGTAATCGTCATCCTCACCCTTATCACTGTCACTGTCTACACCAGGTATCCTCAAACTACTGCCCTCCAGCTGTTACGGAACTACAAATCACATGAGGCATTGCAAAACTCTGACATTCACAGACATGACTAGGCATGATGGGATCACTATCAACATTTTTATTGCCATAGCACCACTATCACCTTACTAGCGATGGAAATTCTCTTGCGCCAGCTTAGAGCATCCTAATAATGTTTTGCCAGGAATTTTCTTTGGATTACATTACGTTGCTTTATTCATAGATTTTCAGAATGCTGATTCGGGGAGAAGCAAATTGAAGATAATTACGAACAAGTGTTATTTTGTGTGAGCTCATAAGATTTAATAGCATTCTTTTGACGGCTCTACAAAATTAAGAATTCTCTATATTGTTGATAAGTTAGTCAAGTTAAAGGTCGTTAACAACCATAAAAGTAGAAGATGTTGCCATGCAGAAATTCCTAACCTTTATATGAACCTTTGTTCAAAACAACCTAAAGCTTAAAGCTGGCTATACACTGAAAGAATCTTGCTTGATATTTTTCATTTTTTATATTTTTCATTACATTTTTTAAATGTTAGTGGGGTCAAATCAGCATTCATTTTTGACCACAACGATGAGAAAATTCAAGCAGCAGGATGGTAAAATGTTCTTGAACAAATTAATTTCAAACAGTGTACAGTGTGTGTTTTTTGTTTGGTAAACAGTGGCGTTGCTAAGGGGGGGGTGCGGTCCGCACCTGGGTGACACCCGCCAGAGGGTTGACACCATCCTGAGGGCGGCGAAAGCCCTGGTTCCCTATGGCAGTTTTTTTCAGCCGGAACACTTCCGGCGCCACGGCGTGCTAGCCTGGCATGTGTGTGTGTTTTTTCCTCCTCCTCTCTCTCACTACTGCTGAGCCTGTAGCTATTCTCCGCCCTGGCGGTGCGGCTGCCGCTCGCTGCCCTGCACGCTGACACTGTGTCCTCCCTGAACCCAGTCCTCAGCTGCCACCCGGGTGTGCCCGAACTGAGCCGCCCGCCCTATTCTGGTGCGGTAACAGGCAGGAGAGTGGCGGATTGCGATAGCAGTGTACCCTGGCCCCCGAGGTGACCTGTTGTGATGAGGGAGGGGGGGTGCGTTGGCATTTATTTTTTAAGACAAGTCTCATTTTCTGGAACAAAAAAATCCATAATAACACAAAATTATACAGCACATCAAAATTGAAAAAAAAAAAAAATATATCGATAATAAAACACAAGTTAGAAGCAACAATCTCAATAATTTTTTTTAGATTGCAAACTGTTTTGAGCAGGTTCTTAATAGACTCATATGTTTGTGTATTAATACTAAGGTTAAAAGCGCCCATGTTGCTTTGCAGGTGCTTCGGCAGCACTGCCCATCCATTTTTGGGAGCGCTGTATACAGCACTCCCGAACCGCCCCAAAGATGCTGCTTGCAGGACATTTCAGAACGTCCCGCAAGCGCACCGCCCCAGTGTGAAAAGTCACACTGAAATGAATGGGAGGTGGTTTTTAGGCGCTATTTAGAGGCTATTTATAGCAATAAAACGCCTGAAAACTGACTCAGTGTGAAAGCAGCCTTAAAGTTTTTATTACCGGTATATGTGTTAATTTATACAGGTCACATGACTCTGCAGAGGGTGTAATGTACTCATAAATTCTGAATACGGACAATCATTTGACTAATGGTGAAAAATTGCAACAAAGTCTAAAGCGGAGATCCAGTCAGATATAAAATACATAATTAATGCAGCTTTTTATTTATTATTGCATAATTGAATGTGTTTTTAAATGCAACCAGTGTGAGTACCTTACTTTAAAGTGGTTGTAAATCTGAGACATGAAATATGAACAAAACATATCCCTCTATAGTATGTACTTGTCTCAATCCAGAGCACTGGGTGTCATTTCTGTCTGCTGCCCCATTCCTGCTCTCTGCATGTGTCACTTCTGAGTCTGACATGTTTTCCTGACATTGAGAGAAAAAAGGTGACAGCACACAGCCTGTGATTGACAGCCTCAACTCTGTTCCTGGGTGCTGTGTGAAGGGGGTGTGTCTCTTCCCTCCAATAAGCTCTCGCTGAGCACAGAGTGTAACTATGGGGGTGCAGACTGAACCAGGTTGACTCCCGCCTGAGGGGTGACCCCATCAAATAGCACTGTGGAAGGCTGGGGGGGGGAAGCCGTGCCCATGCACTACACTAGCTTGCTCAGTGCCCTACTGCCTATCCTGCTGTCCCTCTGTAGCAGCAGGACAGAGCACTGTGGCAGGCTAGCTTGGGGGGGGGGGGTGACACCAAGTTTTACCGCACCAGGTGACACCAACCCTAGTGATACCTCTGTTGGTAAAGTCCATTGGGGGTTATTTACTAAAGGCAAATCCACTTTGCACTACAAGTGCACTGCAAGTGCACTTGAAAGTGCACTGAAAGTGCACTTGGAAGTGCAGTCGCTGTAGATCTGAGGGGGACATGCAAGGAAAATAAAAACCAGCATTTTAGCTTGCACATGATTGGATGATAAATCAGCAGAGCTTCCCCCTCACTTCAGATCTACAGCGACTGCACTTTCAAGTGCACTTTCAGTGCACTTGTATTGCAGTGTGGATTTTCCTTTAGTAAATCAACCCCCATGTGTTCCAACACACACATACACTGTCCCCTTTCATCATACTCAACAGTTCTGGGTCAAGGGAGGAGACCTTCAGATTTCTGGGACCTATAATTTCCCAGGGCTTGAAGTGGACATCCAACATTGGAACAATCCTCAAAAAAGCAGAGCAAATGCACTTTCTGTATCTGCTCAGGAAGTTTATCTCAAGATCTGCTGATACAGTTTTACATTATAGTAATCAAATCTGTTCTTTCCAAAAATGCTCGAACAAAGCGCGGTGACGTACGAAAGAATAACAGTGGAACGGATCTAGCTAAACTGAATACAGTGTATAAATATATATACAACACCTAGGATGCATATATATCCTCTACACACTGTAACAGCAGCTAACTGACTCGCCTGCCTGCTCTATCTAACTCAAATCAAAATACACTGTCTCTCTCTCTCCATCTGTATTTTAACCAACACCGCAACACACTACACAAGGCCGACTTCCAGGCCGCCTTATATAGTGTGGGGCGTGTACTAAACCCCCTGAGGCATAATTGGCCAAAGCCACCCTGGCTTTGGCCAATTATGGCTCTCTGTTTTTTCCACGCTGTGATTGTTATAGTGCATGCTTGGCCAATCATCAGCCAGCAATGCACTGCGATGCCGCAGCGATTTATGGGCCGCGAGGCGCCACTCAAATTAGGCGCGAACTGCCCATAATGTTCGCAATTCATCAAACAACCGAACAGGCGATGATCGAGTCGAACATGAGTTTGACTCGAACTCGAAGCTCATCCCTAGTGGTGACTGGCGTTTTCCACTGCGGAAAAACGTTGGTTGCCAAACTAATGTTAAACGGCTTGTAAAGGTTTGTGTTTTTTCACCTTAATGCATCCTATGCATTAAGGTGAAAAAACACCTGGCAATGACGGCCCCCCCAGCCCCCCGTTTACTTACCTGAGCCTGTTCACCTGCTGTGCACGTTCCCCCGGCGTCATCTTCTCCACGGAGTCTGGCCGTTGATTGGATAGATTGGACAGATTGATAGCAGCGCAGCCATTGGCTCGCGCTGCTGTCAATCACATCCAACGATGTGGCTGCCGGGGGGCTGGACCGAGTCATACACTCTGTGTCTATGGACGCAGCGTGTATGACAGGGAGCGCGCCCACAAGACCCCCTCAGGGTAGAGTTTCCCAGAGGGGGCTAGCTATTGCGGGGAGGAGCCAGGACAGCCGCCAAGGGACCCCAGAACAGGAGGATCGGGGCCACTCTGTGCAAAATGAACTACACAGTGGAGGTAAGTATAAAATGTTTGTTATTTAAAAAAACAAAAACAAAACAAACCCATACAACCCCTTTAACCACTTCTCTACTGTGCACGAAAACCCCCTTCCTGCCCAAGCCATTTTTCAGCTTTCAGCGCTGTCACACTTTGAATGACAATTGCGCGGTCGTGCGACGTGGCTCCCAAACGAAATTTGTGTCCTTTTTTTTCCCACAAATAGAGCTTTCTTTTGGTGGTATTTGATCACCTCTGTGGTTTTTATTTTTTGCGCTATAAACAAAAGAAGAGCGTCCAGTTTGGAAAAAAAAACACTATTTTTTACTTTTTGCTATAATAAATACCCATTTTGTTTTTTAAATAAAATTTTCCTCAGTTTAGGCCAATACGTATTCTTCTACATATTTTTGCTAAAAAAAAAAAATCGCAATAAGCGCGTATTGATTGGTTTGCGCAAAAGTTATAGCGTGTACAAAATAGGGGATAGATTTATAGCATTTTAATTTTTTAATTTTTTTATTAGTAATGGCGGCGATCTGCGATTTTTTATTGTGACTGCGATATTGCGGCAGACACATCGGACACTTTTGACACATTTTTGGGACCATTCACGTTTATACAGCAATCCCTGCTATAAAAATGCATTGATTACTGTATAAATGTGATTGGCAGGGAAGGGGTTAACCACTAGGGGGCGGGAAGGGGTTAAATATGTTCCCTCAATGTGTTCTTACTGTGGGGGGAGGTGACTGACTGGGGGAGGTGACCGATGGTTGTCCCTATGTACAAGGGACACACCATCGGTCCCCTCTCCCTCACAGGACGTGGATCTCTGTGTTTACACACAGAGATCCACTTTCCTGCTCGTTTCCCGGGCAATCGCGGCTGCCCGGCGGCAATCGCGGCCGCCGGGCACGCGCACCGGGGCCTTGTGAACGCGGCGGGCGCGCGCCTCCTAGCTCGTTTTAAAGGGAGGACGTCATATGACGTCCTCCCAGAACGAGAGTATCCTCCGCCCGCCGTCAATTGACAGTGGGCGGGGGACAAGTGGTTAATTGACTCTTAAACCTAATGCCCCATTCACACAGGGGCGGCACGACGCGGCACGACTTCTGGGGGCGATCTCGGCGGCGCGATCTCAAGACGACTTGAGACGCCCGCCGAGGCGATTTGCATGAAGACTTCTGTATAGAAGTCAATGCAGGTCACCTTGGGTCGCCCCCAGAAGTAGTACAGGAACCTTTTTCTAAGTCGGAGCGACTCGAGACACTCCTATTTAGAACGGTTCCATTGAAAAGTGCTGGACGCGACTCGTCAGGCAACCGAGTCGCCTGACGAGTCACCCCTGTGTGAACCGGGCCTAAGGTACATAAGCAGGGTTTACCTTTAGCAAAAGTGTAAGTTTAAATGATCAATCAATCTAGAGTAATTGGCAGCCAAACTTATGCAAATTTTGACTTACCACAAAAGTCAAACTAAAGCCGGCTATACACTGGTAGATTCATAATAAATTTCATATCCATACATTCGATAATATGATGAATGTCATTAGAAAATACTTAAAAAAAGTTTGCTTTTAACATTGGATTTAGAAATTAATTGACTTTTCCAAAACAAACTTTCACTGTTAGAAATTTGCTAGTTCAAGAAAAAATTTCCATTCTAGTCTGAATTTTCTCCTCACTGCAGTTGAAAACCAACATTCTTTTGACTCCACTAATGAATAGAAAGTCAAACAAATATTATTAAAATTAAAAATGTATTTTTTTTGTTCTAACAAAATTCTACTAGTGTATGGCATACATTAGAGATGATCTCATATATAGTCTAGCGTTGCTAAGCATAAAACAAAAAAATTGTGATAAACAAATAACTTTGTAACTAAATATAGATAAATTGACAAATGTGCTGGGAAATAACTACTAAATATCACACATATATCACATTATACAAACAATCTCTTCCTCAAATCCCCATATAATAAATGTGATATAGTCCCAGTGCATGCTTAAAGGGGTTGCAAAGGTTCGTTTTTTTTTCACCTTAATGCATCCTATGCATTAAGGTAAAAAAAACCTGGCAATGACAGCCCCCCCAGCCTGAGCCCGTTCACCTGCTGTGCTCTTCTCCACTCAGTCTGCCCATGGATTGGCTAGATTGGAGGGATTGATAGCAGCGCAACCATTGGCTCACATCCAATGACGCGGCGCGCCGGGGGCGGGGACGGGTGATACAGTCTGCGGCTATAGCCGCCGGCTGTATCACGGGAGCGCGCCCGCAAACTAACCCCCATGGGAGAGAGCTCCCATGAAGGGGGTTAGTTCTTGCAGGGAGGAGCCGAGACAGCCGCCGAGGGACCCTAGAAGACCAGGATCGGGGCCACTGTGTGCAAAACGAGCTGCACAGTGGAGGTAAGTATAACATGTTTGTTATTTTTTTTTTTTAAACGGGAACCTTTAGTGTCCCTTTAAAGTTCGTAAAAAAATACAAAAGTTTAGAAATTGTGCTCCAAAGTGCTATAGTGCTCCACTTCAGTTCCACTCTTGTGTTCCACCACACAGTGCTCAGTATCCTTTCAACTCTATTTCTGACCCAGATATGGTATAGGTCAAATTGAGCCTTCCCCTTTGGGGTTAACCATCAATATCGACCCTTCAAATCTCAGAACTCTTCACACAGTTTGGTTTATTGATGATGAATAGGAAGATTTAGCTGCATGTTGAGTTGCACTCAGAGTAACGTGTAACGAGGACACATACACATATCGTAATTAATAATGTACATTGAGAATACATACCTCAGTTTATTCCCAAGCTGTAAGATGTTATGTTATGTGCATTATCTTTGGTAAAAAACTTTTATTAGGAACATACAAGACATACAACCAGTATTCATTATATTTCGGTTTGAAATACAGCTTGTAGAAATTGCCCACAATACATTTTTATGGGTCCCCGTTTAGGCTATCAAGATCTAAAGAGTCTAAAGAGTCTAAAGGTCTAAAGAGTTGGATGCCGCTGAATGGTGAGGGTGCAGGCTGAAGAGAGGTCCATCCAGACACAAAGCACATTGTAGGAATGGGAAGAGATAACCCGGCCACCGCACACCTCACCTGGACCGAGTGGTTAGCAGGTAAAAGCAGACTCAGCTTAATTCATCCAGACCAAGTCTCCAACATTTTCATCCCGCCCCCAGGGCTTAATCACGATTAAGCTCTGGGGTGGGGCAAAACATGTTGGGGATGTGGCCTGGGTGAATTGAGCTGAGCCTGCTTTTACCTGCTAACCACTCGGACCAGTTGAGGTGTGCGGTGGTCGGGCTATCTCTTCCTCTTCCTTCCTTCTGCATTGTAGAAATGGTCATCACACAAACAGAACAGCAAAGAATACCACAACACAAAACAGTCTTCTCGCTGGTACTGCTAACCAGAGGTTCTTAGAGCATATGACTTTAACCACTTGACTTTTGGAACATTTACCCCCCCTTCATGACCAGGCCATTTTTTGCGAAACGACACTACGTTATTTTAACTGACAACTGCGCAGTCATGCAATGATGTACCCCAAAAAAAAGTATGTCCTTTTCTTTCCACAAATAGAGTTTTCTTTTGGTGGTAATTGAGAACCTCAGCTTTTTTTTTGTTTTTGCGCTATAAACAAAAAACGGCCGTCAATTTTGAAAAAAAAAACAACAATATTAAATATATAAAATATAAAAACCTATCCAATTAAAAAAAAAATCATAAATTTAGGCCAATGTGTATTGTGCTCCATAATTTTGGTAAAAAAAATCCCAATAAGCGTATATTGATTGGTTTGTTTAAAAGTTATAGCATCTACAAACTATGGGATATTTTTATTTATTTTTTTATTTTTAACTAGTAATGGCGGCGATCAGCGACTTATAGCAGGACTGCAATATTGCGGCAGCCATTATGACACTAACTGACACTTTTTTAACGTTGAACAACTAACTGACACTTTTGACACTTTTTGGGGACCAGTGACACTTATACAGTGATCAGTGGTAAAAATTTGCACTGTCACTGGACTAATGACACTGGCTGGGAAGGGGTTAACATCAGGGGCGATCAAAGGGTTACCTGTGTGCCTACCCTGTGTTTTACTATTCTTTGTGAGCTGCTTTTACTAGGGGAAGAGATAGAATTTGTTCCCTGCTTTGCAGGGACACAAACTCTGTCCCTTCCCTCCTGTCAGAACAGTCATCTGCCTTGTTTACATAGGCAGATTGTGGTTTTGTCTCTCTGTCTGACAATCAGTAGGTGCTGGAGGACATTGAGTACCGTGCACCCGTTGATCGGCTTCTGCAGTGTGCAATCACAGAAGAAGCGAGCAGCTGGTGGCGCGCTCCCTATCCGGAAGTGTCGGATCACATATATATATATATATATATATATATACATATATATATATATATATATATATATATACATACGTGATGCGGTGCATAGCTGCCGCCATGTAACAGTAAAACAACTTGCTGTCCAGCCGCCGTCATTGTACTGCGGCAGGTCGGTACTTTCCCGCGAATAGTCGCCATTGTATGTAGGCACGGAAAATGTAGTTTGTGGGCGCGCACGCATGCCCACTGGTCAGCGGGGGAGCCAATCAGTGGGTGGGGATGACTCAGTGTCCGCCTGCCACCAGCAATCGTTCCCTGCAGTGACAGAACAGGGATCTGCCTGTGTAAACAACGCAAATCACCTACCAGACGTCACGAGAGCAGTCCAAAGAAACTACACATTCGAACGTCTTATAACCATTAATTCTATGCAATGCCACATTTTTGACGCTGGTTCATATGGCCTAAAAAGTACTAACGATCAATGATGTTTTCTTTAATCATATGAGTATGCACTCTTTAGTTTATTTTTCTAATTAGATTTTACTATGTTACTTCGAAACGAGCTCAAAGTTGTATTCGGATGTATCTGTTGTATATTGAATGTCTCATATGACCTGTATTACATTTTCTGTTCTAAATGAAATATTCAATAAAAAAATATTGAAAAAAAAAAAAAAAACAAGGCAAATCTCCGTTCTGACAGGGGAGATCACACAGATCCTGTCTTTCTGCTATGCAGGAAGATGAATCTTTGTGTTTTCCAAAGCAGTCCATCCCTCATACAGTTAGAACACACCTGTAGGCAACACATATACCCCTTGCCCCTGATGTTAACCCCTTCCCTGCCAGTGCCATTAGTACAATAACAGTGCACATTTTTAGCACTGATTACTGTAATAATGTCACTGGTTCCCAAAAAAGTGTCAAAAATGTCAGATAGGTGTCCGATCTTTCCGCCGCAATGTCGCAGTCCCGCAAAAAATTGCAGATCACCGCTATTACTATTAAAATAATAATAATAATAATAAAAATGCCATAAATCTATTCCCTATTTTGTAGACACTACAACTTTTACACAAACCAATCAGTATATGCTGTTTGTGATTTTGTTTTACCAAAAATATGTAGAAGAATATATATCGGCCTAAACTGAGGAATATTTATTATAGCGAAAAGTAAATGTAGCGCCCTGCTCCTGTTGACCAGGTGCTATTGTGTAAATTTAGTGGGTCATCTGAATTGTACATAGTTCAGAATGTAATGTTTATGGGTAAATTAGCCTCTGTTCCAGCTTTGGCTGTGTTGGGAGCATTTCCCACTGTCGCCAGTAGGTGTCATTGTCACCCCCGGCCAGTGTTAGAAATACAACAGGCTGGAGTGTATTGGGTGTCCCTTCCCCAGAAACAGCCCAGTGGGAGTGGTTTACCGCTGTGCATTCTGGGAGAGGATACTTAAGGGGCAGATGCCATTTTTCTCTCTCTCTGACCTCATGGCCCGCCTGGCCTAAGGTATGTGACAACTCCTCTTCTGCCTCGGCGCCCTGCTGGCCTGAGGCTAAGATACTTTAAGTTGGCCCAGAAGTCTGTCTGGGGCCTACTGGTTCGGGGATGGTCCTGTGCTATTTTGCCTTCGGGAAGAAGCCGAGCAATTGGAAGATCCAGGGGAGGACTCTTCTTGGAGAGGACTGAGCAAAAGGCTGGTATCTCAAAAAGAGCCTGGTGACTCTATTGGAGGATGCATCCTAACCAATCTACCTCACAGTACTGCCGGATGGCTTAAAGGACTTTGGTACTGTGTAGCTGTGTCTGATTTGTCAATCACTGATTACTAAATCCTGTGGCAGAGGATTGTTTAACCGTTTACTATTATCATCAAGTCTTTGGCAGAGACTTTGTCCGTGCATCATTCCGGCTGCTAGGCTGGTGAGAGAGGCCTATCCGGGTGAGCAAGATCCGTTGACAGAAAGTGTACTTGTCTCCAGGATCTCAAGTTCCTCAGTGATCTGCACAAGGTATCTGAATTCCCCTAACCCTCCATCCCTCTACTGCTGCAAGTTGTGTTTAATAAAAAGCATTGGAAAAAAGACTAAGTGACTGGTGCATGCATCTGTGGGTACATTGCCCAATTTAGAGCCAAGAAAGTTTGATACGTTGAACGGTGGGGTAACGGCAGGACCAAAAATAATCAGCAGCTCCCAGGGGGATAGTGCTACATAAAAAATATTGTTTTTTTTTTTTAAATTGTTGCCTTTTTTTTGTTAATAGTGCAAAAAATAAAAACCGCAGAGGTGATCAAATACCACCAAAAGAAAGCCCTTTTTGTGGGGAAAAAAGGATGTAATTTTTGTTTGTGTACAGCGGCGGACGGATCAGTTAAAATGATGCAGTGCTTTATCACAAAAAATGGCCGGATTATTAAGGGGGGAAATCTTCCGATCCTTAAGTGATTAAAGAAAAAACATTGGGTAATGTAGTGTAGCATAAACACATTAGCACAAAAATATTGTAATCAGATAAAACAGCTAGGGACATGGGCATATGAATTCAGAAAAAATGGGCAAATCACAGACCCTTCTGATGTTGCATAGGCGGTGGGAAGATATAACTATATGCTAATGATCACCTGCATGTAGGTAAAACTGGCAAAAGATGCCCAAACTAATCAGCTGACAAGGGGAAAAAGTGGAAAAAGCTAAGAAAAGGAGCAATGCCCCATAAACACGATGGAAAAAGTCAGATGAGAGCTTTTGGTCGGGAATACCGACCGTGTGTGTGCTCCATCAGACTTTTTCCAATGGAAAAACTGCCAGAAAAAGATAGAGAGCAGGTTCTCTATTTTCCCCCTGTGAAAAAATCCGATAGGAATTTCCGATCATGTGTACGTATCCCGACGCGCTAAATTCCGACGCATGCTCGGAAACAAATCGTTGCATGCTCGGTAGCATAGAACTTCATTTTGTCGGCTCGTCGTAGTCTTTTACGTCACCGCGTTCTTGGCAGTCAAAAGTTCACCAAACTTTTGTGTGACCCTGTGTATGCAAGGCAGGCTTGAGCGGAATTCCGTCGGAAAAACCATCCAAGCTTTTTCCGACGGGAATTCCGCTCGCGTGTACAGGGCATTAGATTAGGAAGAGCAAAACAGGGACAGGGGGTAGAAAAAAAGGAGGGGGGATGGGGAGGCTGGTTTTCTTATTGTATATTTTGCATACTGTTCAAGTATCTGTATGTGTGACACTTGCTGTAACTATTACTATACCTCCTGTACGATTGTTCGCAGATTTGGGCAGATTTCACTTTATTATAACTCAGAAGCCCATTTTATTCTAAACACCCCCCCCCCCCCCCCCCACGCTGTGTATAGTGGCCATTCTGATAGTACATGCATTGCCTTTTTGCATTTTGAAATCACTCGAGGCTGAAAACCCCAACTAGTTTCTTTGTGTACTTTTGTTTTTTATTGCTTCTGTTTTGATACTTTGATATTTGTATTTTCTAGATCAACAACTGTTTGTATGCTTAGTTTGTTTGACCCCATTCCTTGCCAGGTGGTTTGAGGACAGAAGCATTCAGTTGTGTGGAATGTTTGTTTATATACTGCAATTAGCACCAATATTTATAGAGTATGATGTGTTGAGGAAGACATTATTATGTTAAAGTTCTGACACCATATGCTGTTCTGTATAAAAGATTATTTGTAGAACCTTGTGCAGGTTTGTCAGTATTGATGAAGTATGGGGACAATTGTTAAACAGATAAGAGACAGCAGAAATGTAGTACGAAGGAGCGTTTCTTATTATCTGATGTTAACCACTTGCCGACCGCCGCATGCCGATGTAGGTCGGCAGAATGGCACGTGCAGGCAGATTGGCGTACAGGTACGCCCCTTTAAATCTGCCGCCCTGCTGGCGCGCGCGCCGCCGGGGGCGTACGCGCGCCGCATGCCCCGCGAGTCCGATTTGAGAGTCCCACGATTGCGGTTGGCAAGAGCAGAACAGGGGAATGCCTTTGTAAACAAGGCATTCCCCTATTCTGCCTAGTGACACTGTCACTGATGACCGTTCCCCATGATCGGGAATGGTCATCAGTGACATGTCACGTGTAGCCACGCCCCCTCACAGTAACAATCACTCCCTAGGAAACACTTAACCCCTGCAGCGCTACCTAGTGGTTAAGCCCTTCACTGCCAGTGTCAATTTTACAGTAATCAGTGCATTTTTATAGCACTGATCGCTGTAAAAATGACAATGGTCCCAAAATAGTGTAAAAAATGTCCGATGTGTCCGCCATAATGTCGCAGTCACGATAAAAATCGCTGATCGCCGCCATAACTAGTAAAAAAAATATTATTAATAAAAATGACATAAAACTATTTTGTAGAAGCTATAACTTTTGCGCAAACCAATCAATAAAGGCTTATTACGATTTTTTTTACCAAAAATATGTAGAATACGTATCGGCCTAAACTGAGGGAAAACATTTTTTTATATATTTTTTGGGGATATTTATTATAGCAAAAAGTAAAAAATATTGAATTTGTTTCAAAATTGTCACTCTATTTTTGTTTATAGCGCAAAAAATAAAAACCGCAGAGTTGATCAAATACCACCAAAAGAATGCTCTATTTTTGGGAAAAAAAGGACGCCAATTTTGTTTAATTAATATAATTTGCCCTATCCACTGAACCTAGAGCTTACAACAGCAGACCACAGGGGGATCACCACTGAAGTCAACACCACTGCGGAGAGGGAGCACCATGCGGTCACAGATATGTGGTCTCTAGTAGAGATGGCCTTGCGGTTCGCCCCGCGGTCAGTTCACGGCGAATTTTGCGCATTCGCGGTTTGCAAAACCGGCGGACATATGGCACTATTCGCGGCCGGTTCGCAGCCGCCATATTCTTTTACATTGTGGAACTTTGACCTATGACACATCCATCATGTGGTACAGGACAGCTAATTGAGACATTTCAGCAGATGGACATACCCCCTACCTTATAAATAGACCTGATCTGGCTGCCATTTTACATTCTGTTATTTGTCAGCGTAGGGACAGGTTGCTGTGTGGAGCAGGGACAGACTGTAATCCTAGCTATTAGGTCCACAAAAGTCCTTTTAAGGACTGGTATAGGTGTACAATTGTTTTGTGTGCAGTATATAGGGGTGTAATACACTTTTAGTTCATTTGTGCAGCATTGGGACTGCAGTGCTGAGCGGTTCTGCAGCTGTCTTTAGTCAGTGTAGGAAGGTTGCTGTGTGTGTACTAGCAGGGACAGACTCTACTAAAACAAAAGTCCTTCTAAGGACTGGTATAGGTGTACAGTCCACAAAAGTCCTTTTAAGGACTGGTATAGGTGTACTATTTTGTGTTCAGTAAATAGGGGTGTACTACACGCATAAAATACTCTAGGAAGAATAGTATAGTGCATTTCTACTGTGCAGCTTCTGAGCGGTTCTGCAGCTGTCTTTAGTCAGTGTAGGAAGGTTGCTGTGTGTGTACTAGCAGGGACAGACTCTACTAAAACAAAAGTCCTTCTAAGGACTGGTATAGGTGTACAGTCCACAAAAGTTCTTTTAAGGACTGGTATAGGTGTACTACAGTATTTTGTGTGCAGTAAATAGGGGTGTACTACACGCATAAAATACTTTCACATATAGGAAGAATAGTATAGTGCATTTCTACTGTGCAGCTTCTGAACGGTTCTGCTGCAGCTCTTTTCTCAGTTTAGGTAGAAGTTGCCGCTGTGTGTCGCAGGCACAGACTAGCGACTAAAATCGCTAACCAATAAAGCTCCACAAAAGTTCTTTTAAGGACTGGTATAGGTGTACTATTTGGTGTGCAGTATATAGGGGTCTAATACACGCATAAAAAACTTTCAAACATACTATATAACAGGGATATGCAATTAGCGGACCTCCAGCTGTTGCCAAACTACAAGTCCCATGAGGCATAGCAAGACTCTGACAGCATCAAGCATGACACCCAGAGGCAGAGGCATAATGGGACTTGTAGTTTGGCAACAGCTGGAGGTCCGCTAATTGCATATCCCTGCTATATAATATATACTATATACTATACTATATAATATATAGTGCATTTCAACTGTGCAGCATTTCTACTGTGCAGTTTCTGAGCGGTTCTGCTGCAGCTCTTTTCTCGGTTTAGGTACAAGTTGCCGCTGTGTGTCGCAGGCACAGACTAGCGACTAAAATCGCTAACCAATAAAACTCCACAAAAGTTCATTTTAAGGACTGGTATAGGTGTACTATTTGGTGTGCAGTATATAGGGGTCTAATACACGCATAAAAAACTTTCAAACATACTATATAATATATACTATATACTATACTATATAATATATAGTGCATTTCAACTGTGCAGCATTTCTACTGTGCAGCTTCTGAGCGGTTCTGCTGCAGCTCTTTTCTCGGTTTAGGTACAAGTTGCCGCTGTGTGTCGCAGGCACAGACTAGTGACTAAAATCGCTAACCAATAAAACTCCACAAAAGTTCATTTTAAGGACTGGTATAGGTGTACTATTTGGTGTGCAGTATATAGGGGTCTAATACACGCATAAAAAACTTTCACATATAGGAAGAATAGTATAGTGCATTTCTACTGTGCAGCATTGTGACTGCTGAGAGTTTCTGCAGCGATACTACAAAGAGTGACAAACGCAATTAGAAAAAAGTATTATAACTGCTGTGATAGACCAGTGGCCCCCGAAAACGACAGTTTGAAGCAGGGTGTTATGTACCTTCTTCCACATATACTGCCCTTCTCTACAGCCTTTTGTCACAGGGTCATTTAAAAAGATGACAGGCAGAGGAAGAGGCAGGCCTTTCCGCAGGGGTGGTAGGGGTAGGGCAGGAGCACCAGGCCGGAGCCAAAGTGGGAAGTTGCAGAAGGTGCGTTCGATTACGTCAAAGGACGCACCAGACTTGGTTGAGTGGCTCACTCAGCCTTACTCTTCTGCACCCTCCTCATCCTCTCTATCTGCACCCTCTTCACTCTCTGCTGTGTGCTCCCCCAAAGACACTACCACCAACACCACCGCCACCATATACCCTCCGCTTGAGTCACAGGAATTATTTTCCAATCCATCACAAGACTTCTCCGATGCGCAGGCATTCTTGACATTGGATCAGGAAGAGGAGGTAGCAACAACCGCCACTCAGCAGTCTGACGACAGTACCCAGATCAGCCCAAGGATGTTGGTCCCCGCTGTTGCTGCCTACTCCGAGATCTCTAATGTTAGTGGTGGGGAAGGTGACGTAGATGATGATGTGTCTATGGACGTCACGTGGGTGCCCACAAGAGAGGACCAGGAGGGGAGTTCAGAGGGAGAGATGGCCCAGCAGATAGGGAGGAGAGGAAGGCGGAACTTACATTGCACAGGAGGGACAAACCAGACTGCTAATGTATCAGGACTAGGGATGAGCTTCGTGTTCGAGTCGAACATACGCTCGACTCGAACATCGGCTGTTCGATCGTTCGACGAAGATCGAACGATTTGGGCCGTTCGCGCCAAATTCGAATGACGCGAACGGCCCACAATGCACTACGCCATCGCAGTGTCATCCAGGCGCTGTTATTTCTCCAAGCATGCACTGTGACCCCGCATGCTTGGCCAATCACAGCGCCGGCAGCGAGGAGAGAAATGATTGGCCACAGGCAGGATGCCTGTGGCCAATTATTGCTGAGGGGGTTTAGTACACGCCCCACACTATAAAAGGCTGCCAGCGCGGCGGCCTTGTGTAGTGTGTTCCGGAGCAGGGAAAGAGAAGCATAGGCAGGGACAGTGTCATTTTTTTCCTTTACTAATCCTGGATTCCTTGTGTTTAGGGACAAATAAGGATAGGTAGGGAGAGTGTCAGTGTGTTATTCTGTGCTAAACCTTGTTTGTAGGGACAGAGAGGTACAGTGAGGGAAAGTGTCAGTGTGCTATTCTGTTCTAAACCAATCTTGCTGAACCATATTTGAAATCCTTGAGTTTAGGGACAGAGAGGTACAGTGAGGGAAAGTGTCAGTGTGCTATTCTGTTCTAAACCAATCTTGCTGAACCATATTTGAAATCCTTGAGTTTAGGGACAGAGAAGGACACTCGTGGAAACTATCAGTGTGCTATTCTGTGCTAAATCTTGTTTGTAGGGACAGAGAAGGACAGTGAGTGAAACTGACAGTGTGCTATTCTGTTCTAAACCAATCTTGCTGAACCATATTTGAAATCCTTGAGTTTAGGGACAGAGAGGTACAGTGAGGGAAAGTGTCAGTGAGCTATTCTGTTCTAAACCAATCTTGCTGAACCATATTTGAAATCCTTGAGTTTAGGGACAGAGAAGGACACTCGTGGAAACTATCAGTGTGCTATTCTGTGCTAAATCTTGTTTGTAGGGACAGAGAAGGACAGTGAGTGAAACTGACAGTGTGCTATTCTGTTCTAAACCAATCTTGCTGAACCATATTTGAAATCCTTGAGTTTAGGGACAGAGAGGTACAGTGAGGGAAAGTGTCAGTGTGCTATTCTGTTCTAAACCAATCTTGCTGAACCATATTTGAAATCCTTGAGTTTAGGGACAGAGAAGGACACTCATGGAAACTATCAGTGTGCTATTCTGTGCTAAATCTTGTTTGTAGGGACAGAGAAGGACAGTGAGTGAAACTGACAGTGTGCTATTCTGTTCTAAACCAATCTTGCTGAACCATATTTGAAATCCTTGAGTTTAGGGACAGAGAAGGACACTCGTGGAAACTATCAGTGTGCTATTCTGTGCTAAATCTTGTTTGTAGGGACAGAGAAGGACAGTGAGTGAAACTGACAGTGTGCAATTCTGTTCTAAACCAATCTTGCTGAACCATATTTGAAATCCTTGAGTTTAGGGACAGAGAGGTACAGTGAGGGAAAGTGTCAGTGAGCTATTCTGTTCTAAACCAATCTTGCTGAACCATATTTGAAATCCTTGAGTTTGGGACAGAGAGGTACAGTGAGGGAAAGTGTCAGTGTGCTATTCTGTTCTAAACCAATCTTGCTGAACCATATTTGAAATCCTTGAGTTTAGGGACAGAGAAGGACACTCGTGGAAACTCTCAGTGTGCTATTCTGTGCTAAATCTTGTTTGTAGGGACAGAGAAGGACAGTGAGTGAAACTGACAGTGTGCTATTCTGTTCTAAACCAATCTTGCTGAACCATATTTGAAATCCTTGAGTTTAGGGACAGAGAGGTACAGTGAGGGAAAGTGTCAGTGAGCTATTCTGTTCTAAACCAATCTTGCTGAACCATATTTGAAATCCTTGAGTTTAGGGACAGAGAGGTACAGTGAGTGAAACTGACAGTGTGCTATTCTGTTCTAAACCAATCTTGCTGAACCATATTTGAAATCCTTGAGTTTAGGGACAGAGAGGTACAGTGAGGGAAAGTGTCAGTGAGCTATTCTGTTCTAAACCAATCTTGCTGAACCATATTTGAAATCCTTGAGTTTAGGGACAGAGAAGGACACTCGTGGAAACTATCAGTGTGCTATTCTGTGCTAAATCTTGTTTGTAGGGACAGAGAAGGACAGTGAGTGAAACTGACAGTGTGCTATTCTGTTCTAAACCAATCTTGCTGAACCATATTTGAAATCCTTGAGTTTAGGGACAGAGAGGTACAGTGAGGGAACGTGTCAGTGTGCTATTCTGTTCTAAACCAATCTTGCTGAACCATATTTGAAATCCTTGAGTTTAGGGACAGAGAAGGACACTCGTGGAAACTATCAGTGTGCTATTCTGTGCTAAATCTTGTTTGTAGGGACAGAGAATGACAGTGAGTGAAACTGACAGTGTGCTATTCTGTTCTAAACCAATCTTGCTGAACCATATTTGAAATCCTTGAGTTTAGGGACAGAGAAGGACACTCGTGGAAACTATCAGTGTGCTATTCTGTGCTAAATCTTGTTTGTAGGGACAGAGAAGGACAGTGAGTGAAACTGACAGTGTGCTATTCTGTTCTAAACCAATCTTGCTGAACCATATTTGAAATCCTTGAGTTTAGAGACAGAGAGGTACAGTGAGGGAAAGTGTCAGTGAGCTATTCTGTTCTAAACCAATCTTGCTGAACCATATTTGAAATCCTTGAGTTTAGGGACAGAGAGGTACAGTGAGGGAAAGTGTCAGTGTGCTATTCTGTTCTAAACCAATCTTGCTGAACCATATTTGAAATCCTTGAGTTTAGGGACAGAGAAGGACACTCGTGGAAACTCTCAGTGTGCTATTCTGTGCTAAATCTTGTTTGTAGGGACAGAGAAGGACAGTGAGTGAAACTGACAGTGTGCTATTCTGTTCTAAACCAATCTTGCTGAACCATATTTGAAATCCTTGAGTTTAGGGACAGAGAGGTACAGTGAGGGAAAGTGTCAGTGAGCTATTCTGTTCTAAACCAATCTTGCTGAACCATATTTGAAATCCTTGAGTTTAGGGACAGAGAGGTACAGTGAGTGAAACTGACAGTGTGCTATTCTGTTCTAAACCAATCTTGCTGAACCATATTTGAAATCCTTGAGTTTAGGGACAGAGAGGTACAGTGAGTGAAAGTGTCAGTGAGCTATTCTGTTCTAAACCAATCTTGCTGAACCATATTTGAAATCCTTGAGTTTAGGGACAGAGAAGGACACTCGTGGAAACTATCAGTGTGCTATTCTGTGCTAAATCTTGTTTGTAGGGACAGAGAAGGACAGTGAGTGAAACTGACAGTGTGCTATTCTGTTCTAAACCAATCTTGCTGAACCATATTTGAAATCCTTGAGTTTAGGGACAGAGAGGTACAGTGAGGGAAAGTGTCAGTGTGCTATTCTGTTCTAAACCAATCTTGCTGAACCATATTTAAAATCCTTGAGTTTAGGGACAGAGAAGGACACTCGTGGAAACTATCAGTGTGCTATTCTGTGCTAAATCTTGTTTGTAGGGACAGAGAAGGACAGTGAGTGAAACTGACAGTGTGCTATTCTGTTCTAAACCAATCTTGCTGAACCATATTTGAAATCCTTGAGTTTAGGGACAGAGAAGGACACTCGTGGAAACTATCAGTGTGCTATTCTGTGCTAAATCTTGTTTGTAGGGACAGAGAAGGACAGTGAGTGAAACTGACAGTGTGCTATTCTGTTCTAAACCAATCTTGCTGAACCATATTTGAAATCCTTGAGTTTAGGGACAGAGAGGTACAGTGAGGGAAAGTGTCAGTGAGCTATTCTGTTCTAAACCAATCTTGCTGAAGCATATTGCAAATCCTTGTGTTTAGGGACAGAGAAGGATAGGCAGGGGACAGTGTCAGTGTCATTGTTGCTAAGCCTCCTGCACAGTATACACCTGAAGGTAGCCCTTATTGCTCTTTTTCCCATCTCCCTGCAGGCCATCCATTAAAATGTCTGGAAGGCAAACAAGGAGAGGCAGACAGTCAGGAGGCAAAAAAAGAGGGCAAGCAGGCTCTGTGTCTGGGGGCAACAGTGCTGGTCGTGGACGCGGTGCATTGTCATCAGCACATGGCCATGGGACACGCTTGTCCTTCTTTTCGGCAGCTGGACATGTTGAGCCACATCATGCCGAAGACTTGGTAGAGTGGATGACCAAGCCCACCTCATCCTCCTCATCCTCTCTCACCCAGGCTCAGGGTACTGGCAAAGCAGCTGCCAAAGCGTCCTCTTCTCTGGTATCATTATCTTCATTAGTCAATCCTTCCCTAGACCCACCATGTCCTCCTCCTGAGGAGTCCCCCGAACTGTTTGAGCACAGTGTTGGGTAGATGCTCCAGGAGGATGCCCAGCGTTTCGAAGGATCTGATGATGATACCCAGATAGAGGAAGGCAGTAGCGTGAGAGCAGAGAGAGGGGATGCTCAAGAAGGACACCAATCTGGCAGTCATGCTCCAGCAGCTGCAGCATACTGCCAGATTGGCTCCAGTGATGAGGAGGGAGGGGATGATGAGGTCACTGACTCCACGTGGGTGCCTAATAGGAGAGAGGAGGAGGATGAGGAGGAGGCACATCTCCAACGAGGCAGGATGCCCTTGGGTGGCCAGCGTATGGGCAGCACACCGACGGAATCACAACGCAGAGCTCCGCCTGTGCAGGGCGCTGCCTCTGCCCGTCATTCAAAAAGTTCTTTGGTGTGGGCCTTTTTTGAGGCGAGTGCATCAGATCGCACAGCTGCTGTTTGCAACATATTTCTCAAGCGTATACCGCGTGGCCAAAACATCAGCCGCTTGGGCACCACATGCTTGATCAGACATATGTTGACCTGCCATGCAGCTCGTTGGCAAGCCTACCTTAAAGACCCACACCAAAGAACAAAGCGGACCTCTCCTTGCACCGCATCAGCTGGGATCTCCAACCCCACTATACCTTCAGTCCTCTCTGAAACCTGCACTGAGAGGAATGAAGGTGTAGAATTAGGTGTGTCACAGCCAAGTACTTGCGGCCACTCTGCTAGCAGTACACCGACGTCCGATTCTAGCAGGCAAATTTCCCTGCCCCAGCTGCTGGACCGTCGAAAGAAGTTCACTCCCAGCCATCCACATGCCCAGCGGTTGAATGCTAGCTTGGCTAAATTGCTAGCGCTTCAACTGCTGGCTTTTCAGTTGGTAGACTCGGCCCCCTTCCGTGAGTTTGTGCAATGTGCGGTTCCTCAGTGGCAGGTTCCCAAACGCCACTTTTTCCCACGGAAGGCGATTCCGGCTCTCTACAGGCATGTGGAAGGCAATGTCTTGGCCTCGCTGGACAGGGCGGTCAGCGGTAAGGTGCATATTACCGCTGACTCATGGTCCAGCAGGCATGGACAGGGACGTTACCTTTCTTTCACGGCCCATTGGGTCACTCTTTTGGCAGCTGGGAAGGATGCAGGACAAGGTGCAGTAGTGTTGGAGGTTGTTCCGCCGCCACGCCTCCAAAATGCTACTACTGGTTGTGAAACACCTCTCTCCTCCACCCCCTCCTCTTCTTCTTCCTCCATGGCCTCTTCCTGTGGTTTGTCCTCGGAACCAGCGGTGCTCCGTAGGCGTTCAAGGGGCTACGCAAGTACGCAGGCAAAAAGATGCCATGCCGTGCTTGCGCTGGTGTGTTTGGGGAACAGGAGCCACACTGGGGCAGAGGTCCTGTCTGCTCTGCAGGGGCAGGCCGAGAGATGGTTGACGCCACGCCAGCTTAAGCCAGGAATGGTGGTTTGCGACAATGGCACCAACCTCCTCTCCGCCCTCCGACAGGGACAACTGACCCATGTGCCCTGTATGGCTCACGTCCTTAACCTGGTGGTGCAGCGGTTCTTGGGCAGGTACCCGGGCTTACAGGATGTCCTGAGGCAGGCCAGGAAAGTCTGTGTGCATTTCCGCAGATCTTATAATGCCAGTGCTCGCCTGGCTGAGCTGCAAAAGGAGTTGAACCCGCCCAAGAACCGCCTTATATGTGACATGCCCACCAGGTGGAACTCAACGTTGGCCATGCTGCAGCGGCTGCACACGCAGCAGAGGGCCATCAATGAGTACCTGTGCGACTACGGCACCAGGACAGGGTCAGGGGAGCTCGGGTTTTTTTCACCACGCCAGTGGGGCATGATCAGGGATGCATGCACTGTCCTGGCACCATTTGAGGAGGCCACGAGTAGGGATGAGCTTCGTGTTCGAGTCGAACATACGTTCGACTCGAACATCGGCTGTTCGATCGTTCGACGAAGATCGAACGATTTGGGCCGTTCGCGCCAAATTCGAGTGACGCGAACGGCCCACAATGCACTACGCCATCGCAGTGTCATCCAGGCGCTGTGATTGGCCAAGCATGCACTGTGACCCCGCATGCTTGGCCAATCACAGTGCCGGCAGCGAGGAGAGCAATGATTGGCCACAGGCAGGATGCCTGTGGCCAATTATTGCTGAGGGTGTTTAGTACACGCCCCACACTATAAAAGGCCGCCAGCACGGCGGCCTAGTGTAGTGTGTTCCGGAGCAGGGAAAGAGAAGCATAGGTAGGGACAGTGACATTTATTTTTTTCTTGCTTAACCTGGATTCCTTTAGTTTAGGGAAAGAGAAGGATAGGTAGGGAGAGTGTCAGTGTGTTTTACTGTGCGAATCCTTGTTTCTAGGGACAGGGAAGGACAGTGAGGGAATTCTCCTTGTGCTATAGTGTGCTTTAAAAAAATCATTTTTTCTAGGGACAGAAAACTATAGGTAGGGAGAGTGTCAGTGTGTTTTACTGTGCGAATCCTTGTTTCTAGGGACAGGGAAGGACAGTGAGGGAATTCTCCTTGTGCTATAGTGTGCTTTAAAAAAACATTTTTTCTAGGGACAGAAAACTATAGGTAGGGAGAGTGTCAGTGTGTTTTACTGTGCGAATCCTTGTTTCTAGGGACAGGGAAGGACAGTGAGGGAATTCTCCTTGTGCTATAGTGTGCTTTAAAAAAACATTTTTTCTCGGGACAGAAAACTATAGGTAGGGAGAGTGTCAGTGTGTTTTACTGTGCAAATCCTTGTTTCTAGGGACAGGGAAGGACAGTGAGGGAATTCTCCTTGTGCTATAGTGTGCTTTAAAAAAACATTTTTTCTAGGGACAGAAAACTATAGGTAGGAAGAGTGTCAGTTTCTTTCACTGTGATAATCCTTGTTTCTAGGGACAAAGAAGGAAAGTGAGGGAAATTCTCCTTGTGCTATAGTGTGCTTTAAAAAAAAAAATTTTCTAGGGACAGAAAACTATAGGTAGGGAGAGTGTCAGTGTGTTTTACTGTGCGAATCCTTGTTTCTAGGGACAGGGAAGGACAGTGAGGGAATTCTCCTTGTGCTATAGTGTGCTTTAAAAAAACATTTTTTCTAGGGACAGAAAACTATAGGTAGGGAGAGTGTCAGTGTGTTTTACTGTGCGAATCCTTGTTTCTAGGGACAGGGAAGGACAGTGAGGGAATTCTCCTTGTGCTATAGTGTGCTTTAAAAAAACATTTTTTCTAGGGACAGAAAACTATAGGTAGGAAGAGTGTCAGTTTCTTTCACTGTGATAATCCTTGTTTCTAGGGACAAAGAAGGAAAGTGAGGGAAATTCTCCTTGTGCTATAGTGTGCTTTAAAAAAACATTTTTTTCTAGGGACAGAAAACTATAGGTAGGGAGAGTGTCAGTGTGTTTTACTGTGCGAATCCTTGTTTCTAGGGACAGGGAAGGACAGTGAGGGAATTCTCCTTGTGCTATAGTGTGCTTTAAAAAAACATTTTTTCTAGGGACAAAAAACTATAGGTAGGGAGAGTGTCAGTGTGTTTTACTGTGCGAATCCTTGTTTCTAGGGACAGGGAAGGACAGTGAGGGAATTCTCCTTGTGCTATAGTGTGCTTTAAAAAAACATTTTTTCTAGGGACAGAAAACTATAGGTAGGAAGAGTGTCAGTTTCTTTCACTGTGATAATCCTTGTTTCTAGGGACAAAGAAGGAAAGTGAGGGAAATTCTCCTTGTGCTATAGTGTGCTTTAAAAAAACATTTTTTCTAGGGACAGAAAACTATAGGTAGGGAGAGTGTCAGTGTGTTTTACTGTGCGAATCCTTGTTTCTAGGGACAGGGAAGGACAGTGAGGGAATTCTCCGTGTGCTATAGTGTGCTTTAAAAAAACATTTTTTCTAGGGACAGAAAACTATAGGTAGGGAGAGTGTCAGTGTGTTTTACTGTGCGAATCCTTGTTTCTAGGGACAGGGAAGGACAGTGAGGGAATTCTCCTTGTGCTATAGTGTGCTTTAAAAAAACATTTTTTCTAGGGACAGAAAACTATAGGTAGGAAGAGTGTCAGTTTCTTTCACTGTGATAATCCTTGTTTCTAGGGACAAAGAAGGAAAGTGAGGGAAATTCTCCTTGTGCTATAGTGTGCTTTAAAAAAACATTTTTTCTAGGGACAGAAAACTATAGGTAGGGAGAGTGTCAGTGTGTTTTACTGTGCAAATCCTTGTTTCTAGGGACAGGGAAGGACAGTGAGGGAATTCTCCTTGTGCTATAGTGTGCTTTAAAAAAACATTTTTTCTAGGGACAGAAAACTATAGGTAGGGAGAGTGTCAGTGTGTTTTACTGTGCGAATCCTTGTTTCTAGGGACAGGGAAGGACAGTGAGGGAATTCTCCTTGTGCTATAGTGTGCTTTAAAAAAACATTTTTTCTAGGGACAGAAAACTATAGGTAGGAAGAGTGTCAGTTTCTTTCACTGTGATAATCCTTGTTTCTAGGGACAAAGAAGGAAAGTGAGGGAAATTCTCCTTGTGCTATAGTGTGCTTTAAAAAAACATTTTTTCTAGGGACAGAAAACTATAGGTAGGGAGAGTGTCAGTGTGTTTTACTGTGCGAATCCTTGTTTCTAGGGACAGGGAAGGACAGTGAGGGAATTCTCCTTGTGCTATAGTGTGCTTTAAAAAAACATTTTTTCTAGGGACAGAAAACTATAGGTAGGGAGAGTGTCAGTGTGTTTTACTGTGCGAATCCTTGTTTCTAGGGACAGGGAAGGACAGTGAGGGAATTCTCCTTGTGCTATAGTGTGCTTTAAAAAAACATTTTTTCTAGGGACAGAAAGCTATAGGTAGGAAGAGTGTCAGTTTCTTTCACTGTGATAATCCTTGTTTCTAGGGACAAAGAAGGAAAGTGAGGGAAATTCTCCTTGTGCTATAGTGTGCTTTAAAAAACCTTTTTTCTAGGGACAGAAAACTATAGGTAGGGAGAGTGTCAGTGTGTTTTACTGTGCGAATCCTTGTTTCTAGGGACAGGGAAGGACAGTGAGGGAATTCTCCTTGTGCTATAGTGTGCTTTAAAAAAACATTTTTTCTAGGGACAGAAAACTATAGGTAGGGAGAGTGTCAGTGTGTTTTACTGTGCGAATCCTTGTTTCTAGGGACAGGGAAGGACAGTGAGGGAATTCTCCTTGTGCTATAGTGTGCTTTAAAAAAACATTTTTTCTAGGGACAGAAAACTATAGGTAGGAAGAGTGTCAGTTTCTTTCACTGTGATAATCCTTGTTTCTAGGGACAAAGAAGGAAAGTGAGGGAAATTCTCCTTGTGCTATAGTGTGCTTTAAAAAAACATTTTTTCTAGGGACAGAAAACTATAGGTAGGGAGAGTGTCAGTGTGTTTTACTGTGCGAATCCTTGTTTCTAGGGACAGGGAAGGACAGTGAGGGAATTCTCCTTGTGCTATAGTGTGCTTTAAAAAAACATTTTTTCTAGGGACAGAAAACTATAGGTAGGAAGAGTGTCAGTTTCTTTCACTGTGATAATCCTTGTTTCTAGGGACAAAGAAGGAAAGTGAGGGAAATTCTCCTTGTGCTATAGTGTGCTTTAAAAAAACATTTTTTCTAGGGACAGAAAACTATAGGTAGGGAGAGTGTCAGTGTGTTTTACTGTGCAAATCCTTGTTTCTAGGGACAGGGAAGGACAGTGAGGGAATTCTCCTTGTGCTATAGTGTGCTTTAAAAAAACATTTTTTCTAGGGACAGAAAACTATAGGTAGGGAGAGTGTCAGTGTGTTTTACTGTGCGAATCGTTGTTTCTAGGGACAGGGAAGGACAGTGAGGGAATTCTCCTTGTGCTATAGTGTGCTTTAAAAAAACATTTTTTCTAGGGACAGAAAACTATAGGTAGGAAGAGTGTCAGTTTCTTTCACTGTGATAATCCTTGTTTCTAGGGACAAAGAAGGAAAGTGAGGGAAATTCTCCTTGTGCTATAGTGTGCTTTAAAAAAACATTTTTTCTAGGGACAGAAAACTATAGGTAGGGAGAGTGTCAGTGAGTTTTACTGTGTGAATCCTTGTTTCTAGGGACAGGGAAGGACAGTGAGGGAATTCTCCTTGTGCTATAGTGTGCTTTAAAAAAACATTTTTTCTAGGGACAGAAAACTATAGGTAGGAAGAGTGTCAGTTTCTTTCACTGTGATAATCCTTGTTTCTAGGGACAAAGAAGGAAAGTGAGGGAAATTCTCCTTGTGCTATAGTGTGCTTTAAAAAAACATTTTTTCTAGGGACAGAAAACTATAGGTAGGGAGAGTGTCAGTGTGTTTTACTGTGCGAATCCTTGTTTCTAGGGACAGGGAAGGACAGTGAGGGAATTCTCCTTGTGCTATAGTGTTCTTTAAAAAAACATTTTTTCTAGGGACAGAAAACTATAGGTAGGGAGAGTGTCAGTGTGTTTTACTGTGCAAATCCTTGTTTCTAGGGACAGGGAAGGACAGTGAGGGAATTCTCCTTGTGCTATAGTGTGCTTTAAAAAAACTTTTTTTCTAGGGACAGAAAACTATAGGTAGGAAGAGTGTCAGTTTCTTTCACTGTGATAATCCTTGTTTCTAGGGACAAAGAAGGAAAGTGAGGGAAATTCTCCTTGTGCTATAGTGTGCTTTAAAAAAACATTTTTTCTAGGGACAGAAAACTATAGGTAGGGAGAGTGTCAGTGTGTTTTACTGTGCGAATCCTTGTTTCTAGGGACAGGGAAGGACAGTGAGGGAATTCTCCTTGTGCTATAGTGTGCTTTAAAAAAATGTTTTTCTAGGGACAGAAAACTATAGGTAGGAAGAGTGTCAGTTTCTTTCACTGTGATAATCCTTGTTTCTAGGGACAGGGAAGGACAGTGAGGGAAATTCTCCTTGTGCTATAGTGTGCTAAAGCATTCCTCATCAACCATCTTTGAAATCCTTGTTTTTTTGGACAGTCAGGGAAATTGTCGTTGTGCTATTCTGTGCAAAAGCAATCATCCTCAACCATATTTAGAAATCCTTAAGTAAAGGGACAGAGAAGGACACCTGAAGGTAGCCCTTATTGCTTTTTTCCCATCTCCCTGCAGGCCATCTATTAGAATGTCTGGAAGGCAAACAAGGAGAGGCAGACAGTCAGGAGGCAATAAAAGAGGGCAAGCAGGCTCTGTCTGGGGGCAACAGTGCTGGTCGTGGACGCAGTGCATTGTCATCAGCACATGGCCATGGGACACGCTTGTCCTTCTTTTCGGCAGCTGGACATGTTGAGCCACATCATGCCGAAGACTTGGTAGAGTGGATGACCAAGCCCTCCTCATCCTCCTCATCCTCTCTCACCCAGGCTCAGGGTACTGGAAAAGCAGCTGCCAAAGCGTCCTCTTCCCTGGTATCAATGTCAGACTCATCATCAGTCACTCCTTCCCTAGACCCACCATGTCCTCCTCCTGAGGAGTCCCCCGAACTGTTTGAGCACAGTGTTGGGTACATGCTCCAGGAGGATGCCCAGCGTTTCGAAGGGTCTGATGATGAAACCCAGCTACAGGAAGGCAGTAGCGTGAGAGCAGACAGAGGGGATGCTCAAGAAGGACACCAATCTGGCAGTCATGTTCCAGCAGCTGCAGCATACTGCCAGATTGGCTCCAGTGATGAGGAGGGAGGGGATGATGAGGTCACTGACTCCACGTGGGTGCCTAATAGGAGAGAGGAGGAGGAGGAGGATGAGGAGGAGGCACATCTCCAACGAGGCAGGATGCCCTTTGGTGGCCAGCGTAAGGGCAGTGCACCGACGGAATCACACCGCAGAGCTCCGCCTGTGCAGGGCGCTGCCTCTGCCCGTCATTCAAAAAGTTCTTTGGTGTGGGCCTTTTTTGAGGCTAGTGCATCAGATCGCACAGCTGCTGTTTGCAACATATGTCTCAAGCGTATATCGCGTGGCCAAGACATCAGCCGCTTGGGTACCACATGCCTGACCAGACATATGTTGACCTGCCATGCAGCTCGTTGGCAAGCCTACCTCAAAGACCCACACCAAAGAACAAAGCGGACCTCTCCTTGCACCGCATCAGCTGGGATCTCCAACCCCACTATAACTTCAGTCCTCTCTGAAACATGCACTGAGAGGAATGAAGGTGTAGAATTAGGTGTGTCACAGCCAAGTACTTGCGGCCACTCTGCTAGCAGTACACCGACGTCCGATTCTAGCAGGCAAATTTCCCTGCCCCAGCTGCTGGACCGTCGAAAGAAGTTCACTCCCAGCCATCCACATGCCCAGCGGTTGAATGCTAGCTTGGCTAAATTGCTAGCGCTTCAACTGCTGCCTTTTCAGTTGGTAGACTCGGCCCCCTTCCGTGAGTTTGTGCAATGTGCGGTTCCTCAGTGGCAGGTTCCCAAACGCCACTTTTTCTCACGGAAGGCTATTCCGGCTCTCTACCGGCATGTGGAAGGCAATGTCTTGGCCTCGCTGGACAGGGCAGTCAGCGGTAAGGTGCATATTACCGCTGACTCATGGTCCAGCAGGCATGGACAGGGACGTTACCTTTCTTTCACGGCCCATTGGGTCACTCTTTTGGCAGCTGGGAAGGATGCAGGACAAGGTGCAGTAGTGTTGGAGGTTGTTCCACCGCCACGCCTCCAAAATGCTACTACTGGTTGTAGAAAAGAAAAAACAAATGCGCCTACTAAGTGCAGTATGTTAGAAATTTATTCGAGAATAATTAAAATAACAGCCAAATGGCTACTCACAGGATGGAAGTGGAGTAAAAGCATAAATAGATATCCTTCTAAGTTGTCTGCGGAGGGCATGAGTCACTCCGTGTGTCTGTAGTCTCCCGGTGGTGGAATACTGCCAAGATGAAGAGGTAGTGCACTGCGGTGTTGCTGCAGGGATGGGGAGATGGCAGAAGAACGGTAGATGCGAGAAGAGCATATTTCTAACATACTGCACTTAGTAGGCGCATTTGTTTTTTCTTTTCTTTGCCATATATAGAGTCTGCTTCGCTCTACAATTGCTGCCAACGGTGCATATGTTCATATGACTTGCTTTCAATATTACATGGACTTCCAAAGAGAAAGACTTTTATACTTTAAATCCTATTGATTTTCATCTGATTTATTTTTATCAGTTAGGTTGTTGTTCCTTCTTTTTGCGCCGTTATCTGTATTATTAACTACTACTGGTTGTGACACACCTCTCTCCTCCACCCCCTCCTCTTCTTCTTCCTCCATGGCCTCTTCCTGTGGTTTGTCCTCGGAACCAGCGGTGCTCCGTAGGCGTTCAAGGGGCTACGCAAGTACGCAGGCAAAAAGATGCCATGCCGTGCTTGCGCTGGTGTGTTTGGGGGACAGAAGCCACACTGGGGCAGAGGTCCTGTCTGCTCTGCAGGGCCAGGCCGAGAGGTGGTTGACGCCACGCCAGCTTAAGCCAGGAATGGTGGTTTGCGACAATGGCACCAACCTCCTCTCCGCCCTCCGACAGGGACAACTGACCCATGTGCCCTGTGTGGCTCACGTCCTTAACCTGGTGGTGCAGCGGTTCTTGGGCAGGTACCCGGGCTTACAGGATGTCCTGAGGCAGGCCAGGAAAGTCTGTGTGCATTTCCGCAGATCTTATAATGCCAGTGCTCGCCTGGCTGAGCTGCAAAAGGAGTTGAACCTGCCCAAGAACCGCCTTATATGTGACATGCCCACCAGGTGGAACTCAACGTTGGCCATGCTGCAGCGGCTGCACATGCAGCAGAGGGCCATCAATGAGTACCTGTGCGACTACGGCACCAGGACAGGGTCAGGGGAGCTTGGTTTTTTTTCTCCACGCCAGTGGGGCATGATCAGGGATGCATGCACTGTCCTGGCACCATTTGAGGAGGCCACGAGGATGGTGAGCAGTGACAGTGCATGCATCAGTGACACTGTACCTCTTGTCCACCTGTTGGAGCACACGCTGCGTGGAATAATGGACAGGGCACTTGAGGCAGAACAGAGGCAGGAAGAGGAGGACTTCCTTGCCTCTCAAGGCCCCCTTTACCCAGACAGTGTTCCTTCTGTCCCACCCATCGCACAGGAAGAGGAGGAGGAGGAGGAGGAGGATTGTGTCAGCATGGAGGTGGAGGCTGGCACTCAGCATCATCAGCAGCAGTCTTTTAGGGATGATTTACAGTCCCAAGAAACCAGTGGACTTGTACGTGGCTGGGAGGAGGTGGCTGCGGATCATGTCGTCCTTAGTGACCCAGAGGACTCCGGAGCGAATGCCTCAGCAAACCTACGCTGCATGGCCTCCCTGATCCTGCAAAGTCTGCGGAAGGATCCTCGTATTCTTCGGATCAAGGAGAGGGACCATTACTGGCTGGCCACTCTCCTTGATCCACGGTACAAGGGTAAGGTTGCGGACCTTATGTTACCGTCGCAGAGGGAGCAGAGGATGAGACAACTCTGGGAGGCCTTGCAGAAAGGTCTGTGCAACGCGTTCCCAGAGACTGGGAGGTTACAAACTCCTGGTCCTGGACAACGAGTTGCTGAGGCTTCGGCCAGTCAAAGAAGGAGCGGTGGGGAAGGTGGCCGTCTGACCGATGCGTTCAGACAATTCTTTAGTCTGCAGCCCCAAAGTATGATCGGTTCCAGCAACCATCGCCAGCGTCTGATAAACATGGTGCAGGAATATCTAGGGGCAAGGTCAGACTTGGACACCTTCCCCACCGAAAATCTTCTGGCTTACTGGGTCTTGAGGATGGATCACTGGCCAGAGCTTGCACAGTATGCAATTGAGCTACTGGCCTGTCCTGCATCCAGCGTTCTTTCGGAACGCACATTCAGTGCTGCTGGAGGATTTGTCACGGATCACAGGGTGCGCCTGTCCACCGACTCGGTTGATCGACTGACTTTCATCAAGATGAACCAGTCTTGGATCACCACCAGCTACCACACACCTGATGCTGATATAACAGACTAATTGATTTTAACATGTCACATCCCTTCAAGACTGATGCTGATGCTGAGTGCCTGTGCTGTTATGTTGACTGGCTATCCTCCTCCTCCGAGTCCTCAATGATACGATTGATGATGATAGCTTGGAAGATCATTTTTGTTTATGGGTGACGCCACCAGTGGCTAAGGCCCAATTTTTCAGCCCCTGTTTTACAGGGGCGTGTAATTACAATTTTTTTAGCAATAATTTGCCATAGGGCTCATTGCTGTGCTCCAAGTACAGTATCTGTGAGGGGTTGGAGTGTTGTGGCACCAGTGCCTAAGGCCCAATTTTTCAGCCCCTGTTTAACAGGGGCGTGTCATTACAATTTTTGAAGCAATACTTTGCAACAGGGCTCATTGCTGTGCTCCAAGTACAGTATCTGTGAGGGGTTGTAGTGTTGTGCCACCAGTGCCTAAGGCCCAATTTTTCAGCCCCTGTTCAACAGGGGCATGCAATTACAATTCTTGATCTAATAATTCACAGCAGGGCCCATTGCTGCACCCACCAAGAGTAACTCTGAGGGCTTACAGTGTTGTGGCAACGCCACCACCACCACCACCACGAAAGGCCCAATTTTTCAGCCCCTGTTCAAAAGGGGCATGTAATTACAATTCTTGATCTAATAATTCACAGCAGGGCCCATTGGTGCACCCACCAAGAGTAACTCTGAGGGCTTACAGTGTTGTGGCAACACCACCACCACCACCACGAAAGGCCCAATTTTTCAGCCCCTGTTCAACAGGGGCATGCAATTACAATTCTTGATCTAATAATTCACAGCAGGGCCCATTGCTGCACCCACCAAGAGTAACTCTGAGGGCTTACAGTGTTGTGGCAACGCCACCACCACCACCACCACGAAAGGCCCAATTTTTCAGCCCCTGTTCAAAAGGGGCATGTAATTACAATTCTTGATCTAATAATTCACAGCAGGGCCCATTGCTGCACCCACCAAGAGTAACTCTGAGGGCTTAAAGTGTTGTGGCAACGCCACCACCACCACCACCACGAAAGGCCCAATTTTTCAGCCCCTGTTCAAAAGGGGCATGTAATTACAATTCTTGATCTAATAATTCACAGCAGGGCCCATTGCTGCACCCACCAAGAGTAACTCTGAGGGCTTACAGTGTTGTGGCAACGCCACCACCACCACCACCACCACGAAAGGCCCAATTTTTCAGCCCCTGTTCAAAAGGGGCATGTAATTACAATTCTTGATCTAATAATTCACAGCAGGGCCCATTGCTGCACCCACCAAGAGTAACTCTGAGGGCTTACAGTGTTGTGGCAACGCCACCACCACCACCACCACAAAAGGCCCAATTTTTCAGCCCCTGTTCAACAGGGGCATGCAATTACAATTCTTGATCTAAAAATTCACAGCAGGGCCCATTGCTGCACCCACCAAGAGTAACTGTCAGGGCTTACAGTGTTGTGGCACCAGCACCACCATCAAAGGCCCAATTTTTACTACCACTGTTCAACAATTATATGTAATTAAAATTCCTGATATAATAGTTGACAGCAGGGCGTTCCAGCACCAACCAAGAGTAACTGTGAGTGCTTACAGTGTTGTGCCAACACCAACAACTAAGGGGCCTATTTCTGCAGAGTATATACGGCAGGTCCCTACTTTCAAACATCCAACTTACAAACGACTCCTACTTGCAAACGCAAGAAGACAACAGGAAGTGAGAGGAAATCTACCACTAGGAAGGAAAATTCTCTCCTGTAAGAATAAATATGGGAGAAAGGTGTCTCCTCTGTACTGATGCTTTATCAGCAATCCTTGTTTCAAGAAAAACACCACATTTCAAAAACAGTTGTCATTGGGACGGAAAGTGAGGTGAAATGTTCTGAACAGGGGCACAGACAGCAAAACAAATGTTACAGGGGTGATAACCCTTACCTATGTTTTCCAAAAAGTTTAAAAATAGATTTTTGGGCTGGAGCTACACTTCAACAATGTACCTGTTCAAAATTACAAACAGATTCTACATAAGAACAAACCTACAGTCCCTGTCTTGTATGCACCGCCTGTATACGGCTGTTCAGAGTATATAGGGCCTTTTTTATTTTATGTGCGGGGTTCCCCTTAATATCCATACAAGACCCAAAGGGGCTGGTAATGGGCTGGGGTAGGGGGGGGGGGGGGTCATGGGGTAGCTATGCCATTTTTCTTAAAGATTTTCATCCATATTACCGGGACCAGACATTACATTAAAGCCGCAAGCAGTTTTAAATGGCTTTTTTTTCCTTTAGAAGTGTCATTTTGTGCAGGGACAGTTCTAAACACGGGAAACACGTGGCACTTCACAGGCATACTTTAGACACCCCCCAGGTACGATATTTAAAGGAATATTTGACTTTTTTTTTTTCACTTTATGCATCATTAAAATGACTGCTCCCGAAAAACGACAGTTTTTAAAACTTCTTTTTGCATTGATACATGTCCCCTGGTGCACAACCCGGGTTCCCAAACCCTTTTTAGGACAATAACATGCATAATAGTTGTTATAATTAGCACTTTAGAATTCGAACGTTCGCATCCATTGTATTTAATAGGGTTCTAATGTTCGTACGAACTTTCGGTCCGTTCGCGGGTTCTGGTGCGAACCGAACCCGGGGGTGTTCGGCTCATCACTAGCCACGAGGATGGTGAGCAGTGACAGTGCATACATCAGTGACACTGTACCTCTTGTCCACCTGTTGGAGCACACGCTGCGTGGAATAATGGACAGGGCACTTGAGGCAGAACAGAGGCAGGAAGAGGAGGACTTCCTTGCCTCTCAAGGCCCCCTTTACCCAGACAGTGTTCCTTCTGTCCCACCCATCGCACAGGAAGAGGAGGAGGAGGAGGAGGAGGAGGAGGATTGTGTCAGCATGGAGGTGGAGGCTGGCACTCAGCATCATCAGCAGCAGTCTTTTAGGGATGATTTACAGTCCCAAGAAACCAGTGGACTTGTACGTGGCTGGCAGGAGGTGGCTGCGGATCATGTCGTCCTTAGTGACCCAGAGGACTCCGGACTGAATGCCTCAGCTAACCTACGCTGCATGGCCTCCCTGATCCTGCAAAGTCTGCGGAAGGATCCTCGTATTCTTCGGATCAAGGAGAGGGACCATTACTGGCTGGCCACTCTCCTTGATCCACGGTACAAGGGTAAGGTTGCGGACCTTATGTTACCGTCGCAGAGGGAGCAGAGGATGAGACAACTCCGGGAGGCCTTGCAGAAAGGTCTGTGCAACGCGTTCCCAGAGACTGGGAGGTTACAAACTCCTGGTCCTGGACAACGAGTTGCTGAGGCTTCGGGCAGTCAAAGAAGGAGCGGTGGGGAAGGTGGCCGTCTGACCGATGCGTTCAGACAATTCTTTAGTCCGCAGCCCCAAAGTATGATCGGTTCCAGCAACCATCGCCAGCGTCTGATATACATGGTGCAGGAATACCTAGGGGCAAGGTCAGACTTGGACACCTTCCCCACCGAAAATCCTCTGGCTTACTGGGTCTTGAGGATGGATCACTGGCCAGAGCTTGCACAGTATGCAATTGAGCTACTGACCTGTCCTGCATCCAGCGTTATTTCAGAACGCACATTCAGTGCTGCTGGAGGATTTGTCACAGATCACAGGGTGCGCCTGTCCACCGACTCGGTTGATCGACTGACTTTCATCAAGATGAACCAGTCTTGGATCACCACCAGCTACCACACACCTGATGCTGATATAACAGACTAATTGATTTTAAAATGTCACATCCCTTCAAGACTGATGCTGATGCTGAGTGCCTGTGCTGTTATGTTGACTGGCTATCCTCCTCCTCCTCCTCAATGATACGATTATTGATGATAGCTTGGAAGATCATTTTGGTTTATGGGTGACGCCACCAGTGGCTAAGGCCCAATTTTTCAGCCCCTGTTTAACAGGGGCGTGTAATTACAATTTTTGATGCAATACTTTGCAACAGGCCTCATTGCTGTGCTCCAAGTACAGTATCTGTGAGGGGTTGCAGTGTTGTGCCACCAGTGCCTAAGGCCCAATTTTTCAGCCCCTGTTCAACAGGGGCATGCAATTATAATTATTGATCTAATAATTCACAGCAGGGCCCATTGCTGCGCCCACCAAGAGTAACTGTCAGGCCTTACAGTGTTGTGGCACCAGCACCACCATCACCACCACCACCAAAGGCCCAATTTTTCAGCCCCTGTTCAACAGGGGCATGCAATTATAATTACTGATCTAATAATTCACAGCAGGGCCCATTGCTGCGCCCACCAAGAGTAACTGTCAGGCCTTACAGTGTTGTGGCACCAGCACCACCATCACCACCACCACCAAAGGCCCAATTTTTCAGCCCCTGTTCAACAGGGGCATGCAATTATAATTATTGATCTAATAATTCACAGCAGGGCCCATTGCTGCGCCCACCAAGAGTAACTGTCAGGCCTTACAGTGTTGTGGCACCAGCACCACCATCAAAGGCCCAATTTTTACTACCACTGATCAACAATTATATGTTATTACAATTCCTGATATAATAGTTGACAGCAGGGCGTTCCAGCACCCACCAAGAGTAACTGTGAGTGCTTACAGTGTTGTGCCAACACCAACACCTAAGGGGCCTATTTCTGCAGAGTATATACGACAGGTCCCTACTTTCAAACATCCAACTTACAAACGACTACTACTTGCAAACGGTAGAAGACAACAGGAAGTGAGAGGAAATCTACCCCTTGGAAGGAAAATTCTCTCCTGTAAGAATTAATATGGGAGAAAGGTGTCTCCTCTCTACTGATGCTTTATCACCAATCCTTGTTTCAATAAAAACACCACATTTCAAAAACAGTTGTCATTGGGACGCAAAGTGAGGTGAAATGTTCTGAACAGGGGCACAGACAGCAAAACAAATGTTACAGGGGTGATAACCCTTCCCTATGTTTTCCAAAAAGCTTAAAAATAGGTATTTGGGCTGGAGCTACACTTAAACAATGTAGCTGTTCAAAATTACAAACAGATTCTACATAAGAACAAACCTACAGTCCCTGTCTTGTATGCACCGCCTGTATACGGCTGTTCAGAGTATATAGGGGCTTTTTTATTTTGTGTGCGGGGTTCCCCTTAATATCCATACAAGACCCAAAGGGGCTGGTAATGGGCTGGGGTGGGGGGGGGGTGTTGATGGGGTAGCTATGCCATTTTTCTTAAAGATTTTCATCCATATTACCGGGACCAGACATTACATTAAAGCCGCAAGCAGTTTTAAATGGCTTTTTTTTCCTTTAGAAATGTTATTTTGTGCAGGGACAGTTCTAAACACGGGAAACACGTGGCACTTCACAGGCATACTTTAGACACCCCCCAGGTACAATATTTAAAGGAATATTTGACTTTTTTTTTTTCACTTTATGCATCATTAAAATGACTGCTCCCGGAAAACGTCCGTTTTGAAAACTTCTTTTTGCATTGATACATGTCCCCTGGTGCAGAACCCGGGTTCCCAACTTCTGTTTAGGACAATAACATGGATAATAATCGTTATAATTAGCACTTTAGAATCCGAACGTTCGCATCCATTGTATTTAATAGGGTTCTAATGTTCGTGCGAACTTTCGGTCCGTTTGCGGGTTCTGGTGCGAACCGAACCCATGTACGGTCACATCTGGCGCTCCCAGGACGCCGGCACATGGCTCCGCAGTGTGGGCTTTTTTTAACGTGTCCGCTGCTGACAATAGTGTTGCCATCTGCAGCCTTTGCAGTCAACACATAAGTCGCGGTAAGCCCAACACTCACCTAGGGACGACCGCCTTAAGAAGGCACATGAACTCCCATCACCGAGCCCAGTGGGAGCAACGCCGTCAGAACCCACAAAGCCAAACTCCAGGCCCTCACCGTCCAGCCTCTTCTACTACTTCTCCTCTCTCTTCACAGTTGTCCTCCACTCCACCTTCCATCATCCCTTCCCCAAGTTTATCTGGAAAAAGGCAGGCTTCCGTGGGCCAAATGTTCGAGCGTAAAAGAATGATGACGCCGGATAACCCTCTTGCCCAACAGTTGACCGCTGGCTTGTCAGAACTCCTAGCCCGCCAACTACTGCCATATAAACTGGTGGGACTCAGAGGCCTTTCGAAAATTTGTGGCCATTGGAACACCACAATGGAAGGTCCCAGGAAGGAAATATTTCTCCCAGAAGGGCATCCCAGAGCTATATGGCCATGTTCAGCGGCAAGTGAATGTATCTCTGGCACACAGTGTCGGTGCCAAGATACATCTGACCACAGACACGTGGTCTAGCAAACACGGGCAGGGAAGGTATATTGCTTTTACTGCCCACTGGGTGAACCTTCTGACGGCCGTCAAGCATGTAACCCGTGGCTCCCGTGTAGATTTGGTTTTACCGCCACGGATTGCATGCAGGCCTGCCTCTTCTTCTCCTCCTACTCCATCCTCCCTCTCCTCCTTGGCTGACTCCTCCTCTTCCGCTGCTACCGTCTCTTCCGCTGCGCCGCCCAAGATCCCCAGAACCTATTCGACATGCCAGGTGAGACGTTGCCATGCTGTGCTGCATCTGTTGTGCCTGGAAACCAAGAGCCACACTGGCCCTGCACTCCTTTCAGCTTTGCGTTCACAGGCAGATCAGTGGCTAACACTGCTCAATTTGACAGTTGGTAAAGTGGTGTGCGACAACGGTGCCAATCTGCTGAGCGCGTTGAAACAGGGCAAAATTACACACGTGCCATGCATGGCACACGTCTTGAACTTGGTCGTGCAGCGATTCGTTGTCAAATACCCTGGGGTCCAGGACGTCTTGCGGCAGGCAAGGAAAATCTCGGCCCATTTCAGAAGATCTTACACGGCCATGGCTCGCCTTGCTGACATTCAGCGGCGACACAATCTGCCGGTCAGACGTCTTATTTGTGACTGCCCGACGCGATGGAACTCAACCTTGTATATGCTTGATAGGCTGCTCCAGCAGAAACGTGCAGTTAACGACTACCTGTACGAACTCTGCGCCAGAACAGGTTCTGGGGATCTTGTTTTTTTTTCACCGCGTCAGTGGCTGCTCATGCGCGACGCATGCAGACTTTTGCAGCCATTTGATGAGATCACCAAACTGGTCAGTCGCAGCCATGGCGCCATCAGTGACATCGTACCTTATGCCTTCTTTATGGAGCGTGCATTGCGTCGTGCCATTGATCAAGCCGTCGAGGGGCAGGAGCAAGAAGATGAGGAAGTCGCAATGCTGGATGAATTCCCAGGGGGGGCTACTCTATCTGAGACAAGTCAACAACAGGAGTCTGAAGAGGAGTCAGAGGAGGATGGTGCCGGGGCGGATGAGGAGGAGCAAGAAGAGCATGCTTTAAACCTTTCTGGGATCCCTGCTGTTGTTGTTCGTGGATGGGGGGAGGAGATCGAGGACGACATTATCCTGGATGATGACGAGCAGGAGCCAGGCCACCACACTGCTTCCAGTTTAGTGCAAATGGGGGCCTTCATGCTCCAGCGTTTTAAGAGGGACCCCCGTATAAAAAGCATAAAGGGCAAGGACCATTACTGGGTGGCAACGTACTTGGACCCCCGGTACAAACAAAAAATGGCAGAAATGTTACCACCATCACAGAGGGCTGTCAGAATGGAGCACTTCCAGGCCTTGCTTCGAGAAATGCTGCATTCTGCTTTTGCGTGCGCTGGCAGAGGAATTTCCACTCCCAGAGGAACAGTTGTGGATACCAATCCAACAGCGCCTGCAAGAAGAGGGCGGTTTGAAGATGTCTTGGTCACTTCTGATATGAGATCATTCTTTCAGCCGACCCATCGACAGGTCTCATCCGGATCCAGCATCAGGGAACGCCTAGACCGACAGGTGTCCGACTACATCGGATTAACGGCCGATATGGACGCTCTGAGAAGTGATGAACCCCTGGACTACTGGGTGGGCAGGCTTGACCTCTGGCCAGAGCTTGCACAATTTGCAATGGAACTGTTGGCTTGCCCCTCGTCCAGTGTCCTGTCCGAAAGGACGTTCAGCGCAGCAGGGGGGATCGTGACCGATAAGCACACTCGCCTAGCTCACGACAGTGTTGACTACCTCACATTTATAAAAATGAATGAGGCATGGATCTCTGAGGAATTCAACACATGTGACCAGTAGACCATGTTTCATTCAAATTCCTCATGACAGGCCACAAATATCCACCACCACCTATAACAATTATTCATGGTCCCTGTCTTCTTGGGTAAATACAGCGGCATAAAAGGCCTTTTATGTCCGTTGAATGCCTAATTTTTGGGGCCTGTAGTGCCGAAAGGTATTTATCCTGTGAATGCCTAATGTACCTCCAGCCACAGAATACAAAGTTCTTTGCTGTCAGATGAATGCCTGCTGGCTAATTTTTGGGGCCTGTACTGGCCGACACTTACTTCTTTATCCAGGCTGTGAATGCCTAATTTTTCAGACTGGAATTGAAAATCAATTCCGCTAATCTGTGGAACGGATGCGGACCCATTTTACAGATGTGTGAATGGACCCTATATGTATTTGACATGTATTTATCGGCTGCTGTCAGTTCTGGCTGATTTAGGCCGAGCTATTACAATAAAACCGAGCAATATTACAAAAAACGAAATAAACGTTATAACTGTATAAACGATTTATATAACTTATAAAAAAAAAAAAAACATTTATGGCAACTTTTCCAATAGCAGGATCATCTCCTGCACCCCCTTCATAGCCTGGCCTTGCGTCTCTTCCATGGCCTTCATGCGCTCCTGAATTGACAAAAAATGTCAGATAAAAAAAGAATGCTTGTCGTTGTCGATCTCAAATTTGCTTAATACTTCTGTTATGTCATTGTCGATGTTGTGGGACTATGTGTGCACAGCTAGTAATTATTTTGTGGCTGCATATATGACCTGGAGGTTTTTAATGTTCGCCTCCCATTAAAATGAATAGGGCCCGCCGCGAACCCGCGGTTCGCGAACATTTACCCGTGTTCGCGCGATCGCGTTCGCGAACCGTCCCGGGAGATGTTCGTCCATCCCTAGTCTCTAGCCCCATGCACACCTATTGTCATGCCCCTGCTGTACCCCTGTGCTTTCACTCCAGTTTTCACCCGTGGGGGTGCAATATGTGACCATACGGATGCCTCGGGCACTGATGGGTTACCCCGCCAGTGCCCACTCTGCAATTTGCCATGGGTCTTCCTTAGGACAGCCTATTAGCATCCCTTCGTATCCATCTGATCCCAGGCTCCCTGTCTTTTGGGACAGTGATACTTCCCCGCCTCCTTTGCCCCATTGGCCAATGACGGTGTTAGATTGGAGGTATCGATAAGGTGATGCGATCACTTGGTCTGTCAGACTGATGTTCATCAGCATCACTGGCCGTGCCCCCCACGTCTCCCACATGGCCCTTTGAGCAATGTAGTATGGGGATGGATCCAGACTCTCACGCATGTCCGCATTTGGCCGGTGAAGTCTTACGCTGACCAAATGGAGGACACATAAAGCCGGCTTCCCTGGCATGACAGCAACCAGAGATTAAGGGTAATCTGGGAATGTTTTGTTGTGCTTGTGAGATGAGCTTCCTGTAAGAACTTTGAAATATAACATATGGAAAAAAATGTTTATTGTCCCCTAAACATGCTTATAACTAGGATCTAAACTACTACTATACATAACCATCTGCTTACTCCTATCTGTGATTTTTCTAAACTGATGACGTACCAATACTCTCTCATTTATTTATTTTTCCTGCCCAATGACCGGGCCATTCTTTGCGATTCGGCACTGCGTCGCTTTAACTGACAATTGCGCAGTCATGAAACGCTTTACCCAAACAAAATTGACGTCCTTTTTTTCCCACAAATAGAGCTTTCTTTTGGGGGTATTTGATTATCTCTGCGATTTTTATTTTTTGTGCTATAAACAAAAAAAGAGAGTAAATTTTGAAAAAACACAATATTTTTTACTTTTTTATATAATAAATTTCCACATTTTTTTTTTTAAAAAGCATATTTTTTTCTCAGTTTAGGCTGATATGTATTTTTCTACATATTTTTGGTAATAAAAATCGCAATAAGCGTATATTGATTGGGTTGCACAAAAGTTATAGCGTCCACAAAATAGGGGATGGATTTATAACATTTTTATTATTATTATTTTTTTACTAGTAATGGCGGTGATCTGCGATTTTTATCGGGACTGCGACATTATGGCGGACACATCGGACACTTTTGATACATTTTTGGGACCATTGGCATCTATACAGCGATCACCTTTTCACTTTAGCTTGGTTGTTATGTGTCCTCTGTGGCCGCATGGTGCTCCCTCTCCGCAGTGGTGTTGACTCCAGTGGGTCTGCTGGGGTAAGCGCTGGGTTCAGTGGATAAGGCAAATTATATAATGTTTTTTGTATGAGTTTTGACGGCTGTATTATGTTTATGCATATTTTTTGTTTATGCATATTTTTTGTATTTTCTGATGTTTGTACTTTTGTATAACCTTTGTGCAGTTCTACATACCCTTTTGGTGGCTTGAAAATCACCTGAAGAAGTCAATGTTGGAAACAAATGTTGGGAAAACACACCATCTTGTAACCATATTGTAACCAATTCTTTCAATGTGATCACCATAAATAGAGATGTATAAGGATGAATAATAGTTTTATTTGATCCAATTTTAATCATGTAACAAATTACATGCTATAAATATTCTCTGTTTCCATTATTATTTGTTGGCACCATTATAATCCCACCCCAAACTTTCTTCCTATTTTTGCTCATATGGAATGAGGTGTCGGATGTAACGTGTTCACCCAGGTCGGACCAAATACAACACTGTATATGAATTTACTTATATAACTGAGTGGCATACTGCACTTTAACATGACAGTTCTAATTCAACATTTTCACATTCAGTACTTTGCTGTGGATTAGCTGGTTGTTTAAAGCAATTGTAAATTGTATTTTTTAATTAAAATAAAAACATTGTATACTTACCTCCTCTTCTTTGGGCCCCCGCCGGCGCTCTCTGCTCCTCCTCTTCTCTGTGTGCCACCATAGGAAGCACACAGAGAGGAAGGAGGCTCTTTTATTTCCCTTCTTGGAGATTCCACTGGATTCAAAATGGATCCAACTCCCTTTTGGAAAAAATGCAGAACGCAATGAAAGATTTAATATGTACTGTTCAGATTTTTTGAACAGTCAATTACTGACTACTAATATGTTGTCCTCTGAAATAAAAAATAAACAGGACTAGAATCACCTCCAGTTTTGTTATCTTATTTATTTTTATTTTATTTGGTGAAGTAATAGTGTGCAGACCATTTTAAGGGACCAACCCACCAGAAAAGTGTTGCTGGGGCTTTTATAATTCCCCTGTATGTGTCTAATAGTGAAGATTATAAGCAACTCTGAGATGTATTTAGCAGTGTGTGCTGCAGACACTGGTTAATAAGTGCTCCTGCAATGGGGGCTTTACCGGTGAATGGCGCATTTCATGGTTAGCTGTTGAACAGGACAAGGGAGGTGCACAAACTGGGAGGGTTTTAATTTAGCAGGAGTGGTCCCACCATATGTAACCACAAAGTTCAACTGGCATACAGCTTTTGGGGTAAATTGCCATGCAGACCACCTATATAGGCAAATATCTTCTTTGTATTACTAAAGGCCCATACACACGGTCTGACTTTTTGACAACAAACTTCTAAATTCCCAGGTTTTAAAAAAAATCCGACTGTGTGTACGCTCCATCGGACAAACTTTTTCGGTTTTCATCGGACAAATGTTCGCTCTGCAAACGGACAAACTTTTCGTCAACAAAAGTCCTACGGTGCAAAATCCTATCTTGTGTACAGAAGTCCATAGGACTTTAGTCCAAAGTACAAACACGCATGCTCAAAACCAATGTTAAAATCAACCAACAATAGCAGAACTTGACCAAAGGGTGGTGGTAAAGAGCAGAAAAGAGCAGAAAAACCACATGATTTGGGGAAAGTTGGCTGAAAAAGTCCTGCCATGAGTATGCAGAACAAGTTCATGGCCAACGCCCTGTGAACAAAAATCCACGGAAAAGTTTGAAGTCCGACCGTGTGCATGAGGCTTAAGCCTTATAGGTGTAAAATTTCAAATATGGCAGATTATTCTTTTCTCTCTCTGTATATGAGCAAATATAACAGATAACATTTTCTGTAAAACAAGAATCTGCTGCTTGAATTTTTAAACAAAAACAAAAAAAGAAACACTGATATACTGAATGAAAATGGTAATTTGATCTTGGCTGTTTTATTTAGATTTTCTATAAAACAGGAATTATTACTTGGCAAAATGCATTTGTACCATTAAAAGAAACTCACAACATAATGAAACCAGCAATTCAAAGTCATATATCATATATTATTAGGTAAAAAGTTTGGTTTATTAATAGGACATAAAATTAAAATTAGTCGGTTAATCTTTTCTGCCATTTTGCATCTCTCACCTGCTGATTACCTGCAATGCTTTTCCTCAGATATCACACATTTTAGGAACAGGCAGTTCATTTTTAGGAAAAGCTGTGCAGCATGTACTTCTGAGCAGGCATTATTCGGGGGACATTCATTTCAATGTATTTTAGAAATGTTGATGGCTGTTGAATAATTTATCTGATCTTGCAAGTTGGACGTCCATTGTTTTCTCTTAAAGTAATTTAGACAGGAGATCTTGCTTTTATAATGTCCATTTGGCAATAAGGAGAAGAAGTTAGTGATCACTGTCACACTTTTAAAAATAGTTTATCGTTTCTCACACACCGTGTGTAGGCGACACTGTGCATTACATGTGAGGTTTATCTGCAAACTTGTAGAAATGTTCTTCAAAAACACAATCAAATGGCAATCTTGCTTCATTCATGAATCAAAAGTTCAAGTGGAGTTTTTTTAGGCTGGGCAGACGTGACACTAATATATCAGTCTATATTCTTGGAAGACATGAACCTGTCCACTGCAACACAAACCAAACAGCTAATTAGCCATATGCAATTTAAATACCTGATCACAAAGATCCAGTCCTGATTCATTTTAGACTGACCCTCTTGATTTGGTTTAAACTATGCCCACATGCTTGTACCCATTAGGTTGGAAAACTGTGGCTGTAATAGTTCTCACTATTCATATATTAATACCATAAAAATGATGGACAAGTACCACATCACTTAAAATTTTCATATATACAGTATCTCACAAAAGTGAGTACACACCTCACATTTTTGTAAATATTTTATTATATCTTTTCATGTGACAACACTTTGCTACAATGTAAAGTAGTGAGTGTACAGCCTGTATAACAGTGTAAATTTTCTGTCCCCTCAAAATAACTCAACACACAGTCATTAACCACTTAAGCCCCGGACCATTTGGTAGCTAAAGGACCTGAGGTGAATTCAGAATTTTGCACTGCGCTGCTTTAACTGTAAATTGTGCGGACATGCAATGTTGTACCCAAACGAAATTTGCGTCCTTTTCTTCCCACAAATAGAGCTTTCTTTTAATGGTATTTGATTGCCTCTGCGATTTTTATTTTTTGCGATATAAACGGAAAAAGACCGAAAATTTTGAAAAAAAATGATATTTTCTACTTTTTGTTATAAGAAAAATCGAATAAACTAAATTTTAGTCATACATTTAGGCCAAAATGTATTCAGCGACATGTCTTTAGTAAAAAAAATGTCAATAAGCGTATATTTATTGGTTTGCGCAAAAGTTATAGCGTTTACAAACTAGGGTACATTTTCTGGAATTTACACAGCTTTAAATTTATGACTGCCTATCTCATTTCTTGAGGTGCTAAAATGGCAGGGCAGTACAACCCCCCCCCAAATGACCCCATTTTAGAAAGTAGACACCCCAAGGAAATTGCTGAGAGGCATGTTGAGCCCATTGAATATTTTTTTTTTTTTTGTCCCAAGTGATTGAATAATGACAAAAAAAAAAAAATTACAAAAAGTTGTCACTAAATGATATATTGCTCACACATGCCATGGTTATATGTGGAATTGCACCCCAAAATAAATTTTGCTGCTTCTCCTGAGTATGGGGATACCACATGTGTGGGACTTTTTAGGAGCCTAGCCGCGTACGGGACCCCGAAAACCAATCACCGCCTTCAGGATTTCTAGGCACAAATTTTTGATTTGACTCCTCACTACCTATCACAGTTTCGAAGGCCATAAAATGCCAAAATAGCACAAAACCCCCCCCAAATGACCCCATTTTGGAAAGTAGACACCCCAAGCTGTTTGCTGAGAGGCATGGTGAGTATTTTACAGCTCTCATTTGTTTTTGAAAATGAAGAAAGAACATTTTTTTTTCTTTTTTTTTTTCAATTTTCAAAACTTTGTGACAAAAAGCGAGATCTGCAAAATACTCACCATACCTCTCAGCAAATAGCTTGGGGTGTCTACTTTCCAAAATGGGGTCATTTGGTGGGGTTTTGTGCCATCTGGGCATTCCATGGCCTCCGAAACTGTGATAGGCAGTGAGAAGTGAAATCAAAAATTTACACCCTTAAGCCCCATACACACGATCGTTTTTCTTGCCATTTTTTTTCTTGCCGTTTTTCACGTCGTTTTTTTTCATGTTTCCTCTCAAGCCTGTCTTGCGTACACACGATCATTTAAAAAAACGTTCAAGCAAAGCGCAGTGATGTACAACACGTACGACGGCACTATAAAGGGGAAGTTCCGTTCGAATGGCGCCACCCTTCATGTTATTAAAGTTTGTTGAGCGATGATTCGCTCTTTTCAGTCTCGTGCTTTTCAGTCCGTGACTGCGTGACGAATGTGCTATCTCCATTACGAACGCTAGTTTTACCAGAACGAGCGCTCCTGTCTCATACTTGATTCTGAGCATGCGCGTTTTTTTTCACGTCGTTAAAGCATACACACCATCGTTTTTCACGTCGTTAAAAAAAACGATATGAAAAACGACGTGAAAAAAGAGAGCAATTTTTAATGGCAGTTTTTCACATCGTTAAAAATGCTCTGGAGCCTACACACGATCATTTTTAATGGCCATTTTTTTTAATGGCATTTTTAACGGTATGAAAAATGATCGTGTGTATGGGGCATTAGAAAGCCTGAAGGCGGTGATTGGATTTTGGGGTCCCGTACGCGGCTAGGCTCCCAAAAAGTCTCACACATGTGGTATCCCCGTACTCAGGAGAAGCAACAGAATGTATTTTGGGGTGTAATTCCACATATACCCATGGCATGTTTGAGCAATATATCATTTAGTGACAACTTTGTGCAAAAAAAAAAAAATTGTCTTTTTTCCGCAACTTGTGTCAACATATAAAATATTCCATGGACTCGACATGCCTCTCAGTATATAGCTTGGGGTGTCTACTTTCCAAAATGGGGTCATTTGGGGGGTTTTGAACTGTTCTGGCATTTTATACACAACATTAGGAAGCTTACATCCACTCTTCTAACCACTTGAAGACAAAGCCCTTTTTGACACTTTTTTTTTACATGAAAACATATTTTTTTTTGCAAGAAAATTATGTTGAACCCCCAAACATTATATATATTTTTAAAGCAAAGGCCCTACAGAATAAATTAGTGGGTGTTGCATTTTTTTTTCTACACAGTATTTGCGCAGCGATTTTTCAAACGCATTTTTTGGGGAAAAAATACACTTTTTTTAATTTTAATGCACTAAAACACACTATATTGCCCAAATGTTTGATGAAATAAAAAAGATGATCTTAGGCCGAGTACATAGATACCAAACACGACATGCTTTAAAATTTCGCACAAACGCGCATTGGCGACAAACTACATACATTTTTAAAAGCCTTTACAGGTTACCCCGTTAGATTTACAGAGGAGGTCTACTGCTAAAATTACTGCCCTCGATCTGACCTTCGCGGTGATACCTCACATGCATGGTGCAATTGCTGTTCACATATGATGCCAGACCGACGCTTGCGTTCGCCATTGGGCAAGAGCAGGGCAGGACAGGGATGCTTTTTTTTTTATTATTAATTTTGCTTTTTTATTTTATTTTTAAATTGTTCCTTCCATATTTATTTATTTTTATCATTTTTATTGTTATCTCAGGGAATGTAAATATCCCCTATGATAGCAATAGGTAGTGACAGGTACTCTTTTTTTGAAAAAACTGGGGTCTAGACCCTAGATATTTCCTCTGCCCTCAAAGCATCTGACCACACCAAGATCGGTGTGATAAAATGCTTTCCCAATTTCCCAATGGCGCTTTTTATATCCGGGGGGGGGACATTCCCTCCCACTGCTTGTAAAAGCAGTCCAGAGGCTAATTAGCCACTAGGATTGCTTTTACATGAAAGCCGGCCGCTGGCTGAAAAGAATGATACCAAGATGATACCTAAACCCACAGGCATCAATCTGGTATACCCAATCAAAGTCCAGCAACATACCAGTACGTTGCTGGTCCTTGTTGGAGATGTATTGTAATCTTTTTTTTTCATGCAGCCAGGTGGCTGAACGAAAAAAGAGATTGATCGGTGGGTATGCCCACCATTAGAATACCGCCCTTCATCCACCCACTTCTAATGATGGGCATACATGCACCATTTATATATGCCGAAGCATGGGGGCATCCTCCCGCAAAAAAGTTATGCCGCACACACATGGTCGGACTTTTCCACGGGCAAGCCTCCGTCGGAATTTCGATTGTATGTACGTGGCATTAGGAGCAAAATCAGTCCTCCGCCCCTGCTGCCCCAATGCTTCGGCATATTTGCTTTTTTTTTTTTAACTGTGGTGGTGAAATCACCTCCTACAGCACTGGAGTCGCAGGGATCAGGCCTGTCTCTGCGAACGCTGCAGTTATGTTTGTTGTGTTTTGTAAGTGACAGTGATCGATCGATACTGCACTTGGGTGGCCTGGGCTGGACGGAGGGGCAAAATGCAGGTGCTAGCAGGTATCTGGGCTGATCCCGCTAACACTGCGTTTTTGGGAACCCTAAACTGCTGGGGACGCTAGTATAGATCTGATCAGATCAGATATTGATCTGTTCAGATACTATACCACTAAGGGAGGTGTATGCTTCACGCGTGGGTGTTAGCGTTACTGGCACTAACCTGACGCTGCCTGGGGTGTGACGCAGACCCTCTCTGACGCTAAAACCTAATTGATATCACCCGCCGGGCGATCAGGGGGTTAAACCTTTATTGGGTTATATACGGCGGGTGCCCTGACACTATAAAAAGCAAACTAACTAACCAGCGTCACCCGTAACACTTATATGATGATCACTGGTGAAAGGGTTAACTAGGGGCAATTAGGGGGTTAAAACCTTTATTAGATAATATATGGGGGTACCTGACGCTATAAAAACCTGCGGCGAACCTAAAAAAAATTACTGGCTACCGATCTGAATCACCGACGCTAAGACAGCGATCAGAAAAATGATCGCTTAGTGACAGTGGTGATAGGGGGTGAAAGGGTTACCTGGGGGGCGATCAAGGGGGTTAAACCTTTATTAGATAATTTATGGGGGTACCTGACGCTATAAAAACCTGCGGCGAATCTAAAAAAATTTACTGGCTACCGATCTGTATCACCGACGCTAAGACAGCGATCAGAAAAATGATCGCTTAGCGACAGTGGTGATCTGGGGTGAAAGGGTTACCTGGGGGGCGATCAAGGGGGTTAAACCTTTATTAGATAATTTATGGGGGTACCTGACGCTATAAAAACCTGCGGCGAACCTATAAAAAAAAATACTGGCTACTGATCTGCATCACCGACGCTAAGACAGCGATCAGAAAAATGATCGCTTAGCGACAGTGGTGATAGGGGGTGAAAGGGTTACCTGGGGGGCGATCAAGGGGGTTAAACCTTTATTAGATAATTTATGGGGGTACCTGATGCTATAAAAACCTGCGGCGAACCTAAAAAAAATTACTGGCTACCGATCTGCATCACCGACGCTAAGACAGCGATCAGAAAAATTATCGCTTAGCGACAGTGGTGATAGGGGGTGAAAGGGTTACCTGGGGGCGATCAAGGGGGTTAAACCTTTATTAGATAATTTATGGGGGTACCTGACGCTATAAAAACCTGCGGCGAACCTAAAAAAAAATACTGGCTACCGATCTGCATCACCGACGCTAAGACATAGATCAGAAAAATGATCGCTTAGCGACAGTGGTGATAGGGGGTGAAAGGGTTACCTGGGGGGCGATCAAGGGGGTTAAACCTTTATTAGATAATTTATGGGGGTACCTGACGCTATAAAAACCTGCGGCGAACCTAAAAAAAATTACTGGCTACCGATCTGCATCACCGACGCTAAGACATCGATCAGAAAAATGATCGCTTAGCGACGGCGGTGCTAGGGGGTGAAAGGGTTATCTGGGGGGTGATCAAGGGGTTAAACCTTTATTAGGGGGGTTAGGGGGCTACACTGGACCAAAAACTAAATGTAGTGACACTTTTACAGTCACAAATGTCACTGATTGCAGTGATCAGTAAATAAATGGTCACTGCAATCAGTGACACTGTGACTGGGGGCTGGGGGGTGATCTGGGGGGGCCTGGGGGGGCGATTTATGTGCCTATGTGTGCTGGTGTTAGTGTAGTGTTTGTGCACTAACCTGTGTGTCTTCTCTTGTACGGCGCTCGGTATATGTGAGCGCCGCACAGGAGATGACATCACTTCCTCCTGCTTTCTCTGTCTGTGTGTACATTCGACAGACAGAGGGGGCATTTCTATTCGCCGGGAGCGATCGCGGAGGGGTGGCTGGAATCGAACGGCCGTCCCCTCATGTTGGATCGCTCCCCAACGAATTCCGACCGCTCACTGTACAGAAGGGGGGTTCGATCGGACCCCCCAACTGTACAAAGGCAATCACGTATGCTCTACGTGATTGTGCCTGTCGGTGCCATTGTGCCGACGTATATATACAGTGAGCGGTCGTTAAGTGGTTAATGTCTAAACCGCTGGCAACAAAAGTGAGTACACCCCTAAATTAAAATGTCCAAATTGGGCCCAAAGTTTCAATATTTTTTGTGGCCACCATTATTTTCCAGCACTGCCCTAACCCTCTTGGGCATGGAGTTCACCAGAGCTTCAACGGTTGCCACTGGAGTCCTCTTCCACTCCTCCATGATGACATTATGGAGCTGGTGGATGTTAGAAACCTTGCGCTCCTCCACCTTCTATTTGAGGATGCCCCCACCGATGCTCAATAGGGTTTAAGTCTGGAAACATGCTTTGCCAGTCCATCACCTTTACCCTCAGCTTCTTTAGCAAGTCAGTGGTGGTGGGAGGGGATAATGCTCTGCTTCAGTATGTCACAGTTCATGTTGGCATTTATGGTTCCCTCAATGAACTGTAGCTCCCCAGTGCCGGCAGCACTCATGCAGCCCCAGACCATGACACTCCCACCACCATGCTTGACTGTACTCCTCACCTGGTTGCCGCCACACACGATTGACACAATCTGAACCAAATAAGTTTATCTTGGTCTCATCAGACCACAGGACATGGTTCCAATAATCCACTGTTTGCAGGCTTTCATGTGCATCATCTTTAGAAGAGGCTTCCTTCTGGGACGACAGCCATGCAGACCGATTTGGTGCAGTGTGCGGCATATGGGCTAAGCACTGACAGGCTGACCCCCACACCTTCAACCTCTGCAGCAATGCTGGCAGCACTTATACGTCTATTTCCCAAAGACAACCTCTGGATATAATGCTGAGCACGTACACTCAACTTCTTTGGTCAACCATGGCGAGGCCTGTTCTGAGTGGAACCTGTCCTGTTAAACCGCTGTATGGTCTTGGCCACCATGCTGCAGCTCAGTTTCAGGGTCTTGACTAGGGATGAGCTTCGAGTTCGAGTCGAACTCATGTTCGACTCGAACATTGCCTGTTCGCCCGTTCGCCGAACAGCGAACAAATTGGGGTGTTCGCGGCAAATTCGAAAAATCTATGGGAGAAATCTAAAGTGTTAATTATAAAGGCTAATATGCAAGTTATTGTCCTAAAAAGTGTTTGGGGACCGGGGTCCTGCCCCAGGGGACATGTATCAATGCAAAAAGAAGTTTTAAAAACGGCCGTTTTTTCGGGAGCAGTGATTTTAATAATGCTTAAAATGAAAAAATAAAAGTGAAATATTCCTTTAAATTTCGTACCTGGGGGGTGTGTATGATATGCATGTGAAGTGGCGCATGTTTCCCGTGCTTAGAACTGTCCCTGCAAAAAATGTAATTTTTGAAAGAAAAAAAGTCTTTTAAAACTGACTCGCGGCTATTAATGAATTGTCGGCTCCCGGCAATACATACAAAAGTCATTGATAAAAAAAAAAAAAAAGCGTGGGGGTTCCCCAGAATTCAATTACCAGGCCCTTCAGGTCTGGAATGGATATTAAGGGGAACCCCGCCGCAAATTTAAAAAAAAATTGACGTGGGGTTCCCCCAAATATCCATTCCAGGCCCTTCAGATCTGGCATGGATTTTAAGGGGAACTCCACCCCAAATTTTAAAAAAAAATGGCGTGGAGTCCCCCTAAAAATCCATACCAGACCCCTTATCCGAGCACGCAACCTGGCCGGCCGCAGGGGAAAAGGGGGGATGAGAGAGCGGCCCCCCCTCCCTCCTGAACCGTACCAAGCCACATGCCCTCAACATGGGGAGGATGTCCCCATGTTGATCGGGACAAGGGCCTCATCCCCACAACCCTTGCCCGGTGGTTGTGGGGGTCTGCGGGCGGGGGGCTTATCGGAATCTGGAAGACCCCTTTAACAAAGGGGACCCCCAGATCCCGCCCCCCCCTATGTGAATTGGTAAGGGGTACGTTGTACCCCTACCATTTCACGAAGAAAGCGTAAAAAAATGTTTAAAAAAACACACAAACACCTTGAAAAAGTCCTTTATTAAAAAAAAAAAACATTCCAGCGGTGAAATCCAGTGTCCCGCGGCGATCCCGATGTCCAGCGCTGTCCTTCATTGGTTGTGCCTGAGCGGACTAGATTGGGGAACTCCCTCTCAGTATTTTAAATGTATAGACCCGCCCCTTCTAAAGTTCCTCATCAGGTCCGCTCCCTCGGTATGTCGGACCCGCCTACGTCATTGGCTTGAGCGGGGAACTTCCTTCACTGTGTAATTTAAATTTACATAGTGAAGGAAGTTCCCCGCTCAAGCCAATGACGTAGGCGGGTCTGACATACCGAGGGGGCGGACCTGATGGGGGACTGCTCTCACTTTGGTAATACATGTATAGACCCGCCCCTTCTCATGTTCCGCATCTGGTCCGCTGAGCGGACCTGATGGGGAACTTTAGAAGGGGCGGGTCTATACATTTAAAATACTGAGAGGGAGTTCCCCATCAGGTCCGCTCAGGCACAACCAATGAAGGACAGCGCTGGACATCGGGATCGCCGCGGGACACTGGATTTCACCGCTGGAATGTTTTTTTTTTTTTTTTAAATAAAGGACTTTTTCAAGGTGTTTGTGTGTTTTTTTTAAACATTTTTTTACGCTTTCTTCGTGAAATGGTAGGGGTACAATGTACCCCTTACCAATTCACATAGGGGGGGCCGGGATCTGGGGGTCCCCTTTGTTAAAGGGGTCTTCCAGATTCCGATAAGCCCCCCGCCCGCAGACCCCCACAACCACCGGGCAAGGGTTGTGGGGATGAGGCCCTTGTCCCCATCAACATGGGGACATCCTCCCCATGTTGAGGGCATGTGGCCTGGTACGGTTCAGGAGGGAGGGGGGGCGCTCTCTCGTCCCCCCCCTTTTCCCCTGCGGCCAGCCAGGTTGCGTGCTCGGATAAGGGGTCTGGTATGGATTTTTAGGGGGACTCCACGCCATTTTTTTTTAAATTTGGGGTGGAGTTCCCCTTAAAATCCATGCCAGATCTGAAGGGCCTGGAATGGATATTTGGGGGAACCCCACGTCAATTTTTTTTTTAAATTTGCGGCAGGGTTCACCTTAATATCCATTCCAGACCTGAAGGGCCTGGTAATTGAATTCTGGGGAACACCCACGCTTTTTTTTTTTTTTTATCAATGACTTTTGTATGTATTGCCGGGAGCCGACAATTCATTAATAGCCGCGAGTCAGTTTTAAATGCATTTTTTTCTTTCAAAAATGTCATTTTTTGCAGGGACAGTTCTAAGCACGGGAAACATGCGCCACTTCACATGCATATCATACACACCCCCCATGTACGAAATTTAAAGGAATATTTCACTTTTATTTTTTCATTTTAAGCATTATTAAAATCACTGCTCCCAAAAAAACGGCCGTTTTTAAAACTTCTTTTTGCATTGATACATGTCCCCTGGGGCAGGACCCCGGTCCCCAAACACTTTTTAGGACAATAACTTGCATATTAGCCTTTATAATTACCACTTTAGATTTCGAACGTTCAAGTCCATTGTATTTAATAGGGTTCTAAAGTTTACACGAACATTTTGTCTGTTCGCAGGTTCTGGTGCGAACCGAACAGGGGGGTGTTCGGCTCATCCCTGGTCTTGACAATCTCCTTAAAGCCTAGGCCATCTTTATGTAGAGCAACTATAATTTTTTTCAGATCCTCAGAGAGTTCTTTGCCATGAGATGCCATGTTTAACTTCCAGTGACCAGTATGAGAGAGTGAGAGCGATAACACAAAATTTAACACACCTGCTTCCCATTCAACCCTGAGACCTTGTAACACTAACGAGTCACATGACATCGGGGAGGGAAAATGTCTAATTGGCCCAATTCAGACATTTTCACTTAGGGGTGTACTCACTTTTTTTGCCAGCGGTTTAGACATTAATGGCTGTGTGTTGAGTTATTTTGCGGGGACAGCAAATTTATCATTGTTATACAAGCTGTACACTCACTAATTTACATTGTAGCAAAGTGTAATTTCTTCAGTGTTGTTACATGAAAAGATATAATAAAATACTTACAAACATGTGAGGGGTGTACTCACTTTGTGAGATACTGTATATAACACATACCCACACAATATACAGTGCAGCACATTTACCCACATATGAGGATATAAAAATAACAGAGGTAGAGGTTAAGAATGCAAACTTTACTGTGATCAAACTATAAAATCACATATGTGATATAAGCTGGCTACAACAGTAAGAGTGGTCTTTATTTTCCTCTAAGTACCCCCTGAAATATTTTGAAAAAATCTGTTGATCCTGATAGTAGAACCATTGAGCTTCTTCTTATGCCGCGTACACACGACCATTTTTCTCGTCGGGAAAAATGAATTTTTTTCTCTTTGATGAGAAAAACGCCCGTGTGTGGGCTTTCCTGCATTTTTCCCGACGAGAAAAACTGCAAGAATCATGAACCCCTCTGAACCCCTCGTGACTGAGCCTGCCAGGAAGCTGTCACCTGTAACAGGCCACTCATTTGTTCCCGAGTCATTTATCACCCCATAGCTGCATGTATAGATTCCCCTTGTATATTTGTGGCCAATTAGCAGGGAATGCTTCTGCTGCACATGATTGGCACATTATAAGTGTCAGCTTCGTGGTGGGCTTGTAATACCATCCAATGCACCCATACTCGTCACTACCCCTAAGCCCATTCTACCATGGTGCAGGAGAAATTCAGCTTCTTAGCTGCATTTGAATGTGAATCCAGGCCCTAATACCTGGTACACACTACTATTTTCTTTTTGTTCAACTCAGCAGGGCGGAATGAAAAAAGGAGGCGCCGCTGTACTAAATATGCAATGTTAGTACAGCGATCTCCCCTACTGTGTTATTGTTTTCTGACAGGGGGACTGCCCCCCTCCCTTCCCGCCAGAACACTCCGCTCAGCGCTCTCAGCCATTGGCTGAGAGCACTGACAGGGAGCCAGTCGGCAGACCTTTTTCGGATATGCCCCTCCAACAGAAGCTGCAGTAAACTTGGGCCGAATGTTGTCCAGTTTCCGTTCAACTGGGTCATGCTGCCTGACATTTGGCCCGTGTGTACTAGGGCAGTGCACTAAAGACAGCTCTTACATGCATTATTGTACAAAACCATGTAACATATTGCTGCTGAAGAATGGCTCTGCATAAGTCATTGAATAACACATGAATGGTGTATTATGTATCTTTCTAGCTTATAGGGATCATGCTTTCATGATTAAAGGAGAGAAGGATCACATTATCACATCACCATTTGATCCAGGGAAGCATTGGTTGATTAAGTATGACTCGATGCAGATTGCCATTGTCAGGCTTTATCAGGATGCTAATGCCATACCCATGTTAAAATTAAAATAAATACTTACAATAAATACTTACTGTTCTTGGCTCTTTGGTCCCTGCAGGATCTCTAGTTCTTCAACATAAAAAGTCCATTTATTTTTAGCTATTACTTTTCTATTAAATTAAAAAATTTTCTTTAAATAGGCCAGACCACTTATAGGTCAAGGCATATCTCTATCCTATAAAGCTACCTTCAGCTTTAAATACCTGGGAAACCCTTGGAGGTATAGAATAGTGCAAGCAAAAACTAAAAGGAAAAAAATAACTTATTTTGTAATAAAACATAAATTTCATGATAGATGCCCCTAAAACTAATGTTTCATGGAGATCCTCTATGAAATACCTCCTTAGTCTTTCCTGGAAAGTGGCAGAAGCATAAAAAGGGAGGGCCGTAAAGTCCAAGGGAGCTGGATAATTAAAGGGGCTGTAAAGGTTCACGGTTTAGAAAAACAAAAAACAAATATGTCATACTTACCTCCGCTGTGCAGTTGGTTTTGCACAGAGTGGCCCCAATCCTCCTATTTTGGGGTCCCTCAGCAGTGCTCCTGGCTCCTCCTCTTCTTAAGTTCCCTGTCGGAGATGCGCTCTCCTTCGTGGACACCCATGTGGGCGCGCTCCCGTGTCCTGCTTCTGTGCCTATTGACACAGGAAGCAGGACTCGGCTCCGCCCCCCGGCGCCCGTGTCATTGGATTTGATTGACAGTAGTGGGAGCCAGTGGCTGCGCTGCTATCAATCTATGCAAACAGGACACGAGACACTGGCGGGAGCTGGTTTGCTCGTTCCACAGGGCTCAGGTAAGAATAACAGGGGCTCGGGGCTTCTGAGAGACAGAAGGTTTTTCACCTTAATGCATAGAATGCATTTACAACCCCTTTGAATGTGGATCTCTAGTGACATAGTCAGATAATTGATACAGTGTGGTGGATACGAAACTTAGTTTGAGAAGTTTACCAGACTGAAAACCATCACTGATGAGCAACAGTGTAAACAACTTGGTTCTGTCACTGTAACATTGTATCAAATCTGTATAGCAGTTCACTCTTTGCAGTAGATTATTACACTGTTAGTGGTGAGCACAGGAATCTCCATACACTTTATATACAATGCAGAGACCCCCCTCATATTATTTCTTTTTCTGGCCAAATGTTTTTAGCCCATAGTGTTAGGCTATTTTCATTATTGGTTGAATGTTAAAGCGGAGTTCCGCCCATTTTTTATTGTTACATTGTATGTTAAAAGCATTTAGAATGCTTTTACCAATGACAATTTTTTTTTTTTGTAAGGAATGTGAGGGGGTTAGCTCGGCAGCGGGTGTGTGTGACCCCCGGGATGGGCTCCCCAGACAAAAACAGGCCCAGCAAACGGAGGTTGTGGTTTTCAAAATCAAAAAGGTGCGGTTTATTTTCTATTTACAGTGACAAAACACAGCAAAGCAAAAGAAACATAAATAAAATAAATCCTGGTCAACTTGACCTCTGACTAAACATACAGGTTTCCTAACTAACAACTGGGATCAGCCTAGTGCTGTCCTAGTCCCTAAGTCCCTGGTTTTAAATGTCCAAGCAAATAGCCACACAGGCTTTGTCTCACCGCACAGGGGTTCACTCTCCCTAGACAGTCCACACAGGTCTGGTTCCAGGCATGAGCTAACATCTAATGAAGCTGGGAGTTCTTATAGAGGCCTAAATGAGCTGACAAGCTTCAGCTGGTCTCCTCATCTCTGTCTGCACGACGCCCCACACTCTCCCTAGAGGTATGAGTCATCCATGAGCCCACTAGCCTTATACAACTCTCCACCTAGTTGTATAAGTCGGCGTAAAGCCTGAATCTGGGCGAAATATATCTACCCCCCTGGATGCAACCAGGTGACTTTACCTTCCTGCTGTCACATACCCCCCCCCCTCTTGTTTTAACCTCGGGGTTGGAACACCAGCAATCAGGCATTCATGTACTCGAGACAAAGCATCCACATTCCCCATTTGAACGCCAGGGCGATGCTTTACTGTGAAGTTGAATTCCTGGAGGGCCAGGAACCACCTATTCACTCTTCTATTTGTTTCCTTGTTTTGAGCCATCCACTTTAACGGAGCGTGATCCGTAACCATGTCAAAGTGCCTACCTAGCAGGTAGTACCGAAGGGAATCTAGAGCCCACTTCACCGCTAAACACTCCTTTTCAACGGTGGCGTAATTTACCTCATGGGACTTCAACTTCCTGCTGAGGTAAATGACTGGGTGCTCTTCCCCGTTCCAGACCTGGGACAATACTGCTCCTAACCCCACATCTGACGCATCACTTTGTACGACAAAGTCTTTAGAGAAGTCGGGTGAGTACAACACTGGCTGGCTACATAAGGCTTGTTTCAAGAATTGGAATTCTGCCTCAGCCTCGGGGTCCATTTAATCATGACCGACCCTTTCCCCTTCGTCAGGTTGGTTAGGGGCACAGCCTTAGAAGCAAAGTGGGGAATGAATCGCCGATAATACCCAGCGATTCCCAGAAAGGCTCGTACCTGCTTCTTGCTGTTGGGACGTGGCCAACTCTGGATGGCCTCGACTTTGTTGAGTTGGGGTTTTATTACTCCCCTCCCAATGGTGTACCCAAGATATTTGGCCTCCTCCTGCCCAATGGTACACTTCTTGGGGTTAGCCGTAAACCCCGCTTCCCGAACAGAGTCCAGGACTGCTTGCACTTTTGGCAGATGTGAGGCCCAATCTGTGCTATGGACAATTACGTCATCCAGGTAAGCCGCAGCATACTTCCGATGGGGCCTCAGCATCTGGTCCATTTTCCGCTGGAATGTGGCCGGCGCATTCTGTAACCCGAACGGCATTCTTTTATATTGGAACGCCCCGTCTGGGGTTACAAATGCGGTTTTCTCTTTGGCCGACTTGGCCAGGGGGATTTGCCAATACCCTTTTGTGAGGTCAAGAGTCGTCATGTATCGGGCTGTTCCCAGCCGGTCGATCAACTCATCTATACGTGGCATGGGGTAGGTGTCAAATTTTGTAACTTTGTTCAACTGACGAAAATCGTTACAAAATCGCCAGCTCCCATCCGGTTTAGGCACCAACACAATGGGACTAGACCAATCACTTTGGGACTCCTCTATCACCCCTAAGTTCAGCATTTTCTGTACTTCCTCCCGTATTGCCTCCCGTCGGGCCTCTGGGATCCGATAGGGTTTTAACTTCACCCTTTCACCGGGCGGGGTAATGATGTCATGCTCTACCCCAGATGTTTGTCCCGGCAGCTCAGAGAATACCTCCTTGTTGCGAAGCACAAACTCCTTAACCTCCTGTTGTTGGGGTTGTGACAAGGTGGCTGCTATTCCAACCTCAGGAATCACGCAACCAGTTTGAGCTGGTGACCAAGTGTCTGCGACTAGGGACTCTCTATCCCTCCAGGCTTTCAACAGATTAACGTGATAGATCTGTTCGGGCTTTCGCCTTCCTGGTTGTCTGACCTTGTAATTCACTTCGCTCACTTTTTCCATTATCTCATAGGGGCCTTGCCATTTGGCAAGGAATTTACTTTCAACCGTAGGGACAAGTACCAGTATCCTATCCCCCGGGGAAAAGGTACGGGTCTTGGCTCCACGGTTGTACACTCTCTGCTGTGCTAACTGCGCTTGGGCCAAATGTTCCTTCACGATGGGCATTACCTGTGCAATTCGGTCTTGCATCAGGGCGACATGCTCAATCACACTCCTGTGGGGAGAACTCTCACTTTCCCAAGTTTCCTTGGCAATATCCAACAGCCCTCTTGGGTGTCTCCCATACAGTAACTCAAAGGGGGAGAATCCCGTAGAGGATTGGGGCACCTCCCTAATAGCAAACATCAGATAAGGAAGTAGACAGTCCCAATCCTTTCCATCTCTATCCACCACTTTCTTCAACATTTGTTTTAGGGTTTTGTTGAATCTTTCAACCAGCCCATCGGTTTGGGGGTGATACACAGATGTACGTAATTGCGTCACTTTGAACAATTTACACAGCTCCTTCATAACCCGGGACATAAAGGGTGTACCTTGGTCCGTAAGCAGTTCTTTACAAATACCCACCCGGCTAAACACAAGAGATAGCTCTTTGGCTATGGTTTTGGCCGAGGTATTTCGGAGAGGGATCGCTTCTGGATAACGGGTGGCATAGTCCATTATAACTAATATGTACTGGTGCCCCCTAGCGGACTTGATTATAGGCCCTACCAAATCCATGGCGATCCTCTCAAACGGGACCTCAATGATGGGTAGAGGGACCAGCGGGCTACGGAAATGTGGCATCGGGGCCGACCTCTGACACACAGGGCAGGAGGAACAATAATTTTCTATGTCCTTCATCACCCCCGGCCAATAGAATCTCTGTAATACCCTCTCTCGGGTTTTCTCTGTCCCCAGATGACCTCCAAGAATGTGCCCATGGGCCAACTCCAACACCAACTTCCTGTAAGGTTTGGGCACCACAAGCTGCTCAACGGTTTCTTCTGCCCTTTTTGCCACCCGATACAGTAGGTCCTTCTCTACGCTGAAGTATGGGTAAGTGCAGGTATTATCTGGGTTCACTAACTCGCCATCTATTTTCACTACGTTTTCCCGTGCCTTTATTAGGGCGGGGTCTTTCAACTGTTCTGTGGCAGAGTTTTCCCTGTGAACCTCAAGATCAGAAAACTCCACAGACGGTAGGTTTTCGTCTGAGGAGGTGGGCTCCTCTCCAGTTTCTTGAGTCTCCCCTGCCAATACTGATAAGGGAAATTCCGGAGAGTCCTCACCACTCTCAGGGGAGTTCTGGCTATCACATTCCTGGTACATAGGGGCACCAGTGGGGGGCTCAGGATCATCCCACAGTTCCCAGAACTTCGGAAAATCCCTTCCCACAATGGCGTCATGCGGTAACTGAGATACTAAGCCCACTGGATGAGAGAGGGTACCTTTGGGGGTCTCGAAACACACTGTAGTCACTGGATACTCTCGGGTGTCCCCATGCACACAAATAACAGCTACCTTGCTATTCCCAAAGACCTCTGTTTTAACTAACTCAGCCTTTATCAGGGTCACAAGGCTACCTGAATCCAGCAATACCACAACATTTCTACCATTAACACACATTTTGCATAAATGTTTCTCAGTTCCTCGAATGGCAGTGCATGCGACTGTCGCACACAGCGACTGACGTCTGCCCGTCAGAAAGTCACACTGCATGGGTTCCTCCACAACCGGGCAATTGGCTGCAATATGTCCCGCTTGCCGGCAGCGGTAGCAAACGATCCTTCTTGCCGCCTCTTGAGCCGCTGACTTCCCAGGCTGTTCTCGCCAAACTTGGGGTAGAGCTCCCACCCTCTCACTCTCTCCACCCTCACCCCTTGGAATCCTCTTATCCGCCCCTGGGGATGGTCTGGTCTTAGGGTGGAAAGTCCGAGTGTCTCTGGAAGAGGCCGTCAGGTTCTCTGTAGCCAAGTATTTCTCCACACGATCCACAAGACCATCGGCCGTCTCTGGGTCTCCATGGCTTACCCACTTTTGGATGGCAGTAGGAAGAGCTCTCAAAAACCGATCCATTACAACACGTTCCACAATCTTTGGTGCGGACAAAGTCTCTGGCTGTAGCCACTTTCTGCTCAGGTGAATGAGATCATACATTTGAGACCTGGGGGGGTTTTCCAAGCTGGAAAGTCCAGTTATGCACACGCTGAGCCCGGACAGCCTGGGTGACACCCAGCCTTGCCAAAATTTCAGCTTTTAGCATCACATAGTCTTTTGCTTGGTTAGGCTCTAGGTCATAGTAAGCTTTCTGCGATTCACCAGTTAACAGAGGAGCCACCAGTCCAGCCCACTGCTCCTCAGGCCACTTTTCTCTTTCAGCGGTCCTTTCAAATGTGGTCAAAAATACCTCTGGATCATCCTCTCCAGTCATTTTTGTCAATAAACGACTCACCCCAAAGGACGCGGTATTAGTGGGACGGCTTTCCTCACTGGTCTGCGGACGTTGCTGCATTACTGCTTCCATTTGTTGTAGTCTCTGCTCTTGCTTCTGTAACAGGTCTATGAAGCGGGCCTCAGATTGCTGCTGGGCTTGTTGCTGAGCTTCCAGACTCTGTTGGTGAGCTTGCTGCTGGGCTGCAAGGCTCTGTTGATGAGCTTGCTGCTGGGCTGCAAGGCTCCTTTGCAAACCTGCATTTGTCTGCTGTTGATTGGCATTTGCTAGAGCCAGCTGTTTCAGTATCTCCTCCATGCTGGCTTAAAAAAAAACTGCCACTGGTTCTCCACCAACTGTGAGGGGGTTAGCTCGGCAGCGGGTGTGTGTGACCCCCGGGATGGGCTCCCCAGACAAAAACAGGCCCAGCAAACGGAGGTTGTGGTTTTCAAAATCAAAAAGGTGCGGTTTATTTTCTATTTACAGTGACAAAACACAGCAAAGCAAAAGAAACATAAATAAAATAAATCCTGGTCAACTTGACCTCTGACTAAACATACAGGTTTCCTAACTAACAACTGGGATCAGCCTAGTGCTGTCCTAGTCCCTAAGTCCCTGGTTTTAAATGTCCAAGCAAATAGCCACACAGGCTTTGTCTCACCGCACAGGGGTTCACTCTCCCTAGACAGTCCACACAGGTCTGGTTCCAGGCATGAGCTAACATCTAATGAAGCTGGGAGTTCTTATAGAGGCCTAAATGAGCTGACAAGCTTTAGCTGGTCTCCTCATCTCTGTCTGCACGACGCCCCACACTCTCCCTAGAGGTATGAGTCATCCATGAGCCCACTAGCCTTATACAACTCTCCACCTAGTTGTATAAGTCGGCGTAAAGCCTGAATCTGGGCGAAATATATCTACCCCCCTGGATGCAACCAGGTGACTTTACCTTCCTGCTGTCACAGGAAATACCTTTTTTCTACTTTTTTCAGCAGGACCTCTAGGCAATGACATCACTAGGCAATTCAAAAGGGCTCCTGGGATAGCGGCGTCATGTAGCCCAGGAGGCCTTGTGAATCGCCTAATGGCGAAATCTCGCATTATTTCCATACCGGAGGAGTTAGGCGCCATTTTCTAGGAACTGCATCTGCCGGGTGGAAGTAGAGCATATCTGTTTGCGACCAGTCTGCACTGGCGCGAGATCAGGAGGTGCATGCTGGATAGCCAGCTGCACTGAAATATAGAAAATTAAAAGAAGAGGGCTTCAGATGCCCACAGCTAACATGGAACCTGCCTGCTTCCGAGATCAGGTTAGTAATCAAATAATTTAACCAACTAAAACGACCACACATATGACATGTTCTAAATGTTAATGTATATGTTTAGACAAGTACAGAGGAGTCTTTAAAAAAAAAAAAAGTTTGAGGGACTGGAACTCCGCTTTAACATTTAATGTTCTTAAAGCGGGTTTAAACCCAAAACCAAAAATGTACTATATTGCAGCTTACCAATCATTAGATGTGATGGCTGCATCAGTTTACTTTTTTTGGGCTTTTTTTCCTCTCTTCATTTGGTTATTTGCCCAGTAACACACCTCCTATATTAGTGAGACACATCTCTGGAGGAATGAGAACAGGAGGCACAGTAGACAGCAGCATTGTCAGTCTGGGGGGAGGGGAGTGTTAACTGGAATAACAAATTTAAAACCACTAACAAATTAAAGCCAAACTCCAGCTCACACTTTATAAAAATGTTACAGCAAACAGTTTTTTTCCTTTTGGGATAAAGGTTTTGCATGGATAAATACAATCTGAACATTTTAATTACCCCTGCCAATGTTCAGTGGTTTGTCTCATCCATGTAAACTGATACATTCTGCTGGAGAGTTTGTGCTGTGAAAAACAACATACCGTGTATACTCGAATATAAGCTGAGGCACCTAATTATACCACAAAAAAATGGGAAAACGTATTAACTTGAGTATAAGCCTAGGGTAGGAAATGCAGCAGCTACTGTAAGTGGAAAAGAGGGTCAACAATGCCCATTTTCAGCTTCACTGTGCCCATTTGCAGCTTCACTGTGCCCATTTGCAGCCTCACTGTGCCCATTGCATGCCTCACTGTGCCCATTGCAAGCCTCACTGTGCCCATTGCATGCCTCACTGTGCCCATTGCATGCCTCACTGTGCCCATTGCAAGCCTCACTGTGCCCATTGCAAGCCTCACTGTGCCAATTGCAAGCCTCACTGTGCCCATTGCAAGCCTCACTGTGTCCATCTACACAAAAGTACTCTCCTGGTACAGTGCATGGATCTGGTCATGAAGCCGCCACTCTTTTCCTCTCATCTCTTCACTAAAAGCCTTATAATCTGTTTCTTTGAATGGACAGGTGGAGATTCAGCCATTTACCTGCCATTCCTCTTCCCATATGAGTGCTGTGTGTAATATCCATCATCTCAGTGTCATGCAGTGGGAAGCCGCGTCCGATCAACCCGTGTGTCATTCAGTCAGATGCCATCCAGTGTAACCCCGCTCCGCCCCGCCTCCTCCTCGTCCTCAATAGACGGAACACATAGTTTCCCAGCAGTAAGTCAGTCTTCAGTGTTCCACCTATCACGGACGAGGATGAGGAGGTGGCGGAGCGGGGTTACACTGGGCGGCGTCTGACTGTATGACACAGGGGCTGATCGGAGAGACTCGAGTATAAGCAGAGGGGGGCTTTTTCAGCACAAAAAAAATGTGCTGAAAAACTTGACTTATACTAGAGTATATAAGGTACTTGCTGGCTGGAAACCAGATAAAAATAGAATTAAAAAAGCCTAAAAAAGGGAACTAATACAGCCATTACATCTAAGAAATGGTAAGCTCCAATGTAATCAATGTTTGCTTGTGGGTTTAATACTGCTTTAAGCCTTTTTTCTCTTAGAGTTTAAAGTTAGGAAAAGTTACATTCATTCTGAGAAAAGCAACAAGTAAAAACTCACATTTCACACATACTACAAACGTTACTGGTGTTATTTGTGACTTTTCCTGCAAATGCTGAGACATTTTCAAAGCAAATATCTTATAAATAGAACCCTAACAGAGCCAAGGAATTGCTAAATTGCTGCAAAAAAAAAAATTTAAAAAATTTACAATGAGGCATTATACCGGTATGAAAACAGTTTTTCTGGATTTTGTTATTAGGGACTATTTAGATGTATCCATTTTGGTGCATTGTGTGTTCTGTTTCACGTCAATGTGTTTTGCATTAAGGCAGCTCATTCAACCTAATGGGCTGACAATGCCAAAAATGGGCAAAATTAAAATTGACAAGTACTGTAGCTTTATTTCTCATACAGTGCACCACAGTGTACACTAATGTGTTACAATGTGTTGTGGTGCCCTGTAAAGAATATGCATTGGAGATCTGTAGGGTGCTATTTAAAAATGAGTGGCAATGGAATGTGCTCATGCCTATAATATTTGTTAAGATGTTATAGTAACGTGTTACCACCATAACAGATAAGTAAAAGCTTTTTTACCTTAAGGCATTCTCTGCATCAAGGTAAAAAATCTTTTAATAATAGCTTCCCCCACCTCCTCTCAATACTCACCTCAGCCCGATCTTGATCCTGCACTATGCACTTCTGCAGCAGCTCTTCTCCCCTCTTCTTTGTCTCACAAGCTTGGTTGAGAGCATTAGGAGCTATTGGCTCCTGCTGTTGTCAATCAAAACGTGTAAGCAGAAAGCAGGGGGTGGGGCTGAACCAGGCTGTGTGTCTGAATAAACACAAACAGCCCTACTCGGGATCATGCCCGCACAAGTGCCCCCACAGCAATCCGCTTCTTATTGAGGCACTTGCTGGGGGGGGGAGCCAGGAGCACCAGTAGTGCCAGCCGGGGACCCCAGAAAAAGAGGATCATCTTACAATCACCTTAAATTTGACAGTTTTCTACCAAAACTATGCTTGCTTTTTAAAATATTTAAGATTCAGATTTTTTTCCATACCATGAAGTTTGTAGTTTGCTCCTTTGCATTTTCGTCCTGGTTTGCGGAAATCGAGATTGCCTCTCAGCCCTCGATGAAAAAGAGGTTGCACTGGACGGAAGTTGTCGCTCATACTCTGAAAGATCTGTGATGGTTGGTTCTGACTCAAAAGGCGTAAAGAGTGCATCTTGGCATAAAGAAGTAAAGACATTGTTAAATGAATGAGCTAAAAATAAGCTGAGCTGAAATAATTACGGTAGCTAAAATATGACATGAAAAAAAATAATATATAAATGTATATACTGTATATATTTTACACACACAGTCCTTTGTCCCAAAGTTGGTTGCATAATCACTCGGAAGGCCAATATAGGTAAATGTCTCACACCTTTTATCCTGTTCCCAGGGTTTTTAGATAGAAATCTTAAAAGCCTTAAAAAAAATAAAAAATTTCTTTCAGTAATAATGATTCATTCACTCATATTCCAGTGCTCCTATGCTAGCATAGCTGATTAGGAGTAGACATGTGCACTGCCGAAAACTGTGTTTGTTTTCGTTTCATCCGTTTTTTGTTTATAGACATGTGCAATTTGTTTTGTTCCGAATTCATTTTTTAACAAATTTCAACAAATTTGTTAATTTGGAAATATCCGAATTAATGAAAGCCTAATTTTTCCGAATATTCGTAAATCCGTAAATTCGAAAATTTCAGAAATTCAAAAATGTGGATTTCAGAAATTAGTAAATTGGAAAATTTCGAATTTTCGAATTTCGAAATTTGGGAATTTTCGAGTTTTTGAATATTCGTAAAAATTAGTTAAATGGGCTTTCGTTTATTCGGACATTTCCAAATTAACAAATTTGTCCAAATTCGTTAAAAAACTAATTTGGAATGAAACAAATTGCACATGTCCAATTAGGAGCCACACACTTCATTAGCAGAGTCTTCACACAGATTTTTATTGCAAAGGAAGTGAGGGCTGTATCAGACCAGGTCTGTTATTGAAAACTTTTGTAATATAGAAAATGAAAGGATCACCCACAGGAAACCCATTAAAAAAAAAAAAAAAAAAAAGGAAAACCGTGTCATAGTGTGCTGGTGCAGTTTGGACCCATGGCATGCTGGAAATCAATCATTGCCAGCCTCCAAGTCACCATGCTGTTTACAGTATGCAAACATATACAATAGGCAGGAGTGCTTGGCATGTGCTCCTGCAAGCATAGCTGCCCATCTTTGTCTACAAGCTATTGAGGCTATTATATTGGGCAGTATGAGCCTGTACAATGTCTGTTTATATTGCTGGTGCAGTTCACTTTACATAATTATCTTATCCAGATGGCTCCAAGAACTATTAAAGTGTTTTGAATAGTGTTTCTTTAAATGTGGCTTTACTATTCATATACTATAATACTTCTACTATACCCATCCTGAATATAAAAAAACTAACTGAACCATTCTCTATGAGCAAGGATATGCAGCTGCTATTTACTTGCCCTAAGTGTATCTATATTTCCGACCTCTTACTGAAAATACTAGTTGCCTGGCAGTCTAATTGTTAAGTCACTTATGCAGGATAACAAGGCACCTAGGGATAAAGACCTGGAACAATTGTGCATAGTGTTAGATCAGCATGACAGCCATCAAATCAGTATCTTCAGAAGCAGAAGTCAGCAATTGTAGTGTAATGATTTACCTTACTACTGGAAAAATATCTGAAGCTTAACTCCAGGAAATATCAAAATTAATAAAATGTTGCCTTAGCCTTACTTGATGCATATACACAAGTGGAGTCCACAAGAAAGCCAGAGCACCGGGAGGCTTTATTTTAAAATGCACATACAGTAGGGTAAATGCCAAAAACTCTCTCTCTCTTTTTCAGTCCACTGCTGGTATTTTCCACTCCATCTTCCTTCAGGTACCCTCTCAGCAAGCTGGGTGCTAAAAGATCACCAACACAGGCATGCTCCTGAGCTGGGCTGTGTGCATCCATAGACACGAACAATAAGTCACTCCCCGGCACCCCACTCACAGGACTTTTACTGACAGCAGCAGGAGTCTGTGGCTCCCGTTATTCTCAGTGTCTTCTGTAATACGCAGGAAGTGGGAGGAGTGATTCTGCAACCAGGACAGCGCTGGGTCACTGATTCAGTCAGGTAAGTGTTTAGGGACAGGGGTGGGTAGATTGGAGTTTTTTGCCAAAATGTAGTTTAGAGTTTTGTACCTTAATGGAGTTACCCTGAGTTTAGAACGTAGTATCTGATCCCCTGCGCTACTATATATATATAAATATATATATATATATATATACAGTGTATATATATATATATATATATATATATATATATATATATATATATACACACACATATATATACTCAGAATATGCAGTAACCTAAAAAGGTTTGCAATAAATCTCATGTGAGGCTTGGTGCTATACACTTATATGTCTTCCTACATAGACACATAGATGGCGCCGGGATTCTCACTCCTTGAGGAAGTCACGCAACAAGTGACGGAACTCGTTGGAGTGGAGCTTCGTGAAGTCATCTTGCACCAGCAGGAAGTAACTGCATCTCCCAGAGCCGTGTCGCTACGAATACCCAAGTGACTGTTAGGGGACCATATACCCCAATTGTGTTAAGCGATTTGCCCAATTGAACTGAAGGAAGTGTACTCACAAATGTGAGTTTTATTCTTAGATTAATTAAGCATCAATTTAATACAGTTCAGCACTATGACAGTTTTTTAATTCTCTGAGCACCACTCACGTGAGGATTACTAAACATTGAAGCAAGTGTCTCTGGAACAGATGTTAAGCTGCCAGACATTGGAGTTACATCCCTAAGGGGAAGTTTTAAATGGACCTGTTCAAGGTCTATATATGAGGTGAGCACATATTTTGAATGGTAAAGACCTATGGAGAACACCAGATTCACAGAAGAGTGTTTATTTCAAGGACTTCGTTCACACTTTTTTTTGCATTTTAAGCATCTATCACATGAATTGTTGTCACTAGGAGGTGTTATATATTTAGTGTATGTGTTATTCACTTATTGTTATTAATATTTTTTGTATGTTTTTACTATCATGGTAGGCCATATATATTAACCATTGAAAGCTCTTTGAAAAAGAGGGTACTACCACTGTTGCAAAGATGTTATGCATTTGAGTTATTTATTTTTAGCACTGTTCACATCTACAATTGTTTTTATTAATAGAGGGGTAGTGCTTCACTATAATTATTATTTACCTTGAGTTTAGAGCCACTTTAAGATTTTCCACCTAATGTTTGAGACAAGACTTCATCTTTCAGAAACATTTTTGTGGAAGTTTTGTGGAACTCCAGCCAAAATCTCTTTTTGGCATTGGATGGCTTGGAGATGGGCTAAAAGCTATGTGAGTTAAATAATTTATATGTCTCTGCTAAAGTGACATTTAAATTTCTGTCCTGGTGGTGCCAATCGTGAACTAGCAGGAAGTAACTGCATCTCCCAGAGCCGAGGCTCTGTGAATACCCAAGTAACTATTAGGGGACCATACACCCCACTTGTTTTTAGTGTTTTGCCCAAGTGCAGTGGAGGTATGTCCCTGCTGAAGTGACATTTAACTTTCTGTCCTGGTGGTGCCAATTGCGCATTAGCAGGAAGTAACTGTATCTCCCTGAGACATGTTTGAGACAAGACATCATCTTTCTGAAATGTTTTTGTGGAGGTTTTGTGGAACTCCAGCCAAAATCCTTTTGCCATTGGATGGTTTGGAGATGAGCTAAAAATTATATGAGTTTTTAAATAACTTATATGTCCTTGCTGAAGTTACATTTAACTTTCTGTCCTGGTGGTGCCAATCACGCAATAGCAGGAGGTACTGTAACTGCATCTCCCAGAGTTGAGTTGCCGCGAATACCCAAGTGACTATTAAGGGGACCATACACCTCATTTGTGCTGAGCGATTTGTCCAAGTGCACTGGAGGAAGTGCGCCCACAAATGTGAGTTTTATTCTTATTTTTTTTTAAATAAAGCATCGATTTTATACAGTTCAGCACTATGCCAGATTTTAAATTCTTTGATCACCACTCGTATGATGATTAGTGCACATTGAAGCAAGTGTCTTTGGAATTGGAACAGGAGTTAAGCTGCCAGCCATTTGAGTTACACCCTAAGGATAAGGTTTATTAGGACCTGTTCAAAGTCTATATATGACGTGAGCGCATATTTTGAATGGTGAAGGGGTATAAGCTGGTAACCTATGGAGAACACCAGAGTGTGGATATCGAAGACTTTGTTCATGCTTTTTTTTTTGCATCTTAAGCATCTATAACATGGAGTCTTATAACTAGGAGCACTGTTAACATCTACAATTGATTTTTATTAATAGAGAGGTTTGCTATAATTATTACTTACTTTGAGTTTTAAGTCACTTTTTGTGGAACTCAAGCCAAAATTTCTTTTTGGCATTGGATGGTTTGGAGATGGACTAAAAGCTACTGTATATGAATGTTTTAATATTTTCTATGTCCCTGCTGAAGTGACATTTAACTTTCTGTCCTGGTGTTGCCAATCAGCAGAACAGGAGGTAAGGAAAAAGTTTCCCAACATGAAAACAGACACCAATTAAAAGCTAAACGTTTGCTAGAGTTCCACTTTTTAACAGGACTATGATTCAAAAAATTTAAATAAGTCCATCTTGCATAAACTATACAAAAGAGTTTGCTTACAATGTATTTTAAACCTGGATGTCTTTCCAAACAAGCAGTAAGTGTCTCTGAGCTACTGGCAGTCTTTTGTTTGCTCCTGTGAATGATAATGAAATTCAGTTTGAAAAAAAAAAAAAGTTTGTATGCTACAAAATCATGAGGACTCTTATTGTTCTTCCCTCACAGACACTGCAGAAGGGTGCATAACAAGCAACAAATCTGCCATCTATTTCCTGGCTTAACAACATAACAGCCCAGGGGTGAAATTCTCTCAAATGAAGTACAGATGCTGTATTGAGCCACCGCTAGTGAATTACGGGAGTCAAGTTGATTGTCATTCTGTATGCCTTGCTGCTATTTACTAATGACATGACTTCTGACAGTTCTGAATTCAGAACTTCTGCTATCAGGAAGTTAATTATGTATATTTCAGAATTTCTGCAGTATGTGTCTTTCTTGTAAACACCACAACTGGAACAGATCTGCAAACAGTGAAATGTTTAAAAAAAGGTTACGATTTCATTGCCAGTTTAACATATCCCCATAGTTACAATTAGTGCAAACCTGTTACGTATTTGTCCTAAAATGCATATGATTAAATGTACATAAGCAGCCATTCTCAGCTTGTTCATAAATGTTTTTCTTTGCGGCTGATTTGTACTCTCTATGCCATTTCTATGACTCTCATAATAATTTTTTAATGCCTGGGTTCAGTAATTGTATAAAATTTGATTTTGCTATGGTAACAGCGGTTACTAAGGATTAGAGTTTATAACAGCATTGCAGGTGCACAGGGTGGAACTTGGTAATGAAGCAGATGATTCCAAATGGGCTTTTTTATTTATCAAGCTGTTGGCTCAAACAAACAGCTAAAAAGCAGGGCAAAACTTAGCTAGAGTTTGTACATTTATTTCCTGCATAAATGTACACATTTAAACCGGGATGGAATGATGCCCCAAGGCAGAAGTCAAGCCATGCCTCCACATGTGTTGTTTTCTATGGTGTGCCATTCTTACGTTCATGAAGATCTTGTGCGGATTATGACAATGGGTGACAATAGAACAATGAAAGTTTTTTTTTCAAATAATGTATTTAATCATGTCCTGACTGAGTTTCCTGTCCAAGAGTAACTGTTAAAAGGTAATTATAGTTTATTAGATTTTGATTAAATTGTCATTAAATGTATCTTTTGAACCATAAAACCGTCTTCTGGGGAGAGACATGTGGTCATTGGTATTGCCAGTCACAAATATAAACACATGTTAACGAGCAATCTCTTACTTTAATTACTCCTCTCTGTATGATGCAGATATACTATTTCATATATACTTTGTTCTAAATTGACAATTAACAAATGAAAATGTCCAAACAGATTGTTCATTCCCTTAGCATGCTGTGAACTAGTCTTTGCATGTGTGTATATAATGTTGATTTACTAAAGAAATCTAGAATGTTCACTTTTTAATGCAAACATTTACCTAATGCAGTGTTTCTCAACTCCAGTTCTCAAGGCGCCCCAACAGGTCATATTTTCAGGATTTCCCTCAGAGGAAACAGCTGTGGTAATTACTAAGGCTGTGAAACTGATCAAATCACTTGTGCAAAATAATGGAAAGCCTGAAAATATGACCTGTTGGGGCGCCTTGAGGACTGGTGTTGAGAAACACTGACCTAATGAATATGATAAAGCTGGGCGATTTTCTCCCCCCAAAAAATCTGCGATCTTTTTAAAAAAAACTCGATTCACGATTCGAATCAAGTTTTCTTTTTTCGATGGACACCGCGCCGGTCCTGAGGAGCTGCGGGCAGGAGTTTTTAGGCGAGGCCGCGGCTTCGGTCTCACGGACTAGGCCGAAGCCGCGGCCTCGCCTAAAAACTCCTGCCCGCAGCTCCTCAGGACCGGCGCGGTGTCGACACCGGTCCTGGTGAAAAAATAAAATCGAACAAATCGATTTGCTGAAAATTTTTATCGATTTGACCCCTCAACTCGATTCAAGAATTAAATCGATTTTTTCCCCAGCCCTAATTTGAATACCCGATCATGTTGGGAAATAAGAAAAATAATACATGTGTTTTGTCATGATAATTTAGCTGTACTACCAAAAGAGCTGCTGGTTATCTTTTTGTGGTTTTATTGTTAAATAATTTGGGTGGGGTGTAGAGAAGTATAGTATGTTATACTTCAGAACCACTAACAGAAACAAGAAGACACTCTTCTCTATGTTGCAAACTTTAGGAACAGATCTTCTGCTCAGTTTTGAGTGCAGTCTTTTAATGAGAGACTAGTAGAAGCCAGAGGTATGTACTCCTCAGTAGGCGAAGTACTTGGTCCAGGTTTAGAGGATGGTCTTCCCATGAGAACCTAGAGGAGACTATTATATAAACCTCTCAAGAGAGGAACTACTTAGCTTTGAGCTTAGCATAAAGGCGTTCCACAAAACTAAAGGGGACTAGTCAATATGTACCTCTCAGGAGAGGAACTGCATGGCCCAGAAATCCCAATGGTGCACGGTCACCAGGATCTTGCAGTAAAGCAGTACTCATGAGGCCAGGGGAGCTGTACCCATTCAACTTTTTCCAGGTGCCTTTCATTGAAGCTATGCAGACAGGATCCTCAGGAGAAAGTTTGGGTGTCAGAGAAAGGATAAAGAGCAACTTGAAACTGAAGGAGGCAGGGGGTAGCCTCCCTCCCATTTAAACAGGTGGAATCCCTTAAAAAGGAACACACCGCTGTTCTACAGCTCAAGCTATTTATATGCTCCCCAGACACCTTATGGGCACACCTCCACAGGGATTGTCTGCAGCACCATAGATATTAATGCTGCCCATTTGCCTTGCTCCACTCTTATGTTCCAGAACTTAATGGAAGGCAGGGGAAAGCAATCAAACTTGCAGCCTGTGAAACCCAAAACAGCCACAAAAAAAATCACGAACTGCTCTAATGAGTACAGAGGAGCTAGGAAAAAGACTAAATATACTTAACATCCAATGCAGCCTAACTACAATTGGATCAAAGCAAAAAAAGCTCTCTGTTCTTTTAGTACTAGTAAGTAGACATGTGCATTCAGTTTTTGTCCGAATGCATTTTCGTCTGAATTTTGGGTATTTTCATTATCGTTTTAACAAGTGAAAACGAATGCGCAGGATCCGAAATCCGAAAGATCCAACATAAAAAAATGCTTTATTTTCATTTTTGTTGTTACAACAGTTCGATACAGATAGAAGATTTGACATAACGCTGACAATAGCAATCTGTGTCTATCGAACCTGTGGTCGAATGTGCCTAACCTTAACTCTATTAGTCCAAGATTATTCTACATAGAGAGGAAAGATTCGACATAAAGAGAAAAGATTCAACATTATAGAGACAGTGTTTGGGTAGACCATTCGACATGAACGATGAAGATTCGACGAAGCAGCGAAAAACATACAAACGTTGAATCTGTCATTGAAGCCTTGAAAGTAATAGTAGTGGTAAAAAAAAGCCCTTGTGGATTTAGTTAACCTTTTTTTTAAATTAAATCTCCTTTAGGGGGTGTGACAGGGGGCGTGGCCTATACCTACATACATTTGCTAGTAGGTGTCCCTCATTCCCATCTCAAAATGTTGGGAGGTATGATAGTGAAACATACCAAACAAAATATGGTTAACACAGGGGAATGCAATGTGCCTGGCTAAAAACTCTCTCCAAGTTCTGCAAAGCTGTATTCTTCTTTGAGAACAACAGTCTTTGATGTAATAAATCAAAACAGTGCTGACCTGCACACCATGGAAATCTTTATGTGCTTGACAACTGCCCTAAAATGCTGTATTTTGATGGACTCTGAGTTAGACATAATTGGAGCCCAGCTTAACACCAATGTTTATATGGGGCACTTTGTGTCCAGCAACAATCACCACAGGAAATCGCTAGCTGTGCAGAGAGCCATGAATAGGTTCAGCCACTGGCGACCTGTCATAACACCTACCTGCTGAGAGCCGCTGAAAGCTGCAGGAGGAATTGCTGCATCAATTCCTACCGGCCCCAATCACCGGTGTGAATGTAGCCTATATGCAATGACAGATATTTTACTGTGTTGTAAAACGTCTGTCACATCAGGAACACTCAGGAAACAATTGTTTCCTATGTGTCCTATTCACACTGCAATGCAGCATATGGCTGTGCTTCAGCATTCTGCAATAAAATGCAGACATGCTGCATTTTATCGCAGCGCACATGCCAAATCGAACAGTTATGCAGCACGTCTCACTGCTTTATTTTACCGTGAATAAAGTGTACATTTGTTACACTTCAAATAAAGATTATACAAAAAAAAGGGAGCCATGTGATGCCCTGAATTGCCCACCACACTGCCCCCACCACAGTCAGCTATGCAGAGCTACCAATGTGGTTATTCAATCTGGCAGCTTTGCATTATGTGTGAATACAGCCTGAAAAAGGCTGCGACTCTGAAAAACATGGATTTCTTTTTAGAGACATTTGTCAGGCATGGAGGAAGCAATGTCAGCTCCTCACCACTTGCTTTAACTTCCAAAATGCTGCATCACCGCACCACAACCACTTGCATTGCACACGGTTGTGGGGAAGTTGCAGCACGGCTCTATCAATTCTAATAAACAAATAATCTGATAACAAATCTATTAAGCAAATAATCTAATAACAAATCTAATAAATCTATCAACTATTTATACTTTCATTTTTGAGAGTAGCGAAAACTGGGACAGGCTTGTAGGGGCCCCAATGCATTACTTTGCCCAGGGGCCCACAACGCTGTTAAGATGGCCCTGAATGTAACTGTATTTAATAATTTTACTTTCCACTGTTAATTTTGACGTCAAATCTTGATTTCGTTTTAGTCATCTTTTTTGACTAAAATGCCATTTTAGTTTTAGTCGTATTTTAGTCATCTGAATTGTGTTAGTTTTAGTTGACTAAAATTGGTCTAAAACAAACACAAATCCCCAGTACCCAACTGAACTTCTGCTTTCCTCAGAGCTCTGCCTGTCTGTTAAAGCCCCAACCCCCTGACTCTATTTTGCAAGCTGTATTGGCTGGGAGACACAGGCTCCCTCTATCTGCCTGCTACTTGAGTGTTCTGGAACAATACCCTGCAAACCACAGAAGGGGAACTTCTCCATTGGATTTCTGTCTGTCTGGATGTGACGTGGTGAGTGTTTTCCTTCCCAGCAAGGTAGCAGTACTGATCACTGTGTAAAATAACAGCCTCCAAGACTGTCCAGTTCTCTGGTCTGTGCACTCCCTCACTTCCATTTACTTCCCCATCCCCACTTGCAGGTCACCTCCCCATCCCCAAAGTATAATGCACCCTGCCCTGTGCACTCCCTCACTCCCATTTACTTCCCCATCCCCACTTGCAGGTCACCTCCCCATCCCCAAAGTACAATGCACCCTGCCCTGTGCACTCCCTCACTCCCATTTACTTCCCCATCCCCACTTGCAGCCTTTTTTTATGCATATTTTTAAGTTACACTTCTGTGTGAGAAAAAAAAAAATACTTTTGTTTGTTTCTGAAACTTGGTTTTATTTATGAAGTTGTTATATATCACAGCTAAACGAAATCAGCTGACGAAAACTATGACAAAAACATTTTCGTTGACGAAATGAACACTGCGCTGCAGTCAATCTGCTGCAACATTGATCAGTGTATTCTGAAAATATCTGCTTATGCGTTTTTCTCATCAGATTGCCAATTCTGTGTAGGAAACGTAATTTTTTATATATGGCATAGTTTATTTAAAGGGGCATGAACAAAGTTTATCCCAGTGTGAGTCTTTTTAGATAAAACAAGCTATTGTAAACTGCATTTTAAATACCAGTCCCTCCTGTATTCTTCTGTAGGCTTTTTGGTACTCATCCAAAGGCTCAAGCTTTACATAAGGACCATTTGTGTTCCACATGGGGACTTGTGTGTAGTATAAGAAGTTATACTGTAATAATATGATAATCTCTGTTGTTTGTTTTATAGGCCCTCTGTAGAGTATAAATCATTCTTTCTACAGTGCTTATCAAATGTCTGTTGTCCTTTATATCATGATCAGTGACACACTAATCACAGGCTCTTCTGTGTCTTATATCGCTATCTCTGCTGTACTTTTTACTGCATTGTGAACTGCATGTTCTATTTCATTATCACCTACTGTAATACCATAGGCTTTTCTGTACTATTATTATCTCTGCTGTACCTAGGGTTGCCACTTTTTCTTCACGCCAAACCTGAACACTTTAGCGGCGCACAGCAAAAATCTATATATTTTTAGAATACACTATAGCAGTGGTCTCCAAACTGCGGCCCTTTGCTTGCCTTTATCTGGTGCTTGAGCTGTGCTGTATGGAGTGTGTAGCCTGTCCAGCACACACTCCACACTCCACACAGCACAGCTCTCCCTGGGGATGACTGAAGATCTCAGAGGACAGATAGCAGCCTTTTACCTGGTAACCATCCCCCAAGCACTTAGCAGCAGCTCACCCTCCTGCATCTGTCTGTCGTGAGATACCGTTTGGGAACTACAGAAGAGGATTCAGCCTTATAGTGGTACATACCATGCTTAGTTGACCCTTTAAACGTATGTTTTTTGGGGTCCACTGATTCCGGTAAGCCTCTTCTATATCGGCGTTGGCCATCTTCACTTCACTTGTTTATTCCAAGATTGTGGGAGCACCATTTATATTTGCATTGAACTTTTTCATTGTTTTCACCTACCAGAGACTTTTTATATGTTTTTTTTTGTATGGACTATTGTCTTCTGATCCAGCACTGAGCACGGTGTTCATTCACTTGGTGTCCATTCACTATTTATTTAATTGTACTAATTTAGCGCTACAATTTATGTATGTATTTTGGTTGAATCCCACCCTGAAGCATATCTATACATTGCCCGACCCCATGCCTGGACTAAATTCAATATAAAAGCAGTGACCCAGATTATTTTGGACGAATCCTTGATTCCATTTTCCAAACTGATCTCCGATTTCAATCTTTCTCAGTTGTACTCTTTTCGTTTTTTTCAACTTTCCGCTGCCTTCAGCTGTCAATTTCCTGGCTCTCCTTCAGGGCTAGTTCAATCCGCCCTAGAGAAGCTTCTTAGGTTGGACTGTGCAAAGAATGCTGCCTCCAAACTATATCTCCATCTAACAACCGTCTCCCTTCCAACACTAGAGAAACTAAGAATTAAATGGTCTAAGGACATTCCTGAACTCGACAATGATGATTGGGATGATATATGGGACTTTCCTTTCAACTTTCTTGTCTCCTTGAGAGACTGGGGTTGATTCAGTTCAAGATGGTTTACAGGACATATCTTACTCCTCATATATTACATAAAATTAATCCGGACTCTGCCCCTGGCTGTTGGCGATGTGGGGGCATTCCCGGAGACTTTACTCATATTTTTTGGACTTGTCCAGCAACAGTGGGGTACTGGGAAGAGATATTAGCCTTTATATCTCAAATTACCTCTATTTCATTACAACCATCAATGGCAATATGTATGTTGGGTCTGATAGAGGAATATATTCCCACGGTAGCAGGACGTACTCTGGTAGGGCTGCTTTTGTTTTACGCTCGCAAAGCTATAGCTCTTAGTTGGAAAAAAACTACCCCCCCATCATTGTCCATGCGGAAACAAGTCATTAACAATAGTCTATCACTATACAATGAGACCTATATTAATAGAAGTTGTCTTCTCAAATATGAGAAGGTTTGGTCCAAATGGCTGATGGATTCTTCCACAGCCTCTGAAGCCTTTTAAAAGGAAGATTTTTTAGTCTTTTTTTTTTTCCGTTAGTTATTTGGGCAAATATCCATGATAATGCGAAAATCTTATATTGGCGTATATACTATAGGACTACATCGTTCCCAAATTTGAAAATCGAGTTAACAGGAGTATTATCTAATGTTTTTTTCTCAATAACTTGATATAATGTCTATCATAAGCATTACATAAATACCATGTAAGACCAATGTATGTATGTGTTTTTTTTTATTTTGGTTGTTGCTGTTTTTTTTGTTCTGTCTTTGTCTTTGTTTGCTTACTGTTGTAATTGTAAATTTTTGTCTGTGTTTTGGAAAATTAATAAAACCATATATTTAAAAAAAAAAGTTCATGTATTGTTAAAGGGAAACTGTTGGATTTCACTTGTAGCAGCAGAGCCTTTTCTACAATGCTGGAAACTGCCATAATTCAACTCCCGGGAGCTGTGCTAGTGTCAGTGCACAAGTTTGTTGATTCATGCAAAGTGACATTTCTGCCTAACTTTGCTCATGGGGGTTGAAGAATCGCAGCCACCAATGTTACATCAGAGCCTCGGATAAGACCAGCAAGATATGGGAAACTTAGCTTTACTCTAATGTAAACATTGTTAACTGCAAACCTTTTCATAGCAGAAATCTAAATTGTATACAGTAGATATGTGAAATACTTTTTGTTGCTTTATATTTTTCCAATATATTTGTATTAGCTTATAAAGCATATCTCAATGATGACTGAAAAATTACACAAAGAACACAAAAAGAGAAGACAGCACAGATCTGGCTAGTAACATTGTTTTATTATTAATGTACTATATAAGTATTAACATACAAAGAAAAAATCTTATAGGTGTAGTACTCACCCCGGTAGGGGTTGCTGAGATTATGCCTAGGTCTCCATTGCTAGTACAGATGCTGCCAGTCACAAGCACAGTTCCATGCACACTGATCATGCAGACTCAGTCTAGGGGATGTCTTTTTAGAATTTATCGCTGAGTAACTTGAAACAGGAGAGGCATTCAAAGGTTCGTGACACTCTACAACAACCAATAAGAGGCCAACTTCTAGCACAAATCCTTATAGCTGCAGGTGCACATGAAAGTCCCAAACACTTACAATGCCCTAGGAGATGACTACCACCCAGTTTCCACAGGTAGATCATTAGTAAGGGAGACAAAATATAATTTTCCAGACCAGGACTTCAGGGCAGTGCCCTCCAGCAAAAATCTATCAGTAATCTTCTACAGGCCCTCAATTCAGAGCCTGCCGAGGCCCAGGCAGCAATACTTGACTAAGTATAGCTGCCTTTCAGGTACAGCAGCCCCAGGAGAACTGAAACCCTTCTAGCAAAGGAAGAACACTCCGACCAGGCCTCCCAAACATTTATCACCTCCCCAGTCACCCTTTAGATGTCTCCTTCCAGGGATTGGCTGTAGGATAAATATTCATAATGGACATTTGACTCTCCCTGCCATATATTCTGGATCTTCTTCCAGAAGGAGGGGGAAACCAAACACCAAGCTTAAAGCGGAGGTTCCGCGGTCCAAAGTTTTTTTTTTTTTTTCAGTACATTAAATGTGGTTAAAGATCACTATTTACTACTCACTCGTCCTATGCTTTAATTCATCCCCCGTCCGTTTTCGTAACAAAGAATCATTTATAAAAAATGTTGCTGTGCTTTTCCATTTTGCTTGTGGGCATCTTGAAGCCCACAAGCATAGAATTCCGCCAGACTTCCGGGTAGCGGTGAATGCGGGTCGAGGGATTACGCTGGATGGCGTCTCCTGGGAAGGATGACACATTGCTCCCAGGAGACATTGGGCCGACATCCCAGCACACACAGCGCCGCCGGGGAAACAAGAAGACCCGCCTACTCCCACAGGAGAAGAAACAGGAAGTGAAACCGACAACAGCAGATTATCTTCAATTACAGCATCCAAAAATAAAAAAGGTTGGTGACATGTTAATGTACATATCACCAGGATTTGGGGAATATAAAGTTTATATTTAGGGTGAACCTCCGCTTTAAGAAACCTCTAATCAGAGAAAAATAGTAGATCACTGCTCCACTGGCTGCAGTGAAGCCCAAAAAACAACATCACATTTTAGCCTAGCAGCCTAACTAGAGGAGGGTGCTACATCTGAAAGTAAATGTGGAATTCCACTCTCAAACTAACTAAGCATAAAACTGCTCCCACCCACTTTCTAACATCTATACCATGCTGTAAAAGGAAGATACTTTTACTTACCTATTTTCAGGGCGCTCCAGTCTGGTCACATGAGCACCCCAGCAGCCGGCTTCAGGGGAAAGGAGAGATCACCAACAATGGCTGGAATGCCTGGGTGGTGACATAGGAGCTGATCATGTGACTGAACCAAAGCACCCTGAGAATAGGTAAGTATAATCATCTTCCTGCTACAGGGTCATATAGGACATAGAACAGGGGTGGAAGCAGTTTTAATCTTGTTTAATTTGAGCCTGAAATTTAATAAAAAATAATGGGATCAGGAAAGTTTAAAATAGTAGGATTTTTAAAACAGCTTACCTGTAAAATCCTTTTCTTGGAGTACATCACGGGACACAGAGCAGCATAGTCATTACTATGTGGGTTATATAGAATTACCTTCAGGTGCTGGCACTGGCAACTTCCAAAACAGGAAGTACCCTCCCCTATATAAGCCCCTCCCATCCGGGAGTACCTCAGTTTTGTAGCAAAGCAATACGTGTCCCCAAAAGAGGGGTGGGAGCTCTGTGTCCCGTGATGTACTCCAAGAAAAGGATTTTACAGGTAAGCTGTTTTAAAAATCCTACTTTCTTGTTCATACATCACGGGACACAGAGCAGCATAGTCATTATTATGTGGGACGTCCCAAAGCAATGCCACATGAGGGGGGGGATACACCATACATAAGCTGGGCGCCATCAGGCATGAGGATCTTTTGCGGCCTGCAACACACTGCGCCCAAAGGCGACATCCTCCTGACTTCTCACGTCCACCTGGTAGAACCTAGTAAACGTGTGTACTGAAGACCATGTTGCGGCCTTACAAATTTGCGCCAGGGAGGCCTGGTGATGCACTGCCCATTAAGTTCCAACTGCTCTCGTGGAGTGCGCCCTAACTTTGAACGGAGGCGGTCTACTTTTCAAGCCATAGGCTTGTATTATGACCTGTCGAATCCACTTGGCTAAAGTAGATTTTGATGCTGCCTGACCCTTTCTGGGGCCTTCCGGCAGAACAAACAGAGAATCCGTTCTACGAATCTGAGCAGTGGCTTTTAGATAAGCTTTAACTGCTCTTACTACATCCAAAGAATGCAATAACTTTTCCTCTACCGAGCTTGGTTTGGGGAAAAAAGAAGGAAGAACCACATCCTGGTTCAAGTGAAACCTCGATACCACCTTAGGAAGAAAGGCTGGGTGAGGACGTAATACTACTCTGTCCTTATGGATAACCAGATATGGCTCTTTACAGGACATGGCGGCTAATTCCGACACTCTTCTAGCCGAGCATATGGCTACTAAAAATATCAATTTCCTGGTGAGTAGAACCAAGGAAATGTGCCGCAAAGGTTCAAATGGCTGCTTCTGCAGAACCGACAGAACCAAATTTAGATCCCATGGGCATATGGGAGCCTTAATCGGTGGAATAATACGAGTCACACCTTGCATAAAGGATTTGACAAGTGAATGCATAGCCAGGGGCCTTTGAAATAGTATTGACAAGGCCGAAACCTGGCCCTTGATAGTACTTAAGGCAAACTTCCTGTCTACAGCCCACTGCAGGAAGTCCAGAATTCTGCCTATAACGTACTTACGTGGATGCCATTTTCTGGCCTCGCACCAAGTGATGTACGCCTTCCAAACTCTATAGTAGATCTGCCTGGATACAGGCTTCCTGGCATTGATTATAGTTGATACCACAGAGTTAGAGAGACCTCTCTTCTTTAGGATGTGGGACTCAATAGCCAGGCAGTTAAACTTAGAGTTAGTAAGGAAGGGTGGTATATCGGTCCTTGCGAAAGCAGGTCCGGACGACGTGGAAGGGTCCAAGGACTCCCCACAGACATTTTGATGATCTCCGCGTACCAGGCCCTTCGGGGCCATGCTGGAGCCACCAGGATCACCGGCTTCTTCTCCAACCTGACTCTGCGAAGGAGTCGAGGCAACAATTGTAGCGGAGGGAATGCATATATCAGTCTGAACTGATCCCAAGGGAACACCAGAGCATCCGAGCCGCAAGCGAGGGGATCCCTTGTCCGGGAGACAAATCTGTCCACCTTTGCGTTGAATCTGGATGCTAGCAGATCTACATCCGGTGTTCCCCACCACTGACATATTGCTCGGAAGACCTCGGGATGAAGGGACCATTCCCCAGGGCATAACTGTTGGCGACTCAGAAAGTCCGCCTTCCAATTCTCCACCCCTGGAATGAAGACAGCTGATATACATGGGACATGCTTTTCTGCCCATTCCAGGATGTGGCTTACTTCCCTCTGGGCTGCACGACTCCTGGTGCCTCCCTGATGATTGATATATGCCACTGCTGTGGCATTGTCTGATTGAATTCTGACAGGGGACCCTTGGAGTCTGGATGTCCAGGCTACTAGGGCGTACCGGGCTGCTCGTATCTCTAAGAGATTGATGGGCAGGGTTTTTACTACATTTGACCATCTGCCCTGGAGAGACCATTGCTCCAGTACTGCCCCCCAGCCTGTAAGGCTGGCATCTGTAGTGACCACCTTCCAAGATATCGGGCTGAAGGGTTTTCCCTTCTGGAGATTCTGGGGGATCAACCACCAGCAGAGACTCTTCCGAACGGAAGGGGACAAAGCCATCGGGAAGTCTAGAGCCTGAACTTTTCCGTTCCAGGCTGACAATATGGCCCTTTGTAAATTCCTTGAGTGGAATTGGGCGTATGGCACAGCTTCGAATGATGCTACCATCTTTCCTAGCAGCCTCATGCACAGGCGTATGGACGGCTGTCTTTTTGCACAAAGCAGACGGACCAAGCCCCTCAAAGAGGATACCTTGTCTAGAGGTAAGAAAATCTTCCTCTGGTCTGAATCCAGCCGTAGCCCTAGATATACCAGGTTTTTCACTGGCTGTAGGGCTGACTTGTCCAGGTTGATGACCCAACCGTGAGATTCTAGATACTTGATTGTATCGACAATTACCACTTCTAGCTTGGCAACTGAGTGGTCCATCAACAACAGGTCGTCTAGGTATGCCATTATCGTTACACCCCGTGTTCTTAGAACGGCCAACAGTGGGGCCAGAATTTTTGTGAACACTCGTGGTGCTGTGGCCAGACCGAATGGTAAGGCTCTGAACTGAAAATGGCGCCCTTCTACTGCAAAGCGTAGGAATTTTTGATGACCTGGAAAGATGGGAACATGCAAGTAAGCATCTTTGATGTCGATCGAGGCTAACCATTCCTCCCCTTGTAGGGCAGCGGTGACCGATCGGATCGATTCCATCCGGAAAGACCGGACGTTTAGAAATTTGTTTAGACTCTTTAGGTCCAATATGGGTCTTATGTCCCCGTTTGGCTTCGGGACTGTGAAAATGTTTGAGTAGAAACCCAACCCCCACTCTTCCATAGGAACCTCCATAATTACTCCTTGGAGCAATAGTTGTTCTAACGCCAATAGGAGAGACCGTCTTTTCAGAGGGTCTCTTGGCATGCCTGACCCCATAAAATGGGACGGAGGAGACTCTTTTAACTCCAACTTGTATCCCAGAGTTACTGCGGAGAGCACCCATCTGTCTTTGATCGTCTCCCGCCAGGTCTCTGCGAACAACTGAAGTCTTCCCCCCACCCGTTTGAGTGGGGGCAGCCCTTCATAGGCTTGACTTGGAGGCTGGTTTAGTACCTCTTCGGATCCAGGGCTTTTTATTACCCTGTGGCTGTCCCTGATTTTTACCTCCTGAGTTTGACCGAGGAGGCCGTCGGAACTGCTTAGTAGCAGACGTCGCAGGGATAGGAGAGGTAGTCCTCTTAAAAGATGGACCCCTAGACCTCTTCTTACTCGGTAAGAGAGTACTTTTACCACTGGAAATCTTCTGGATATACTTATCCAGGTCTTCGCCAAAAAGGCGTTCCCCATGAAATGGGAAGCTAACTAAGAGCTTCTTACAGGGAGCTTCAGCAGACCAGTTTTTGAGCCACAGAAGCCTACGCATATGTACCAAAGACAGCGTGAGGCGGGAGGCCTGATGGATAGAATCCTTGATGGCGTCAACCGCAAAGCATAATGCTCTAGGCAGATCAGCCAGAGCCTGGGCCTGTTGGTCTGGCAAATCCCTCAGGACCATTTTCATTTGATCCTTTAAAGCTTGGCAGACTCCAATAGCTGCCACTGCTGGCTGTGTAACAGCCCCTGCTGTGGAAAAAGCAGATTTTAATAAAGATTCCAATTTTTTATCCACTGGATCTTTGAACATTTGAACATTATCTACTGGACATGTCAGTGATTTGTTCACAGAAGAGATGGCTGCATCCACCGTAGGAACATTCCATCTCTGGGTGAACTTTCCCTCCATGGGATAGATCACCGGAAACCTTTTAGGCGGAACAAATAGTTTATCAGGATGTTCCCAGTCCTGGTATATAAGTCTTTCCAATAATGGATGTATCGGAAAGGAGCAATTAACCTGGGGAGCTTTTAGCGACCCCAATGAGGAGACAGCAGTAGTTGATGGTTCAACAAGAGGCATTTTAAATGCAGATCGAACCATGTCAGTTAGGGTCTGGACCCACAATCTTTCAGTCTGTGATGCTGAAAATGGTTCATCTACTGTCGATTCCTCAAAAACAGAGCTAACCTCCTCCTGATCCCCTTCAGGTAGGTCGGTCCCTTCCTGGGACTGTTGCTCTGCCAACAGGCACTCTAATGGAGGTGATGGAGATCTGGCGCGCTTTCTTTCCTGTAGAGAAAAAGCGATCAATGCAGCCAATCTCTGCTCCAATCCCTCCAGAGTTGAGGAAAAACCCTCCTCTGTTATATATGCAGGAGCAGGTGGACTGAGGACAGCCGCAGTACCTGGCACTCCCGGGGGTTCCTTATGGGTATTAACCTCTGATTTCTCAGGGGAGGAGGGTGCAGATGACTGCTCCAGATCCTCAGAGCCCGATGGAGACCCCCTACACTTCCTGAGAGGTATATCTCGGAGTTTTTTAGGCGGCATATTCCTTAGTTCAAAGCTGAGGTATTCCAGCCGCAATACACCCCTTACTGAAATAGTCTAATGCAATTTGCTGCTATGTACATCAGTGGGTGTCTACTAATGCGTCTTTCTGGAGATGCCTGTATCAACCGCCCGCTGTAAGCCCCTATACCATGCTACCAGCTCCTTTTCATGCTCTGTGTCCATAGCAAGCAGCGTGGACTGAGTCCTTTTATCTTGCTGGGACGCCCGCACATGCGCAGAAGCGCTGGGCGCACAGAGCGCGTCATCCGCCAGGCTCCGCCCCCTTTTTGAAGCTAAACCTTATAAAAAGAAAGCATGTGTGCGCGCGCGTGCGTGCACGTGTGCGCTCTTGGCGCCATGTAGGGAGAGGAGCCAGGGTCCCTGTTTCACCAGGACTCGGGGATGGAAGGAAACTACTTGGCAGCATGACAGAGGAATGCAGCTTCCCTGATAGAGAGCTCACTCATCTGCCTGGACTTTCACCATGGAAGGAATAGTCCCAAGAAAAAAGACGTTCCACAGCGGCCTCTAGTGGACAAACACAGGTACCGCACTTTTGTCTTTTTTTTTTTAAAACCTCCTTTATGAAAAACATTTCCAGGTTTACAGTTTTTTTAAAACTTCCCTTATGAAAAAACATTTCTAGGATTTCTTAGGCATATACAGCTATTAGCGGGAATACCCTTTAGGTAACAGGCAGAAAGACATATTAGGCTTGGGGGTCCCCTCAATAGAACCAAGTTCCTGAGGGGCCCCCACTTACCTTTTCCCCGCCGCAGGACTTTGTTTGGTCCACAGAAGCCCAAACTTCACCTCTCACGGCAGGCATTGTACTAGACCTTCAGGGACCGGGTTCCCAAGGATTCCACTCCCCTGGACCTGTATAGCACCCTGCACAGATAGCCTCTTGGTTTTGGGTATGACCAGAGCTCTGGATCCCAGGGTCCAGCCCTCCTAAGAGAGGCATTACAGGCAAAACCCTGCTCTTCTCTGCAAGGCCCGGGTACCGACCGTTTAGCTATGAAGCTTTTTTGGTCGGATCCGGAATAGCTTGCTAAGGCCCAGAGAACCTGTACACAAGCCCAGATGAATACATGTTAACCTTGGCCAACACCTTAGACACTGGCAAAAAACTGAGGTACTCCCGGATGGGAGGGGCTTATATAGGGGAGGGTACTTCCTGTTTTGGAAGTTGCCAGTGCCAGCACCTGAAGGTAATTCTATATAACCCACATAGTAATGACTATGCTGCTCTGTGTCCCGTGATGTATGAACAAGAAATATATTTTTTTTACTAGTAAGAGTCATGCCGCATACACACGATCATTTTTCCCGTCGGGAAAAATTTCATTTTTTTTTTAACAAGAAAAACGACCGTGTGTGGGCTTTTTGTCATTTTTCCTGACGGGAAAAACGGCATTAATCACGACGAGAAAATTAGAAAATGCTCTAATTTTTCTCGTCGCGATTCCCGTCGTTTTTTTCCGCGGCAGTTTTCCCATAGGGAAACACTGCCACGGAGCCCAAACACGGTCGTTTTTCTCGACCAAAAAAAAAATGTCGGGAAAAACGGACGTGTGTAGGGAACCAAGCCGCTCCCTCGTTTTTCCCGTCGATTTTCTCGACGGTGTTTTCACCGTCGAGAAAATCGATTGTGTGTACGTGGCATTGGTGTGCGAAATTCTAATGATTTAAAACAAAGGTTCACCCTACTTTCATCCAAGATTTATACATTTTTCACATAAGATTAAATTGGGAATTGTGTGCATTTTGTTTTCAAGTTGTGTAAATCTTGGGTGAAAAACATAAAAAAAATGGAACACTAAATGTGTGGGTTCTTGCTTAAGTGCTGGTTTTCTTTAAAATGACAGCAGAGAGACAAATTTAATGAAAAATTTAATGAAAAAATAGAATTTTCTCAGTTACTTTAAGTAAAAATATGCACAAAGCTTTTTTTTAGTATTGGATGGAGTAGAGAAGGGTTAGAAGAACATCCTTGAGGTTTTTCATTGATGTGTCCTCTTTAGGGGAGATAGTCACTAGAAACAAGAAACAAAACAAAAATAGAGGTTCTAACCTTTCCTTATTGAATCCACAATGAAAAAAAAAAGTTTTGGACCGCTTTGTACTTTGCTTTAAGAAATAATTTCCAAAGCTGTGGTTTCCTTTGCTTATTTTATCATGTAACCTGCTGACAATAATACGTGAGGACTGTACGATTTTTCTGAATGGGATATTTATCTCTGTTTTCTTTTTTTAGTTGACTCTTTCAATTATTATTTATGTCAGCGTGCTCTACTCTTTATGCTGGGAAACAACATATTCCAACCTCAAGGTTTCCATGTCACACACCCGTTGTAAATATTTCAAATATCAAGAAGCAATGCAGGTTCTGAATTAACCCTTACATGTCTCTTAGATATTCACTCATTGCCAGGGTGCCTCAATAGACAGCTTTCTATGCAAAATGTTTTTATTGCTAGGTTTTTATTGTTCTACAATTGGTGGTTGGGGTGAAACTGCATTAAAATTAGATTAGTGATGATAATGTTTGCTTTTGGCCTATAAACAAAGCTTCTTGCAAAAAAACTGATTGTTACACGTAAGTAGGGATGAGCCGAACACCCCCCGGTTCGGTTCACGGCAGAACATGCGAACGGACCGAAAGTTTGCGCGAACATTCGAACACTGTTAAAAACTATGGGACTTGAACGTGAGAAATCAAAAGTGCGAATTTTAAAGGCTAATATGCAAGTTATTGTCCTAAAAAGGGTTTGGGGACCCGGGTCCTGCCCCAGGGGACATGTATCAATGCAATGAAATATTCCTTTAAATATCGTGCCTGGGGGTCTCCTTAGTCTGCCTGTAAAGTAAGACATCTTTCCCGTGTTTATAACAGCACCACAGCAAAATGACATTTCTAAAGGAAAAAATGTCATTTAAACTGCTCGTGGCTGTAATGTATTGTTGAATCCCGGCAATATAGATTAAAATAATAAATAAATTGCGTGGGGGTCCCCTGAAAATCCATATCAGGCCCTTCAGGTCTGGTATGGATATTAAGGGGAACCCTGTGCCAAAATTGAAAAAAAAATGGTGTGGGGTTCTACTCTAAAATCCATACCAGACTCTTATCCAAGCGCGCAACCTGGCAGGCCGCAGGAAAAGGGGGGACAATGAAAGAGCACCCCCCTCCTGAATCGTACCAGGCCACATACCCTCAACATGGGACAAAAAAGTAAAAATGTCAGGAGACAGTTTGGGACAAGTCCTTTATTAAAAAAATAAAAATGTCCTGCGATGTCCATTCATCTTCGATCACAACACAGACGACCCAAGAAAAAAAAAAAGGGAAAAACTCTGCCTTGATGGGAGGCGTCCCGTGACTGCAGCATTTTTGTGCTGACAGCTCTTATATAGCTGAGGGCAGGGCCACCCGGTGATGTAAGTGGGTGACCCTGCCCCTTCTGACATCATGTGACATCACGTAATGTCAGAGGGGGGCGGGGTCACCCGTTTATGTCACCGGGTGGCCCCGTTCTCAGCTATATAAGAGCTGTCAGCGCAAAAAGGCTGCAGTTTTTCAGTTTTTTTCCCGGGTCATCTGCGCTGTGATCGAAGATGAATGGACTTTTTTTTAAAAAATAAGGACTTGTCCCAGACTGTCTCCTGTCATTTTTACTTTTTTGACACTTTTTTTGGTGACGGTGTAGGGGTACAATGTACCCGATACCCATTCACATGGGGGGGCTTGGATCTGGGGGCTCCTTGTTAAAAGGGGCTTCCAGATTCTGATAAGCCCCCCGACCGCAGACCCCCACAACCACCAGGCAAGGGTAGTGGGGAGGAAGCCCTTGTCCCCATCAACATGGGGACAAGGTGTTTTGGGGGGACCCCAAAGCACCCTCCCATGTTGAGGGCATGTGGCCTGGTACGGTTCAGGAGGGGGTTCTCTTGTCCCCCTTTTCCTGCTGCCTGCCAGGTTGCCTGCTCAGATAAGGGTCTGGTATGGATATGGGGGGCCCCCAGGCAATTTTTTTTAATTTTGGCATGTGATCACCCTAAAATGCATACCAGACCTGAAGGGTATTTTTATATATTTTTTGGGGATATTTATTATAGCAAAAAGTAAAAAATATTGCATTTTTTTCAATATAGTCACTCTATTTTTGTTTATAGCGCAAAAAAAAAGCCACAGAGGTGATCAAATACCACCAAAAGAAAGCTCTATTTGTGGAAAAAAAAGGATGTCAATTTTATTTGGGAGCCACGAACACGCAATTGTCAGTTAAAGCGACGCAGTGCCGAATCGCAAAAAGTGCTCTGGTCTTTGGCCAGCCAAATAGTCCGGGTCTTAAGTGGTTAATACCGTGTATTACCCCCTTTAACATCAATGACAGCTTGAAGTCTTTTGTGGTATTTGTGAATGAGGCTCTTTATCTTCTCAGATGGTAAAGCTGCCAATTCCTCTTGGCACAAAGCCTTCAGTTCCTGTAAATTCTTGGGCTGTCTTGCAAAAACTGCACGTTTGAGATCTCCCCAGAGTGGATTAATGATATTGAGGTCAGGAAACTGAGATGGCCACTCCAGAACCTTCACTTTATTCTGCTATAGCCAATGACAGGTCGACTTGGCCTTGTGTTTTGGATCATTGTCACGTTGGAATGTCCAAGTACGTCCCACGCACAGCTTCCTGGCTGATGAATGCAAATGTTCCTCCAGTATTTTTTGATAACATACTGCATCTTGCCATCAATTTTAACCAAATTTCCTGCGCCTTTGTAGCTCACACATCCCCAAAACATCAGCAATCCACCTCCGTGTTTCACAGTAGGAACGGTGTACCTTTCATCATAAGCCTTGTTGACTCCTCTCCAAATGAAGCGTTTGTGACCAAAAAGCTCAATTTTGGTCTCATCACTTCAAATAACTTTTTGCCAGAAGGTTTGAGGCTTGTCTCTGTGCTTTTTGGCGTATTGCAAGCGGGATACTTTGTGGCATTTGCATAGTAATGGCTTTCTTCTGGTGACTCGACAATGCAGCCCATCTTTCTTCAAGTGCCTCCTTATTGTGCATCTTCAAACAGCCACACCACATGTTTTCAGGGAGTCCTATATTTCACCTGAAGTTATTTGTGAGTTTTTCTTTGCATCCCCAAAAAAATTTCTGACAGTTGTGGCTGAAATTTTAGTTCGTCTACCTGACCGTAGTTTGGTTTCAACAGAACCCCACATTTTCCACTTCCTAATTAGAGTTTGAGCACTGTTGATTGCCATTCTCAATTCCTTGGATATCTTTTTATATCCCTTTCCTGCTTTATACAGTTCAACTACCTTTTCCCGCAGATCCTTTGACAATTCTTTTGCTTTACAAGAAAAACAGAAATGAAAGGCGCGCAGACCTAGTGCATTACCAGAGATTATTTAATAAGAAGAAATTTTTGTGTAAAAGTGGGCCATAAACACAGTGCATGGATATGCACAGAACACTGGGGAAACAGCAAACGCGTTTCGGGGGCGCACCCCCTTCCTCAGAGCTAGGCTAGTCTCGCACACCATGGGCAAGCGCCTTTATAGGAAATGGTGGAATTGAAAATTGTGTGTCAAAATAAGCCACGCCCTCAAAGGAGCGGAAAAAAATGGGAGGGGTCAAAAAGGAAGGGCGGGGTCTGGCGCCCCCCATCCTAAAACTTCACCAGCCACCACTGCTCTTCGGAGTTGATGTATTCAATTAGTTGGGAAATATATTGGTATTGTTTGAAATATACATAAAAGTTTCCGAAGTATGTCCATTTTTATAATGTTGATCCTTCCGATCCAAGAAAAAAACGTTCTATCATATTTTTGGAGTGTCTTGATTATTTTTGTATTATTGGTAGGCAGTTCAGTTCTAGAAGTTTCGTTAAGTCCTTAGGAATATACATTCCCAAGTATTTAACAGCTGCCATCTGCCATTTAAAGGAAAACATTTTTTTTAGGTTGTCAATGTCTTTACTTAAGAGTGTAATGTTCAAGGCTTCTGTCTTGTCATAGTTTACTTTAAAGTTGCTCATCTTACCGAAACGGTTAAACTCTTGGATTAAATTTGGTATGGATATTGTTGGATTCGTTATGTATAGCAGCAGATCATCTGCATATACAGACATTTTATATTCTATTCCTTTAACTTTTATCCCTTGTATGTCTGGATTTTTCGTATAGCTGTAGTCAAATGCTCCATCACTAATACATATAATAATGGGGATAAGGGACATCCCTGTCGTGTTCCGTTCGATATTTTCACCAATTCCAAGAGGTTTCCATTTGTTCGAATTCTAGCTGTTGGATTTTGATATAGGGCCATTATTTTCCCCCTAAGCAATGGGCCTATTGCCCACTGATCTAGGGTTTCTTCCATAAAACTCCATCCCACCCTGTCAAATGCTTTTTCAGCATCCAGGCTGGGATGGAGTTCCGCTGGGCATATTCCACTAATGTCAAAGTCTTCAATGTATTGTCTCTTGCCTCTCTCCCCTTTACAAACCCTACTTGATCCAAATGAACATATGTTGGTAAAATTGGAGCTATGATCTTGGAATATAATCAAAGATTTATGTTGGTTAAAGATATCGGGCGATTGCTCCAACATAGTGTATGGTCTTTTTCTGGCTTTGGGATAAATGATATATATGCTTCCATCCCTTGTGGAGCAAAGGTTCAAGAGGCTGAGACCGCATTGAAATTTTTGATCATAATTGGGATCAGCTGTTCTTTGAATGTTCTATAAAAGCGTGGTGTCAGGCCATCCGGTCCGGAACTTTTGCCCGGTACCAGTGAGTCAATTGCCTTTTGCAACTCCATTGTTGAAAATTATTTTTCTAATTCCTCTATTTCAGTCGGAGATATTGATGGGATGGCCGTATCCTGTATATATTGTCTTACTTCCTGTCGGAAAACTTTGGGGTCCCTTCCTGTCTGTTGTTTAGGTATATTATAGAGTTTAGAGTAGAATGAATGAAAGGTTTTAGAGATTTCTTTGGGATCATGTGTTATATCTCCTGTTGCTGTTTTAATTTCTATTTATTATAGGGGTCGTAGATGTCTTTTGAGTCAGTGCTCTAGCTAGGAGTCAACCTGGTTTATTACCATGTTGATAGAACAATGTGCGACTCTTATCTCTAAGTTTGTTCATTTAGTAACCTCTGTAATACTCTCCGTTAATCTGTTAGTTCTATTAAATTCCTTGGGGTCGGGTTTTGCTTATGCCCCTTTTCAAGCTTAGGAATTTCTTTTAGCAGGGAAGATATATTACATTCTCTTGTTTTTTTCAGTCTAGCACCATGCTTTATAAAAAGACCTCGCAAGACACAATTTAATGCCTCCCATTGAATCTGTTCTGAGGTAGTATCTCTTGTATGATCTAGTACAAAGTTATTAACTGTTAATTTAATTTCTGCTATACAGACCTCATCTTTTAACAAATTGTCATTCAATCTCCATGACCATCTAGATATGGCCCCTTTTGGTATGGCCATCTCCAAGAATATTGGAGCATGGTCCGACCAAATAAAGCTCCCTATATCAGCTGAAGACATCGCTGCCATTCCTATTTGGTTTATTCGAAAAAAATCTATGATAAGTACCGTGTACTTTCGAATGGAATTAATAATCCCTATCCAGTGGATGAAGTACCCTCCATATATCTATTAGGTGGAGTGAATCTAGTGTAGTTTTAAATCTATTCATTTGGTTAGTTGCCTGGGGTATCCGAGAGGCAGTGGTATCAAATGCATAGTTTTAAGGAAATAAATCCAGTTAAATGACTTTAAGTTCACACAAACACAATATAATACCAACATTTTTGGTAAAATATATACAATGATGTTGCATCAAGTAAATAGATACTGAACATGTCAAGATTTAAAATGTGGCATGCCTGTGAAATGGCAGCAAACTATGGTACCCAAAATTGATCGTAGGGAACGCTATAAAAGCCTTTCCACATTATCAGTTTGGAGTAAGCATGAGCTATGGCGCTAGAATTATTGCTCCCACTATGACATTCATGGGGATAGCTCACGTGGGTTTCAATCACCTTTTACATATGTGTGCCGCACCTACATGTACATTTGTATTTGCATGTATTCAGGGGGGAGGGGGGGGGGGCGTTGGTGCTTTTATTAAAAAAAAATACTATATTTTTTCTTTTATTAAAATGTATATTTGTTTAACACTTAAGAGGGCTGCAGGTATAGTTTTGGGCCTGTAACACACTGCTGTCAACCCCCAGGAACTGGCTCTAACCTCCCTTGGCACGGCTAGCACAAATGCAAGTGTGAGACCCGTTATGCTATGGGAATCACCCTCCGTAATAAAACACACACAATCAGTTAATACCAGATTACCTGAGCTGACTGCCTCAGTTGGGATAGATAGTACACCACACACGTGTTTGCTTAACCACAAATACTTTTACTGAGTAGAAGCATAAAGTTAGACAATGGTACATTTATCTATGCAGAGCCCTGCAATATTAAAAGTCAAGCAAATAACAAGTACTATGTTCTAACAGTATTAAGCACACTAAATGTCTCTTAGTAAACTACGCTCGTGAGCTTTCCCCTCGTAGCCAATATGGCACTCAAACAATGTCTCTCTGATGAACAGTCAGGCCTGACTAATTCACACACAGTTAATTCGTTGGGATGGATCTTCGCTAGCAATGGTGGTGCACTTTTTAGGTTATTTGTAATCCAAAGGTATTAAATTGTGGTTATTCAGCATGCAATAAGAAAACTTAACTCCGGCTGCACATCACACTGTTCCTCTGGGGTGCAATGCAACACTCCAGTAACGGTAGGCCCTGACCAAAGGATAATGGGCCTAAAAGGTAGTCAATGAATACTGAGCAAGTGCTCTCTCACCCGACCGGACCAGTCCGTACAACCGACTTCAGTAGTTGGTGCTCCAGCACACAGACTCACGATACCCGTAGTCTCCGATCCTCTCGACCATCCGAGGGAGATTGATGGATGAGACGACTCTGGGTTCTCCAGTGATGATCAGCAAGCTCTCCGGATCCCCTAGGCCCAGGCTCTCCGGCCTAGTCCAAAGCAACAGGCCCCAACGTAGGCTCCACTTGCTAGGAGGGCGGTGTCCAAAGAGACCCGCGTGTTGCTCCTCCCTCCTTAAATAGTCCTTCCCCAGCAGACCTTGCGCCGGGAAATGCACTGTGGGTGTCCCGCTGCATACTGGGTATAGTAGTCTTTGTACTCATTTAAAGCGACACCCCGCTACAACTGTATATATATTTTTTAATTGAGCTTTATTGCTATTACAAGGGGGTAAATAAGCTCCTTGTCATAGCTTTGGGGAGTGACATGTACTCCCTATGGAGACATCAGGGGTCTATTAGCCTCTCAAAGTCTCCCCTGCCCTTCAAAGAAGGTGATCAACACAGATCATGTTTGATCAGCTGCTTTCCTGGCTGTAACAGCCAGAAAATGAAGGCTCCGAAACCGGAAGTGGCAAATTCCTTGTCGCTTCCAGGATAATTCATCACAGAGGAGTTCATAGAATAGATGTTCCCCCATCTCCCCTTTGGGCAGCCATCCCAACCATTCACCACAGTTCCGGGATCCCCAGAGGAACGGAAAAGCCCAGGAATGGCTGCAAGGTGCGGCAGAAGAGGAGCTCCACAGCTCTAAAAATTTGACTTTTGCAGCTGCTGGCATGATCCTGATATAACCACTTGCTGACCAGGACGTCTATATATGTATGCTGGGTGGCATGCAGTTAAAGTGAACATTTCCTTCACCATGTTCAGATTACCCTCTCTGTAACAACATATACTCAACTTTCCTTTGCTCCTCCGCTGCTCCATTTAGCCACTATCAGCAAAGTGACATACATGGCCAAGTATGGTGAGATGTGAGAGTGCTGGTGCCTTTTGATTGGCTCATTGTCAGGGAAAAAGCTGTGGGGTTATATTTTGCAGTTCCCAGACTGGAACTGAGTGGCTTGGGATTGTGGAAAGGTGAGTGCTGGTTAGGGGGCAGGGAGCTACGTAATCCTTATACAGTGAGGGAAAAAAGTATTTGATCCCCTGCTGATTTTGTACATTTGCCCACTGACAAAGAAATGATCAGTCTATAACTTTAATGGTCGGTTTATTTCAACAGTGAGAGACAGAATAACAATAAAAATATCCAGAAAAATGCATTTAAAAAAAGTTATAAATTGATTTGCATTTTATTGAGTGAAATAAGTATTTGACCCCTTCACAAAACATGACTAATGTCCCGTACACGCGATCACTTTTCTCGTTGGGAAAAAATTATTTTTTTCTCTTGGACGAGAAAAATGGCCGTGTGTAGGCTTTCCAGCATTTTTCCCGACGAGAAAAACGACAAGAATCACGACGAGAAAAATTAGAACATGCTCTAATTTTTCTCGTCGCAAATCGCGGCATTTTTTTCCGTGGCAGTTTTCCCATAGGGAAACACTGCTAGGGAGCCTACACACGGCCGGTTTTCTATACCAAGAGAAAACCTGTCATGAAAACCGGCCGTGTGTAGGGGACCAAGCCGGTCCTCGTTTTTCCCGTCGGGTTTCACGGCGGTGTTTTCTCCACCGTGAAACTCGATCGTGTGTACACGGCATTAGTATTTGGTGGAGAAACCCTTGTTGGCAATCACAGAGGTCAGATGTTTCTTGTAGTTGGCCACCAGGTTTGCACACATCTCAGGAGAGATTTTGTCCCACTCCTCTTTGCAGATCCTCTCCAAGTCTTTAAGGGTTTGAGGCTGATGCCGCGTACACACGATCATGATTCACGGCGGTGAAAACACCGCCGTGAATCACGACATGAAATTAAATGAAAAACGAGGGAACGGCATTTTCCCCCACACACGACCGTTTTTCCCGTCATTTTTTTCTTTGTCGAGAAAAACGACCATCTGTGGGCTCCGCGGCAGTGTCTCCCTATGGGAAAACTGCCGCGGAAAAAAATGATGGAAAAAACGATGAGAAAATTTAGAACATGTTCTAATTTTTCTCTTCGTTTTTCCTGCCGTTTTTCTCAACGAGAAAAACGGCATAAAGCCCACAGACGATCGTTTTTCTCGGCGAAAAAAAAAAATGTAATTTTTCCCGACGGGAAAAATTATCGTGTGTACGCGGCATTACGTTTGGTAACTCGAACCTTCAGCTCCCTCCACATATTTTCTTTGGGATCAAGGGCTGGAGACTGGCTAGGCCACTCCAGGACCCTAATGTTCTTCTTCAGCCACTCCTTTTTTGCCTTGGCCAAGTGTTTTGGGCCAATGTCATGCTGCAATACCCATCCATGACCCGTTTTCAATGCCCTGGCTGAGGGAAGGAGGTTCTCACTCAAGATTTGATGGTATATGACCCCGTCCATCATCCCTTTGATGCGGTGAAGCCATCCTGTCCCCATGTTTGAAGGTGGGGAAAGTGTTCTTAGGTTCATAGGCAGCATTCCTCCTCCTGCAAACATAGCGAGTTGAGTTGATGCCAAAAATCTTGATTTTGGTCTCATCTGACCAAAACACTTTCACCCAGTTCTCCTCTGAATCATTCAGATGTTCATTAGCAAACTTCAAATGTGCTTTCTTGAGCAGGGGGATCTTGCGGGTGTTGCAGGATTTCAGTCCTTCACGGCGTAGTGTGTTACCAACTGTTTTCTTGGTGAATATGGTCCCAACTGCCTTGAGATCATTGACAAGATTCTCCCGTGTAGTTCTGGGCTGATTCCTCACAGTACTCATGATCATTGAAACTCCAGGATGTGAGATCTTGCATAGAGCCCCAGACCGAGGGAGATTGACAGTTATTTTGTGTTTCTTCCATTTGCGAATAATCACACCAGCTGTTGTCACCCTCTTACCGAGCTGCTTGGCGAACTTGTAGCCCATTCCAGCCTTGTGTAGGTCTACAATCTTGTCCCTGACATTCTTGGACAGCGCTTTGGTCTTGACCATGATGGAGAAATTGGAATCGGATTGATTGATTGATTGATTGATTGCTTCTGTGAACAGATGTCTTTTATACAGGCAGCAAGCTGAGATTAGGAGAACTCCCTTTAATAGAGTGCTCCTAATCTCAGCTTGTTACCTATATAGAAGACACATGGTAGCCAGAAATCTTGCTGATTGATAGAGGATAAAATACTTATTTCACTAATTGAAATGCAAATTAATTTATAACTTTTTTTGAAATGCGTTTTTTTGGATTTTTTTGTTGCTATTCTGTCTCTCACTGTAAAAATAAACCTACCATTAAAGTTATAGACTGATCATTTCTTGGTCAGTGGGCAAACGTACAAAATCAGCAGGGGATCAAATACTTTTTTCCCTCACTGTATTTTGCTTTTCATGGGCAAAGCAAAAATTTCCTTTAACATCCTATACAAGGAAGGACTTTGCAGTAATAATCACAAAAATATATGTAACATAGAAGTGAAGTCTGTATGTAAGGTTGTCACTATTTGCTTGGACCTAGTACAGCTTGATTTCTAAATACAGCCGAGCATTGTCTGCTTTTTTTCCATACTGCCTCCTAATCCCCTTAAACTCCCGATTCCCAAAGCATGCAGTTGTGGCAGTGAGTTAATTTGTTTATAAAGGGAGCATATTGGCACTGTCCCCACTCTCCAACAGTCTCCTGTAACATGTCCCCTGTCCACGACTGTCTTCTGCAGCATATCCACAATCTCTGACAGTCCTCTATAACATTACATATTTCTGTTTACTGAATATTATGCACAGCCCCTTTGTGATCTCAGAGGCCACCGTTGAGGCCCCCTAAACCTCGAAAGTTGTCCATCACTGCCCTAAATCTTTTGATGACTTCCAGTATAGGTGGCACGGTGAACAATGGCAGTGAGATACTGAAAGGAGGCCCATGAAGAAAGCTTATTTTTTTGACTAATAAAATAAACTCAGGAGGAGCATATGATGTGCCGGTGATCCTTACACTCTTCTGATATTTTCTAGCACTGCCATCCTTCACAGATTAAAGGGTCATGTAAAAGGCCCCCTTGTGTTTTCTAATCTAATACACCACTGTTCCTTTAGAGGTTATCATTTTGCTGATTAAAGTAAATATATGTTGTTGTATAAGATGGGTCTTGTGTTGAAAACGAAACCAGACATTAGAAGTGACGTATGTGTCATGAGATGATCTGTATTTATATCTGTCTAGGTGATTTAATAATGTTGTGACATTGTGATTGACATTGTGATTGACATTGTGATTGGTTGATGTAATTTGAACATGTACCCTTATTGGTGGAAGGTGGCCGGTAACACCCATATTTTACTTACTTAATACAAGTGGAACAGTGTATGAAGCAATTTTGCTGTGTGAAAGGTAATAGTAATTAGATAATAAGATGATATTTAGGACTAATGTTTAAAGGTGAAAATGCACCTTTCACTTCAGCACTCAGGTATTAACCACTTCACGCAAATCAACGTACCCGTATGTCGGTACTTTGATGCTAAATACGTGCCTCCGTCATCTTACAGTCTCTCCCTCTCCCCTTCTCCTCCTCCCTCCTTGCCTGTCAGCTCGGGAGTCTGTATCTGTGAGCCATCTCCTCCTTTCCCCTTCCCTCCCGCCGCTATCCTACTGTGGCTGAAAAGTCACTGATCACAAATCCTGGAATCCCCCTCTGTTACAGCGAGATATACTGTGCAATGTCTGTGTTTTTTTTTAATTATTCAGCAATACCTTATTTCAGAGTGCCGCTGTGTAGTCACGTGACCTCCCTCCACTCTCCTCCTCTCCTCACAGCTGACGTCAGAGGGTAATCTCAGCCCCTTCCACTGCAGTCTTCAGATCGAGGAAGGAGAGCACCAGGTCACATGACCGCACAGCGGCGCAGTAAAATAAAGTATTTAGCTGCATAATATTTAAAAAACGCATACTGTACACTGCACTGTATATCTTGATGTAACAGAGGGCATTCCAGGATTTGTGATCAATGACTTTACAACTTCTTTAAGGGTTTGGAGTGCACCACTTTCCCCTATTCGCATACTTCCTACCTAACTGCTCACTATCTACCAACTTTTTTAAGTTTTGTTAGTGCAACCACTTTCATAACAGAGTACTGCTTTCCTATTATAGTTTCTGCATACAACAGCTAAGCCTACACTAAATTTTTCCAGTCTTCATGACATCTGCAGTAGCTAGTCATAAAAGATTACAGTTCTTTTAACTGCTGCACTGTGAGTGAGAAACTATTTTTCATAAAGAATAACAATAAACACACAATGCCGCGTTAGTCTGTGAAACAACACAGGTGTCTGTCTTAATGAAAGTAAGTATTAAATGAAATAAACAAGTGATACCTCTGCCAGCACGCAGAGCCATTGTGATGGTGAGTAATATACTTATACGATATGAACCTGAGATATTACACATTTTCTGCCTGACACTAATATCTTTATTATGTTCTTTTAGAAGAGCTCTGTGACTGGAAATATGAGTTTATGTAGAACAGTATTTTGACAGAAAATGCTGTAATGTAGCTGAGAACTGGAGAAAAGTCAGACGACATGTGATTAAATGCTCCTATTGAGACACATTAAAATTATAACTGAGAAATATAGGGAAATCCATCACAACATTTATGTTCTTGTCAAGTCTGATTACTTTTATTTAAAATAAACATGGAGTAATTAAAGTAACAAGGAAAATGGGATATTTAAATTAGTTTGCCAGACAAATGAAATCATTTTTAGTTTATTTAATAAAACTGTACAAAAAGGAGTAATGATGCGCAAAGTGTAGAAACCCAAGCATCCAATCAAATTTCACTGTTTCATAAGAACAATACTGGAATTGTTGATTGGTTGATTCCTGAATGTTGCTGCTCCTTTTTTTTACATTTTTGAAAAAAGTTCTCAAATGCCTTTAGGTGAATTTACCATTTTGTGATTCTAACATTTCCTCCTTTATAGAGTTTTTGTAATATGTTACACTATTCATATTTGAGGGTTGGCCATCAGCCACATATTGAGAGCTTAAGCACTTCAGCTCTGGAAAGTTTACCCCCTTAATGACCAGGCCATTTTTTGTGATACGGCACTGCATTACTTTAACTGACAGACTCACCTGCTGATGTCGCAACCCTGGCTGCTTCAGCAAGCTTTGATACCCTTATGCAGGCTATATCTACCTGCCAGTCTGCCCTCACCTCTAAAATCGACCATGTACAGGCGGACATTGGCCTTAGTCGCCGCGGCATGGATCGGTTTCGCAAACGGGTCACCGAGGTAGAGAGTTGGGTATCGGAAGACATACAACGAGACCACCATGCGGATCTCGAAACATTAAAGATTAAGGTTAAGCATCTAGAGGCCAGGGTGGAAGATGCAGAAAACCGTAACTGCCGCAATAACCTGAGAATCCTGGGCTGAGCTGAGGGAGCTAATCCTGTGGCCTTTATTGAGGATCTACTCCCATCTCTGCTACCCCAGGCTCAATTCTCCCCACATTTCTCCATTGAGCTGGCCCATCGCATGCCGGAAGCAAGAGGCCCTCAAGAAGCCCTGCCACGCATGTTTATTTCTTCATTCCTTCATTATTGAGAACGAGACACGGTGTTTCGTGAGGCTTGCATTCAGGGGGAGCTAAAGTATGAAAAGTATTGCGAGAAAGAGGGGTTAAATATTGCATGCTTTTCCCTGCTAAAGTATAAGTTCAAGATGGCGACCGTGTGCTCTTCTTTACCTTACCAAGGGAAGCTGCATTTTGGGCTGAAACTGTCCACAAATGAATGTTCTATTTGAGCTATGACTTCCTGTCTCTTCAAGGCTGGCTTGCTGGGGAGGCCCTGCACCATCACAAGTGCTGAAGGGGGGCCTCAACCACACCAAGTCTGTACCCGGTTCACTCTTCTTTCATCACATGTAGCTCTGCTGATATCGACACTACACACTACAGTGCTGATGCGCCTGTAGTTGAGCAGCAGCTGGACTCATCTCACTTTTTTTTCCTTCTGAGTTCATAAACTGTTCACTGTTATAGTTAAATTTTAACTGTCTACCTAAGTAATGTGCCCCCGGGGCTCCGAGTGAGTTGTTTTGGGGATACAGACCCTATTCTAGGTGGATTGGTGGGGTGGGGAAGTTGGTTTATTTGGGTTTGTTTTGTTGGATTTAATTTGAATGTATTATGTTGCATGACAGTATTCCTCATTACCACCTCATCCGGGTCCAAACGCCCTGTCCACCGGAATCTAGCGGACTTAATCCTTTTGATACATTACTGCAGGGTTATTATGTCCTCTCTGAAAATCCTCTCCTGGAACACACAAGGATTGAATACCCTCATGAAGAGTTCTTAGTGTTTCAGTTTATTAAAACGTACATCCCCCATATTTGTGTGCTCCAGGAGACCCATCTAGGTGACAGTAGGACCATTCGCCTCAAAAACCCATGGATTTGACATCATTATCATTATCACTCTAACTACTCCAATTGTGCGAGGGGGTGAGTGTTTTGGTGCTCAAGACGCTCCATTTCAAACTCCTCAATCTGGCACTGGACCCGGACGGCAGATACATGCTAATTCATGCGCAGATTCAATGTTTCACGTGAGTTATTGTTGGCCTATATCTACCTCCGTCTGCTTCTCTTAAATTGTTAAACCAGATTACGGCCAAGGTGGAGGAGTTCACCACTGACAATATTATTATAATGGGTGATTTTATCCTGGTCCCTGATTTGGGTATGGACAGACTTGTGGCCAACGGTTCCTCGAATCTGGGTCTAGCGACCTGGGCGGAAACATATGGGCTAACAGACACCTGGAGGTAGAGGCACCCCCGGTCTTGCACTTTTTCTTGCCACTCTGCCTCGCAAAAGACCTTGCCCCGCATTGACCTGGCGTATGTTTGGGGGTCTGTCCTGCCTAGAATCAGGAAAATCAGGATTTTGCTGAGGGGTGTATCAGACTATGCCCCGCTGTTTATGAGCTTGGATCTGTCCGTTGCCCTCTCTGACTATTTCTAGATTCTGGGTCTTAGATATGGCAGTGGAGTCCCAGTTCAAAGGGGAGATGGAGGGTCAATCCTAACTCGGTTTCTGCAGCGCCTGTCTGGGATGCCCTTAAAGCTTACACCTGTGGATAGTACCAGACCATTATTGCAAGGGTCTGTAGGGAATGCAGGGCAGAACTGACTAGATTGGAGGCTGAGGAAAGCAGACAGGAAGTCTTATATGTTAGAACTCAAGATCCCCAGCAATTTGCCCATTTACAATCCCTGACTAAGGGGGTCCTCCTGTTAAGAACGTCTTTGAAGAAGAAGAAGATACTCCATCAGTCCCAATGTATCTTTGAACAGGAGGAAAAAATGGGGAGACTGCTGGCCTGGCTATCTAGGGAACAGATGGGTGGGATCAGTGTCTCTATTATTCTTAGTCCCACCGGCACCCTCCTCTCAGCTCCTGCGGAGATAAACCAGTGCTTTGACTCATACTATCAAACCCTCTACAGTTCCCAAGTGACCTATGACAATACCAACCTGACCTCCTATTTAGAGAAGGTAGATATCCCGGTCCTCACTTTGACCTATTCTAATAAAGTAGATACCCCCATCACGGTAAAGGAGATTCAAAAGGCATTGGGAATAATGCAGTCTGGCAAAACCACTGGGCCTGATGGCATTCCTGTAGAATTTTACAAAGTATACACCAACGTTTTAGTCCCCAGATTCCATTCTATGGAGATGGAAGTGCTCCCAGATTCTATGAGCGAAGCGGTGATAGTGGTGATTCCCAAGCCTGGGAAGGACCCCTCTCTGTGCTCCTCATACCGCCCTATTTCCCTCCTGAATGTAGATGCCAATCGGTTAAATAAGGTTATTACTGCATTGACACACCCGGACCATACGGGGTTCATGCCGGGTCGTGGCCTGGACATCAACATCTGACGTCTCCATCCCCACATTGCCATGGCTAATCTCGATAGCCCAGGGGTGGTGGCCTCTCTCGATGCTAAGAAGGCCTTCGACTCTGTCGAATGGGTCTACTTATGGGCGATCTTGTCCAGATTTGGGTTTGGTCCCGGTTTTTGTCCTGGTTGCGGATGTATAGAATAAATGGTTAGGGGGCGCTAATATGTGCAAATAAAAAACTATAGTGGCGAAATGGTTATACATGTACCAATACCTCAATTTATATAAATGCAATATTGAATACTCTATATAAGTGTCCCAATATATTGTATAAACAAAAGATCAACAGAAAAGATGTCCAAATTTTGCTGCTGAAAGAGAAATCAGGTTTTCATGTGACTTCAATACTCTGTGCTGACAACTCAGTGCTGACAAAAAACTTGAAGTGATGTATATTGTGCTCCTTCACCAAGGAAAAAAACGTACACCCAACGTGCTGTAGTAAATCCTGCTTACCAGAGGTAGTTGACCACTTTAACTAAAAAGTAGGTCAAAATCGCTTTTACAGGGTAGTGCCTGTCTACATGGATTGGACCTGGAAAAAATCCTTCCTCCTCATACAGCCATGACCGGAAAATTAAGATGGAAACATTCCATAGTGTAAAACTGTTTTTTTATTCGTAAAAAACATAAAAAGAGCCAAATGGCTACTCACATTCACAAGTGCCTATTCCCGGCACTGGGGCTGCAGGCTCTTAGAGGAATGAAATGGGAAAATCCGCTGCGATCCGCTGCGATCAGTCCACTTGCATGGACGGCGTGCGTTCCACCTCCCTCCTTCCGCTAGCCACACAGGCCGGATGTGGGCGTAAAAAAACACGTGACCAGATACCGCCTCGACGTACGTTTCGTAGGATACTACGTCATCAGGAAGCGTGATGCTCTATGCCCACCCCCGGGCACTAGTCTGTACTAATGGAAACTTATCTGAATATTTTCCTTTGGGAAGGGGGACACACAGGGCTGTCAGTTATCCTCGGGATTGTTCGCCCTAGCCTTGGAACCACTTGCCATCCTCCCTAGAATGGACCCGGGGGTCAGGGGTAAAAGAACGGGACCGTTGGAAGAAAATTTGTCCCTTTATGCAGATGACTCATTATTTTACCTTGCAGATGCATCTTTATTCCTCTGTTTGGCATTGGCCCACTTTGATCAATTTAGTCGAAATTCGGGTATCCGCATTAATTGGGACAAGTCGGTGTTGTTCCAGTTTAACGCGTTGTTACCCCGTATAGATACACAAACACCTCTCCGTTGGATAGATGAGTTCAATTATTTGGGAGTGAGGGTTAGCTGCTTACTTGGACAAAAATGTTTTATCCGTTGTTGGCACAACTTACAAATATTTTGTCTGGCGCACCCTGCTGGCGAATCCTGCGGTAGCCCTGGAGGTGGCTCTCTTAGGTTCATATGCGGCACTGAGTAACTTGGTGTTTTGAAGCATTGGGGCTCACCCTTCTGTGACAGGTCCTATGAAAACTACATTACAGGTGTGGCACTGCTCCAGGGCAGCATACAAGAAACCATCCCATGTTTCCCCACATACACCGTTATGGGGTAACCTTTTGCTCCCCCATCTATATACTATTCCTGACCCTTCAGTTTGGGCCAAGAGAGGGATTACTTCATTGAAACATGTGATAGTGGATGGTAACATTATGCCTTTTCAAGATCTGCGGGGTTTATAGTGGATTCCTAGATCCTTTGAATTGCGATACTGGCAATTGTGTTATGCAATCGATACCCAGTTTCTGGACCCGTTGTCCTTGTGTCTGACTCTATTAAACACCTCCTGACCTCAAGTGTGATGGGGAAGCCCTTATCCTCCCTGTATCTGTACTTAACTGTTACCTATGACACTCACCCAACTCGATCGCTTGATAAGTGGAGGGAGGACGTTCCCAATATTGGGGAAGAGCAGTGGGAGGACTGTGTCTTTTCCTTTATCCCCTCCATGATTTAAGATAGGGATAGGTTTTTACAACTTAAGTTCTTACATAGGGTATACTATACCCCACAGAGACTGGCTAATATTTATCCCAATCTTGACCTGATGTGTACAAGATGCACCCTTGAACCTGGCACTTTTTGGCACATGGTCTGGTCCTGTCCTAAGCTCCGGCTATACTGGGAGGCAGTAGCCAACACCCTGAGTGACTTATGTGGCATGGTCATACCACTGGACCCTATGGTCTTACTGTTGAGTTACTTGGAGAATATAGAGGGGGACAGATATACCAAGCTCTGCCTTATCTTTACCCTATTCTATGCAAGAAGGGAAATCTTGTTGAGATGGAAATCGGTGGAGCTCCCTATCTGAGCTTCATGGTGGAAGACCTATAATTCTGTGTTACCGTTATATAATATTACCCATGAGAGTAGAAATTGTCCAAAGAAGTTCAATAAATTTGTTCAAATTGGATTGATGCCTGTGGCTAGAGCCAACAATATGTGCAATGTGACTACAGTTACAGGTACTTGCCAGGGGTATATTATCCCTTGCCCCCCCCCCGGCTGTCTGTATGCCTGTTCTCCCCACACCCCCCATCTCTTATCACCGATCCCTAAGCTATCTGTATTAGGTAGCACACAGGTTGTTGTGTTCTAATGCCTGAAAGATATTTTTCAAGAAACACACGCAGCCTTGGAGGCCACAACAGGGAGGGCAGAGAGCATGTTTCCCTCCTTCTTGTACTATACCAGGCTACTTGCCTTTCTATTTGGGGAGGGTACCTTGCAAGAAGGGGTGGCAATGGATACTTTGCAAAGGGGGGGGTATTGAGGGGTTTAGGAATCTGGAAGTCCCCTTAGTCCCCTTTATAATAAGTGACACTCAGATTTCTACCCCTTTCAGGGTAATAAGTACAGAGTTAACCCTTAGAAATGTAATAAACACATCAAAGATGACAATCCAACCTGGATAACCCAGAGCTAATCATTTTCTCAACACTATCCAAAGTTGAAGGTTGAAGAGAAGAAGCAAGAAAATGTACCAAGGTCACTGGTCACTTTAATGAGTACAGTGTCTGTTGTTGAATGTCTCGATGTCTCGAGCAGAGGCAAGACTGAAGGAGGTGAGAAAGTGAGATAGACAAGAGGAGGGTCAGTCTTCTGATTACAGCAGTGACCCCCATCTACAGTTACTGGGTTATTGTTACAGTAAAAAATAACCTAAACCAATTGCTATTTGGAGCTTGACAAAAGTAATGTAGGAGACACAGAAAATGTGGAAAATGGTTTTCTGGTCTGATAATTCCAAAACTGAACTTTTTGGCCTCAATGCAAAACATGTGTTGCATAAGGCTAACACTAATGCCGCGTACACACGACCGTTTTTAATGTCATTGAAAAAAACTTTGTTTTTCTCGACGTGATTCTTCTCAAGCCTGCCTTGCCTACACACTATCGTGAAAAAAAATGCTCGAGCAAAGCGTGGTGACGTACAACACGTACGACAGCACTATAAAGGGGAAGTTCCATTCGGATGGCGCCACCCTTCATGTTAGTAAAGTTTGTTGAGCGACGATTCGCGCTTTTCAGCCTTGTGCTTTTCAGTCCGTTACAGCGTGACGAATGTGCTATCTCCATTACGAACGCTAGTTTTACCAGAACGAGTGCTCCCGTCTCATACTTGATTCTGAGCATGCACATTTTTTTTCATGTCATTAAAGCCCACACACGGCCGTTTTTCATGACGAGAAAAACGACGATGTAAAAAACTATGTGAAAAATTAGAGCATGTTCCAAATTTTTCATGGTCGTTTTTCACGTCGTGAAAAATGCTCTGAAGCCCACACACAATCATTTTTAATGACCATTTTAAAAAAATTCATTTTTCTCGTCATTAAAAACGGGTCGTGTGTACACAGCATTACATTTTTTTACCTTAATGCAAGGAATGCATTAAGGTAAAAAATATTTAGGCTTTATAACCACTTTAAAGTGTCATTAAACCCTAAAATTGTAATTTTATCTAACCAAGTACCAGTATAATCAATCAATTTATGTGTGCTTTTGTTTTTTTAACATGGTGCTGTGGCTGTAAATACCTGATGATCCTGCCAGTTTCCAATTCTGAGTGGCAAAACTATTGAAGGAAAACTGTTGCCTGCTGTGTTGCATGTTGCATGCTCTGGATTCTTTCTTCAGAGAGCCGCCCTACATTACACTCACATGCAGGGCAGCTCAGGGATCTTGATTGACAACAGAGCATTTACTCCTGGCTCCACTGTTTATCATGGCAGTCTATGTAAATGGGTGAGCTGGGCTGCGGCGGTCACATGATCATTTAAGAAAAATTGATTTTTATGGAAATAACGTTATGTAAAACAAAGCCATGAAAGCAAAGTCATTTGGGGAGGCTGAGAAGAATACAATGTTTTTTGTAAAATATGATCATTCATGTACATAAATTAAAGCACTTATTGCTTGCATGCGTTTCTATTTGCATAACAGAATTTACATTTAGAATTTTTTTTATTTTTTTATTTTTTGCAACAATCCTGAGACCAAAATAGCTCCACCCACATGTTGCACATAGACTTATGCCACGTACACACGGTCGGAATTTCTGGGGAAAAAAGTCAGACGGAATTTATTCATCGGATATTCCGACCGTGTGTATGCCCCATCGGGCTTTTTCCGTCGGAAATTCCGACGGAGTTAGAAAGAGAACAGACGGAAATTTTGTTTGTCTGTATGGAACTCCGATGGAGAAAAAAACACGCATGCTCAGAATCAAGTTGACGCATGCTTGGAAGGAAGCATTGAACTTAATTTTTCTCGGCTCGTCGTAGTGTTGTACGTCACCGCGTTCTTGACGGTCGGAATTTGGTTGACAGTGTGTATGCAAGACAGCTTGAACGGAATTCCATCGGAAAAATCCGTCGGAGTTTATCCCAATAGAAAATCCGATCGCATGTACAAGGCATTAGCCCTTGTTAACACATAACATATGCAGCGCAAAAAAACCTGTGATTTCTGCGTGTTTCCCACCACTGCATTGCAATCTGATGTGGGTGTCAATACAAAGTTAATAACACCCCAAACAAATCGCAAACACAGTACTGTTTGCCTCCACTGGATTGCGAGGTACAAAACGACCATGGGATCCAGTTGCAGTGTGTCTTCAAAAAGAGGGCCTGCGTGTCTTTGAATGGGCTCAAATTGCACTGCACTGAATTGCATGTGAATAACACAGGAATGCTGTGCAATTCCTGTAAGATTCACATGCAGGTTATAGTGGGAACTGGGACTTTCTTGAGACTCCAAAAAAGGTATTTAAAAGCCTTCTAATTTATAAGTGGAAATGTCTTGATTTTAAGGATACCATGTACTACATACCAGTGGCGGTGCGTCCATTAGAGGCACTCTGGGTGCCACCCCCTCTCCAGCCACCCCCTCTGTGTACTATGGATAGATTCATGCATTGCATGAATCTATCCACGGCTGCTGTAGCCACCCTCATTCTGGCGTCCAGCCCCTTTTCGGGTGCTTGAGATACAGCGGCGGGGGGGTGTTTTTGAAGCACCTAATTAGAGCCATAGGCTCTAATAGGCTTCAAAAAAGGTGCACAGCAGTGCACCCAGGTGTGTTAGCAAAGAAAATTAATATTTGCTTTGCTAATATAGAACCGCCCCTCAGCCAATCAGGAGGCCCGGATGTAATACCGGGCACCTGATTGGCTGAAGGTAGAGGTGATCCCATTGGCAGAACAGGAAGAAGACGCGCACGGAGGACACAGCATCCATTGCCACGCTACACGTCCCACAGCTCGCCGCCTGACCCGCTGCCTGACCCATTACCATGATGGGGTAAGTGCTGGGCAGACAGTGGGTGGGTGGGGGTAGGCACAGTGGCTGCATACTATGGGCACAAAGGCTGCAATTGATGGAGCACAGTTAGCTGCATTTGCAGGGCACAGTGGCTGCATATTATGGGCACAAAGGCTGCAATTGATGGAGCACAGTTAGCTGCATTTGCGGGGCACAGTGGCTGCATATTATGAGCACAGAGGCTGCAATGGATGGGGCACATTTGACTGCATTTGATGAGCACAGAGGCTGCATATGATGGGTACAGAGGCTGCATATTATTGGCACAGTGGCTGCATTTGCTGGGCACAGTGGCTGCATATTATGGGCACAGTTGGCTGCATATGACGGGCACAGTTGGCTGCATATTATGAGCACAGTTGGCTGCATATTATGGGCAAAATTTGCTGTATATGACGGGCACAGTTGGCTGCATATTATGGGCACAGTTGGCTGCATATGATGGTCACAGTTGGCTCCATATTATGGGCACAGTTGGCTGCATATTATGGGCACAGGTGGCTGCTTTTGCTTGGCACAGAGTCTGCATATGATGGGCAGAGTAGCTGCATATGATGGGCAGAGTGGCTGCAATTGATGTTTTTGTTTCAGTATTTTTCAGAATTATTCAGTTTGTTTGCAAAAATTTGAGCACCAGCCGCCACTGCTACATACTGTATATAATAAAACATGCTCACATAGGTTTAAGGTCAATTTAAGTGAGATTTTGGTGAATGGTTTGGGTCTATTGTCCATATAAAGAGATGCTATTACTCTGTTTTTCATCAATAAGTTCACATTTAAAAATAAATATTCAGCTCAGTGTGCTTTTCTGTCTGCATTTTCTGATTCTTGAGAAGTTACAAAAGTTCAGTAATACAATATATATCCTCATGTTACATATTAGTTACAATGACTGCTTTCATAATTATTTTATTTGCGTGCCTCAAATAAATAGAAACTCAAATTTATTCTAGAATCACCTTCAATTTAACCCACATAATAGAGTTTGAAAATATTAAGGCTTATATTAAGATCAAATTGTAATTGGTTGCACATTCATTGTCAATGCTTTGGAATACAGTCATCCACAAATTAAAGACAGTAGCATAAAACAAAAAAAACAATATTATTAGCTCTTTACTACCATATTACACACATTAAAATGGTTCTAAAGATCATGCTGGTACTTGAAAAGTATCCAAAATACTGTACCTGCATTGACGTGATATTCAGAGGCCTATCAATTATAATCCAAGTCACTGTCTCATAGCACGGAGGAATGGTCATGGAACCTTGATATGTCAGGAATCCAAATGACTCTGGATATAGTTCTTCAATGCTAAGATCTTGTATGAAATTGACTTCATCTGTAAAAATAAATGTATAAGATTATACGCAATCATGCAATTGTTCTCATTTTAAAACATTGCTGATGGTTGCTAGGTCCCTAGTAACCCAGGAAGTGCAAAAAATGGAGAGAGGTTGTGTAAAATTATATGATGAAAACAGGTTCTTTAGGCCCCAGTGAGCTGGTTAAAGGGTTCAATATTTCATTTCTCACATTATAATTGGTTAACACTGTTTTTTGCTGACTAATATGTAACAGTTTGTGAATAAATGCGTAAAATGACAGATGATAGCAATAGAAACTTAAGCTTGGACACTACACATAATCCCACTCTGCAGAGTTAATGAATCTCTATGGGGTTCATTCATCTGTGGCTGGAAGTTATAAAGATTGGTGTGAGTGATAGGCAGTGACACATGCTGACTAATGGATTCTCCCCAGCAAAAAGGACTCCAGAGATGGGTAACTTGCATCTGCCTGTAGCAATTCCCAGGTTGTCTTATGAATTGAAAGACGTAATGTCCCCAGAAAGGAAACAAACAACAACAACAAAAAAAACAATTTAAAGCCCAGTTGAGCCCTCACAATTTATTAATGATTACTCATAATGTAATGCAAACATGCTGCTTTTACAGTAATAAGTGGCAGTCTATCCTATTAGCTCCAGGGACAACTGCTCACATCCACATCCTATGTATTGCATAGAACTAAAAAAGAGGAAAGAAATTGCACCAAAGGCAACAGGACTTTACAGGATGTGGATGAGGTGAACACATATACAGTATTGGAATAAAATATATATACCGTATATACTCGAGTATAAGCCAACCCGAGTATAAGCCGAGGCACCTAATTTCACCTAAAAAAACTGGGAAAACTTATTCACTCGAGTATAAGCCTAGGGTATGAAATGCACAGCTACTGGTACGGTAAATTTCAAAAATAAAATAAGAGTGTCCCCAACAGTGTTTTATCAGTGTGTCCCCAACAGTGTTTTATCAGAGTGTCCCCATCAGTGTCCAATCAGAGTGTCCCCAACAGTGTCCAGAGTGTCCCATCAATGTCCAATCAGAGTGTCCACATTACTGTACATGTACTGTACTGTGCTGTATTCCTTGCCTTGTTAGAGCTCACTTCCGCACTCTGTTTTACCTCCCGACTCCGCTAGAGCAGGGGTCTCCGTGTCGCGGCGCGCAGCTAGCATCTGTCGCGCTGTGTCCCGCTGTGTATTTCTCCAGCTCGCCTTGTCTTTCACTTCTGACAAAGCCGCTGCCTTAACTCCCGCCCATGCCGTGATGTTGTGCACTAGGATTGGCTGCTGGTACTGCCATGTCCCAGCAGCCAGTGATCAATGGCGTGGCTCCTCCCGGCTACCCACCCACATATTTGTATTAAAGATCCTCCTGCAGCGGGGGGGTAGCCGGGAGGAGCCACACCAATGATCACTGGCTGATGGGACATGGCAGTCCCAGCAGCCAATCCTAGTGCACAGCGTCACGGCAGGGCATAAGTTAAGGCAGAGGCTTTGTCAGAAGTGAAAGACACGGCGAGTGGGAGAAATACACAGCGGGACACAGCGGGACTGATGCTAGCTGTGCGCCGTGATATGGAGACCCCTGCTCTAGAGGAGTGACTGCTTGAACACACCGGAGACAAGTAAGTTCCAACATGACTCAAGTATAAGCCGAGGGGGGCATTTTCAGCCTAAAAAAAGGGCTGAAAAACTCGGCTTATACTCGAGTATATACGGTACTTTATTGTACCAAACATTTAAAAACCATGATTCAAAATAAAATAATCCAATAGTATGCAAGCATATAGCTAACACAGCGGCTAAATTTGGTTGTGTATTGGAAGTTGTAATTGATTCAGTTGTTCATTTCATGCTGTGCGTAAAGTCCCAACGCATTTCGCAGAATGTCTCTGCTTCTTCAGGGAATTCAAACACACAGCTAAAGAATTATTGAATTTCAAGACAAGAATGTTAACGCATATTCAGCTATGTAATAGCTTCCAATAATTAACAATCGTAAAGATGTGCTTACCAACTCCATCAACAGTATAGGTGTCTGGGCCTCCCAATACAGGATAAGAAGAGGATGTGAGGTTGCTATTTGGCTTACAGTAGAATCCCCCAGTGGGCAAACTGGGTGAGCACTGGACCGCACAACAGAAAAAGCAGGCGGATCAAAACCATGCACATGTAGCACTTCTTGTGCATAGTTTTGATCCACCATATTTAGCCACTGTGTTAGCTACAGTATCTCACAAAAGTGAGTACACCCCTCACATTTTTGTAAATATTTTATTATATCTTTTCATATGACAACACTGAAGAAATTACACTTTGCTACAACATAAAGTAGTGAGTGCACAGCTTGTATAACAGTGTACATTTGCTGTCCCCTCAAAATAACTGGTGGTGGGAGTGTCATGGTCTGGGGCTGCCGGCACTGGGGAGCTATAGTTCATTGAGGGAACCATGAATGCCAACATGTACTGTGACATACTGAAGCAGAGCAGGATCCCCTCCCTTCAGAGACGGGGCCGCAGGGCAGTATTCCAACATGATAACGACCCCAAACACATCTCCAAGATGACCACTGCCTAAAAAAGAAGCTGAGGGTAAAGGTGATGGACTGGCCAAGCATGTCTCCAGACCTAAACCCTATTCAGCATCTGTGGGGCATCCTCAAACGGAAGGTGGAGGTGTGCATAGTCTTTAACATCCACCAGCTCCGTGATGTCATCATGGAGGAGTGGAAGAGGACACCAGTGGCAACCTGTGAAGCTCTGGTGAACTCCATGCCGAAGAGTAACCCTCTTGGCAATGATGGAAAATAATGGTGGCCACACAAAATATTGACACTTTGGGTCCAATTTGGAAATTTTCACTTAGGGGTGTACTCACTTTTGTTGCCAGTGGTTTAGACATTAATGGCTGTGGTTTGAGTTGACAGCAAATTTACACTGTTATACAAGCTGCACACTCACTACTTTACATTGTAGCAAATTGTCATTTCTATAGTGTTGTCACATGTAAAGATATAATAAAATATTTACAAAAATGTGAGGGGTGTACTCACTTTTGTGAGATACTGTATATGCTTGTATTCTATTGGATGATTTCATTTTAAATCATGGTTGTTAAATGTTTTGTACAATGAAGTATATATATTTTATTCCAATACTGTGTATGTGTTCACCCCAGTGACAACTCCACATCCTGGACAGTCGAACTCTCTCACACAAAACTGCAACCCGGCTTTCCTGTGGTTTGTCACTACAACAGCTTTGTGAAAGGGTTTTTAGTCCACACTGCAGCTTCTACCAGTTAAATTGTTACTGTGTTTGCAGCCTGGGACTCAATTGAGATTTAAGTTCTGCATTAAGTTCAATTGTTTGTGGTAATAAATTGTGCTGTATTATAATTTTTATTGCTAAACGGTCTCTGATGTGATAAAAAATATTTTAACTGACATGGTTACCATCTGCTGTTACATTTTCTATCTGTAAATATTCGCCTCTGTAGCGGGGTGGTCAATTTAGGGGTAGTCTCTGAGTGGTAATTAGGCTCAGACACCTTGATTTGTTAGTGGCTATGGACCATTTTTGTCCTCAGGGGATAATGCTGGTGATGAGTTCCCTGTGGCCTGCGGGTGGCGCTGCCATTCTGTGCCGGGGTTGAACCACGAGCATAGTGCTGTGCCTTTTGTGTCCTCTCTTGGCAGCTGTACGGTGGTGCATTCCGGGAGAGGATATAAAAGGGGCAGACATCTCCTGATCAGGATCCACGCCCAGGCACCTTCAGCCTGGGAGTGAGTGTGGTTCATCTCCGGGTGCCCTAGGCCCGGAGGCTGTGTTCCTGTTCCATCTCAGGCACCTTAAGCCTGGGGTGAGGTACTACCCTGCTGTCCTGTTCGCCTGGGTATGAAGATCCAGGGGATGCGGAGAGGGCCCGGGGCCCAACACCTTCGGCTAGGGTCCGCTAAGGATTGAGGAGTCCAGGGTGCCGCCTTGCGAGAGGACCCACACTCTCAGAGAAGGGAGGATCATTCCGAAGGACCGATGCGGGAGTCACGGTGAAGGAAGGGTCTGTTGACTCTCTGGGGGGACATCTTCTCCTTGATAGGGGCCATGTTCTAAGAAGGAAGTTCACGTTCAACAGGTCAGTGGCAGTGGCCTTATTCACCAGGTCTGTGGCAGAGACCAAACTCACGGTCTGTGGCAGAGACTGTGCGCCTAGTATACTGCTCGAGAATCTGAGTGGTACAGTAAAGAGCTACGTTTGTGCCTGGACCTCCTCCACACCTTGAGCTGTTCTGTTCCTTTGCTCCAACCTCATTTTCTATCCAAGAGACTGTGTATTTAAAGTAGAATAAATCTTAAGTTGGAGTTTCAGCTGGTGTGGACATTCATGTTGCTGGGGAAGTTAAGAACTTGCTTCTACTCAAGGTAGAGGCAGGAATCATTCTCAGAAGGATTCTGGCCTGGCTGCAGACAAGACTCAACAATAACACCGCTCAACCTTTTGCACAAGAGGGCGGTGTGCCTTTATCCCCCTGTGAGGAGCCGCAGGAGGGGGATAGGTGGGTGCGCTAGACCTCTATCTGCTTTAGTAGCTTGGAAAAGGTCAGAAGTACCTGAAGGGTTGTTGTAACACACATCTCCCCCTATTGTCATCTATCTATCTATCTATCTATCTATCTATCTATCTATCTAGTAAGAAAAAAAGAGATAGGGACAGAGATGCATGCATAAATACACATATCTATAATCTGCACTAGGATTTTAAATGAAATAATCAGGATCTGTAAAAAATACCTATGGGGAAACCTATTCTTTCGGAAGAGACCAATCTATTTAATTGCACAGTGACCTAATCTTTCACTATTGTTTTCTCCAAATTTCTGGCAGCCAGCCTTCTCACCTAAAGGCCTATCAAACAAATGCACTGAAAGCAATCGTTTGACAGTTTGCCATTGATCTCTCCAGTTTTATGCTTGGGAGGCAGTGATTGACAAGCTGGCTGCACAGCTATGTGTAAAAAGTACGGTATATAGAAGTGGATAAAATAGGAACTGAAATAATAATGTGAATGGATCTATATATATAATGTGTTCTGTACAGCACTACATAATACGTTGGTGCTATATAATTATTGCAAATAAACTTAACAATGTGAAACAAATGTGTAACTCTTTGCACAGGCAAGAAGTGGGGCTCCAGCATTTTCTCTCATGTCCTACCTGTTAGCTGTGTTAGTTAAGAGACATCCATCATGTTAAATTTTGTGAAAGAAAAGAAAATATCCACTTGACACTTACATCTAACACCGCAGATGATCCAGAGAAAAATGTCAGAGTATGTGGCATTATATCCCAAGAATAACAAAGAAGCCCAATTCACTAAGTGCTGGTTCACACAGGGGCGGCTTCAAAGTCATCCGATTCTGAAGCCGCCTCGTACAGCGCGACTTCAGCACAGCTTTCAAAATGACTTCTGTATAGAAGTCAATGCAAGCTACTTCGAAGTTGCCCCAAAGTAGTACAGGAACCTTTTTCTAAGTCGGAGCAACTTGAGTCGCTCCTATTAGAACAGTTCCAATAGGAGCAAGCCATGGCTGAATGGACACACAGAGCAGCAGCTCAGCTCAGGTGCCCCCATAGCAAGCTGCTTGCTGTGGAGGAACTCGGCAGGATGGAGGGGCCAGGAGCACCGACGAGGGACCCAAGAAGAGGAGGATCTGGGCTGCTCTGTGCAAAACCAATGCACAGAGCAGGTGAGTATAACATCTTTGTTATTTTTAAACAACAAAAGAAAAAACTTTACTATCACATTAAAGGGGTTGTTAAGGCAGTGCACACAAGCACTGCCAGCCCCACTGCTAGTATAACCTGTAGTATATACTGCATGCTGTTTTTAAAATGTATCCTCTAAATACCTTATTCTTTCTCGCCGATCAGCGGTCACGTGACCGCCCGTTTCTCTCTTCCTCTGATGTATGTACTTGGGAGGAAGGGGCCAAGATCTCCCTCTGACATTTGCCGGGCAAGCACTTAATCCTCCCTCTGTAGTGTATACATGGGAGGGAGAGAGAGCTATGGGTGGTCACGTGACTGCTGATCGGGGAGAAAGAATAAGGTATTTAAAAGATGAATTTAAAAAAAACGGCATACATTACGACAAGTTGACTCAAATATGAAGATATTACATTATATTTAAAGAATACATTGTTTTAAACTTTATATTGTATGATGATATTTGTTCAGGAAGTCTTCTGTATGCATAAGGGAATATGTTATGTTTTAACCCTTATCAGATATCTATCTACTGTAGGGTATTTTGTAAAGCATGCATCTTTCTGATTTCCTGAAATGAACTAAAAGTGACATGTGAGTTCAACTAGAATTGACCTTTAAGTGAATATTCTGGGAAGTTTGGTAGGTTGGCCACAAAGAAGATATATTCCAAGAAATGTTGCTTAAGAAACATGTGGTTTGAAAATTCCAAAGGTCATTGTGACACTTTTTTAGATAATGTTTCGTAATCGTCTGATCCCCGAGCTCCCGTCCACGGAGACAAACACTGCAGTCTAGTCGAGATATCCATTGCAGCAGACATGAGTAGAAACTTGAGGGATTCCTCCCCAACTAGATCCTGCTCACCCAGGGGTTCCGGGTCGTAGTTAAATTGGTTGTAAACCCTCCCCCATAACTTTTGCACATCTAATTCCTCATTAAAAGCACTACTTGACGCTATATGCAAATGTCACCTTACCTGCTCCGTTGCCATGTAATCTGTATTATTCTTTGTAGTGACGTCGGCTGCGCATGCGCATCTCTCTCCCCGATTCACGGCACGCTTCTTTCCCATTAAGAAGTGTGCCGTTAGAACGCAGTGTCTGTCATATCATCTTCCCCCGCGGCACTGCGCTGAGATATCCCGAGACTACAGTCTCATTCATACTCTCCTCATACACCCCATGTCCATGCGCGAGATTGCAGCCCAAGATATCGCGAGACTACAGTATCATTCATAATCTCCTTATACAGCCCATGTCCAGGGCCGTCTTTATCGCAGGGCAAACCGGGGCAGCTGCCCAGGGTCCTGTCACTTTTTGGGGCCCAAGGCAGAGCTGCTATTAAGCCCGCGTGCTGCCCGCAAATCGGCGCTGAAAACCCCCACACACACAGTCTGTCACTGTCAGCGCGATGCGTGCACAGTGCAGCAGTGCCAGTGCTGCATTTTTTCAATAGAGGAGCTGGCCGCGGGTGGGCGGGGCCTTGAGCGCCACTGACGCTCTAGCCCGCCCTTTGCTATGCGTGCACTTCTGCCTGCCTGGTGACATCACGACGAGGAGAGCGGAGCCCCAACATTCGGATTCCTCCTCCTCCCACCTAAGCTCTGCCCCTGACTCCGCCCCCCAACTCTGGGTCTTCCCTGAAGGTGAAGGCTGTTCCTGCCGCTGGAAGAAAGGTAGGAGAAATGCTCCCTGCACTGTCCTGAGTAGCTCATGGTCACTCTGCTCCCTCCCATACACGGTCATGCTGTACAGTCCGTCCAAACTGACCTCCACTACCCCCCCATTATACTGCCCTCCACTAACAACCCTCCCCTTATACTGCCCTCCACTAACACCCCTCCCATTATACTGCCCTCCACTAACACCCCTCCCCTTATACTGCCCTCCACTAACACCCCTCCTATTATACTGCCCTCCACTAACACCCCTCCCATTATACTGCCCTCCACTACCCCCCCATTATACTGCCCTCCACTAACACCCCTCCCATCATACTGCCCTCCACTACCCCCCCCATTATACTGCCCTCCACTAACACCCCTCCCATTATACTGCCCTCCACTAACATCCCTCCCATTATATTGCCCTCCACTACCACCCCTCCCATCATACTGCCCTCCACTAAACCCCCTCCCATTATATTGCCCTCCACTACCACCCCTCCCATCATACTGCCCTCCACTAACCCCCTTCCCATTATACTGCCCTCCCATTATACTGCCCTCCACTAGCACCCCTCCCATTATACTGCCCTCCACACACACCCCTACCATTATACTGCCCTCCACTAACACCCCTCCCATTATACTGCCCTCCACTAACACCCCTCCCATTATATTGCCCCCCACTACCACCCCTCCCATCATACTGCCCTCCACTGACACCCCCCCTCATTATACTGCCCTCCACTAACACCCCTCCTATTATACTGCCCTCCACTAACACCCCTCCCATTATACTGCCCTCCACTAACACCCCTCCCATTATATTGCCCCCCACTACCACCCCTCCTATCATACTTCCCTCCACTAACACCCCTCCTCATTATACTGCCCTCCCATTATACTGCCCTCCACTAACACCCCTCCCATTATACTGCTTTCATTTGAATGGTCTGCCATGCCTGCGTTTCCTGCAAAAAAAAAGTGCATGCATCATGTAAAAGGCTGTGTAAACGGCACACCTATGCCCATCAAGCAATGAAATACAGCACTGTCTGTCCATTCTGCTTTTGCACCATGTGACTTATCTGCAGTTCCTGCACCGGCAAACTTGCTGCATTTTTAGATGTTTAGGTCACACTTTTAAAAACATAGTGCATTTGTGTGTGCAGGAACTGCAGGTAAGTTGCATGGTGCAAAAGCAGAATGAATTTCAAGGCAACTGCATTTTTAAAATGCTGCATGCACCTTTTTTTCTGCAGGAAACAAAGGCATGACAGCCCATTCAAATGAATGGGCTGCTGTGCCTGCGCAAATGAGGGCCGCCAAAACACATACATGTGAACCAGCCAGGCCCAAAATAAGCTGCAGGAGGGGGGCCCAAAAAAAATGTTTGCCCAGGGCCCAAACCATATTAAAGACGGCCCTGCCCATGTCCATGTGTGAGATTGCAGCTGAAAGGGCGGAAGTATATTACACTAAGGACTCGAAAGACAGCAGTTAAGATGGCCCTGTCTTATTACAGGAAGCACAAACTTTTAAAGAGCTGGAATAAAGTAAGGAATATGCAATTGGTGCTGAAATATGATGCAGAATGTATTAGAATACCTTTAGCTACTGGCTTGTTTAAAAAGCAGCATTGGAGGGGGAGAGTTTACTTCCTCTTTAAGCTGCAGTATACCGGAGATCTTCTGGTCCCAGGCACGCGAGGCCCCCGGCTTCAAATCAGGCCTACACAAACATGGCCCACTCCTCCAGCCTCAGCCCCTCAGGCAGAAATCACTCCCTGACACAACCCTCAGTAGCCAACAGTCCCTCTCTGTGCTCCACTAAACATACAGGATCGGTGAAATAGAGGAAACAGCAACCATACATGACACTGCCATCCAACAACTACAAGCCTCTTCTCCCTCCCAAAACACCCAAATCAGAGACATCCAGAGGCATATGGAAGATTTGGACAACCACGTACACCGGCACAATATAAGGGTAAGAGGCATCCCTGAAACAATTTAATATATCCAAATTGCTAAAGCCACTATTGCCATCTTTAATGATCTATTAGGCAGACCTGAATCACCTATTGATTACGAACGCCTACACAGAGCTTTAAAACCCAGAAACAGAGACACTGGTCCCCCCAGAGATGTTATCTGCTGTCTTGTCAGCTTTGATGACATAACCACCCAAACTGTAAGCCAGTGTTTCTCAACTCCAGTCCTCAAGGCGCCCCAACAGGTCATGTTTTCAGCCTCTCCATTATTTTTCACAGGTGATTTGACCAGTTTCCCTACCTTAGTAATTACCACAGCCGTTTCATCTGAGGGAAATCCTGAAAACATGACCTGTTGGGGCGCCTTGAGGACTGGAGTTGAGAAACACTGCTGTAAGCCCATGTTCTACCTCAGGATAACCCTTTTTGTGTACCCTTATGGAAGATCTATCGGTTGTTCAGGTAAAAGACATTCATTTCAGGCCACCCAACTCCCCTTGACCGGATCTTAAAAGACTGAACTATAAGACCAATAAACCCATAATAGTGAGCTTTCATTCCTAAGAGTTGATTTCCCATCTGAAATACCTCTCCCCCATTTTTTTCCTTGGCCCTTGTCCCCCCTCTTCCGCTCCCCTCCCCTCCGCTCCCCCCTCCTCTTCCTCCTTCTCCAATCCCCAACTTTCTGTAGCATACGGACCCTTTTTCCTGCCTACCTTCACTTTGCAGGGATAAAGTCACACCGTGCCACATGCCCGTATCCTCCTGGTATAAGAGGTTGAGCGGTGTTCTTACAATTTTGGGTCCTGCAGCGAGTTACCTCTTGTCCATTGGTTCTCGTTCCGAGAAAGTAAGGAAGAGTCTATCCTTTTCCCCGAAAGAAGGCCAATGTCCAGACAATGTTTAAACTCCAAACAGACAAGTTTATTTTCTCTTTCTTGAAACAGGTTTAGAGATAGGTTGAAAACAGCAATAGAGGTAGGTAGGGATATAGGTTCAGGCACGCGGCACCCAATCACCCCATTCTCCACTCAAGCCTGAGTGTGAATTGCTCACCCGGACAGATCCCTCTCACAGTTCCAGCAGCCGGTGTGAAGCACGAACAGTTTCCTTAATTTAGTCTCCTTCACGGACAATGTTCAAGAGATCCTCTGCCACAGAATCCTTTGGTTACAAAATTGGAACGTTGAAACCCCTTGTAGATTAATAGAGACCATAGGTGTCAGTGGGACACACTACAGGAGCTATACTGCAACTCACAAATCCTTTCCTCTGATAGGCAACCAGGCCTCTCCTTCACCATGAATCCCTTCACCGATCTGTCAGACAGGTCCTCCCCTGGTTTCCTCTCTTTCAGAGCGGGCCACCCTCACTCAGGTTCCCTGGGACTCCAGTGGGTTGGTTGTAGACCCAGTTGAAGGTACTGAGCCTACCTGGAACTCTGTAGCCTCAGGCTAAAGGTGCCCGAGACTCCTCGGTCAGTTCACGCATCCCAGGCCAGCAAGGCCAACGGGGGCGACTTCACCACCAGGGGTCCTCCTTGGAATTCCCCGGCACACCAACCCCATGGGGCACACACTCCTGACACGCCACCCCCATGGGGCACACTCCCCCTAGATCATGGCGTCTGCCCTTTATGTACCCTCTCCCAGCTTGCACAGAAGGCCGAACCCGCCCACTGCACGGCAGCCGAGAGAGGACACCCAACCACACCAAAATGCCACCTGCGGTTCAACCCGAGACCTGGGCAACAGCGCAACCACAGGCCAAGGGGAACTATACACCAGGCAACACCACAGCAGAGCAGAGTCCAAACTAAACAGAATTGGAGAATCTGAGCCATGCTATTGCTCAGTGACCACGTGACCAATCACATCACGGGAATGTTCCTCTACCCGGGACTCACGGAAGGTTTGAATGTTGGTAGCATTACATGCCCTAGTGAGCTGACGAATCGGCCTCTGTGATATGCTTTTTTAATTTGATTCCTAGTAAGCATTACTTGTATTTGGGGGCATTTTATTACTATAATAAAAGGTTTTATGTAGGGGTGCGGAAATTAACGATTAATTGTTCGATTAATCGTTAATTTCTTTGATCGATCAAAAAAATTTGATCGATGACGATCCGCGGAGTGAGCTCTGCGGTCTCGTCCATAGGAAAGGCCGCGGCTTCGGCCTAGCTCCGGAGCACGGCGGCCATCTTGGTCCACCCTGCGGCAGCCTAGTAGCGGCGCGCTGACGTCATCATCAGCCGCCTGCTTGTGCCGTCTACTCTGCGGACCGTTCTACCTGGATCTTAAGGTATGGGGGAGATGTGGACATTACGGGGGGAGATGTGGACAATGACATTACAGTGGGAGCACATGTGGGCATTACAGTATGGGGGGAGATGTGGACATTACGGGGGAGATGTGGACATTATGGGGGAGATGTGGACATTACAGTATGGGGGGAGATGTGGACATTACGGGGGAGATGTGGACATTATGGGGGAGATGCGGTCATTACGGGGGAGATGTGGTCATTATGGGGGAGATGCGGACATTACAGAATGGGGGGAGATGTGGACATTACAGAATGGGGGGAGATGTGGACATTACGGGGGAGATGTGGACATTACAGAATGGGGGGAGATGTGGACATTACGGGGGAGATGCGGACATTACAGAATGGGGGGAGATGTGGACATTACAGAATGGGGGGAGATGTGGACATTACGGGGGAGATGTGGACATTACAGAATGGGGGGAGATGTGGACATTACAGAATGGGGGGAGATGTGGATATTACGGGGGAGATGTGGACATTACAGAATGGGGGAGATGTGGACATTACGGGGGGAGATGTGGACATTACAGAATGGGGGGAGATGTGGACATTACGGGGGAGATGTGGACATTACAGAATGGGGGGAGATGTGGACATTACAGAATGGGGGGAGATGTGGACATTACAGAATGGGGGGAGATGTGGACATTACGGGGGAGATGTGGACATTACAGAATGGGGGGAGATGTGGACATTACAGAATGGGGGGAGATGTGGACATTACGGGGGAGATGTGGACATTACAGAATGGGGGGAGATGTGGACATTACGGGGGAGATGTGGACATTACAGAATGGGGGGAGATGTGGACATTACAGAATGGGGGGAGATGTGGACAACTAACAAACTAACTTTCTACGTTTTTCTTAAAGCTTAATAAAAAAAAAATTCTTGTAAAAACTGTATGTGCGTTATAATTAATCGAAATTAGTCGATTAATCGATTAAAAAAAAAAACGATTAATCGAACAAGAAATTTTAATCAGTAACAGCCCTAGTTTTTTGCTATACGAGGCTTCCCTTGTTTTACATGCCCACACTGCTGCACGCACATATATGCTGACTGAAGCCACTGGATATCCTGAGGACAGCTGATGGAATTTCTGGAGTGGAGCTTACAGGCGCATTACCATCTTATGTCTGGTGAGTACATTACCTAAGGGGAGTGTGTTTACTATGACAGGGATGGAGGTATGAATTAAGTTGCATCTCATTAATCAGCTGAAAGTTTTTGTGTTGGATGAGTCGACTATTGATTCCTTTATGAGAGACATTGCTTCACTGCTGAATATATTCTTGGAAATGTAACTCTTGAAGACACTGACTCTTTTTTTGCTATTAGTAGCAGTTGGACTATTGGTGCAATTTTGATTAATTGAAGCTGTTATTTGTTGATCTCTTTTCCACCGCATGGTGGATAGTGGGGACTTTTAGTTCATACTAATTACTGCAAGATATATTTATATATCATTGGTGGGATCATATTTCTCATATAAGCGCTGTTAATGTTTTATTTATTGAAACATATCTTTTATATTCTCTGTCCATATTATAACAGCAGCTAAATTGCAGGTTATTCATTTATATTTTCCTTTGAGCGCTAGGATCAGATACACCTTGGTGACTTTTGTGATACATTGATATACTATTGCTCAGCTGCCCCTAAATTTATAGCGTAGCGACCCTATTTTTGGGGGTCCAGCTACATTTCTTTAACTGAATTCACTGAATGTCATATTTTCAAATATTCAAATGTTATTTTAGAATATATCTCTGAATGGTGATATCGCATGGACTCCAACATCCTCCACATAAAAAGAAAGTGGCCTGTTCCACTTCTAACTTTAAAGCACTACTTAACTGCAAACGCTTTCTAGAGATATTTTGGTTGACTAGAAGCGATACCCATGTTGTTTTGTATTTTTACCTTATATTTATGAGATTCGATCACTCCAACTATGGGGGGAAAATCTCATAATAACTGTACCCCGCCAATAGGTTAGGTCTGTGTGTGTAATTGATTCCCCCACAAAAACATACAAGGGATCGTCTCCTCATAGCTTACAGGGCACTGCCCATACAAAAACCCCTGGGTATCCCAACCCCAGTTTTGTTGCTATATGACCTTTAATCAATCTTAATCCAGGATCTGCTCGATCTCACACACATGAAAAATAACTCTCATGAGCGGTCTCAATACAGATGCATTATAGATGTACTCATAGGATGTTACAACTATCTTTGAAATTTTTATTGGTTGAGGCGCCTCTCCTTATCACCCATGAGGGGACGCACCTTTTCTCTATTCATAGAGGACTGTCTTACAGCTCGGTGCTCTTGTTCTTATACTTGCATAGTTAGTTGTGTGCTACGGCTTTAAAATTAATGGAAAGTGTTTCATACACACGCTACGTGACCTTAGGTATTGGCTAACTATTTAACTCCCTTGAATTTTGATCCACTGTCATTCTGTCTTGTGCTAAGAAGTATTGGCTCATTCTTGAAATAGGATTCATGATGATCTCCTTTGGACTAGCGATTGATATTTTATCTCGTCTATTTTACACCGACACCCTCCATCTCTCCGCACGACGGGAATATATTTATTCCTGATGATCCTTGCCGGATAAAATTTCATCTCTAGGAAGATTTATCCGTAACCTCCCTACCTCCGGATTACCCCTCTCCTATTTGTCCTTACCCTCCTACTAATCTACCCCTTCCCCCATCCCCACCTACTTACACCTTTCCTCTCCCCTTCCTTCCACCCCCCTTTATATCTCTTTCTTCTTTCTCTGCCTCACAGTCTCTGCCACCACGCTGTTGCCACCGAAATTAAAATCTCTCAGATTCGGCTCTCCTCCAAAACTCCCCCATACCTGAACCAGTGAGAGATAACTCTACAAAACTTTTTTTTTTTCTCTCAGCAAATTTAAGACAATTCACGTACACATAATGTCGCCTATAAACACAACTATTAAACCTTCCACACTTAAAGTGGTCTCATTTACTGCAAAGGGTCTTAACATCCCAGAAAAATGCAGCCAAGTCTTTGATATGATGCATAAAGTAAAGGTGAATATTGTGTTTCTACAGGAAACCCACTTCCGCACAACCAAGATCCCTAAAATTATGAATCATCTATTCTCTACAGTCTATCATGCTACTAACTCCCTTGCCAAAACTAAAGGGGTCTCAATCTTAATTGCAAATAACCTCAACCGGCAACTCACGGACTCCCTCATAGACACAGAAGGCAGATACATCTGTCTAAAGGGCCAAATCCAAGGGCGACCTGTAACCTTGGTCAATGTATACAGTTTCAATGCCGCAAAAGTGAGTTTTTTTAGATCCCCTTCACAACTCCTCGCAGATTTTCAATCAGGTATGACCATCCTTGTGGGGGGGGGGGACTTCAATGTTGCTCTGTTCCCACTTATAAGCCTCATACACACGATCAGACTTCCAACTGACTTTTCCGTGGATTTCTGTCCAAAGGGCGTTGTCTGTGAACTTGGTATGCATACACACGGCAGGACTTTTTCAGCCAACAAACACGAACGTAGTGACGTAATTGACGTACTACGTGGTTTTTCAGCTCTTTAGCGCCACCCTTTGAGCAACTTCTGCTATTGTTGTCTGATGTTTAGCATTGGTTCTGAGCATGCGTGTTTGTACTTTGGACTTTAGTCCAATGGACTTGTGTACACACGATCGGATTAGCCGACGTAGGACATTTGTTGTCGGAAAGTTTGTTTGTTCTCACAGCGAACATTTGTCCGATGAAAAAGTGAAAAAGTTTGTCAGATGGAGCGTACACACGGTCGGATTGTCTGCTAAAACAGGTCCGTCGGACGTTTGTTGTCAAAAAGTCCAATCATGTGTATGGGCCTTTAGACACCTCCTGTGGTACAACATCACTGCCATACAAAGCCATCCGGCAAATTAAGATACAGATCCAAGATCTCCTTCTACATGATACCTGGCATACCCTGCATCCCAACCAAAAAGATTTCACTTTTTTTTCTGCCCCAATATAACAAATATAGGGGTGCGGAAATTAACGATTAATTGTTCGATTAATCGTTAATTTCTTTGATCGATCAAAAAAAATTTGATCGATGACGATCCGCGGAGTGAGCTCCGCGGTCTCGTCCATAGGAAAGGCCGCGGCTTCGGCCTAGCTCCGGAGCACGGCGGCCATCTTGGTCCACCCTGCGGCAGCCTAGTAGCGGCGCGCTGACGTCATCAGCAGCCGCCTGCTTGTGCCGTCTACTCTGCAGACCGTTCTACCTGGACCTTAAGGTATGGGGGAGATGTGGACATTACGGGGGGAGATGTGGACAATGACATTACAGTGGGAGCACATGTGGGCATTACAGTATGGGGGGAGATGTGGACATTACGGGGGAGATGTGGACATTATGGGGGAGATGTGGGCATTACAGTATGGGGGGAGATGTGGACATTACGGGGGAGATGTGGACATTATGGGGGAGATGCGGTCATTACGGGGGAGATGCGGTCATTACGGGGAGATGCGGACATTACAGAATGGGGGGTGATGTGGACATTACAGAATGGGGGGAGATGTGGACATTACGGGGGAGATGTGGACATTACAGAATGGGGGAGATGTGGACATTACGGGGGAGATGCGGACATTACAGAATGGGGGGAGATGTGGACATTACAGAATGGGGGAGATGTGGACATTACGGGGGAGATGTGGACATTACAGAATGGGGGGAGATGTGGACATTACAGAATGGGGGGAGATGTGGACATTACGGGGGAGATGTGGACTTTACAGAATGGGGGGAGATGTGGACATTACGGGGGAGATGTGGACATTACAGAATGGGGGGAGATGTGGACATTACGGGGGAGATGTGGACATTACGGGGGAGATGTGGACATTACAGAATGGGGGGAGATGTGGACATTACAGAATGGGGGGAGATGTGGACATTACGGGGGAGATGTGGACATTACAGAATGGGGGGAGATGTGGATATTACATAATGGGGGGAGATGTGGACATTATGGGGGAGATGTGGACATTACAGAATGGGGGGAGATGTGGACATTACGGGGGAGATGTGGACATTACAGAATGGGGGGAGATGTGGACATTACAGAATGGGGGGAGATGTGGACAACTAACAAACTAACTTTCTACGTTTTTCTTAAAGCTTAATAAAAAAAAAATTCTTGTAAAAACTGTATGTGCGTTATAATTAATCGAAATTAGTCGATTAATCGATTAAAAAAAAAACGATTAATCGAACAAGAAAATTTTAATCAGTAACAGCCCTAAACAAATATTCTAGAATCGACTACTTATTCCTATCCCAGAAAGACCTCCCCTTCCTATCTACTGAAACTATCGAGCCGATGATCCTATCAGACCACCACCCAGTCACGATGACCCTGACATTCCCAGACAAAAACACCTGCACAAAAATTTGGCGCTTAGATTCCTCACTGCTGACATCGGAAGAAGACGTTAAAGATATCCGTAAGAGCATACATGAATTCTTTGTAGAGAACGATACACCTGACACAGCTCCACTTACCCAATGGGAGGCACATAAGTGTGTCATAAGAGGGAAACTCCTCGCACTTTAAACAGCCCAGAGAAAGGCCCAACAAAAGACAATTACAGAACTACTCAATAAGATCAAAACCCTGGAACTTGTCCACAAACAATCACAAGCACAGCAAATATATAACAACCTTACCCAAAATAGGAAACTTTTACATGAAGACCTAATCTGTAAAACACAATGCAAATTTATCCTACACCAAAAACCTTTTTATGAATTTGGCAACAAATGTGGAAAATTCCTAGCCAGAGCTCTCCAGACTAAGAAAGCCTGCGCAAATATACACACCATCAAAGACCCCAAAGGTAAATCCTATGTCACCCCAGCAGATATTGTGGCCCAATTTGAGACCTACAATCTCCCTAAACATCCAGCCGGGCATATGGGAACTGACGATAGACCCACCTAAATTAAAATCTTCCTCCAGAAATTCTGCCCTAAGCCTATAGACAAAGAGGAGGCCGTTCAATTAGAAAACCCTATCTTGGCAGACAAATTCAAAACGGCAGTCAAACTGCTCAGAAATTGTAAGAGCCCTGGCCCGGACGGTTTACAGCGGTCTACTTTAAAACTTTCATGGACACTCTATCCCCCCACTTTTTCAAGGCCTTTAACTCTCTAACATCATCCACCCTCCCTTTTCATAGACTGCTGGAGGCCCACATCACAGTGATCCCAAAAGAAGAAAAGGATGCTACATCGTTCATCAACTACAGGCCAATATCTTTACTGAATGTTGATATCAAACTGTTTGTTAAAATATTAGCTACTCGTCTTTTACCCTTCTTACCCTCCCTGATAAGGAAAGACCAAGTTGGCTCTAAAGAAGCCAGGGATAACACGATTAAAGTCATGAATCTACACCACTGGATAATGACCCATAAACAAAGGATTTTTCCTATCATTGGATGCGGAGAGGGCGTTCGACAGGCTGGAATGGGACTACCTGGGAGCAGTCTTGCAAAACATTGGTCTCCAAAATTGGATGTTTAACGTCATTATGTCCCTTTATACAGCTCCTACTGCCAGAGTCCAGGTCACCGGGGGTTGTGTCAGAGGGGGGCGGGGTCACCCGCGTACGTCATGGTGGCCCTGCCCTATATAAGAGCTGTCAAGCGGGTCTCGCGTCATTCGTCGGCCGCCTCCCATGGAGACTGAATCGATCGTAGTGGCGTGTATCCTCGGGTCGTAGAAGGACATTGCTGGAATTTAATTTACTTTTTCATTAAAAGACTTGTTCCAAGCTGTGTGTGTGTTTTTTTTTACCATTTTTGTCACTTTTTTGGGTGAAATGGTAGGGGTACAATGTACCCTGTTACCAATTCACATAGGGGGAGGCCGGGATCTGGGGGTCCCCTTTGTTAAAGGAGGCTTCTAGATTCCGATAAGCCCCCCGCCCGCAAACCCCCACAACCACCGGGCAAGGGTTGTGGGGATGAGGCCCTTGTCCCCATCAACATGGGGACATTCTCCCCATGTTGAGGGCATGTGGCCTGGTACGGGTCAGGAGGGGGGGCGCTCTCTCGTCCCCTCCTCTTTTTCTGCGGCCTGCCAGGTTGCGTGCTCTGATAAGGGTCTAGTATGGATTTTTGTGTGGAACCCCAAGCCATTTTTTTTATTTTGGCACGGGGTTCCCCTTAAAATCCATACCAGACCTGAAGGGTCTGGAATAGATTTTGAGGGGGGGCCCTACGCCATTTAAAAAAAAAATGGCGCAGGGTTCCACTCAATATCCATACCAGACCTGAAGGGCCTGGTATGAAATTTGGGGGGACCCCCACGCATTTTTTTTTATTTTGGTTCGGGGGTTACCCTTAATATTCATACCAGACCCAAAGGGCCTGGTAATGGACTGGAGGGGAACCCATGCCGTTTTTTTCAATGACTTTTATCTGTATTGCCGGGATCCGACAATTCATTATAGCTGCGAGTAGTTTTAAATGACTTTTTTTCCTTTAGAAATGTCATTTTGTGCAGGGACTGCTCTAAACACGGGAAACATGCGCTACTTTACAGGCATACTGTAGACACCCCCCAGGTACGAAATTTAAAGGAATATTTCAGTTTTATTGTTTCACTTTAAGCATTATTAAAATCACTGCTCCCGAAAAAACATCAGTTTTTTAAAACTTTTTTTGTTGCATTGATACATGTCCCCTGGGGCAGGACCAAGGTCCCCAAACACTTTTTATGACAATAACTTGCATATTAACCTTTAAAATTAGCACTTTTTATTTCTCCCATAGACTTTTAAAGGGTGTTCCGCGGCTTTCGAATTTGCCGCGAATACCCCAATTTGTTCACTATTCGGCGAACTGACGAACAGCCAATGTTCATGTCGAACTCATGTTCATCCCTAACCTTCATTACTGTGCTACATGTGCTACATGTTTTCTGCTGCACCACTGGCATGGTTATATCCTCTTAGTCCTACATAAATTTAGCAGAAATTTGTGCTTAAGTAGAACTATAGGCAACACTTTATTTTCCATTTTGGATAGAGTAAGGGATGGTTATAACCCGTTAATTTTTTTTTTTTTTGCCATCTGTTCATTTCCCTTCATTTCCTGCCCCATAGCCAAACAGGAAGTGAGATGAAATCTCTGAAGGTTAAGGGAATTCCTCCCCCCCCCCCCCCCAAGGCCCTCAGAACTAGTGTCCCAACTGGAAAAATTCAGGACAGGTCTTAAACAGGAAAGGGGTGTGACCTTGACAAGATGGGGTGGATTATATTTAAATTAGGGGGTGCACGAGTTTAGTCAGGCCTAGGGCAGCACCTGCTTAGGCGTGCCATCTGTGAGTCACTTTGTGGGCACTGGAATTAAGTCTAAGTTCCTCCTCTTTTAGGAAAATTCTATACAAAAGAACAAAATCATTTGTGCATTTTTATGTTTCATTACAATAATCTGTAATCAACAACATGGCTACTACAACAGATTTGGATTCTGAAAAAAGAAATCTGTTCTGATTCTCACTTGCTAAAGGCTGGTCTTATTATCATTCATTCAACAACAATCTCCTTCTATTTCTGCTGTTACAGTTACTGACAGCAGAAGAACAAGCCTAGCTAAACAATAAGATAGATAGAAGAGAGATTGTATACTTAACACAATTTAAGATGCAGTAAAGAACAATACACACATCGATTCATACTATAATAACACTTGGCAATCTACTGCTTCATTTATCATGTTTTCATGATATTGGTACACACCCTTTAAGCCTGTCCTGCTCATTATTACCCTTCTGTGCCCACTGTATTCTCAGACCATTCCAGTGATTTTGTTAAACAGAATTAGATTATCAATCTGCTGTATGATCAGGTCAAATTTCCACCGCAGACTTGATAACATATTACACATTTCATTTTGATCATATTTCTGCTCCAGTGCCTGCAAGTTAAAAGGATATTGCGTTACCCCATGGGATCTTCAGAATCCTTACTTCTAAAAGATATCCTTGTGATGGTTTCTCTGTTCAACATCCTGTTGAGAAATGGATTGGAGTTATCCGCCACCTTCAAAGAAGGAGACCCCAGAATTAGTATTGGTAATGCAGTGAGAATAAAACATATATATTTTTTTCTTTTACTACAAATATATTCTGATGTAAAAATTGTGAGTTGAACTCATACATGATTCATTATGCAAATGCAGAAGTCTCTGCAGTTATGTTTTATTTTGATAGCGTTGCTTTAATGTACTATGTGCAATAAGATTGGAAATGAAAAAAAGAAATTACTACAAATGTGCTGAATTCGTATAAGTATTCATTATTTTGTCATCTTAGCTTTCTGAGATGCAGTTATCCTCTAAATCTCAAGATGCAAACAGGAATCTGATTAAATATCTGTTTCCTAAAATATGTTTTCCCACTCACAGCTCTTCCCTAGTACTAAGTTGCCAAGATAAACTGCACAGAAGTCATAATGAGAACTGAAGGGAATTTTCACCAATAAAAGGGAACTTTTACATGTAGTAATTCAGCAATAAAATGACTTGTTTCTGTCAGTGTCTGAATTAACGTAATTCAAAATGAAAATGTCTGTAAAGCAAATTTTTTAGATTACAGTAGGGAGTGGCTGAAACTTCTATCAGGTATTTGTTGTTGCCCTTCTATCAGGTATTTCAGGTATTTGTTGTTGCGCTGAGGGGAGAAGTGAAACAAATTCGATCTTGATCTGCAGAAAATTAAAAACTGTTGGATTTCCCATCACTTTCCTACTCGGTAATCACCAGGAAAAAAGAGAGGTTAATCTACCTAGCAGTGATGCAGACAGCAATAAAAACTTAAAAAATTGAAAAGTAAAATGCTGGCCATACATGGATCAAAATTTGGCAGGTTCAGCAGGGACCAACCAAACTTCAATACATACAAGGCTGTTCCTGTTCGAGAGAAGTTGATTTAGTGATCAACTCCTCTCGAATGGGAATGTTGGAAAATTTCTGCACTATCAGGGCTGCAGCCAATAAGGATAAGGGCTTTTTTCTGTAAGTTCAGAAAATACCTCTTGATCTTGGCAGAAATTTAGTGTCCTTGTCATTTCCTATAGACTTGTCCTTCTTTCTATCCATCAATCCACCATATAATGGAGGTAAACACAGGCAGACATATTTGAAATCCAGGCTGTATGACAACCATAGCTCCCTCCATAGATACAGTGAAGAAATAGGTAGATATGAAGTGTGTTATTTGCATGATTACTAGGTGAAATAAAAAAAATCCTGAAAAGTGATGGCTGCCATCTCATCTAAGGACTGGTAAACTGCAATATATTATATATGATATATTTCTTGTTTTTATGTTTCAAAAGACATTAGGGGTAAGTGAACATAACACTCGTTTTCTTTCCAGGGTCTGCATTTTAGGATATTTGGAAGATCTGCATGTAGCCCAAGTAGCTAAGACAGCCTCCCCTAGTGGTGAGGATACAACTGTAACCTACATGTTACCATCACTTCCAGCATGTTGTTAGGCTACTTTCTGCTAAAGAGATAGGCTGTTAAGTGACGTCAGAAACAAAGTCACTTAACTCAAGGCTCACTTCTATGCAACTTAAGGACTTTCAGGAAAATATTTACTTTGAGAACCCTTTTTTTACAATAATAGCACCAGGAATCTGCTTACGTCCCCCTGTAATACTGAGGACTTTGGGACAGCAGGGCACAAGGTTTATGGTACATTTCGGGAGAATGGGAGCCTATACACCTCCCACTGCAGTGGTAGCGACCCAAGGGCAGGCCAATTACCACATTTCCAAGACCAAGATAGTGCTGAGCACCTTTTTCTCCTCTCCACTCACTTTCACTCATCATCCTAGCCTATTAGGCTTTGTTTAAAATTGTGGTTAAGGGGGCGACAAAAATGCGCAATTGAGACGTGTTTTTGCTGCCTGCTAACCACCCCCTCTTAATCTCCAATAGGTAGCAGATGGGGGAGTTTACATGCTATAGTCACGATGCTTCGCGCTTTTGGCAAAGTTCACCTGACCAATGGGCGGCTGGATGCAAGGTCGCCGAACTCTATACATTCAAGCAAATGGAGAAGCACCGCAAAGGCATGCAATGCGTATGGTTGTGGTGCATTTGTCGGCAAAAATGGGGTTAAAACAGGTGGTGAGGAGGCCTTGCATCGCTTCCTCACCGCCTGTCAGTAGCCTCTGGAGCGCAAACTGAATATGGATCAGGCTTCAGAGACAAGGGAGATTTAGATGCATGTCTAAATCTACAGTTACAGACACAAAGGAAGGATTTACTAAAAGTGGTGCACACAGAATCTGGTGCAGCTGTGCATAGAAGATAATCAGCTTCCAGGTTTTATTGTTAAAGCTTAATTGAACAAGCTGACGTTAGAAGCTGATTGGTTTCTATGCACTGCTGCACCAGATTCTGTGTGCACCACTTTTAGTAAATCTCCCCCAGTCAGCCAGATTGCATTTTATTGGTTTTACTTTAGCATAACTTGTAGCAAACTATCTTTTCTTCACAAAGGCATTTCCAACAATGTGGCCTAAAGTGGTTGTAAAGGCAGAATGTTTTTTATCTTAATGCATTCTATGCATTAAAATAAAAACCTTCTGTGTTCAGCAGCCCCCCTCAGCCCCCCTAATACTTACCTGACGTCCATCTAGATCCAGCGATATTGCGCAAGAGACTCGGCTGTTCAGGACTCCCCTCCTCATTGGCTGAGACAGCAGCGTGGCGCCATTTGCTCCCGCCACTGTCAATCAAAGTGAGGAGAGAAAGGGGGCGGGGCCGGGCCACAGCTCCATGTCTGAATGGACACAAGGAGCTGCAGCTCGGCTCGGGTGCCCCTCATAGCAAGCTGCTGGCTGTGGGGGTAATCAACAGGAAGGAGGGGCCAGGAACACCAAAGAGAGACCTGAGAAGAGGAGGATCCGGGCTGCTCTGTGCCAAAACATCTGCACAGAGCAGGTAAGTTTAACATGTTTGTTATTATTATTCAGTGTCACAGGTGCTCAGTTAGTCTCTTAAAAGGTGGAAACTCTGTCCTGTCCATCCCCAGATGGGTCTTCCAAATTAGGGGGAAAGTCCTTAAAAATATAGCATTTGACAGTCTCTATACTGGTGACATGGGATCCTCCTGCTTCTCCCCAAAGGGGAAGCCCTCAATAAGACCCCTTTCACACTGAGCTGTGGCCACATTAGCGCTGTAGCACTGTTTAAGCTGTGCTTTTCGGCCGCTAGCGGGGAGCTTTTAACCCTCACTAGCGGCCGAAGAAGGGGTTAAAAGCACCATGTTGTGTCACTTACGAATCGCTTCTCAGGTGCATTGGAAGCGTTGCCTATTCATTTTAAAGGGCAGGGCAGTTTGGGAGTGCTGTATACGGCGCTCCCAAACTGCCCAAAAGATGCTGCTTGCAGGATATTTCCTAAAGTCCAGCAAGCGCACTGCCCCAGTGTGAAAAGACACACGAAAATTAATGGGAGGCAGTTTTCAGACGTTATATAGAGGCTATTTCTAGCGCTAAAACACCTGAAAACCACCTCAGTGTGAAAGAGGTCTAAAGGTATGTGTGCACCTCACATCTCCCCTCAGCCAGGAAAGACTCTCTGATTGTTGGGGAGCAGCCACATGGACTACTCACCGCTCACATGATATTGGCTGCCCTGTTCACTTTCCATACAGGACTCCCTTATTGTGACGCATTACATGGTATTTACCTGTATATGCTATGTCCATGCCAGAATGGCTGCCTAAATCTCACAAGAGCTTGGTGTCCAATAGTGACACAGAACTCTCCAGGATGGCACCCGAAGCACACAGCAGAGGATACATTAATCCTATGATGGGCTTCCCTTAGAAAAGTTCTTACACAGTTACACTGTGGACATCTGGGAACATCTTTTGGGAGTGTTGCAGCAGAATTCTCCCAAGGAGTTACAATGGGGTCCTAAAGCCTTGCTACAAGCAGTTGGGATGTTGGGAGTAATTCATATTTTAATATACAGTAAATAGGCATAGTGAACGATACATTGTTTGAGGGTCTACTAAAGACTAAAGATGAGAACACACAATCCGAACATTTAGTATAATTGTGAGAAATACTATATGCTATACTCTGCTGTGATTCTGGACTGTATACTCTGCTGTGATTCTGGGCTGTATACTCTGCTGTGATTCTGGGCTGTATTCTCTGCTGTGAGTCAGGGCTGTATACTCTTCTGTGAGTCTGGGCTGTATACTCTGTCCTGTGAGTCTGGGGCTGTATACTCTGTCCTGTGATGCTGAGCTGTATACTCCTGACACTATGGGTGGAAGCAAGTGGAATACAAGGGATGGAGTGGGTGGATGCTATAAGGGGTGGGGCTTATAAGTGGGAGGGGTCAAAAAGGTGCCCCCACCACCCTAAAACTTTACCAGCCGCCACTGCCCAAATCTGTTTACTATGTCAAAAGTTGTGTGTGAATGTGGTGTGCAATGAACTTTATAAAGTCTGCAAGTAGTGTCAAAGTTGAAGAGTGCTCCAGTCATCCAGATGTGGGTCTGAGAGCCTGGAGATGTCTGAGTTAGAGGGAAATCTGCCCTGCAGTCATACATCCCGAAGTGAGATCTTCCTTGTTGGCACATTCTACTGAGCTTTCTGCTCGTGAGACCAGGAGTTAAATAAGGATTTCCTATGACGGGTGTCATTGGTGAAGGCAGCGGGAATAAATCTGTGGAATGGAAGACTAACCTAACAAGGGCAAGTGTAGCGCTGATCAAAGGGTGGTTACAAATATCCCTCAGGATGGACTCTTGGTTTTTAGGGGGTATGCTCTAGTACCTCATTGATCAGAAAGGATATGATCCCGAGGAAAGGTCTTGGATATCTGAATTGGATATCCTTGCACCTTTTATCTCATAAGGAATATATGATCAGAAATTCCCTTTTAAACTCAGTCCTAGATATGTGGGGAGGCTTCATAAACGCAGTGCAACTCTAAGCTCACTGCCAATGCAATGTTTGTTCATGCTGGATGCTTTTCCCTTTTCTAGTGAGCTTTCCAGCCTTCCTGCCTGTATCCAGTACCTGTGTGATCTACATGTACCAACTGCAGCCTGTGTTCTGGTTTTCCTTGTCTGCTGCCTGCCCTGACTTCCAACTATATCTTGTTATACATGTCTGCTACCTGCCCTCACCTCTGACTTGTATCAGGTTATCCGAGTCCACTGCCTGCCCTGACCTCTGGCTTGTATTCTGCCCAGTATCCAGCTATCTGTTCCATTGCTCCACTATCTGGTGTTCCGGTCCAAACCTCTGTGGGTGGCGCTTATACTCATTGCCTTGGTGGATCCCATGTCTCCTGCTCTCATGTTACTGTCTTCAAACTTCTTGCATAGAGAGAAATCCATCTAGGGCTGTGCTCTGTTCGAGTGTGTTCCACTATCCTAAGATCCTGCTGCCACTTTACACCTCTTTGTATACATCTACATTAGATACCCTATACAGTATAGTAAAATTGCCCATGTCATTAAAGATGCCATTCAGTGAAGGCACCGTCTTGACACATTTTTTTAGCAACAGGCATTTGTGGTACAGCATTAACAACAGTAAACTGCTCTCCAGCATTTACCAGCACAGGATTTTTAAAATAGGTGGTACCATATTCTCCTCTTGACTAATCCTCCAAGTGCAAGCTGAGAAGACTGAACTGGAATGCATCCATCAGAGAAGTGACGAGGACAATATTTGTATTCTTTCCAACTGTTCCATTGCTCACAGTGCTGATCTTCTCTGTATTCATAGGACACAGCTGCATAAAGATTCTTGGGCATTCAGCATTTCCAGGAATGTCTGATACCTGGTTTCTCTCTGTTCTCGCATGACATGAACTGATTATACAGGCACCTGCAGTTACCTGAAGATTTGTGGACATCCAACACTTCACTGTGTGTCAGACTGTGTCCTGTACTGAAGCTACAGTTAAGGCGGGAGGAGGAACCACAAAGAACAGAGGTAAACCAGGTATCAGATACTCTGAACTTGTGGATGCATTCCTGCTCAGTCTTCTCAGCTTGCACTTGGAGGATTAGACAGCAGCCACTCAGCAGGGATGGATGGATCAGCTTTATAAAGATCCCCAGCTTTATGGCACGCGTGTTTACATAGGGAAAATGTGAGTGCATTTCATTTTTTTATGTTGTGTCCTCAATAAAAGGAGGTTTTACACCAGGGAAGTGCTTTCCTTGGTTTTTCTATTTCCTTGCTTTAGATTCGGATTGCTTTACAGACCTAGTTGGCAATATTGGGTATAGCAGCTGAACCTGTTGGACCTCATTAACAGTGAACAGTGAATGGATGGAATGTCTTATTAGTGCGGAAGAAGATTTCCTTTCTCTGTTACCATGAGTTGGGCAAGCTTTTGTCAGTGGAGTGATTCATATGCACAGTACACTTAAACAGTTAAACTTATGCTCACATAGGTATAGGCATGTGGTTCAAACCTTTTTAACATAGAAGGATGCCTCCACATTGCACATACTTCTAATGTAATTGACACTGGGACTAAGTATGCCACCAGGAATGACAACGCCAGTGCTGAAAAGAGACCAATTTCTGGGTAAGTGTAGATCACTGAAGAGCTACAAGAGAATCATCTCTGCTATCTTGAATGCTGGTTTTGGGGATCTGCAGGGCTCCCTTCTTAGAAGCTGTAGGGGGCCTCATTGCATGTGAAGAAATTAGATCTCGTCAACTGTCATGCCCGAGTAGATTCTACAAATCAACGTACCTTTCCATCATGTTCACCAACCAAAGATTTGGGGTCTCTAAGTCTGCACTCACCAATTGCAACAACACGATTTTCTGCATTCACCAACATTACAACAACACACTTTTCTGCACTTGCCAACATTGCAATAATGCACTTTTTTTTGCAATGAATAGATCCCCTGCAGAATCAGAGCCAATCTGAATGGGTGTGACATCCATGTCATTTCAGTTCTTACCCATTTTATGTCTGAGGGCAGGTGGGTATATACAGATGTGTGCTTGTATACATCCTTTTACCTCCAATTCGTCATGTGGATGCAAAACTTTTCCATTTTTTTTAACCTTGATGAATATAGAGGTAATTGGATGTAAACAGATGTGCGTCCATTTACATTTGCCTGCCCATGTGGATCTTCAGTTTATATCTGACTAAAAAACTGACACTGATGTGAAAGGTCCTTAATCTCAAAAGAATGTATTTTATCCTCTAAGTAAATACTAATGTGTTTTGTCTATGTAGCGCCCTGCTCCTGATGACCAGGCGCTATGTTAAATTTAGTGGGTGTCTGAGCTGGTATTAGCTCAGACTGTGTACATAATTAAGGCTAAATCAGCCTCTGTTATGGCTATGGCTGTGTTAGAAGGACTTCCCACTGTTTGCCTGTAGGTGGCTTTACCACCCCAGGCCAGTGTTGGAATTTCAGCCTCAGAGCCGCGCTGGCCCGAGGCTGCATCTATGCCAGGTAGGCCCAGTTGTCCTGACTGGGGCCTACACTTTGAAGGTGATCCTGTGCTGTCTGTCCTGAGGGAGGAAGCCACTCAATAGAGGAAACCAGGGGAGGGCCTGTCCTGGAGAAGACCAAGCGGAAGGCTGGTGTCTTGGGGAAGGCCTGGGGACCTTATTGGCGGATGCACCGTAGCTCAATTTACCTTACAGTCTGCCAGGTTGGCTTAAAGGCTCTTAGACTGTAAGGCTGGATATCCGTGTACTGAAATCCTGTGGCAGAGGATCCATGAACAGTTCAGCTTAATCGTTTTAAAGGTCTGTGGCAGAGACTATTATTTCCTATTTGTTTGTGCATCATCCCGGCTGCTAGGCCAAGTGAGGGGGGTCTATCCGGGTGAGCAACACCCGCTTGAAGGAGAGTGGTGAGTGTGACTTTGAGACTTAGACGTTTTCCCCAGTGATCTGCTGTGTGTGCCTGAACCTTCCCCTGACCCTCCATCCCTCTACCCATGCAAGTTTGTTTGGAAATAAAGCCTGAAGAAAAAGGATTCATAACTTGTGTGGACATTGAAGTTACTGTAGACTCTCATCCCCTAGACAATGAATGTTGAGGTAACGTGCAAGGCCCAAATCTAAACCAGCAGCTCCTACGGGGGTGTGCTACATCTATAACAGTTTTGTTCCTTCATTTGTTGGGTGACTGTTTTTGGGATCTAGTATCACATCTTCATCTTTTATAAAGGTTGCTTTCCTTGGCCACCATTGTCAGTTATCTCCATGACTAGTGTAATTTTGATATGTGCCAGTAGCCATTTTGCTTCTCCGTTTAACTTTTATGATAGTTTGTGATATGATTAATAAAAATGATGACTACTATTCACACTATGTGGATTTTTCTGTAGTTGTTTGTTTAGCTTTGGCAAATGGTAATGGTTATAAATTCTGACCAAGGTACATGCATTATATTTCCTCATTTTAACTTGGCTGAAATATTATAGAAGCCTTTTATTGAAATCAAATGCACTGAATCTTAGATACCAAGCTGGTAAAAAACAAACTCGTATTTTACTTTAATAAATATGAACATGGGATGTGTCTGTTTTAAAATATAGATGAAGTGCACTTGTTATGTACTTGGCTTGTTCTAGGTTTGGTTCACAGTAAGGGCACTATCTGCAAAGAGTTGTATGCTCTTCCTGTGTTTAAAATGATGTCTTCTGGATGCTCCAATGTTGCCACAAAATAAATGAAAATTGCTATATTAACTGACATCTATCTAAGATAGCCTTAACCTATGTGCATTTGTATGTGAAAAATCAACTTGTAAGCTTCTTTAAAGGAACTCGTGTGAATTATTTGGTGTTCTCTGTAAAATGGGAGTCCTCTGCAAATGTAGCCAGGTGCTGGGCTACAGCACTATGGAGAAGGAGACTTTGAGGTTGATTTATTAAAGGCAAATACACACTCTGCAAGTGTGGTTGCTTCAGAGCTTAGTAAATGAGCAGAAGCTCTGCTGACCTCCATCATCCAATCATGTGCAAGCAAAAATGCTGTTTTTTTTTTTTCCTTGCACGTGATTGGGTATTCTTAGCAAAGTGAAGCTTTACCTAATTTATTACGCTCTGGAGCAACCTCACTTTGCAAAGTCTATTGACCTTTAGTAAATCAACCCCATTGTCTTTTATTCTTCTTTCCCTCCACTAAGATACTGATGTTATGCTGTACCATTCTCCTCAGGCCAGCAGGGGGAAAGCTAAAGCCAAGCAAGCCCATAGACTTCTATGCAGAGCACTGAGAATCCTGGAAGTTGTAGTTTGAGATAGCAGCCATGTAATTGGAGGAATGGACTTCTTACAATACAAATGTTAAAGCACTATGCAGTAGGAGATGTGGAGAGATGATTTTTTATTAAACTGCTCAGGACAAATCTTCCTCTTGGCAACAAGGGAGCTAGAGAGAAAGGACCTCTGTCTAGATATTCGTCTGCCAGCAGAAGACCAAACCAGCGGAGACCCGAGCCTAAGACTGGGAGTGAGGATACCCAGGGGCAGCGCAGCACTGCCCACATCACTGCACTTGCAAAGTTGCAGCAGAGAGACTGGAGCGTTCACTCACCCTATGCTTCCCACCGCTGGTCATCAGAGGCTTAAGAGGAGAGAACAAGGAGGAGAGAACCCATCTACAGGTCACCGCAGCATCCTGGGGACTGGTGAGAGGGCTATTCCCCTAGCTGATATGCTATTAGGGACTGAGCAACTGAGAGCAGGACACCAAGTGTACCCATTCCATACTGCACCCATACTGCATTCTGTATCACACTTATTCCAAACCTAGACTACACCTACACCAACCTTATACTGAACCTTTATTGCATCTGAACCACATCTATCTTGCACCTGTGCTGAGACTATACCATATCAATACTGTAAAATAGAGCAGAAGTAGGATACTACTACCCAATGTGATCAGAAAATTGTTTAAAGCTACCTGAGTGTGGAAAGGCAGTGGCACAACTGCAGTAACAATCATGAGAAAAGATTGTCCGCAACTCCTTGTTTGCTCTTTAAAATGTTCAAAATTTATTGATTCTCCATAAAAGCCACAGACAGCAAATGTAAACTACAACACTACACTACAACAAGTGAACAAGGCTGAAATGCGTTTACATCTGCTGTCTGTGTCTTTTATGGAGAATCAATACATTTTGAAGATTTTAAAGAGGAACTGCAGTCTGCTCACATAATTTGTAATAAAACATCTTTACCATTCTGAAGCTTCCCTTCAACCACTTTGCATATTATTTTATATATACTGTGATTCTGTACTTGCCAAATATGCTGCAGAAATCTCCCTCCACGAGTCTGGCTGCATCCATTTTAACTATGGGCAGCTGAAGCTCCTGCCTGTTCACTTCCTGGATTTACACAGACACACAGAGGCACACCTCCAGCCCTGCAGCTCTCATTGACCCTCTTATGACTCATCCCCCTCACTTCCTGGCAAACTCTCACAAGAGTGAGAGCGAGAGCTGTGCATGATGTCATAAGTCTAGGCTTTTTACCAGACAAGAAACAGGAAGTGGGCTGTATAAGGTATTTACTGGCAGAAAAAAAATGTTTTACTATCCAAAGTTAAAACAACAAGGGTAGAAGATTTAATAGATGGAAAGTTGAAAAAATTACTGAAGGTCCGCTTTAAACAGCAAGCAAGGAGTTGCAGACCATCTTTTCTCATATATATATACTGTACCTATACTTCATACAGGTTAACTGGGACTGCTGCTAAGGCTACTTTCATACTGAGGCGCTTTACAGGAGCTATAGCGCTAAAAATAGCACCTGCAAAGCGCCTGTAAAGCGCCTCTCCTGTCACTCCAGTGTGATTGATGTTTTCTAACCCTTTTTCTAACTCTTGTTTGGTCACGTGGGGTGATTTATTTCATACAGAGAGCTACTGTTTATGCCCTTCGGGTCACAGTTTATGCTGAAATCTGAAGCCCCTGTAGGAGATCAGGTGAAGTTAATTGTGTATTCATTCTGGTTGGGTTTAACATGCCAACATACTGTATTCTATTATAGTTTTATGACCTTAACCTGCTAATACTGTGTGCTATTCTTTTATACAGCTGCAAGTCTAATTCTTGTGTGCCTGCTGAGGTTTACAGAGAGGTATACTGGTGGTGTCAGTGAGGTTTAGGCCTCACACAGAACTGGACATATCTACCAGCAGCTCCTGTGGGGGTAGCCCCTCAGGTCCTAAGTATTACTTTCAGTAATTTCCTGTTATATTGTATGTTTGTACACTCAACCTGATGTGTCAGAGGAGCTGAGGTTCTTGAGAAGGTCAATGCAAATAACCCATCCTATCCAGCGGCTCTTACAGGGGTAGCGCTTCACAAACAGTAGTGTTAGTGCTAAAAAAATATCTTTATTGTCTCAGAGCTACTCATTTTGCATGCTTTTGGCTAATATCAGGTATTGTGAGACAATCATAAAGTGCAAGGAATATTTTTTAAAAACCATTGTATCAACCTGGATGAACTTCAGTCCACCAAATAATGTACAGTAAACAACAGTGTGATTAAAGTGTTACCGGTGTTTAAAAGAGGACTGTGGGACCCCTCAAAGATGAAAATCTAAAAACTCCTAATCAAGGGGCAGATAACCTTTTTTTTTGGAAAGCTACCTATTGTGGAAAAAAGGAGGAAGCAATATGTGGGCAATATTACAAGTAAAATAAAGTGTAACTTACATGTTCATGTATAAGAAATAAAATAATAAGTGTGTGTCCAAAACCTTATACGGTCCATACATACCTGTCAAAAGTACCTTTAATAAAGAGCAGTTTGGATTCTACAGCACCAAGAAAGCAATCTCTTATAGACACATTTATCTAATAAAGCAGCTAAATCATAAGGCAGTGCTATCACCATGGGATCAAATGTAGAGATTTTAAACTACTTTCGGGTCATCACGTTTCCTCTGCTATTTGCTGCCAAAATTACTTTTTTTTTCCACTAGGTAGACCTACCCAGCCATACCAAGTTGACATAACAATGTTTCCATTCACACCCTTTGGCTCTGGAAGGTGTTAATCTTCTAGCAATAACAACAAATACTATAAAAGGATGTTCCTAAGGAAACAGAAATTGTCCACATACTGGCTTTATTGCAAAGTCTGTGTATACCTTTTATGACACAGTCCCTCAATGCCAGTGTCAAGAATGGATTTAAAATACTGCCAATAAAATGATTTCCCCATGGGCTGCCATGCTGCTGTAAAATGAGCAAGCAATTTTACATTTTTTTTCTGAGAATATTATACTCTTACATTTAAGCCTGTGAAGGCGTCCAGAGAAAGAGGAAATGGAACATACCTGTACATTGTATATTAGTGGTCAATAGTAACTGCAATGTCTTGGTTTTCTCTAATTATCCACCCTAATGTGCATTCTGTTCCCTGTCCATCTATCGCTAGATCCACGCATACGTATAATTGTGCTATATATTTTGCTCTCTATCTCTCTGTCTTATTATCTAACCAACATAATATCACAGGACAAAAATTAGTGCCCATTTTTTTTATTGCTATATTTTATAACATGCTACCTGTGTAGGCTGCTGACCCCAAATGCAAAAGAATTCCACATCCAATTTGCATCAGTGTAAACCCAACCTTAAAGTAAATCATCACTGCATCTGAGCACCACAAGCAAAAAACACTATTTAATTCATGTTTAATATTTAAAACAATCTCCCCCATCCATCCATGTGTCTACGCTTCATTTTGTTGAGAATTCACTTTAAAAAAAACAACACCCTAGCATTTCCGGCTTCTTGGAAACCATTTGCAGGAGAGTGTGCATAGCTGAGAAAACCCCTCCTCCTCTCCACCCCTCTTGAAGACTTATGGGATGTATGACATCATTTGCCCAGGCAAGAAACCAGAAAGTAACAATTTTTTTTTAAATATTAAATTGAATATTAAATATGATATACTTTCCTATGTACTAATGCCAGCAGCATTAAAAATAACCAATGTTGATTAGACATGTGCACACTGAAATATTTCATTTCGGGATTTCGTTCGAAAAATAAATGTATTAGTTACTCCTGAAATTCGTTTTTATTCATTTAGTTTTTCGTTAGAAATTGCATTCGTCCGAAAATCCGAAATAATTAAGGTCGAATCTGTCATTGAAGGCTTCTGGTGTCTGTCGAATGTTCAAAGAAGATTCGACAGAGCAGCGAAACTGTACAACGTCACAATCGTACATTTACGGTCGAATGTTCTGCCTACAAGCAAGCTATAGTAGAATTCTAATGTTGTATGACTAGTAATAATTATATGTTTTAATTATCATTACTAGTCAACCAACATTTGAATTTCTCTATAGCCTATGGGCGGATGCATTTGACCGGAAATGTACGATTGCGGTGTCGTACAGTTTATCTGCTCCGTCGAATCTTCTTAGAACTTTCGACAGACACCATAAGCCTTCAATGACAGATTTGACATTTGAATGTTTTTCGATGCTTTGTCGAATCTTCATCGTTCATGTTGAATTGTCAAGTTAGTTCTAGCTATTTTACTGCTCCTCCTCTTTGGTTACAATCAGCCAATAACATTCATCATCATCATTATTTTTATTTTACTTCCCCCACCCAATTCCAGCAGCGATCTTTTCTCTCTATGTCGAATCTTTTCTCTCTATAATGTCAAATCTTTTCTCTCTATGTCAAATCTTTTCTCTCTATGTAGAATAATCTTGGACTAATAGAGTTAAGGTTAGGCACATTCGGCCACAGGTTCGATAGACACAGATTGTTATTGTCAGCGTCATGTTGAATCTCCTATCTATATCGAATTGTTGTTGCAGCGAAAACGAAAATAAAGCATTTGTTTATGTCGGATCTTTCGGTTTTCGGATTCGGTGCTTTCGTTTTCGTTTGTTAAAACGATAATGAAAATAACTGAAATTCAGACGAAAATGCATTCGGACAAAAACGAATGCACATGTCTAATGTTGATTGGGAGAGAGACGTTTCACTTTAAGCTTAGTTAGATTTTGACCGGACTTTAATATGACATTGTAAGTGACATCTTCATGTAAAGATAGTCATGCATAGCACAAAAATATACATTTCTAATAAAAGTTGGAAAAAAAATCTTTCCTTTTACTAAAAGAAATGACCAAAGTTTGAATGCAGTATAGGAAAACACAGAACTCACATTCACGAACAAAGAGATTATAGCCAGGCCATTGGGGTTTCGGGAAGCCTCGCTGACATTACTGTACAGATCCTGGTTATAATGAATCAGCTGTACCTGTAATAAGAGAATGGTATCTCACAAGGTCAGTAACTAAAGAGAAGACAGAAAGTCAGAGGTCATAGTTACAAAGAGACAAGATGGACAAATAGGAACAGGGGAGATCAGGCATGGACAAGCACAGATTAGTAGGTACATGGAAAAAAAAAAAAAAGAAAGGAAAGAACAGTGAAATTTAAACCAGCATGAGAAATAAAAACTCTGCAGGAAACAATGCTCAGAATTATTCTTGTGATAATATATTAAAAATGCTTTGAGTAGAATTTAATAAGGATACATTTTTAGATATTGTATCTTTTCAGTATTTAGAGCTTTGCATACGACAAAATATAAGAAAGTACAGTATACAAAAAAAAAAAAAAAAACAGAGATTAAAAGTACAGACACTCCCTGACTTATATAAAGGTTATAACATTCATTAAAGTGAATTTGTTTAATGCAAACTGGTGATTACTTATTGCACATTTACCATGATTACTTCCATTGTACATAATATATAGAAGATCTACCATGGGCCAGAGGACACCACTGCCCTGCATCATAAACCCACGTCAAGCATGTCTTATATGCAAAGTGAGGGAAGCACAGCCGGAATATAATGAACAGGAAGGGGCTCCTTGTTGAATAGTTTTAAAAAGACTGAGTATAATCAAAGTATTTCGAGTCCACTGAGTCAGGTTGGATCTATCTTTTAAAAAAATTCTATAGGTAGAATGCCCCCTCCCGGCTACCCATTTTTTCTTTCTGTAATCAGATATACTCAATGCTCTCCTACTATGTGATACCCATGGATTGTTAGTTTCATGGATACACGTTATAGAAAAATGACATTATCTTTTGGTTTGTGCTTAAATTTAAAGGGGTTGTAAAGGTTCGTTTTTTATTTTCTAAATAGGTTCCTTTAAGCTCGTGCATTGTTGGTTCACTTACCTTTTCCTTTGATTTCCCTTCTAAATATTTTTTTTTCTTTGTTTTCTTTGTCTGAATTTCTCACTTCCTGTTCCTCCTCAGTAAGCTGTTCAGTAAGCTGTTCAGTAAGATGTTCTGGCTAACTAAACACCGCTCGGATGATGGTGTGAAGCTTACTGAGGAGAAACAGGAAGTGAGAAATTCAGACAAAGAAAAAAAACATTTAGAAGGGAAATCGAAGGAAAAGGTAAGTGAACCAACAATGCACTAGCTTAAAGGAACCTATTTAGAAAATAAAAAACAAACATTTACAACCCCTTTAATTTCCACCTTGGGTATGTTTATTTTTTTTTATGATTCTACTGAGACGCCAATCAACAAGCTGTTATATTCCTCAGTAGCAAAGTGATTTATTTGCTTGTGTATCCCTGGCCTCACTACATAGGAAGTACTTTGTTCCATCTGTTTAGTAATCAATCGCTACTTAATCGCTAGTGTTAAACACTGTGACTGAGCTAAATTTGATCCTAATTCTTGTCAGTCTTGACTACAATTTCATTTTGGAACAAAAAATAATGCCTCTTAGATTCCCTAGAACTTGTGTTATTGCTGTCTGTACTCCCTCATTTCCTGAGTAGTCACTGGAATAGAAAATCTGTAAAAAAATCTCCTAAACATCAATAAAAAACTGATAAAAATGTTCTAACCCGTCCCCAAAACCAAAAGTGAAAAAAATTGGGGCTGGAGTTCCTCTTTAAGCTCCCCTGCTACTCAATATAAACATACATACACACAGTTAATTGGGTGAAAAGATCTTTGCATATGACTTTGCAGCCAAACCAACTTACAGAGGGGACACCAATGTATTTTTCTTCCTGGTGCATTATTGAGATTGCTGAAGGTCTACTGAGACTCCTCTGTTGCAATATAGTTGGAAGACATGGCTGGCTAGGCATACACAAATGGTTTTCTAAAAGAGTTGTGAATTTTCCCACAATAAACTGTGTGAATATATCCTTAATATTCCCTTAAAGCCTAGTACCTACGTTCCCCATGACTGAGCTCTGAGGGGCGGAGCGAAACATGTTGGGGACGTAGCCTAGTTGGAGTCCAGGCTGAGGTCGCCACTTTCACACCGATCCTATGGACCACATGTTGGTGCCATCACAGGGACCCTCCTTTTTGTCTTGAGACATATGGGCCAAATGTTGGGCAGCATTGGTTGGTTCAATAGAAGCTGGTCTACATTCGGCCCGTGTGTACTGCAGGCGGCTTCTGTCGAAGGGTCATTACTGAAAAAAGTCTGCTGACAGGCTCCCGATCAGCGCTCTCAGTCAATGACTGAGAGCGCTGATTGGAGTGTTCAAAAAACAATAGAACAGCAGGAGAGATTGCTAACACTAACATTGGATTGTTAGTACAGCAGCTCTAACCTGAGCTGTCAGTTCTTTTTTGTTCAGCCCGCTAGGTTGAGCGAAAAAAAAAAACTATTAGTGTGTACTAGGCTTAAGTTATACAATCAATAATTAATCCGGAAAATAATCCAGAATTTGCATTTTACATGACTGGATAATTGAAGAGAATACTCATACAGTTTTATTGTGTGAATATTCTCAATTTCTTTGGTAATCCAGCCTTAAAATATCCTGCAGAGAAATGGCGTGATTGGAGTCCTCAAACGATGTAAGGCAGCAGGAGGTGTTTTCACTCACTAGCATTTTTCTGCAGTCAAATTTGGATAGACTTTCCCTTTAATGAAAGCAGCATGCTTTCAAATCTGCTCATTCTGCAGATGTTCCCCATAGAAGAAGAACTAGCTACCTGCATAGGATTGTTAATACCATGTGCTAAATGAAGCATAATTGTTATCTGCAGTTAGTTCATTAAGATAACAGTTGCATTGCATGATGAGCACTTCTAAAACACCTTCTGTTTAATATGTTACTATGGGGATGATTAAATACCCGGTTAAAGCTCTTCCTAGAAAGAGATAACTACAGACAAAGCTGAAGGTTACAAGTAAATAAATGCAGCATAAAATATTAACATATTAAAATTATATCTATGTAATAAAAGAAATGGCTTGTTCTAAAAAAGAAGAATTTATTAGGTTTTCTTTTACTCCACATAATGTCTCATGAGTGTTTTCTTATGTATCCGTAATCTGCTTCCATCTCTAAGCAACAAACAGGACATTTATCTTGGTGTAGAATTTCTGCAACTGGATTCATGATTTTTCTGACGGGTAAATCAATGGACTGCTACAACTGTGGTCCATTTGGCTGCTAACAAGATTTAATTGTTAAGGTTATAGATAAGTGTAAAAAGACAATAAAAATTATGTTTGTATCTCTATGTGCAGATGCAACTGATATTACACATCGGTATGTAAGTAGCCTAATATTTATCTGCCACTTACAAGAAGATTAAAATGACTCCACTAAACTCTAATTACCCCTATAAAAATATAGATTGAGATGGTGTGGGTAGATCTGTCTAGACCAGTGGTTCTCAACCCCAGTCCTCAAGTACCCTCAACAGGCCATGTGTGCAGGTTTTACCTTGTCTTGCACAGGTCAGGTGCTTTACATCAGAGTCAATGGCTTGGTATTTTGGACAGCTATTTTATATAAGAGACATTCCCAGAACATGGCCTGTTTGGGGTACTTGAGGACTGAGGTTGAGAACCACTGGTCTAGACAACCAGTTTACAGAATAATCTGCAGTGTTCATTAGACTTCCATGCCTGCATATCCAACCACCCTCTAATATTCATGGCCATCATTATTATGCCAAGTCACAGATTCTAAACTTAGGACAGACTGTATTTTAGAAGACTTGTTTACCTATAAGGTTCTTAACTAATGTTAGCTGTATACAGTTTGAATTTCCATTGATTCCTGCTGAATCCGTCTGCACCACCCAACTGAAAAAAATTGATTTGACAAAGCTTAAGAGCTTAAGAGAAGTGAAAAATTGCTGGCCAGACAGTGACTTTATACAAGTAAAAGGTGCCTCTTCTTCCCTTTTGTTTGTTCAGACAGTGACTGCATGCTAGTTGATGCTAGATCACATGGCCTCCCCCAGAAGCCCTATCTCAGGGCTGTAAAGCAGCCGCAAGTTACATGACCGGCCTGAAGATCACTCTAAATAGGTATTTACAAGCCTCGTTTTTAGAAATTACTTACATAGTGTGGTATGCCAGGCTCTAATAGAGGGGCTGGTAGTTACCATTGTCGTTTTTTTTTTAAATAATAGTGGAGGACGGAGACAGAGACACAGAGAGGGAGCTGACAGACAAGGAGGAGGGGTGAGAGGGAGAGAGGAGAGCTGAGAGCAGGCTGCGTATGACGGAGGGACGCACTCTGAGCGTGGTGGTCAGGGCTCAGGAGCCCTGATTTTCGTGGTCAGTATAGAGAGGTGGATACAGGAGTGCCAGGTTCAGGGAGTTTTTTTTTTACAGTTTAGAGGGGGCAGATTACACAGCACAAGCACTGTGCTCTTTAATCTGCTTTAGGGGACCAGGATCCAATTTTTTTTTTAAGTTAACAAACTCTTTAAAGGCTGTGCTTCTGATTTCCTGCTTTAACAAATGTAGTGTGGTTTACAGCATAGTGCAGTGCTGTTATTGTAATCTAGCTATTATGTATGGTTTCAGTATCTTGACAGCTTTACTGTAATTGAACAATATTTTCTATGTTTTACTAGGACCTGAGCTGTGGAAGTTGAAACGGCAAGCAGGGAACAAAGGATTTGTGTGGAGGCAGCCATCTTTGAAGAAGCAGAGCTCCCCCTACAGACTGATGATCTGACAACTAGTGGGACATTATTCACAAAGACACAGAACGAATGAAGCAGGAACAGAGTGATTCTTTGCACTGCAGGCCTTCAAGTACAGAAGAGCAGCACAACAGTGAACGGTGGTGACTTCACCAAAGTTTGCCCCAACTCACCTGAGAAAGTAACAACTAACATTTCTAGATGCCCCCTGTAAGATAGTCTATTATTGTGAGGTTCAAATGCTCTTTAATACCAGCAATAGAAAATTGGGCACACTTTTATTCCTGACCATGCCTGTACAAGGTCTCTGTCTGAAAAAGTATTCAAAACTTTTTTTTAGAGAGAAATGTCAAGGCTGTTGTTGCTTTCTTTGTGCAAGGCCCCAACCGAAGAAGCACAGGCCAAAAAATCACTATAAGTTTCTTGATTATACTACAAAATGCAATTACTCGCATCCTCTAATTTAAACTAATGAAATAGAAAAATGGTGGCAACTGTTCATGGTAAAACTGATTTGGAGCATGTGCTACTGTCCTGTCCCATGAGGCTGCTTCCATTGCTTCTTATATGTCCCAGTGGAGGTGACTGATCGCTAGCAGTTTTAGTTGCGTGATTTAGTTGCTGTATGCACTTGGAAATATTGATCCCTGTTTTGTAAAAACATATGACTCATTATATTATTTTATGCTTTGTAATCATATTTTAAAGTCCTTAACGGGGTTATAACTGACCAAATATACAAACCTAACTCAGTAAACAAAATGCAAACTCTTAAGACTGACTTTCTTTTGTTCTTCTGTTGATCAGATGGATCATTTCTCCACTTCAGCCATCAAAGTTCTTGTTTGGTAAAACAAACAAGATCTTTTCCAACCAGGGCGGGCCCTACCATGGGACCCAGTGGTACCATGGGTCCCGAGCGGCACTTTCAGGGGGGCGGCAAACTGTCGCCCATGAGCAGTGGCAGAACTGCCGCCCGCAAGCCAGCCCGTCCGCTGCTTATTCCACAGTGAGGGAGCCTGGCACCGCTGCTGTTAGAGGTAACAGGAGCGGGCCGGGACAGATTACAGCCACTACTTTTATTGCTCATCACATCGCTGTAGACCCCTGTACCTCCCCCCCATCTCGCTCCTCCAGCAGGTTTTTCAGGCATGGCCACTGTCCTGCAGAAATACAGTGACATCCTGAGGTGGGGACTCCTGGCCTCTGCTGTTTGAGTGGGCTGGATGGGGGTGCACCTGACCTACGAGATCGCGCCCGTCTGGTGTGACAATGAGCAGAGGGAGACAAGCCAGTGTGTGTGGAGATAAAATTATCTTGTCGTACCTTGTGTAGCTTGCAGGAACCTCTATGCGAAATCTGCTGGATTACTGCAGTTTAGCATTGAAGTGCTGCCGACAATAATGGGGATCACGTGTGATTCTGTATTACAAGTACAAAAACTGTAATATCCATTAGGATTCTACCAGTGCATGACATATAATATAATTTAGGAAAAAGTGGAGAATGAGCAACCAGGAGATCATACATAACTCAGATGTATAAGGAAATAAATATAAAGAAAGAGGGGAGGGCCAATGATGGAAAAGGGAAGGACAAAGATGAGATGCATCAGTGATGTGAAAAAACCTAAAAGGGCTGGAAATAGAAAGATTCAAAGCAAAGGAGAGAGTGGGGGTCAGTTACATTTGTGAAGGAGGCTGGAGTTCTTCAAGGGTCAAGGAGGATGGAGTTCTTCAAGGGTTGAAGTGCCATAGAGAGAGAAAAGAAGACAGAATGAACCTAAGGCATGAAGAAAAAGACAAGGTGACAAAGTACAAACATTAAAAGCTAAAGAGGATAAAATACCTGCAATGCAAGAAGAGAGGAAGGAGTTTCAGCTGTGGCAAGACCTGGGTACAACATTCAAGTCCAAAAAGATGAGCCGAACACCCCCCAGTTCAGTTCACATCAGAACATGCTCATTTTAAAGCCTTATATGCAAGTTATTGTCAGAAAAAGTGTTTGGGGACCCGGGTCCTGCCCCAGGGGACATGTATCAATGCAAAAAAAAGTTTTAAAAAAGGCAGTTTTTCCGGGAGCAGTGGTTTTAATTATGCTTATAGTGAAACAATAAAAGTGAAATATTCCTTTAAATTTCGTACCTAGGGGGTGTGCATAGTATGCCTGTAAAGTAGCGATTGTTTCCCATGCTTAGAACTGTCCCTGCACAAAATGCATTACATCAGAGGGGGGCGGGGTCACCCACACGACACTGGGGAAGCACGGGTTTCCCCTTGCATCAAAGGGGGACGGGGTCATGTAACGTGTGGCCCTATCCTCAGCTACATAAGAGGTCTGTCAGGCTGCCGGGATTACCGGGGTGTCTCCGGTGGAGACAGGATGCTTGCTGTTCCTCGCTGCGCTGGACATCAGCGTTGGAGCCTGGACCTGGAGAGGAGAGATCATCCATCGCTGGACCCCGGAGAGGAGATCACCCATCGCAGGATACCGACAGCGTTGGAGTGGAGACCGACAGTGGATTACCACCGCTGGAATCTTTTTTTTATTTTTTTATTTTTAATAAAGGACTTATCCCAACAGTGTCTGTGAGTTTTTTTTTACAATTTTTTACACTTTCTTTGTGAAATGGTAGGGGTACAATGTATCCCTTACAAATTCACATGGGGGGGGCCGGGATCTGGGGGTCCCCTTTGTTAAATGGGTTTTCCAGATTCAGATAAGCCCCCCCCGCCCACAGACCCCCACAACCACCGGGCAAGGGTTGTGGGGATGAGGCCCTTGTCCCCATCAACATGGGGACATGGTGCTTTGAGGGGTCACAGACCCCCAAAGCATCCTACCCATGTTGAGGGCATGTGGCCTGGTACGGTTCAGGAGGGGGGGGCGCTCTCTCGTCCATCCTCTTTTCCTGTGGCCTACCAGGTTGCATGCTCGGATAAAGGGTCTGGTATAGATTTTTGGGGGGAACTCCACGCCATTTTTTTTAATTTTGCGTAGAGTTCCCCTTAAAATCATACCAGACCTGAAGGGTCTGGTATGGATATTTGGGGGGAACCCTACGTCATTTTTTTTATTTGACACAGGGTTCCCCTTAATAGCCATACCAGACCTGAAGGGCCTGGTAATTGAATTTGGGGGGACCCCCGCGCATTTTTTTTGATCAATGACTTTCAATGACTTTTCTCTGTATTAGCGGGAGCCGACAATTCATTATAGCCGCGAGTGCTTTTAAATGACTTTTTTTTCCTTCAGAAATTACACTTTGTGCAGGGACAGTTCTAAGCATGGGAAACAAGCGCTACTTTACAGGCATACTATACACACCCCCTAGGTACGAAATTTAAAGGAAAATTTCATTTTTATTGTTTCACTTTAAGCATTATTAAAATTACTGCTCCCGAAAAAAAAATTGCATTGATACATGACCCCTGGGGCAGGACCCAGGTCTCCAAACACTTTTTATGACAATAACTTGCATATAAGCTTTTAAAATTAGCACTTTAGATTTCTCCCATAGACTTTTACAGGGTGTTCCGCAGCTTTTCGAATTTGCCGCGAACACCCCAAATTGTTCGCTGTTCGGCGAATGGGCGAACAGGCAATGTTCGAGTCGAACATGAGTTCAATTCGAACTTGAAGCTTATCCCTATTGCTTAATAAAAAATACATATAGATGATCATTTGGTATTGAAGATATTTTGCCCAGATACTCCTTATTCTTGGCTTAAATAATTTTAGCTTTTCAGTTTTACTAACAAAGGGCCCTGGTGGCACCTGTTAAAGTTAATCTGATTGTAATGCGTCACTGTTCAGTCCTCAATTTTCCAGCCGACTTTTGATTTTTCAGTCAAAGTTTCTTAAGCTTGGTGGTGCCGACAGGACAGCAGAAATCATCTGAAATTCTTGTCACCCTTGTATTTGTATTTTGTTTCTTATTTGCAATTTCACTTAGTCATTGATATTTATGTTTCTTAGGTTTTTTTATAACAGTAAAGTAATCTAGTAATGTAAAAGCATTACTGGAATATAGAAATGCCTCATATTGATTTGTTCATGCATTGCTGTGTTATTTTATTATTTTGGATTATTTCTGGATCATAGAAGCTCTAGGGTGGTAATTGTGTTAATAGATCAGATCATACAGATTGTATTATCCTTCTCCTGTACTCACCTCCCCAGCTGCTGATTCCTTATTCATAAGATGTTCTGAACCGATCCCGTTTTCACTACCAAAGTGCATCATGATCTCTTCAAGGCGATGGTTATATAACAGGGGACCACCTGAGATGTTAACTGGATTATGCTTGTCCAGGCGAAAGATAACATGTCGCCCTGTGTTAAGCATTGTTCCGCTTACCTAGAAGAAAATATTTAGAAATAAATATGACAAAGATAGCTAGATTAAGCCATTGGATAAACGGCTAGATTAAGGGCACAAAAAAAAAAAATATAATAAAGACAATTTTTTTTTAATGGTTGGTAGAAATACACACACGTGTTGTCTTATGCCGCGTACACACGACCGTTTTTCATGACGAGGAAAATGCAATTTTTTAATTTGGTCATTAAAAATGATTGTGTGTGGGCTCCAGAGCATTTTTCACGACGTGAAAAATGGGCATTAAAAATTTGGAACATGCTGTAATTCTTCTCGTCGTTTTTCACGTTGTCGGTTTTTTCTCGTCATGAAAAACGGCCGTGTGTAGGCTTTAACAACGTGAAAAAAACGCGCATGCTCAGAAGCAAGTGATGAGACGGGAGCGCTTGTTCTGGTAAAACTAGCGTTCGTAATGGAGATAGCACATTCGTCATGCTGTAACGGACTGAAGAGCACGAGGCTGAAAAGCGCAAATCGTCTCTCACCAAACTTTACTAACACAAGGATCAGCAAAAGCAGCCCAAAGGGTGGCGCCATCTGAATGGAACTTCCCCTTTATAGTGCCGTCGTACATTTCGTACGTCACCACACTTTGCTCGAGCATTTTTTTTTTCACGATAGTGTGTAGGCAAGACAGGCTTGAGAAGAATCACGTCGAGAAAAACATAGTTTTTTTCAATGACATTGAAAACGGTCGTGTGTACGCGGCATTAGTGTGTGTGTCACACACTTTGCAAACAACCCTAGCATGTTTGGCTGAACACCAGGCAAACAGTTAAATACAAAGATGAAATTTATATTGGGGGGGGCATTTTAACTGCCAAAGAATGTGTATCTCTGTCTATTCAGTGTTGAAACTACCACAGCCCTTTTAAGACAGTTCAGCAAGGTTGGTGACCTGACTTTTCTTAACAGGAGTTAAGCCATCAGGCTAGGTCACTTGTGTTTTCCTTGTGATTGAACAGAAGCAGTGTAAAGAAACACAGAAGGGCGCAAACACCTAGTGCATTATTCACCAACGCCATTTAAATTTTTTTAAATGCCAAAAAACATACTCACAAACATGAGGTGATGAAAGCATGTCAAGTCACAACTCCAGTATAGGTGATGTCCAAATTGCTGTGGTTGGAAATCTGAAGCATTTCGGGAGATAAGCCCCTTCATCAGAGCTCTGATACCAAGCCAAACTCAGGTACTTGCACTGCTTGCATTTAAAATTATACATAACTTTAAAGTATAACTAAAGCCAAAACTTTTTTTAGTTTTGGATAGTGTGGAGAGGGATTAGAATGCTTGTCAGGTTTTATTTCTGTCCGTACCCCCGTTAAAGAGATTAACTATCTCTACTTGTCCTGTTTACCATTATCCTTAAAAATGAATGTAAAATAAATATCAAAATTTTTGGGTTGTCCCCAGAAAAGCAATAAAGGGGAAATCATCCAATGTGGACACATTCTGGTGATTAAGGAATTCCCTTAATTTGCAGGGATTTCCTCCCACTTCCTGTTTCGCTTTGGGACAGGAAGTGAAGGGAAATCTCTGGAAAGGGAGGGACACAGATGGCGGAAAAAAAATCTGACAGGGGTTATAACATTCCTTTGCTTTATCAAGTATAGCAGTGGTTCTCAACCCTGTCCTCAAGTACCCCCAACAGGCCATGTTTTGGGAATTTCTCTTAGATAAAATAGCTGTCCAAAATACCATTGACTCCAATTTAAAAACCTGGAATGGCCTGTTGGGGGTACTTGAGGACAGGCTTGAGAACCACCACAGTAAAGTTCTACTTTGAGTGCTGTTTTTTAGATGCCTGGGATTCAGCTTTATTTCCCCATCCCCAAAGACTTAGCAACCCAGGGAGTCTCCTGCCATTGCAAGACATCAGCAAATATTTCAATAGTCACTAAAGCCTAGTACACATGGGTTGAAAGTCGGCATTGACCGGTTCAATAGAAATCGTCTGAAATTCAGCCTATGTGTACTGCAATTGTTCCTACAGCCATTTGGCTTCTGTACCCTGTCAGAACACAATTGAACAACAGGGGAGATCGCCGTACTAACATCGGAAAGTTAGTACATCGGCTCTTCCTGAGCCATCAGTTCTTTTTTGTTCAGCCCAGCAGGGCTGGTTGTTAAAGCGGAGGTCCACCCAGAATTTTTTTTTACATTAAAAATCCTATAAAAAAAAGAAAAAAATTAATAGAAAAATAAAAAAAAATTATACTCACACGAAATGCCCGTTGCTATGCGGAAGTCCCCAAATCTGCCTCTAATGTGCCTCTTCTAATCCACGGTGGGTCTCCTTCCGCTTCCTCTTCTTGTGAATTGGGTGCGCTGCCTTCTGGGAACAGTGTGCATCCCAGGAGGCAAGCCGACCATTCACAAAGCGTCGTGCGAGTGGCGCATGCGCATTAGGAAACGGGCAGTGAAGCCGTAAGGCTTCACTGCCTGTTTCCCTTAGTCAGGATGGAGGAGCCGGGACCTGCCAGCAGCGATCGATAGCCGTGGCGGGACCGACATTGCGGGCGAGTAGGACAGGTAAGTGTCCTTATTAAAAGTCAGCAGCTACACTGTTAGTAGCTGCTGACTTTAAAAAAATAAAATAAATCTGGCTGCACCTCCGCTTTAAGCCACTGTGATATCTTCATATAATCCTCTGTGTTTAATAATGTTAGGTGTCCCTGTGACTGTGTTTTAGAAAAAAAATGCCGTTCTATACCTGATTTCAGAGCACCGTTCGGTGCTCACGTGATTGTCTGCTTTCCGCTCTACCGACCTGACAGCTACAGGGGAAGGGCCGAGAATTTCCCGCTGACGTCAGTCAGGAGAAGAGAAGTAGAGGAGGAGAAAGGCGGCCAGTTACATGAGCGCTAAGCGGCACTCTGAAATCAGGTATAGAATGGCAGTTTGTTTTATAAAATACAGACACTGGGGCACCTAACATTATTAACCTCAGAGGATTATATGACAAATGAAAAGTAATTTGAGCAGCAGGAGGGGAGGGGCGGGCACTGTCACTAGCTGACAGGCAGGGAGGGAGGGGGAGAGGAGTACAGAGGAGAGCTGCGGATGACGGAGGCATGTAAACTGACCAGGGTGTCGGGGCTAAGCAGCAATGATAAACCGTGGTCAGTTTACAGGGGGAGGGCAGAACAAGGCAGGATCAACCAGGTATTTCAGGTGATACAGGGGGGCAAATTACACAGCACAACACTGTGCTGTATAACATGCTTTAAAGGAACAGGATCCATTTTTTTTTTTTAGGGTAACAAATGCTTTAACTCTGCTTGAAATCAGCTTGGGTGAAACTTACTTTATGTACTGTATATGGGGTTTTAATTCTGCTTAAGCCTTCTCTGACTTATAGGAGGAGTTTTGCAAATATCAAAATGCCTTGAAGTGTGGATATCAATCTGTCAGTACATATTTCCTTGCAGGTTGCAATTACATGCAGACTACTGTTGGTAAGGCTCACATACAGTGGGGCAAAAAAGTATTTAGTCAGCCACCAATTGTGCAAGTTCTCCCACTTAAAAACATGAGAGAGGCCTGTAATTGTCATCATAGGTATACCTCAACTATGAGAGACAAAATGTGGAAATAAATCCAGACAATCACATTGTCTGATTTGGAAATAATTTTTTTTGCAAATTATGGTGGAAAATAAGTATTTGGTCAATATCAAAAGTTCATCTCAATACTTTGTTATACAGTATACAGTATCCTTTGTTGGCAATGCCAGAGGTCAAACGTTTTCTGTAAGTCTTCACAAGGTTGTCACACACTGTTGCTGGTATGTTGGCCCATTCCTCCATGCAGATCTCCTCTAGAGCAGTGATGTTTTGGGACTTTCGCTGGTCAACATCGACTTTCTACTCCCTCCAATATTTTTCTATGGGGTTGAGATCTGGAGACTGGCTAGGCCACTCCAGGACCTTGAAATGCTTCTTACGAAGCCACTCCTTCGTTGCCTGGGCAGTGTGTTTGGGATCATTGTCATGCTGAAAGACCCAGCCACGTTTCATCTTCAATGCCCTTGCTGATGGGAGGAGGTTTGCACTCAAAATATCATGACACATGGCCCCATTCATTCTTTCATGTACACGGATCAGTCATCCTGTTCCCTTTGCAGAGAAACAGCCCCAAAGCATGATGTTGCCACCCCCTTGATTCACAGTAGGTATGGTGTTCTTTGGTTGCAACTCAGCATTCTCTCTCCTCCAAACATGGTGAGTTGTGTTTCTACCAAACAGTTCTACTTTGGTTTCATCTGACCATATGACATTCTCCCAATCCTCTTCTGGATCATCCAAATGCTCTCTAGTAAACCTCAGATGGGCCCGGACATGTACTGGCTTAAGCAGGGGGACACGTCTGGCACTGCAGGATCTGAGTCCCTGGCGGCGTAGTGTGTTACTGATGGTAGCCTTTGTTACATTGGTCCCAGCTCTCTGCAGGTCATTCACTAGGTCCCCCCGTGTGGTTCTGGGATTTTTTCTCCACGTACTTGTGATCATTTTGTCCCCACGGGGTGAGATCTTGCGTGGAGCCCCAGATTGAGGGAGATTATCAGCGGCGTGTATGTCTTCCATTTTCTAACTATTGCTCCCAACACCAAGCTGCTTGCCTATTGCAGATTCAGTCTTCCCAGCCTGGTGCAAGTCTACAATTTTGTTTCTGGTGTCCTTCGACAGCTCTTTGGTCTTCACCATAGTGGAGTTTGGACTGTGACTGTTTGAGGTTGTGGACAGGTGTCTTTTATACTGATAACAAGTTCAAACTGGTGCCATTAATACAGGTAATGAGTGGAGGACAGAGGAGCCTCTTAAAGAAGAAGATACAGGTCTTTGAGAGTCAGAAATCTTGCTTGTTTGTAGGTGACCAAATACTTATTTTCCACCATAATTTGCAAAAAAAAATCTTTCCAAATCAGACATGTGATTGCCTGGATTTGTTTCAACATTTATGTCTCTTGAGGTTTACCTATGATGACAATTACAGGCCTCTCTCATCTTTTTAAGTGGGAGAACTTGCACAATTGGTGGCTGACTAAATACTTTTTTGCCCCACTGTATCATTTTGAGTCCCCATTGGTGAAAAAAACTGAAATCCAATGAATGAAACGGGTGGGAGTGGGACTGTCAGCATGGGGAAGAACGTGCTAGATTATGCTGGAAAACATGCAGCCTGGACTGGGGTGGTACCCAATGCACACTGGCAAAAGCAATGAAATTAGACTAAACAATTTCAGTACAGGAGAGGAGCCTGTACAACTGTGAGTAAAAGTAAGGCCTGAGTTCAGATTTAAGGCAAAGCATTTTTACTTGGTTCTACCAAATCTGTATTATTAAAACATATTGGATGCATTTTTTCATTTGCCCCCAACAAAACTGCTATGAAAATAAGAATAATCTGGTTATTATTTATATATTAGTGTCTGTCAGATAACTAATGTTTATTGATAATCTGTGTTAGTGAGCTTCCCAAAATTTCATCCAGGAATGAAGCAAAGGTAAAAACCTGACAAATTACAAGCTGTCTATAGGATTGTACCTATCGATTGCCATTTTCAATTATTGTTCCTTGCACAGGGACATCAATTCTATTGACTATTTTTACAATCATTTTGAAGACATTAGTCCAGTGGTAAAACTTTTCTATTGAGTGACCTTTAGCACTCAATAATGGCCTTACCCAGTAGTTAGTAAAGATGAATGAGAATTGCAAACACCACTGAAAGTGTAACATTCATATTATATCTGAAAGAACACTTTGATAGAACACATGATGTCACATTTGCTAATGATAAATATGTTCCCAACAAGTATATCATCTGAGACCCATACTGAGAATAATATTGATTTTTCTGTAGGACAGATGATACCAGATATTACAGAAAAGATCTTCAGCTACGGTATCTAACACATTATAGAATTGTGAGGTAACCATTTATATATCCTTTTATTTTACAATTCAATGTATTGTTAAACATAAATTTCCACCCAGAAAGTGTTTTAATATTGCAAAGCCGACCCATTCTAAGTATAAGTGAGGAATGAAAAATGTCTATGGCAAACAAATCACATGGAATTGGTAACTGTCGCTGTTCTAAATAAAGTTGGTTAATATGGCTTTTATACTTATGTGTTAGGCTACTCAGTTTCCCTTTGAAGTACAATTCCATGCAGTTACTCCAGGTAACTAAACCCCTCTTCTGCAATTCATATACTTTTAGCATGATCATGAGTAGGCAGCACACATTTTAGCAGTGGAAAAGCCTAAGTTATCTTCTGAACATTGGCATTACATCAGTACACCAAATGTGACTTTCGTAGCATTAGATCATTTCATGTTTGATGTCCTTGGTATATAACTAATCTTAGACCACTTTCCAATTTAATTAATTTGAAAACCTTTCTGTTACAGAGCATTTGTTTTCACACTTGTGTATTATATGTCATGTTTGAACACTTTCATATTGGCTGGAATTTTTCTAATGCCTCGTACACACGACCGGTTTTCCCGTCGGAAATACTGCTATGAGAGCTTTTGGCCGGGAATCCTGGCCGTGTGTATGCTCCATCTGAGTCTTTCCAACGGGAGGACTGCCGGAAAAAAAAAAGAGAGCAGGATCTCTTTTTTCCCGTCAGGAAAAAATCCTAGCGGAAAACCGTTCGTCTGTATGCTTTTCCGACTGGAAAATAAACGTGCATGCTCGGAAACAATTCGACGCATGCTCAGAAGCATAGAACTTAATTTTGTTGGCTCGTCATAGTCTTTTACGCCACCGCGTTCTTGGCAGTCAAAAGTTCACCGGACTTTTGTGTGACCATGTGTATGCAAGGCAGGCTTAAGAGGAATTCCGTCGGGAAAACCATCGTTTTTTTTCCCGACGGGAAAACCGATCATGTGAACGAGGCATTACACATAATTTCTGTAGGCTTTCATAATTTTTCAGCTGTGACATCACTTTTAACCAAATCTAAACAATGACATCACTAATTGTGAACAATGTGGTATATATTTATCATGTGTAGTTTATTGCAATAAAATAGGTTTTGCATTTATTTTAAATAGAATTCAATTGATTAAGTAGTCATGTTTTGCTAATCTCTATCTTATAGATCTGATAAAGTTCTGTTATTATCCTAAAATGTGTTTGCACCTGAAACGTTTTTTAGACTTTTGCCGCGTACACACGCTCGGAATTTCCAATGGAAAAAGTGAGACGGAATTTTTTCATCTGATATTCCGACCGTGTGTATGCCCCATCTGACTTTTTCAGTCGGAAATTCCCACGGAATTAGATAGAGAACATGTTCTTTTTTTTTCGCTCGGAATTTCCGTTCGTCTGGATGCAATTCCGATGGACTAAAAACCATGTATGCTCGGAAAAAATTCAACGCATGCTCGGAAGCATAGACCTTCATTTTTTTCGGCTCGTCGTAGTGTTTTACATCACCGCGTTCTTGACGGTTGGATTTTAGTGTGACCGTGAGTATGCAAGACAGCTTGAGCGAAATTCTGATGGAAATTCCACTCATGTGTACAAAGCATAGGAGTCATTTATAAGTAAATAAAGCCCTCTGTTCAGTATATTTAGTTTTACTTAGATTGTAAGCTCATTGAGGGCAGGGACTGATGTGAATGTACAATATATATATGTAAAACGCTGCGTAAATTAACGTCGCTACATAAGTACCTGTAATAAATAAATGCATAAATAATGCTGTCTTGAATGATTGCCAGTGTATTATTTGCTATTGTATGGCATGAAGTCAAATGTGGTCAGTGCAGGGCCATGTTGGGGGTCAGATACCATTTAAATTGTTGGGAATTTTGAAGCCCTCCCAAAGTCAGCTCAGTAATATGGAGCCTGTTAAAAGTATAATGAGTAAAATTCTCTTCCCCGCACACAGGAAGGTGCAGTGGCTGGCAGCACTGTACTCAGTTACATTGAACATGCACTATTAATAGTCTTCAGATCGCTGTATTTGGATCACAGGCATTCCATTGGCTGCTGTGCCTACCGGTGTTACAGGTGCAGAGGCCAGGCGGGGAGCTTAGTAATGATGAACCTGTTACATTATCAGGCTCAATGTTACTGGGCAGTTTTGAGGATGGAATGTCCAGTATGGACACTTTAGCCTCAGTGCTGCCCCTCTATGCGCCCACGAGTGGAGGCTTGACTCTGAGTCCATATATGGCATGGAGTCTTGTGTTATCAGTATATGGCATTGAATCATGTGCCAGAGCTAATAGTGAACATTCAATAAAGATTATATTTGTAACTACTTTTCTGTATAAACTATTGCATCATTATAGTTGGAATGCAGATGCAATTGAGACATTTACACAAAATAAACAAAATATATATTGATTGCCTTTGGTCCATGAAGGAAACGCAAATGTAAAACATATTTGTTGTTGCTTTTTAATTCAGTAATATTGTTGTTATCATATACCTTCTTTCCTTCCATGGTCAATCTTAGTGGAGGTAGGAATGGGTCAAAGATGATTTGACTGGTGTTTATGTTAATTGGAGATTGTCGTTTGCCGATCGTACATAAATTCCATGCAGAGTTCACCAGTCCCCAAAATGCAGGACCTAGAATTGTATAAGATAAAACAAACAAATTCAATACAATTGAAATTGCATTATTGTAAGTATGTATCCCCTAAAACTATGCATGTGAAAAGTGGATATCAATTTATGCTTAAAGGGAACAATTGCTCCTGCATCAGCTATCAATCAGAAGATGGCAGTGCACAGTACACAATGAGGCTCATTTAGCACAGGAGTTGAGAATGGTCCCTCAATAACTATTAACTGTGTTCGCGTCAAATACCCTATTATGGTTGGATAATTAGTTCCTCAGATCCGATCTGAGGAAGGAGACCACGCCCTCTGAAACATGTTATCCTGACAACTACAGCATCCTCTGTCAGTTGGCTTCACCAGCGCTCTCCCTGGGACAAGTGTTGGAGGCGCCCCACAGCCCTCTCCTGACAGGTCATCTCTTCAGTCAGTGATCGGCTCACTCGTGGCCTGTCGGCAGCTGCTTGATGAGCCTGTGTCTGTGAAGCCAGCCCATCCATCCATTCAGTGGTTTTCTCATCTACTCTGAAGCACGGATGTGTCCCTTGTTAAGGCTCTCTATTGGAGGAACTGTTCGATGCTGTTTATTCACCTTCACTTGTGAGTGTATCAATTTTATTCTTTTACATCCAATAAAAGATGCTATTGCATCATAAGCCTGTGCGCTCATATTCCCTTTTGTTTTCACAGCTATAAATTTCCCGTTGATCACTGAGCTGCAAGGAGTATGGTGCTGACCAGATTGTTTCACATTAAACATTCTCAATAAGGGATTCCTTGGTCAGTGTGTTATCACTTTGGATTGGACATTTCTATCGCAAAGACTATTTTTATTGTATCTCCCAGCTTGATGCATTGCCTTGGACTGACTAGCCCCACCTGCTGCCAGCTGCAGACAATGTACAATCAAGCAGCCCATAAATAGCAGTACTTCCTGTTACTCAGTGCCTGTTTGTGTGGACTACAGGTAGCTCCCTGGGTCTATTGATAGCTCTGTGAGTCTGATTACCGTGTATGGACTTCTGCCTGAATTCTTGACCACTCTATAGCCTGCTGATTTTGTACTTCACCGCCAGCTCTAATATGACCTCTGCCTGCCTGACCACTCTCTCGATTTTGATTGTGTACCGCTTTGCGTGATCTGTTACCAGCCTAACTACGTTTTTGCCTGAATCCTTAGCACACAAGCTCAACTTCAGACACTACCTACCACAGGTACCTTACAATACCGCATCTATACAAGCCTTACACTGCATCTCTACTAAACCTTTACTGTACCCATATCATATTTTGTAAAGTGCACCAATGTTTAAAGGGCCCCAACGATATCCAGTAGAAGAAACACCCTAAGGGCTTCCCAGGTCACATAACCTTCCCGCAAATCCCCTCCATCCCCCTATACCCATTCTTGTCATCTCTAAAGATGACAGTGCTTACCAGCATAGCTGCCATTAGTACACTCTGGTTGTATAGCTCCCCTGGTTTATAGAATGTCTTATTTCTGCTCACTTCTACACTTGGGTGGTATTATTACTGTTTATGCTGATCTGGATAGCAAGTGTTCTTCTATGTCTTGTCTTTAATACTAGTCACTCTGTATGGTAAGTTGTGTAATTACCCTTCATTTTTTTTTGCTAGCTTTATTGGGTGACAATATACTATTATTAGTATTAGGTTTGCCTTTACTAATTGTTTGGTGCCTGTTTCTTTAAATAGTGTTATTGCTGGGTAATTAAAGCTATTGTCTGTGATTTCCTGTGATATTGGGTGTTTGTAAATTGATGTGTCAGTGGGCCGGGGCCTTTGAGAAGGTTGGGGCCTGGAAGAGAGTACCCATCTTAACCAGTGGCTCCTTTGGGAGTAGTGCTACACTTATTTTCCTAGAATTGGATTTAAAGACTTGTAGGGACCATAACTTGAGTCCTTTTTCGGCCTTATTTCCAAAGCTACAGCAATGCTTTTCATCCAGTCACTACATGCAGTCTACATCATCTCAAAAATGTTTTAATTACATAGCTTTTTAATCCTCCACCCCGATAATTCATTTGGCACATCGTAATGGTCAGCATCTGTTTACAAAAGCTGAGTTTGAAGAAGAATAAGCATAGAGCTATCAGAGTATCTAGAAATGTGAGAGCCATTCTGTTCTTAGCATAGATGACAGGAAAAATGCAGTAATTGACTATCCTTTTCGTTATTCACACAATCTGTTATCTGCTACAGGGTACATATAAGTGTCAGATCTACATAATAAAAACAGACATGTCAACAGGCACTATAATATTAGAAAAAACTTGAAGTATTCATGGGACACTTCAAAGCCAGTTATCAAGACATCAAGTCAAATTCATCCCATGGTTCAGTTTTTAATTAACATACCCACAAAGGCTTTGTGTTTCTGTGCTGTCAAACAGAGACAGTTTATTTTAGATCTGTGCTGTCAGCTCCTGTCAAAGCTCCAGACAGTGCCAGTCAAAACTGTTATTAGAATATGAAACAGGCACTGTTTGAACTTCCCTTTGGACGGTCTTATGGCGGATTGAAAATCTCCATCCCCTTGTTTCTTATATCTATAACAATACAGACAGTACCAAACAGCAAAAACTTTTTTAATTAATATGGCATCTAAAAACTAGAGAGGAAGATTATAAAGATATAAAATATAAAGAATATCATAAACTGAAGTGATACCTTAATCCACAAAGAACAGAAATCACAATATATTGACAACAGTTGTAGGATGAATGGACTGGTTGCTGTTGGTGGGTCTAAGGAACAGCCTGTGTGAGTCTGGGCTACAATTGCACTGGAGATTGTTCACAATGTGTAATCTTTGGCAGCACTCTGGGGCACATGAAGAAAATAAATAGCGTTTTGGTCTGTGGGATTTGAAAATGATGCACTGAAAATTATCATTTTTTTCAGATAATAAAAAAAGACCTAAATGGAATTTTTAATCAAACAAATGACCAGGGTAAGAAGTTTTCATACTCTGACATCTGTGCTACTTGTGGTGTTGTGGGTGAGTATACCTCTGAGCTGGTCCTGAGGGTGCGATGTGTAACAAGGTGGCTTCAAAGGGGAGTGGTGGGTTTAGTTTAGGCAACCATTCAGCCATGTAGGCATTGCTAAAGACACCAAGCAAGGTCTATTTTTAAATATTGCTGTATGAAAGTCACAGCATTTGCACATCCTTTTGGACAACAAACAGATGCTAACTCCCTGAGGAAGACTTAAAAAGTTAGAACGCGTCAGCCTCTTCTTTTTGTGCATCTGTCATTACCACTGATATTTAGTCTCTTGTTAAAAGTTTGCACTATACATAGTCCTATCTATCATATTTATTGTGATGTGGCACAAAAACCTTTTTAAATAGTGGGTCTGCTGCAGTTTAGTATTACCCACCAATATTGTGGGGTAATAAGTGTTGCAAGAAAAGAAATAGTAACTGCGCCAACCCTATAATGATAATAATCTTATTTACCACTGCTTAGTGTTATAAATGTTCAATCTTGCTAGTCAAATGCTAAATAAAGTGCTGTTACATGCATAATTAAGTAAGCAAATGTGAAAAATAATGTTTAAAACAAGTGAAATCCCTTATATGTAAATTCACATATACTTAAAAAAATAAAAAATGCAAACATAAAATTTCCTGCAAAAAAATATATAATGTATGTGCATAAATAGTCCCAATATTTCTCTTCAAAAAATGATCAACTATATCCCCTGTGCATAAATCCACATCCGTGACTGGAAACAACTTTCATCCACCAATTTGTGAAGACACCACCTTCTGAAATGGACACTCACCAGAGACTAGATACATATACGCCTTTGGTTTATCTCAGGGTTAACCACCCCACAAATAGGAACCAATCTGAAGTGTTTTCCAACCGATATGCCAATATTCACTTCATATACCTCCATATTAATCAATCTCAGGATCTCATAAAAAGCAAGTATCCATCATTGCGCAATATATTAATGCTTTATTTAATATAAAAAAGGTAACAAATCCTCACTCACAATTTAATGTGCCTAGAGACCGGCACAGAGTCTTTCTGCTGGCACTGCTGGAATTTCACATGCATTCTAAAATTCAAGTACAGGTACTGCACATAAATTTGGCGCACGCTGCATCACTTTTAGAATAAATGTGAGACACTTTCACAAAATCTGTCTGTGCCAGTCTTTATGAATTCCAGGGCATGTCTTCAAACAGATTTTCACATCGGTCTTTGGTCACACTCAATGCTAGGGGAAAACGAATATTTCTTCCTAACAATGAGAAGCTCCAATATGGTTAAGATGATAGTAGAGATGTACTCAAAATTTCCCAAAAACCGCTTGTGTAGCAGAGGCACCTATTGAAAGTGTGTTTTTTAGATGGTGGGACAACAAGTTACATAGGCTTAAGCCCTGTACACACGATCGGTTTTCTCGGCGGTAAAAAGTCCGGAAAACCTGCCATGAGAGCTTTGGTCGGGAAACCCGGCCGCGTGTATGCTCCATGGCAGGTTTTCCCCATAGGAAAACTGCCGGCTTAAAAACCGCCGGGAATCCCGGAGGGAAAAAAGAGAACATGATCTCTTTTTTTTTTTTTAAAGCATCATAGCACCCAGCGATTAACTAATACCAAATAAAGTGATTGTAAAGTCTTGTTTTTTTTTTAAATAATAAACATGTTATACTTACCTGCTCTGTGCAGTGGATTTGCACAGAGCAGCCCCGATCCTCCTCTTCTTGAGTCCTTCTTCTGTGCTACTGGTCCCTTCCTCCTGTTGAGTGCCCCTACAACAAGCAGCTTGCTATGGGGGCACCTTAGCCAAATCACAGCTCCCTGTGTCCATTCATACAAGGAGCTGTGGTTCGGCCCTGCCCCCTCTCTCTCCTGATTGGATAACTGACTTTTATTGAAAGAAGCAGGAGCCAATGGCGCCGCTGCTGTGTCTCAGTCAATCAGGAGGGAGAGTTTTGGATGACTGAGGATCCATGGACATCACTGGTTAGAGATAGGGCTCAGGTAAGTGTCAGGGGGGCTAAGTGGGAATGCTGCACACAGAAGGCCTTTTATCTTAATGCATAGAATGCATTAAGATAAAAAACCTTCTGTCTTTACAACCCCTTTTAATAATCTATGTTATTCTGTATGTATATCAGCTCCTTTAAAAATACAATGCCTGATAATGAACACTGATATAAACCATTATAGTCAGACACTTTTATCAGTTATACATATGTAGAACATGGAGATTAGATATAGAGAAGATTCATTGACTGAGTAAAAGCAATTTGGGGTGAAGACAAGGGAGAGGATGTTTATAACCAGTCACTGCTATAATGCAAACAGAGACTTGGGATACAAAAAGATATGTCTGAATGGGCTCCCATTTGTGTGGTTTTCCTGAAGTATTAAGCCTTGTACACACGACCCGAATGTCAGCTACCATTGGCAGGTTCAATAGAAACCATCCGACATTCAGCCTGTGTGTAATGCAGCCGGCCCAACAGTAGCCTGGCCTTTCGGCTGGCTTCTGTTGAAGGCTCATGATCGAAAAAGGTCTGCCGGTCGGCTCCCGATCAGTGCTAACAGCCAATGAATGAGAGCACTGACCGGCGTGTTCTGGCATGGGGTCGCCCCCCTGTCAGAACACAATAGCTCAGCAGGGAAGATCGCTGTACTAACAGAGGATTGTTAGTACAGCGGCTCCAATCTGAGCTGTCAGGTTTTTTTCGTTCAATCAGCTGGGTTGAATGAAAAAAACCTAGTGGTGTGTAACAGGCTTTAGGCATGGAACTGTGAAGTGCACCTAAAGATGCACAGGTGATCTACAGCCAGGTGAGAGACCCTCCACTGTCAGAACCAGAATGCTGGCTGTCAGGCAGAAGTCTAATAGCATGTAGCCTCTCTGGAAGACTCAGCTTTTATGGAGAGCACCTCTCCAATTGCTACTCCAGTTGCAGTGGGGTGGCTCTTTGTCCTTGGATGTTGGATCCCTCCAGCTGTTCACCTGTGTTACCAGAACTAATTTCACTAAGAGGGAAATCGTTTATGAGAACAATAACAGGTAGCCGTTTCAAAGCTGTTTAATTAAGTAGTGATTCTCAATTAGACTCTTTGTTGTTATAGAGTCTTTTAGAGCCAATGTTATGCAGCCACATTTTATTTAGGTAAAAGCTGATCATTGTAAGCATCCCCTTCAGTGACAAATGGTGTGTCTCAACACTGTATCTGCTACCTTTACAGGACAGCTTGCTCTGTTAAACAACAACAGACTTACTGGCCAGATCACCAGGTTAATATATAGGAAGGGAAGCCTAAAAAGAAAATTAATGCAGCCTTCATATTTTAGAATTGGTAAGCTGTAATACAATACATATTCTTTTAGGTTTAATACTGCCTTAACCACTTGCTTACTGGGCACTTAAACACCCCTCCTGCCCAGACCAATTTTCAGCTTTCAGAACTCTCACACTTTGAATGACAATTAGTCATGCAACACTGTACCCAAATGATTTTTTTGTCTTTTTTCTCATACAAATAGAGCTTTCTTTTGGTGGTATTTAATCACCTCTGGGTTTTTAATTTTTTGCGCTATAAATGAAAAAAGACCGAACATTTTGAAAAAAAACAAATTTTTCTTAGTTTCTGTGATAACATTTTGCAAATTATTAATTTTTCTTAATACATTTTGGCCACAATTTATACTGCTACATATCTTTGATAAAAATGACCCTAAATTTTTGGAAATTATTTGGTCTGTGTGAAAGTTTTAGAGTCTACAAGCTATAGTGCAAATCATAAAAAATGTGATCTGATGTACTATCGGCCTATATCATTTCTTGAGACCCTAACAAGCCAGGCAAGTACAATTGGTGGAACAGATGTGCACTGATGAGGTGGCACAGATGTGCACTGATGAGGTGGCACAGGTGGGCACTGATGAGGCAGCACAGGTGGGCACTGATGAAGCAGAACAGGTGGCCACTGATGAGGTGGCAAAGGTGGGCACTGATTACTGATGGCACAGGTGGGCACTGATCACTTATGGCACAGGTGGGCACTGATCACTGATGTCACAGGTGGTCAGATTGGTAGATAGGCACAGCACAGGTGGGCACAGATCTCCAACAGGCACTGTGGTACCAATGGGGCACTATATGGGCACTGTATGGGCACTGTAATTGCACTGTAACTCACAGGTCACTCTCCCTCATCACACGCGGTCTCTGTGTGAGGAGGGAGAGCCAGCAATGAGAGATAATCTCATATGTTTACATTTGAGATCGTCTCTCATTGGCCTCCCCGATCGTGCTGTAAATAGACGCTGTGATTGGCTATTTACAGCGATCTGTGGATGGCTGTGTCCAAGGGACACGGCCAGCACAGAAGTTCCCCGATGCGCGCGCGGGTAGCGAGGAAAGGGGTGGACGTCAATTGACGGCGTCCCGGCATTGTAGGTCCACGCTGTAGCTGTCATTCGGCTATAGCGCGGGCCTCTAGTGGTTAAGCTGACTATAAATTGACCAAATTTCAGCCATGTGGGACAGTTTCTGCTCTACAGAAGTCGATCTTTTGACATCTCACTCCAAACCATGGGTATTAAAATGGAGACCCCCCACCCACACACTTTGTGGCTTTAGTAGTCTCGACCTTTCTAGCAAAGCTTTCCACAAGAATTTAGAGTGTTCGTGGGAATTTGTGCTATTCAGCAAAAGAGCCATATAGCATGGATGTGATGGTCAGGTGTCTACAAGCCTTAGATCATATAGTGTAGTTATGCTTCTTTGTAACAGATTCTCTTTAATGTCACGTTGATTGATTGTTCTGAGGGTTCTTTTGTGGCTGTATACATTTAACATATTGTGCAATATTTGTGCAATATTTGATTTTTAGAAAGGGCAAACCATACATTCCACTCAATATTAAGTCAATAAAAACAATAACATTGGAGGAAAAAAGTAAAAACAAGCAGTTAAATCAAGATAAATCAGATAAAACTGACTCTGTTTTGATCAGCTTGCTGATCAGTGCAAAGCAGGCAGATAACAGGTACATATCTGCTCAGTTTATGCAGAGAGGACATGGACAGAGCCTGCTCTGCTCTATGGGCAGCTGAAGCCTCGTACACACGGCCGAGATTCTCGTTGAAAAAAACATGTAGTTTTTTTCGACAAGATTCTTGGACAAGAAACTTGTCCCGGCCGAGTGTACAGACGCTCGATTCAAAGAACCCTCGGTTCTTTGAATGGAGCGTACGCGGTGACGTCATCGACTACGACGAGCATGCGCTCGTCACATTCGATGCCGTCGCCGCCATCTTGGTATACCCTATCTATGCCTAGGAAGCTACCGTGCATGCGTCGAATTCATTTCGAACATGCGCGGGCTTCCCGGAGGACAGGTAAGTGTACACACACTCACTTTTCTCGTCGAGAAACATGCCGACGAGAATCTCGACGAGAAAATAGAGAGCAGGTTCTCTATTTTCTCGTCGAGATTACTTGTCGGTTTTCTTGACAAGAAACCATACACACGAACGAATTTCTCGGCAAGACATCTCTGCCAGCAAGTTTCTTGCTGGTTTTTGCCGAGAAACTCGGTCGTGTGTACGAGGCCTAAGAGTACCAATCTGTTTACACCAAACTGCCCTCTGATCTGATTCACTAATTTCCAATGAAAAAAGTCAGACGGAATTTTTTCATCGGATATTCCGACCATGTGTATGCCCCATCGGACTTTTTCCATCGAAAATTCCGAGAAAATCCGTCTGAGTTTAGATAGAGAACATGTTCTCTTTTACTCCGATGGAATTCCGTCGGAGTTCCGATGTGATTTTGGCCGGTCAAAAGTCAGACCGTGTGTACAGGGCATTAGATTCACTTAGATGGAATGTAGCTGGGTCCAGATCGGATCAAAGGTAGCTGGGTCTAAACGGACATAAGTCTGTTTGCACCTGCCAGTCCACAGGGGTGAATGGACCATCTGATCAGGTCTGCCTGAAAAACTGACAGGCGGCATATCTTAATCTGTACTTTGGACTATGCAACACTAATGATTGTCACTTACTTTAATTGATGTATTTGCATTTGTCAAAGCTTTTTTTTTTAAAAAGAAAGAAAGAAAAACTGACAGGCGGACCTGATCGGACCCTTTGAGTGAAAGGGGCCTTAAAATATTTTTAGAACAAAACCCTTTTTTTAATTTTGCGTAGAGCTGAATAGACTCCCTGTTAGTTTTTTTGCCACATGTGTTCCATTGCAAAGGAAGAAAGTACGTTGATAACTCTCTAAAGTGAAGGAAATCTTAGATGTTGTCAGTGGAATAACTGTCCACTGGAAGATTCCACCTCTATTGCTGTTCTGGTGACAACAAAAAATTTTGGATTTCCCCGTATTTTCAGTTCTGGTGAAAATAACCATTAGTTATAACAGACAGAGTCAATTCCCCTTACTGGAACAAAGCAAAAAAGGATTCTATTTTCTCACCACTCTATTCCACAATAATGGTAACTTTACCATGCGGATATTGTAAATATTAACCTGGATCTTTCTATAGAAGTCTGGAATCCGTCGATAACATATTTCTAAATATGTATCTGCAAACTCATATGGTTTGTTTTACAAAATAAATGTCCATATGTTTAATGAAATAGCTATAAAAGCTGTGAAAATAAAAAAAAAATTATATTTACAAATAGTCATGTAAGAGCTGACTATATTTGGTATGCCATGTGGGCATTATTCTATGGGATATTCAGCAGCAGGCCTCGGGACTTATCCTTCCATCTGTAATTTCTCAGTTTTTTCTTTATTTTTCTTTATTTCTTTATTCTTATGCCTTGTACACACGATCGGTTTTTCGATGGAATAAAATTCCGATGGAATTTTCCGTTGGAATTCCGATGAAGCTGACTTCCATCAGTCTTGCATAAACACTGACAGACTAAATTTCGACCGTCCAAAACACGGTGACGTAAAACACTACGACGAGCCGAAAAAAATTAAGTTCAATGCTTCAGAGCATGCGTCGACTTGATTCTGAGCATGCATGGATTTTTCTCCATCGGAAAAATTTAAAACACGTTCTATTTTTTTACTCCGATGGAAAAAAGTCAGATGGGGCCCACACACGATCGGAATTTCCAATGAAACAAGTCCATCTGATTTTATTCCATCGGAAATCTGATTGTGTGTACAAGAAATAAGAAAGTTGTAAGGAAAGTAAATAGTCTTAAAATATATCTAAAGTTAAACTTTTTTGTTTGTTTTTGATAACATAGGAAAGGGTCAAAGACTCTGTAAGGTAGGGATGAGCTTCGTGTTCGAGTCGAACATACGTTCGACTCGAACATCGGCTGTTCGATCGTTCGACGAAGATCGAACGATTTGGGCCGTTCGCGCCAAATTCGAGTGACGCGAACGGCCCACAATGCACTACGCCATCGCAGTGTCATCCAGGTGCTGTGATTGGCCAAGCATGCACTGTGACCCCGCATGCTTGGCCAATCACAGCGCCGGCAGCGAGGAGAGCAATGATTGGCCACAGGCAGGATGCCTGTGGCCAATTATTGCTGAGGGTGTTTAGTACACGCCCCACACTATAAAAGGCCGCCAGCACGGCGGCCTAGTGTAGTGTGTTCCGGAGCAGGGATAGAGCAGCATAGGCAGGGACAGTGACTGTTATTTCTTTCTTGCTTAACCTGGATTCCTTTAGTTTAGGGAAAGAGAAGGATAGGTAGGGAGAGTGTCAGTGTGTTTTGTGCTTGTGCTATAGTGTGCTTAAAAAAAACATTTATTCTAGGGACAGAAAACTGTAGGTAGGGACAGTGTCAGTTTCTTTCACTCTGCAAGTCCTTGTTTCCAGGGACCTGGAAGGACAGTGAGTGAATTGTCCTTGTGCTATATTGTGCTTAAAAAAACATTTATTCTAGGGACAGAAAACTGTAGGTAGGGAGAGTGTCAGTTTCTTTCACTCTGCAAGTCCTTGTTTCCAGGGACCTGTAAGGACAGTGAGTGAATTGTCCTTGTGCTATATTGTGATTAAAAAAAACATTTTTTCTAGGGACAGAAAACTGTAGGTAGGGAGAGTGTTTTTTTTCTTTCACTCTGCAAGTCCTTGTTTCCAGGGACCTGGAAGGACAGTGAGTGAATTGTCCTTGTGCTATATTGTGCTTAAAAAAAAACATTTTTTCTAGGGACAGAAAACTGTAGGTAGGGAGAGTGTTTATTTTCTTTCACTCTGCAAGTCCTTGTTTCCAGGGACCTCTAAGGACAGTGAGTGAATTGTCCTTGTGCTATATTGTGCTTAAAAAAAAACATTTATTCTAGGGACAGAAAACTGTAGGTAGGGAGAGTGTCAGTTTATTTCACTCTGCAAGTCCTTGTTTCCAGGGACCTGGAAGGACAGTGAGTGAATTGTCCTTGTGCTATATTGTGATTAAAAAAAACATTTTTTCTAGGGACAGAAAACTGTAGGTAGGGAGAGTGTTTTTTTTCTTTCACTCTGCAAGTCCTTGTTTCCAGGGACCTGTAAGGACAGTGAGTGAATTGTCCTTGTGCTATATTGTGCTTAAAAAAAACATTTATTCTAGGGACAGAAAACTGTAGGTAGGGAGAGTGTCAGTTTATTTCACTCTGCAAGTCCTTGTTTCCAGGGACCTGGAAGGACAGTGAGTGAATTGTCCTTGTGCTATATTGTGATTAAAAAAAACATTTTTTCTAGGGACAGAAAACTGTAGGTAGGGAGAGTGTTTTTTTTCTTTCACTCTGCAAGTCCTTGTTTCCAGGGACCTGGAAGGACAGTGAGTGAATTGTCCTTGTGCTATATTGTGCTTAAAAAAAACATTTATTCTAGGGACAGAAAACTGTAGGTAGGGAGAGTGTCAGTTTATTTCACTCTGCAAGTCCTTGTTTCCAGGGACCTGTAAGGACAGTGAGTGAATTGTCCTTGTGCTATATTGTGATTAAAAAAACATTTTTTCTAGGGACAGAAAACTGTAGGTAGGGAGAGTGTCAGTTTATTTCACTCTGCAAGTCCTTGTTTCCAGGGACCTGTAAGGACAGTGAGTGAATTGTCCTTGTGCTATATTGTGATTAAAAAAAACATTTTTTCTAGGGACAGAAAACTGTAGGTAGGGAGAGTGTTTTTTTTCTTTCACTCTGCAAGTCCTTGTTTCCAGGGACCTGTAAGGACAGTGAGTGAATTGTCCTTGTGCTATATTGTGATTAAAAAAAACATTTTTTCTAGGGACAGAAAACTGTAGGTAGGGAGAGTGTTTTTTTTCTTTCACTCTGCAAGTCCTTGTTTCCAGGGACCTGTAAGTACAGTGAGTGAATTGTCCTTGTGCTATAGTGTGCTTAAAAAAAACATTTATTCTAGGGACAGAAAACTGTAGGTAGGGACAGTGTCAGTTTCTTTCACTCTGCAAGTCCTTGTTTCCAGGGACCTGGAAGGACAGTGAGTGAATTGTCCTTGTGCTATATTGTGATTAAAAAAAACATTTTTTCTAGGGACAGAAAACTGTAGGTAGGGAGAGTGTTTTTTTTCTTTCACTCTGCAAGTCCTTGTTTCCAGGGACCTGTAAGGACAGTGAGTGAATTGTCCTTGTGCTATATTGTGATTAAAAAAAACATTTTTTCTAGGGACAGAAAACTGTAGGTAGGGAGAGTGTTTTTTTTCTTTCACTCTGCAAGTCCTTGTTTCCAGGGACCTGGAAGGACAGTGAGTGAATTGTCCTTGTGCTATATTGTGCTTAAAAAAAACATTTATTCTAGGGACAGAAAACTGTAGGTAGGGAGAGTGTCAGTTTATTTCACTCTGCAAGTCCTTGTTTCCAGGGACCTGTAAGGACAGTGAGTGAATTGTCCTTGTGCTATATTGTGATTAAAAAAAACATTTTTTCTAGGGACAGAAAACTGTAGGTAGGGAGAGTGTCAGTTTATTTCACTCTGCAAGTCCTTGTTTCCAGGGACCTGTAAGGACAGTGAGTGAATTGTCCTTGTGCTATATTGTGCTTAAAAAAAACATTTATTCTAGGGACAGAAAACTGTAGGTAGGGAGAGTGTCAGTTTATTTCACTCTGCAAGTCCTTGTTTCCAGGGACCTGTAAGGACAGTGAGTGAATTGTCCTTGTGCTATAGTGTGCTTAAAAAAAACATTTATTCTAGGGACAGAAAACTGTAGGTAGGGACAGTGTCAGTTTCTTTCACTCTGCAAGTCCTTGTTTCCAGGGACCTGTAAGGACAGTGAGTGAATTGTCCTTGTGCTATATTGTGATTAAAAAAAACATTTTTTCTAGGGACAGAAAACTGTAGGTAGGGAGAGTGTTTTTTTTCTTTCACTCTGCAAGTCCTTGTTTCCAGGGACCTGTAAAGACAGTGAGTGAATTGTCCTTGTGCTATATTGTGATTAAAAAAAACATTTTTTCTAGGGACAGAAAACTGTAGGTAGGGAGAGTGTTTTTTTTCTTTCACTCTGCAAGTCCTTGTTTCCAGGGACCTGTAAGGACAGTGAGTGAATTGTCCTTGTGCTATATTGTGATTAAAAAAAACATTTTTTCTAGTGACAGAAAACTGTAGGTAGGGAGAGTGTTTTTTTTCTTTCACTCTGCAAGTCCTTGTTTCCAGGGACCTGTAAGGACAGTGAGTGAATTGTCCTTGTGCTATAGTGTGCTTAAAAAAAACATTTATTCTAGGGACAGAAAACTGTAGGTAGGGACAGTGTCAGTTTCTTTCACTCTGCAAGTCCTTGTTTCCAGGGACCTGGAAGGACAGTGAGTGAATTGTCCTTGTGCTATATTGTGATTCAAAAAAACATTTTTTCTAGGGACAGAAAACTGTAGGTAGGGAGAGTGTTTTTTTTCTTTCACTCTGCAAGTCCTTGTTTCCAGGGACCTGTAAGGACAGTGAGTGAATTGTCCTTGTGCTATATTGTGATTAAAAAAAACATTTTTTCTAGGGACAGAAAACTGTAGGTAGGGAGAGTGTTTTTTTTCTTTCACTCTGCAAGTCCTTGTTTCCAGGGACCTGTAAGGACAGTGAGTGAATTGTCCTTGTGCTATATTGTGCTTAAAAAAAACATTTATTCTAGGGACAGAAAACTGTAGGTAGGGAGAGTGTCAGTTTATTTCACTCTGCAAGTCCTTGTTTCCAGGGACCTGTAAGGACAGTGAGTGAATTGTCCTTGTGCTATATTGTGATTAAAAAAAACATTTTTTCTAGGGACAGAAAACTGTAGGTAGGGAGAGTGTTTTTTTTCTTTCACTCTGCAAGTCCTTGTTTCCAGGGACCTGGAAGGACAGTGAGTGAATTGTCCTTGTGCTATATTGTGCTTAAAAAAAACATTTATTCTAGGGACAGAAAACTGTAGGTAGGGAGAGTGTCAGTTTATTTCACTCTGCAAGTCCTTGTTTCCAGGGACCTGTAAGGACAGTGAGTGAATTGTCCTTGTGCTATATTGTGATTAAAAAAAACATTTTTTCTAGGGACAGAAAACTGTAGGTAGGGAGAGTGTCAGTTTATTTCACTCTGCAAGTCCTTGTTTCCAGGGACCTGTAAGGACAGTGAGTGAATTGTCCTTGTGCTATATTGTGATTAAAAAAAACATTTATTCTAGGGACAGAAAACTGTAGGTAGGGAGAGTGTCAGTTTATTTCACTCTGCAAGTCCTTGTTTCCAGGGACCTGTAAGGACAGTGAGTGAATTGTCCTTGTGCTATATTGTGATTAAAAAAAACATTTTTTCTAGGGACAGAAAACTGTAGGTAGGGAGAGTGTTTTTTTTCTTTCACTCTGCAAGTCCTTGTTTCCAGGGACCTGGAAGGACAGTGAGTGAATTGTCCTTGTGCTATATTGTGCTTAAAAAAAAAAAATTAATTCTAGGGACAGAAAACTGTAGGTAGGGAGAGTGTCAGTTTATTTCACTCTGCAAGTCCTTGTTTCCAGGGACCTGTAAGGACAGTGAGTGAATTGTCCTTGTGCTATATTGTGATTAAAAAAAACATTTTTTCTAGGGACAGAAAACTGTAGGTAGGGAGAGTGTCAGTTTATTTCACTCTGCAAGTCCTTGTTTCCAGGGACCTGTAAGGACAGTGAGTGAATTGTCCTTGTGCTATAGTGTGCTTAAAAAAAACATTTATTCTAGGGACAGAAAACTGTAGGTAGGGACAGTGTCAGTTTCTTTCACTCTGCAAGTCCTTGTTTCCAGGGACCTGTAAGGACAGTGAGTGAATTGTCCTTGTGCTATATTGTGATTAAAAAAAAACATTTTTTCTAGGGACAGAAAACTGTAGGTAGGGAGAGTGTTTTTTTTCTTTCACTCTGCAAGTCCTTGTTTCCAGGGACCTGTAAAGACAGTGAGTGAATTGTCCTTGTGCTATATTGTGATTAAAAAAAACATTTTTTCTAGGGACAGAAAACTGTAGGTAGGGAGAGTGTTTTTTTTCTTTCACTCTGCAAGTCCTTGTTTCCAGGGACCTGTAAGGACAGTGAGTGAATTGTCCTTGTGCTATATTGTGATTAAAAAAAACATTTTTTCTAGTGACAGAAAACTGTAGGTAGGGAGAGTGTTTTTTTTCTTTCACTCTGCAAGTCCTTGTTTCCAGGGACCTGTAAGGACAGTGAGTGAATTGTCCTTGTGCTATAGTGTGCTTAAAAAAAACATTTATTCTAGGGACAGAAAACTGTAGGTAGGGACAGTGTCAGTTTCTTTCACTCTGCAAGTCCTTGTTTCCAGGGACCTGGAAGGACAGTGAGTGAATTGTCCTTGTGCTATATTGTGATTAAAAAAAACATTTTTTCTAGGGACAGAAAACTGTAGGTAGGGAGAGTGTTTTTTTTCTTTCACTCTGCAAGTCCTTGTTTCCAGGGACCTGTAAGGACAGTGAGTGAATTGTCCTTGTGCTATATTGTGATTAAAAAAAACATTTTTTCTAGGGACAGAAAACTGTAGGTAGGGAGAGTGTTTTTTTTCTTTCACTCTGCAAGTCCTTGTTTCCAGGGACCTGTAAGGACAGTGAGTGAATTGTCCTTGTGCTATATTGTGCTTAAAAAAAACATTTATTCTAGGGACAGAAAACTGTAGGTAGGGAGAGTGTCAGTTTATTTCACTCTGCAAGTCCTTGTTTCCAGGGACCTGTAAGGACAGTGAGTGAATTGTCCTTGTGCTATATTGTGATTAAAAAAAAACATTTTTTCTAGGGACAGAAAACTGTAGGTAGGGAGAGTGTTTTTTTTCTTTCACTCTGCAAGTCCTTGTTTCCAGGGACCTGGAAGGACAGTGAGTGAATTGTCCTTGTGCTATATTGTGCTTAAAAAAAACATTTATTCTAGGGACAGAAAACTGTAGGTAGGGAGAGTGTCAGTTTATTTCACTCTGCAAGTCCTTGTTTCCAGGGACCTGTAAGGACAGTGAGTGAATTGTCCTTGTGCTATATTGTGATTAAAAAAAACATTTTTTCTAGGGACAGAAAACTGTAGGTAGGGAGAGTGTCAGTTTATTTCACTCTGCAAGTCCTTGTTTCCAGGGACCTGTAAGGACAGTGAGTGAATTGTCCTTGTGCTATATTGTGATTAAAAAAAACATTTATTCTAGGGACAGAAAACTGTAGGTAGGGAGAGTGTCAGTTTATTTCACTCTGCAAGTCCTTGTTTCCAGGGACCTGTAAGGACAGTGAGTGAATTGTCCTTGTGCTATATTGTGATTAAAAAAAACATTTTTTCTAGGGACAGAAAACTGTAGGTAGGGAGAGTGTTTTTTTTCTTTCACTCTGCAAGTCCTTGTTTCCAGGGACCTGTAAGGACAGTGAGTGAATTGTCCTTGTGCTATAGTGTGCTTAAAAAAAACATTTATTCTAGGGACAGAAAACTGTAGGTAGGGACAGTGTCAGTTTCTTTCACTCTGCAAGTCCTTGTTTCCAGGGACCTGGAAGGACAGTGAGTGAATTGTCCTTGTGCTATATTGTGATTAAAAAAAACATTTTTTCTAGGGACAGAAAACTGTAGGTAGGGAGAGTGTTTTTTTTCTTTCACTCTGCAAGTCCTTGTTTCCAGGGACCTGTAAGGACAGTGAGTGAATTGTCCTTGTGCTATATTGTGATTAAAAAAAACATTTTTTCTAGGGACAGAAAACTGTAGGTAGGGAGAGTGTTTTTTTTCTTTCACTCTGCAAGTCCTTGTTTCCAGGGACCTGGAAGGACAGTGAGTGAATTGTCCTTGTGCTATATTGTGCTTAAAAAAAAACATTTATTCTAGGGACAGAAAACTGTAGGTAGGGAGAGTGTCAGTTTATTTCACTCTGCAAGTCCTTGTTTCCAGGGACCTGTAAGGACAGTGAGTGAATTGTCCTTGTGCTATAGTGTGCTTAAAAAAAACATTTATTCTAGGGACAGAAAACTGTAGGTAGGGACAGTGTCAGTTTCTTTCACTCTGCAAGTCCTTGTTTCCAGGGACCTGGAAGGACAGTGAGTGAATTGTCCTTGTGCTATATTGTGATTAAAAAAAACATTTTTTCTAGGGACAGAAAACTGTAGGTAGGGAGAGTGTTTTTTTTCTTTCACTCTGCAAGTCCTTGTTTCCAGGGACCTGTAAGGACAGTGAGTGAATTGTCCTTGTGCTATATTGTGATTAAAAAAAACATTTTTTCTAGGGACAGAAAACTGTAGGTAGGGAGAGTGTTTTTTTTCTTTCACTCTGCAAGTCCTTGTTTCCAGGGACCTGGAAGGACAGTGAGTGAATTGTCCTTGTGCTATATTGTGCTTAAAAAAAAACATTTATTCTAGGGACAGAAAACTGTAGGTAGGGAGAGTGTCAGTTTATTTCACTCTGCAAGTCCTTGTTTCCAGGGACCTGTAAGGACAGTGAGTGAATTGTCCTTGTGCTATATTGTGATTAAAAAAAACATTTTTTCTAGGGACAGAAAACTGTAGGTAGGGAGAGTGTTTTTTTTCTTTCACTCTGCAAGTCCTTGTTTCCAGGGACCTGTAAGGACAGTGAGTGAATTGTCCTTGTGCTATATTGTGATTAAAAAAAACATTTTTTCTAGGGACAGAAAACTGTAGGTAGGGAGAGTGTCAGTTTATTTCACTCTGCAAGTCCTTGTTTCCAGGGACCTGTAAGGACAGTGAGTGAATTGTCCTTGTGCTATATTGTGCTTAAAAAAAACATTTATTCTAGGGACAGAAAACTGTAGGTAGGGAGAGTGTCAGTTTATTTCACTCTGCAAGTCCTTGTTTCCAGGGACCTGTAAGGACAGTGAGTGAATTGTCCTTGTGCTATATTGTGATTAAAAAAAACATTTTTTCTAGGGACAGAAAACTGTAGGTAGGGAGAGTGTTTTTTTTCTTTCACTCTGCAAGTCCTTGTTTCCAGGGACCTGTAAGGACAGTGAGTGAATTGTCCTTGTGCTATATTGTGCTTAAAAAAAATATTTTTTCTAGGGACAGAAAACTGTAGGTAGGGAGAGTGTCAGTTTCTTTCACTGTGAAAGTCCTTGTTTCAAGGGACAGAGAAGGACACCTGAAGGTAGCCCTTATTGCTTTTTTCCCATCTCCCTGCAGGCCATCTATTAGAATGTCTGGAAGGCAAACAAGGAGAGGCAGACAGTCAGGAGGCAATAAAAGAGGGCAAGCAGGCTCTGTGTCTGGGGGCAACAGTGCTGGTCGTGGACGCGGTGCATTGTCATCAGCACATGGCCATGGGACACGCTTGTCCTTCTTTTCGGCAGCTGGACATGTTGAGCCACATCATGCCGAAGACTTGGTAGAGTGGATGACCAAGCCCTCCTCCTCCTCCTCATCCTCTCTCACCCAGGCTCAGGGTACTGGAAAAGCAGCTGCCAAAGCGTCGTCTTCCCTGGTATCAATGTCAGACAAATCATCAGTCACTCCTTCCCTAGACCCACCATGTCCTCCTCCTGAGGAGTCCCCCGAACTGTTTCAGCACAGTGTTGGGTACATGCTCCAGGAGGATGCCCAGCGTTTCGAAGGGTCTGATGATGAAACCCAGCTAGAGGAAGGCAGTAGCGTGAGAGCAGACAGAGGGGATGCTCAAGAAGGACACCAATCTGGCAGTCATGTTCCAGCAGCTGCAGCATACTGCCAGATTGGCTCCAGTGATGAGGAGGGAGGGGATGATGAGGTCACTGACTCCACGTGGGTGCCTAATAGGAGAGAGGAGGAGGAGGAGGATGAGGAGGAGGCACATCTCCAACGAGGCAGGATGCCCTTTGGTGGCCAGCGTAAGGGCAGTACACCGACGGAATCACACCGCAGAGCTCCGCCTGTGCAGGGCGCTGCCTCTGCCCGTCATTCAAAAAGTTCTTTGGTGTGGGCCTTTTTTGAGGCTAGTGCATCAGATCGCACAGCTGCTGTTTGCAACATATGTCTCAAGCGTATATCGCGTGGCCAAAACATCAGCCGCTTGGGTACCACATGCCTGACCAGACATATGTTGACCTGCCATGCAGCTCGTTGGCAAGCCTACCTCAAAGACCCACACCAAAGAACAAAGCGGACCTCTCCTTGCACCGCATCAGCTGGGATCTCCAACCCCACTATAACTTCAGTCCTCTCTGAAACATGCACTGAGAGGAATGAAGGTGTAGAATTAGGTGTGTCACAGCCAAGTACTTGCGGCCACTCTGCTAGCAGTACACCGACGTCCGATTCTAGCAGGCAAATTTCCCTGCCCCAGCTGCTGGACCGTCGAAAGAAGTTCACTCCCAGCCATCCACATGCCCAGCGGTTGAATGCTAGCTTGGCTAAATTGCTAGCGCTTCAACTGCTGCCTTTTCAGTTGGTAGACTCGGCCCCCTTCCGTGAGTTTGTGCAATGTGCGGTTCCTCAGTGGCAGGTTCCCAAACGCCACTTTTTCTCACGGAAGGCTATTCCGGCTCTCTACCGGCATGTGGAAGGCAATGTCTTGGCCTCGCTGGACAGGGCGGTCAGCGGTAAGGTGCATATTACCGCTGACTCATGGTCCAGCAGGCATGGACAGGGACGTTACCTTTCTTTCACGGCCCATTGGGTCACTCTTTTGGCAGCTGGGAAGGATTCAGGACAAGGTGCAGTAGTGTTGGAGGTTGTCCCACCGCCACGCCTCCAAAATGCTACTACTGGTTGTGACACACCTCTCTCCTCCACCCCCTCCTCTTCTTCTTCCTCCATGGCCTCTTCCTGTGGTTTGTCCTATGAACCAGCGGTGCTCCGTAGCCGTTCACGGGGCTACGCAAGTACGCAGGCAAAAAGATGCCATGCCGTGCTTGCGCTGGTGTGTTTGGGGGACAGAAGCCACACTGGGGCAGAGGTCCTGTCTGCTCTGCAGGGCCAGGCTGAGAGGTGGTTGACGCCACGCCAGCTTAAGCCAGGAATGGTGGTTTGCGACAATGGCACCAACCTCCTCTCCGCCCTCCGACAGGGACAACTGACCCATGTGCCCTGTGTGGCTCACGTCCTTAACCTGGTGGTGCAGCGCTTCTTGGGCAGGTACCCGGGCTTACAGGATGTCCTGAGGCAGGCCAGGAAAGTCTGTGTGCATTTCCGCAGATCTTATAATGCCAGTGCTCGCCTGGCTGAGCTGCAAAAGGAGTTGAACCTGCCCAAGAACCGCCTTATATGTGACATGCCCACCAGGTGAAACTCAACGTTGGCCATGCTGCAGCGGCTGCACACGCAGCAGAGGGCCATCAATGAGTACCTGTGCGACTACGGCACCAGGACAGGGTCAGGGGAGCTTGGTTTTTTTTCTCCACGCCAGTGGGGCATGATCAGGGATGCATGCACTGTCCTGGCACCATTTGAGGAGGCCACGAGGATGGTGAGCAGTGACAGTGCATGCATCAGTGACACTGTACCTCTTGTCCACCTGTTGGAGCACACGCTGCGTGGAATAATGGACAGGGCACTTGAGGCAGAACAGAGGCAGGAAGAGGAGGACTTCCTTGCCTCTCAAGGCCCCCTTTACCCAGACAGTGTTCCTTCTGTCCCACCCATCGCACAGGAAGAGGAGGAGGAGGAGGAGGAGGAGGAGGAGGATTGTGTCAGCATGGAGGTGGAGGCTGGCACTCAGCATCATCAGCAGCAGTCTTTTAGGGATGATTTACAGTCCCAAGAAACCAGTGGACTTGTACGTGGCTGGGAGGAGGTGGCTGCGGATCATGTCGTCCTTAGTGACCCAGAGGACTCCGGAGCGAATGCCTCAGCAAACCTACGCTGCATGGCCTCCCTGATCCTGCAAAGTCTGCGGAAGGATCCTCGTATTCTTCGGATCAAGGAGAGGGACCATTACTGGCTGGCCACTCTCCTTGATCCACGGTACAAGGGTAAGGTTGCGGACCTTATGTTACCGTCGCAGAGGGAGCAGAGGATGAGACAACTCCGGGAGGCCTTGCAGAAAGGTCTGTGCAACGCGTTCCCAGAGACTGGGAGGTTGCAAACTCCTGGTCCTGGACAACGAGTTGCTGAGGCTTCGGCCAGTCAAAGAAGGAGCGGTGGGGAAGGTGGCCGTCTGACCGATGCGTTCAGACAATTCTTTAGTCCGCAGCCCCAAAGTATGATCGGTTCCAGCAACCATCGCCAGCGTCTGATAAACATGGTGCAGGAATATCTAGGGGCAAGGTCAGACTTGGACACCTTCCCCACCGAAAATCCTCTGGCTTACTGGGTCTTGAGGATGGATCACTGGCCAGAGCTTGCACAGTATGCAATTGAGCTACTGGCCTGTCCTGCATCCAGCGTTCTTTCGGAACGCACATTCAGTGCTGCTGGAGGATTTGTCACGGATCACAGGGTGCGCCTGTCCACCGACTCGGTTGATCGACTGACTTTCATCAAGATGAACCAGTCTTGGATCACCACCAGCTACCACACACCTGATGCTGATATAACAGACTAATTGATTTTAACATGTCACATCCCTTCAAGACTGATGCTGATGCTGAGTGCCTGTGCTGTTATGTTGACTGGCTATCCTCCTCCTCCGAGTCCTCAATGATACGATTGATGATGATAGCTTGTAAGATCATTTTTGTTTATGGGTGCCGCCACCAGTGCCTAACGCCCAATTTTTCAGCCCCTGTTTAACAGGGGCGTGTAATTACAATTTTTGAAGCAATACTTTGCAACAGGGCTCATTGCTGTGCTCCAAGTACAGTATCTGTGAGGAGTTGCAGTGTTGTGCCACCAGTGCCTAAGGCCCAATTTTTCAGCCCCTGTTTAACAGGGGCGTGTCATTACAATTTTTGAAGCAATACTTTGCAACAGGGCTCATTGCTGTGCTCCAAGTACAGTATCTGTGAGGAGTTGCAGTGTTGTGCCGCCAGTGCCTAAGGCCCAATTTTTCAGCCCCTGTTTAACAGGGGCGTGTCATTACAATTTTTGAAGCAATACTTTGCAACAGGGCTCATTGCTGTGCTCCAAGTACAGTACCTGTGAGGGGTTGCAGTGTTGTGCCACCAGTGCCTAAGGCCCAATTTTTCAGCCCCTGTTCAACAGGGGCATGTAATTACAATTCTTGATCTAATAATTCACAGCAGGGCCCATTGCTGCACCCACCAAGAGTAACTGTCAGGGCTTACAGTGTTGTGGCACCAGCACCACCATCAAAGGCCCAATTTTTACTACCACTGTTCAACAATTATATGTAATTAAAATTCCTGATATAATAGTTGACAGCAGGGCGTTCCAGCACCAACCAAGAGTAACTGTGAGTGCTTACAGTGTTGTGCCAACACCAACAACTAAGGGGCCTATTTCTGCAGAGTATATACGGCAGGTCCCTACTTTCAAACATCCAACTTACAAACGACTCCTACTTGCAAACGCAAGAAGACAACAGGAAGTGAGAGGAAATCTACCACTAGGAAGGAAAATTCTCTCCTGTAAGAATAAATATGGGAGAAAGGTGTCTCCTCTGTACTGATGCTTTATCAGCAATCCTTGTTTCAAGAAAAACACCACATTTCAAAAACAGTTGTCATTGGGACGGAAAGTGAGGTGAAATGTTCTGAACAGGGGCACAGACAGCAAAACAAATGTTACAGGGGTGATAACCCTTACCTATGTTTTCCAAAAAGTTTAAAAATAGATTTTTGGTCTGGAGCTACACTTCAACAATGTACCTGTTCAAAATTACAAACAGATTCTACATAAGAACAAACCTACAGTCCCTGTCTTGTATGCACCGCCTGTATAGGGCTGTTCAGAGTATATAGGGCCTTTTTTATTTTATGTGCGGGGTTCCCCTTAATATCCATACAAGACCCAAAGGGGCTGGTAATGGGCTGGGGTAGGGGGGGTCATGGGGTAGCTATGCCATTTTTCTTAAAGAATTTCATCCATATTACCGGGACCAGACATTACATTAAAGCCGCAAGCAGTTTTAAATGGCTTTTTTTTCCTTTAGAAGTGTCATTTTGTGCAGGGACAGTTCTAAACACGGGAAACACGTGGCACTTCACAGGCATACTTTAGACACCCCCCAGGTACGATATTTAAAGGAATATTTGACTTTTTTTTTTTCACTTTATGCATCATTAAAATGACTGCTCCCGAAAAACGACCGTTTTTAAAACTTCTTTTTGCATTGATACATGTCCCCTGGTGCAGAACCCGGGTTCCCAAACCCTTTTTAAGACAATAACATGCATAATAGTTGTTATAATTAGCACTTTAGAATTCGAACGTTCGCATCCATTGTATTTAATAGGGTTCTAATGTTCGTTCGAACTTTCGGTCCGTTCGCGGGTTCTGGTGCGAACCGAACCCGGGGGTGTTCGGCTCATCACTACTGTAAGGTTATTATTGCTATTTAGGTCGTCTTTGGAGAGATTCACACTCTTTACAATATTTGTCCAGGTGATCATTGTTATCAATATAGAGTTTTGACGTTTCCTGCTCTATCCAAAACAAAAAAAAATATTTTACTTTTTCCCTTAGTACTTTTTTTTCTGCCATTAGATCTCCCTCGTCTGATGGTCTGTGCATTCAACTGTCTTCTTCAGAGTCCAGGTCGTCCTGGACCAGTCTATTGCTGGACAAAGGAATTGCAGAACATGAATGAGCCTAAGGCCTCGTACATACGACCGGTTTTCTCGTTCGTGTGTATGGTTTTTCGTTGAGAAAACTACCGGGAATCTCAACGAGAAAATTAAAGAACCTGCTCTCTTCTTTCTCGTCAGGATTCTCGTTTTTTCTCGTCGGGATTATCGTCAGCCTGTTTCCCGATGAGAAAACCGGTTGTGTGTATGCTTTTCCGAGTCTTAAAAAATTGCACATGCTCAAAATCAAGTATGAGACAGGAGCGCTCCTTTTGGTAAAACTAGCGTTCGTAATGGAGATAGCACATTCCTCATGCTGTAATGGACTGAAAAGCATGAAGACTGAAAAGCGCGAATCGTCTCTCCCCAAACTTTTACTAACAGGGGGTGGCGCCATTGGAATCGAACTTCCCCTTTATACTGCCGTCGTACGTGTTTTACGACACCGCGCTTTACAACGACGAGATTTGGAATTGACAGTGTGTATGCAAGGAAAGCTTGACAAGAATCCCGTCAAGCTTAACAAGAATCTCGTTGAGAAAAACAATGTTTTTTTTTACGAAGGGATTCTCGGTAGTGTGTACTAGACTTTACTGTCAGCTCACAAATTGATTGGCTCCTTGTGTTGCCTTTTCTTCTCACACTTAACCGCTGCTGTATAGGAACTAAATGAGGCTGATGCCAGGTCAAAATCAGGTTCTTGTATTTAAAAATAAATTCAAAGTATAATCAAGGCTAAAAAATTTTTTTCAGTTTTGGATATGATGGTGATGGGGGGGGGGGGTGGGGTTAGAACACCTGGATTAGAACACCTGCCAGGCTTTAATTGCTGTCTTTGCCCCAAGAGAGATTCAACGTCTCTCTTTGTCCCTTTTACCAATATCTGAAAAAGTGAAAGTAAATCCCAAATTTTAGGTTGCCACCTGAAAAGGAATGGAAGAAAATCTTTCAAAGTGGACACCATTTCTGTTGACCCTGGCGACAACTCACTTTGAAGGGATTTTCTCTCAATTCCTGTTTTTTTTTTTTATAATTGTAGTTTTTTTATTAGTTCAAAAGGTAAAAGAATAGTACAGTACAAATTCAACATATACATCTCAAAGCATACATCCAAAATAGAATGGCACATTTATAAAGCAATTCCTGTTTTGGTTATGGGATGAACCAGAAAGATTCCGATAAGCCCATGCCACCACAGCTGATATTGAAAATGCCCTAATCACTGGACTGGCTGCCTTGGCGCTGACAGCTCAGCTACCCCAGAAGAGGTATCTATACCTGGAACTAGGGTGGTGGGGGATGTACATCTTTTCCAAAAGGTGAACTAACCCTTTAATGATGTATTAATTGTCTAGATTTCAGCTTTAAAAATTTAGACAGCTGAAAATAGATATTTAGGCTATAGGATGACATGATCAATCAAACACAAACAAGGCTTGGGACGAGGGTGGGGGGCAGGAGGGCCAGCTGCCCTGGATGCAGTGTTCTTACCTGGAGAGTGCCACATGGTGAGCTCCAGTGTCCACTCCTTATTGCAGCAGGGCCACAGAGTGCTGCCTTTTGAACTGTTAACCTCAGGGCAGGAGTGTAGTGGTGACAGGAGGGTCAGATGTGGGCACATTTTGTTTCGACTTTTTCAAATTCAATTTTATGTTTAAAATATTTTATTATCTTGAAAAGACACTGGCTCATGCAAAATAAACAGAAAAAGAGAGGATGGCAGTATGAAATTTTTTCCACCCTTGTCCTGACACTGCCCACAAGCTCCTCCTAACCTTCAAGGAGTTAATGGACTGCGGGTCTAGATACAGTTGGAATTCATGTTTCTGCAATGGAACCTCAGTCTTCCATATGCATTCTCCTTAACAAAAAGTTCATATACTTTTTTATGTAACACCCTATAACATACCAGAGATGACACTATTGATTAGGAAGGGATCTTGCTGAAGGCACCTTGGACTTTCCAACTTAGGCCTCTTTCACACTGGGGTGGGAGGTGCGGTGGCGGTATAGCGCCGCTATTTCTAGCGGCGCTATACCCTCGGAATTGCCGCGGTATTCGGCCGCTAGCGGTGCAGTTTTAACCCCCGCTAGCGGCCGAAAAAGGTGTATTGCCGGCGGTATTACCACGGTTTCCCATTGCTTTCAATGGGAAGGAGCGGTGCAGGAGCGGTAAACACACCACTCCTCTCACCGCTCCAAAGATGCTGCTAGCAGGACTTTTGGAGCGGTCTTGCCAGCGCATCGCCTTAGTGTGAAAGCCCTAGTGAGACTGTAGGGCAGGAGTTTTTCAGGCGGTATTTAGGCGCTATTTTTTGTGCTAAAAGGCCTGAAAAATCATGCTAGCAAAGCTTTCCACAAGAATTTAGAGTGTGGTTGTGGGAATTTGTGCCATTCAGGCAAAAGAGCCATATAGCATGGGTGTGATAGTCAGGTGTCCAAAAACCTTAGACCATACAGTGTAGTAATGCTGCTTCTTTGTAACAGATTCTCTTTAATGTCACTCTCCGTGGTTGCTCTGAGGTTCTTTTGTGGCTGTATACATTTAACATATTGTGCAATATCTGATTTATAGGAAGGGCAAACCATACATTCTACTCAATATTAAGTCAATAAATACAATAACATTGGAGTATAAAAGTAAAAACAAGCAGGCAAATCAAAATAAAACAGACTCTGTTTTAATCAGCAGGGGATCTGTTCGCTGATGCCCTGCTTATCAGATCAGAGCAGGCGGATAACAGGTACTGCTCAGTTTATGCAGGGAGGACACGGACAGAGCCCACTCTGCTCTATGGACAGCTGTAACTAATTGGATTCCGCTGTCTGTTTACACCCAACTGCCCTCCAATTCAAACTGCCTAGATGGAAGGGGACAACATTCCCTTCCATTGTTTTTAGCAGACCAGATCAAATCGAAGTTAGCCGGGTGTAAACAGACACAAGTCCATTTACACCCACCAGTCCACAGGGGTGAATGAACCATCCGATCATATACGCCTGAAAAACTAACAAACCTGTTCAGACCCTTCGAGTGAAAAGGGCCTTAAACTTTTTTTTAGAACATGACCTTTTTTTTTTTATTTAGCATAGAGCTGAATAAACTCCATGTTGGTTTTTTGCAACATGTGTTCCATTGCAAAGGAAGAAAGTAAGAGAATAATTCTCCAAAGTGAGGGAAATCTTAAAAGTTGTCAGTGGAAGATTCCACCTCTATTGCTGTTCTGGTGGCAACTAAAAATTTTGGGATTTTCCCTTATGTTCAGTCCTGGTGAAAGTAGACATTAGTTATAGCAGATGGAGTAAATTTCCCTAACTGGAACAAAGCAATAAAGGATTCTAATTTCTCACCACTCTATTCTACAATGAGATTACCATACAGATATTGTAAACATAAACCTGGATCCTTTTATAAGTGTCTGGACTCAGTCAATAACATATTTCTAATAATGTATCTGCAGACACATATGGTTTGCTTTACAAAATAAGTATCCATATGTTTAATGAAATAGCTATAAAAGCTGTGAAAATAAAAAGAATGGCCTTTACAAATAGTTATGTAAGAGCTGACTGTTTTTGTTATGCCATGTGGGCATTATTCTATGGAATATTCAGCAGCAGGCCTTGGGACTTATCCTTTTCTTTTTGTCCAGGTGATCATTGTTATCAATACAGAGTTTTGATTGTTTCCTGCACTATCCGAAACAACTTTTTTTTACTTTTTTCGTCTGCACTTTTTTCTCAGCGAATACTGTACATGTCCCTTGTCTGATGCGCATTCAACTGTCTCCTGCTGAGCCCAGATCGTCCTGGGCTGGACCAGTCTATTACTAGACAGGTAAAGGAAATGCAGAACATGGATGAGCTTAACTCTCTCTTTGTCTTTCTCCTCCAATCAGCAAGGTTTTCTGTCATCTCATGAATTGATTACCATATTTTCTGGCGTATAAGACGACCTTTTACACTAATAAAAAATGGCCAAAAAGCAGGGGTCGTCTTATACGCCGGGTATAAAGCGGGGGTCGTCTGGATGTCAGCCCTCCGGATGCTCGCTGAATGTGCGGTATACTGTATACATACAGTATACACCGCTGAGCCAATCCCAGCGAGCAATGTATTCTATTAATGAATACAGAGCCTGCTCGGATTGGAATAACAACCTCTGCCAGTCCATGCAGGCTATATACAGTAGCCTGCTCAGATGGGCTTTGAGAGTCAGAGGCGCGGGTTGTTGATGTTACAGCCTCTGCCAATCCGAGCAGGCTTTGCATTCATTAATAGAATGCTTCGCTCGCTGTGATTGGCTCAGCGCGGTATACTGTATATATACTGTGAGACAGTATGTTACAGAAGCTACTGGACATATGATTTTACCGCACATCCAACAGGCAGACAGACTAGTCAGAAGGGGGTCGTCTTATACAGCGAGTACAGCACAAAACCAAAGTTTTATATGGAAAATTAGGGGGTCATCTTATACGCTCAGTCGCCTTATACGCCGGCAAATACGCTCTTTGTGTTGCCTCTTCTTCTCACACTTAAGCCCTGCTGTATAGGAACTGCATGAGGCTGATGCCAGGCCAAAATTAGGTGCTTGCACTTTATTTAAAAATACATTAAAAGTATAATTAAAGGCAAAACTTTTTTCAGTTTTGGATATGGTGCAAAGGGATAAGAACACCTGTCAGATTGTTTTTGCTGTCTGTGCCCCAGAGAGTCAACCTCCCTCTCTCTCCTGTTTACCATTCTCTGAAAAAGTGAAAGTAAATCCTAAGTTTTAGGTTCTGTCATATTAAAGGGATTTCCACTCACTTCCTGTTTTGGCTATAGGACAGAAAGTGAAGGGAAATCTCCCCAATGGTACAAAGATGGCAAAAAAACAAAAATGTATTTACTCTATGTAATGCTTCCGGGAAGTAAATCCTAAGTTTTAGGTTGTCACAAGAAAAGGAATGGGGAGAAAATCTTCCAAAATTCTGTTGACCCTGGTGACAACCGGGGTTCTGTCATATTAAAGGGATTTCCACTCACTTCCTGTTTTGGCTATAGGACAGAAAGTGAAGGGAAATCTCCCCAATGGTACAAAGATGGCAAAAAAACAAAAATGTATTTACTCTATGTAATGCTTCCGGGATGGACCAGATTCTGATTGGCCAGTGCTGTGTCTGGAGTGTCCAGCGGTCCTGCTCCTCATTCCATCATTCTAGTTTTGGCTATGGCATTCTGACTGTCTCTCTCTCCACCTGCAAGGTGATTAGTGTGGTCAGTCTCGGGGTGGACACCAGACCTGATTTAAGCCAGCCAAACAGTCAGTCTCATGCTTGTGATAGAGAGTGATTATGTGTGTAATATCTGATCAAGCCCCCCTGTCTGCGTGCTCTTCTCTATTTGATTGGATTTCCCTGTGTATGACCTCGGACCTGATATCAGACTATTCTCTGAACTCTGCCAGGGGGCTGCTATAGGTGAAGAACACAGTAGCCAGCTATAGCGTCTGACCACCTGCGGTAGGGGTAAGTGCTACATGCTGCCACATTGAATCAATTTGGTTTGTCCTGAAAGCTCTGCACAGAGAAAAGGAAAAATAACTGGGATTTCAAATGCCAAGACTGCTGGACTGACACTTTCCACCCTTGTTCTGACACAGCCCAAAAGCTCCATCTAACCAGAAGGCTGGGTTCACACCTATGCAAATTGGATGCGGGTTTCCCCGCATCCAATTCGCATAGCAGAAAATTGTTCCCGTCTCTCTAATAAGCTGGTTCACGTGTCTTTTGGTCCATTTCAGGTCCGAATTTAGCCCAAAATTCGGGCTGAAATCGGTTCACCACCACCACCACCATCATCTCTCTGCCTCTAACTGATCCCATCCCAACCCTCCACCGTCATCCCTCTTTCTCTGACTGATCCCATCCCGTCCCTCTACCACCACCACCATCATCCCTTTGCCTATGACTGATCCCATCCCATTCCTCTACCAGCACCACCATCATCCCTCTGCCTCTGACTGATGCCATCCCTCCACCACCACCATCATCCCTCTGCCTCTGACTGATGCCATCCCTCCACCACCATCATCATCCCTCTGCCTCTGACTGATTCCACCCCAGCCTATCCCTTTACCACCACCACCATCATCCCTCTGCCTATGATTAATCCCAGCCCATCCCTCCACCACCACCAACATCATGCCTCTGCCACTGACTGATCACATCCCCCGTCACCACCACTATCATCCCTCTGCCTCTGACTGATCCTATTCCATCCCTCCACCACCATCATCCCTCTGACTGATCCCATCCCTTCCCTCCACTGTCATCTCTCTGCCTCTGACTGGTCCCATCCCATCCCTCCACCACCACCACCATCCTCTCTCTGCCTATGACTGATCCCATCCCTTTCCTCCACCACGACCACTGTAATCCCTCTGCCTGATCCCGTCCCATGACTCCCACCACCACCACCACCATCATGCCTCTGAGTGATCCCATCCCATTCCTTTACCACAACCACTATCATTCCTCTGCCTCTGACTGATCCCATCCCTCCACCAACACCACCACCATCATCCCTCTGCCTCTGACTGATCCCATCCCTCTGCCACCACCACCATCATTCCTCTGCCTCTGACTGATCCCATCCCTCTACCACCACCACCATCATCTCTCTGCCACTGATCCCATCCCCCACCACCACATGCCTCTAACTGATTCTATCCCCCACCACAGCTGCCTCTGATTGACCCCCCTCCCATCAGGCAGTGGTAATGGGGGAGACAGGGATGACATCAGTGGCAGTGTTGGGGATAGGGATGACATCAGTGACGGTGATGTCATCCCTATCCCCACCACCGCTACTAATGTCATCCCTATCCCCCCACCGCTGCCACTGATCCCACCCCCCACCACTGCTGCCACTGATCCCATTCCGTCCACCACCCTCGGTGGACTGATTCCATCCCCACCACCATTGCTTACACTGATCCAATCCCCCCACCACCATCAGTGGACTGATCTCACCCCCTCACCACCACCTCTGCCACTGATTTCATTCCCCCACCACCTTCAGTGGACTGATTCTATCCCCACCACCACCGCTGATCCAATTCCCCCCACCACCACTGCTGTCACTGATCCTATCCCCACCACCACCTCTATCACTGATTCCACGGAAAATTAAGCCTCAAGATTAATCTAAAATGAGCTTCTCCTACTTTGTTGTACATTAACTGTTTGGGTGCCCAGTCCTGGACACTTAGGCAAGTCGATATTTCCTGGATCACAAGCTCTAATTACCTAGAAATATTAATATCAAGTTACATTTTGTGCATTTAGGATAGGTCGTTGTTAAAACAATCTACTGAGCAGCCCAGAATTAGTTTTTGAGAGTCAGTCTATTCCACATTTTCACAGCTCTTATGGCAAAGAAGCCTTTCTGTTCTTCCTCTAGATGTAAAGAATGCCCCTTTGTTCTCTGTAATGAACTGAAAGTGAATAACTTGTAGCCCTCTTTTGGGATGGTTATGAGAAATTACCCTCCCCAAATAGGATATTGCACTAAGAGCAGATGAAAATAAAAAAATGGAGTTCTTTTGACTGCTTGAATTTTTGGATAAAAACCATGAGCATGAATCGTGATGCATTGTGGAATCGATTTGAATCGTTGACAGGATAATTGTACTCGAATCGTGAGACCGGCGAAGATATGCACCCCTAATTCACCTTAACAAAAAGTTTATAGAACTTTTGATGTAAAACCTTAAAGCATATCAGAGATTACATCAATGATTGGGAAGGGATCTGCACAGATATCTTGCTGAAGGCACCTAGGACTTTCCAACTTACACTTCTGTGAGGGACTTTATGTTCCATGTCCAAACATTTCTCTGTGTACCTGCATCCTCCTCAGTAGGGATGAGCCGAACACCCCCGGGTTCGGTTCGCACCAGAACCTTCGAACGGACCGAAAGTTTGCGCGAATTTTCGAACCCTATTCGTTATAATGGACGCGAACGTTCGAAATCAAAATTGCTAATTACAACGGCCAATATGCATGTTAATGTCATAAAACAGGTTTGGGGACCCGGGTCCTGCCCCAGGGGACATATATCAATGCAAAAAGAAATTTTAAAAACTAAAGTTTTTTCGGGAGCAGTCATTTTAATGATGCATAAAGTGAAAAAAAAAAAAGTGAAATTTTCCTTTAAATATGGTACCTGGGGGGTGTCTAAAGTATGCCTGTGAAGTGGCATGTGTTTCCCGTGTTTAGAACTGTCCTTGCACAAAATGACATTTGTAAAGGAAAAAAAGAAGCCATTTAAAACCACTTGCGGCTTTAATGTCATGTCTTGTCCTGGCCGCCATATGGCTGAAAATCCTTGAGAAAAATGGCATGGCTACCCCATCACCCCCCCCCCACCCCAGCCCCTTTGGGTCTTGTATGGATACTAAGGGGGACCCCGCACCCAAAATAAAACCCTATACCTACAACCCTATATACTCTGAACAGCAGTATATAGGTGGTGCAAACAAGACATGGACTGTAGGTTTGTTCTTAAGTAGAATCTGAACAGGTACATTATGAAGTGTAGCTACATCCCAAAAAAATCAATTTTTAAGCTTTTTGGAGAACATAGGGAGGGGTTATCACCCCTGTAACATTTGCTGTCTTTGCACATCTGTTCAGAACATGTCACCTCACTTTCCGTCCCAATGACAAATGTTTTTGGAAAAGTGGGGTTTTAATTGAAACAAGGATTGGTGATAAAGCATCAGTAGAGAGGAGATACCTTTTTCCCAAATTAAATCTAACAGGATAGAATTTTCCTTCCTAGGGGTAGATTTCCTCTCACTTCCTGTTTTCTCTTGCCGTTTGCAAGTAGGAGTCGTTTGTAAGTTGGATGTTTGAAAGTAGGGGCCTGCCGTATATACTCTGCAGAAATTTGCCCTATTAGATGTTGGTGTAGCCACAAGACTGGTGGGCACAGGAATGGGCCCTGCTGTGAGTTAATAGATCAAGATTTGTACTTGCATGCACCTGTTGAACCGGGCAGAAAAATTGGGCCTTTGGTGGTGGTGGTGGTGGTGGTGGACGGTGTTGCCACAAGACTGTAAGCCCTCACAGTTACTCTTGGTGGGTGCAGGAATGGGCCCTGCTGTGAGTTATTAGATCAAGATTTGTAATTGCATGCACCTGTTGAACAGGGCAGAAAAATTGGGCCTTTGGTGGTGGTGGTGGTGGTGGACGGTGTTGCCACAAGACTGTAGGCCCTCATAGTTACTCTTGGTGGGCGCAGGAATGGGCCCTGCTGTGAACTATTAGATCAAGATTTGTAATTACACGCCCCTGTTAAACAGGGGCTGAAAAATTGTGCCTTAGGCATTGGTGCTGGTGCCACAACACTGCAACCCCTCACAGATACTGTACTTGGAGCACAGCAGTCACACCTGTTGCGAAGCATCTTTTTAAAAAATTGTAATTACACGCCCCTGTTATACAGGGGCTGAAAAATTGTGCCTTAGGCACTGGTGCTGGTGCCACAACACTGCAACCCCTCACAGATACTGTACTCTGAGCACAGCAATGAGACCTGTTGCAAAGCATTGCCTAAAAATTGTAATTACACGCCCCAACAGGGGCTGAAAAATTGTGCCTTAGGCACTGGTGCTGGTGCCACAACACTGCAACCCCTCACAGATACTGTACTCTGAGCACAGCAGTCACACCTGTTGCGAAGCATCTTTTTAAAAAATTGTAATTACACGCCCCTGTTATACAGGGGCTGAAAAATTGTGCCTTAGGCACTGGTGTGGTGGCATGGATCATTGAGGAGGAGGAAGAGGATAGTCAGTGAACATAACAGGACAGTCACTCAGCATCAGCATAGGCAGTCTTGAAGGGATGTGACATTATAAATTATTCCGTTATATCCGCTTCAGGTGTCTGGTAGCTGGTGGTGATCCAAGACTGATTCATTTTTATGAAGGTCAGTCGATCAACCGAGTCGGTGGACAGGCGCACCCTATGATCGGTGACAAATCCTCCAGCAGCACTGAATGTGCGTTCGGAAAGAACGCTGGATGCAGGACAGGCCAGTAGCTCAATTGCATACTGTGCAAGCTCTGGCCAGTGATCCATCCTCAGGACCCAGTAAGCCAGAGGATTTTCGGTGGGAAAGGTGTCCAAGTCTGACCTTGCCCCTAGGTATTCCTGCACCATGTATATCAGACGCTGGCGATGGTTGCTGGAACCGATCATACCTTGGGGCTGCGGACTAAAAAATTGTCTGAACGCATCGGTCAGACGTCCACCTTCCCCACCGCTCCTTCTGCTACTGACCGAAGCCTCAGCAACTCGTCGTCCAGGACCAGGAATTTGTAACCTCCCAGTTTCTGGGAACGCGTTGCACAGACCTTTCTGCAAGGCCTCCCTGAGATGTCTCATCCTCTGCTCCCTCTGCGACGGCAAGATAAGGTCCGCAACCTTACCCTTGTACCGTGGATCAAGGAGAGTGGCCAGCCAGTAATGGTCACTCTCCTTGATCCGAAGAACACAAGGATCCTTCCGCAGGCTTTGCAGGATCAGGGAGGCCATGCAGCGTAGGTTAGCTGAGGCATTCGGTCCGGAGTCTTCTGGGTCACTGAGGATGACATGATCGCCAGCCACCTCCTCCCAGCCACGTACAAGTCCACTGGTTTGTTGGGACTGTACATCATCCCTAAAAGACTGCTGCTGCTGATGCTGAGTGCCAGGCTCCACCTCCATGCTCACACAATCCTCCTCCTCCTCCTCCTCCTCCTCCTCCTCTTCCTGTGTGATGGGTGGGACAGAAGGAACATTGTCTGGATAAAGGGGGCCTTGAGAGACAAGGAAGTCCTCCTCTTCCTGCCTCTGTTCTGCCTCAAGTGCCCTGTCCATTATCCCACGCAGCGTATGCTCCAACAGGTGGACAAGAGGTACAGTGTCACTGATGCATGCACTGTCACTGCTCACCATCCTCGTGGCCTCCTCAAATGGTGAGAGGACAGTGCATGCATCCCTGATCATGCTCCACTGGCGTGGGGAAAAAAAGCCAAGCTCCCCTGACCCTGTCCTGGTGCCGTAGTCGCAAAGGTACTCATTGATGGCCCTCTGCTGCGTGTGCAGTCGCTGCAGCATGGCCAACGTTGAGTTCCACCTGGTGGGCATGTCACATATTAGGCGGTTCTTGGGCAGGTTCAGCTCCTTTTGCAGCTCAGTCAGCCGAGCACTGGCATTATAAGATCGGCGGAAATGCACACAGACTTTCCTGGCCTGCCTCAGGACATCCTGTAAGCCTGGGAACCTGCCCAAGAACCGCTGCACCACCAGGTTGAGGACGTGAGCCATACAGGGCACATGGGTGAGCTGCCCCTGTCGCAGGGCGGAGAGGAGGTTGGTGCCATTATCAGAAACGACCATTCCTGGCTTAAGCTGGCGTGGCGTCAACCACCTCTCGGCCTGCCCCTGCAGAGCTGCCAGAACCTCTGGCCCAGTGTGGCTCCTGTCCCCCAAACACACCAGCGCAAGCACGGCATGGCATCTTTTTGCCTGCGTACTCGCGTAGCCCCTTGTACGCCTACGGAGCACCGCTGGTTCAGAGGACAGAGCACTCGAAGAGGACATGGAGGAAGAAGAAGAGGAGGGGGTGGAGGAGAGAGGTGTGTCACAACCAGTAGTAGCATTTTGGAGGCGTGGTGGCGGAACAACCTCCAACACTACTGCACCTTGTCCTGCATCCCTCCCAGCTGCCAATAGAGTGACCCAATGGGCCGTGAAAGAAAGATAACGTCCCTGTCCATGCCTGCTGGACCATGAGTCAGCGGTAATATGCACCTTACCGCTGACCGCCCTGTCCAGCGAGGCATGGACATTGCCTTCCACATGCCAGTAGAGAGACGGAATCGCCTTCCGTGAGAAAAAGTGGCGTTTGGGAACCTGCCACTGAGGAACCGCACATTGAACAAACTCACGGAAGGGGGCCGAGTCTATCAACTGAAAAGGCAGCAGTTGAAGTGCTAGCAATTTAGCCAAGCTAGCATTCAACCGCTGGGCATGTGGATGGCTGGGAGTATACTTCTTTCGACGGTCCAGCAGCTGGGGCAGGGAAATTTGCCTGCTACAATCGGACGTCGGTGTACTGCAAGTACTTGGTTGTGACACACCTAATTCTACACCTTCAGTCCTCTCAGAGCAGCTTTCAGAGAGGACTGAAGATATAGTGGGGATGGAGATCCCAGCTGATGAGGAGCAAGGAGAGGTCCGCTTTGTTCTTTGGTGTGGGTCTTTTATGTGTGCTTGCCAACGAGCTGCATGGCAGGTCGACATATGTCTGCTCATGCTTGTGGTGCCCAAGCGGCTGATGTTTTGGCCACGCGAGATACGCTTGAGACAAATATTGCAAATAGCAGTGGTGCGATCTGATGCACTCGTCTCAAAAAAGGCCCACACCAAAGAACTTTTGTGATAACGTGCAGAGGCAGCGCCCTGCACAGGCGGAGCTCTGCGGTGTGGTACAGTTGCTGTGCTGGCCTCTAGCTGGCCTCCAGGGGGCATCCTGCCTCGTTGGACATGTGACGCTGCATCCTCCTCCTCCTCCTCCTCTCTCCCTTCAGGCACCCACGTGGAGTCAGTGACCTCATCATCCCCTCCCTCTTCACCACTAGAGCAAACCTGGCAGTAAGCTGCAGCTGGTGGAACACTACTGTCAGATTGCTGTCCTTCAGCATCCCCTCTCTCTGCGCGCACACTACTGACTTCCTCAAGCTGGGTATCATCATCCGAGCCTTCGAATCGTTGGGCATCCTCCTGGAGCATGTACCCAACACTGTGCTCAAACAGTTCGGGGGACTCCTCAGGAGGACATGGTGGGTCTAGGGAAGGGGTGGCTGATGATGCCATTGAGTACGCGTTGGCAGCTGCTCTGCCAGTACCCTGAGCCTGGGTGAGAGAGGATGAGGAGGATGAGGAGGGCTTGGTCATCCATTCTACCAAGCCTTCGGCATGATGCGGCTCCACATGTCCAGCTGCCGAAAACAAAGACAAGCGTGTCCCATGGCCACGTGCTGATGACGATGCACGACCACGTCCACGGCCAGCACTGTTGTCTCTAGAAACAGAGCCTGCCTGCCCTGTGTTCTTGCCTCGGCACGCTCTGCCTCTCCTTGGCAGTCTTCCAGCCATTGTAGTCGGTAGTGTATATAGTATAAAAAATAGAACTCCTATGTGTGCTCACAACACACTGTAGGTCCTATGGGTGCTGACACTAACACACTATAGGTACTATGTGTGCTGCTGACAAGAAAATATAGGAGCTCTGTTTGCTGCCACTAACACACTAGAAGTCCTATTGGTGCTTCTGAGATGAAAATATAGGAGCTCTGTGTGATGCCACTAACACACTAGAAGTCCTATGGGTGCTGCTGAGAAGAAAATATAGGAGCTCTGTGTGATGCCACTAACACACTAGAAGTCCTATGGGTGCTTCTGAGATGAAAATATAGGAACTCTGTGTGATACCACTAACACACTAGAAGTCCTATGGGTGCTTCTGAGAAGAAAATATAGGAGCTCTGTTTGCTGCCACTAACACACTAGAAGTCCTATGGGTGCTGCTGAGAAGAAAATATAGGAGCTCTGTGTGATGCCACTAACACACTAGAAGTCCTATGGGTGCTTCTGAGATGAAAATATAGGAGCTCTGTGTGATGCCACTAACACACTAGAAGTCCTATGGGTGCTGCTGAGAAGAAAATATAGGAGCTATGTGTGATGCCACTAACACACTAGAAGTCCTATGGGTGCTTCTGAGATGAAAATATAGGAGCTCTGTGTGATGCCACTAACACACTAGAAGTCCTATGGGTGCTGCTGAGAAGAAAATATAGGAGCTATGTGTGATGCCACTAACACACTAGAAGTCCTATGGGTGCTTCTGAGATGAAAATATAGGAGCTCTGTGTGATGCCACTAACACACTAGAAGTCCTATGGGTGCTGCTGAGAAGAAAATATAGGAGCTCTGTTTGCTGCCACTAACACACTAGAAGTCCTATGGGTGCTGCTGAGAAGAAAATATAGGAGCTCTGTGTGATGCCACTAACACACTAGAAGTCCTATGGGTGCTTCTGAGATGAAAATATAGGAGCTCTGTGTGATGCCACTAACACACTAGAAGTCCTATGGGTGCTGCTGAGAAGAAAATATAGGAGCTCTGTGTGATGCCACTAACACACTAGAAGTCCTATGGGTGCTTCTGAGATGAAAATATAGGAACTCTGTGTGATACCACTAACACACTAGAAGTCCTATGGGTGCTTCTGAGAAGAAAATATAGGAGCTCTGTTTGCTGCCACTAACACACTAGAAGTCCTATGGGTGCTGCTGAGAAGAAAATATAGGAGCTCTGTGTGATGCCACTAACACACTAGAAGTCCTATGGGTGCTTCTGAGATGAAAATATAGGAGCTCTGTGTGATGCCACTAACACACTAGAAGTCCTATGGGTGCTGCTGAGAAGAAAATATAGGAGCTCTGTTTGCTGCCACTAACACACTAGAAGTCCTATGGGTGCTGCTGAGAAGAAAATATAGGAGCTCTGTTTGCTGCCACTAACACACTAGAAGTCCTATGGGTGCTTCTGAGATGAAAATATAGGAACTCTGTGTGATGCCACTAACACACTAGAAGTCCTATGGGTGCTGCTGAGAAGAAAATATAGGAGCTCTGTGTGATGCCACTAACACACTAGAAGTCCTATGGGTGCTTCTGAGATGAAAATATAGGAGCTCTGTGTGATGCCACTAACACACTAGAAGTCCTATGGGTGCTTCTGAGATGAAAATATAGGAGCTCTGTTTGCTGCCACTAACACACTAGAAGTCCTATGGGTGCTGCTGAGAAGAAAATATAGGAGCTCTGTGTGATGCCACTAACACACTAGAAGTCCTATGGGTGCTTCTGAGATGAAAATATAGGAGCTCTGTGTGATGCCACTAACACACTAGAAGTCCTATGGGTGCTGCTGAGAAGAAAATATAGGAGCTATGTGTGATGCCACTAACACACTAGAAGTCCTATGGCTGCTTCTGAGATGAAAATATAGGAGCTCTGTGTGATGCCACTAACACACTAGAAGTCCTATGGGTGCTGCTGAGAAGAAAATATAGGAGCTCTGTTTGCTGCCACTAACACACTAGAAGTCCTATGGGTGCTGCTGAGAAGAAAATATAGGAGCTCTGTGTGATGCCACTAACACACTAGAAGTCCTATGGGTGCTTCTGAGATGAAAATATAGGAGCTCTGTGTGATGCCACTAACACACTAGAAGTCCTATGGGTGCTTCTGAGATGAAAATATAGGAACTCTGTGTGATACCACTAACACACTAGAAGTCCTATGGGTGCTTCTGAGAAGAAAATATAGGAGCTCTGTTTGCTGCCACTAACACACTAGAAGTCCTATGGGTGCTGCTGAGAAGAAAATATAGGAGCTCTGTGTGATGCCACTAACACACTAGAAGTCCTATGGGTGCTTCTGAGATGAAAATATAGGAGCTCTGTGTGATGCCACTAACACACTAGAAGTCCTATGGGTGCTGCTGAGAAGAAAATATAGGAGCTATGTGTGATGCCACTAACACACTAGAAGTCCTATGGGTGCTGCTGAGAAGAAAATATAGGAGCTCTGTGTGATGCCACTAACACACTAGAAGTCCTATGGGTGCTTCTGAGATGAAAATATAGGAACTCTGTGTGATACCACTAACACACTAGAAGTCCTATGGGTGCTTCTGAGAAGAAAATATAGGAGCTCTGTTTGCTGCCACTAACACACTAGAAGTCCTATGGGTGCTGCTGAGAAGAAAATATAGGAGCTCTGTGTGATGCCACTAACACACTAGAAGTCCTATGGGTGCTTCTGAGATGAAAATATAGGAGCTCTGTGTGATGCCACTAACACACTAGAAGTCCTATGGGTGCTGCTGAGAAGAAAATATAGGAGCTATGTGTGATGCCACTAACACACTAGAAGTCCTATGGGTGCTTCTGAGATGAAAATATAGGAGCTCTGTGTGATGCCACTAACACACTAGAAGTCCTATGGGTGCTGCTGAGAAGAAAATATAGGAGCTCTGTTTGCTGCCACTAACACACTAGAAGTCCTATGGGTGCTGCTGAGAAGAAAATATAGGAGCTCTGTGTGATGCCACTAACACACTAGAAGTCCTATGGGTGCTTCTGAGATGAAAATATAGGAGCTCTGTGTGATGCCACTAACACACTAGAAGTCCTATGGGTGCTGCTGAGAAGAAAATATAGGAGCTCTGTGTGATGCCACTAACACACTAGAAGTCCTATGGGTGCTTCTGAGATGAAAATATAGGAACTCTGTGTGATACCACTAACACACTAGAAGTCCTATGGGTGCTTCTGAGAAGAAAATATAGGAGCTCTGTTTGCTGCCACTAACACACTAGAAGTCCTATGGGTGCTGCTGAGAAGAAAATATAGGAGCTCTGTGTGATGCCACTAACACACTAGAAGTCCTATGGGTGCTTCTGAGATGAAAATATAGGAGCTCTGTGTGATGCCACTAACACACTAGAAGTCCTATGGGTGCTGCTGAGAAGAAAATATAGGAGCTCTGTGTGATGCCACTAACACACTAGAAGTCCTATGGGTGCTTCTGAGATGAAAATATAGGAGCTCTGTGTGATGCCACTAACACACTAGAAGTCCTATGGGTGCTGCTGAGAAGAAAATATAGGAGCTCTGTGTGATGCCACTAACACACTAGAAGTCCTATGGGTGCTTCTGAGATGAAAATATAGGAACTCTGTGTGATACCACTAACACACTAGAAGTCCTATGGGTGCTTCTGAGAAGAAAATATAGGAGCTCTGTTTGCTGCCACTAACACACTAGAAGTCCTATGGGTGCTGCTGAGAAGAAAATATAGGAGCTCTGTGTGATGCCACTAACACACTAGAAGTCCTATGGGTGCTTCTGAGATGAAAATATAGGAGCTCTGTGTGATGCCACTAACACACTAGAAGTCCTATGGGTGCTGCTGAGAAGAAAATATAGGAGCTATGTGTGATGCCACTAACACACTAGAAGTCCTATGGGTGCTTCTGAGATGAAAATATAGGAGCTCTGTGTGATGCCACTAACACACTAGAAGTCCTATGGGTGCTTCTGAGATGAAAATATAGGAGCTCTGTTTGCTGCCACTAACACACTAGAAGTCCTATGGGTGCTGCTGAGAAGAAAATATAGGAGCTCTGTTTGCTGCCACTAACACACTAGAAGTCCTATGGGTGCTGCTGAGAAGAAAATATAGGAGCTCTGTGTGATGCCACTAACACACTAGAAGTCCTATGGGTGCTTCTAAGCTGAAAATATAGGAGCTCTGTGTGATGCCACTAACACACTAGAAGTCCTATGGGTGCTGCTGAGAAGAAAATATAGGAGCTCTGTGTGATGCCACTAACACACTAGAAGTCCTATGGGTGCTTCTGAGATGAAAATATAGGAACTCTGTGTGATACCACTAACACACTAGAAGTCCTATGGGTGCTTCTGAGAAGAAAATATAGGAGCTCTGTGTGATGCCACTAACACACTAGAAGTCCTATGGGTGCTTCTGAGATGAAAATATAGGAACTCTGTGTGATACCACTAACACACTAGAAGTCCTATGGGTGCTTCTGAGAAGAAAATATAGGAGCTCTGTTTGCTGCCACTAACACACTAGAAGTCCTATGGGTGCTGCTGAGAAGAAAATATAGGAGCTCTGTGTGATGCCACTAACACACTAGAAGTCCTATGGGTGCTTCTGAGATGAAAATATAGGAGCTCTGTGTGATGCCACTAACACACTAGAAGTCCTATGGGTGCTGCTGAGAAGAAAATATAGGAGCTATGTGTGATGCCACTAACACACTAGAAGTCCTATGGGTGCTTCTGAGATGAAAATATAGGAGCTCTGTGTGATGCCACTAACACACTAGAAGTCCTATGGGTGCTTCTGAGATGAAAATATAGGAGCTCTGTTTGCTGCCACTAACACACTAGAAGTCCTATGGGTGCTGCTGAGAAGAAAATATAGGAGCTCTGTGTGATGCCACTAACACACTAGTAGTCCTATGGGTGCTTCTGAGATGAAAATATAGGAGCTCTGTGTGATGCCACTAACACACTAGAAGTCCTATGGGTGCTGCTGAGAAGAAAATATAGGAGCTATGTGTGATGCCACTAACACACTAGAAGTCCTATGGGTGCTTCTGAGATGAAAATATAGGAGCTCTGTGTGATGCCACTAACACACTAGAAGTCCTATGGGTGCTGCTGAGAAGAAAATATAGGAGCTCTGTTTGCTGCCACTAACACACTAGAAGTCCTATGGGTGCTGCTGAGAAGAAAATATAGGAGCTCTGTGTGATGCCACTAACACACTAGAAGTCCTATGGGTGCTTCTAAGCTGAAAATATAGGAGCTCTGTGTGATGCCACGAACACACTAGAAGTCCTATGGGTGCTGCTGAGAAGAAAATATAGGAGCTCTGTGTGATGCCACTAACACACTAGAAGTCCTATGGGTGCTTCTGAGATGAAAATATAGGAACTCTGTGTGATACCACTAACACACTAGAAGTCCTATGGGTGCTTCTGAGAAGAAAATATAGGAGCTCTGTTTGCTGCCACTAACACACTAGAAGTCCTATGGGTGCTGCTGAGAAGAAAATATAGGAGCTCTGTGTGATGCCACTAACACACTAGAAGTCCTATGGGTGCTTCTGAGATGAAAATATAGGAGCTCTGTGTGATGCCACTAACACACTAGAAGTCCTATGGGTGCTGCTGAGAAGAAAATATAGGAGCTATGTGTGATGCCACTAACACACTAGAAGTCCTATGGGTGCTGCTGAGAAGAAAATATAGGAGCTCTGTGTGATGCCACTAACACACTAGAAGTCCTATGGGTGCTTCTGAGATGAAAATATAGGAACTCTGTGTGATACCACTAACACACTAGAAGTCCTATGGGTGCTTCTGAGAAGAAAATATAGGAGCTCTGTTTGCTGCCACTAACACACTAGAAGTCCTATGGGTGCTGCTGAGAAGAAAATATAGGAGCTCTGTGTGATGCCACTAACACACTAGAAGTCCTATGGGTGCTTCTGAGATGAAAATATAGGAGCTCTGTGTGATGCCACTAACACACTAGAAGTCCTATGGGTGCTGCTGAGAAGAAAATATAGGAGCTCTGTTTGCTGCCACTAACACACTAGAAGTCCTATGGGTGCTGCTGAGAAGAAAATATAGGAGCTCTGTGTGATGCCACTAACACACTAGAAGTCCTATGGGTGCTTCTGAGATGAAAATATAGGAGCTCTGTGTGATGCCACTAACACACTAGAAGTCCTATGGGTGCTGCTGAGAAGAAAATATAGGAGCTCTGTGTGATGCCACTAACACACTAGAAGTCCTATGGGTGCTTCTGAGATGAAAATATAGGAACTCTGTGTGATACCACTAACACACTAGAAGTCCTATGGGTGCTTCTGAGAAGAAAATATAGGAGCTCTGTTTGCTGCCACTAACACACTAGAAGTCCTATGGGTGCTGCTGAGAAGAAAATATAGGAGCTCTGTGTGATGCCACTAACACACTAGAAGTCCTATGGGTGCTTCTGAGATGAAAATATAGGAGCTCTGTGTGATGCCACTAACACACTAGAAGTCCTATGGGTGCTGCTTAGAAGAAAATATAGGAGCTATGTGTGATGCCACTAACACACTAGAAGTCCTATGGGTGCTTCTGAGATGAAAATATAGGAGCTCTGTGTGATGCCACTAACACACTAGAAGTCCTATGGGTGCTGCTGAGAAGAAAATATAGGAGCTCTGTGTGATGCCACTAACACACTAGAAGTCCTATGGGTGCTTCTGAGATGAAAATATAGGAACTCTGTGTGATACCACTAACACACTAGAAGTACTATGGGTGCTTCTGAGAAGAAAATATAGGAGCTCTGTTTGCTGCCACTAACACACTAGAAGTCCTATGGGTGCTGCTGAGAAGAAAATATAGGAGCTCTGTGTGATGCCACTAACACACTAGAAGTCCTATGGGTGCTTCTGAGATGAAAATATAGGAGCTCTGTGTGATGCCACTAACACACTAGAAGTCCTATGGGTGCTGCTGAGAAGAAAATATAGGAACTCTGTGTGATACCACTAACACACTAGAAGTCCTATGGGTGCTGCTGAGAAGAAAATATAGGAGCTCTGTGTGATGCCACTAACACACTAGAAGTCCTATGGGTGCTTCTGAGATGAAAATATAGGAACTCTGTGTGATACCACTAACACACTAGAAGTCCTATGGGTGCTTCTGAGAAGAAAATATAGGAGCTCTGTTTGCTGCCACTAACACACTAGAAGTCCTATGGGTGCTGCTGAGAAGAAAATATAGGAGCTCTGTGTGATGCCACTAACACACTAGAAGTCCTATGGGTGCTTCTGAGATGAAAATATAGGAGCTCTGTGTGATGCCACTAACACACTAGAAGTCCTATGGGTGCTGCTGAGAAGAAAATATAGGAGCTATGTGTGATGCCACTAACACACTAGAAGTCCTATGGGTGCTTCTGAGATGAAAATATAGGAGCTCTGTGTGATGCCACTAACACACTAGAAGTCCTATGGGTGCTGCTGAGAAGAAAATATAGGAGCTCTGTGTGATGCCACTAACACACTAGAAGTCCTATGGGTGCTTCTGAGATGAAAATATAGGAACTCTGTGTGATACCACTAACACACTAGAAGTACTATGGGTGCTTCTGAGAAGAAAATATAGGAGCTCTGTTTGCTGCCACTAACACACTAGAAGTCCTATGGGTGCTGCTGAGAAGAAAATATAGGAGCTCTGTGTGATGCCACTAACACACTAGAAGTCCTATGGGTGCTTCTGAGATGAAAATATAGGAGCTCTGTGTGATGCCACTAACACACTAGAAGTCCTATGGGTGCTGCTGAGAAGAAAATATAGGAGCTCTGTGTGATGCCTCTAACACACTAGAAGTCCTATGGGTGCTTCTGAGATGAAAATATAGGAGCTCTGTTTGCTGCCACTAACACACTAGAAGTCCTATGGGTGCTGCTGAGAAGAAAATATAGGAGCTCTGTTTGCTGCCACTAACACACTAGAAGTCCTATGGGTGCTTCTGAGATGAAAATATAGGAGCTCTGTGTGATGCCACTAACACACTAGAAGTCCTATGGGTGCTGCTGAGAAGAAAATATAGGAGCTCTGTTTGCTGCCACTAACACACTAGAAGTCCTATGGGTGCTGTTGGGGTGCAATGCTGTGCTAACAGCACTGCGGTTGGTACTACTGCAATACTGTACTAACAGTAAGCACGCACCAGACTAATCCCCAGCAGCAGCTAATAACACGCTAACTGTGCAATCAGCAGCAATGAACGATCAATGACTTAGGTAGCAATGGTTTAGCAAAGAAATAGCCAATGGTTTAGCAAAGAAGAGCAAATCTTTCAGTATCAAGCAAAGACAGAATCAGCAGACTGATCTCTCCTAAAGCCGGAACTCATGTGACCGGGGCCGATGGCGTGGCGGCCTTTTAAATGGTGGGGCATGTACTAAAGCCCCTGAGCTGTAATTGGCTACAGGCGTCCTGCCTGTAGCCAATTATTGCTCTCCGAGTTTCGGGCGCTGTGATTGGCCAAGCATGCGGGGTCACAGTGCATGCTTGGCCAATCATCAGCCAGCAATGCACTGCGCCGGCCGCGCCGGCCGCAATGCATTGCGGGGCCGCTCGCATCACACGAATGTGATGCGAACGGCCCAAATAGTTCTGGGCTCGACGAGCGAGCGAACGCCCGGTGCTCGATTCGAACATGGGTTCGAATCGAGCACCGGGCCCATCCCTACTCCTCAGTTCATTAAACTGTTATATTTTAGGCACACTTTCACAGTTTACACACAGTATCAGTGCCCTCAATGTGCTTACATATTCTAGATTGAGATCTTGCCTTAACAGCTGTGGCACCCAGTTGCTTAGGCTTTTAGGAAATGAAAATAACTACCTTATTTGCTCAAAAATAAATTCAGAATTTCTCACAGTCCCTTTTGAATATTGTTTTAATGCATAAATGTATGACCTGCTGGTTTCTAACTAAGCATATGGTATGCATAGTAATAAAGTAACATGTACAGCATATGCCAGACTAAGATTTCTGACAAACGAAGAATGGACGATAAACAACTTCTTTAGCAGATGCTCTGTTAATAATACCAAGCCTCGTCTATGTAATATGACATGTAACAGTTACATAATCGATTCTACACAGAGGTAAAATAGGCCACCTGTAGAAAATTTTTAAGAAATGAAAAAAGCAATTGTTTATATTCATTTTAGAATGATATGAAACATTGAACATATGTTTAGTTTCTTCTTATGTTCCTCGCTGAAGTTATGATATATATAAAACATTCTCAAACCACCTAATTTGCATGATTATGATTATGCTTTTAGGAGAAGACTTCAAGTATTTGGGCTGGGGTGACACACTTCTATGTGGATTTATTCTGAATTCTGGAAAAATGCCCAAATTGTTTGTATGGTCAAAAATCAATATTCTATATAACAGAGCTAGCTCACATATCACATAGCCCCATTATTTGTTGTCAGACTGCTATTATTAGTTATAGACTTGGCAAACCTGCCAGAAATGTAGGCTGGACCTATAACACTAACACTAGGGCGGGGAAACACTCACTACTTAAAGCGGAGGTCCCACGAAAAAAAAAAAATATTAAAAGCCAGCAGCTACAAATACTGCAGCTGCTGACTTTTAATAAATGGACACTTTCCTGTCCAGGGTGCCCGCGATGTCGGCAGCCGAAGCCAAGCAATCACTCATATCTCCGCTGCCCCCGCGGCCATCCTCGGTGAGGGAATCAGGAAGTGAAGGGTTGCGGCTTCACTGCCCGGTTCCCTACTGCGCATGCACAGGTAGCGCGGCGTGTCCTCACTGGTCCCCGCTGTCTCCTGGGACCAGTGTGTTTCCCAGAAGACAGCAGGGGGGTGACGCGAATGGGCGTGACTCCCGCGGGAGTCTATTCCCGGAAGTGGGTGCAAATACCTGTATTAGACAGGTATCTGCACCTCCCTCCCCCTGAAAGGTGCCAAATGTGACACCGGAGGGGGGGAGGGTTCCGAAAAGTGGAGGTTTTTGTGTGGACCTCCGCTTTAAGCTGCTCATAGAGTTGACAATTAACAAAAATTTTAGTCAATATACTGATCCTTCAAATCAATTTCCATAGTTATTGTATTTACTGCCAGAGTCGATTTCCATTTTAAGATAACAAATAAACAAATGAACATGATGGAATTTTTTTTCCAATCAAATGATTTTGTAATCATTTGTAGTGAAATGTGCATGAGCAAGAAGGGTAGTAGTAGGATTTAAAGTGGAACTAAACCATCCTATCATTTACAGACAAGGAAGCTGCCATCCTAGCCTTTGTTTAATCTTCAACTGCCATGATGCTGCACATGTGATCAGTTGAGACACCAGCCATTTGATGGTTTCACAGCTTGGTGGAGAGCACACGCAAATGTGACAGTTACATACATGTGTGGGGAATGTAACTGTTTTTTGAAACTGTTAATTCAATGGGTTTAGTTCCACTTTAAGGTTGAAAATGATCAGAAAAATAATAAAATGTGCAGGAATATTTCTGATGCATTGACTGAGCCATGAACTAGTAGATCAAAATAATGTTTAAATTATTACTGCACATTTTCATTAGTTTTTCTATCCATATAAGGCCAGTTTTACTGTCTGCAAAGAGTTCAATTAGTATTGAAAACACATTCTGCATTTTACTGATTGTAAAGCAAAATAAAGCATTTGCTCTGGACCCAACAAATATAAAAAAATTGTGAACCTTAAAAGATACAGTAGGTTCACAAAATTCTCAGTTCATTGTTCACTCAGTTTATCAATGTACAACTGGGGCCCCTTGTAAGTGGAGGTGCATCTGCCTATATACAGCGGATACAAAAAGTCTACACACCCCTGTTAAAATGTCCGGTTTTTGTGATGTAAAAAAATAAGGCAAAGATAAATCATTTCAGAACTTTTTCCACCTTTAATGTGACCTATAAACTCACTTCCTGTATAAACTGTACAACTCAATTGAAAAACAAACTGAAATCTTTCAGGGGGGAAATAAAAATAAAATAAAATAGAATAATGTGGTTGCATAAGTGTGCACACCCTCTTATAACTGGGGATGTAGCTGTGTTCAGAATTACGCACACATTCAAATTAATGTTAAATAGGGGTCAGTACACACTTGCCATCATTTAGGTGCCTCTGATTAACCCCAAATAAAGTTCTGCTGTTCTAGTAGGTCTTTCCTGACATTTTCTTAGTCGCATCTTACAGCAAAAGCCATGGTCCGCAGAGAGCTTCCAAAGCATTAGAGGGATCTCATTGTTAAAAGGTATCAGTCAGGAGAAGGGTACAAAGAAAATTCAAAGCCATTAGATATACCATGGAACACAGTGAAGTCAGTCATTATCAAGTGGAGAAAATATGGCACAACAGTGACATTACCAGGAACTGGACGTCCCTCCAAAATTAATGAAAAGACGAGAAGAAAACTGGTCAGGGAGGCTGCCAAGAGACCTACAGCAACATTAAAGGAACTGCAGGAATATCTGGCAAGTACTGGCTGTGTGGTACATGTGACAACAATCTCCCGTATTCTTCATATGTCTGGGCTATGGGGTAGAGTGGCAAGACGGAAGCCTTTTCTTATGAAGAAAAACATCCAAGCCTGGCTAAATTTTGCAAAAAACACATCTGAAGTCTCACAAAAGCATGTGGAAAAATGTGCTATGGTCTGATGAAACCAAGGTTAAACTTTTGGGCCATAATTCCAAAAGATATGTTTGGCCCAAAAACAACATTGCACATCACCAAAAGAACACTATACCCACCATGAAGCATGGTGGTGGCAGCATCATGCTTTGGGGCTGTTTTTCTTCAGCTTGAACTGGGGCCTTAGACAAGGTGGAGGGAATTATGAACAGTTCCAAATACCAGTCAACATTGGCACAAAACATTCATGCTCTGTACACACGAGCGGAATTTCCGTCGGAAATAAACTCTGAACTTTCGACCGTCAAGAACGTGGTGACGTACAACAAGTACGACGAGCCAAGATCAATGAAGTTCAATAGGCAGTTCGGCTCTTCTGCTTGATTCTGAGCATGTGTGTTTTTTTGCGTGTCAGAATTGCATACAGACGAATGGAATTTCCGATAGGAATTTTTTCCGTCAGAAAAATAGAGAACCTGCTTTCAATCTTTTGCTGGCGGAAATTCCGACAGCAAAAGTCTGATGGAGCATACACACGGTCGGAATTTCCGACCAAAAGATCACATCGGACTTTTGCTGGCAGAATTTCTGATCGTGTGTACGCGGCATCAGGCTTCTGCTAGAAAGCTGAACATGAAGAGGAACTTCATATTTCAGCATAATAACCCAAAGCATACATCCAAATCAACAAAGTAATGGCTTCACCAGAAAAAGATTAAAGTTGTGGAATGGCCCAGCCAGTATCCAGACCTGAATCTGATTGAAAATCTGTGGGGTGATCTGAAGAGGGCTGTGCCATGATAATTAGTGTATTAGTTTAAGGGTGTACACACTTATGCAACCATATTATTTTATTTTTTATTTTTACTTTCCTCCACCTAAAAGATTTCAGTTTGTTGTACAGTTTATAGGTCACATTAAATGTGGAAAAAGTTTTGAAATTACCGTATTTATCGGCATATAACACGCGCCGGCGTATAACACGCACCCCAAGTTTAGGAGGGAATTTTAAGGAAAAAAACTTTTAGGAGGGAAGTTTAAGGAAAAAAACTTACATTTAAATGCAGCCTTGTCCATCATTGCTGCCTTGCCCAGTGTCCACCTGCAGCCTTGCCCAGTGCCTTTGCAGCCTTGCCCAGTGCATTTGCAGCATTGCCCAGTGCTTTTGCAGCCTTGCCAATCTCTTTGTATTACCGCCGGTATTTAAAATTTGCGCCGATTTCCGCTGTGGAGAGGGGCGAGCGGGGCCGAGTGTACTTCGGCTAGATTTGGCTCCTCTCACAGTCCCGCCCATCTCCACTGATTGCGCTGTTAACATACAGAAAGCAGAGTGTACTTCGGCTACACTCGGCTCTGCTCACAGTCAGGGACGGGACTGCATGAGGAGCCGAGTAAAGCCGAGTGTACTTTGGCTTTGTGTATCTCGGCTCCGCACGCTAGTTTCAGCGGGGGATCAGTGGGGATTGGCGTATAACACGCACCCACGATTTTCCCCTTATTTTAAGGGGAAAAAAGTGCGTGTTATACGCCGATAAATACTGTATTTTTCTTTGTCTCATTCTTTTACATCACAGAAACCTGACATTTTAACAGGGGTGTGTAGACTTTTTATATCCACTGTATCTGCCCACAACAGGTTCATCAGGTGGATTGCAATAAGGTTGCATCTAGATTTGCTTTTACTGACTGGATATAGGTGTCTCCCACCTTCGCCTACATCTGCCCACCCATTTGCATTACACGGGTCTCTTTTTCCTCCATCGATTGATGGAGGAAAAATCGGTATGGATACGGATGTCACATATAATTCTTAACGGATGTCACAACGGATGTCACAAATGTGACATTCATTACTGTTTTGATCTGATACAGCAGGTGATCAGCCCAGGAACCCTGGCTGAGGTGGAACACAGGGCACCCATGTAAAAGAGGCCTAAATATTTTAAACGTATTAATTATAAATATAAATCTTAACCTGTAACATTTGTATTCCCATAAAATGAAAGTAGTTGTAAACCTAATTGCTAAAATCTCACATACTGTTTAACATTTTTTTATAATCCAAAACTGTATTTAAAATGTTACATGGTAATCTATGAAGGTCTTGTTCAGGCACTTCCTGGTAAAGGCTGACAACTCTCTGTCCTTGTCCCAATTGCTCTCCATTGAAACTTTGTGGCTGTACTGACTAGTGATGAGCCGAACACCCCCGAGTTCGGTTCGCACCAGAACCCGCGAACGGACAGAAAGTTCGCACGAACTTTAGAACCCTATTAAATACAATGGATGCGAACGTTCGAAATCTAAAGTGCTATTTATAACGACTATTATGCATGTTATTGTCCAAAAAGGGTTTTGGAACCCGGGTTTTGCACCAGGGGACATATATCAATCCAAAAAATAGTTTTAAAAACGGCCGTTTTTCGGGAGCAGTCATTTTAATGATGCATAAAGTGAAAAAAAAAAGTCAAATATTCCTTTTTTTTTTTTTTATATAATCTTTATTTTATAAAAGAAAAATATACAACCAGACAAGTCCAACAGTTTGCTTAAAAAAAAAAAAAAAAAAAAAAAATCAAAAATAATAAGTAAAATAAAATAGGAAAAGCACAGACCCGTCTGGTGTGCATAACCAGCATATAAACAAGTTGAACAAAGAAATAGAGTACATCAATAATAGCAGTATCTTGTATGCCTTATGTGGGGCGGCCGATGGGCCACACTAGTTAGTAGAGTAAGGGTGCCACCATAGGAACAGTGGGTGCACAACTGTGGTAGGCGTGGAGGGCACATGGAATGTGGGGGCCTCACATATTACCGTCCCACCACTGATAACAAGCCGGGGGTGTTGTCCATGTGACTATAATTAAGACATGGTCCCCCGACCCGCGGCCGGGGCGGGGGGAGGGGGGCTCAATAGCCTCCATCTGACCTCTCCCCGCTCCCCGCACGCAGCGTGGGGCACCGATATGCTACGGTGCACGCTCTGGCGGGACACCCTGTGCCCCCTGTAAAGGGGGGCCCATCCCGCGAGCGCGGAGGCTCATGGTAATTACAACACCCGCCAGCATAACAGACATTTCTTTAACTGGCATAAATGCATACCATTGCAAAACATATATAAGAAGAGAAAAAAAAAAAAAAAAAAATAAAAAAAAAAAAGGGGGGGGGGGGGGGAAAGAGGGGAAGGAAAAGGACAAGGAAAGGAAAGGAGGAAAGGAAGGAGTGATCCGAGCGTACCTGTCTTTCTGTAGGAGGCCTCATTCCAGGCCGCACCGAGCACACCCTCAAGCGTAGCCATCAAACCAGGTAAACTCCATTAGTCTCACTATGTCAGAGGGTAGCTCTCAGTCTTCTAAGCTCTTGACAGCCTGCGGTTTTTAAGAGAAGGTTCTGCCAGTTCCAATAAAGCTATGTCTAGGCTAGATGGCACGTATCCAGGATCTGTGACGTAATCGGTCCAGGGTGTCCAGATACCGGCAAACCGGTCTCGGGAGTCCCTACAGGTCGCTATCCAGTCTTCAGCCTCTCGGACTGCATTTACCCCACCGATCCACTCCTCCCGGGTAGGGACTCTGGGCTGCTTCCAAAAAGTTGGGAGCAGGCGTCTAGCCGCATTTAATAAGTGGGGCAGTACGCTCTTCCTATATTGACTGAGTGGGATCGGAGGGACATGCAAGAGGAAGTGCGTCGGAGAGAGGGGAACATCAATCCCCGTTATGCTCATTATTTGGTCCTTGATGTCTTCCCAAAAGGGCCTGATTAGGGGACATTCCCACCATATGTGGATAAGCGTACCCCTGTGCCCGCAGCCACGCCAGCAAAGCTCCGATCCAGAAGGATATATGCGTGCCATATCCGCTGGTACCCGATACCAGCGGGACAATATCTTATAGTTTGTTTCTTGAGCTTTTGAGTCTATGGAGGACGAGTGAGTAAGGTCGTACAGGTGAGTCAACTGTGAGTCAGTGAATTCCTGTCCTAAGTCTCTTTCCCAGCTTCGAATAAAAGCAGGTTTAGGTTGATGGGCAGCAGAGCCAAGAAGTCGGTATAGTTCCGACACCATGTGGGGGATAGGTTCCTCATTAACGAAGAGGTGCTCGAACGGGGTGAGGGAGGTTGGGTCCCTAATTGAGTGGCCATGTTTCTCAAAGAAGTGGTGTAACTGCCTATACCTCCAAAAGTTCATACGGGAGCCCTGGTGTCTGGCCTGCAGGGCGCTAAAGCTCAGGAGCTTACCATCTTTCATGAGCTTGCCGCAGCTGGCGTTTCCATCATCCACCCAGGGCCCAAAAAAGGCCATCTGTTCACCTGGGGGGAACCACAGGAACCCACCCAGTGGGGCCAGCGGGGACATAGGGGGGGCAATTTTCAAAACCGAATTGGTCCGGTCCCAGACTGAGAGCACCTGGGCTGTCAGTGGGGAGGTCGTTACCGATAGCCCCCTATATTCCCGGGGTAGCCATGGTGCATAGGATAAATTCCTGCCCGCCAAGCATTTCTCCAGGGAAACCCATAGTTTTGAGTGGGTATGGAAACGCCAGTTTAGTATTCTCTGGAGGGCTATGGCCCTGTAGTAGCGTCTGACATCGGGGATCCCCAGGCCGCCCTCCCGTTTTTGGCGCCTCAGCACCCTTAGGGCTATTCTAGGTTTCCGTGCGTTCCATACGAACGCGGACAGCATGCTGGACAATCGGTCAAAGAAGAGCCTAGGTAGGGGTATCGGTAGCATTTGTAAGTAGAAGAGTACACGTGGCAGTATATTCATTTTTATGATGTTTACTCGTCCCAACCATGTGAAGGCAGTCTGCGTCCATTGTGAGAGGTCTCTCTGGACCGCAGTAAGCAGCGGGGGATAGTTGGCCATATACAAGGTGTTGAAGCGGTCCGTGAGTTGCACTCCCAAATATCGTAGAGATGATTCAGCCCAGGTAAAGGGAAAGGCAGACCGGAGGCTCTTAGTTAAGAGGGGGGGCAGATGGATGGGCAGGAGTTCAGACTTTGTATAGTTTCAAATATTCCTTTTAATTTCGTACCTGGGGGGTGTCTAAAGTATGCCTGTGAAGTGCCACGTGTTTCCCGTGTTTAGAACTGTCCCTGCACAAAATTACATTTCTAAAGGAAAAAAAGCCATTTAAAACTGCTTGCGGCTTTAATGTAATGTCTGGTCCCGGTAATATGGATGAAAATCTTTAAGAAAAATGGCATAGCTACCCCATCACAGCCCCCCCCCCCCACCCCAGCCCATTACCAGCCCCTTTGGGTCTTGTATGGATATTAAGGGGAACCCCGCACACAAAATAAAAAAGGCCCTATATACTCTGAACAGCCGTATACAGGCGGTGCATACAAGACAGGGACTGTAGGTTTGTTCTTATGTAGAATCTGTTTGTAATTTTGAACAGGTACATTGTTTAAGTGTAGCTCCAGCCAAAAAATCTATTTTTAAGCTTTTTGGAAAACATAGGGAAGGGTTATCCCCCCTGTAACATTTGTTTTGCTGTCTGTGCAGTGTGCACCTGTTCAGAACAGTTCACCTCACTTTCCGTCCTAATGACAAATGTGTTTTGAAAATTTGGGGTTTTTATTGAAACAAGAATTGGTGATAAAGCATCAGTGGAGAGGAGACACTTTTTTTCCCATATTAACTCTTACAGGAGAGAATTTCCCTTCCTAGGGGTAGATTTCCTCTCACTTCCTGTTGTATCCTTCCGTTTGCAAGGAGGAGTCGTTTGTAAGTTGGATGTTTGAAAGTAGGGGCCTGCCGTATATACTCAGCTGAAATTTGCCCCTTACATGTTGGTGTTGCTACAACACTGTGAGCCCTCACAGTTACTCTTGGTGGGCTCATGAATGGGCCCTGCTGTGAATTATTAGATCAAGAACTGTAATTGCATGCCCCTGTTGAACAGGGGCTGAAAAATTGGGCCTTTGGTGGTGGTGGTGGTGGTGGTGTTGACACAACACTGTAAGGCCTCACAGTTAGTCTTGGTGGGCGCAGGAATGGGCCCTGCTGTGAATTATTAGATCAAGAATTGTAATTACATGCCCCTGTTAAACAGGGGCAGAAAAATTGAGCCTTAGGAACTGGTGCCACAACACTGCAACCCCTCACAGATACTGTACTTGAAGCACAGCAATGAGCCCTGTTGCAAAGTATTGCATCAAAAATTGTAATTACACGCCCCTGTTAAACAGGGGCTGAACAATTGGGCCTTAGCCACTGTTGCCACGACACTGCAACCTCTCCCAGATACTCTAGTTGGAGTGCAGGAATGAGCCCTGCTGCAAAGCATTGCATAAAAAATTGTAATAACACGTCCCTGTTAAACAGGGGCTGAAAAATTGGGCCTTAGCCACTGGTGGCGGCACCCAGAAACAAAAATGTTCTTCCAAGCTATCATCATCAATCGGATCATTGAGGAGGAGGAGGATAGTCAGTCAACATAACAGGACAGTCTCTCAGCATCAGCATCAGTCTTGAAGGGATGTGACATTTGAAAATAAATTAGTCTGTTATATCAGCTTCAGGTGTTTGGTAGCTGGTGGTGATCCAAGACTGGTTCATCTTTATGAAGGTCAGTCGATCAACAGAGTCGGTGGACAGGCGCACCCTGTGATCCGTGACAAATCCTCCAGCAGCACTGAATGTGCGTTCTGAAAGAACGCTGGATGCAGGACAGGCCAGTAGCTCAATTGCATACTGTGCAAGCTCTGGCCAGTGATCCATCCTCAAGACCCAGTAAGCCAGAGGATTTTCGGTGGGGAAGGTGTCCAAGTCTGACCTTGCCCCTAGGTATTCCTGCACCATGTATATCAGACGCTGGCGATGGTTGCTTGAACCGATCATACCTTGGGGCTGCGGACTAAAGAATTGTCTGAACGCATCGGTCAGACGGCCACCTTCCCCACCGCTCCTTCTTTGACTGACCGAAGCCTCAGCAACTCGTTGTCCAGGACCAGGAGTTTGTAACCTCCCAGTCTCTGGGAACGCGTTGCACAGACCTTTCTGCAAGGCCTCCCGGAGTTGTCTCATCCTCTTCTCCCTCTGCGACGGTAAGATAAGGTCTGCAACCTTACCCTTGTACCGTGGATCAAGGAGAGTGGCCAGCCAGTAATAGTCCCTCTCCTTGATCCGAAGAATACGATTATCCTTCCGCAGACTTTGCAGGATCAGGGAGGCCATGCAGCGTAGGTTAGCTGAGGCATTCGGTCCGGAGTCCTCTGGGTCACTAAGGACGACATGATCCGCAGCCACCTCCTCCCAGCCACGTACAAGTCCACTGTTTTCTTAGGACTGTAAATCATCCCTAAAAGACTGCTGCTGATGATGCTGAGTGCCAGGCTCCACCTCCATGCTGACACAATCCTCCTCCTCTTCTTCCTGTGCGATGGGTGGAACAGAAGAAACACTGTCTGGGTAAAGGGGGCCTTGAGAGGTAAGGAAGTCCTCCTCTTCCTGCCTCTGTTCTGCCTCAAGTGCCCTGTCCATTATTCCACGCAGCGTATGTTCCAACAGGTGGACAAGAGGTACAGTGTCACTGATGCATGCACTGTCACTGCTCACCATCCTTGTGGCCTCCTCAAATGGTGCCAGGACAGTGCATGCATCCCTGATCATGCCCCACTGGCGTGGTGAAAAAAACCCGAGCTCCCCTGACCCTGTCCTGGTGCCGTAGTCGCACAGGTACTCATTGATGGCCCTCTGCTGCATGTGCAGCCGCTGCAGCATGGCCAACGTTGAGTTCCACCTGGTGGGCATGTCACATATAAGGCGGTTCTTGGGCAGGTTCAACTCCTTTTGCAGCTCAGCCAGGCGAGCACTGGCATTATAAGATCTGCGGAAATGCACACAGACTTTCCTGGCCTGCCTCAGGACATCCTGTAAGCCCGGGTACCTGCCCAAGAACCGCTGCACCACCAGGTTAAGGACGTGAGCCACACAGGGCACATGGGTCAGTTGTCCCTGTCGGAGAGCGGAGAGGAGGTTGGTGCCATTGTCGCAAACTACCATTCCTGGCTTAAGCTGGCGTGGCGTCAACCACCTCTCGGCCTGCCCCTGCAGAGCAGACAGAACCTCTGCCCCAGTGTGGCTCCTGTCCCCCAAACACACCAGCGCAAGCACGGCATGGCATCTTTTTGCCTGCGTACTTGCGTAGCCCCTTGAACGCCTACGGAGCACCGCTGGTTCCGAGGACAAAGCACAGGAAGAGGCCACGGAGGAAGAAGAAGAGGAGGGGGTGGAGGACAGAGGTGTGTCACAACCAGTAGTAGCATTTTGGAGGCGTGGCGGTGGAACAACCTCCAACACTACTGCACCTTGTCCTGCATCCTTCCCAGCTGCCAAAAGAGTGACCCAATGGGGCGTGAAAGAAAGGTAACGTCCCTGTCCATGCCTGCTGGACCATGAGTCAGCGGTAATATGCACCTTACCACTGACCGCCCTGTCCAGCGAGGCCAAGACATTGCCTTCCACATGCCGGTAGAGAGCCGGAATCGCCTTCCGTGAGAAAAAGTGGCATTTGGGAACCTGCCACTGAGGAACCGCACATTGCACAAACTCACGGAAGGGGGCCGAGTCTACCAACTGAAAAGGCAGCAGTTGAAGCGCTAGCAATTTAGCCAAGCTAGCATTCAACCGCTGGGCATGTGGATGGCTGGGAGTGAACTTCTTTCGACGGTCCAGCAGCTGGGGCAGGGAAATTTGCCTGCTAGAATCGGACGTCGGTGTACTGCTAGCAGAGTGCCCGCAAGTACTTGGCTGTGACACACCTAATTCTACACCTTCATTCCTCTCAGTGCAGGTTTCAGAGAGGACTGAAGGTATAGTGGGGTTGGAGATCCCAGCTGATGCGGTGCAAGGAGAGGTCCGCTTTGGTGTGGGTCTTTAAGGTAGGCTTGCCAACGAGCTGCATGGCAGGTCAACATATGTCTGGTCAAGCATGTGGTGCCCAAGCGGGTGATGTTTTGGCCATGCGATATACGCTTGAGACATATGTTGCAAACAGCAGCTGTGCGATCTGATGCACTCGACTCAAAAAAGGCCCACACCAAAGAACTTTTTGAATAACGGGCAGAGGCAGCGCCCTGCACAGGCGGAGCTCTGCGGTGTGATTCCGTCGGTGTGCTGCCATTACGCTGGCCCCCCGAGGGCATCCTGCCTCGTTGGAGATGTGCCTCCTCCTCATCCTCCTCCTCCTCTCTCCTATTAGGCACCCACGTGGAGTCAGTGACCTCATCATCCCCTCCCTCCTCATCACTGGAGCCAATCTGGCAGTATGCTGCAGCTGCTGGAACATGACTGCCAGATTGGTGTCCTTCTTGAGCATCCCCTCTCTCTGCTCTCACGCTACTGCCTTCCTCTAGCTGGGTATCATCATCAGACCCTTCGAAAAGCTGGGCATCCTCCTGGAGCATGTACTCAACACTGTGCTCAAACAGTTCGGAGGACTCCTCAGGAGGACATGGTTGGTCTAGGGAAGGAGTGACTGATGATGACATTGATACCAGGGAAGAGGACGCTTTGGCAGCTGCTTTGCCAGTACCCTGAGCCTGGGTGAGAGAGGATGAGGAGGATGAGGAGGGCTTGGTCATCCACTCTACCAAGTCTTCGGCATGATGCGGCTCAACACGTCCAGCTGCCAAAAAGAAGGACAAGCGTGTCCCATGGCCACCTGCTGATGGCGATGCACCGCGTCCACGACCAGCACTGTTGTCTCTAGACACAGAGCCTGCTTGCCCTCTTTTATTGGCTCCTGACTGTCTTCCTCTCCTTGTTTGCCTTCCAGACATTCTAATGGCCTGCAGGGAAATGGGAAAACCAGCAATAAGGCCTAGCTTCAGGAGTATATTTTGCAGGAATCACACTACGCCTGCTGTAGGTGCTGCAAATACCTGTTGGTGTAACACACCAGGAAAAAGCAGCAATACAGGCTAACTTCAGGTGTAATATGTTCAGGAGGCACACTCCGCCCGCTGTAAGTGCCGCAAATGTCTGTTGGTGTAACACACCAGGAAAAAGCAGCAATACAGGCTAACTTCAGGTGTAATATGGTCAGGAGGCACACTCCGCCCGCTGTAAGTGCCGCAAAATCCTGTTGGTGTAACACACCAGGAAAAAGCAGCAATGCAGGCTAAGTTCAGGTCTAATATGGTCAAGAGGCACACTCCGCCCGCTGTAAGTGCCGCAAAATCCTGTTGGTGTAACACACCAGGAAAAAGCAGCAATACAGGCTAAGTTCAGGTGTAATATGGTCAGGAGGCACACTCCGCCCGCTGTAAGTGCCACAAAATCCTGTTGGTGTAACACACCAGGAAAAAGCAGCAATACAGGCTAAGTTCAGGTGTAATATGGTCAGGAGGCACACTCCGCCCGCTGTAAGTGCCGCAAAATCCTGTTGGTGTAACACACAAGGAAAAAGCAGCAATACAGGCTAAGTTCAGGTGTAATATGGTCAGGAGGCACACTCCGCCCGCTGTAAGTGCCGCAAATGTCTGTTGGTGTAACACACCAGGAAAAAGCAGCAATACAGGCTAACTTCAGGTGTAATATGGTCAGGAGCCACACTCCGCCCGCTGTAAGTGCCGCAAAATCCTGTTGGTGTAACACACCAGGAAAAAGCAGCAATACAGGCTAAGTTCAGGTGTAATATGGTCAGGAGGCACACTCCGCCCGCTGTAAGTGCAGCAAAATCCTGTTGGTGTAACACACCAGGAAAAAGCAGCAATACAGGCTAAGTTCAGGTGTAATATGGTCAGGAGGCACACTCCGCCCGCTGTAAGTGCCGCAAAATCCTGTTGGTGTAACACACCAGGAAAAAGCAGCAATACAGGCTAAGTTCAGGTGTAATATGGTCAGGAGGCACACTCCGCCCGCTGTAAGTGCCGCAAAATCCTGTTGGTGTAACACACCAGGAAAAAGCAGCAATACAGGCTAAGTTCAGGCGTATAATGTGCAGGAGGCTTAGCAACAATGACACTGACACTGTCCCCTGCCTATCCTTCTCTCCCCCTGCACACAAGGTTTATTAAAGTATATGACACTGACACTCTCCCTGCCTATCCTTCTCTCTCCCTGCACACAAGGTTTAGCAAAGAATATGACACTGACACTGTCCCCTGCCTATCCTTCTCTCTCCCTGCACACAAGGTTTATCAAAGTATATGACACTGACACTCTCCCTGCCTATCCTTCTCTCTCCCTACACACAAGGTTTAGCAAAGAATATGACACTGACACTCTCCCTGCCTATCCTTCTCTGTCCCTACACACAAGGTTTAGCAAAGAATGGATTTGACACTGTCCCTGCCTATCATTCACTTTCCCTGCTCCGGAACACACTACACGACGCCGCCGCGCTGGCGGCCTTTTATAGTGTGGGGCGTGTACTAAACCCCCTCAGCTATAATTGGCCACAGGCATCCTGCCTGTGGCCAATCATTGCTCTCCTCGCTGCCGGCGCTGTGATTGGCCAAGCATGCAGGGTCACAGTGCATGCTTGGCCAATTACAGCGCCGGGATTACACTGCGATGGCGCAGTGTATTGTGGGCCGTTTGCGTCACTTGAATTTGGCGCAAACGGGCCAAATCGTTTGTTGTTCGCCAAATGCGCGAACAGCCGATGTTCGAGTCGAACCTATGTTCGACTCGAACACCGAGCTCATCCCTAGTACTGACACTCCTTGTGCGTTGTGCTGTTGTCACCATCAGGAAACCTATTCTAAACAATCACATGTAGCTATCGCTGAATTGAAGGCATGTGGACAGTAAATGACCGCAAGGGGGCTGGAGAAGATCAGCAGCACCAATGAAAATAACAAATAATAAAAAAAATGTAAACAGTATTTTCTAAAAGAAAAAAATTACAATAATACATAATGTCATTCAGTGTTTACATTTACTGTAAAGAATTTGTAAACCCAGCATTTCATAATCCTGATATGTGACTGCTGTTCCATGTACTTGTATGAAAAAGTATATTTTTCTCTTTGCCTTGCTTCCTTTGTGTGAAATACCTGGTGTTCCTGCCAGTCCCTCTACTTTCCTATTAAAGACTGTCCACATTAGGCAAGAGAGCTCAGCGAGGTCAGTTTTCTAGCTGAGCTGAGAACTCAGCATTCTCTCCTCCAATTATCAGACTTGTCCTGACACCCCCCACCCCCCCACACCACAGCCATTCACTAGGGATATCGGTATGCTTCTGCCCCCTGCCTCTTATGCAGCTGAGAACAGATATTATGTGATGACATAAAAAAAAAGGGGAGTAACAAAGATATACAGTAAATGCAATTGTTCAATTTCTGTTTTAAACTTAATGGGTTGTTTCACAAAATGAGGGTGTACATAAACTTTAAGCCAATTGCAGATTAGGAGTGTGTACCAGTAAGGAGATATGGAGCTGTAGGAGGTGAACAACAGGACATCATACAGGCCAATGCTTAATAACCTGGCTCTTTTGTATTAATGTACATGATAAATAAAAAATACATTTTCATTATTTTTTAATAGAATCACAGATTTTTTTTGTTGATAAATATATAATATTTTATATATTATTTGACTAGTAAAACCAAATATACTTGCTTTATTTATGATGTTTATCTTTCCTGTGCCCTTCCTCACTGCTCATGTCAGTGTAACATCCGTAAGCTAAAAAGCCAAATTAATAATGGCAAGATATATAATACCTGCTATATACCTGTAAAATAATACAATGATTATAGAAGAATTTACTTGGGCAAAGAACTGGTTAATGGACAAATGACAAATGGTAGCTGAAGAGCCTATTCACATTGCCTGCAGGCTAAACACAGCTGCCCAGCCCCCTCATAAACAAAAAGAACTATGTTGGATTTTTCCTTGCCAAATGGTCCAGAATAGAGTATCTAAATAAGGTAAGCTGCATTTTTTTTAAACATTTTTAAGTTATGCTATGTGAATGGGGACATGTTACTAATATAAAGTAAGTGTTATCCCAGTTTGAGTAAAAAAAATGGAAATACACTTTAAACTGGTAAACAAGGTTGATTTACTAAGAGGTTGGTAGTTTTCACTCATTAAATTGTTATTGTGTTCACTTTGATTAATTAGTCAAGTGCCGCTAAATTAAATAAACAGAAATCGTATTGTCACATTATTGAACAACTGAAGTACAATTTGCTATGTATACACTGTATATGGAACAGAAGAAAGTCATTTGTAATTAACTAAGCAACTAACGACATAGAAAGTGGAACTTCAGTCTTGAACTAGCTACCCTGGCATATAAAGGCAGTTGGCTAATTGTTATCATTTAGGAACACTTGTCTTATGGCCATTATTTATTACAATCAGCTACATTGTTTTTGCTAATGCAGTGACAGATTCCCACTTATAATTTTCAGAGCCTCTATAGTTGTGTACATATTACTGGGAAAGCCCACAAAACACAATAACTAATTATAAGTCGAAAAAGGTGGCTAGAATGCCTGTTATGGATTTCAGATTTTTGCCATGAGATGACGAGGCATGATCGTGCAAAGAGATAGATAGCACCAATTGATGGATGGCAGACTCACATAGTCAGATCGCTTTCTATCTACAGAAACTAGTTATGTCTAATGTCCTAATCAATAACAATTTAATGCCTTAATCTTCTAAAAGAGATGCCATTCTGAAAGCTCCCATGAGTTACTGAGCAGACAAGACAATGGATAAGTCACTATGCAGCCATCTCAGCCTTTAATTACTTTCTATAGTGATATTATGTAAAATATTCATGCAGAGCTATTATAAGCACAGCCCCTACGCACCAAAAGGTGCTGACCTTTGTAGCAGAGGGAGGTGAATGTTGTAAAAAAGAAAACAAGAGACAACAAAATATTGGGACTCTAATTTTAAGCTTGAGGTGAAAAATAAAATGAATGTCATAAACAAAATTCAATGAGATGGCTAAAGCCCTGTACACACGATCGGATTTCCTATGGATTTTAAACCAATGGATTTTTTCATCGGAAATCCGATGAAGCTGACTTCCGTCAGTCTTGCCTACACACCATCGTCAAAAAACTGACCGTTCCAAACGCGGTGACGTAAAACACTCCGATGAGCCGAGAAAAAGGAAGTTCAATGCTTCTGAGCATGCGTCGACTTGATTCTGAGCATGCGTGTTTTTTTTTTATCCGATGGACTTGCCCATAGACGATCGGAATTTGCTATTGGTTTTTGATCTATCGGAAAAATTTAAAACATGTTCTATTTTTTAAAACCGATGGAAAAAAGACTGATGGGTCCCATACACGATCGGTTTGTCCGATGAAAAAAGTCCATTGGACTGTTTTCATCGGTAAAACCAAACGTGTGTACAGGGCTTAAAGGTGCTGAAATATCCTCCTGGAATAATATATCTTATGTGATATTTAAAATTCCATTTTATTAAGATTACAAATGGTTAAAATGATGTCTATACTAAATAGACATTAAGCACAAAATTGTTTTGCAGAAAACTCTATATGGAACAAACTTCCCTTGAACCAAAGTACACTGATTCTTCTGTAATCATATATGCACACAATCATGGATAACCATGGCATACACCGTTACACATGTGTGAGGAGACGGCAAAAGTTGTTATGCTCTATGCTAGGAAATTACTGTTTCATTTAATTCATGACACTACTGCTACTCCACAGGCACAAAAAGCCAGAGATATGGAGCTTTGGAAAGACTTCACTATCAATGAATTCCGAGTTTTAAAAGATCTAATGCCACTTTGGGAAGAAAGCAACCCAAGGGAACCCATAGATTCAATGATACCCCCGACAAAAACTTTAAATACAACATTAGAAGTGATCCCTGAATATAAAAAATAGGTCCCAATCCTTTCCTCCTTTGCAATGTAACATACATATTTGGTCGTTCGTCCAAAAAGTTTTCCATGACATTAGATCTTTGCCGGACCTACTTACTGAAGGTAACAACATTTCCCCACCCCGACAAAAAGCTTTTCTCAATTTAAATAAAAATGAAAACATTATTATAAAGCCATCGGCTAAGGGGGGGAATGTGGTAATTATGGATCGACCAAAATATATCAAGATGTGCATGGATATTATAAACAACATAGAATGGTATAGACGTATACCAGAGACACAAATTGAGATGTTCTATCAGGAATTTAGGGATATTATAGCAAGAGCATTTACGGCTAATTAACAAAAACACATATGAAATTCCTGGATGTTAACCCAATTTATGAAATTTGAGCTTGGCCCATATATCTGCAGTATTTTGTTATCTCTCTTCAAAGAGCCATAGCGCCAGTGCTGCCAACCGTACGTAGATTTACGTACAGCCCGCGATTTAACCCCTTTATCGGGCTGTACGTAAAAGTCCGTTTATGGGCACCGGCGCCCATAAAAAAGATGGCCGCGAGCCGGCCATACAACTGCGCATGCGCCGTTCCGAATGCGCCGGCCGAGCGCATTCGGAACTCGGCCGGGCGGCGGCGGCGCACACGCAGTAACGTGATGGCGCCGCTGGCGCCATTTTTGAAAAGGCCACAGTGGCTGGCGGCAGTGGCGGGACACCGTCCTGCAGTGAGTGCATGTCATGCACTCATCATAGGTGGTCGGTGGAGGACTCGGAGCGGAGCACTGACAGGGCCCAGCCAGGGGTGAGGAGGACGGACTCAAGGTCAGTGAAACAGGGGGGATACAAGGGGACAGCGTCATCAGTGTGCTGTATCCTCCTCTGGTTCCTGTGTCCCTTTCACCTCTTCACAGGTCAGGGCAGCACAGTGCTGCCCTGACCTGTGGAGTGGTGAAAGGGGCACAGGAGGAGGACACAGCACACTGATGATGTGCAGAAGTAATATGGTGGTGGACAGAGGAGGAGGCTACTGTGAGGGGGTGAGGAGGGCACCATCATGTTCACAGCCTGTCTCCACCGGCACCTCCTGTAGTATGTCCGCAGCCTCTGTCCCCCTCCTGTAGTATGTCCGCAGCCTCTGTCCCCTCCTGTAGTATGTCCGCAGCCTCTGTCCCCCTCCTGTAGTATGTCCGCAGCCTCTGTCCACCTCCTGTAGTATGTCCGCAGCCTCTGTCCACCTCCTGTAGTATGTCCGCAGCCTCTGTCCCCCTCCTGTAGTATGTCCGCAGCCTCTGTCCCCCTCCTGTAGTATGTCCGCAGCCTCTGTCCCCTCCTGTAGTATGTCTGCAGCCTCTGTCCCCCTCCTGTAGTATGTCCACAGCCTCTGTCCACCTCCTGTAGTATGTCTGCAGTCTCTGTCCACCTCCTGTAGTATGTCCGCAGCCTCTGTCCCTCTCCTGTAGTATGTCCGCAGCCTCTGTCCACCTCCTGTAGTATGTCCGCAGTCTCTGTCCACCTCCTGTAGTATGTCCGCAGTCTCTGTCCCCCTCCTGTAGTATGTCCGCAGCCTCTGTCCCCCTCCTGTAGTATGTCCGCAGCCTCTGTCCCCCTCCTGTAGTATGTCCGCAGCCTCTGTCCCCCTCCTGTAGTATGTCCGCAGCCTCTGTCCCCCTCCTGTAGTATGTCCGCAGCCTCTGTCCCCCTCCTGTAGTATGTCCGCAGCCTCTGTCCCCCTCCTGTAGTATGTCCGCAGCCTCTGTCCCCCTCCTGTAGTATGTCCGCAGCCTCTGTCCACCTCCTGTAGTATGTCCGCAGCCTCTGTCCACCTCCAGTAGTATGTCCGCAGCCTCTGTCCCTCTCCTGTAGTATGTCCGCAGCCTCTGTCCCCCTCCTGTAGTATGTCTGCAGCCTCTGTCCCCCTCCTGTAGTGTGTCCGCAGCCTCTGTCCCCATCCTGTAGTGTGTCCGCAGTCTCTGTCCACCTCCTGTAGTGTGTCCGCAGTCTCTGTCCCCCTCCTGTAGTATGTCTGCAGCCTCTGTCCCCCTCCTGTAGTATGTCCGCAGCCTCTGTCCCCCTCCTGTAGTATGTCCGCAGCCTCTGTCCCCCTCCTGTAGTATGTCCGCAGCCTCTGTCCCCCTCCTGTAGTATGTCCGCAGCCTCTGTCCCCCTCCTGTAGTATGTCCGCAGCCTCTGTCCCCTCCTGTAGTATGTCCGCAGCCTCTGTCCCCCTCCTGTAGTATGTCCGCAGCCTTTGTCCCTCTCCTGTAGTATGTCCGCAGCCTCTGTCCCCCTCCTGTAGTATGTCCGCAGCCTCTGTCCCCCTCCTGTAGTGTGTCCGCAGCCTCTGTCCCCCTCCTGTAGTGTGTCCGCAGCCTCTGTCCCCCTCCTGTAGTGTGTCCGTAGCATCTGTCCCCCTCCTGTAGTGTGTCCGCAGCCTCTGTCCCCCTCCTGTAGTGTGTCTGCAGTCTCTGTCCCCCTCCTGTATCGTGTGTCCGCAGCCTCTGACCATCTCTTGTCATGTCTACAGTCTCTGAGGGGATCCTAGAAAGGAGTCAAGAGTGGGAGTGCCGCCGGGATGGGGGTTACGGCCCAGGAAGAAACAGACGTGTGGACTGGGAAGAGGAGATCAGAGCCACCAAGCTGGAGCCGTCTGACTGAGCCCCACACTGTGCACCCGAGAGGAGGTAAGTGACAGTCCCGCCAGGCCATTCTGAGGGGGGGGGGTCACTGATGTAAGGAGGTGAATGAATACAATAATGTAAGGGGCACTGATATAAAGGTTTCCCCCTTATATTAGTACCCCCCCTTACCTTAGTGTATTCACTCTGTGGAAGGTGGTCTCTATTCACCAGAGCCCCCCTCCACATCAGAGTTCCCCCTTACATCATGATCTGCAGCGTTCCCCTTTACATAAGAGTTCCCTTGTACTGTAAGGGGGCATCCTGCAGACTCTGATGTAAGAGGGAACTCTGTGCTGGCTGGGTTATAGTATCCTAACCTTCATGTGAATTGAGAAATATGTTTTTTTACTTTTGTTTAACTTAAACACATTGATATTAGCATTAGCTGTGTGTTTATAGTTGAAATATTGATATTTGCACTGTTTAGTACTAAAAACCGTAATTTTAGGTACTTTTTTGCAGCATCAGTAAAAAATGCGGCTCTGCCAGTAATCTTCATTATTTTTGCCAGTAAGAAATTGGTGCCGTACAGAAATTTTGGCATCCTTGCCAGTAAATTTCACTTCAGGGGGTTGGCAACACTGCATAGCGTTCTCCTGAACCGTTCCTCTGTTATCAGCCTGATAACTCCTGACAAATTTTTGGACACATCAGATAAAAGGAGAATGACATTTCTGTCCAGGGAGGTTGCTATAAATAGATTATCAAGGAGCTGGCCCTGTTACAAAAGTCCTCTGAGAGTCTCTGCCTATGATGAGAGGGGGTGTGTGCCTTTCCTTCAATCACCAATTTTAGCTATCTTATCTGTATGCCCAGACATCACACTCTGTGTTAAAGTGGTTGTAAACCCTTTTTTTTTTTTTAAAACTGCAAGACAAAGGCATAATGAGCTAGTATGACTAGCATACTAGCTCATTATGCATTACTTACCTTAGATCGAAGCCCCCGAATCTGTCCTCATCTCCCCCTCCAGCCACAGCCATCTCTCCCGGAGGTTTCTTCCGGGTATCGCCGCTCCGGCACTGTGATTGGCCGGAGCGGCAATGACGTCACTCCCCGCATGCACGCGGGAGCCGTAAAAGCCGGTGTTATCATTCATAAAATCGGCATTTACAGTGTGCCTGTGCCGATGTCTACGGCACGCATGCGCCGTACACATCGGTGTACTCTTTTTTTGCAAATATCTCCTAAACCTAGGAGATATTGCAAACACCTACAGGTAAACCTTAATCTAGGCTTACCTGTAGGTGCAAGTTGCAAGAGTGGGCTTACAACCACTTTAAACAGGAAGAGAAAATTTCTTAACATGATCTGACCTTTCTAAACAGTATATAAATGTGAAGACAGCAGATATACATGTAAAACCTATATAGGGAGATTTGGTTCATCTCTGTTTATCATCTGAGGCTGTTCACTTCACTGGGTGTATGGAGGGTTTACATCCACTTTAATGTCCAATATCCAATTATACCAATGTTTTATTTCTTACCGAAGTAACATAAGAGCAGGGGTATTCCACCCGGTCGGCCTCCAGTGTCGGGGATAGGATGTATCTCTGAAAAAGCTAGTAAACGAATTGATGACTACTTTTGTTACATCTTTACCTTCTTATGTACAGGACACTAGAGATTTATTGAAAATTCTGGATGACATCACTGTGCCAGCCGAGGCTTGGCTTGTTGCAATTGTTGCCCCTACGTACACGAACCTGTACCTGGGGGGGTGGGAGCGATCAGTGTTCTTTGATATCGATTCGTCCATGTACCTGTACCATGTTATATCGTGGGACAGGTACATTGACGTTATCTTGATGATCTGGACGGGCACACAGGAGGAACTTGGTTGATTTATGACATGGATTGGACACTTTGAATTTGAACTTCACCCTGGAATGGGACCAAAGTAGAGTCAACTTTCTGGATATTCAGATTCTAAAGGGATTGGATGGCAGTCTTACTACGGATCTGTATCGTAAACAAACTTCAGCCAATACGATCCTCCACATGACTAGTGCCCATCCAGAGGCACTCAAGAACCATATACCATATAGTCAGTATTTGAGACTAAAAAGAAATTGCCATTGAGATTAGAATTTTCTAATTCAGACCAGGGATTTACAAATACGCCTCCTGCGAAGAGGCTACAGCAAAAAATGCTTAAAGAAAGCTTTCAATAGAACGAAAGAGAGATCTCGTCAATCATTTCTGTAAACTCACCTTTCACACTTGGGCGTTTTTCAGGCACTTTGGCGTTAAAAAAAGCGCCTCAATGGGAAGGGGCGCTTTAGGAGCAGTGTATTCAACGCTCCCAAAGCGTTGCAAAGAAGCTTCTTGCAGGACTTTTTTTGACGCCCTGCCAGCGCAGCACCTCAGTGTGAAAGCACTCGGGCTTTCACATTGGGATCGCAGATGCAGCTTCTTTCAGGCGCTTTACAGGCGCTTTTTTTAACGCTAAGACCCCTTTCACACTGGGGCATTTTTCAGGCGCTTTAGTGTGAAAGCACTCGGACTTTCACATTGGGATTGCAGATGCAGCTTCTTTCAGGTGGTTTACAGGCGCTTTTTTCAACGCTAAATCACCTGAAAAATGCCCCAGTGTGAAAGGGGTCTTAGGTTTTAAAAAAATTCTACAATGCCATTCGCAATTTCTGCAGGATGACATGACAATCGTAAAATATATCGGTGACAAACAAAATGTGACCTATCGAAAGGCAAAATCCTCAAAGAAGCATCTAACTCACAGTCATCTACAGGATAAAACTGCCATAATCCCCTAGAGTCAAAAACGCAAGGGTACATACAGCGGTGGGAGAAGTAATTACTGCAGCTGGATATGGAAAGTGAGGGCAATTCGACTAGCTAACGGACAACTGTGGACTCCTAAGGAAGCCATTAATTGTCAAACAGTTGGTGTAGTCTAATATAAAATGCCAATGTAAAGCATTTTATGTTGGGGAAACCAAAAGACCCTTCCAAAAACATATCAGGGACTATGTTTATGAAATAAAAAAATGGCAACATGGAATCGGCTATTAGCTGCCATATTGGCCTATATAACAATTTTGAGTTTGACTACATGAGGTTTTTGCTCTCGAACATGTAAAGGGTTCCCCTAGAGGTGGGGACATTGACAAACGTCTCCTGCAGTTGGAGACCCAATGGATTTTCTGACTGCAGGTGACAGAGTCACCGGGTTTAAATGAACAGATTCGTTTTAAACCATTTCTCTGAGAAATAAACCCTTTCCGTATTGAAGTTTTATTAGGAGGATTTTGTCATCCTGATTCTGAGGAGTTGCAGGTTGTAGTTACTCATGAACAGAAGAAAAAGGTTCTAAATTGATTTGGCTTTTGTCTCTGATACAGGATGAGTTATGGACATAGGACTAAATGTACATTGAGTATTTAATATTGGGTGCACATTCCTTCCAGTGCAGGTGGATTTGGGGCTATTCTGTTCTATGGGATTGATCAAAGTTTGTCTGTTGGAGGGGTTTTGAAGGCATCTAATAATGTTATTGATTTAGTGATATACAAGAATAGATATGGAGTTTTTCAGTTATGTTGGTAGTAAGATATAAATTATTGTGTCTACTAATGATTTTAAATGAAGTGATTGATACATTTCCAAATCCTGCTATTTTCAATTAATACACAAGATGACGATACTGAGTAGGTTGTGTGTGTATACACGTAGAGTTTTCTGGAATGGCATTATTATGATGACCACTAGATGGCAACAGCTAAGGATTTGCACACAATACATTTAGATTACCCTATGATAGAATATATATGACAAATGGTTCTGGTTTGTGAGCTTGTGGGGGAACGGGGCGGTATTGTTTCCCCCAGTGCCCTGACTGCCTTTCCCTTCATCTATGTGGATGTATTAGGCCATGGCCGCACATCCCACCATTACCGTACATGTGGTCCTTACATGATAGGGAGGCAGTTTTGGTGCCAATTCCACCCTATTTAGGTATGATTCTGAGCACTTGTGGATCTTCATTTGGAGGTGCTTTCTCTGTGATGGCAGTGGTATCCAGCACAAACTAGGCAAACAATGTGGATGGTTTGGTCTTGACTTTCTCCCTGTTACAAAGAAGGTATTTTGAATTATTTTGGAATTGGATTAGATGGTATGAGATGTATAGCTTTCTGGATATACAAACAAGTATTGTTTTTTCTATGTTATTCCAGATTTGACTTTTTTGTTGTATATCCCAGCTATTGGAATCTGCCTACCTTTTGTGTTTGGACTTTAACAAAGGAGTTTTCTCCTAGGAATGTCTTACAAAACTGGTTAGCTAATGCTTGAAGTGGTGGATATTTGGTAGTAAAGTATTATCTATAATTTTTCCCTGTTTCAGTACCTTATGGCCAAACATGTGACCAATCAGCCATAACCAGCAACCCCTATGTATTGGACCCTTTCTTTGGCTTTTGGGACAAACCTCTCTATCTGACTTCAGATTAATTGGATATAGACAGACACTTGGTCCATCCTATAGTGCACCGGCAGGAATGTGCTATGCCTATAGGGGGCCTTTCAAAGTCAATATTTACTAAATGTAAGTCTTTGTAATTACTATGTATAAGCACAATTACAGTGATATGCATTAATCTTGTATTAGTGATGATATATTATTTGCATTTATTTTGTTCTTTCTAAAGCAAGTCTACTACATTCATTCACCTCCAAAGAGAACCCCTGAATAAGCCGACAGGAAGAAATGCGTTAAAGGGTTGTGCATCTCCTCACACATGTATAACGGTGTATGCCATGGTTATCAATGATTGTGTGCATATTTGATTACAGAAGAATCAGTGTACTTTGGTTCAGGGGAAGTTTTTTCCATATAGAGTTTGCTGCAAAACAATTTTGTACTTAATTTCTATTTGGTATAGACATCATTTTAACCATTTGTAATCTTAATAAAATGCAATTTTAAATATGACGTTGTAAGATCTATTATTCCAGGAGGAGGTTTCAGCATCTTTAAAATCCCAATATTTTGTTGTCCCTTGTTGTATATACTTTTTTGGGATGTGGTGCTGATTGTCAACTGAATTACTTTATTTTATTGTTGTAAAAAATAAACTCACCTCCATGCCCTGCTCCTCCAATCAGCAGCTTAAAAATTTCAGCCCTGGAGCATTTCTAGTTCCAGTGACTAAAGTCAGGATGTGCTCATTTCTGCTACTTGTCATCGCTTTTATGGGATGAAATCACCAGAACAAATTGAATGTGTGCTATAAAGGTACTATAAGGAAATCTTTTTGAATATTTATGTTTTAAACTTGAAATAGAGTTGATAAAGCTTTCTTGTAAGTTGATCACAGGCCTTTTCCTTGATCAGTGACTTTGCACATCACAGTGATAGATCTATAGTGAGGTAACAGCTGAGTGACTCGTCATGGCAACTGTTCTTTCATCAGATGGTTCAGTCAGATGTCACAGTCATACAGAGCAAGCCAAAACCAGCAACATCTCCTCTGTAGTCTCTTTAGCTAACCTATTGTGCTGTGCGAATCTTACGGCATGTGTAGCCAATTGTTCGGCCAACTTGTTCTACTTCTCCCCCCCCCCCCAACCCCTGCAGGCTAGATGGAGGCTGGGCTGTGTGTTCTCCAGCAGAGCAGAGCAGCTGAAGGTAAAATTCCCTTCGTCCTTGCAGCAGCAGTGGACCAATCAGCAGGAGGCTGGAGCAGGATCATGGGACATGGGGTTCTTAAAAGAGCACTGTGCAATGGAGGCTTTGGGCTTTAAACTTCAATATCCAGGATTCCCTGCACACCAAAGGAGGAAAGTAATAGGCTTTTCCCAGGTTTTCAAAGGGGAAACAGTCTTTTGCTGGAGGAAGCCAAGCTGCATGGATTTGTTGTCCGTTGTTGAGACTGTGCAGAAGCCAGCTGTTGTCAGGGATACCACATGCAGGCATCCAACAGAACAGTAAAGTTAGCCCAATTTTTTGGTATAATGTGAAAAATTATATTACGCTGAGTAAATAGATACTTAACATGTCCTGCTTTAAAATTGTGCACACTCGTGGAATGGCGACAAACTACGGTACCTAAAAATCTCCATAGGCGATGCTTTAATTTTTTTTTTACAGTTACCAGGTTGGAGTTACAGAGGAGGTCTTTTGCTCGAATTATTGCACTCGCTCTAATGATCGTGGTGATACCTCAAATGTGTGATTCAAACACCGTTTACAAAGGCGGGCGCGACTTACGCATTCGAGCTCGCGGGGGCGCTTTAAAAATGTATTTTTTTTCTTATTTATTTACTTAATAACATTGTCACTTTAAAAAAAAAAATATTCTGATCACTTTTATTGCTGTTACAAGGAATGTAAACATCCCTTGAGACAGTAATAACTGGTGACAGGTACTCTTTATGGAGGGATCAGGGGTCTAAAAGACCCCAACTCCCTCCTTTGCATTTCAAAGTATTCAGATCGCCAAAAACAGCAATTCTGAATACTGTATTTTTTTTTTAAATTGCCACCATTGGCAGCCGAGTAAACCAAAAGTGACGCCGTTTCCATGTGTTTACATAGGAGACTGGAACAAACCCATTTCCGGCTTAATTTCAGTCTCACTCTAGCTGGCGGAGGTGCCAGATCGTGGATCAGGTCTCTTGGTGGCACGGGTGGACCAGGAAGAGAGGCCGAAGGCGGCGGGAGGGGGGACATACCCTCCCGCTCCTTCGGGATAACAACCGAGCAGCTTTTAGCTGCATCGGTTGTTATCCTGAAAGAGCCGACCGCCCGCTCTAAAAAACGGTACCGGGATGATGCCTGCAGCTGCAGGCATCATCCCAGTATAACCCCTTAAAGCCAAGGCCGCATATGTGCGTACGGTCGGCGCTAAGGGGATAAGCAAGCAAGTGAAAAGAAAATGTAAAAGTGCAAAACCCTAACCAATAACCTAACTATATACTAATAAAGGGAGCACACATGAGCACAACATGACAGGGGCAGCAAACAAGGGGAGCAGGAAGCCAGGTACTGGGAAAGGAAAGCAGGTTACAGGGAACGAGTCTCAGGATACAAGGATCAGGAATGGAGACTCAGGCAGGTACGCAGCTTGCAGGAAAATACTGAAGCACTGAACCTCAGTGAAGGGCGGGCTCATATACCCCCAATAGTCCATATCAGGTTCCGCCTAATTCCCTGTATAGTCCATCTGCTGGGAGACACCTGCTGGTGGCCACCAGAACTACGCCCTTTGGCTCTGAGGACAACAGTGCCACCAGCAAGACATCAGGACACAAGTCTTGACAGTCCCCCCCCTTAAGTAGCGACCTCCAGATGCTCCATTCTGCCTTTAATCCATGTGGGTGTGGGAAAAGTCCAGAAATGTTTTTTGTATCCAGGTTTCCCCTCCATGTCTTCGGACTTCCTCGCACTCTTCAGGCCAGAGTCTTTTAACCGCCTGGAAGGCGTACCACCTGAGTCTTGTAATTGGTCGTGCGCCCCACCGCCAGGGTTTGAAAGCTGATTATCCCTTCGCCGGGGTCTGGGTTCCCCACAGGTTGGATTCCTGAAGAGGTACAACATAAAGGGAGGTGCATCAATATTAGACCCAACAGTTGATGAGAACCAAACCCTGGTACCAAAAATTAGCTGGGTAGCGTTCACGAAACCATCGGAGGCAGACTGGGCAGCAAACACAGGGGCATCAGAGTCAGGCTGGGTAATAAGCAGAGGAGAATCAACGGCAAGCTGGGCATCAGGCAGAAATGCATCAGGGGGAAGCTGGGCATCAGGCAGGAAGGCATCAGCGGCAAGCTGGGCATCATGCAGGAAAGCATCAGCAGTAAGCTGGGCATCAGGCAGGGAAGCATCAGCAGCAAGCTGGGCATCAGGCAGGTAGGCATCAGCAGCAAGCTGGGCATCATGCACCGGATTAGCAAGAACAGGATCAGCAGGCTGGGCAGCAGGAACCGGATCAGCAGGCTGGGCAGCAGGAACCGGATCAGTAGGCTGGGCAGCAGGAACCGGATCAGCAGGCTGGGTAGCAGGAACTGAATCAGCAGGCTGGGCAGCGGGAACCGGATCAGTAGGCTGGGCAGCAGGAACCGGATCAGGAGTCTGGGCAGCAGGAACCAGATCAGCAGGCTGGACCAGCAAGCTGGGCAGCAGGCAGAGCACCATTAGGCTGGGCAGCAGGAAGAGGACCATCAGGCTGGGCAGCAGGCAGAGGACCATCAGGCTGGGTAGCAGGCGGAGGACCATCAGGCAGGGCAGCAGGCAGAGGACAATCAGGCAGGGCGTCAGGAACAGGACCACCAGGTAGGGCGTCAGGAACAGGACCACAAGGCAGGGTATCAGGAACAGGACCACCAGGCAGAACACCAGGAACAGGACCACCAGGCAGGGCATCAGGGACAGGACCACCAGGCAGGGCACCAGGGACAGGACCACCAGGCAGGGCAGCAGGGACAGCACCATCAGGCAGGGCATCAAAAATAGTACCACCAGGCTGGGCATCAAGAACAGGACCAGTGAGGTCAGTTTGATTAGCCAGCAAAGAGTCCATAGGGCAAAATTGGATGGTGGACAGAGAACCAGTAATGCCAGGTGGGATAGCAGATGACATATTGCAGAGGTTAAGCTGAGTTGCTGGAACACAGGCTGGATGCAGGGTGATTCTGAGAAAAGGACGAGGGCACCATTTGGCTGAATGATGCAGTCTGTCAACAGGATAGATGTAACTCCTAAGACAGGCTTGAGTGGATGTTATTGCCATAGGGTGAGACCTGTTTGCTTAGAGTCCCAAATATGAAAAGGCAGAAGGCAGGACTTATTCCTCAATAAGTCAGGAGTAGACTGGCCCAAGGTTGGGGTAGCGACAGGCAGGTCTGTAGAAGAAGACCCATTTATCATAGGCTGAACCAAAGTGACAGGTGTGGTGGTGGGCTTGACTGGAGCACTTGGCTTGGTAACAGGCTTGACCAGAGCAGATGGTGTTGCGGCAGGCTAGACTGGAGCAAGTGGAATCATGGTGGGCTGGACCATAGCAGTTGGCAGGAGGACAGAGGCAAGATTGTAGGTGTAGCGCCCTGCCCCTGTTGGGTAGGCGCTATGTGTTAAATTTAGTTGTCTGAGCTGTGGTTCAGCTCAGAAAGAATTATGCAAAATTGTTGGCTCTGTTTCAGTCTAGCTGGGTTGCACGTTTTCCACTTGACAGTAGGTGTCGCTGTCACCACGGGTCAAGGTTGAAAATGCAGCAGGCTAGGTTGATTGGGTATTCATTTCCCAGAAGTGGCTCAGGGGGCGTGGTCAACCGATGTGCATTCTGGGAGCGGGTACTCAAGAGACAGAGACCGCTCTATTGGGGTTTGTTGCCGGATCCTGACCTGAGGGCCCTCCTGGCCTCAGGGATGTGCAAGCCATTTTCGGCCTCGGGGCCTGCTGGCCCGAGGCTCTGCAACTGAGAAGTAGGCCCAGAAGTTGCTGGGGCCTACTAGTCCAGGGATGGTCCTACGCGGTCTTGCCTGCGGGAAGAAGAGGAACAATTGGGACTCAATTGAAGGACGCATCCTGGCCAGTTTGCCTCACGGTGCTGCCGGCTGGCTGAAAGATTCTGGCGCCGTGAGCTGTGTACTTTTGAAGGAACTTTTGCAAAGTGTCAGTGTGGTTACACGATCTTGTGGCGGAAGATTGTGGAACGACTAGACGGCACTCATCAAGTCTGTGGCAGAGACTTTGAACGAGCTTTGCACCGGTTGCTAGGTCAGTTAGTGTAGGCCTATCCGGTGGTTGCTGAATCCAGCGTGGGACTGATTTGTCCTCTGGATCTAGGATTGTGCCCGTGATCCGCAAAGCAAGGTACCTGAACCTCCCCTATCCCTCTATCCCTCTGTTGGAACTGTTATATCAAAACTCTTGAAGAAAAAGAAACCAAGCGTTGGTGTGGACATTCATAAGAGCTCTTCAAGAGGAACCCCTAGGACGAGTGTGGTGAAAGGAAAGTTAACGGCAGGCCCAAACTTTAAACCAGCGGCCCCTGCGGGGGTATTGCTACATAGGAGTTGGGAAAAATCTCCTTTTCTTTTAGGTTTAGACACTGGAATCTTGCAAGTGATTGCATGACAATGATTAGGATGTGCAGAAGATGGAGGAGTAATAGCAACACTGATAGATAATGGAAAAGGATTCCTACACCGTTCACCTGATTTGGATGTAAATGCCCTCAAATTAAAGCTAAAAGTCTGCAGTTAAAACACATCTTGTTTGTTTAATTTCAAATCCATTGTGGTGGTGTATAGAGCCAAAAAGATTAGAATTGTGTCGATGTCCCAATATTTATGGACCTGACTGTATAGGATACTGATATACAGTTGGAAGAAAAGTATACGGCTGTGGTTGTTACGAGTAACAGAGAGGAGGATCTTTAAGCAGGCTGGTGTCTAGAGGCAAAAGTGGATTGGTGCATGTCAACTGATGCTGAATAGGAAAGATCTGACCAGGTGTGAAGCAAGGGCTGAACAACACTTAATTTACAATTGCCTTGTCTGACTAGAGAGTGTACTGCATTGATACAATCCAGCAGAGCCTCCGAGTAATCTTCCAGAAAATAGGGGTTATCATCTTCCAACAGCCGCACTAGCAATTCCACCTGAGACATACTAAAGGGGGAGAATAATCATCACCACGTTAGAGATACTAGACAAAGCCAACTCTGCGCAGATTTAAAAGAGTGGCTGAATTTGCCAAAACCAAAAACTGCCTTGATCGACAAGAGAATGAGCCAGACGGATGCATTCCAGCAATTGCTCCCTAGTCTGCTCTTTCAAAATTTGCCAGCAATATTCCCTGTCTTCTGTTACAAGCAGTGCAAAATACAGAACCTCCTCAAAATCTTGCAGCAATTAGCAAATGCTAAGACCTAATATCCCAGGTGCAGCCGATCTGATTGTAATGGCTTTAGTATTATGTCAGGGATACCACATGCAGGCATCCAACAGGGGTGATCAGATCAGTTGGCTGCACCTAAGGAATCAGGATGAATAAGTGAAAATATGTTTATTTAGACAATAACACACTTTCAATACCAACACCAGTAAACATAAGCAAGTAAGCAAAAAGAAAACGTAACTATATACTAATAAAGGGAGCACACATGAGCACAACATCACAGGGACAGAAGACAAGGGGAGCAGGAAGCCAGGTACTGGGAGCAGAAACCAGGTTACAGGGAACAGGTTTCAGGATCAGGGTACAGGGATCAAGAACAGAGACTGAGGCAGGTACATGGCTTGCAATACTGAAGCCCTGAACTTTAGTGAAGGGCGGACTTATATACCTCCAGCAGTCCACATCAAGTTCCGCCTAATTCCCTGTATACCCCATCTGCCGGGAGATACTTGCAGGTGACCCAAGTAATGACACAGGTCCTGACAGCTGTGCTGAGTCCAGAGAGTGCAGTCGTGCCCACTCCCCAGAGAGCAAGAGGATCAGAGCTGAGAAGTGGGGCACTGTCAATTCCCTAGCTGTGCTAGGACCCCAAGTTAGAGAGACCCATTGCTGTGTGTGCCTACAGTCAGGGAGAGCCAGTGAGAGTCTGAACACTGGGACTAGGTAGGCATTCTGGGACAACAGACCACCAAGTGTACTGAATTGCATAAGTTGCATACCTGGGCCCCAACAGTAGCTGGCTTAGTACTGCTAATTAGGTATTTTTAGAATGTGTATGCTCACCCACTGTTTTTGGTGTATGTGTTGAGAGTACTGGAGGAACTTTTTTCTTTGTTAGCTACTGCTGTCTATACCAGTGAAAATCTGGTTTAGCTTTATTGCAGTTTAGTTAATTGCCATATTATAGGTTGGTGTTCATCCAATTTAGTTTGGCTTGTTCAAAGTCTTCAGTTGTCTATTTACTGGTCCATGCACTGTCTACATTGCCTTGTTACAATATACTTATTTGATCTACCATCAAGTTACTTGTGGCCTATTTTCTGTGTACTATTATAGAGTGATAGCACGCTAATGCTTAAGTTACATAGGTGTAAGCAGCCTCCAATTTATAACCAGGTTTGTCAGTGGGGACCTGAGCAGTTTAAAGAGTCATGGCAGAACAGAGAACCCACCATATCAAATGGCTCCTGCCGTGGTAAGCGCTACACATGTTATACATGTTTATTTGTATACAGAGCAGTGCAAAAAAGCAGTGCAAAAAAACCCAAAAAAAAACACTCAAAACTTTTAAGCATAAAAAAAAGTGATTAAAAATCATCATAGCTTCCCTTTAAAAGTTCACTCAAACGTACTTCTGCGTGAATGCTATTAATTTAACCACTTCCCGCCCAGCCGTCATTTGACAATAGTCATTCTGGGTGGATGTCATAAGACGTCCTATCGTAACACGCATTGCACACAGCCGTGAGTCTGTGCTCCAGTGCAATCTGTCACCGGCTGTGTCCGCCGGACCAGCCGGACAGTACCATGTGATCGCTGTGACTAATCACAGCAGATCACATGACAATTGTAAATAATGAATGCCTTTGATTCATGCCATTCACTGTATACAATTGTGTTGCTAGCTGTGATTGGTCACAGTGATCACATAGTACAGACATATCACAGCCCATATGTACCACGTGATTAGCTGTGGCCAACACTGAATGAAAGTTTCAATAGGTAAAAAAAAATTCTTATACCAGTAAAATTCACTGGTATAAGCAATCATAATCTGTACAAAAAAAAATCCTGATCACTTTCCCAGAGTAGTACGGTGTTACTATGGTAACAATGTATTGCTCTGGTCACTGTGTGTTAAAAAAAATCATAAAAATCATACATACTGACACCAGTCAGTGTTCCTAAATACTGCCATACCAGTTATATGATGATGCTGTGCTGCACTGGTGACAGTGGGACTGGTGAAAAAAAATGAGATTTTTTTTTTTTTATTTCTTAATTTTCCAAAAAACTGTGACAAAAAAACACTTTAAAAAACTTGCCATACCTCTTACTAAATACCTTGGACTGTCTACTTTCCAAAAAGGGGTAATTTTTCAGATATATACCATAGTTTGTGGACTTTCCTACAGACTAAAACATAAACACTGATTTGGGTTATTTTCATATTTTTTTTTAGCAGAATACAGTTTGGCCTAAATTTATGAAGAAAGATTATTTATTTGCAACATTTTTTAACGGTAACAAAAAAAAGTTGGTTTTTTTTTCAAAATTTTCAGTATTCTTTCGTATGTTTAGCAAAAAAAAAAAAAACAGCAGTGATTAAATACCACCAAAAGAAAGTTCTATTTGTGTGGAAATAAATGATAAAAATTTAATATGGACCACACATTGTCATTCAAAGTGTAACAGTGCTGAAAGCTGAAAATTTGCCTGGGCAGGAAGGGGGTGAAAGTGCCCAGTATTGAAGTGGTTAAAGCAGAAGTTTGGGATTACTAAATAAACAAAATACATAGTCACTTGCATATTGCAGCATTTAGTAAAACATTGCAGCTGTCCCTGCTGTTACACGCTATCCATTGCTTCTCCAGCCTGAACTGAGTCTACTGATTAGACCTATAGCTAGGCACACTGTAAAGAGAAGGCATCAGATAAGCTCAACACAGACATTACATTCTGTTATTTCTTTCTCTATGTTATACCAATAACGATGCCTTTTTTTGATCAGAAGAAGTCAATTGCCATCCCATTACCACTGATTTTTCCACATCCTTACTCCTCATATCTCTTTTGTTTGCTGGCCTGAGGCTCAGAGCCTAAATCTTACAGACACAATCCATAATGGAAATGTTAATTGAATACTTCTGCACACATTTCTGTTTACCTGCTCAGAACTTCCTAATCCACGCCACATTAAGGTCCTACTATTTAAAACACTCAGGCTGGGTTCACACTTATGCGAATTGGATGTGGCTTTCACCTCATTCAATTCGCATAGCAGGAAATTGTGACCGGCTCTCTATGGAGCTGGTTCACACATCACAGCAGCGACTCTGGCGCAAATTGCACAGGAGCCCTGTGCGTCTTTTGGTCTGTTTCAGAACGAACCTGAAACAGTGAACAGGGACACACCAGACTCCTGCTGTGAGCCGCTGCGTATTCTAGTGTTAACCCAGCCTACGTCCTGGAACTTTCACTCTGTATGTGGTTGCTCTGGACTGGGACCCTGGAGAAAATTAAGGGGATCACCTCTCTATATAATCTGCTGCAAGCTAAATCACAGTTCTCTCAATCATCATCTTACAAAAGTCCTTTTTTGAGGTGCAATCTCCTGCAACTATAAATATTATAGATGCTCCACATTTCGAGAAATGTCCCAAAACATTCTCCTAAGATGGTATCTCATCCCACATATTACGGAAAAATTTGCCCCATCCTTAGATGACTGATGCTGGAAAGGTTTTGGCCTACATGGGTCCTTTATACATATGGTATGGTCCTGCCCACACCTGAGAGGTTTTTGGAGGAAAATCTTTAAATTCATAACATCCATTACGGGGCTCATTTTGACTCCCAATCCTGAATTGACTCTTCTTAGAAATGGAAGGGATTCCTCCACAGGTCTATGGTAATGCATATACTATTTGCAGCGAGATTATCCATTACTAAACAATGGAGAGAGTACAAAGAAGGGCAACAAACCTAATAAAGGGTCTGGAGGATATTAGTTATGAGGAACGGTTGTGAGCACTGAACTTATTCTCTCTGGAGAAGAGAGGCTTGAGAGGGGATATGATTTCAATTTACAAATACCATATTGGTGACCCCACAATAGGGATAAAACTTTTTAGCTGAAGGGAGTTTAACAAGACACGTGGCCACTCATTAAAATTAGAAGAAAAGAGGTTTAACCTTAAACTACGTAGAGGGTTCTTTACTGTAAGAGCCGCAAGGATGTGGAATTCCTGTCCACAGGCGGTGGTTTCAGCGGGGAGCATCGATGGTTTCAAGAAACTATTAGATAAGAACCTGAACGACCACAACATACAGGGATATACAATGTAACATTGACATATAATCACACACATAGGTTGGACTTGATGAACTTGTGTCTTTTTTCAACCTCACCTACTATGTAACTATGTAACTATGTAAGTCTAATGAACCTCCTAGTATGTTAGTATTTAAAAGACAACTAGCTTTGACATACTGTATGCATACGAGAAAAATCTTGCATATTTTATGTTTCAGATGAACAAGTTTCGATAGGCATGATACCTATATTGTAATGCTACCTTTATTGGATAGATAAATAAGATTTTATTTCTTTTTTTCTTTCTTATGTTTATGTTTAGTTTCCTGGTTTATTATTGGAAATAATTCCTAAAGTAGTGGTCCTGCTTTTTGTCATGACTTAGATTAAATTAAATAGGACTAATATGCAGATTGTCTGTGTGAGGGCGTATATTCAGCATTGCTGTCTTATATTTCTCGCTTTCTTGATTGTACCATTTCTTGTTAATGTCAGCAGTGTACCTTACCCTACTTCATCGAAAGTCTGACAATTCCTTATGTTCCTTTTTTCTTTGTATGTTGTAAACTCATAAAAAAATATTGAACTTAAAAAACAGGTATATAAATTATGTTATGGGGGGTTCAGAAAAACAAAAATGTCTGCTTAAAGTGATTCTAAAGGAAATTATTTTTTCTTAAAAAACAAACAAACAAGTTATTCTTACCTGCTCTGTGCAGTGGTTTTGCACAGAGCAGAACAGCCCCATTCCCTTTCTTTTTGTGTCCCTCGCCGGCAGTCCTGGCTCCCCACTGTCAATTGCCCGCTAAAGCAAGTCTCTACACACAAAGAGTCCATTCACACACAGAGCATGGCTCAGCCCCACCCCACCCATGCTCTCAACTCATTGGCTCACTTACTATGATTAACAGCATCAAAAGCCGATTGCTCGCGCTGCTGTGTAAACCAATGAGGAGCGAGACCCGGGAGAGCCACTGCTCTCACACACATCGCTGTATCAAGATGGGAATCAGGTAAGTCAAGGGAAGAGCTGGGGGGGAATTGCACCCATAAGGTTTTTTAGCTTAAATTACCACTGCATCGCTGGTGCCAGCCTGAAGAGGACCGTCAGTGGGATGAAGGCGGGAAGGGATGGTGGGCTCTGAGGGGTGCATAAGGGGGCTCTGAGTGAGGACATTCTCTTCTTCACCACTGTTAGCCCCATATTTGTGCACTGTTTACACTCCTCAGTTTGCTGCAGTGCACCACAACTATTGGTACTAATTCAGCAAATGCCACAAACATTACATACATTTTGCTCTGCATACCACTTTTAGCCCTGCCCCCTCCCCCTGGGGGTACGCAGTTTGCCATCTTCGCCCTGGGTGTTGGATGACCTTGTTCTGGCACTGCGAGCAAGAAAGGGTGGCTACGGTTCCACAAACAGTGGGACTATTGACAACAAATGTAGCCACCGTATAACAGGAAGTCAGATCACAGCGGCAAAAAAAAAGGAATTTGGAGATTTGGAGGAGGCTGAAAGCAATAGAGGGGACTGAGTTAAGCCAGCGGTAGATGGTTTGAATCTCAACTGTTTCAGCAGGAACCGGCAAGATTCCAACCATCTATGGGCAGGCTGAATGTAACCAAGTCAATCCATCGATCAGCTTGGGTACAACTAGCATGTTGGATATTCGGCATGCGATTATTGCGGCTATAGCTGCTATTAATAATCAAAATTGCACCATCTATGGCCTGCCTTAGTGGTAATTCACACAGTGTGCGGTGAAAGACATTTTACTGCATTGTTAAACGTCTGTCACCGCAAAGACACACAACAGTTGTTTCCTATGTGTCCCATTCACACTACAATGCAGCCTTGGGCTGTGCTGCAGCATGCTGTGAGAAAATGGAGACATGCTCCATTTTATAACAGCACACCGCACAGAATCGCATGGCACTATATGGCAGTGCAGCGCAATGCTGTACAGCATCATGAATGAAGATTACATTTTGTACACTTCAAATCAAGTTTGTACAAATCAAAATGAAAAAAATGAGCCATGTGATCTGCAGCAGGGAATAGACAGCTGCCGGAGCGGTAAAGCGCTATGACAACTGTGCACTCCAGTGTGAACTCCGCTTTAAAGCGGAGTTCCACCCAAAAGGGTAACTTCCACTTTAAGCACTCCTCACCCCCTGACATGCCACATTTGGCATGTCATTTTTTTGGGGGGGGGGGCGTGGATGCCTTATTTTCAGTGGGACTTCCTTTCCCACTTCCTGCTTCCTTTTTTCAGCCGCCTAGGCAACTCCTCCTGTCGCCCTAGGCGGCCCCTCCCTGCCAGCGATCTTCTGGGACACAGCTCAGGTCCCAGAAGATCGGCTGGCCAATAGGAGAGCGCAGTGCGCGCCCGGCCATGAAGCTGTAAGCTGTCACGGCCGGGTGCCCACAGTTATGATGACAGCGCTGAGGAGAGGAGGGGGAGAGGAGTGAGCCTCCCTGGGCGGCCGCATCGCTGGACCGTGGGGCAGGTAAGTGTCGGTTTATTAAAAGTCAGCAGCTATGCTTTTTGTAGCTGCTGACATTTAATAAACGAAAACACGGGTGGAACTCCGCTTTAAGAATAAATATTTGAACAGATTTTTTTTTTAAATAAGAGTTTAAAGTCACTTTAAATTAGAACTAAAATACAAATAAAATAACACAAAGATTTTATTCAATGTTCAAAATAACACAGGTGCTAGTTTTTCTTTTTACATAAAAATTTGTTAAATGCTTTCTGAATTGAAACTTAAAATTTGCAGATAGGTATGATAAAACAAACAAAGCACACTTTATATTTTAGTCAATTAACACCTAACTGTAATATGATGTTGGGTGGGCCACTTAACTTACTGTATATTGCTATTACCTAGCAAACTGTTCTGAACACAATAGGTTGAAAGACTGAAAATAACACCTGAGACAAAGGCACTTGCAAAACAATAGAGGCTGTTAAGACAGCTTAACTGCTTTTCATTTTCCTTTTATTAAATCTCTAAAATGTTATATCCACCTTAATAAGAATATAATTTTTAATGAAAAGAAGTGAAGAGAGTGTCCGTTCCAATCTACTGCATTTCATGGCTTCATCTGGAATAGTTCAAAAGCTGCCTGCTTGTGGGATCAAATAATTGGGTAGGTGCTAAACTCAGAACATTGCACAGCAAATGTAGATCCAGGCAAGAGAGAGAGAATCTCTTGCTCACAGCTTGCACTGCAGTACCTGGATGAGTGATAGATCCCATTTCATCTTTTTTGTTGCTGAGCGCAATTTGCAGGTACAAGTACAGATGCTGCTACAGGAGGCAATAATCATTTGCTAAAAGAAAATGAAGTTCTAGGGTGGTGCCACGGACATTTGGATTGTTTATAGTAGAACAGATTTTATATATGGTTCCAACTGGCTAGAGTCCACCTCACAGTTTGTTTAATTCTCTTGTTCTGCTGCCATATAACTTATGAGCAGGGAGTTATGGATGATTCACAGTGACTACTGAAATTAGAATTATACCTCATTATTACAGAAGTAAGAAAAAAAAGTATAAATTTTCAGATCTACAACAATCCATGTACATAGAACCAAATAAAGAAATGTACCATTTTTGTTAAAAAAATATATAAATATGGTGTAAATCAGCACAAAAAATGTTAGTAATGGCAATAACTCAAGACAAGTTGAATATTCCTGGTGTCTCTGTATACAATATTACCATTATCTATTTTTTTCTGAAGTTGGGATTTGCTATGCATTTTCATAACTATATTTTTATGACAAAACAAGTTAAACGACTATCGTTTAAAAGTTTTTAAAAATGTATTCACAATAGATATGCAAACTTATATATAACATTTTCAATTGTAGCTTCTGCGATGAACTTTTTTTTGTTTAAATACATATTTAATGAACTTCTTTCATACATTTTAAGAAGAGCAAATACCACTTTTTAAAAATAAAAACCTAATCAAGGGACTATTTCACTGTATTAAATAATATACTCCTGTGTAATTTAGTAGGATATAAAATTGACAGAAGCTATGTCACAACTGGATCTTAAACGATACATACAATGGGTAAATGTCCTCACAATATGGTTTCCACCATATATCCCAACATTATAACTGGCCATCATAGTAGCCTATATGAAGCCAATTCCATGTCATTAAGTGACTCAATTTAAAATAGTGAACTGAGGGCATAAATAAAAGGGTATTGTGGGGAATCTTGTGCTTACATTTACATTTAGGCAATGTATTCTGAATGGCCAGAATTTTCTACAGATGGATAATAAATGGGTGAGAGCTACTAGAGTAAGGCGATCAATCCAACAGTACTGTGGCAATCCCTTCAGACTACCCTTGATATAGATGGAAATCAGTATATACCATGGTAGGTAAATCCACATATAAATCAACAGAGATTCTGGCAACTTCATTGACCACTATATTTTTTTTTTTTCAGAGATTTGTTAGCAAAGTTGTGTCCAGTACACTTCAACATAATCACAGCAGGACCATGTCCGGGCACTATCTTTTGAGGGTTCTTTTCAAACATGTATTAATAGCCATAAAAGTCAATTCTCTAAGAAGTAAAGTAAAAAAAAAAAGAAAGGCATTCACAGAGAAAACCTTGGTCCAAGGCAGAAAGCAATATTTTTTTAAAGCCGAAAACTATGGAGGATGACAGATTGTTTTACTGCTGGTGGCTTTTAGTTTTGCCTTGACTACATCGTCTTGTGACAGGTTTAATACTAATTGCTAAGGAAGCTTTTTGAAATGTATAACAGTCAGTCCCAGTTTTGGTATTGTAAGGAATCCCCAGAACAAATCATCAGTTCCAGCTTGAGAAATTAGTAGTGGAGGGTCCCTAGTGAGTGGGCTTTTTGCAGAGATTCACAAGAAATTCTCCTTCCTTTTTGCATTGATTGTTAATATGGGCCGTGTGACGTCTTAATTTGGATTTCTATATCAAATTTGGAGTTTTTGCACCATGCAACATACTTGTTTTTTTTTGTTTTTTTTAGTATTGGAAGTATTCACCAATGTTGAAGCTTCAAGATGTTACATTGCCTAGTTTGCTTTCAGGTCTATGCACTAAACTATCGTTAATATTATTGTTCATCCTTTCTCTCTCGTCACTGTCATTCATTTGATCTATAAAATATTACTAACGTATGCATTTAGTACTTGAAATGCTGACTTCTACAAAATTCAAACTTACTTTTTTCCTTATTGCTTCATTAACCACTTCAGCCCCTGACCATTTTGGCTGGTTAAAGACCAGGCCACTTTTTGCGATTCGGCACTGCGTTGGTTTAACTGACGATTGCGCGGTCATGCGACGTGGCTCCCAAACAAAATTTACGAATTTTTTCCCCAGAAATAGAGCTTTCTTTTGGTGGTATTTGATCACCTCTACGGTTTTTATTTTTTGCGCCATAAACGAAAATAGAGCGACAATTTAAAAAAAATGCTATATTTTTAACTTTTTGCTATAATAAATATCCCCAAAATATATATAAAAAAACTATTTTTTTCCTCAGTCTAGGCCAATACATATTCTTCTACATATTTTTGGTAAAAAAAAATCACAATAAGCGTTTATTGATTGGTCTGCGCAAAAGTTATAGCTTCTACAAAATAGGGGACTGTTTTATGGCATTTTTATTAATATTTAATTTTTTACTAGTTATGGCGGCGATCATCGATTTTTATCGTGACTGTGACATTATGGCGGACACATCGGACACTTTTGACACCATTTTGGGATCATTGTAATTTTTACAGCGATCAGTGCTATAAAAATGCACTGATTACTGTGAAAATGACACTGGCAGTGAAGGGGTTAACCTGTAGGGGCGCTGAAGGGGTTACGTGTGACCTAATGAGTGATTCTTACTGTGTGGGGGCGTAACTTGGCGTGTGACCTCACTGATTGTCGTTCCCTATGACACTGCCACTAGGAAGAACGGGGAAATGTTTGTTTACACTTACCTCTCCCCGTTCTTCAGCTCACACCGGCGGCGATCGGGTCTGCGGGTCCCGCGGGCGCGGTCACAGAGCACACAACCGGGTTGCGAGCACGACCCATGGCTGGGCATCTTAAAGGGGACGTACCTGTACGTGCTTATGCCCAGCCGTGCCATTCTGCCGACGTATATCGGCGTTAGGCGGTCCTTAAGCGGTTAAGCTGCTTTCAGACATGAGAAAAGTGGGAAAGACAATTTTCATATAATCTGTGAGATATATTTTAATTATATGTTTAATTATATGTTATAGGCTCTTTCCTTCTATTGTTTAAAAAGATTATCAAGGAAGGTCATTATAGAGCAACTACCCCAAACAAAGTGCCATTTTTGATGGAATGGGTGGATTTCAGCTCTTTTGTTGATCTTTATCACTGCACAGGGACCCATCATGGAGATCCCATTAGTCCGTAACGTAAAGAATTTCCCAAAATAGTTAAGATAAATTAATTAATTTAGTTAAATCACTCTCAGCTTGATGTTTGATACTAAATTGAGTGTAAAAATATATATATAAATAACAGATTAATCCAATGAATTAATTTATTCATATATTGAAAATCCTCAGTTAATTAACACTGTCATAAAATGCAGACTTCATATGCATCTCAATGCATAAAAGTTAAAAATGATTGAATCGGCTCATCCAACAAGTAAGACTGAGTGTAGTTCAAAATTCATGACAAAATAATTTCAATACAAATTTTATAAAACCTGATATGGACTCATTTTCAGTCAATTCACAATTAAATGTTCCCCTGGTGTCAGGGCTCAGCATGTGGTAGACCACATGGTGTAACTCAGTTTTCCTGGTGGGGGCAGTGGTAGAATGCAGGGAAGGTGGTGCCTGAGGGTTGAGCTAGAGCTGTGCTTAATTATTTCTAAGCTATTTCTAAGCTATAGCTTTAATATTTTTAGGATATCTTTCAACCTATTTTTTGATAGAAGTCCATATTTGGTACACCATTTAAAAAATATGATCTAGAGTTTTATGATAGGTTGATAAATAGACAAAAAGTGGAAACCTTTCATAATTTTTTTGTAATACTGTAATTGTAAATAGTATCTACAGTGATGGCATGTAGTATTAAACAGGCACATTGCTGTTTTCAGGCTACAGCTGTATCTGCAGGCCAAAGAGATTCATTTTGCGAATGGTTACTACAGCCATTAGAGCCAGGAAACCAAAAGACATGTCTGGAGAATTCCAGAGATGTCATTTAACATCGGGACTTGAGAACTATGAATGTGCACAGGTGCATGCAACATCAATAACCATTTTCACAGCAAAAAAAATAATGTCTTAGAACAAAAATGGCCAGATTTCAGATGCCATCTGTTTTTTGACTATCACAAAGCAAATGTAATATCTAAATGGAGATTAAGATCTTCATCTAGTAGGTAGAAATCTTCAAATGTAACTTCTATTATAGGAAATATATTAGCGAGGTTGGTAAGGGACCTGCTAGGGTACCAAATGCTGATATCCAGCAAAAGTAGGGGTGATCAGATCTATGAAGCTGTACGAAGAAGACTGCATCCAAATTAAGTGCAATTATAATAAGATATATTAATAACACAACAAAACCATCCAACACCAGTATATAAGCAATAGTGAAACACACATGACAAGTGAAACCTACTAAAACAACTACATAACTAACAAACTAACTATATAAGCCTAAAGAAAGAAAAAGTGCTTTATAGGTGCTTCAGCTTTAAGGAAGGAACAAACATCAACTGGGTATAAATAAAACTCCATGAGGTGATGCAAGTTTGCTGGTGTAAAACAGAAAAACTCGTGTTACACCATTCGAGAATCTCACACATTGAACCTTCTTATTAGCGAGTATAAAGGCATGGTAACCCACCTACTTGTACTCCTTGATGCCCACTCTGCCTCCATGGGCCAAAACGATCCTGGGCTCTCTATCCCTTACCATGGTACTGTGCCACACAGTGCCACTTTTCATCTAAATATTTAGCAGTTTTGAATTAATTTCACCTTGGTGCCTCTTGAAGAAACGTTTCCTGCGAAACGTGTTGCTTTTCCCACTGCCTGGCCACACTCTTTGCTCATTTTGCAATCATCTGAAATAAGTATCGCCAAATATTTTTTCTCTGTAGTGATGGCCAACACTGTACCCCCAATGTTGTACTCTATCAAGGGATTCTTTTTCCCTAGGTGCATATTTTACATTAAAAACATTGAACGTCAGTTTCCACTACTTTTACCAATCTTCCAGCAATGCCAAATACTGTAGTGTTCTATGTTAGAAACACCACCAGGGAAATCAACTCTATTGTACGCCTTTGTGTTATCAGCAAAAAATACATACTTTACCCACCAACTCTTTAGTTATATCACTTAGGCTGGGTTCACACTAGTGGTGCAATGGATCGGTGGTGATCCGTGATCCGAACGGGTCACTCTGTTCGGATCGGATCACCACGCGATCCGCGGAGCACTCTGGAGCCTCGGCCATAGGAAAGGCCTAGCTCCGGAGCGGCGGCCATCTTGGTACACCTGGCGGCGGCCGCTGTAGTGACGTTTCGCCGCCATCTTGCACAGTAATGATAGAGAAGAGGCCAAGCGGACATCTTGTTACACCCAACTGAGTTTTAGATTTCAGTTCATTTCAACACAAAATGGAGCTTATCAGCTTTAATACATTATTTGGAAATTCATCGGACTGTTTACATGTTAAATTTAAAAGCAGCAGCAAACCTTACATGCTTGCTAATGTGACGGAACACCTCTGATTTTCACATTTAACATTTAGTTAAATGTGAAAATCAGAGGTGTTTTGTCACATTAGCAAGCAAATAAGGTTTGCTGCTGCTTTTAAAATTTAACATGTAAAGAGTCAGTCGGATTTACAAATACTGTATTTAAGCAAATAAGCTCCGTTTTGTGTTGAAAATAACTGAAATCTAAAACTCCGGTGGGTGTAACAAGATTGTCTTTTTTTTGCCGATCCGAAAAATGATCCGATCCGTGACTCTGATCCGAGGATCGATCCGATCCGTGAGTTTTTTGATCCGTTGCACCCCTAGTTCACACTGTTGTGCGGAGCGGCTCACAGCAGGGATCCGGTGCATCCCTGTTTTCCGTTTCAGGGATGAATCAGGCCCAAATGTTTGACTGAATTCGGACCTGAAATGGACCAGAAAAAACACATAGGACTCTTCTGCAAACCACTCTGCAGCTGTCCCGGAGCTGTGTGAACCAGCTCCATTGAGAGCCAGTCACAATCACATGACATGGGAATTGGATGCGGGGAAACCCACATCTAATTTGCCCCAGTGTGACCCCAGCCTTACACATAGATTAAATAGAACAGAACCCAGTACAAAGCCTTGTTGTGCACTGCTGGGTTCCCAATGAATCCCATTTACAACCACACACTTGTATCTAACCTTAAGCCAACTGCATATTCACCGAATCCCACAGTGGTTAAATCCTAGCTGGTACACTTTTTTTTATTGGATCAGTATGTGGAAATTTATCAAATGCTTTGCTGAAATATAGGCTAATCAAATTAGTCTGACATGATTTGCCCTCAGTAAAGCCATGCTGCTTTGGGTCCAGCAAGTTGTGTGTTTTTAAGTGATCAATGATACTTCTTTTTACAAGTGATTCTATTACCCACTTCCCATCCCAGCCATCGTCAAGTAACATCCGCAGGAGGAATCTCCCATCCTGGGCAGGCGTCATATGCCAGCCTCGGCTTCCTGGCCGTCACTCAGGAGCCGATGTGTGTGCCCGGCGGTCGCGATGTCTGCTGGGCACCCTTGATTGCCCGATAACAGAGCAGGACTGTGGTAAACACACAGATCCACGTCTTGTCAGGTGAGAGGAGACCGATGATGTGTTCAGTACAGAGGAACACCTCCCCTTGTGAGTCCCCTCCCCCTACAGTTAGAATCACTCCCTAGGTAACACATTTAACCTCTTGATCGCTCCCTAGTGTTAACCCCTTCCCTGCCAGTGACATTTATACAGTAATCAAAGCATTTTTTTAGCACTGATCGCTGTATTAATGTGAATGGTCCCAAAATAGTGTCAAAAGTGTCCGATATGTCCGCCGCAATGTCACAGTCACAATAAAAATCACATATCGCTGCCATTACTTGTAAAAAAAATATATAATAAAAAAAATGCCAATTCCCTATTTTGTAGACGCTATAACTTTTGCGCAAACCAATCAATATACGCTTTTTGCATTTTTTTTACCAAAAATATGTAGAAGAATACATATCGGTCTAAACTAAGGAAACGAAAAATGTTTTTAAAAAAAAAATGGGATATTTATTATAGCAAAAAGTTAAAAATATGGTGTTTTCAAACTTGTCACTCTTCTTTTGTTTATAGCGCAAGAAATAAAACCTGCAGAGGTGATCAAATACCACCAAAAGAAAGCTCTATTTGTGGGGAAAAAATTTGGGTACAGTTTTGCATGACCGCGCAATTGTCATTAAAAGTGTTACATTGCTGAAAACTGAAAATTGGCTTGGGCAGGAAGGGAGTGAAAAGGGGATAGGGGAAGTTTCCCCCGCTAGGGGTTTTCAAGGCAGCAGAGATTGGGACAATGAATAGTTAAAATAAATCTTTATTAATGAAAACCAATGGGGTTACACCAGTAAAATTCAATCAAGATGTGAGCTCTGGTACATGATTTAAAATTCGAAATACAGAACAATGTAAACATTATGTAACATAGACCATCGCTGCTAAGGTGCAATGTAGATGACTACATATATCTTGACCCGTTTCGACCCTATTAGGGTCTTCCTCAGAAGATATGTTGACTGTAAGGAAATATGCATTTAATATATCATACAAGAAATTTAAGAAAAAAATATCAGTAGCGGTAGTGAAATTATTTGTAGCATATTTACCAGACAGATTGTTTTGTACACGATCACATGACCAGAGATCCTTCCTTTAAAAGAGGGAATCCCCATAGGATCCCAAATCTGGTTCCTCGGCCGGCAAGAGAACCTCCACCTGGTAGGGGTACTCCACTAAACCGTACCTGGCTTACAGGGAGTCACCACATGGAAACTGAGTCCCACGCCTGCAAGGCGTGGGAAAAAGGGGAAGGGTGACCGCACCTGCAGTAGACCATACAGGACATCATAAGAATTATATATAATAATAGTACATACAACATATAATTGTATGAATGCAAAAAACTATAATATAATCAATTCTTAGCATAAGGTTGTGGCTAGTGATGAGCCGAACACCCCCGGGTTCGGTTCGCACCAGAACCCGCGAACGGACCGAAAGTTCGCACGAACATTAGAACCCTATTAAATACAATGGATGCGAACGTTCGGATTCTAAAGTGCTAATTATAATGACTATTATCCATGTTATTGTCCGAAACAGAGTTTGGGAACCCGGCTTCTGCACCAGGGGACATGTATCAATGCAAAAAGAAGTTTTAAAAACGGACGTTTTCCGGGAGCAGTCATTTTAATGATGCATAAAGTGAAAAAAAAAAAGTAAAATATTCCTTTAAATATTGTACCTGGGGGGTGTCTAAAGTATGCCTGTGAAGTGCCACGTGTTTCCCGTGTTTAGAACTGTCCCTGCACAAAATAACATTTCTAAAGGGAAAAAAGTCATTTAAAACTGCTTGCGGCTTTAATGCAATGTCTGGTCCCGGTAATATGGATGAAAATCTTTAGGAAAAATGGCATAGCTACCCCATCAACCCCCCCCTACCCCAGCCCATTACCAGCCCCTTTGGGTCTTGTATGGATATTAAGGGGAACCCCGCACACAAAATAAAAAAGGACCTATATACTCTGAACAGCCGTATACAGGCGGTGCATACAAGACAGGGACTGTAGGTTTGTTCTTATGTAGAATCTGTTTATAATTTTGAACAGCTGCATTGTTTAAGTGGAGCTCCATGGCAAATTCCTTTTTTTTAGCTTTTTGTAAAACATAGGGAATGGTTATCACCCCTGTCACATTTTTTTTGCTGTCTGTGCCCCTGTTCAGAACATTTCACCTCACTTTGCGTCCCAATGACAACTGTTTTTGAAATGTGGTGTTTTTATTGAAACAAGGATTGGTGATAAAGCATCAGTAGAGAGGAGACACCTTTCTCCCATATTAATTCTTAAAGGAGAGAATTTTCCTTCCAAGGGGTAGATTTCCTCTCACTTCCTGTTGTCTTCTTCCGTTTGCAAGTAGTAGTAGTTTGTAAGTTGGATGTTTGAAAGTAGGGACCTTCAGTATATACTCTGCAGAAATTGGCCCCTTAGGTGTTGGTGTTGGCACAACACTGAAAGCACTCACAGTTATTCTTGGTGGGTGCTGGAACGCCCTGCTGTCAAGTATAATATCAGGAATTGTAATAACATATAATTGTTGATCAGTGGTAGTAAAAATTGGGCCTTTGATGGTGGTGCTGGTGCCACAACACTGTAAGGCCTGACAGTTACTCTTGGTGGGCGCAGCAATGGTCCCTGCTGTGAATTATTAGATCAATAATTATAATTGCATGCCCCTGTTGAACAGGGGCTGAAAAATTGGGCCTTTGGTGGTGGTGGTGGTGGTGATGGTGGTGCTGGTGCCACAACACTGTAAGGCCTGACAGTTACTCTTGGTGGGCGCAGCAATGAGCCCTGCTGTGAATTATTAGATCAATAATTATAATTGCATGCCCCTGTTGAACAGGGGCTGAAAAATTGGGCCTTAGGCACTGGTGGCACAACACTGCAACCCCTCACAGATACTGTACTTGGAGCACAGCAATGAGGCCTGTTGCAAAGTATTGCATCAAAAATTTTAATTACACGCCCCTGTTAAACAGGGGCTGAAAAATTGGGCCTTAGCCACTGGTGGCGTCACCCATAAACCAAAATGATCTTCCAAGCTATCATCGTTAATCGTATCATTGAGGAGGAGGAGGAGGATAGCCAGTCAACATAACAGCACAGGCACTCAGCATCAGCATCAGTCTTGAAGGGATGTGACATTTTAAAATCAATTAGTCTGTTATATCAGCATCTGGTGTGTGGTAGCTGGTGGTGATCCAAGACTGGTTCATCTTGATGAAAGTCAGTCGATCAACCGAGTCGGTGGACAGGCACACCCTGTGATCCGTGACAAATCCTCCAGCAGCACTAAATGTGCGTTCTGAAAGAACGCTGGATGCAGGACAGGCCAGTAGCTCAATTGCATACTGTGCAAGCTCTGGCCAGTGATCCATCCTCAAGACCCAGTAAGCCAGAGGATTTTCGGTGGGGAAGGTGTCCAAGTCTGACCTTGCCCCTAGGTATTCCTGGACCATGTATATCAGACGCTGGCGATGGTTGCTGGAACCGATCATACTTTGGGGCTGCGGACTAAAGAATTGTCTGAACGCATCGGTCAGACGGCCACCTTCCCCACCACTCCTTCTTTGACTGCCCGAAGCCTCAGCAACTCGTTGTCCAGGACCAGGAGTTTGTAACCTCCCAGTCTCTGGGAACGCGTTGCACAGACCTTTCTGCAAGGCCTCCCGGAGTTGCCTCATCCTCTGCTCCCTCTGCGACAGTACGATAAGGTCCGCAACCTTACCCTTGTACCGTGGATCAAGGAGAGTGGCCAGCCAGTAATGGTCCCTCTCCTTGATCCGAAGAATACGAGGATCCTTCCGCAGACTTTGCAGGATCAGGGAGGCCATGCAGCGTAGGTTAGCTGAGGCATTCAGTCCGGAGTCCTCTGGGTCACTAAGGACGACATGGTCCGCAGCCACCTCCTCCCAGCCACGTACAAGTCCATTGGTTTCTTGGGACTGTAAATCATCCCTAAAAAACTGCTGCTGATGATGCTGAGTGCCAGCCTCCACCTCCATGCTGACGCAATCCTCCTCCTCCTCCTCCTCCTCCTCTTCCTGTGCGATGGGTGGGACAGAAGGAACACTGTCTGGGTAAAGGGGGCCTTGAGAGGCAAGGAAGTCCTCCTCTTCCTGCCTCTGTTCTGCCTCAAGTGCCCTGTCCATTATTCCACGCAGCGTGTGCTCCAACAGGTGGACAAGAGGTACAGTGTCACTGATGCATGCACTGTCACTGCTCACCATCCTCGTGGCCTCCTCAAATGGTGCCAGGACAGTGCATGCATCCCTGATCATGCCCCACTGGCGTGGTGAAAAAAACCCGAGCTCACCTGACCCTGTCCTGGTGCCGTAGTCGCACAGGTACTCATTGATGGCCCTCTGCTGCGTGTGCAGCCGCTGCAGCATGGCCAACGTTGAGTTCCACCTGGTGGGCATGTCACATATAAGGCGGTTCTTGGGCAGGTTCAACTCCTTTTGCAGCTCAGCCAGGCGAGCACTGGCATTATAAGATCTGCGGAAATGCACACAGACTTTCCTGGCCTGCCTCAGGACATCCTGTAAGCCCGGGTACCTGCCCAAGAACCGCTGCACCACCAGGTTAAGGACGTGAGCCATACAGGGCACATGGGTCAGTTGTCCCTGTCGGAGGGCGGAGAGGAGGTTGGTGCCATTGTCGCAAACCACCATTCCTGGCTTAAGCTGGCATGGCGTCAACCACCTCTCGGCCAAACACACCAGCGCAAGCACGGCATGGCATCTTTTTGCCTGCGTACTTGCGTAGCCCCTTGAATGCCTACGGAGCACCGCTGGTTCCGAGGACAAACCACAGGAAGAGGCCATGGAGGAAGAAGAAGAGGAGGGGGTGGAGGAGAGAGGTGTGTCACAACCAGTAGTAGAATTTTGGAGGCGTGGCGGTAGAACAACCTCCAACACTACTGCACCTTGTCCTGCATCCTTCCCAGCTGCCAAAAGAGTGACCCAATGGGCCGTGAAAGAAAGGTAACGTCCCTGTCCATGCCTGCTGGACCATGAGTCAGAAGTAATATGCACCTTACCGCTGACCGCCCTGTCCAGCGAGGCCAAGACATTGCCTTCCACATGCCTGTAGAGAGCCGGAATAGCCTTCCGTGCGAAAAAGTGCCGTTTGGGAACCTGCCACTGAGGAACCGCACATTGCACAAACTCACGGAAGGGGGCCGAGTCTACCAACTGAAAAGGCAGCAGTTGAAGCGCTAGCAATTTAGCCAAGCTAGCATTCAACCGCTGGGCATGTGGATGGCTGGGAGTGAACTTCTTTCGACGGTCCAGCAGCTGGGGCAGGGAAATTTGCCTGCTAGAATCGGACGTCGGTGTACTGCTAGCAGAGTGCCCGCAAGTACTTGGCTGTGACACACCTAATTCTACACCTTCATTCCTCTCAGAGCAGGTTTCAGAGTGGACTGAAGGTATACTGGGGTTGGAGATCCCAGCTGATGCGGTGCAAGAAGAGGTCAGCTTTGTTCTTTGGTGTGGGTCTTTAAGGTAGGCTTGCCAACGAGCTGCATGGCAGGTCAACATATGTCTGATCAAGCATGTGGTGAACAAGCGGCTGATGTTTTGGCCACGCGATATACGCTTGAGACATATGTTGCAAACAGCAGCTGTGCGATCTGATGCACTCGCCTCAAAAAAGGCCCACACCAAAGAACTTTTTGAATGACGGGCAGAGGCAGCGCCCTGCACAGGCGGAGCTCTCCGGTGTGATTCCGTCGGTGTGCTGCCCATACGCTGGCCACTCAAGGGCATCCTGCCTCTTTGGAGATGTGCCTCCTCCTCATCCTCCTCCTCCTCCTCCTCTCTCCTATTAGGCACCCACGTGGAGTCAGTGACCTCATCATCCCCTCCCTCCTCATCACTGGAGCCAATCTGGCAGTATGCTGCAGCTGCTGGAGCATGACTGCCAGATTGGTGTCCTTCTTGAGCATCCCCTCTCTCTGCTCTCACGCTGCTGCCTTCCTCTAGCTGGGTATCATCATCAGATCCTTCCAAACGCTGGGCATCCTCCTGGAGCATGTACCCAACACTGTGCTCAAACAGTTCGGGGGACTCCTCAGGAGGAGGGCATGGTGGGTCTAGGGAAGGATTGACTAATGAAGATAATGATACCAGAGAAGAGGATGCTTTGGCAGCTGCTTTGCCAGTACCCTGAGCCTGGGTGAGAGAGGATGAGGAGGATGAGGTGGGCTTGGTCATCCACTCTACCAAGTCTTCGGCATGATGTGGCTCAACATGTCCAGCTGCCGAAAACAAGGATAAGCGTGTCCCATGGCCATGTGCTGATGACAATGCACCGCGTACACGACCAGCACTGTTGCCCCCAGACACAGAGCCTGCTTGCCCTCTTTTTTTGCCTCCTGACTGTCTGCCTCTCCTTGGTTGCCTTCCAGACATTTTACCGGATGGCCTGCAGGGAGAGGGGAAAAACAGCAATAAGGGCTACCTTCAGGTGTATATTGTGCAGGAGGCTTAGCAACAATGACACTGACACTGTCCCCTGCCTATCCTTCTCTGTCCCTAAACTCAAGGATTGAAAATATGGAACAGCAAAATTGGTTTAGAACAGAATAGCACACTGTCAGTTTCACTCACTGTACCTCTCTGTCCCTCAACTCAAGGATTGAAAATATGGTTCAGCAAAATAGTTTTAGAACACAATAGCACACTGACACTTTCCCTCACTGTACCTCTCTGTCCCTCAACTCAAGGATTGAAAATATGGAACAGCAAAATTGGTTTAGAACAGAATAGCACACTGTCAGTTTCACTCACTGTACCTCTCTGTCCCTCAACTCAAGGATTGAAAATATGGAACAGCAAAATTGGTTTAGAACAGAATAGCACACTGTCAGTTTCACTCACTGTACCTCTCTGTCCCTCAACTCAAGGATTGAAAATATGGAACAGCAAAATTGGTTTAGAACAGAATAGCACACTGTCAGTTTCATTCACTGTACCTCTCTGTCCCTCAACTCAAGGATTGAAAATATGGTTCAGCAAACTAGTTTTAGAACACAATAGCACACTGACACTTTCCCTCACTGTACCTCTCTGTCCCTCAACTCAAGGATTGAAAATATGGAACAGCAAAATTGGTTTAGAACAGAATAGCACACTGTCAGTTTCACTCACTGTACCTCTCTGTCCCTCAACTCAAGGATTGAAAATATGGTTCAGCAAAATAGTTTTAGAACACAATAGCACACTGACACTTTCCCTCACTGTACCTCTCTGTCCCTCAACTCAAGGATTGAAAATATGGAACAGCAAAATTGGTTTAGAACAGAATAGCACACTGTCAGTTTCACTCACTGTACCTCTCTGTCCCTCAACTCAAGGATTGAAAATATGGAACAGCAAAATTGGTTTAGAACAGAATAGCACACTGTCAGTTTCACTCACTGTACCTCTCTGTCCCTCAACTCAAGGATTGAAAATATGGAACAGCAAAATTGGTTTAGAACAGAATAGCACACTGACACTTTCCCTCACTGTACCTCTCTGTCCCTCAACTCAAGGATTGAAAATATGGTTCAGCAAAATAGTTTTAGAACACAATAGCACACTGACACTTTCCCTCACTGTACCTCTCTGTCCCTCAACTCAAGGATTGAAAATATGGAACAGCAAAAATGGTTTAGAACAGAATAGCACACTGTCAGTTTCACTCACTGTACCTCTCTGTCCCTCAACTCAAGGATTGAAAATATGGTTCAGCAAAATAGTTTTAGAACACAATAGCACACTGACACTTTCCCTCACTGTACCTCTCTGTCCCTCAACTCAAGGATTGAAAATATGGAACAGCAAAATTGGTTTAGAACAAAATAGCACACTGTCAGTTTCACTCACTGTACCTCTCTGTCCCTCAACTCAAGGATTGAAAATATGGAACAGCAAAATTGGTTTAGAACAGAATAGCACACTGTCAGTTTCACTCACTGTACCTCTCTGTCCCTCAACTCAAGGATTGAAAATATGGTTCAGCAAAATAGTTTTAGAACACAATAGCACACTGACACTTTCCCTCACTGTACCTCTCTGTCCCTCAACTCAAGGATTGAAAATATGGAACAGCAAAATTGGTTTAGAACAGAATAGCACACTGTCAGTTTCACTCACTGTACCTCTCTGTCCCTCAACTCAAGGATTGAAAATATGGTTCAGCAAAATAGTTTTAGAACACAATAGCACACTGACACTTTCCCTCACTGTACCTCTCTGTCCCTCAACTCAAGGATTGAAAATATGGAACAGCAAAATTGGTTTAGAACAGAATAGCACACTGTCAGTTTCACTCACTGTACCTCTCTGTCCCTCAACTCAAGGATTGAAAATATGGAACAGCAAATTTGGTTTAGAACAGAATAGCACACTGTCAGTTTCACTCACTGTACCTCTCTGTCCCTCAACTCAAGGATTGAAAATATGGAACAGCAAAATTGGTTTAGAACAGAATAGCACACTGTCAGTTTCACTCACTGTACCTCTCTGTCCCTCAACTCAAGGATTGAAAATATGGTTCAGCAAAATAGTTTTAGAACACAATAGCACACTGTCAGTTTCACTCACTGTACCTCTCTGTCCCTCAACTCAAGGATTGAAAATATGGAACAGCAAAATTGGTTTAGAACAGAATAGCACACTGTCAGTTTCACTCACTGTACCTCAACTCAAGGATTGAAAATATGGAACAGCAAAATTGGTTTAGAACAGAATAGCACACTGTCAGTTTCACTCACTGTACCTCTCTGTCCCTCAACTCAAGGATTGAAAATATGGTTCAGCAAAATAGTTTTAGAACACAATAGCACACTGACACTTTCCCTCACTGTACCTCTCTGTCCCTCAACTCAAGGATTGAAAATATGGAACAGCAAAATTGGTTTAGAACAGAATAGCACACTGTCAGTTTCACTCACTGTACCTCTCTGTCCCTCAACTCAAGGATTGAAAATATGGAACAGCAAAATTGGTTTAGAACAGAATAGCACACTGTCAGTTTCACTCACTGTACCTCTCTGTCCCTCAACTCAAGGATTGAAAATATGGTTCAGCAAAATAGTTTTAGAACACAATAGCACACTGACACTTTCCCTCACTGTACCTCTCTGTCCCTCAACTCAAGGATTGAAAATATGGAACAGCAAAATTGGTTTAGAACAGAATAGCACACTGTCAGTTTCACTCACTGTACCTCTCTGTCCCTCAACTCAAGGATTGAAAATATGGTTCAGCAAAATAGTTTTAGAACACAATAGCACACTGACACTTTCCCTCACTGTACCTCTCTGTTCCTCAACTCAAGGATTGAAAATATGGAACAGCAAAATTGGTTTAGAACAGAATAGCACACTGTCAGTTTCACTCACTGTACCTCTCTGTCCCTCAACTCAAGGATTGAAAATATGGAACAGCAAAATTGGTTTAGAACAGAATAGCACACTGTCAGTTTCACTCACTGTACCTCTCTGTCCCTCAACTCAAGGATTGAAAATATGGAACAGCAAAATTGGTTTAGAACAGAATAGCACACTGTCAGTTTCACTCACTGTACCTCTCTGTCCCTCAACTCAAGGATTGAAAATATGGAACAGCAAAATTGGTTTAGAACAGAATAGCACACTGTCAGTTTCACTCACTGTATCTCTCTGTCCCTCAACTCAAGGATTGAAAATATGGTTCAGCAAAATAGTTTTAGAACACAATAGCACACTGACACTTTCCCTCACTGTACCTCTCTGTCCCTCAACTCAAGGATTGAAAATATGGAACAGCAAAATTGGTTTAGAACAGAATAGCACACTGTCAGTTTCACTCACTGTACCTCTCTGTCCCTCAACTCAAGGATTGAAAATATGGTTCAGCAAAATAGTTTTAGAACACAATAGCACACTGACACTTTCCCTCACTGTACCTCTCTGTCCCTCAACTTAAGGATTGAAAATATGGAACAGCAAAATTGGTTTAGAACAGAATAGCACACTGTCAGTTTCACTCACTGTACCTCTCTGTCCCTCAACTCAAGGATTGAAAATATGGTTCAGCAAAATAGTTTTAGAACACAATAGCACACTGACACTTTCCCTCACTGTACCTCTCTGTCCCTCAACTCAAGGATTGGAAATATGGAACAGCAAAATTGGTTTAGAACAGAATAGCACACTGTCAGTTTCACTCACTGTACCTCTCTGTCCCTCAACTCAAGGATGGAAAATATGGAACAGCAAAATTGGTTTAGAACAGAATAGCACACTATCAGTTTCACTCACTGTACCTCTCTGTCCCTCAACTCAAGGATTGAAAATATGGAACAGCAAAATTGGTTTAGAACAGAATAGCACACTGTCAGTTTCACTCACTGTACCTCTCTGTCCCTCAACTCAAGGATTGAAAATATGGTTCAGCAAAATAGTTTTAGAACACAATAGCACACTGACACTTTCCCTCACTGTACCTCTCTGTCCCTCAACTCAAGGATTGAAAATATGGAACAGCAAAATTGGTTTAGAACAGAATAGCACACTGTCAGTTTCACTCACTGTACCTCTCTGTCCCTCAACTCAAGGATTGAAAATATGGTTCAGCAAAATAGTTTTAGAACACAATAGCACACTGACACTTTCCCTCACTGTACCTCTCTGTCCCTCAACTCAAGGATTGAAAATATGGAACAGCAAAATTGGTTTAGAACAGAATAGCACACTGTCAGTTTCACTCACTGTACCTCTCTGTCCCTCAACTCAAGGATTGAAAATATGGAACAGCAAAATTGGTTTAGAACAGAATAGCACACTGTCAGTTTCACTCACTGTACCTCTCTGTCCCTCAACTCAAGGATTGAAAATATGGAACAGCAAAATTGGTTTAGAACAGAATAGCACACTGACACTTTCCCTCACTGTACCTCTCTGTCCCTCAACTCAAGGATTGAAAATATGGAACAGCAAAATTGGTTTAGAACAGAATAGCACACTGTCAGTTTCACTCACTGTACCTCTCTGTCCCTAAACTCAAGGATTGAAAATATGGAACAGCAAAACTGGTTTAGAACAGAATAGCACACTGTCAGTTTCACTCACTGTACCTCTCTGTCCCTCAACTCAAGGATTGAAAATATGGAACAGCAAAATTGGTTTAGAACAGAATAGCACACTGTCAGTTTCACTCACTGTACCTCTCTGTCCCTCAACTCAAGGATTGAAAATATGGTTCAGCAAAATAGTTTTAGAACACAATAGCACACTGACACTTTCCCTCACTGTACCTCTCTGGCCCTCAACTCAAGGATTGAAAATATGGAACAGCAAAATTGGTTTAGAACAGAATAGCACACTGACACTTTCCCTCACTGTACCTCTCTGTCCCTCAACTCAAGGATTGAAAATATGGAACAGCAAAATTGGTTTAGAACAGAATAGCACACTGTCAGTTTCACTCACTGTACCTCTCTGTCCCTCAACTCAAGGATTGAAAATATGGAACAGCAAAATTGGTTTAGAACAGAATAGCACACTGACACTTTCCCTCACTGTACCTCTCTGTCCCTCAACTCAAGGATTGAAAATATGGAACAGCAAAATTGGTTTAGAACAGAATAGCACACTGTCAGTTTCACTCACTGTACCTCTCTGTCCCTAAACTCAATGATTGAAAATATGGAACAGCAAAACTGGTTTAGAACAGAATAGCACACTGTCAGTTTCACTCACTGTACCTCTCTGTCCCTCAACTCAAGGATTGAAAATATGGAACAGCAAAATTGGTTTAGAACAGAATAGCACACTGTCAGTTTCACTCACTGTACCTCTCTGTCCCTCAACTCAAGGATTGAAAATATGGTTCAGCAAAATAGTTTTAGAACACAATAGCACACTGACACTTTCCCTCACTGTACCTCTCTGTCCCTCAACTCAAGGATTGAAAATATGGAACAGCAAAATTGGTTTAGAACAGAATAGCACACTGTCAGTTTCACTCACTGTACCTCTCTGTCCCTCAACTCAAGGATTGAAAATATGGTTCAGCAAAATAGTTTTAGAACACAATAGCACACTGACACTTTCCCTCACTGTACCTCTCTGTCCCTCAACTCAAGGATTGAAAATATGGAACAGCAAAATTGGTTTAGAACAGAATAGCACACTGACACTTTCCCTCACTGTACCTCTCTGTCCCTCAACTCAAGGATTGAAAATATGGAACAGCAAAATTGGTTTAGAACAGAATAGCACACTGTCAGTTTCACTCACTGTACCTCTCTGTCCCTCAACTCAAGGATTGAAAATATGGAACAGCAAAATTGGTTTAGAACAGAATAGCACACTGACACTTTCCCTCACTGTACCTCTCTGTCCCTCAACTCAAGGATTGAAAATATGGAACAGCAAAATTGGTTTAGAACAGAATAGCACACTGTCAGTTTCACTCACTGTACCTCTCTGTCCCTAAACTCAAGGATTGAAAATATGGAACAGCAAAACTGGTTTAGAACAGAATAGCACACTGTCAGTTTCACTCACTGTACCTCTCTGTCCCTCAACTCAAGGATTGAAAATATGGAACAGCAAAATTGGTTTAGAACAGAATAGCACACTGTCAGTTTCACTCACTGTACCTCTCTGTCCCTCAACTCAAGGATTGAAAATATGGTTCAGCAAAATAGTTTTAGAACACAATAGCACACTGACACTTTCCCTCACTGTACCTCTCTGGCCCTCAACTCAAGGATTGAAAATATGGAACAGCAAAATTGGTTTAGAACAGAATAGCACACTGTCAGTTTCACTCACTGTACCTCTCTGTCCCTCAACTCAAGGATTGAAAATATGGAACAGCAAAAATGGTTTAGAACAGAATAGCACACTGTCAGTTTCACTCACTGTACCTCTCTGTCCCTCAACTCAAGGATTGAAAATATGGTTCAGCAAAATAGTTTTAGAACACAATAGCACACTGACACTTTCCCTCACTGTACCTCTCTGTCCCTCAACTCAAGGATTGAAAATATGGAACAGCAAAATTGGTTTAGAACAGAATAGCACACTGTCAGTTTCACTCACTGTACCTCTCTGTCCCTCAACTCAAGGATTGAAAATATGGAACAGCAAAATTGGTTTAGAACAGAATAGCACACTGTCAGTTTCACTCACTGTACCTCTCTGTCCCTCAACTCAAGGATTGAAAATATGGTTCAGCAAAATAGTTTTAGAACAGAATAGCACACTGACACTTTCCCTCACTGTACCTCTCTGTCCCTAAACTCAAGGATTGAAAATATGGTTCAGCAAAATAGTTTTAGAACACAATAGCACACTGACACTTTCCCTCACTGTACCTCTCTGTCCCTCAACTCAAGGATTGAAAATATGGAACAGCAAAATTGGTTTAGAACAGAATAGCACACTGTCAGTTTCACTCACTGTACCTCTCTGTCCCTCAACTCAAGGATTGAAAATATGGAACAGCAAAATTGGTTTAGAACAGAATAGCACACTGTCAGTTTCACTCACTGTACCTCTCTGTCCCTCAACTCAAGGATTGAAAATATGGAACAGCAAAATTGGTTTAGAACAGAATAGCACACTGTCAGTTTCACTCACTGTACCTCTCTGTCCCTCAACTCAAGGATTGAATATATGGTTCAGCAAAATAGTTTTAGAACACAATAGCACACTGACACTTTCCCTCACTGTACCTCTCTGTCCCTCAACTCAAGGATTGAAAATATGGAACAGCAAAATTGGTTTAGAACAGAATAGCACACTGTCAGTTTCACTCACTGTACCTCTCTGTTCCTCAACTCAAGGATTGAAAATATGGAACAGCAAAATTGGTTTAGAACAGAATAGCACACTGTCAGTTTCACTCACTGTACCTCTCTGTCCCTCAACTCAAGGATTGAAAATATGGAACAGCAAAATTGGTTTAGAACAGAATAGCACACTGTCAGTTTCACTCACTGTACCTCTCTGTCCCTCAACTCAAGGATTGAAAATATGGTTCAGCAAAATAGTTTTAGAACAGAATAGCACACTGACACTTTCCCTCACTGTACCTCTCTGTCCCTAAACTCAAGGATTGAAAATATGGTTCAGCAAAATAGTTTTAGAACAGAATAGCACACTGACACTTTCCCTCACTGTACCTCTCTGTCCCTACAAACAAGGATTAGCACAGAATAGCACACTGTCACTGACACTCTCCCTACCTATCCTTATTTGTCCCTAAACACAAGGAATCCAGGATTAGTAAAAGAAAAAAAATGACACTGTCCCTGCCTATGCTTCTCTTTCCCTGCTCCGGAACACACTACACAAGGCCGCCGCGCTGGCGGCCTTTTATAGTGTGGGGCGTGTACTAAACCCCATCAGCAATAATTGGCCACAGGCATCCTGCCTGTGGCCAATCATTGCTCTCCTCGCTGCCGGCGCTGTGATTGGCCAAGCATGCGGGGTCACAGTGCATGCTTGACCAATCACAGCGCCTGGATGACACTGCGATGGCGTAGTGCATTGTGGGCCGTTCGCGTCACTCGAATTTGGCGCGAACGGCCCAAATCGTTCGATCTTCGTCGAACGATCGAACAGCCGATGTTCGAGTCGAACGTATGTTCGACTCGAACACGAAGCTCATCCCTTTGTGGCAAACTGGCAATAAGGGTCAGATTGGCCTTTATGAATATTATATTAAAGCTACCATGGTAAAAAATTATTATTAAAAAATTATTATATGAGTATAATTGATCGGATGGTATTGGGAAGTGATGGAAGGTGGGGGAGTGCCATTGGAAGGGAGTGAAAATGCCCTGTATTGAAGTGGTTAACTTTGCTACAACAGATGTTAAACTCACTTGCCTGTATTTACCAGCTTCTATTTTGCTGCCCTTCCTATGGATAGGTACAATTCATATTAGCTGTCTGCTAGTCATAGGGAACTTCTCCTGTCAGAAGAGATTCAAAAGATCTGTTAATGGTCCAACAACCATATCTCAATGTTCTTATGGAACTCTGGGATGAATACCATCAGGACCCAGTATTTTATTGAGCTTTATCCAAGCCAGTTCCTCTGCTACCTCTGTCTCTAGAAATCCTGAAAATGAACCGTCATCATTACTAGAACCAATATAATTCCCCAGCTTGGTATTGTCAGTACAATTTATTTCTGGGAAGACTGAACAGAAATACTTGTTTAACCACTTCCCGCCCGGTCAATAACATATTGGCATCTGGGAAGTGGTTCTGTTATCCTGACTGGCCGTCGTATGCCGGCGTGCGCCCCTGGGGGTGCACAGTGCGGCGATTGCGAGTGTGGCATGTCAGTCTGACACGCCGCATCTCTGATCGTGATAAGGAGCCTCTGTCAGAGGCTTCTAACTACGTGATCAGCTGTAACCAATCACAGCTAATCATTGCGTGAACCAGGAAGTGCCGGTAAACAGCATTCCTCGGTTCGCGCTGACAGGGAGAGCCGATCGGCAGCTCTCCCTGTCAGAGGGGGGTGGTCTGTGCTGATAATCAGCACAGCCCCCACAGATGTGCCAATCACATGCCAATAAGTGCCAAGCAATGTCCCCAGAATAAAATACTGCCAGTGCCCACCACAGTGCCAATCAGGGCCCACCACAGTGCCAATCAGTGCCCATTACAGTGCCAATCAGTGCGCAGCAGTAACACCTGCCAGTAACACATCAGTACCTCATCATCACTGCTGCCCATCAGTGCCATCTGTCAGTGCCAATCAGTACCACCTATTAGTGCCCATCAGTGCCGCCTATCAGTGCCCATCAGTGCTGCATATCAGTGCCGCCTATTGGTGCCCATCAGTGCTGCATATCAGTGCTGCCTATTAGTGCCCATCAATTCAACATATCAGTGCCTCCTCATCGGTGCCCATCAATGCCACCTTATCAGTGCCGCCTCATCAGTGCCCATCAGTGCCACCTCATTAGTGCCCACCAGTGGAGGGGAAAACAAAATTTTATGACAGAAACTGAGAAAAACATTTTTAGTTTGTTTAGCAAAAAATAAAAAACCCCAGAGGTGATCAAATACCACCAAAAGAAAGCTCTATTTGTGGGAAGAAAATAATAAAAATGTACTTTGGGTACAGTGTTGCATGACCACACAATTGTCATTCAAAGTGCGACAGCACTGAAAGCTGAAAATTGTCCTGGACAGGAAGGGGCGAAAGTGCATGGTATTGAAGTGGTTAAAGAGATTGCTGGGATTCAGGTCTCCCTCAATATAAGTGTTGTACCCAGTTTTCGTTTAAGTGATCCCACTGTATTTTTTCCCTTTATCGCTGATATACCTGAAAAAGATTTTGTCTCCTATCTTTCTTATCAGTTTTTGGCCAGGCATTGGGTCAAATATACCATTGGGAGTTATATATATTGGATTTTATCATATTTTTTTATTTTATTTTCTGGATCTATTGATTGCTACATAATTTTTTGTGCCATGTATGCATATCATTTATTACTTGCATTTAAGATTTATTTGGATTTACCATGTAATAGGTTTGCTACATTTGTTTGATATCGCGCAATGGCTTGCAGTTAGAAATATAGATTGCAACTCTCAGTATTGAGAGATGGGTGGAGAGCCAGCTGAAGCCATTTTGTGATCATTTATTTTGTGATTTTTTACATTGGTGTACAGTCCTGCAAAACTTTTTTTCTTTTTTGTGGACAGAATGGGAAAAGACTAGAATATCTGTCATGTTTTTACTGCTGTCTGTGTCTACAGTTGGTAGAGTCACCCACACTTATTATGACTACTGGGACAGAAAGTGAAGGGATATCCAAAACATTAGTGTTTGCACCAGAATGGGTGTAGATACTTTCCAGTGTGGACATTAGAATGTGTGGTTTTTCTTAACTTTTTTGAGATTGCCACTCAATTCCTGTCATGTATTAGGGACAGGACGTAAGAGAAACTCTTCTTTGCATGGACACAGTCAGCAATTTTAAGCTTGAGATGAAGAATAAAATGAATGTCATAAACAAAATTCAATGAGATGGGTAAAGCCCTGTACACACGATCGGATTTCCTATGGATTTTAAACCGATGGATTTTTCCATCGGAAATCCGATGAAGCTGACTTCCATCAGTCTTGCCTACACACCATCAGTCAAAAAACCGATCGTCCCAAACGCCGTGACGTAAAACACTCCGACAAGCCAAGAAAAATTAAGTTCTATGCTTCTGAGCATGCGTCGACTTGATTCTGAGCATGCTTGGGTCGGATAAATTTAAAACATGTTCTATTTTTTAACACAGATGGAAAAAAGACCGATGGGGCCCATACACGATCGGTTTGTCCGATTAAAAAAGTCCATCGGACTGTTTTCATTGGTAAAACCGATCGTGTGTACACGGCTTAAGTGTACATACCGTAATTATTTTAATCATTTAAAAATCAATGTTTTATGGGTAAAAGTTCTTCTTGGTCTGGTACGTGTTAAAGGATAGATATATATATACAATGTGTACTATGCATTATATCATAATCAGAACATTGTAAGAGAAGTCTCTTAGATATAATTCCAATAAATATTCAATGAGTGCTATAGTAAACAAATCACAATGACATAAAGGTTACATAGTAATGTGTAAATTATGGGTATTTTGAAAATCTTGTATACAGTCTTAGCATATTATGGAAACAAATATTTTTGGTAGAATTTTTTTTTTTAAAGAAAAAGTGTCCATCGACTTGTGAATACATATAATTTATCTAGATAAGCATTCTAAAATGAAAAAGGTTAACATAAAAATGAGTAGATATATCAAACAATTACATAGGCTGTATATTTCTTGTGGATATGAGACTTACTGAGCAAAGTGCATGACATTTTAAGAAGTTGCATACAGTATGTTCAATAAATAACTCCAATAATAAATAAAAAGTGGTTCTAAAAAAAAATAAAAAATAAGAAGTTTGAAAAAAAGTTTTGTTTGGAGTTCTCTTTTGAGAAGAATGCATTATGTAGAACCTTATCTATGTGGAACTGAATCATTTTTAAAATACTCCTTTGCTACCGCTTTTGTTGTCAGTGTGTGTACTTTCTCAATAATTTCTGCAGTAATTGTGTAAGCTCCTAGTTGGAAGTAAAAGAAAGAAGAGAGAGCAATGGTGTTCATTTCTGGAGGCTAAGCTTATCTTTTGCCACGGGGCTTAACATATTTTTAGCAATAAGTATAAATCACTATACTAGTTCAGTACACTGAGGGGTTCATGGATCCAATCTAGACACAAGTATGGAGATCTGTATCGACAGCAGAGACTGTATACAGAGATAGGGTTTAAGTTGTATTGTGTAAATAAAAAAATAAAAAAAACTCTGCCAGCACTATTACGGTTTAAGAAGAGCTTCAATATTTTCTGGTAAAAAAAGCAGATCCATCTAATGCTTTAAAGCCACATGCAGAAGTTTAGCTGCAGAAGTCTGTCAGTATAAATATAGTGACTAAAAGCCTGTACACACGATCGTCACCTGGTGGCTCTGCCCCATACCTATATAAGAACTGTCACCCAGCGGAGGAGGCATTTGGCAGTCAACGAGTGGAGAGCGTTTTTTTTTTTGGGTCCTGCGATGCAGCGGGCGTTGGGATTGACATACTCATTCACATAGGAGGGGTGAGATCTGGGGGCCCCGGGGACAAGGTGCTTTGGGGTGGGAGAGGACAGAGCCCCACACTGCCCCAAAGCACCCACTGAAAGGCCTGGTATGGATTGGGGGGGAAATCCACTCTGTTTTTTTTTTTTTCTGATTTTTCTATTGCCGTCAATTTAACCCCTTCCATACCGGGCCATAGCAGAATGACGCCGGCAGGAACCCTCTCTCCCTCCGGGTGAACGTCATATGATGTCCTGGGTTTGAGGGGGGATATCTGAATGATGCCTGCAGCTAGAGGCATCATTCAGATATCCTTTTTTTCAGCCGGCGATCCTGCGCACAATAAGAACAATCATAGCGGCGGTTCCACCGCTTGATCGTTCTTATAGGCAGCGGGAGGGGACATCCCCCCCTCCCCCCGTCATCCGGTGCTTCTCCGGGCTCTCCCGCACGATCGGGGACCTGGAGAGAATCGTCGCGCCGGTGGTGGGTCACGTGATGAGCATAGAGATGACTGGTGACCAGATGGTCACCAGTCATCTCTATGATCGTCGGAGGCCCGGGCGCGATGTGATGACTGCACGCCCGGGTCCTCAAATGTAAACAAAGCCGCCATTGCGGCTAGTAAGTATGAGATCGGTGAAAAAAATTTCACTGATCTCATGCTTTCCAGCCTGGAGGAGAGATGTGGGGTCTTATTGACCCCGCATCTCTCCATAAAGAGGACCTGTCACACACATTCCTATTACAAGGGATGTTTACATTCCTTGTAATAGGAATAAAAGTGATCCAAAAAAAATGGTGTAAAAAAATAAATAAAAATAAGTAAAATAAAAAAAATATATATATATTTTTTTTAAACGCCCGTCCCCAATAGCTCGCGCTTAGAAGCGAACACACACGTAAGTCCCACCCGCATATGTAAACGCCGTTCAAACCACACATGTGAGGTATCGCCGCCTGCGTTAGAGCGCGTGCAACAATTCTAGCACTAGACCTCCTCTGTAACTCTAACCTGGTAACCTGTAAAAATGTTCAAAGCGTCGCCTATGGAGATTTTTAAGTACCGAAGTTTGGCGCCATTCCATGAGTGTTCGCAATTTGAAAGCGTGACATGTTAGGTATCTTTTTACTCGGCGTAACATAAGCTTTCATATTTTACAAAAACATTGGGCTAACTTTACTGTTTTGTTATTTTTTAAATCATGAAACCATTTTTTTCCCCCAAAAAAGGCGTTTGAAAAATTATTGCGCAAATACCGTGCAAGATAAAAAGTTGCAACGACCGTCATTTTATTCCCTAGGGTGTCTGCTAAAAAAAATATATATAATGTTTCGGGGTTCTGAGTAATTTTCTAGCAAAAGAATGATGATTTGTACATGTAGGAGAGAAGTGCCAGAATAGGCCCGGTATTGAAATGGTATAAAAAGCCCTGTATGGAAGTGGTTAAATGTCGTTTTTTTTTTTTTTGACATTTCAGTTTTGCTGCAGTAGATTCTATACATGGTACAGATGCACCACTTTACAGGCAGACTAAGGGGCCCACCCAGGCACTAGATTTAAAGGAATTTTTCTTTTTTATTGTTTCACTTTATGCATCATTAAAATCACTGCTTCTTTACTTTTAAAACCTTTTATTTGCATTGATACATGTCCCTCAGGGCAGTACACGAGCCCCCATACCCTTTTTATGGCCAATAACTTGCATATAAGCATTCAAAATGGGCACTTTTGATTTTTTTCTCTTTTTGCTCTTAAAGTGGAGTTCCACCCTAAAAAAAAAATTTCATCAAAAATCTAGAAATAAATAAATAAAAAAAATAAAAATAAAAAAATGTTACTTACCAGTAGGGATGAGCTTCGTGTTCGAGTCGAACATACGTTCGACTCGAACATCGGCTGTTCGATCGTTCGACGAAGATCGAACGATTTGGGCCGTTCGCGCCAAATTCGAGTGACGCGAACGGCCCACAATGCACTACGCCATCGCAGTGTCATCCAGGCGCTGTGATTGGCCAAGCATGCACTGTGACCCCGCATGCTTGGCCAATCACAGCGCCGGCAGCGAGGAGAGCAATGATTGGCCACAGGCAGGATGCCTGTGGCCAATTATTGCTGAGGGTGTTTAGTACACGCCCCACACTATAAAAGGCCGCCAGCACGGCGGCCTAGTGTAGTGTGTTCCGGAGCAGGGATAGAGCAGCATAGGCAGGGACAGTGACTTTTATTTCTTTCTTGCTTAACCTGGATTCCTTTAGTTTAGGGAAAGAGAAGGATAGGTAGGGAGAGTGTCAGTGTGTTTTGTGCTTGTGCTATATTGTGCTTAAAAAAAACATTTTTTCTAGGGACAGAAAACTGTAGGTAGGGAGAGTGTGTCAGTTTCTTTCACTGTCAAAGTCCTTGTTTCCAGGGACCTGGAAGGACAGTGAGTGAATTCTCCTTGTGCTAAATTGTGCTTAAAAAAAACATTTTTTCTAGGGACAGAAAACTGTAGGTAGGGAGAGTGTGTCAGTTTCTTTCACTGTCAAAGTCCTTGTTTCCAGGGACCTGGAAGGACAGTGAGTGAATTCTCCTTGTGCTAAATTGTGCTTAAAAAAAACATTTTTTCTAGGGACAGAAAACTGTAGGTAGGGAGAGTGTGTCAGTTTCTTTCACTGTCAAAGTCCTTGTTTCCAGGGACCTGGAAGGACAGTGAGTGAATTCTCCTTGTGCTAAATTGTGCTTAAAAAAAACATTTTTTCTAGGGACAGAAAACTGTAGGTAGGGAGAGTGTGTCAGTTTCTTTCACTGTCAAAGTCCTTGTTTCCAGGGACCTGGAAGGACAGTGAGTGAATTCTCCTTGTGCTAAATTGTGCTTAAAAAAAACATTTTTTCTAGGGACAGAAAACTGTAGGTAGGGAGAGTGTGTCAGTTTCTTTCACTGTCAAAGTCCTTGTTTCCAGGGACCTGGAAGGACAGTGAGTGAATTCTCCTTGTGCTAAATTGTGCTTAAAAAAAACATTTTTTCTAGGGACAGAAAACTGTAGGTAGGGAGAGTGTGTCAGTTTCTTTCACTGTCAAAGTCCTTGTTTCCAGGGACCTGGAAGGACAGTGAGTGAATTCTCCTTGTGCTAAATTGTGCTTAAAAAAAACATTTTTTCTAGGGACAGAAAACTGTAGGTAGGGAGAGTGTGTCAGTTTCTTTCACTGTCAAAGTCCTTGTTTCCAGGGACCTGGAAGGACAGTGAGTGAATTCTCCTTGTGCTAAATTGTGCTTAAAAAAAACATTTTTTCTAGGGACAGAAAACTGTAGGTAGGGAGAGTGTGTCAGTTTCTTTCACTGTCAAAGTCCTTGTTTCCAGGGACCTGGAAGGACAGTGAGTGAATTCTCCTTGTGCTAAATTGTGCTTAAAAAAAACATTTTTTCTAGGGACAGAAAACTGTAGGTAGGGAGAGTGTGTCAGTTTCTTTCACTGTCAAAGTCCTTGTTTCCAGGGACCTGGAAGGACAGTGAGTGAATTCTCCTTGTGCTAAATTGTGCTTAAAAAAAACATTTTTTCTAGGGACAGAAAACTGTAGGTAGGGAGAGTGTGTCAGTTTCTTTCACTGTCAAAGTCCTTGTTTCCAGGGACCTGGAAGGACAGTGAGTGAATTCTCCTTGTGCTAAATTGTGCTTAAAAAAAACATTTTTTCTAGGGACAGAAAACTGTAGGTAGGGAGAGTGTGTCAGTTTCTTTCACTGTCAAAGTCCTTGTTTCCAGGGACCTGGAAGGACAGTGAGTGAATTCTCCTTGTGCTAAATTGTGCTTAAAAAAAACATTTTTTCTAGGGACAGAAAACTGTAGGTAGGGAGAGTGTGTCAGTTTCTTTCACTGTCAAAGTCCTTGTTTCCAGGGACCTGGAAGGACAGTGAGTGAATTCTCCTTGTGCTAAATTGTGCTTAAAAAAAACATTTTTTCTAGGGACAGAAAACTGTAGGTAGGGAGAGTGTGTCAGTTTCTTTCACTGTCAAAGTCCTTGTTTCCAGGGACCTGGAAGGACAGTGAGTGAATTCTCCTTGTGCTAAATTGTGCTTAAAAAAAAATTTTTTCTAGGGACAGAAAACTGTAGGTAGGGAGAGTGTGTCAGTTTCTTTCACTGTCAAAGTCCTTGTTTCCAGGGACCTGGAAGGACAGTGAGTGAATTCTCCTTGTGCTAAATTGTGCTTAAAAAAAAATTTTTTTCTAGGGACAGAAAACTGTAGGTAGGGAGAGTGTGTCAGTTTCTTTCACTGTCAAAGTCCTTGTTTCCAGGGACCTGGAAGGACAGTGAGTGAATTCTCCTTGTGCTAAATTGTGCTTAAAAAAAACATTTTTTCTAGGGACAGAAAACTGTAGGTAGGGAGAGTGTGTCAGTTTCTTTCACTGTCAAAGTCCTTGTTTCCAGGGACCTGGAAGGACAGTGAGTGAATTCTCCTTGTGCTAAATTGTGCTTAAAAAAAACATTTTTTCTAGGGACAGAAAACTGTAGGTAGGGAGAGTGTGTCAGTTTCTTTCACTGTCAAAGTCCTTGTTTCAAGGGACAGAGAAGGACACCTGAAGGTAGCCCTTATTGCTTTTTTCCCATCTCCCTGCAGGCCATCTATTAGAATGTCTGGAAGGCAAACAAGGAGAGGCAGACAGTCAGGAGGCAATAAAAGAGGGCAAGCAGGCTCTGTGTCTGGGGGCAACAGTGCTGGTCGTGGACGCGGTGCATTGTCATCAGCACATGGCCATGGGACACGCTTGTCCTTCTTTTCGGCAGCTGGACATGTTGAGCCACATCATGCCGAAGACTTGGTAGAGTGGATGACCAAGCCCTCCTCCTCCTCCTCATCCTCTCTCACCCAGGCTCAGGGTACTGGAAAAGCAGCTGCCAAAGCGTCCTCTTCCCTGGTATCAATGTCAGACTCATCATCAGTCACTCCTTCCCTAGACCCACCATGTCCTCCTCCTGAGGAGTCCCCCGAACTGTTTCAGCACAGTGTTGGGTACATGCTCCAGGAGGATGCCCAGCGTTTCGAAGGGTCTGATGATGAAACCCAGCTAGAGGAAGGCAGTAGCGTGAGAGCAGACAGAGGGGATGCTCAAGAAGGACACCAATCTGGCAGTCATGTTCCAGCAGCTGCAGCATACTGCCAGATTGGCTCCAGTGATGAGGAGGGAGGTGATGATGAGGTCACTGACTCCACGTGGGTGCCTAATAGGAGAGAGGAGGAGGAGGAGGATGAGGAGGAGGCACATCTCCAACGAGGCAGGATGCCCTTTGGTGGCCAGCGTAAGGGCAGTACACCGACGGAATCACACCGCAGAGCTCCGCCTGTGCAGGGCGCTGCCTCTGCCCGTCATTCAAAAAGTTCTTTGGTGTGGGCCTTTTTTGAGGCTAGTGCATCAGATCGCACAGCTGCTGTTTGCAACATATGTCTCAAGCGTATATCGCGTGGCCAAAACATCAGCCGCTTGGGTACCACATGCCTGACCAGACATATGTTGACCTGCCATGCAGCTCGTTGGCAAGCCTACCTCAAAGACCCACACCAAAGAACAAAGCGGACCTCTCCTTGCACCGCATCAGCTGGGATCTCCAACCCCACTATAACTTCAGTCCTCTCTGAAACATGCACTGAGAGGAATGAAGGTGTAGAATTAGGTGTGTCACAGCCAAGTACTTGCGGCCACTCTGCTAGCAGTACACCGACGTCCGATTCTAGCAGGCAAATTTCCCTGCCCCAGCTGCTGGACCGTCGAAAGAAGTTCACTCCCAGCCATCCACATGCCCAGCGGTTGAATGCTAGCTTGGCTAAATTGCTAGCGCTTCAACTGCTGCCTTTTCAGTTGGTAGACTCGGCCCCCTTCCGTGAGTTTGTGCAATGTGCGGTTCCTCAGTGGCAGGTTCCCAAACGCCACTTTTTCTCACGGAAGGCTATTCCGGCTCTCTACCGGCATGTGGAAGGCAATGTCTTGGCCTCGCTGGACAGGGCGGTCAGCGGTAAGGTGCATATTACCGCTGACTCATGGTCCAGCAGGCATGGACAGGGACGTTACCTTTCTTTCACGGCCCATTGGGTCACTCTTTTGGCAGCTGGGAAGGATGCAGGACAAGGTGCAGTAGTGTTGGAGGTTGTCCCACCGCCACGCCTCCAAAATGCTACTACTGGTTGTGACACACCTCTCTCCTCCACCCCCTCCTCTTCTTCTTCCTCCATGGCCTCTTCCTGTGGTTTGTCCTATGAACCAGCGGTGCTCCGTAGCCGTTCACGGGGCTACGCAAGTACGCAGGCAAAAAGATGCCATGCCGTGCTTGCGCTGGTGTGTTTGGGGGACAGAAGCCACACTGGGGCAGAGGTCCTGTCTGCTCTGCAGGGCCAGGCCGAGAGGTGGTTGACGCCACGCCAGCTTAAGCCAGGAATGGTGGTTTGCGACAATGGCACCAACCTCCTCTCCGCCCTCCGACAGGGACAACTGACCCATGTGCCCTGTGTGGCTCACGTCCTTAACCTGGTGGTGCAGCGGTTCTTGGGCAGGTACCCGGGCTTACAGGATGTCCTGAGGCAGGCCAGGAAAGTCTGTGTGCATTTCCGCAGATCTTATAATGCCAGTGCTCGCCTGGCTGAGCTGCAAAAGGAGTTGAACCTGCCCAAGAACCGCCTTATATGTGACATGCCCACCAGGTGGAACTCAACGTTGGCCATGCTGCAGCGGCTGCACACGCAGCAGAGGGCCATCAATGAGTACCTGTGCGACTACGGCACCAGGACAGGGTCAGGGGAGCTTGGTTTTTTTTCTCCACGCCAGTGGGGCATGATCAGGGATGCATGCACTGTCCTGGCACCATTTGAGGAGGCCACGAGGATGGTGAGCAGTGACAGTGCATGCATCAGTGACACTGTACCTCTTGTCCACCTGTTGGAGCACACGCTGCGTGGAATAATGGACAGGGCACTTGAGGCAGAACAGAGGCAGGAAGAGGAGGACTTCCTTGCCTCTCAAGGCCCCCTTTACCCAGACAGTGTTCCTTCTGTCCCACCCATCGCACAGGAAGAGGAGGAGGAGGAGGAGGAGGAGGATTGTGTCAGCATGGAGGTGGAGGCTGGCACTCAGCATCATCAGCAGCAGTCTTTTAGGGATGATTTACAGTCCCAAGAAACCAGTGGACTTGTACGTGGCTGGGAGGAGGTGGCTGCGGATCATGTCGTCCTTAGTGACCCAGAGGACTCCGGAGCGAATGCCTCAGCAAACCTACGCTGCATGGCCTCCCTGATCCTGCAAAGTCTGCGGAAGGATCCTCGTATTCTTCGGATCAAGGAGAGGGACCATTACTGGCTGGCCACTCTCCTTGATCCACGGTACAAGGGTAAGGTTGCGGACCTTATGTTACCTTCGCAGAGGGAGCAGAGGATGAGACAACTCCGGGAGGCCTTGCAGAAAGGTCTGTGCAACGCGTTCCCAGAGACTGGGAGGTTACAAACTCCTGGTCCTGGACAACGAGTTGCTGAGGCTTCGGCCAGTCAAAGAAGGAGCGGTGGGGAAGGTGGCCGTCTGACCGATGCGTTCTGACAATTCTTTAGTCCGCAGCCCCAAAGTATGATCGGTTCCAGCAACCATCGCCAGCGTCTGATAAACATGGTGCAGGAATATCTAGGGGCAAGGTCAGACTTGGACACCTTCCCCACCGAAAATCCTCTGGCTTACTGGGTCTTGAGGATGGATCACTGGCCAGAGCTTGCACAGTATGCAATTGAGCTACTGGCCTGTCCTGCATCCAGCGTTCTTTCGGAACGCACATTCAGTGCTGCTGGAGGATTTGTCACGGATCACAGGGTGCGCCTGTCCACCGACTCGGTTGATCGACTGACTTTCATCAAGATGAACCAGTCTTGGATCACCACCAGCTACCACACACCTGATGCTGATATAACAGACTAATTGATTTTAACATGTCACATCCCTTCAAGACTGATGCTGATGCTGAGTGCCTGTGCTGTTATGTTGACTGGCTATCCTCCTCCTCCGAGTCCTCAATGATACGATTGATGATGATAGCTTGGAAGATCATTTTTGTTTATGGGTGCCGCCACCAGTGGCTAAGGCCCAATTTTTCAGCCCCTGTTTTACAGGGGCGTGTAATTACAATTTTTTTAGCAATAATTTGCCATAGGGCTCATTGCTGTGCTCCAAGTACAGTATCTGTGAGGGGTTGGAGTGTTGTGCCACCAGTGCCTAAGGCCCAATTTTTCAGCCCCTGTTTAACAGGGGCGTGTCATTACAATTTTTGAAGCAATACTTTGCAACAGGGCTCATTGCTGTGCTCCAAGTACAGTATCTGTGAGGGGTTGTAGTGTTGTGCCACCAGTGCCTAAGGCCCAATTTTTCAGCCCCTGTTCAACAGGGGCATGCAATTACAATTCTTGATCTAATAATTCACAGCAGGGTCCATTGCTGCACCCACCAAGAGTAACTCTGAGGGCTTACAGTCTTGTGGCAACGCCACCACCACCACCACCACGAAAGGCCCAATTTTTCAGCCCCTGTTCAAAAGGGGCATGTAATTACAATTCTTGATCTAATAATTCACAGCAGGGCCCATTGCTGCACCCGCCAAGAGTAACTGTCAGGGCTTACAGTGTTGTGGCACCAGCACCACCATCAAAGCCCCAATTTTTACTACCACTGTTCAACAATTATATGTAATTAAAATTCCTGATATAATAGTTGACAGCAGGGCGTTCCAGCACCAACCAAGAGTAACTGAGTGCTTACAGTGTTGTGCCAACACCAACAACTAAGGGGCCTATTTCTGCAGAGTATATACGGCAGGTCCCTACTTTCAAACATCCAACTTACAAACGACTCCTACTTGCAAACGAAAGAAGACAACAGGAAGTGAGAGGAAATCTACCCCTAGAAAGGAAAATTCTCTCCTGTAAGAATAAATATGGGAGAAAGGGGTCTCATCTGTACTGATGCTTTATCAGCAATCCTTGTTTCAAGAAAAACACCACATTTCAAAAACAGTTGTCATTGGGACGGAAAGTGAGGTGAAATGTTCTGAACAGGGGCACAGACAGCAAAACAAATGTTACAGGGGTGATAACCCTTACCTATGTTTCCCAAAAAGTTTAAAAATAGATTTTTGGGCTGGAGCTACACTTCAACAATGTACCTGTTCAAAATTACAAACAGATTCTACATAAGAACAAACCTACAGTCCCTGTCTTGTATGCACCGCCTGTATACGGCTGTTCAGAGTATATAGGGCCTTTTTTATTTTATGTGCGGGGTTCCCCTTAATATCCATACAAGACCCAAAGGGGCTGGTAATGGGCTGGGGTAGGGGGGGGGGGTCATGGGGTAGCTATGCCATTTTTCTTAAAGAATTTCATCCATATTACCGGGACCAGACATTACATTAAAGCCGCAAGCAGTTTTAAATGGCTTTTTTTTCCTTTAGAAGTGTCATTTTGTGCAGGGACAGTTCTAAACACGGGAAACACGTGGCACTTCACAGGCATACTTTAGACACCCCCCAGGTACGATATTTAAAGGAATATTTGACTTTTTTTTTTTCACTTTATGCATCATTAAAATGACTGCTCCCGAAAAACGACCGTTTTTAAAACTTCTTTTTGCATTGATACATGTCCCCTGGTGCAGAACCCGGGTTCCCAAACCCTATTTATGACAATAACATGCATAATAGTTGTTATAATTAGCACTTTAGAATTCGAACGTTCGCATCCATTGTATTTAATAGGGTTCTAATGTTCGTTCGAACTTTCGGTCCGTTCGCGGGTTCTGGTGCGAACCGAACCCGGGGGTGTTCGGCTCATCACTACTTACCAGAAATAGCGGTTGCTATGCGGAAGTCCCTAATCTGCCTCTTCATCCTCCGCGGTGGATCTTCTTCCTCGTCCTACACTCGGTGTCTTCTCGTGAATGAGGCGTGCTGCCTTCTGGGAACTGTGTGTATCCCAGAGAGCAGCCGGCCCATTCACAAAGCAGGTAAGGGTCCTTATTAAAAGTCAGCAGCTACAGTGTTTGTAGCTGCTGACTTAAAAAAAAAAAATTGTGGGTGGAACCCCCCTTTAACCTCCCTGGCGGAATTCCCGGGTGTGGCTCGGGTTGAATTTTCAGTACCAAAAGCGGTAACCCTGAGCCACACTCGGGATTGCATCGCAGGATCCATGTATAGGTTACTTACCTTGTCCCCTGAATCCTGCGATGTCTCCCCGCTGTGATCTGCAAGCCGCCGTGTTTTGCTCGATTCACAGTGCGAGTGCCGAGCTCCGTTCCCTGCGAGCGTTGCGACGCACGGGGACGGAGTTCGGCACCAAATTCAAAAAAGTCAAACAAAGAGTATAGATACAGTATACTGTAATCTTACAGATTACAGCACTGTATCAAATAATTACACATCCCGTTTGTCCCTAGTGGTTTGTCCAGTGTCCTGCATCCAGTTTTATATTATAAATACTGTTCTTTCTGCCTGGAAACTGGAGATTGTCCATAGCAACCAAATAGTGTCCCTTTACATCAAAAGTGGTTATAGACCAGCTAGAAAACAGCAATAATAAATTAGAATCACTTGCAGAATTGAGCGATAGTGACTTGTGGGGAAATTCGTCATCAAACACTGAAAAACACTTTTCATATTATTATATTATTATTTGTTATAATTGTTTTATAGTTATTATATTATAATTTATGATTTTGTGTTTCAAACTTTATCATACCCGAGATGTCTACTAGACTCTGGTTTGGACACATTTAAGCAAGTTATTACAGGCATACAATATAAAACGCCAAATTTCCATGGAAAATATTGGTACCGCTTTCAGCACCGAAAATCGGAAATTATCATACCACCAGGGAGGTTAAAGAATCCTAATAAATTAACCATCAAATATTTAAAGACTCATTACCAGATTCCTCCAGCTGGGAGTTACAAGAGAATGCAGCTTGGATCTTTAAATATATATTATTCCCTAATAAATAAGCTATCTAGTTGTCTCAACAGCCCAAACACCCAGTATCCAACAAATTGGTGGAAGGTATCAAGTATCAAAGTGGCTATATCAAAGAGAGAGACCCCTATTTGAAAGAAGGGGATAAAAAAAAAAAAGCCCACACATATCAGTAGCATAAACAAAAAAATAAAAAAATAGAAAGCACAGGGACCTCTCTGATTTTACATATATAAGGTATGGAAATGACACACTTACTGTACCATAATGCCGTGTGTACTTGGTGTGACCCAGGTAACCCAAATATGTATATAAAAAGAAAATCTTTCCTGGATTTGCAGATTTCAGTGACAGGGAATAAGTTAACTATGAATACCTTTTGTAAAGAGACTGCAGCAAAACCATGGAGTCATCACCCTGGTTCTCTGGTACATGGGATTCCAATAGGACAATTCCTTTGAGTACATAGGAATTGTTCACGCGACTTCAGGGTTGAGACCTCCAAAATGTATGAATGAGGATTTTCCCATAAGGTGATCAGAAAAGCTAGGCGGCAAGCCATGGAGAGTAATCATGAAGACCTGTTAAAGTCAGCAGATCCCAAGGAAAAAATTACAGTAAATACGGGTCCGGTGAGTATCATCACTGGATATTGTTCCCAATGGAACCATGTCAGGATGTTTCTCAGCAAACATTGGCGTGTCCTAACTAGATCCCCTATATTGGCAGAAATTGTGGGTCCACCTCCTTTGATGGTTGATCGCAGAGCCCATAACCTCAGTGATTGCCCGGTGCATTCAGAGTTCCAGAGGACATCATCTGGCAACTGGCTTACAGATCCCCCACCTGTACTTGGGATGCACGCCTGCGGATGTTGTCAGATATGTGAATACGTAGAGAGAACGTATTCCTTAATCAGTATGGATGGTTTAAAGAGATTTAAGATCCGGCAGTTTATTCAATGTTCAACCACCCACTTGATCTTTATGCTACAATGCCCTTGTGGCAAGTTCTATATAGGTAAGACCAAATGGCAACTCAAAATTCCCATTATAAAGCAAAAAAGATCCAGAAAGCTGCACACCGAAGATTCTCTTTATTGAAGGTTAAAAGATCAAAATGACAGGTGGTAACAAACACAGCAGGGGAAAGAAGGTAAACACCAGCGCTAGAGAAACGCAATTACCTTCTTTCCCCTGCTGTGTTTGTAGTCTTGGGTAGTCTTTCTATCCATAGATCCTGTGAATAGATTTGTGAATGAATGGAGCCTGCACGACAACGCTAAAATAAAGTGAAAATAGGGCACCCTAGGGTGAAAAACCCTGATATTCAGGTAAATGGGGGGGGGGCAACAAGAAACATGATTGAAAAGGTAGACTTTTTGCTTCTTGCAGTAATGCCCCAGTCTGAAATCCTTGCCTCTAAATGGGCCTAGTCTTGCTATTTAAAATGTCTTACTGCTAGACAATTTTACACTGCTGTATCACTTTTGGTTTACTAATTCTTAATGAGAGTTTGATCAAATTTGTCAGGACAGGTTTGCATCACTGAAAACAAATACACTCACTGAATTACTAGCCAATGCTTGTCTGCTGGTCAAGGCAGGTCTTTCTGATCACAGCAGTCATCCCCACCTTCTGTCCCCCTATACTGATTATACTAGGAGAGGGCATATATCCGGGCACCCCTTTTTTATTTTGGTGTCCGGATTCCACAAGTCCCTCCAGAATAATCCCACCTCTTTCGACATCCATAACCTCTGTTCATCTTTGCAGTGGTTTGCTATTGCTTTAAGTACTAGGCTCTAATTTCAGGTCTGTACCCCAATTCTCATTTTTGTATATTCTCCAATATACTCCAAAGGGAGCCCTCAGGTCTGCAACTAATCTTCTCTTGTCATCCTCTCTTCTTATCATATTGTACTCTTACATCCAAGACTCCATCTGATTCTCTTTCTTGTTTCATTCCACATTTCATCAATAGTGAACGATTAAAGTGCTACATTAAAACATGTCTCTTTTGGGCAGTATATAATATTCTTTAATCAGATGATTTATCAACCATTAGTCTTGGGGCTTGATTTAGTAAAGACAAACAGGCTGTGTACTTTGCAAGTAAAGTTGTACTTTTCAAGAGAATTTGCCCAGGGCTTAGTAAAAGTGCTGAAGTTTCACTTAGCAAAAAATACCCAATCTTTTGTAAGGAAAAAAAAGCATTATTGCTTGCACATCAATGGATGTCATCAGAGCTTCACCTTCTTCAGTGAGCTCTGTGGCATATGTCCTTGCAAAGTGCAACATCCTTGCAAAATAAACTGTCTATGTCACTTTAAGAAATCAACCCTATAGTCTTTCAGTGGGTACACTCCATTACCTCTACATATGCATTAGTGACATCTCTTCTCACTCTTTCCACTTCAAGAGTATTTGCCCAGGGCTTTAGTGAAAGTGCTGAAATTTCACTTAGCAAAGGATACCCAATCTCATGTAAGTGGGTACACCATTCTGTCCACCACTCCATTACCTCTACATATGCATTAGTGACATCTCTTCTCACTCTTTCCTCACACCTAAAACCTTTATGCCTCCTGGACATTTATATATTCACAGTCACAATTCTGCTATGCATTTTATCTCTGTACTAAGATTTATATGTGAATCAAGTTTAATGACAGGTCCTTTGTTGCCTACTAAATTTTAAAGTCTAATGCATTTTTGAATTATATACGACTGGTCCTCCCCACATAAAATTGTAAATGTCGTTAATCATTTCCAGTTCCCTGTTTGATTGTAACCTCTGCCAAGCAAGGCCCTCATACCCCTTGAGTTCTGCATTTTTAGAAATTTCTACTGTGAACCATCTACTGAATTTGAAAGCATTAAAGAAAAGATGATAATATTGTAACAACAAACATTTTCTTTTGTACCAATAACACCGCCATAGGTATGTTTGGAAGTCATCATGGCAGCTCAGTTAAGTTTGGGTTTTAGAAGAGCATTCTTTCACCAATTATAAGATACTTTGAGATACTAAAAAACAGTAGTACATAAATCTAACTTAGACTCCTGTCATTGTAATATACAAAGATGAGGTACACTGAACAAAAATATATTAGATGTTATCAGAGATCATTAAATTTATTCCTGACCGTGTCTCTCGCAGCCCTCTATTTGTCCCGGTGACCATTGCCATGAGGCAGACATGGAAGGGAAATCCAAAATGTGTCTTAAGAACAAGATGTGAGGGAATTCTTCCACTGGGAACAAATGTTCGGATAATAACTGTACAAGATGGGAATCCCGCCCCCTTTAGAAAGATCTCCTCTTTCTTGCTGTTGCACCTCCAAGGTATGTGAAGTGAAGCATTATAACAATGCTAAGTACTGGAAATATACACTAGATGAGAGTTGCACTCCATGATCAAATGCTCTCATTGCTTTATTCCATATAAAAGAGCTGGTTGCATACATACTGTATATATTGTCTCAAACTGACAAACCAAACTCTACAGACAGTTTCACCCACAGTGGGAGACACTATGGGGTTGATTTACTAAAACTAGAGAGTGCAAAATCGGGTGCAGCTCTGCATAAAAACCAATCAGCTTCCAGTTTTTTTTTTTTTTTTTTAAACTTAATTGAAGAAGCTGAAGTTAGCTGAAGCTGACTGGCGACCATGCACAGTTGGACCAAATTTTGCACTTTAAAGTTTTAGTTAATCAACACCAATGCATGTTTGCATACAACTATGTCCTTATATGGATTAAAGCAATAATGGTATTCTATCACGGAGTGCAACTCTCTTCCAGTGCATATTTCTTATGTTGGAGTGGAGATGGTTCTTTGCATTTTTTCAAACTTTATTGAAATGTCAAAATTAAATTTCTTTTACGTCATGCCTCTCTACTGCAGCACAAATGTGGTGACCTATGCTGACATCAATGAACTAAACTGCAGAAAAATGCAGCATGTCTTCATTTTTCCACCCTGCACCACACTGCACTTCACATCAGCATTGTGTTTGGAATAGGGCACATAGAAAACAGTTGTTTTCTATGTGCTCTTGCAGTGACTGGCACTGATCTAATGCAGAAAAACGTAATTCACTGCACATAGTGTGAACAGCCCCAACACTCTCTTACTGCTTGTTAATGATATATAAATTTAATGTCCATATTCATGGCCGTCTTTAATATTGATTGGACCCTGGGCAAACATTTTCTTGCCCCCCCCCCCATTTCTGAGACAAACATTAAATAGCAGCTAGACTCAAAATCAGTTTACTGCAGCAGATCAGGCAGCAATTGCGATTGGTTGCCAGAGATTTCAGCATATAATTGCCGCTCACTGACTGGTTGCTAGAAGTTAAGGCACATAATTTCTGCTTGCTGATTGGTTGCTAGAGGTTACTGCCCATCCTTACCACTCACTGATTGGCTGCTAGAGGTTACAGCAGATCATTACTGGTCACTGATTGGTTGCTAGAGGTTACTGCACATCATTACCTCTGCAGTAAATTGCGAGGGTGGCTAAACTGCACTAACAGTGAGGCATTGTTATAAACCAGGATTTCAGGAGTGTACTATATACAGACTGCAGGGTTCTGGAGTGCACTACATAGAGTACAGGGTTAAAGAGTGTGCTATGTACTAGACTTGTGCACAACGGAAAAATTCGTTCCATTTCGGTTCGTTTCTTTCCGGTCCTGTTGATTCGTAATCATTCGTAATTTTGCTAGACGGGATTTTTCGTGTTCGGACTCATTCGTATTTTTGCAAGCGACATTTTTCGTTGAATTTTTTGTTGCTTTATAATTCGTACTTTCGGTAGAGTACGTTGTTTTTCGTTGATTCTGGACACAACTCCTACTTTCGTAACTTTTTTTGGGTTCGTTGATTCGTAATTTTCCGTGTCTCTCTCACAACGACGCTGCCTATTATGCCTAATGTGCTTCGAATGGATTTGTACTTTTCTAAGTACATATCGGTTATTTGTAACTATTCGAAATCTCGTATTTTACTTTCGTTTTTTTACATGCGGCTATAGGCTCCGCCCCTGTACACCATTTTGAGAGGGTTCAGCACGGTGAGGGAGAAGCAGAGAGCAGAGCAGAGTGAGTGTTATTGTGCTTCGCATGGATTTGAAATCTCGTATTTTACTTTCGTTTTTTCATGCGGCTATAGCCTCCGCCCCTGTACACCATTTTGAGAGGGAGTTCAGCATGGTGAGGGAGAAGCAGAGAGCAGAGTGAGTGTTATTGTGCTTCGAATGGATTCGTACATTCGTAACTTTTTTCATAACGAATTATGCCGAAGACCTTCGGGCATTCGCTATTTTGCGGTATAATTTATTTCGGATTCGGTTTTATTCGTAATTGCTCTGTTCGGAAATTCGAATGCTTCCGAATGTCCGAAAGATGCTAAATTCGGACGAATTTTGATTCGTTACGAAACGAATTGCACAAGCCTACTATGTACAGGGTGCATTGTTGAGGAGTGAGCTTGGTACAGAGTGCAGGGTTGAGGGTTGAGCTACATACTAAGGGCACAGTTAAGGGTTGAGCTACATACAGAGTGCACAGTTGAGGGGTGAGACTGCAGGATTGAGGGGTGCACTACATACAGACTGCAGGGTTGAGGGGTGAGCTATGTACAGAGTGCAGGGTTTAGGGGGAGCTACGTACAAAGTGCAGGGTTGAGGAATGAGCTACGTACAGAGTGCAGGGTTGAGGAGTGAGCTACATACAGAGTGCATGGTTGAGGGGTGCGCTACATAAAGAGTGCAATGTTGAGAGGTGTGCTATGTAAAGAGTGCAGGGTTGAGGGGTGCGCTATTTACAGAGTGTAGGGTTGAGGGGTGCACTATTTACAGAGTGTAGGGTTGAGAGCTGCGTTATTTACAGAGTGTAGGGTTGAGGGGTGTGCTACCTGCAGAGTTCAGGGTTGAGGGGTGTGCTACCTGCAGAGTTGAGAGGTGAGTCACGTACTGAATGTAGGGCTGAGGGGTGCGCTACGTATGGAATGCAGGGTTAAGGTGTGCGCTAAGTGAGGAATGCAGGGTTGAAGAGTGAGCAATGTGCAAAGTACAGGGTTAAGGGGTGCATTATGTAAGGAATGCAGGGTTCAGGGGTGCCCTATGTTTGGAATGTAGGATTGAGGGGTGCGCTACATAAGGAATGCAGGGTTTAAGGGTGCGCTATGTGAAAAGTGTAGGGTTGAGGGGGCGCTATGTATGGAATGTAGTGTTGAGGGGTGCACTATGTGCAAAGTGCAGGGTTGAGGGGTGCGCTATGTATGGAATGCAGGGTTGAAGGGTGAGCTTTGTATGGAGTGCAGGGGTGAGGGCTGTGTACATCCAAGTTATCCATCCCCCTAAGCACAAAGCTCTCCCCCCAGATTCCAGTTCAGAAGTATTTTGGTATTAGTCTCTTGCAGTCTTTTTACTGCAATGTTGAAGACGATGAAGCAGCACAAGGAGTTGATCAGTTCAAATGCAGACAATGAACACTCTGATATAAAGTAAAAGCAGAGTGAGAGAGAGATAAACTCCTCATTGAGCTGTTTCTCCTTTTACTGTCCTATCACAGGCTAGAGTGGGTCCATGACAGCCTGGGTTCAGAGGTAGTGGATTGAATGATGCTGACTGCCATTCAACCTGGAAAACTTGGACATCTAGTGGAGATTTGAAAAAAGGATTGCTGGGTATAACTCCAAATTACAGTGACTATTGCAGCAAAAGCTGCTTAAGGCTGGATTCACACCTATGCATTTTTAGTGCTTTTTGCATTTTGGAGATTTGAACTACAGAACGTGTTCCATAGGAAACCATGTTAAATGGACTGTAGTGCAAATCTGCAAAATGCAAAAAGCACAAAAAAATGCATAGGTGTGAATCCAGCCTTAGGCTCCATACACACTAGCTTAAGGGCCAGTTCACACCAGATGCAGTTCCATACAGTTCCGTGCGCATTTTTTCTGCACTAAAAATGCATGCACAGTGTTTTCCATGTATTCCAATGGCTCTAGTTCACACCATGCAGTCAGTTTCCGGTCAGTTTCCGGTGCAGAAACTGACTGCATGGTGTGAACTAGAGCCATTGGAATACATGGAAAACACTGTGCATGCATTTTGTGCAGAAAAAAAGCGAACGGAACTGCATCTGATGTGAACTGGCCCTAAAAAAAACACTCCAATCAGCAGATTTGAGAATTTTTTTCATGCTTCTAGAAGAACATAGTGTTATCCTATGTGGCCATACAAATTATTTTGGTCTAGAAACGTTTTTGAAGCTGCTGCTTCTAGGAGCAAAAAAAAATACATTTTTTGGGTGTGTTTTTGGGAGCGATTTGCCAGCAGGAAAAAAAAATGTTTAGGTACAACGTTGCACAACCGCACAATTGTTAGTTAAAGCGAAGCAGTGCAGTATTGCAAAAAATGGCCTGGTCATTAAGAGGGAAAATCCTTCCAGTCCTTAAAGTGGAAGTAAACCCATTGATTTAACAGTTTAAAAAAACTGTTAAATTCCTGGCATGCCGGAAATGCTAACTGCCACATTGGTTGTGCTCTCAACCAAACTGTCAAACCATCCAATGGCTGGTGTCATAACTGATCACATGTGCAGCATCATGGCAGTTGAAGATTAAACAAAGGTCAAGATGGCAGCTTCCTTGGCTGAAAACGATAGGAGGGTTTACTTCCACTTTAAGTGGTTACTGTATATACTCGAGTATAAGCCGAGTTTTTCAGCACATTTTTTTGTCCTGAAAATGCCCCCCTCGGCTTATACTCAAGTCTGTGTCTATCTTCATTTTTGTGCACCTGATCCCGGTCAGCCGTAGGTCTCCTGGACCACAAACTTGGCACACATGTAGCCCCACTCTTCCTCTACAAGTGTGAAAAGTTTGTTGTCCGGGAGACCTACAGCCGGGGAGCACCGATTTTTCAAAGCCGGGCACCCCTTCCATAGACTCCCATGTTAAACGTCAGTCTAGTCACACAGCGCAGGAGATCAGGAAGGGAGATTGGGCACAGTGAGGCATGGGCACAGTGAGGCATGGACACAGTGAGGCATGAACACAGTGAGGCATGGGCACAGTAAGGCACAGTGAGGCATGGACACAGTGAGGCACAGTGAGGCATGCACATGGACACAGTGAGGCACAGTGAGGCATGCACATGGACACAGTGAGGCAAAGTGAGGCACAGTGAGGCATGTAGATGGACACCCTAGGCTTATACTCGAGTCAATAAGTTTTCCCAGTTTTTGTGGTAAAATTAGGTGCCTCAGCTTTTATTCAGGTCGGCTTATACTCGAGTATATATGGTAAGTAACACCCTCAAACTATTAGGTTTGATTTCCCATATCTCACCCCTTGTATATACATCAAACTATGGCATCTTTAGGAGCCCAGACTGTGCATTATATTTCCTTCCAGGTTAACAGTTGGAACAAGTTGATATTCTACATCTGCCACGGGTAAACATGATGCAACTAAAACAAGACTTGAACATATTTCCAAAATGCTCTAAAATTCCATTACACCATGTAAGTACCATGTGTATCTCCTCTTTACAGGTTTATGATGTCTACTAAATGGCATGTGCATTTTAAGAGGGCTTAAAAAAACAGGATGTCTAGAGTAAACAAGTCAACTGGCCTATGGCGCCTTTCCTAAATCATACCTAAAACAAAATTTCATCACTTACGGCTAACCCAAACCAAACCACCTGAGACACAACAAAAAAGAAAATACCATACATTATTCTGAATGTTTTACCTGCTAAAATTATAAAGAGCAGAAGCTTTACAAACATAAGAATCAATTGTACACTTCTAGCATTTACAGCACAATAAAGATGAAGTAAAAATAAAAGGATAATATAGCCGTCCCATTATAAAGCGGCCAGTAGGAGACAGGTACCTTAGTTTACAATGTAACATTAAACAAATTTATTAAGTTTCTGGTAAGACATTCTCAATATGAGACTCCTTGTTTTCTTTCAGACAATTAATGTTCATTTCTTCCAATTTTCTCCACCAGGAAGGGAAGAAGAAATATTTTAAGTTGATGACTTCTTGGTTCCGCATTCAGAGCAGGAAAATAATTATAATATTTTATTACTTCTGATGACAAAATAAATGTGTCCTCGGGGCTATTGCTTTGTAATGTATGCGCAATCACTGTAATTTTCTTTGGGAGTTTTGTTTAGGGCTTTTAGTCATATAGTTGCCACTTTTGCTGTGGCGACAAATTAAACAAAATGGATGTTGCTGCTTTGTTTGTAGTAAATCAACTGACAGTTTCTTTGTAGTGACAGCAGTAATCTAAAAATGTTCAAATTAATTTAGGCTGCTTTAAAGGGGACCTAACACCAAAAGAAAAAGTATAAAGTAAAAAACAAAATCAACATTAGATATGAGTACACTTTGCTTTACACTTACCCAAGGCTGGATTTGTATTCATGCCCAACTACCCCCTATCCCCCAGGCCATCTATCTTCCTACTCCAGTCAGCTGGTAAGATGCCAAGACTAAAGCTGGCCAAAGATGGATCATAGATGCCTCTGGGGGGATCAGGAAGAAAACATTTTTTTCCCCTGCTGTAAGCAAATCATGATTTGTTGGGGTTTTTCTTTTTTTTTATTCTTTATTTTTCTTATTTTTCTTAAAACAGGGTATACAGGTATAACATTACAGTATAGAAAACAGCAGATAACTCAAATTCTATTCATTCTTCAGATTATGGCCATTTGACCCATATCATTAAATCAAAAAACCTTATTTAAACCGTATAATTTCACTATTTTAGTATCTTGTTCTGGCCTCTTCTTCCTATTACTCCCTTTTTTCGAAATCCCTGTTTCCCTTTCCTATTTCCCTAACCCTCCCCATATCCCCTCCCTTAGGCCCCAATTTCCTCCTTTCTTTGTCCCTGCTAAACACGGGGACACCAAAAAAAATTAAATAAAAAACAGCGGTTATCTCCTCGGGTGTGGAACTTATCACAAATACCCTTCTTTCCCTCTCTCCCTACCGAACAAACTCTTCTCTTTACTCTCCTAGCAACCTTTTCCCTTCTTCTGATTGTACAAATTGCTCCCATGGCGCCCATATTTCTTTAATTAGTTTTTTTCTATCCAGCGTCATTGGTAGAAGTTTCTCCATTATTCCCACTCTTCTGACTTTATTTAACCACATCAAAATCAGAGGGGGGTTTTTTCATCTTCCTCTGGATCAACTCTGGGTATAGGATTGTGTACTGTATATGGGATTGAATTTTCTTTTCTTTTATTGGTTGAACTAGATGGACTTGTGTCTTTTATTTTTTTTAACCTGAATGTAACTGTGTAACTATATGTAAAGAAATGATTCTGGTTCAGCAGGAATCAACAAACTGTCAATCCATCCATGGCTGTTTCACTTTGTGTGAAATCAATCTAATGATAGACTTCTCACGAGTTGGCTTGTTGGAAAAAAAATTGTTCAATCAATGCTGCAGCCAAAAGGCTGCTCTACTGATCACTGGAGGAGTCCAACAGCACAGCTAGAAGGATTCCTCCATCCACTTCGCTTGTGTTGACGGGGAAACCTGTTCAGATTTTTTTCAATAAACCCACTGACTTATGCCGCGTACACACGGCCAGACTTTTGACGGGTCAAGACTCCGTCGGAATTTCCGACGGAAACATAGAGAACCTGCTCTCTATCTAAGTCCATCGGAAATTCAGATGGGAAAAGTCCAATGGGGCATACACACGGTCTGAAAACCTGATATAAAGCTCCCATCTGACTTTTTCCATCAGACATTACGACCGTGTGTACGCGGCATAATTGAAAAAACTGACCCATGTAAAGATCAGATACCATAACCAAACAAGACAAGACATATAATCACACACACAGGTTGGACTTGATAGACTTGTGTCTTTTTTCAACCTCACCTACAATGTAAGACGGTCCAAGGCTGGGGGCAAAGATGTTAAAAGAGGCTGTTTGTCTACTTTGTTTCTAGTACATCCAGAATCCATTACTAGTGAAGTAGGACAAGCGATCACCATACTCTGCCAGCAGTTTGGTTCTAGGTCTATATACCCAGGCTGGATGAAATGTAGGTATGTGATACTGTACTAAGACAGTAATGACCTAATCTGACTTAATCTGACAGGCAGAGCAACAGTCTAAATACACAGCTGTTACCATTTTCTGGTCTCTGATTCTGGTCAAGGCTAACACGTGAACATGCTGCTGCTTGGGATATAGCTTGTATGTTCTTATGGGAGCCATTGTATGTGAACAGCACTAGTCTCTACAGAGCAACCAGTGGTGGTAAACCAATATCCTAGTACATCTGCTCAGTTCTTTCATTCACAACTCCATAGTAAACCAATGTGGTTAAAGTGTGCCTCCAAGGGACTACTGATTGGCCTGATTGACTTAAACACAATGCAAAAATGTCCTCAAAAGGGTTCAAACACTAAAGAAATAGCATATATTATTATAAGGGTGACCGTAGCTAATTTGACTGATCATTTGGTAATGTACATCTGTGTAATTGTTCTAATCATGGTCATGTATATTTTGGGAGTGGGCCATATGTATTACATTTAGAAGTAATGTCAGAAAAGTGACTGATTCATTTGATAGGTATCCCCCTATTCACTGATACTAACCTTCTCTGTGCTCTCCTGCTGCCTGTTGGAGCCCTGACTCTAATCCCTGTGCATGCTTTATGTTGTTCCTTACACAGGGTTAAAGTGGTTGTAAACCCACTCTTGCAACTTGCACCTACAGGTAAGCCTAGATTAAGTTTTACCTGTAGGTGTTTGCAATATCTCCTAAACCTACAAGGTTTAGGAGATATTTGCAAAAAAAGAGTACACCGATGTGTACGGCGCATGCGCGCCATAGTAATCGGCGCAGGCGCACTGTAAATGCCGGATTTATGAATGATAACGCCAGCTTTTACGGCTTCCGCGAGCATGCGCGGAGTGATGTCATCGCCGCTCTGGCCAATCACAGCGCCGGAGCGGCGATAGCAGGAAAAAGCTCCAAGGGGACATGGCGGCGGCGGCGGAGGGGAACGAGGAGGACTTTGGGGGCTTTGATTTCAGGTAAGTGCCACATAATGAGCTAGTATGCTATGCATACTAGCTCATTATGCCTTTCTCTTGCAGGGTCTTATATTATCCCGGTTTTTCGGGGGGGGGGGAGTTTACTTCCTCTTTAAGAAACCATTTCCCTCATGATTTGGGCCTGATGATTCTCTTTAAATCAAAACTAAACTGCACGTGAGCACCACAAATCAAAAGCACTATTTAATAAATTTGTATATATTCAGAGCAAACTCACCCATCTATTCATGTCTCTGTGCTTTATTTTGTTGAGAAATCTTTTTGAAAAAACACCCCTAGCACTTTTGGCTGTGCCCATCTTGAGCAAGGGCAGATGATTCATGTAGCATTTACTTTCTGGAATCCATCTGACCTTATCTCAAGCATGCAGGCAGGAGAGTGTGCTTAGCTGAAAAAGCCCCTACTCTCGATGATAAAAAAAGCCCATAAAGAGAAGCAACTGAAGAAATGTAAACAGGTTTAACCACTTGCCAACCGCTCTATAGCCGAATGATGGCTATATCTGACATCCTCCCATGATCGTGGCCACCGCATGCCCACTGCCGTGTACACGTGGTGCACTCTGTGATTGCTGTGTGCTCTGGACACTGCTGATCACAGATTGAGGTAAAGAGCCAATCAGCGGCTCTTTACCACATGATCAGCCGTTTCCAATCACAGCTGACCATGATTTAAACCGGTTATCGGCATTCCTTTCCTCATGCTGACAGCGCGAGGAAGGGAGAAGAGAGCCGATAACCGACTTCTGTAAAAGGGACATGTACACTTATAATTAGGGCACTGATTATCAGTGCAGTCCTAACAGTGCCCACCAGTGCTGTCAATCTGTGCCCACCAGTGCTGCCAATCTGTGCCTATCAGTGATGCCAATCAGTGCCCATCAATGCCTCCTCATTATTGTCACTTCTCAGTGCCCATCAGTGCAACCTATTAGTGCCCATCAGTGCCACCCATCAGTGTTGCCTATCAGTGCAGCCTCATCAGTGCTTCCTTATCAGTGCCCACCAGTACCACCTCATCAGAGCCCATCAGTGCAGCCTATCAGTACCCATCACTGCCACCTCATCAGTGCTGACTCATCAATGCCCATCAGTGCAGCCTATCAGTGCCCATCAGTGCCTCATCATCAGCACACATCAGGAGGAGAAAAATTACCTGTTTGCAAAATGTTATAACAAACTATGAAAGAGTTTTTTTTTCAACGTGTATCGTCACGGGTCACGTGACTTTATCAGGGGGTTGATCTGTGATGATACACATCAGGGTTGGCTGACAGGCGCAACCGGAAGTGATGCTGGTGATGAGCTCGGCGCTCATGGAGTATTTACTTGCTTTACCACAAACAAATGTGAGTGTTACCTTTACTGTGTTTTTATGAAATAAAACTTTTTACATTTTCATGCTGTAACCTTACAGCTATAAGATAGGAGGCTACCCCCGTTAGATTTGTCACTGCATGGAAAGAAGTGATACCCACCACACCTGCTTTATTCACATAATATAGATTGGGGCAATCACATTTTATTTTTATTGAATCCAGAGAACACCATTATTGCACTTTACATACCTTTCAAGCACTTTGTGATTTCATAGACTTTTTGGATTAAAGTCACTTTATATTTTGTGTATTTGCACTGGATGTTTTATTTCACTATTGCACATTAAAGCGGAGCTCCACCCTAAAGTGAAACTTCCACTGATCGGAACCCTCCCCCCCTCCGGTGTCACAATTGACACCTTTCAGGGGGGAGGGGGGTGCAGATACTTGTCTAAGACAGGTATTTGCACCCACTTCCGGGAGTCTTCTCTGCAGGAAATCTGCGGGAAGCACGTCACTTCCCGCAGATTCCCCGTTGTGTTCTGGGAGACACTCGGCTCCCAGAACACAGGGGACCATTCAGAACGGCGCAGCGCGACTCGCGCATGCGCCGTGGGAACCGGGCAGGAAGCCACAAGGCTTCACTTCCTGGTTCCCTCACCGAGGATGGCGGTGGGGGCAGCAGAGTGACGAGCGATTGCTCGTCCTCTGATGCGGACGTCGCTGGACTCCAGGACAGGTATTTGCAGCTGCTGGCTTTTAATATTTTTTTTTCCACGGCACCTCCGCTTTAAGAAGTTTTATACAGTAGTCATTGGATTTTCACTGCCATCTTGTGTTTATTTTGAGTAATATACCGTTGCATTTCAGAAGCTTTGTGTAGTTGATACCAGTGTTTGTTTGCCAGCTGGTGTTCATATTGTACTTGTATTCCACATAGTTTTTGTAGCTTATTACTTTGTTTTCAACAGCGCAGCACCATTTACAACATATCACATTATTTTTAGTTTTGAATTCACTATTTATCTATTTTCATTTCCTCTATAGTGGTAGCGCGGGAGTACCCTCTTTCTATCTATCAGGTAAAATAAGTATTGAAGACATCAGCATTTTTTCTAGGTAGATATATTTCCAAAGGTGCTATTGACATGAAATTGTCACCACATTGTCAGTAACAACCCATTCAATCCATACATACAAAGTAATCAACACAATTAAGAATTCAGAAATTACGTTATGTGTAATAAAATGGAACACAAGGAAAAAGTATTGAACACACTAACTGAAATTTATTTAATACTTGGTACAAAATCCTTTGTTGGTAATGATAGCTTCAAGGCGCAGGCTCCAGTATGGAGAAACTAGTCACATGCATTGCTCAGGTGTGATTTTGGCACATTCTTCCACACAAACAGTCTTGAAGGTTCCGTGAGTTTGAACTCTGATCTTAATGGCGCGTACACACGGTCGGATTTTCCGACAAGAAAAGTCTGTTGTGAGCTTTTGGTCGGAAATTCCGACCGTGTGTAGCCTCCATCGGACTTTTCCTGTCGGAATTTCCACCAGCAAAAATTTGAGAGCTGGTTCTCAATTTTTCAGACAGAAAAAATTCCAATCGGAATTTCCGATCGCCTGTAGCAATTCCGATGCGCAAAACTCCGACGCATGCTCGGAAACAATTTGACGCATGCTTGGATGCATTGAACTTCATTTTCTCGGCTCATCGTAGTGTTGTACGTCACCCCGTTCTTGACGGTCGAAAGTTCAGAGAACTTTTGTGTGACCGTGTGTATGCAAGCCAAGCTTGATTGGAAATCCGTCGGAAAAAACATCCAAGGTTTTTCCGATGGAAAATCCGATCGTGTGTACGCTGTAGATTTTCTATTGACTGGGCCATTCTAGCAGCTCTATTTTCTTTCTTTGAAACCAATTAAGCGTTTCCTTGGCTTTGTGTTTGGGATCATTGTCTTGCTGAAATGTCCACCATTGTTTCATCTTCATCCTCCTGGTAGATGGCAGCAGATTTTTATCAAGAATTTTTGGTACATTTTTCCATTCATCCTTTCGTCAATGAAATTAAGTTTGCCAGTACCGTATACTGAAAAACAGCCCCACCCACACCATGATGTTCCCTCCTACAAATTTCACTGTTGGTATGTTTTTTTTTGGGGGTGATGTGCAGTGCCATCTGACCTCCAAACATGGTGTGTATTATGGCATCCAAAGAGTTCAATTTTGGTCCCATCTGACCAGACTATATTCTCACAGTATTTCACAGGCTTGTTTAAATGTTGTGCAGCAAACTTTAAACAAGCTTCAACATGTATACAGGCCATGGCGGGTGAGTGTATTACTTACTTGTTTTCTTTGAAACAATTGTACCTATTAATTCCAGGTCTTTCTGAAGCTGTCCACAAGTGGCCTTTGACTCTTGGACAACTCTTCTGATAACTCTTTTCACTCCTCTGTCAGAAATCTTGCGAGGAGCACCTGGTCTTGGTCAGTTTATGGTGAAATTATGTTCTTTCCACTTCCGGATCATGGCCACAACAGTGCTCACTGGCACATTCAGAAGTTTAAAAACTTTTCTGTAACCAATGCCCTCAGTATGTTTTGCAACAATAAGGTTGCAAATGTCTTAAGAGAGCTCTTTGCTTTTACCCATCATGAGATGTTTCTTGTGTGACACCTTGGTAATGAGACACATTTTTGTAGGCCATCAGTTGTGACTGAACCAGCTGACATTAATTTGCACTCAGCAATGCTTTCTAATTACTAATAGATCTCAGCTGGTGTCTTGGCTTTCTGTGCCTTTTTGCACCTCCCTTTCTTCATGTGTTTAATACTTTTTCCCTGTGTCATTCAATTTTTTTTTTTTTACACATAACTTCATTTATGAACTTAATTTATTTAGGTTTATTTGTATGTATGGATTGCATGGGTTGTTACCGACATGTGGTGAAAAATTCATGTCAATAGCACCTTTAGAAATATATTTACCTAGAAAAATGGTGACGTCTTCAATACTTATTTTACCGCTCTCTTGCTCTCTCTCTCTCTCTCTCTCTCTCTCTCTCTCTCTCTCTGTCTATCTATCTATCTATCTATCTATCTATCTATCTATCTATCTATCTATCTATCTATATATATATATATATATATATATATATATTTATAATTAATCGAGGAACTCGACTGGCCTGCATAGAGTCCTGACCTCAACCTGATAGAACACCTTTGGGATGAATTAGAGCAGAGACTGTGAGCCAGGTCTTTTCTTCCACCTCAGTGCCTGACCTCACAAATGCGCTTCTGGAAGAATGGTCAAACATTCCCATAGACATACTCCTAAACCTTGTGGAAACCCTTCCCATAGGAGTTGAAGCTGTTATAGCTGAAAAGGGTGGGCCAACTCAAAATAAGCCCTACAGACTAAGACTGGGACCCCTCAGCTCAATCTATCACTAACTTACTAACAGACATATCTGTCTGGATGTCACACCACTTCCTCAAACTCAACTTGTCCAAAGCCGAGCTCATAATATTTCCTCCCCCATGGGCCTCTTCCCCATACTTCTCTGTCAAGAGCAATGGCACAACCATCCACCCATCCCTGCATGCCAGGGTGCTAGGTGTTATCCTGGACTTTGAACTCTCCTTTCAGCCCCACATCCAATCACTTTCCAAGGCTTGCCACTTCAACCTCCGCAATATCTCTAAAATACGTCCCTTCCTAAACAATGAAACCACAAAGCTCATGAACCACCCCCTGGTTATCTCTCGCCTCGACTGCTACAACTCCCTCCTCATTGCCTTACCTTTAAGACCATCATGAATGCTGATGCCAGACTCATTCACCTTACAAACCGCTCAGCGTCTGCTACCCGTCTATGCCAATCCCTCCACTCACCCAATTAATACAATTCAAAATACTAACAATAACTTACAAAGCCATCCACAACTCTGCCCCAGCTACATTACTAACCTGGTCTCAAAATACCAACCAAATTGTCCTCTTCGTTCCTCCCAAGACCTCTTGCTCTCTAGTTCCCTCATCACCTCATCTCATGCTCGCCTCCAGGACTTCTCCTGAGCCTCTCCCATCCTTTGGAATTCCCTACCCCAATCTGTCTGACTATCTTCAACTTTATTCACTTTTAGGCGATCCCTGAAAACTTTTCTCCTCAGAGAAGCCTACCCTGCCCTCACCTAACAACTGTACTTTTATTTTCTTCAACAACTCATCCCCCATAGTTACCTTTTGTATCACTTGACCCTTCCTCTTAGATTGTAAGCTTTAACGAGCAGGGCCCTCTGATTCCTCCTGTATTAAATTGTATTATAACTGTACTGTCTGCCTAACGTTGTAAAGCACTGGGCAAACTGCTGGCGCTATATAAATCCTGTATAATAATAATTAAAGTTCATGTGCGTGTAAAAGCAGGCGCCCCAATACTTTTGGTAATATAGTATATATATATATATATATATATATATATATATATATATTCAGTGCCTTGCAAAAGTATTCACCCCCCTTGGCATTTTTTCGTGTTTTGTTGCCTCACAACCTGGAATTAACAAGGATTGTTTGAGGATTTGCATTATTTAATTTACAAAACATGCCCACAACTTTAAAGATGTTTTTTTTTATTGTGAAGCAAACAACAAATAACAGAAAAAGTCAATGTGCATAACTATTCACCCCCCTAAAGTCAATACTTTGTAGAGCCACCTTTTGCGGCTATCACAGCTCCAAGTCGCTTTGGATAAGTCTCTATGAGCTTGCCACATCTTACCACTGGGATTTGTGCCCATTCCTCCTTGCAAAACTGCTCCAGCTTCTTCAAGTTGGATGGTTTGCGCTTGTGAACATCAATCTTTAAGTCTGACCACAGATTTTCTATTGGATTGAGGTCTGGGCTTTGACTAGGCCATTCCAACACATTTACATGTTTCCCCTTAAACCACTCAAGTGTTGCTTTAGCAGTGTGTTTGGGGTCATTGTCCTGCTGGAAGGTGAACCTCCGCCCTAGCCTCAAATCACACACAGAGTGGTACAGGTTTTGCTCAAGAATATCCCTGTATTTGGCACCATCCAACTTTCCCTCAACTCTGACCAGTTTCCCAGTCCCGACTGCTGAAAAACATCCCAACCGCATGTTGCTGCCACCACTATGTTTCACTGTGGGGATGGTGTTCTTTGGGTGATGTAATGTGTTGGGTTTGCGCCAGACATAGCGTTTTCTTTGATGGCCAAAAAGTTCAATTTTTGTCTCATCAGACCAGAGCACCTTCCTCCATACATTTTAGGAGTCTCCCACATGCCTTTTCGCAAACTCAAAACGTGCCATTTTGTTTTTTGCTGAAAGTAATGGCTTTCTTCTGGCCATTCTGCCATAAATCCCAACTCTATGGAGCATACGGCTTATTGTCGTCCTATGTACAGATACTACAGTCTCTGCTGTGGAACTCTGCAGCTCCTCCAGGGTTACCTTAGGTCTCTGTGCTGCCACTCTGACTAATGCCCTCCTTGCCCGGTCCGTGAGTTTTGGTGTGCGGCCGTCTCTTGGCAGGTTTGCTGTTGTGCCATGTTCTTTCCATTTGGGTATGATAGATTTGATGGTGCTCCTAGGGATCATCAAAGATTTGGATATTTTTTTATAACCTAACCCTGAAACTTGTACTTTTTAACAACATTGTCCCTTACTTGTTTGGAGAGTTCCTCGGTCTTCATGGCAGTGTTTGGTTAGTGGTGACTCTTGCTTAGGTGTTGCAGCCTCTGGGGCCTTTCAAAAAGGTGTGTATATGTAATGACAGATCACGTCATACTTAGGTTGCACACAGGTGGACATCATTTCACTAACTATGTTACTTCTGAAGGTAATTGCTTGCACCAGAGCTTTTTATGGGTTTCATAACAAAGGGGGTGATTACATACGCACATGCCAATTATCATTTTTTTATTTCTGAAAAATAGTTTTATGTATATATTTTTCTAATTTTACTTCATCAACTTAGACTATTGTGTTCTGATCCATCACATGTAATTCAGATAAAAAAAAAACATTGAACTAAAGGCTGTAATGTAACAAAATAGCTAAAAATCCAAGGGGGGGGGTGAATACTTTTGCCAGGCACTGTATATATCCACTTAAGCCCCGGACCATTTGGTAGCTAGAGGACCAGAGGTGAATTCAGAATTTTGCACTGCGCTGCTTTAACTGTAAATTGTGCGGACATGCAATGTTGTACCCAAACGAAATTTGCGTCCTTTTCTTCCCACAAATAGAGCTTTCTTTTAATGGTATTTGATTGCCTCTGCGATTTTTATTTTTTGCGATATAAACGGAAAAAGACCGAACATTTTGAAAAAAAATGATATTTTCTACTTTTTGTTATAAGAAAAATCGAATAAACTCAATTGTAGTCATACATTTAGGCCAAAATGTATTCAGCCACATGTTTTTAGTAAAAAAAATGTCAATAAGCGTATATTTATTGGTTTGCGCAAAAGTTATAGAGTTTACAAACTAGGGTACATTTTCTGAAATTTACACAGCTTTAAATTTATGACTGCCTATCTCATTTCTTGAGGTGCTAAAATGACAGGGCAGTACAAAACCCCCCCAAATGACCCCATTTTGGAAAGTAGACACCCCAAGGAAATTGCTGAGAGGCATGTTGAGCCCATTGAATTTTTTATTTTTTTGTCCCAAGTGATTGAATAATGACTAAAAAAAAAAAAAAAAATTACAAAAAGTTGTCACTAAATGATATATTGCTCACACATGCCATGGTTATATGTGGAATTTCACCCCAAAATAAATTTTGCTGCTTCTCCTGAGTACTGGTATACCACAAGTGTGGGACTTTTTGGGAGCCTAGCCGCGTACGGGACCCCGGAAACCAAGCACCGCCTTCAGGATTTCTAAGGGCGCAAATTTTTGATTTCACTCCTCACTACCTATCACAGTTTCAAAGGCCATAAAATGCCAAAATAGCACAAAACCCCCCCCAAATGACCCCATTTTAGAAAGTAGACACCCCAAGGAAATTGCTGAGAGGCCTGTTGAGCCCATTGAAAATAATTTTTTTTGTCCCAAGTGATTGAATAATGACAAAAAAAAATAAAAAATACAAAAAGTTGTCACTAAATGATATATTGCTCACACATGCCATGGTTATATGTGGAATTACACCCCAAAATACATTTTTCTGCTTCTCCTGAGTACGGGGATACCACATGTGTGGGACTTTTTAGGAGCCTAGCCGCGTACGGGACCCCGAAAACCAAGCACCGCCTTCAGGATTTCTAGGCACAAATTTTTGATTTCACTCCTCACTACCTATCACAGTTTCGAAGGCCATAAAATGCCAAAATCGCACAAAACCCCCCCAAATGACCCCATTTTGGAATATAGACACCCCAAGCTATTTGCTGAGAGGAATGGCGAGTATTTTACAGCTCTCATTTGTTTTTGAAAATGAAGAAAGAAAATATATGTGGTAAGGCTGGCCGCAGGCCAGCCTGTATTTGTGGGAGGAGACTGAGAGGGCTACTTAAGCCTCCTCCCCTGTCGGGTCTGGGTTGCCGTCATTTCTGGGCTAGCAGAGCGGCGGCCGGCTGCAGCAGTCTCCTGGTGCTCACACCGCCTGCCCATCAAGCCATCCTTTCCCTGCTGACAACTCATGCAGAGAGGGGGCCTGTCCACGTGTTCTTAGTGCTCATCCGGGAAAGGGGGGGTGGGAACGGGACCCCTCCAACCCACATTTTTTTTTTCCGGCCTCAAGCCGGTTGCTGCAGGGCCGCCGCCCGCTCGTGCACCCCATCTTCTTTCCAGGCTCACACAGAGTGAGGGGGAGCCCTCTCACTACTCCGGGCGCATGTTGCCGCATGGGGGGGCCGTCCGTCCTTCACTCCTTTCGGGCACATGCTTGCATCCTTGCAGGGCCACCCTCCTCCTCCCTGTCTGTTTTTTCATGGCCTCTAGCTGAAGGGGGGGGGCGTCCATCCACTCACCCACTCCTCCGGGCACTCGCCGGCATCCTGCAGTGCCGTTCGCTCAGCAGGTCATCCGTCTCGGTCATTGGGATGGGGGGGCTCTCCACATCCATGTTTGCAAATAGGGGGGGGAGCGTCCACCTACCTACTCGCCCATCACTCCTCCTTGCTCTACTGAAGGGCCGCCTGATTGTCTGTCTGTTCAAACCTCCCCTGGGCTCACGCCGGTGTCATGAGGGGGAGGGGGGGGGTTGTGCACACTCATCCCAGGGTCACGTTGGCAGCTTGGGGGGGGGGGTGAGGCTGTCCACCCGTCATCTCCCGGGGTCACGCTGGCAGCGTGGGAGGGGTTGTCCATCTGTTTCTCAGGGATCTCGCTGGCAGCATGGGGGGGAGGTGGCTGGTAGTTTTCCTTGCAATACTGCATTTTGTCATAACATCCTGTCTCTGCGTTTCCAGTCTCTGCGTTTCCAGTCTCTGCGTTTCCAGTCTCTGCGTTTTTCAGTCTCTGCGTTTTTCAGTCTCTGCGTTTCCAGTCTCTCTGCCTTGTCAAGTTCACCTCCCTGGAACCCACGCCGTGCACCATGGAGGGGACGCCCGCAGGCCTCCTGGTTCTCACCCTGGCTCCATGGGGGGGGGGCGCTCACTCGCCTGCTCACCTCCCGGTACTCACGTGGGGTATCATGGGGGGGGTTGCGTTTTGCCCCAGCATTTTCTTCCCCAGCTTTTCTGTTATTTCATTTCCACCCCTGCATTTCTGTCATTGCATTTCTGCCCCCAGCATTTCTGTTATTGCGTTTCTGCCCCCAGCATTTCTGTTATTGCATTTCTGCCCCCAGCATTTCTGTCATTGAGTTTCTGCCCCGGCATTTCTGTTATTGTGTTTCTGCCCCCAGCATTTCTGTTGTGTTTCTGCCCCCAGCATTTCTGTTATTGCATTTCTGCCCCCAGCATTTCTGTTATTGCATTTCTGCCCCCAGCATTTCTGTCATTGCATTTCTGCCCCCAGCATTTCTGTTATTGCATTTCTGCCCCCAGCATTTCTGTCATTGCATTTCTGCCCCCAGCATTTCTGTCATTGCATTTCTGCCCCCAGCATTTCTGTCATTGCATTTCTGCCCCCAGCATTTCTGTCATTGCATTTCTGCCCCGGCATTTCTGTCATTGCGTTCTGCCCCGGCATTTCTGTCATTGCAGTTCTGCCCCGGCATTTCTGTCATTGCATTTCTGCCCCCAGCATTTCTGTTATTGCATTTCTGCCCCCAGCATTTCTGTCATTGCATTTCTGCCCCCAGCATTTCTGTCATTGCATTTCTGCCCCCAGCATTTCTGTCATTGCATTTCTGCCCCCAGCATTTCTGTCATTGCATTTCTGCCCCGGCATTTCTGTCATTGCGTTCTGCCCCGGCATTTCTGTCATTGCAGTTCTGCCCCGGCATTTCTGTCATTGCATTTCTGCCCCCAGCATTTCTGTTATTGCATTTCTGCCCCCAGCATTTCTGTTATTGCATTTCTGCCCCCAGCATTTCTGTCATTGCATTTCTGCCCCCAGCATTTCTGTCATTGCATTTCTGCCCCCAGCATTTCTGTCATTGCATTTCTGCCCCCAGCATTTCTGTTATTGCATTTCTGCCCCTAGCATTTCTGTCATTGCACTTCTGCCCCCAGCATTTCTGTTATTGCATTTCTGCCCCCAGCATTTCTGTTATTGCATTTCTGCCCCCAGCATTTCTGTTATTGCATTTCTGCCCCCAGCATTTCTGTTATTGCGTTTCTGCCCCGGCATTTCTGTCATTGCATTTCTGCCCCGGCATTTCTGTCATTGCATTTCTGCCCCCAGCATTTCTGTTATTGCATTTCTGCCCCCAGCATTTCTGTCATTGCGTTTCTGCCCCGGCATTTCTGTCATTGCGTTTCTGCCCCGGCATTTCTGTCATTGCATTTCTGCCGTTCTTCCGTTCTTATCTTCATTGGTTACCATGTATCTTTGTATCTTCGTCCATGTTTGTACCTGGGTTAGTTAGGGCTCACATTTTGGGATCTGTCACGTCTACAGATCCATACGGGCTGAGGTTTCGTTGTTAAATGATTGTTGACCACAATCTTCTCGCCCGTATACCATACGTCATACGATGCACCTTCATTCATTACACCTATACGATCACCCACCACGGTCCGTGGGTACACCAGCCCTGAGTGTTCAGTGTAATTACCTGTCTCTGCGCTACAGGTTACTCTGGCTCACTCGCCACGCACACAAGGGTGGGGTCATCAGGTTTCATGTACGCGCGGTGGTCTTGTCACTTCATGCAGGGCAAGGCTAACGCGTTTCACATCAGGGTATGATGCTTACTCATAGCTCATAGGATTTCTGGCTGCGTTTTGCTGCCCCAGGATTTCTGGTGGTCTTGTCACTTCATGCAGGGCAAGGCTAACGCGTTTCACATCAGGGTATGATGCTTACTCATAGCTCATAGGATTTCTGGCTGCGTTTTGCTGCCCCAGGATTTCTGTCGTTGCGTTTTGCTGCCCCAGGATTTCTGTCGTTGCGTTTTGCTGCCCCAGGATTTCTGTCGTTGCATTTTGCTGCCCCAGGATTTCTGTTGTTGCTTTTTGCTGCCCCAGGATTTCTGTCGTTGCATTTTGCTGCCCCTAGATTTCTGTCCTCGCATTTCTGCCCCTAGATTTCTGTCGTAGCATTTCCGCCTCAGCATTCAGTCTCAGCATTTCCGTTGCAACGTTTCAGTCTTAGCGTTCCAGAGGGGTGTTGTGGTCCAGTCACGGCATACTCCGGTAGCTGTACTCTTCTTTGTTGGTTACTATGTGTCATGTTATCTTCGTCCATGTTTGTACCTGGGTTAGTTAGGGCACACATTTCCGGATCTGTCACGTCTACAGATCCATACGGGCTGAGGTTTCGTTTTTAATGATTGTTGACCACAATCTTCTCGCCCGTATACCATACGTCATACGATGCACGGTCCGTGGGTACACCAGCCCTGAGTGTTCAGTTAATTGCCTGTCTCTGCGCTACAGGTTACTCGGGCTCACTCGCCACTCACACAAGGTGGGGGGGTCATCCGTCATCAGGTTCATGTACGCGCGGTGGTCTTGTCACTTCTGCATGTTCTCTTCTTAGGTAGGCTCGTTGTTGTTCTCATGTCTGGTTGTCTGTCATTTCTCTGGTTTGTGTTCTCAGGTTGGGCTGCGCTGGCATCTTCGCCTTCATCAAACATTGCTTGCACTCGCTTCCATCAGTCCTGCCCGTTGCCAGGGCTAGTTGATTGGTGCGGATGTCATTCATCACTGGGTTCACCCTTGGGTAGGAAGCAGTCTTCATTTTACTAAAATCATTGTTCTGTTGCTGAGGCCCTGGTCACCACCTAGGGTTTCACAGTCTTTCTCGGGGTGTGTGCTGAGACACGGCCCCTTGTCGGCCACAGGGGTGGGTTTGGGGTTCCGCTAGCGGCTCTGATCTTTTGTCTAGGCATGTCTGCATCATGCCATGAGACTTCTTGCCCGGGATGGAGTCTGACCTTCCTTTCTCGGTTCAGGATTCAGTCGCTTGTCAGGTCACAGGCGGTGGCACGATCCGATTGAGTCAGGTGGGACCAGTGTTCTGTGTCTGGCATGTTTCTCCCATGCTTGACGATGCTCATTGCCGTGGCGCTTGGCCTTTTCCGCCTACTCCGGCAACCCATCCTCCAGGTATCCAGTCCTACAACTCCTGCCAGTCGTCAATTTTTGCCCTCTCCCTCTCTTCCCCATACCTAGTATGGGTAGGCCGGAGGCACATCTTTGATGTCCGGTTGGAGTATTACGATCTACTCGCCCATCGGTTGCAGAGGCTCCTCGGGCCAGCCTTTGCTTCCTTTCCCCCACGTATCCTCTCATTTGCTAGCAGGTCATTCTCATGTTTGGATTGTGCCGGGCATCAGGCTTATTCCATTCTTGCACGGGACCGGGTTCAGATACTGTTGCCGTCCGGGTGCGTGCTACTTCTCTGTTCGTTACCTTCCCTTCTTCACCTACAGTTGTCTCTTTTTGCCCACTTTTCAGGCATACTGACCAGCTAGGCCAAGGCACACCTCAGGCCTTGGTGCATTAGGGTTATCACTGTCACACTCGAGGACTCGAAGACTCTGACGACAAGTGGTAAGGCTGGCCGCAGGCCAGCCTGTATTTGTGGGAGGAGACTGAGAGGGCTACTTAAGCCTCCTCCCCTGTCGGGTCTGGGTTGCGTCATTTCTGGGCTCCCACCCACCCGTTCCCCCAGATTCATGCATACTCATTCTATTTTCCTTATTCTTATTCTTACATTCAGGGTATGCCCACTTTTCAGGCATACTGACCAGCTAGGCCAAGGCACACCTCAGGCCTTGGTGCATTAGGGTTATCACTGTCACACTCGAGGACTCGAAGACTCTGACGACAAATATATATATATATATTTTCTTTTTCAATTTTCAAAACTTTGTGACAAAAAGCGAGATCTGCAAAATACTCACAATACCTCTCAGCAAATAGCTTGGGGTGTCTACTTTCCAAAATGGGGTCATTTGGGGGGGTTTTGTGCTATCTGGGCATTCCATGGCCTCCGAAACTGTGATAGGCAGTGAGAAGTGAAATCAAAAATTTACACCCTTAGAAAGCCTGAAGGCGGTGCTTGGTTTTTGGGGTCCCGTACATGGCTAGGCTCCCAAAAAGTCTCACACATGTGGTATCCCCGTACTCAGGAGAAGCAACAGAATGTATTTTGGGGTGTAATTCCACATATGCCCATGGCATGTTTGAGCAATATATCATTTAGTGACAACTTTGTGCAAAAAAAAAAAAAATTGTCGTTTTTCCGCAACTTGTGTCAACATATAAAATATTCCATGGACTCAACATGCCTCTAAGTATATAGCTTGGGGTGTCTACTTTCCAAAATGTGGTAATTTGGGGGGTTTTTGAACTGTTCTGGCATTTTATACACAACATTAGGAAGCTTACATCCACTCTTCTAACCACTTGAAGACAAAGCCCTTTTTGACACTTTTTGTTTACATGAAAACATTTTTTTTTTTGCAAGAAAATTATGTTGAACCCCCAAACATTATATATATATTTTTAAAGCAAAGGCCCTACAGATTAAAATGGTGGGTGTTGCATTTTTTTTTTCTACACAGTATTTGCGCAGCGATTTTTCAAACGCATTTTTTTGGTTAAAAAATACACTTTTTTTAATTTTAATGCACTAAAACACACTATATTGCCCAAATGTTTGCTGAAATAAAAAAGATGATCTTAGGCCGAGTACATAGATACCAAACATGACATGCTTTAAAATTTCGCACAAACGCGCATTGGCGACAAACTACATACATTTTTAAAAGCCTTTAAAAGCCTTTACAGGTTACCCCAGTAGATTTACAGAAGAGGTCTACTGCTAAAATGATTGCCCTCGATCTGACCTTCGCGGTGATACCTCACATGCATGGTGCAATTGCTGTTTACATATGACGCCAGACCGACGCTTGCGTTCGCCATTGGGCAAGAGCAGGGCAGGACAGGGGTGCTTTTATTAATTTTATTTTTTTTTTATTATTAATTTTGCTTTTTTATTTTATTTTTAAATTGTTCCTTCCAAGTATATTTTTTTTTAATCATTTTTATTGTTATCTCAGGGAATGTAAATATCCCCTATGATAGCAATAGGTAGTGACAGGTACTCTTTTTTTGAAAAAACTGGGGTCTTCTAGACCCTAGATTTTTCCTCTGCCCTCAAAGCATCTGACCACACCAAGATCGGTGTGATAAAATGCTTTCCCAATTTCCCAATGGCGCTTTTTATATCCGGGGGGGGGCTAATTAGCCGCTAGGATTGCTTTTACATGAAAGCCGGCCGCAGGCTGAAAAGAATGATACCAAGATGATACCTAAACCCGCAGGCATCATTCTGGTATAAACATTCAAAGTCCAGCAACATACCAGTACGTTGCTGGTCCTTGTTGGACATGTATTGTAATCTTTTTATTTCATGCAGCCAGTTGGCTGAACGAAAAAAGAGATTGATCGGTGGGTATGCCCACCATTAGAATACCGCCCTTCATCCACCCACTTCCAATGATGGGCATACACGCACCATTTATATATGCCGAAGCATGGGGGCATCCTCCCGCAAAAAAGTTATGCCGCACACACATGGTCGGACTTTTCCACGGGCAAGCCTCCGTCGGAATTTCGACCGTATGTACGCGGCATTAGGAGCAAAATCGCTCCTCCGCCCCTGCTGCCCCAAATGCTTCAGCATATTTGCTTTTTTTTTTTAACTGTGGTGGTGAAATCACCTCCTACAGCACTGGAGTCGCAGGGATCAGGCCTGTCTCTGCGAACGCTGCAGTTATGTGTGTTTTTGTTTTGTAAGTGACAGTGATCGATCGATACTGCACTTGGGTGGCCTGGGCTGGACGGAGGGGCAAAACGCAGGTGCCAGCAGGTATCTGGGCTGATCCCGCTAACACTGCATTTTTGGGAACCCTAAACTGCTGGGGACGCTAGTATAGATCTGATCAGATCAGATATTGATCTGTTCAGATACTATACCACTAAGGGGGGTGTATGCTTCACGCGTGGGTGTTAGCGTTACTGGCACTAACCTGACGCTGCCTGGGGTGTGACTCAGACCCTCTCTGACGCTAAAACCTAATTGATATCACCCGCCGGGCGATCAGGGGGTTAAACCTTTATTGGGTTATATACACGGCGGGTGCCCTGACACTATAAAAAGCAAACTAACTAACCAGCGTCACCCGTAACACTTATATGGTGATCACTGGTGAAAGGGTTAACTAGGGGCAATCAGGGGGTTAAAACCTTTATTAGATAATATATGGGGGTACCTGACGCTATAAAAACCTGCGGCGAACCTAAAAAAAATTACCAGCTACCGATCTGCATCACCGACACTAAGACAGCGTTTAGAAAAACAATTGCTTAGCGACAGTGGTGATAGGGGGTGAAAGGGTTACCTGGGGGGCGATCAAGGGGGTTAAACCTTTATTAGATAATATATTGGGGTACCTGATGCTATAAAAACCTGCGGCGAACCTAAAAAAAATTACCGGCTACCGATCTGCATCACAGACACTAAGACAGCGTTTAGAAAAACGATCGCTTAGTGACAGTGGTGATAGGGGGTGAAAGGGTTACCTGGGGGGCGATCAAGGGGGTTAAACCTTTATTAGATAATATATTGGGGTACCTGACGCTATAAAAACATGCGGCGAACCTAAAAAAAAATACTGGCTACGATCTGCATCACCGACACTAAGACAGCGTTTAGAAAAACAATTGCTTAGCGACAGTGGTGATAGGGGGTGAAAGGGTTACCTGGGGGGCGATCAAGGGGGTTAAACCTTTATTAGATAATATATTGGGGTACCTGACGCTATAAAAACCTGCGGCGAACCTAAAAAAAATTACCGGCTACCGATCTGCACCACAGACACTAAGACAGCGTTTAGAAAAACGATTGCTTAGTGATAGTGGTGATAGGGGGTGAAAGGGTTACCTGGGGGGCGATCAAGGGGGTTAAACCTTTATTAGATAATATATTGGGGTACCTGACGCTATAAAAACCTGCGGCGAACCTAAAAAAAATTACTGGCTGCCGATCGGCATCACTGACGCTAAGACAGCGATCAGAAAAATGATCGCTAAGCGACAGTGGTGATAGGGGGTGAAAGGGTTATCTGGGGGGTGATCAGGGGGTTAAACCTTTATTAGGGGGGGTTAGGGGGCTACACTGGACCTAAGACTAAACTTTGGTGACACTTTTACAGTCACAAATGTCACTGATTGCAGTGATCACTAAATAAATGGTCACTGCAATCAGTGACACTGTGACTGGGGGCTGGGGGGGTGATCTGGGGGGTGATCTGGGGTGTCTGGGGGGGCCTGGGGGGGCGATTTATGTCCCTATGTGTCCTGGTGTCAGTGTAGTGTTGTGTGCACTGACCTGATATCTTCTCTTGTACGGCGCTCGGTATATGTGAGCGCCGCACCAGAGATGACATCACTTCCTCCTGCTCCCTCTGTCTGACACAGACAGAGGGGGCATTTCCATTCGCCGGGAGCGATCGCGAGGGGATGGCCAGAAACGAATGGCTGCCCCCTCATCCCGGAACGCTCCCGGACACTTAGCCACCGCTCACTGTATAGAAGGGGGGTCCGATTGGACCCCCCAACTGTACAAAGGCAATCACGTACACTCTACGTGATTGTGCCTGTCGGTGCCATTCTGCCGACGTATATATACAGTGAGCGGTCGTTAAGTGGATATTCTTTTTATATTTACTGGTCTTTACTGCTCTATACAAATACTATAAACGTACTAATAATAATAAAAAAAAAGGGGCGTTGAAATGTTGATTTGGCCAAATAAAGCCTTCCTGCTGTGAGTGCTTGTTTCTAAGACCCATAACACATTTTACAATAAGTGCACCCTGGTGTCCGATTCTAATAGACACATTTATCTTTCCTATGTGTGATGCTCCAGTGTGTTTGTGTACATGGGGATGAGTTTAATGCCATGAAACAAGCAGCATTTTGTTTGCAATTAGCATGAACATCCTATGTGATTCTTAGCTAACCTAATTAAAAACTGCAAGGATTTTCCACTTCATCCATCCATAATTTATTCACAGTAATATATCTGATCTAGCTACTTGTGGTCACTTATTGGGTTTCATTGATCAGAAATTGCTTGGAAAACCTATAACGGGTATTACATTTTTTTTTAAAGAAATGTATTGATACATACATTTATATGCAGAGTTTTAGACACAGAAATTGCCACCAGATACACAGGTATAAATAGATAGATAGCAATGATATAACAAAATTTTCTCAAGTAATATTTAACACCGAATAGTAAAACATAAAGAAATCACATAGTTTAGAGAGTGTAAATTAAGATTATAAAGACTCATTACAGACGGGTGCAGATTTCTAGAGCCATAAAATGTGCCTACATTAATGAGTATTCCAGTGAGAATTAATGTAATGCTAAAGCCTTGTTTTTTTGTGTTTTGCACAGAGCAGCCCAGATCCTCCTCTTCTCTGGTTCCTCTTCGGCCCTTCTGGCCCGTCCACCCTGCCGAGTGCCCCCACAGCAAGCAGCTTGCAATGGAGGCACCTGAGCCTAGGCGCTGCTCTACATGCCCATTCAGAAACTGAGCCATGGCCTGGCCCGCCTCCTCTCTCCTTATTGGCTCACTGATTTTGATTGACAGCAGCAGGAGCCAATGGCGCTCGGCTGCTGTCTCAGCCAATCAGGAGGGAGAGTCCCAGCCAGCCAAGTCTCTCGTGCAACATCACTGGATTGAGATGGGGCTCAGGTAAGTATTAGGGGGGCTGGTTGCCTTTAGAACCACTTTAAATGCAACCTATGTTTTGTAAACTATATCCATCTTAATGTGAAGAATGTAGGCTATTGAGTCCCTGACCATAGTACATTGGATTCTAAAAGTAGTGTGTGATGGAGATGATTTGAGATTATTTCACGAATAGGCAATAGACCATACTGTAAAGAATCAAGAGTTCTATAGTCATGGAAGAACTGAGGTAGGACCCCTGGAAAGATCCAGTGTGTTCTGATGTATACCAGCATTTAGAAAATGTATTTTACGTTTAAAATACTACGTACATGCTTTGGGCTTTACAAACCTTTCTCCAATTGGCTGTAGTGATTGCAAATTCCTTATTTAATTGCCATTCTCATATATGTTGCCTAAATATATTAGTAGTTGTAATGACTTGTGTGTGTGTGTTTTTTTAAATTAAAATAACAATAATGTTATACTTACCTGCTCTGTGCAATATTATTGCACAGAGCGGCCCCAAGCCTCTTCTTCTGCAGTCCCTGGTCAGTGCTTTTAGCTACTCCTCTTTTCGGTGCACCACCGTAGGAAGCCACTTCCTATGGTGGCACACCAACACGCTCACTCCCAAGCCAGACTGTGTGTGACACAAGCACAGTGCGACTCGGCCCTGCCCCCCGCTCCCACCAAACAGGCTTTGATTGACAGCAGCAATGGCTCTCGCTGCTGCCTCTGTGTCCTGTGAATGCAAGAAGGGAGGGAGAGATGAACTGCTGCCAGGCACAGCACTAGATTGATCCAGGAGTCAGGTAAGTGTTTGGGGGGGGAAAAAATGGTAAAATCTTTTTTACCTTAATGAAGAGAATGCATTAGGTTAAAAGGTGTACCACTTTAATAAACAGTAAATAAAGAATTGATAAGAGTCCCTTTCCTCTCGGTTCATTCATACAGATTAACAGTATAAATAGTATAAGCAAAGAGGTTAGAATACACCATTTTTATTTGATATAATAATAAATAATGAGCATCAATATAACTTAACCACTTAAGGACCGCCGCACGACCATGTACGTCGACAGAATGGCACGGACAGGCACCAGGGCGTACAGGTACGTCCCCTTTAAGAACCTGTCCGTGGGTCGCGCGCGCGCGATTCGAAGCTCCATGACCGCACCCACGGGACCCGCGGACCCGATCGCGGCCGGTGTCCCGCGATTGGGTCACAGAGCTGAAGAACGGGGATAGGTAAGTGTAAACAAACCTTTCCCCATTCTTCCTAGTGGCATGCCAGTGATCGTCTGTTCCCTGTCATAGGGAGCGACGATCAGTGACTTCACACGCCAAGTCACGCCCCCTACAGTAAGAATCACTCATTAGGTCATTAGGTCACACTTAACCCCTACAGCGCCATCTAGAGGTTAAACCCTTCACTGCCAGTGTCATTTTTCACAGTAATCAGTGCATTTTTATAGCACTGATCGCTGTAAAAATGACAATGGTCCCAAAAATGTGTCAAAAGTGTCCGATGTGTCCGCCATAATGTCGCAGTCACAATAAAAATCGCTGATCGCCGCCATTACTAGTAAAAAAATTATTATTAATAAAAATGCCATAAAACTATCCCCTATTTTGTACACTATAACTTTTGCGCAAACCAATCAATAAACGCTTAATGCGTTTTTTTTTTACCAAAAATATGTAGAAGAATACGTATCGGCCTAAACTGAGAAAAAAATATTTTTTTATATATTTTTGGGGGATATTTATTATAGCAAAAAGTAAAAAATATGTAATTTTTTTCAAAATTGTCGCTCTATTTTTGTTTATAGCGCAAAAAATAAAAACCGCAGAGGTGATCAAATACCACCAAAAGAAAGCTCTATTTGTGGGAAAAAAAGGACATCAATTTTGTTTGGGAGCCACGTCGCACGACCGCGCAATTGTCAGTTAAAGCGGCACAGTGCCGAATCGCAAAAAGGGGCCTGAAATGGTCTGGGGCTGAAGTGGTTAAGAATATAAAAACAATTAGTAGTAAAATATCAAATACACAATAGGGTTGGTTTACTAAATGAACAGGCTGCTCACTTAGCAAAATGAACATTCACTGAGCTTAGTAGATAAACACTATACACCTAATATATAATGAAGTTGTGTTCACATTAATCAACCCATCATTTGCAAACAGAAATCACGTTTTTTTTTTTTTTCAATTTCTTTCATGATTGGGTACTTAAAGACATGTTCACCTTTTTTACTATCATTGTGCAAGTCAACAGCCTCTAATCCTTTTGTAAATCAACTCCGGGACACAGTTTTGAAGCTGCATAGGTTTTGTTCAATTATCATTTGTAATGAATTCCAACTTCATGTTTTACAGGATATCCACACACCTATCCTACTTTCTCTCTGGAGGTGGCCATAAGGGATAACTACCTGAACTTAAAGACTTTGCCTTGTTTGGAAAATGGATTTCATGTCTACCTGCACAGAGTCAATGGGAAAATAGTAATCATCCATACTGGACAATTGCTGTAGCTTTCTGTTATGTTAAAGTGAAGCTGAATTGAAAATGTGAAAATTTGCTGTTGTAAAGAAGATCTAGATATGTTAATTGTACCTAGGCAGTATCCACTGAAAGATTTACCTTTTATCTTTAATTTCTCCTTAAAAATGTAAGTGTCATTTCTGGTGCCTAATCACTTCTGTGCCTACAGCTTCATAGCTGTATTGTATATCTGCTGTGTGAGAGAGGCTGCTGACTACTAGTCTCACAAGATTTGAAAGGATATTTGGTGAAGGCCTTACTGTGCTGCTCACTGTTCTCATTGCTGGATAGGAAAGCTGTGCCTGAGAACCTGTAGTGCAAAAATGACCTTGCTATTGCTTAAATTATTCTGTGGATTTGTGCTTTCTCCACCACTCCTGCTGCTTTTTAATGCTCCCTAAGGCTCGATTCACACTAATGCGTTTTTCGATGCATTTTGCAGAAATGCAGGGACATTTTTTAACTTGGGTTCCTATGGAACATGTTCACATCAATACTTTTTTGTGCCTCTGTGTTTATGGAAAGGGTCGGGGACTTTTTTTCCCTGCAAAAAGCAGCGTTTTGCATGTAATAGAATGCAATGCACCCGCATCCAAAACGCAAGCACCACGTTTTTACAGCGATTTTGCCGCGATTTTGCCTCGATTTGCATTTTGCGTTCTTTTTTTTTTTTACACTGTATATAGCTGGTTGCTAAGGAGGGGGCCGCCACGTCCTTAACAACCGATGAGTCATCAGTTGTCAGCGGGCTTCCCGCTGAATGTAAAAAAAAAAGAATTGCCAGCTAAAAATAAAATCGAGAAAAAAGACAGCGTGGGGTCCCTTTGGCCTAGTATGAATTCGGAGGGGACCCCCTCACACCAAAATGTAAAAAATCCATACTAGATCCTTATCTGAGCATGCACCCCGGCAGGTCAGGAAAGGGAGGGGATGAGCGAGCGCCCCCCCCTGGACTATACCAGGCTGCATGCCCTCAACATGGGGGGATGGGTGCTTTGGGGCATGCACCTTGCCCCCATGTTGATGGGGACAAGGGCCTCTTCCCGACAACCCCTGCCCGGTGGTTGTCGGGGTCTGCGGGCGGGGGGCTTATCGGAATCTGGAAGCCCCCTTTAATAAGGGGGCCCCCAGATCCCGCCCCCCCTATGTGAATGAGTATGGGGTACATTGTACCCCTACCCATTCACTAAAAAAAAGTAGTGTAGTATTAATAAATACAGTAAACAGTTTTTGCCAAGTCTTTTATTAAAAATCTTCTTCTCCGCCTCTTCCTCTATTTCTTCACACTTCCTGTTTGGCCATGGGACAGGAAGTGAAAGGAAATCTTTGCAATGGGACAGAAATGGCGAAAAAAAATCTGACCGCGGTTATAACCTTCCCTTGCTCTATCCAAAAAAAAAAAAAGTTTTGTCTATAGTTCTACTTTAATGTTTTAAATTTTTAAGCCATCCAAGCCTGGGACCATCCACACTCCCACCAGCAATTTTTAAGTCCTAATGACGGGAGCTTGTTAGAACCTGGAAATACTTTTACTTGTCAGTCATGGTATCTCATCATTTTGTCTGGTGCTCCTGTTGTCCCTGTTGCATTTTAAAGAAACCAGGTAGCTGTTGAAGCACAATGTGGAGGTCAAAAATCAATTCATAAAGAAGTGAATTAAAAAAAAAAATAGTTTTGTATAAAGTGGAGGTGGATCCGTTTTCAAATGCTGTCTGTGACCCCGTTAAGGAGATCAGGGCCGATCCTAGGGTCAGAGACGCCTGGGTGCAGAAATATTTCTGGCGCCTCCACATGGGCGTGGTCATCTTACAAACTCCCCCCCTTTACAAATGTTTCTATGGCAACGACTCAAACACAGAGATGCCCCCCCCAAGAAGTCTTTGTTACTGCAGACTGCAGACATAGTACAAGAGATGGTCAGAGACGGCAGACATAGTACAGGAGTTGGTCAGAGATGGCAGACATATTACAGGAGACGATCAGAGACTGCAGACATATTACAGGAGATGGTCAGAGACTGCAGACATACTACTGGAGATGGTCAGAGACTGCAGACATAGTACAGGAAAAGAACACATCCTGGACTGCCGCACTCCATTGAATGGCGTCTTTATTGTATAAAATCAAATGTAATCCAATATAGTACAGTCAAATAAAACTGGACAAAACAAGGACAAAAATTACACGTTTCATGTCGTGAGATGCTTACTCATAGCTCATGGTCAGAGACTGCAGACATAGTACAAAAGATGGTCAGAGACTGCAGACATAGTACAGGAGATGGTCAGGGACTGCAGATATACTACAGGAGATGGTCAGAGACTGGATATGATACAAGAGATGGTCAGAGACTGCAGACATGATACAGGAGGTGGTCAGAGACTGCAGTTCCTATGGACGTTAGTAGATAATGACCGATCGGCCCTCTCACCTGACCCAGCGATACAGCAACAACGGTTCCTCTGATCAGCAGTCAGCTCACTCTGAATTGCCCGTGGCAACTTCGCTGGGTAGAGCCCAAATCTGTATTCTGGAAATGACTCCATTCCTTTCTCTGCCCGGGATGGCGCTAGGCTGGTGGCTTTCCCTCTGGTGGCGCAGGGCAGTGGGGTTCTCTCTCTCTGATGGTGTTCCTTCTGTCCTCTCCCTCTGGAGTCCTGGGTGCGTTTCCCTGAAAGCTTTCCCAGACTCCTGGTTCTCTCTCTCTCTCCTATTCAGCTGAGCATGCTGTGTGGGCTGCAGTTTCCGTTTTACAGCGGGGCTGCCAGCCCACGGGACTATATGTCCCACAATCCTCTTCTCTGCACCTTTTTTTATTTTATTTCTTCCCTGGCTGACATGAAGGTGGGGAAGAAACATAGTGGGCGGCCACTCACTAGTACAGCAGCGCACGCGAGGAGGAGGAGATGGAGAGGGTGGGGGAAAGAAGAGCCCGCAGCTGCAGTGGTGTCACTAGTGTTGGTGTCACCCGGTGTGGTAAAACATGGTGTCACCCCCCTCCACCAACTATAGTAGCCCCTCCACTAAGTATAGACCCACCTCCATCAGTGCAGACCCCCACTAAGTAAAACCCCTCCCTTAGTACAGACCCCCCTCAGTACAGACCCCCCTCCTTCAGTATAGACCCCCCCAGGACAAACCACCCCCTCTATCAGTATAGACCCCCTCAGGACAAACCACCCCCCTCCATTAGTACAGATCCCCCTCAGTACAAACCACCCCCCTCCATTAGTACAGACCCCCCAGGACAAACCACATCCCCTCCAATAGTACAGACCCCCTCTCCATTAGTACAGACCCCCAGGACAAACCACCCCCCTCTATTAGTACAGCCCCTCCCATAATTATTACAGACCCCCCTCCATTAGTACAGACCCCCAGGACAAACTACCCCCCCTCCATTAGGGTACATAAAAACACGGAGAACAGATTGTGACAGGCTTGAGCAGCAGGCAGGAGTTAGACACAGAGAGGATGAGGAGAACTCATGTCAGGCACAGGCCCGCGCCCCCAGCGACGTCACTGCACGGCTGGTGTCTCTCCACACAGAGACAGTCACTCCAATCCCTAGCTGCTTCTTTCTTCTTCTCTGACAGGAGGAGGGAGGGGGGTGGGCTTGGGAAGGAAACACAGCGGCGGCAACGGTTATCGGTGGAGAGAGCCGCCTTTGGACACAGACAAGGAGAGGAGGAGGAGGGGAGCATTCTGGTGCTCCAGCGCCCCCACCTCTGTGGCGCCCGGGTGCACTGCACCCCGCGCACCTGCCCAGGATCGGCCCTGAAGGAGATTCACCCTCTCTATATCCCATCCTGTTTACCATTATCATTGAAAGTGAAAGTCCCCAGAAAACGAATAGAGGGGAAATCCCCCAATGGGGATACTAGTTTAATAAGGGGGCCCCCAGATCCAGGCACCCCACCCTATGTGAATGAGTATGGGGTACATCGTACCCCTACCCATTCACCTGGGGGGAAAAAAGTGTCAAAAAAAAACCTCACAAATACAGGTTTTTAAAATAATTTATTAGGCAGCTCCGGGGGTCTTCTTCCGACTCCGGGGGTCTTCTTCCGACTTCGGGGGTCTCTTCTGACTTCTCCGCTCTCTTCGGCCCCTTCTCCCGCTCTACGCTGCCTTCTGCCGGGCTCCTCCACTATCTTCTTCCAGCTCTTTTGCTAGCGTTGGCCCGGTCTTCTCTCCGATGTTGGCTCCACGCTGTCTCCCACTGTAATGCCGTGTGCGCGATGTGCAACGACTTATTTAGGCATGGGGCATAGTCACCGGGTGTCATCCGGTGACCCCACCCCGTATGATGTCACAGTCCTGGGGCAAGATGGGATTTATTTATATTTATTAAAGCAAAAAGTAAAAAATATTGTTTTTTTTTCAAAACTGACGCTCTATTTTTGTTTATAACGCAAAAAATAAAAACCGCAGAGGTAATCGAATACCACCAAAAGAAAGCTCTATTTGTGGGGAAAAAAAGACGTCAATTTTGTTTGGGAGCGCAATTGTCAGTTAAAGCGACCCAGTGCCGAATCGCAAAAAATGCTCTGGTCTTTGGCCAGCGAAATGGTCCAGGGCTTAAGTGGTTAAAGGGTAACACCACTTTCATTGGGAAAAGAATAGCAAACAAAGAAAAAATAATATAGCGTATACAATTGTGACACAAGACATATTGTGTAATTGAATGTTATTAAAAATTACCTTTCCTTTTCAATCTGCAGCTCTGTCATTTTCTGAAAATGGCTGCCTGGAGGTGTTCTGTGTACAGAATGTGTACAGAACACCCCCCCAGAAACATAATTTCCTACTTGTGTGATTGGCTCGCTGAGTTCCCCAGAAGTCTGCACTAAGATACAAGTCAGATTTTAGGCACACCCTGCAACAAAAATGTCATTTTTGGTGAGATACTCCCAATAGAAAATAATGTCTAAAGGGATGCAGGCCCAACAGCTTTCCTTATTAGTGCCCTGCAGGTGCACAGCTGATTGATAATTATGAAACCACTCCCATTAGACTTACTTTCCCACATGGACACAGACAAACACACAGGGATTACTTCAGAATACCAAAGGGTAGGAATCCGCAACAAAGTTTATTAAAATCCTCGTAATGTACATAAATCACCCAGAGGGGAATGTTTTTTTTCTCAACAAAAGTGGAGCTACACAGAACTTTATCCATAACAACTTAATAAAGAATATTGTTATTTAGCAAGGAACATACATTCCACATGAATAATTATGCTACCAAAATTAGTGTGTGCTGTACATTGCCTCCAGAATTGCCCCTGTTTCTTCTTGCAGGAGGCTGTAATTTTGCTGAAGCCCACAGCCCCAGCAGTAAATCATAGAGCGGAACTAAACCCATCAATTTAACGGTTTTAAAAAATGGAATGCCAGGATTGCTAACTGACATATTTGCTTGTGTCCTCAACTAAACTGTCAAACCATCAAATGGCTGGTGTCATAACCGAACATATGTGCATCACCATGGCTTTTGCATATTAAACAGAAGCAGCTTCCTTGGCTGTAAAGCAATGTTTCTCAACTCCAGTCCTCAAGTACGCCAACAGGTCATGTTTTCAGACTTTTCATTATTTTGCACAAGTGATTTGATCAGTTTTACTGCCTTAGTAAATACCACAGCCATTTCATCTGAGGGAAATTCTGAAAACATGACCCGTTGATGGTACTTGAGAACTGGAGTTGAGAAGCATTGCTGTAAAGCAGGGGTAGGCAGCCTCGGCCCTCCAGCTGTTTTAAAAACTACAAATCCCATGAGACATTGCAAGACCCTGACATTCACAGGCATGACTGCTAGAGGCAGAGGCGTGATGGCATTTGTAGTTTCAAAACAGCTGGAGGGCCAAGGTTGCATACCCCTGCTGTAAAGGATAGGAGGGTTTAATTCCACTTTAAGGCTGCCAGCAGATTGGCCTCTACAAACTCGTCAGTGCCTAAAAATGCCAAAAAATTTGCATATGCAGAGCAGGGTGAGATAGTGTATTGCTGGATTTTAAACAGTATAGACACTTATTTTTTATGTTTTACATAGCTATACCTACAAAAGGGGCCAGCCTGAAGTGATCTAGCAGGACTTACATTTCTGACTAAAGTTACACTTTAACCACTTCTGCCCCGAAAAAGGATTTGCCCCCTTAATGACCAGGCCATTTTTTGCGATACGGCACTGCGTTAGTTTAACTGACAATTACCCAAAAACAAATATGATTTTTTTTTTTTCCCCACAAATAGAGTTTTCTTTTGGTGGTATTTGATCACCTCTTTTTTTTTTGCACTATGAACAAAAAAAGCTGGACAATTTTGAAAAAAAAAATATATATTTTATTTTCTGCAATAAAAAAATGTAAAAAATCAAATTTCTTTATCAATTTAGGCCAATTTGTATTCTGCTACATATTTTTGGTAAAAACAATCCCAAAAAGCGCTTATTGATTGGTTTGCGCAAAAGTTATAGCGTCTACAAAATAGGGAATAGATTTATGGCATTTTTTTTTTTACTAGTAATGGCGGTGATCAGCGATTTTTAGCGGGATTACGGTGGACAGATCGGACACCTAACTGACATTTTTTACACTTTTTTGGGAACTAGTGACAATATTACAGTGATCAGTACTAAAAATATGCACTGATATTGTACTAATGGCACTGTCAGGAAAGGGGTTAACATCAGGGGCGATCAAGGGATTAACTGTGTTCCCTCAGGGTGTTTCTAACTGTATGGGGGAAGGGCTACCTGGGACAACACACAGATCTGCCTTCCTGCATAGCAGAAAGACAGGATCTCTGTCTGATCCCCTGTCAGAACGGAGATCTGCCTTGTTTACTATGGCAGATCCCCAATCTGCCACTTTGGGGAACGATCACGAGTGGCCGACCCACTGATTGTCGCCCACATATCACCGTGTACTCAGTGAAAATATAAAATGTAAAATATGAAGTGAATGGAGCAGTTAGTAACTCGCTATTGCTATATCCATATAATGAAATGTAATGTAATCCCCGGGGCATTTATACCTAAAACAAAACACTAAAGGGACTCCAGGAATGAAAACATATATTATCAGGTGTGCAGTGAGTTTCAAAGTCTCACTCCACCTGCTGCAGAATGTGGTTACTGGGACACCTATATCAAAAGGAGAGACTAGCGGGACTCCCGGTGTGAAAACATGAATCGTTAGCAGGTGTATGGTGAGGCACCAAGTCTCACTTTACCTGCTGCAGGACATTATGATATAGCTGCACATGGCTGTATCATAAGAGCTAGGCTCTTAGAAAAATTTCCCCATGGCAAAAAATGTATGTGTTTATTTTAAATATATATATTTGGGTGTTGTAATATTTAATAGAGAACCCACAAGGAGCAGAAGAGTCGGGCCCGGATACAGACAAAGCCGCAAAAACAAAAGGCGAAAAGCAAAAAACAAAGACCAAGGTCCGTCGCTATCATGAGTCATAAATTCTGATTTGTTGAATACTGTAGTGAAAATCACAACGATTATGACAAACATAGGTAAATGTTGTTAGATGTAAAACTCTTTAAAGCAGACCCAAGAAACAGCAATGTAACATGAATAGTGTTATATCACGCTCGTGTCTAGAACGGAAAACTAACAAAACTCTAAAAATCAAAAAGATAAGTTGTTGTTGGGTGTGCGGTGAGCGGTAAAGTCTCACTCCAACTCAGTAGTGTATTCAGGTTTTGTGCTGCCCTAGGCCTGACTAAACTCGTGCACCCTCTAATTTAAATATGACCCACCTCTTTCTGTCAAGGCCACACCCCTGAAATTTTCGAGTGGGGGACACTAGTTCCGAGGGCCATTGAATTCCCTTAATTTGCATAGATTTCCCCTCACTTCCTGTTTGGCTATGGGGCAGGAAGTGAAGGGAAATCTCTGCAATGGGACAGGGATGGAAAAAAATAAACTGACAGAGGCTTTAACCCTCCCTTAAAAAAAAAGTGTTGCCTATATTTCTACTTTAAGCACAAATTTCTGATAATTTCATGGAGAGGACTAAGAAGATATAACCACGCCAATGGTGCAGCAGAAAACATATAGCACAGTGAGGAAGGTTTGTGGTCCAGGATGTTAGGACAGTCAAAATTAGAAGCAGCGCCCCCCCCCCCCACAGTTGAGGAATGCCAGTCGACCGCATACCGGAAGCACTGTGGTCGCTTTATGGGAGCGCTAGACTAATTTGCCTGTCAGCCCAGTTCGCCTCATAAGTCTGGCGCTACACTAACAGTGTAGCGCAAGCCGGCGGGGACTCTTTCCGTGCTGCCATCCTGCAAAGTGCTGCCCTAGGCCTGGGCCTTGTTGGCCCAGGCCAGGATACAGCGTTGCTCCACCTGCTGTAGAGTGCGACTCACAGGTCATCTATATCAAAAGAGAAGCTTTTGGTATAGATCTATATCTTTACCTCTAGAATTAATTGGATAGAAATCCGATCTGGTCTTGAATGAAACTGGATTATGATCAGTGTCATTATCATTCACTGTGTCAAAATTAGATTCAATAGCAAGATTTGGAAGATCCATTAGTGCACACACATCAGGGAAACAATTAGGAGAGGAGATTGTGTCATGGGATTTTAGTGGGTGCCACCAGACTAAATAGGAGCCGTCCAACATACTTTTTACAGTAATTGTTAAATACACCAGAGATAAGTACTTTTACTAAAATACATCAACATCAATAGGGAACGTGACATCAAGGTGTCTTTTGTTTTTTTAAGGGTGCAATGAGGTTTAAAGTCCAATTCTAATTTAGTTACAACTAGGGTTGTCCCGATACCGATACTAGTATCGGTATCGGGACCGATACCAAGCATTTGCACGAGTACTTGTACTCGCGCAAATGCTCCCGATGCTTCACCCGATACTTTTTTTTTTTTTGTGGCCGGAGAGGGCGGGAGGAGTCAGTGGCTGGGGAGGGCAGGAGAGAGAGCGGGGGAGTGCGGGCGGAGTCTGGCCGGAGAGGGCGGGAGGAGTCAGTGGCTGGGGAGGGCGGGAGAGGAAAGTGCGGGCGGAGTCTGGCTGAAGAGGGCGGGCACAGTCGGTGGACGGAGTCCGCGGGCGGAGAGCGAGTCCCTCACCTGCAGTTGAACCTGGTAAGCTGGCAGGGGTTCAGGGCGCAGCCGCATCAGGATCGGTGACCGGTGCTGTCACATTCGGTCGCCGTCAGCGGCTGAACGTCCCCACGCCCATCTTGGTACACCCTGCACTCGGCTGCAGTAAGCAGCAGCAGACATCTTGTTACACCCAGCCCGAGCTATATGGGCTGGGTGTAACAAGATGTCTGCTGTTGCTTACTGCAGCCGAGTGCAGGGTGTACCAAGATGGGCGTTGCAGCAGTTTTTTTTTTCTTAAATCCTGTGTCATTTCCCCCCCACCCCCCCGCAGCATTTCAGTGCCAGCCACCTATCAGTACCCACAAGTGCTACCTATCAGTGGAATCAGTGCCATCTACCAGTGCCACCTATCAGGTGGCACTGGTAGATGCCACTGATTGCACTGATAGGTGGCACTTATGGGCACTGATAGGTGGCACTTGTGGGCACTGATAGATGGCACTGATAGTGCAATCAGTGCCATCTATCAGTGCCCACAAGTGCCACCTATCAGTGCAATCAGTGCCCACAAGTGCCACCTTTCAGTGCAATCAGTGCCATCTATCAGTGCCTACAAGTGCCACCTATCACTGCCCACAAGTGCCACCTGTCAGTGCCCATAAGTGCCATCTATCAGTGCCATAAGTGCCACCTATCAGTGCCCACAAGTGCCACCTTTCAGTGCAATCAGTGCCACCTATCACTGCCCACAAGTGCCACCTATCACTGCCCACAAGTGCCATCTATCAGTGCCCATAAATGCCACCTATCAGTGCCACCAAGTGCCACCTATCACTGCCCACAAGTGCCACCTATCAGTGCCCATAAGTGCCATCGATCCGTGCCCATAAGTGCCACCTATCAGTCCCCATCTTTCAAACTGTCACATGACATTGAAAAAAAAGTATCGGTAATCGGTATCGGCGAGTACTTGAAAAAAAGTATCGGTACTTGTACTCAGTCTTAAAAAAGTGGTATCGGGACAACCCTAGTCACAACGTCACTCTCTCTATGAATACTGGGAAAAATGATCATTTGGATGGTACAGCCTGTTAGAGAGATGTTTAGGTCCTTCATGCTTTATGATGATTAAATGTTTCTACATCGTACTTCAGATCATAACAGCTTTAGCTAGTTTGTCTCTGGAGACAGATACAGATCTTCAGTGAGGAAATACTCCTTGTCACAGTTATAAAGACTGTCCCTTTATGAACTATTCTGTGATTTTTTCCCTCTGTAGCTTGTCAGAAAACCTAAGCAATGGAAAAGTATAGACATCAGCTTTAATGACCTTTAATTATCTAATTAATCAAGTACTGTGTCACTGTTTCAAGAGAGTTTAACTATTACAAAGAGAAAAGAAATATATAAAAACTGGTTGATTGCATCCACTGGCAAAAAAAAAAAAAAAACTCAACATATGGTAAAATTGGTACTGGAATTTAAAGGGGTTGTAAAGGTTTGTTTTTTATATTTTAATTAGGTTTCTTTAACCACTTGAGACCCGCGCTATAGACAAAAGACGTCTGCAGCGTGGCTCTCAAGTGCTGAGTGGACGTCTATGGACGTCCTGCTGTTTCTCTCCCCCTGCGCGCCGCCGAGGGCACGCGGTGGGGGAACAGCTGTGCCCGCCGCGGTCACGTGATGCCGATGCGCGTGCCTGGAGGCCGCGATGTCCGCCAGGCACCCGCGATCGGCTGTGACAGAGGCAGGACGTGGATCTCTGTGTGTAAACACAGAGATCCATGTCCTGTCAGGGAGAGAGGAGACCGATGCTGTGTCCCTTGTACATAGGGACACAGATCGGTCTCCTCCCCCTGTCAGTCCGCTCCCCCCACAGTAAGAATCACAAATAGGGAACATAGTTAACTCCTTCCTCGCCCCCTAGTGTTAACCCCTTCCATGCCAGTCACATTTATACAGTAATCAGTGCATTTTTATAGCACTGTTCGCTGAATAAATGTGAATGGTCCCAAAATAGTGTCAAAAGTGTCCGATATGTCCGCCGCAATATTGCAGGCCTGACAAAAATCGCAGATCGCCGCCATTACTAGTAAAAAAAAAAATATTATAAAAATGTCATAATTCTATCCCCTATTTTGTAGGCGCTATAACTTTTTCGCAAACCAATCACTATACGCTTATTGCAATTTTTTTTACCAAAAAAATATAGAAGAATACGTATCGGCCTAAACTGAGAAAAAAAATCATTTTTTAAAAAAAATTGGGATATTATTATAACAAAAAGTAAAAAAAAATTGTTTTTTTTCAAAATTTTCTGTCTTTTTTTTGTTTATAGCGCAAAAAATCAAAACCGCAGAGGTGATCAAATACCACCAAAAGAAAGCTCTATTTGTGGGGAAAAAATGATAAAAATATCATTTGGGTACAGCGTTGTATGACCGTGCAATTGTCATTCAAAGTGCGTCAGCACTGAAAGCTAAAAATTGGTCCGGGCACGAAGGGGGTTTAGTGCCCAGTTGTCAAGTGGTTAAGCTAGTGCATTGTTGGTTCACTTACTTTTTCCTTTGATTTCCCTTCTAAATGTTTTTTTTCTTTGTCTGAATTTCTCACGTCCTGTTTCTCCTCAGTAAACTTCACACCATCATCAGAGTGGTGGTTAGTCAGCCAGAACCGCTTACTGAACAGTTTACTGAGGAGGAACAGGAAGTGAGAAATTGAGACAAAGAAAACAAAGAAAACAAATATTTAGAAGAGAAATCGAAGGAAAATGTAAGTGAACCAACAATGCACTAGATTAAAGGAACCTATTTAGAAAAAAAAAATGAACCTTTACAACCCCTTTAATCTACCCCAATAACATCCTTTTTTGTTTTTTTCTTCGAAACCTGCACCATTCCCAGTTCAAAGGAGGCAATCAGAAAGGGGACTTAAAGCGGTTGTATAATGTAATTTTTTAACTTTTACCTACAGGTAAGCCTATAATAAGGCTTACCTGTAGGTAAAAAAATATCCCCTAAACCTTTACGGTTTAGGAAATATTCCCCTCGCAATGAGCCGCTGAATGCAGCATGCGCACAGGGGATTTTCGGCTTAAGGCCCGGAAGCCGCCGGACCTCGCCGGAAAGAAGTCTCCCGCGCGCATGTGACGACATTGCGGCTCCAGACACTCAGAGCGCTGGAGCCGCGATACCCGGAAGACACGCCGAGACAACATGTCGGCTACCTCGGCGTGGACCAGGTAAGTTACCAACGCCTCGTTCTAAGGTAAGTATTTCATAATGAGCTAGCATGCGGTGCATACTAGCTCATTATGCCTTTGTTTGTGTCGCTGCTTTCTTTCACAGATTTCTCACATATTTTTAATACTTTTTACACTATTAGCGCGGTATACACATTTTGATTACATTTTGATACTAGCTCATTATGCCTTTGTCTTGCAGGTTTTTTTTTGTTTGTTTTTTTAAATCTGGATTTACAACCACTTGCCGACTACCTAACGACTATGTACGTCAGCAGAATTGCTCGGCTGGGCAAAGCAATGTACCCGCTGCAAGCTCCGTGACCGTGCCTGCGGGACCCGTGTCACGGAGCTGCAGAACGGGGAGATGCCTTTGTAAACAAGGCATTTCCCTGTTCTGCCTAGTGACCGGACACTGATCTACTGCTCCCTGTGATTGGGAGCAGTGATCACTGTCGTGTCACTGGTATCCCAGCCCCCACACAGTTAGAATCACTCCCTAGGACACACTTAACCCCTTGATCGCCCACTAGTGTTTAACCCCTTCCCTGCCAGTGTCAATGTACACAGTAATCAATGCATTTTTTATAGCACTGATCGCTGTATAAATGACAATGGCCCCAAAATAGTGTCAAAAGTGTCCGATGTGTCCGCCATTATGTCACAGTCACGATAAAAATCACAGATCGCCGCCATTATTAGTAAAAAAAAATAATAATAAAAATGCCATAAAATTTTGTAGACGCTATAACTTTTGCGCAAACCGATCAATATATTATTATTATTATTATTATTATACAGGATTTATATAGCGCCAACAGTTTATACGCTTATTGCAATTTTTTTTACCAAAACATATCGGCCTAAACTGAGGAAAAAATTAGTTTTTTTATATATTTTTGGGGGATATTTATTATAGCAAAAAGTAAAAAATATTGCTCTTTTTTCAAAATTGTCGCTCTTTTTTGGTTTATAGCGCAAAAAATTAAAACCGCAGAGGTGATAAAATACCACCAAAAGAACACTCTAAAAAAAGTGCGTCAATTTTGTTTGGGTACCACATCGCGCAACCGCGCAATTGTCAGTTAAAGTGACGCAGTGCTGAATCGCAAAAAGTGCTCTGGTCAGGAAGGGGGTAAATTCTTCTGGGGCTGAAGTGGTTAAAGGAAGTTGAAAATACCAGACTTACTGGCTAGAGCACCAAGTGACAGTAAAGGAAGAAAATCTTAAAACGAATGCAGCTACCACATTTAGGGACTGGCAAGCTGCAATTTAATAACATTTTCTTTTGAGGTTTAATACCACTTTAAGATATTTCCTTTTTTTCTCAGAAAGGACTCCCTAATAGAATCATGTAATGCCATGGTTGTAAAGCAGGGGTCTCAAACTGGCGGCCCGCCAGCTGTTGCAAAACTACAAGTCCCATGAGGCATCGCAAGGCTGACAGTTACAAGCATGATGCCCACAGGCAGAGGCATGATGGGACTTGTAGTTTCGCAACAGCTGGAGGGCCGCCAGTTTGAGACCCCTGTTGTAAAGGATGCATGTTGATTCTTTACTTTTATTAAATCCAGAAAAGAACGTGCAAGACAGTTTTATTACCAATTCCGCAGGGCAGAGTTTATTTAGCAGTCCCTAATCTGAAAAGAAGGATGAATGTTTAAACTGGCAATATACACCTCAAGAAACCGTCTGACGCACAAACAATGCTACGATTTAACAAAAGGTACACACATACTGTATATCCTTGCTTTAGGTGGAAGTAAACATTTCTGTGATCTGCAGATACACTCAAGAGAAGATCTTTTTTTTATCGGCCATAAAAAACATACCCTACCTAATACCCTACCTCCCTCTCTTCAAGAACAATCAGCTAAGGGATTGAGGGATGTATTTGGATGTCAGAAAATAGCCATAGACATCATCATTATTGTCCAGTCCTTCCGAAATCCGCAGTATTGAGCTACAATTAGCTTGTCTGTAGGTATGTACAGACACAAGAAGACACCTCACTTTCACAGAAAACATCTATTGTGTGGGTTGGTGTTTTTGACAGACAGACTATTACTCCGTCACAATTAGAACACTGCCAGGGGAGTTTCTTTTGTGCCTAGATAAGACGTCACTTTGTACACTGGCAGAAAAAGCATTCACAAGCAAACAGCTTGTATGTCTGTGAACTCAGGAAGCTATGCAGATAACACTGCAGATATGATAAAGTAAAAAGTCAATACAGTTTATGTGATGTTTGTGCTGGATCACTGTGACCCTTCACCCTTTTCTCCTGACACATGCTGGGGGAGGGGCTGTACCAGGAAGTAAGTCAGTGTGTGTCACAGTTTACCTTAAAGTGTTAGTAAACTGCTGCGGAATAAAATAAAAAAATACACCTGAAAGACAATGGCATAATGTGTTAGTCACATCTGAGAGGGCTGACATCTTACCGCAGCCTTTCTTCCGGGTTCACGGTAAGGTTGCCACCTGTTAGGGATTAACCCGGACAGTTCGGGTTTTGAATCATGTGTCTGGGTTTCAGTCCATCTGAAACCCGGACACAATATTCAGACAGGAATGTGCCTCAGAACAGGGCCTGATAGGAGGGTGAGGGGGCACTATGCATGCCACATTACTATTCTCTTTGGAGCGCCCAAAGGTGTCCCAGGTCTGTTACAATCATATAATTTATGCTAAAATAAATACATTTTTGCTGTGCGCCACAAGGTCCATTAAGACATGGATGAGTGAGTTTGGGGTGGAGGAACTTGACTGGCCTGCACAGAGTCCTGCCCTCAACTAAACAGAACACCTTTGGGATGAATTAGAGCAGAGAATGCAAGCCAGGCCATCTCATCCAACATCAGTGCCTGACCTCACAAATGTGCTTCTGGAAGAATGGTCAAACATTCCCATAGGACACACTACTAAACCTTGTGGACAGCCTTCCCAGAGGAATTGAAGCTGTTATAGCTGCAGAGGGTGGGCAAACTCAATATTGAACCCTACAGACGAAGACTGGGATGCCATTAAAGTTCACGTGCGTGTAAAGACAGGCGTCACAATACTTTTGGTAATATAGTGTGTATATATATATATATATATATATATATATACACGTGTAGCGGCCTCACCCCTCTCTCCCTTTCTCATACTCGGCTTGTCTTTCTTCGTCTAGGGGTTTCAGTGCTGGGGAGAGGGATGAGATACACCACGGCCCATGTCCTCCATAGCTGAGAGGTGAAGGCCAGAAAGATTGGGCCTTGTGTAGGTGTCCTAGAGTCAAGTCCAGTACTTCATCCCTGACTCCTTTGCTCCTAGTAACCAGAGTTCCACACAGTGAATAGGTCCAACTCAGTTTTATTCTTTCTGGGGTGCAAACATACAGTTTCTTTACTGAGTAATAATGGGGGCTAGATCGAGGCACAATTCTTTCCCTTCTGTTGCTAACCACTGTGGTATCACCAGTGGTAAATAGTCACTGCCACTGACTATGTGAGGTAGAGCGTGAATTACTTTCGCTAGCACGGCCCCTGTCAGGAGAAGGAAATCCGTCCAAGGGAGAAACCGGAGGCCTCTCTGTCACCAGCGATGCTGCGCCGGACTCTCCAGAGAAGTTCCGCACACCAGTCCTCACGAACTCAGACACGGGCACCCAAGGAGTTAGGGCCCCCTCGGATTCCTCCACCCTCGCGGAACTCAGTCGAAGGTACTGAGCCCCAGGCATCCGCCATAGTACCTCACCCCAGGCTAAAGGTGCCTGAGATGGACTCCATCTCCGCTCCGGCTAGGTCAAGGGCATCTAGGCCTGGAACACCGAAATGCCAGCACCCAAGCTGAAGGTGCCTGGGTGCGGCCGAGTCCTCCGACTCCCACTCCGGACTCCGAACTCTGAACCCCGTGGTAAGGGCGTCCGCCCCTTTTATCCCCTCTCCCTTTGCGTCACAGCGGGTTCCCCGCCCCGCTGTACCAGCTCCAGGGAAGGACAAAAAGGCACAGTCTTGCGGTGTGAGTTCAGCTCCGGCCCAGGGCAACAGCGCCACCTGTGGACCACAAGGAACCTCACAACACCAGAGTCCTCCAAGAACCAGAAAAAGGTCCCGGATCCCCTAGCAATTAGTGCATCTGGGTTACACTACCACCCAGATGCTTCCCCTAAATTCAAATACCCGCTACACATATATTTATATGGTTGAACTAGATGGACTTCAGTCTTTTTTCAGCCTGACTAACTATGTAACTGTAATTGACCAACACTATGAATGAAAGTAATAATAAATGAAACATGCAATCAAAACAAATAAATGTTCATAATTTCTGTCTTAGCAGATGACACCAAGCTATGCAGTGGAATAACGTCCTTACAGGATGTCTCCAATTTGTTCTGTTTAATTGGGCAACTATGTGACAGATGAGGTTAATGTTGATTAGACATGTGCACACTGAAATATTTTGTTTCGGAATTTCGTTTTCGGACGAAAAATACATTTATTTAGTTACTCCCGAAATTCGTTTTCATTTATTTTGTTTTTCGTTAAAAAATGCATTCGTCCAAAACCAAATGAATTAAGGTCGAATCTGTAATTGAAGGCTTATGGTATCTGTTGAATGTTCTAAGAAGATTTGACGGAGCAGCGAAACTGTGCGACGCCGCAATCGTACATTTCCGGTCGAATGTTCTGCCTACAAGCTATAGTAGAATTCTAATGTTGTATGACACTAGTAATAATTATATTTATAAATTATTATTACTAGTCAACCAACATTAGAATTCTTCTATAGCCTATGGGCAGAACATTTCATCATAAATGTCAGCTCGCTGCGATCGTATGTTTTTAGCTACTTCGTCGAATCTTCATGTCTCTATAATGTTGAATCTTTTCTCTCTATGTCAAATCTTTTCTCTCTATGTAGAATAATATTGGACTAATTCGACCGCAGGTTCGATAGACACAGATTGTTATTGTCAGCATCATTTTGAATCTCCTATCTATATCGAACTGTTGTCGCAACGAAAACAATTTTTTTTTATGTCGGATCTTTCGGTTTTCGGATTCTGCGCCTTCGCTATTGTTTGTTAAAACGATAACGAAAATACCTGAAATTCGGACGAAAATGCATTTAGACGAAAACTAATGCACATGTCTAATGTTGATAAATGTAAAGTTGTGCACTTGGGGGCTAAGAATATGCATGCATCATACATACTAGGGGGGATCCATAGTGGAGAAGGATCTGGGGGTTTTGGTAGATCATAAGCTCAATAATAACATGCAATGCCAAGCTGCGGTTTCCAAAGCGAGCAAAGTCCTTTCTTGTATTAGGAGAGGTATGGACTCCAGAGAGAGTGATATAATTTTGCCCCTGTACAAATCATTAGTAAGACCTCATCTGGAATATGCAGTTCAGTTTTGGGCACCAGTTCTCAAAAAGGATATTGGGGAACTGGAGAAAGTTCAGAGAAGGGCAACCAAACTGATAAGAGGCATGGAGGAGCTCAGCTATGAGGAAAGATTAGAGCAGGGATCCTCAAACTACGGCCCTCCAGGTGTTGCAGAACTACACATCCCATAAGGCATTGTAAAACTCTGACATTCACAGACATGACTAGGCATGATGGGAATTGTAGTTCCTGAACAGCTGGAGGGCCGTAGTTTGAAGACCCCTGGATTAGAGGAACTGAATTTCTTCACTCTTGAGAAGAGATTAAGGGGGGATATGATCAACATGTACAAATATATAAGGGGTCCATATAGTGAACTTGGTGATGAGTTATTCACTTTATGGTCAATACAGAGGACACAGGAGGCACTCTTCACGTCTAGAGGAAAAGAGATTTCATCTCCAAATACGGAAATGTTTCTTCACAGTAAGAGCTGTGAAAATGTGGAACAGACTCCCTCCAGAGGTGGTTCTGGCCAGCTCTGTAGATTTCTTTAGGAAAGGCCTGGATTATTTCCTAAATGTACATAATATAACTGGGTACTAACATTTATAGATAAAGTTGATCCGGGGAATATCCAATTGCCTCTCGGGGGATCAGGAAGGAATTTATTCCCCTGCTGTAGCAAATTGGATCATGCTCTGCTGGGGTTTTTCGCCTTCCTCTGGATCAACTGTGGGTATAGTATTAGGTATATGGGATTGTATGATATTATTATCTTATTTTTTTTTGGTTGAACTGGATGGACTTGTGTCTTTTTTCAACCTGACTAACTATGTAACTATGTAACTATATAACAGCATACATTGAACATTGAAAAACAGTGCACTGCATCATTTCTAATGACATCCATACAACAAAATATATTACAATATACTGCATGCACACTGTCTCTTTTAATTATGTGGAATATTTATAATAAGGCAAAAAGTAGGAACAATAGTAGAGAGAAAAAAAAAATCTACTATATTTAACCACTTGACAACTGGGCACTAAATCCCCTTCGTGCCCGGACCAATTTTCAGCTTTCAGTGCTCTCACACTTTGAATGACAATTACTCAGTCATGTAATACTGTAACCTAATGATTTTTTTGTCCTTTTTTTCATACAAATAGAGCTTTCTTTTGGTGGTATTTGATCACCTCTGGGTTTTTTATTTTTTGCGCTATAAATGAAAAAACACGGAAAATTTCGAAAAAAACCGCTTTTTTTTAGTTTATGTGATAAAATTTTGCAAATTATTAATTTTTCTTTATAAAATTTAGCCACAATTTATACTGCTACATATCTTTGGTAAAAATAACCCAAATTAGTGGATATTATTTGGTCTTTGTGAAAGTTATAGAGTCTACAAGCTGTGGTGCGGATCATAAACAATTGATCACACCTAATGTACTGGTGGCCTATCTCATTTCTTACGACCTGAACAAGCCAGCAAAGCACAAATACCCCCCAAATGACCCCTTTTTTTAAATTAGACATTCCAAGGTATTTAGTAAGATGCATCGTGAGGTTTTTGATGTTGTAATTTTTTCCCACAATTCTTTGCAAAATGAAGATTTTTTTTTATTTTTTTATTTTTTCCACAAAATTGTCATTATAATAGGTTATTTCTCTCACATGGCATGTGTATACCACAAATGACGCCCCAAAATACATTCTGCTACTCCTCCTGAGTATGGCAATACCAAATGTGTGAGACTTTTATACAGCCTGCCCACATACAGAGGCCCAATATTGAAATAGCACCTTCAGGCATTCTAGGAGCATAAATTACACATCTCATTTCTCAACCACCTATTACATTTTTGAAGGCCCTGGAGCACTAGGACAATGGAAACGCCCACAAAGTGACCCCATTTTGGAAAGCTAACACCCCAACGTATAATGTATGAGGCATAATGGGTCTTTTGAACGGTTCATTTTTTTCCTGAATTTTTTGGAAATTGTGGGAAAAAAATGAAAACGCAATTTTTTTTACGCAAAGTTGTCCATTTATAAGATATTGCCAACACATAGCATGTACATAGCAAAAATGACACCTCAAAATACATTCTGCTACTCCTCCTGAGTATGGCGATACCAAATGTGTGAGACTTTTATACAGCCTGCCCACATACAGAGGCCCAATATTGAAATGGCACCTTCAGGCATTCTAGGAGCATAAATTACACTTCTCATTTCTCAACCACCTATTACACTTTTGAAGGCCCTGGAGCACCAGGACAATGGAAACGCCCACAAAGTGACCCCATTTTGTAAAGCTAACACCCCAACGTATAATCTATGAGGCATAATGAGTCTTTTGAACGGTTCATTTTTTTCCTGAAGTTTTTGGAAAATGCGGGAAAAAAATGAAAACGCAATTTTTTTACGCAAAGTTGTCCATTTATAAGATATTGCCAACACATAGCATGTACATAGCAAAAATGACACCTCAAAATACATTCTGGTACTCCTCCTGAGTATGGCGATACCAAATGTGTGAGACTTTTATACAGCCTGCCCACATACAGAGGCCCAATATTGAAATGGCACCTTCAGGCATTCTAGGAGCATAAATTACACTTCTCATTTCTCAACCACCTATTACACTTTTGAAGGCCCTGGAGCACCAGGACAATGGAAACGCCCACAAAGTGACCCCATTTTGGAAAGCTAACACCCCAACGTATAATCTATGAGGCATAATGAGTCTGTTGAACGGTTCATTTTTTTCCTGAAGTTTTTGGAAATTGCGGGAAAAAAATGAAAACGCATTTTTTTTTACGCAAAGTTGTCCATTTATAAGATATTGCCAACACATAGCATGTACATAGCAAAAATGACACCTCAAAATACATTCTGCTACTCCTCCTGAGTATGGCAATACCAAATGTGTGAGACTTTTATACCACATACAGAGGCCCAATATTGAAATGGCACCTTCAGGCATTCTAGGAGCATAAATTACATATCTCATTTCTCAACCACCTATTACACTTTTGAAGGCCCTGGAGCACCAGGACAATGGAAACGCCCACAAAGTGACCCCATTTTGGAAAGATAACACCCCAACGTATAATCTATGAGGCATAATGAGTCTTTTGAACGGTTCATTTTTTTCCTGAAGTTTTTGGAAATTGCGGGGAAAAAATGAAAACGCATTTTTTTACGCAAAGTTGTCCATTTATAAGATATTGCCAACACATAGCATGTACATAGCAAAAATGACACCCCAAAATACATTCTGCTACTCCTCCTGAGTATGGCGATACCAAATGTGTGAGACTTTTATACAACCTGGCCACATACAGAGGCCCAACATGCAAGGTACACCATCAGGTGTTCTAGGGACACATAGCATGAACATACCAAGAATTACACCCCAAAATACATTCTGCTGAGCAAATGGTAAACAAAAGATTACCTGTGGTTTTAGTAGTGCAGTTTTCCACAGGAGGACAGCACTGGTCCAGGCAAGAGGCAGGGACTTGGTCAGCAAAAGCGGTGTGGTCAGTTCATCCGACAGGCAGAGGCATGATGGCATAGGTCCTACAGGCAGTTGGCAGAAGTAGGGCCTCGTTCAGGACTGAATGGGGACAGGGGTAGAGGCTTCTCCCACCCAAATCTCTTTGAAGCCTCCGAGTCTCCAGACCCTAATCTGGGAATGAGAAAAACAAAAACAATTGTTTTCTTCATCCAGAAAAACAATTCTGGAGCCCCTCACATATGTGAGACCCCTGTGTTATGAATCCCACTAGTCCACTGGCAGGGTACAAGATCAGTCCAAGAGGCAGGCAAAAAGCATGGTCAAACAGTCCAGGGTCAGTTCCAGATCAGGCAGAGGTATGTACAGAATCGTTAGGCAGAAGCGTGGTCAAATAACAGTCCAGGTCAGTTCCAGATCAGGCAGAGGTATAAACAGAATCGTTAGGCAGAAGCGTGGTCAAATAACAGTCCAGGGTCAGTTCCAGATCAGGCAGAGGTATAAACAGAATCGTTAGGCAGAAGCGTGGTCAAATAACAGTCCAGGGTTAGTTACAGAGAAAGCAGAGGCATAAGGGGTGTGAACATAAATGGCAGGAAGTGAACTAATAATTTATTTTGGTATGGTAATGGCGGAAGCAGTTGCCTATGCAGAGGCCTGGTTCTGAAGGACATTGGGCACAATGATAAATGGTGTCTCTTCTCTCTCCTCTTTTGGAGCACACCCGGCATTTTTTCTGGCGTTTTTGGCCTGTTGGTCTGGGAGGGATTTTATCTGGGAAGTGGCGCTCGGAGAGACGGCTAACGACATCGGATCTAATGTTTACTGGTGGGCTGTTCGGGTATAAAAGGGCAGTGGTGATTTCCTCCTGGAAGAAAAGGAAGGATTTGGGTCTTCTAGTGGATTTTCGATATATTACATATGAGTTGAACATGGCCAAATTGAACAAATAAATTGAAACTTTCTTATACCACTGGTATGATCTTCTTGTGGAAAGGTAGGGTTCGAGCATCTGGTCGTTGAAGTCGACACCCCCCATTAACTTATTGTAATCGTAGATGCATTTGGGTTTTTGGATCCGGCCATTCCTCCTGGTGACTTCAACAAATTCATTGTTGTGGATGGAAGAAAGCAAGTACACGTCTCTTCTGTCCCTCCACTTCACAGCCAAAATCTCCTCATTACGCAAACTCGCCGTCTCCCCTCTTCTCAATTTTTTGGTGACCAGGCTTTGAGGAAAGCCCTTCCGGTTCGTCCGTACGGTGCCGCATGCTGGAGTCTTCATTCTGTGCAAATTTCGGAACAGGGGCAAACTGGTATAAAAATTGTCCACATACAAGTGGTATCCTTTCTCTAGGAGTGGGTTTATGAGTTCCCAAACTACTTTCCCACTGGTTCCAATGTAGATTGGGCAATTAGGGGGGTTCAGTTCGGAGTCCTTCCCTTCATATATGATGAAGCCATACACATACCCAGTTTCTCTGTCGCACAATTTATACAGCTTCACCCCATAGCGGACCCTTTTGCTGGGTATAAATTGTTTTATGCCCAGCCTGCCAGAAAATTTGATAAGGGACTCATCTATGCATATGTGTTTGTCTGGGGTAAACAACTGGGGGAAGGTTTCAGAAAAATAATTTAGTAGCGGCCGAATTTTATAAAGTTTATCAAAATTTGGGTCATTTCGGGGAGGGCACTGGGTATTATCATTGAAGTGTAGGAATCTCATAATCATTAGATATCTGGACCTGGGCATTACTGAGGAAAAGATGGGCATGTGATATATGGGGCGGGATGACCAATATGAACGTAATTGATTTTTTCCATTTAGTCCTATGCAGAATGTGAGGCCCAAAAAAATCCTAAACTCCTCCACTGTAAGGGCTTTCCACACGTAGGGACGGGCATAAGAGGACGTTGGGTTGCTGGTTATAAACTGTTGGGCATATAAGTTGCACTGGGCCACAATTGTTGCCAGCATGTCGTTAGTAAAAATTAAATAAAAAAAATCTATTGGGGAAAAGTTTTCTGTATCCACCTGGACTCCTGGCTGGGCAGTGAAAGGGGGAATGTTGGCTTCTCCTGAATTTGGAGGAAGCCACAAAGGGTACTGAAGGGAATAGGGAAGGCTGGCATGGGACCTAACCCTTTGGGGCTGAGGTGACACCCCACTGGTACGTGGCCTTGCTTCTCGAGGTACTGCGGTGCTGGTGGATGGCACTGCGGTGCTGGTGGATGGCACTGCCTCCTCAGCAGAACGCCTTCGTCTGGCGGGCGGGCCCTCCTCCTCTTCTTCTTCTTCTTCCTCCTCCTCCTCTGCCGTCTCCTCCATCACTGATCCACTGCTTATGACAGGCTCGTAGTCCACGTCAGACTCATCTGAATATGCGGAGGACTCCGAATCGGAGCGCTCCCCGTTGCTCCCGTCGGCCGCAAGAATTTCATACGCCTCCTCGGCTGAGAATACTCTTTTAGCCATTTGATGAGATGGCACTGACAGGTGGCACTGATGGCAGATGGCACTGGCAGGTGGCACTGGCAGTTGGGACTGGTGGCAGATGGGACTGGTGGCAGATGGGACTGGTGGCACAGATGGCACTGGCAGGTGGCACAGATGGCACTGGCAGGTGGCACTGGCAGGTGGCACAGATGGCACTGACTGGTGGCAGATGGGACTGGTGGCACAGATGGCACTGGCAGGTGGCACAGATGGCACTGGCAGGTGGCACTGGCAGGTGGCACAGATGGCACTGACTGGTGGCAGATGGGACTGGTGGCACAGATGGCACTGGCAGGTGGCACAGATGGCACTGGCAGGTGGCACTGGCAGGTGGCACAGATGGCACTGACTGGTGTCACTGGTGGCAGATGGGACTGGTGGCAGATGGCGGTGGCAGATGGCGGTGGCAGATGGCACTGGCAGGTGGCACTGGCAGCAGATGGCACTGGCAGGTGGCACTGGCAGCAGATGGCACTGGCAGATGGCACTGGCAGATGGCCCTGGCAGATGGCCCTGGCAGGTGGAAGATGACCCTGGCAGGTGGCACTGGTAGCAGATGGCACTGGCAGGGACTGTGGGCACTGTTTTTTACTTGTGTGTGTGTGTATTTTATCACTCACTATTACAAGCTGCAGCACAGATCTCTCTCTCTCCTCACACGCTGTCTCTGTGTGAGGAGAGAAAGCCGGCAATGAGAGATGATCTCATATGTTTACATTTGAGATCATCTCTCATTGGATAGTGAGATCGAGTGCTGAATGGCCTCTGTGATTGGCCATTCAGCACGATCTGTGATTGGCTGTGTCCAAGGGACACGGCCAACACAGATTTTCCCCGATGCGCGCTCGCGGGGGCGCGCGGGGGGGGGGAAAGAGGAGGACGTCCATGGACGTCCAGTCAGCACTTCGGCGCCGCAATGCAGACGTCTTTTGAGCATTTCCCGGGCGCGAAGTGGTTAAAGTGGTTAGTGGTTAGACAGTGAGGGACCCAAAAAGAGAAGGATCGAGGTTGCTCTGTGTAAAACCACTGCTCAGAGCATGTGTGTATAACAGTGTTTCTCAACTCCAGTCCTCAAGGCGCCCCAACAGGTCATGTTTTCAGGCTTTCCATTATTTTGCACAGGCAATTTCACTTACTTGTAATTACCACAGCCGTTTCATCTGAGGGAAATCCTGAAAACATGACTTGTTGCGGCACCTTGAGGACTGGAGTTGAGAAACACTGGTGTATAACATGTGTAGCGCCCCCCCCCAATATTTGGGGGCACTATGTGTAAATTTAAGGGTAGTCTGAGCCAGTAATTGAGCTCAGACCAATTGATTGTTCTTGATTTGCTTCTGCTCTGGGTGTGATACTGCCTGGCAGTAGTGTTCCCTGTCTGCCTGTAGATGGCACTGTCATCACCGGCATAGGTTGAACCACTGGGGGTATCACAACGCCTTGGGTGTCCTTTCTCGGCAGCCGTGCAGTGGGCATGGTCTACCGGCTGCGCATGCTGGGAGAGGGTACATAAGGGGCAGACGTCATTAAGTCCTGTCCTGTTCTGGGAGTCCACCCGTCGGTATGCGCCTCGTGGCCCTCATGGCACGGGGTGCGTGTGTGTGTTCTGGCCCCGGGCAACTTTATTGTTGCTGGGCTGGGAGGTTCGGGACTTTTAACAATCCTGTGGCAGAGGATTCCTGATCGTATCCCTAGTAACATTGATTCATACTTCATCCCGGCTGCTAGGACCACTAAAACGGGACTATCCGGGTGAGCAATACCCACTCAGGCTTGAGTGGCGACGATTGGGACTTTAGTGTTGCGTGCCTGAACCTTCCCCTGGGTTTCTCTCGTTTTCCTACTTTCCGCTAAAGTTTCCACTTCAGCAAAGTAAAATAAAGCCTGACTGTTTGGGTTTTACATTGTGTGGACATTGGCCTTTCTAAAGACCTTTCTCACACCCTGACAACGGAAGCTTTGGAGATAGTTCGCAGACCCAACAAAACCAGCCGGTCCATTAAATGGGGGTAAGTGCTACACATGTTTGATTTTTTCTTATGTCACTTTAAGGATTGACTCACAACTGTGAAGAGAAACACTCCAAAATCAGAATGTGATAGATGGATGAGAAAGAGATAATACTAAGGCACATATTTATAAAGCAGTGAATGTAACTTTTGCTGAACATTCACTGCTGGTAAATAAATCACTGTTGTTTAAAATTCATGCAACTGGAGTATTCATCTGCAGTGAATGTTTGGTAAATTTCAGATTCACTGCTTCATAAATATAACTGCTAGAAATAAATAAAGTCATGCTTCAAAATTGTTACACATAGAATCAGACTAATTATACAATTACCTGGGTCAGAGCAGATGCTTAAAATGTGTAAGAACTGGTAATTTGTTAAGAAAGTGTAAAAGAAGCACCTTTATTAACACAGCAGTGTATTTGTGTCAGTTGGTTTGAAATAAAGAGAGGTTGTGAAGTCAGAAATAATTACACTAAAATATATATATTTGAAAGGTTCTGAAGGCTTTTTTTGTATTACTCTATAGTTCCAGAAATTGTGTTTAGCCTGCTGATAAATATATACAATATATATATATATATATATATATATATATATATATATATAGATGTAGCGCCCCCCCAATATTTGGGGGCGCTATGTGGAAATTTAAGGGCAGTCTGAGCCAGTAGTTGGGCTCAGACCAATTATGTTTCAATTGTTGTTCTACTCTGGGTGTGATACTGCCCCGCAGTTTTGTTCTCCTTTGCCTGCAGGTGGCACTGTCACCGCCGGCACGGGCTGGACTACGGGGGTATCACAGCACCTTGGGTGTCCTCTCTCGGCAGCCGTGCAGTGGGAGTGGTCTACCCGCTGTTCATGCTGGGAGAGGGTACAAAAGGGGCAGACACCATTTGGCGTGAGGCGATTCCAGGGGGACCCCAAGGCGTTCAGGAGAGCCTCTGGTCCAGTGAGTGTGCCTCGTGGCCCGCATGGCATGAGGTGCGCTAGAGTGCTTATCAGGCCTTGGGCACCTTCAGCCCGAGGCCCTGTTGCTGCATTGTAGGCCCAGCTCCGCTGACAAGGGCCTACGCTTCAGAGAAGGATCCTAGGCTGCCCGTTTGTAGGGGGCCCATCTTTAGGAAAGGAGTTCCAGGGGAAGAACAGTCCCGGCGGAGACTAGCGACTGTACTGCTGTCTCGGGGAGAGGCCTGGAGACCTGCCTAGAGGGGGATTCATCATCTCTGACATCCGTGCTCCATCCCGGCTGCTAGAACCGCTCTCATAGGGACTATCCGGGTGAGCAATACCCACTCAGGCTTGAGTGGCGACGAGTGTAGATACTGGATTTAAGTGTTGCGTGCCTGAACCTTCCCCTACGTCCTTCAACTTTTCTGCTCTTGCTTTCTTCAAGTTAACTCAAAGTGGAAAAAGAATAAAGCCTTGCTGATTAGGTTTTACTCATGTGTGGACATTGGCCTTATTCCTGGAAGATATCGGTGTACCTAGACAACGGAGCTGAAGGATACACTCGTGGGAGGTAATTGCTGCAGACCCAAAGTAATAAAATCAGTAGATTCCCATTTTAATAACAAAATTTGAATCCTGAGTAGCTAGCGGGGGTAAGGTAGCTACATAAATATATATATATATATATACATACGTGTAGCGGTCTCACTCCCTTCACTTGTTTATCGGTTGTCCGATAGCTCTTGTCTAGGGGTATCTTGACTGCGAGAGTGAGATGCGCCACGGCCCATGTCCTCCCCATGCCTCAGGGGAGGTGAAGGCCAGTACTTGTTGTTTTTTTCTCTGGCCTGTGTGTTTCTTTAAGAGCCAAGTCTGTTGTGCTGATACCTCCCTTTGCTCCCATTAACCAGAGTACCACACACCGATAAAGGTCCAACACTTGTTTATTATAGTACACGAATAAACAGTCCTTTGTCAGCCGACTGGTTGGGACCCAACAGTTCAATACGGTGGGGTGAGTAGGCCGAGGCACAGTCCTAACAATCAAACTAAACCACTGTGGTTTCACCAGCGGTTGCTAAAGCCCATCGGCTTAAGAGAACTTAAATCTTCAGAGTCTCTGCCAGCGACTCTAGAGAACAGGAACTGGAGTACCTTTGCTGCGTTGCGGCCCCTGTCAGGGGGAAAGCGTCCCTCCAAGAGAGTTACCAGAGGCCCCTCTGTCACCGGGTTGATGATGCTCCGTGCTCTTCAGAAGGGTAACCTCTCCGGCCTCCTCGCCTCAGATACGGGCCCCATCCACCTCAGGGACCCTCGGACCCATCCACCCTTGCGGAGCCCAGTCGAAGTCACTGGACCCCAGGCCTCCGGTGTAGTACCTCACCCCAGGCTTAAGGTGCCTGAGATGGACTCCGACACGGCTCCGGCCAGGCCATGGGCACCTGGGCCGGAACTCCGGGCCGCCAGCACCCAGGCCGAAGGTGCCTGGGCGCGGGATGGAAAAGAAAATACCTTGTGGCTAGGGCGTCTACCCCTTTTATGCCCTACCCCCAGCAGGCACAGCAGGTCTCCCTGCCCCGCCGTACCACTGCCAGAGCAGGACAAAAAGGTGCACCACTGTGACGGTGGCTCAAACTCGACCTGGGACAACAGCGCCCCCAAAGTCCTCCACGACTTAAATGGTCCAAATCTTCTCACAATTAGTGCAACCTTGATCATACTACCACCCAGGTGCTCCCCCTAAATTTAGACCCCCGCTACACTCTCCCCCTAGTGATTTGACGCTGGTCCCCAGCGTCTGGCGCAAACCCATGCTTCCCAAGGAGTGGTAACATGAGCTCGACCCCAGAGGCCATCCCTCAATCTCAAACCCCATTTTTTTTTTGTGCCAATACCTACTCGAGGGAAGGGAATACAAAATGATAAACCTTTCAATAAAACAGTCTGAACATGTACACATAAACAATCCCTCCCATCACTGTCTAAGAACCACCCCATACTCAGCAGCCTTGACAGACGAATCTCCTGTAGAAGGGAAACAAAACACAACATCCTAACACATGTGTGTCGACTTGGAATGAATGGGTCTGTCAGCCGAGAGGCCCATTCGCTCCAATGAGTAAGGTGGTGCAAGTGTAAAAAAACAAACAGCCGTTGCGCAGCACTGCCACCTGGTGACAGTGCCGCGGTAATGACACTTGGTCGAATCTTCCAGACAACCTTCCTTCTTCTGGCTGTGTCCCTACTCTGATTCTAACCCAAAGTTTTTGTCTTTGATGCATGGGAAAAGTGGGAGAACAAACAAAATAGCTCCCATTTCTCCAAAGAGTAGAAAAGCCCAAATAAAAAAACTAGGGCACAGTCCTTGTGTTCAAGGGAGTTCCACAGCAAACAAAAGTGTAACAGCACACAGGAGTCTTTCCTCTCCTACAAGTAAAACTTTGGATGCGGCAAGAACAAGGGCTTCAGGTGTTTATCAAAAGTTTCAACGTTGTACTCAATGTCCTCTCCATCCTTCCGGCAGATAAGCACCTTGTCTGCATGGATGTGCCGACCCAGCATCCACTCCGCTTTGCAGTCCCTGAATTGCTTAGACACAGAGGGTGAACATGACAGGTACCGGCGAGCATGAGGCACTTTGAGTTTCTCCCAGACGAACTCATCGTACCACCGCCACCGCAAGACCTCGACTTCAAAAAGTAAGTCCCGAGGCAAATATGGGTACTCCCATCCATATTCACGGGCAACCCTCTGACAAAAGAGCCGCTGTAATCGGGCCAAAGGTGGCATCGTGGCCCGCTCTCCTTCTCCAGGCGTAACAATGGCTTCTAGATGCCGAGGTACTTTAACTACCTCCTGAGATTTAGGCCTTGGCGGCCGCAGTGATGCACGCTGTGTTCCCGCTACCGGAACGGATGATGCTGCGGGTGATGGAGGAACAAGCAGAGGACTGGGCTTTCTCGCAAGCTCCGCGGCCTCTACCCGGGTGTACTTTCTCCTGTGGACATAGGTGGATCCTGTGGCGCACGTAGCAATGGCATTTTGTCCCAGCCCTTGCGGTGAAATAGTTAATCAATCTCACCATCATCTCCGCAGTCCGACAGCGACTCTAGATCGGAGGTGTCGTACATCTCTGCGGGTAGGTAATTCCCAGTAGACACGGAACCACCCTCCCTGGCGGACTCCACCAACTGTGGACTCCCGACACCTCCAACCAACACCACAGTCCCAACCCCTGGCTCACCTGGGCCTTTGGAAGAACAGGGATGTCCAGGACTCTTCCGACCGGATCCATCCAGGCCAGGCAAGCAGGGGGGCGAAGCTCGACCACGACCACAGGATGCCTGTACCAGGCCGACTTTCCTCTTCGGAGGTGGGAGCAGGGAGCTTGTGGCGACCGAAGCAGCATCCTCGGATTTTTCTCTCTCTGTCTCTGGTTGGGCAGTCACATCGCCCTGGTCAGTGCGTACGGGAACCTCCGCAAAGGCCTGGATCTCCCCTTCCGGAGTAGCGGTACCTGTGAGGCAGTTGAGGCGAAGGGCCCGGGGCCTTACTGTGGATGGCTCCACCTCGAATAAGAACTCTTTGCATGCCTCGCAACGCCCGAATGGCTTCAGGTGGACCACCAGTTCCGAACATCCGGGGCAGATCACGCCGAGGGCCTCCGTGTCTCTGCAGGTGTACAGAGCCAACTGCCCTCGGGGCCTAAGTCTTATCCCCGTGTCTGTAAGGGGAGCAGCAAAAGCAGTCATCTTCGTGGGGTAGGGAACCGGAATCCACGGGGAACTTGAGGTCATCTCGACTATCTGCTGCTCCATCACGCACTGACCTCGCGCCGGAATCTCCACATGTATCTCCCCACATGGCCAGACTCCTCCCATCATCTGCACGTTTTTGCGGGCTTCCAGCAGCCTCCGCCCACGAACTGCGCAGTTATGGGGTGCCTCATGGCGCAGTGCAGTAAAAGCCCCCACATGTAGTACGTCACACGGCTGGACTTTTCCCTCTTCTCGCTCTTCTGCATGGGCCTTTCCCGTCTTAGGGTCATGTCCACGACTTCGAGCAGGGATGCACTTTGGCCAGTAATATGGCCGACCCACTCGGAACTCCTCCGGGCAGCAAAGTTCAAACACAGACATTCTCAGTTCCATACTCAAAGCACACACGATCCCGGACTTACGAGCCCCCACGTGTAGCGGTCTCACTCCCTTCACTTGTTTATCGGTTGTCCAATAGCTCTTGTCTAGGGGTATCTTGACTGCGAGAGTGAGATGCGCCATGGCCCATGTCCTCCCCATGCCTCAGGGGAGGTGAAGGCCAGTACCTGTTGTTTTTTTTCTCGGGCCTGTGTGTTTCTTTAAGAACCAAGTCTGTTGTGCTGATACCTCCCTTTGCTCCCATTAACCAGAGTACCACACACCGATAAAGGTCCAACACTTGTTTATTATAGCACACGAATAAACAGTCCTTTGTCAGCCGACTGGTTGGGACCCAATAAACAGTTCAATACGATGGGGTGAGTAGGTCGAGGCACAGTCCTAACAATCAAACTAAACCACTGTGGTTTCACCAGCAGTTGCTAAAGCCCATCGGCTTAAGAGAACTTAAATCTTCAGAGTCTCTGCCAGCGACTCTAGAGAACAGGAACTGGAGTACCTTCGCTTCGTTGCGGCCCCTGTCAGGGGGAAAGCGTCCCTCCAAGAGAGTTACCAGAGGCCCCTCTGTCACCGGATTGCAGCTCCATGCTCTTTAGAAGGGTAACCTCTCCGGCCTCCTCGCCTTAGATACGGGCCCCATCCACCTCAGGGACCCTCGGACCCATCCACCCTTGCGGAGCCCAGTCAAAGTCACTGGACCCCAGGCCTCCGGTGTAGTACCTCACCCCAGGCTTAAGGTGCCTGAGATGGACTCCGACACGGCTCCGGCCAGGCCATGGGCACCTGGGCCGGAACTCCTCGTGGCGGTGGCATCTACCCCTTTTATGCCCTACCCCCAGCAGGCACAGCAGGTCTCCCCGCCCCGCCGTACCACTGCCAGAGCAGGACAAAAAGGTGCAGCACTGTGACGGTGGCTCAAACTCGACCTGGGACAACAGCGCCCCCAAAGTCCTCCACGACTTAAATGGTCAAAATCTTCTCACAATTAGTGCAACCTGGATCATACTACCACCCAGGTGCTCCCCCTAGATTTAGACCCCCGCTACATATATATATATATATATATATATATATATATATATATATATATATATTTTATCAGCAGGCTAAACACAATTTCTGGAACTGGAGTAATAAAAAAAAAGCCTTCAGAACCTTTCAAATGCATATTTTTCCTGCAGATTTGACAACATTTTTAATTAATTTCCATTATGTACAGTAGCTTAATTTTACCCTGGCTACTTACCGTATATACTCGAGTAGAAGCCGAGTTTTTCAGCACATTTTTTTGTGCTGAAATGCCCCCCTCGGCTTATACTCGAGTCACCTTTTTGCGCCTGATCTCCCGGATTTTGGGGACCCGGTACCGGCCGTCCGTAGGTCTCCTGGACCCCAAATTTGGTACACATGTAGCCTTCCTTCCTCTACAAGTGTGCAAAGTTTGTTGTCCGGAGGACCTACGGCCGGGGAGCACCGATTTTTAAAAGCCTGGCACCCCTTCCATAGACTCCCATGTTAAACGGTCATTTCTCTGGTGACTTTGGGGACCCGGTATCAGCCGTCCGTAGGTCTCCTGTACCCCAAACTTGGCACACATGTAGCCCCATTTCTCCTCTATACGTGTGCAAAGTTTTTTGTCTGGGGGACTTACGGCCGAGGAGCGATGATTTTTCAAAACCGGGCACTCCTTCCATAGACTCCCATGTTAAACGTCAGTCTAGGCATGGGCATAGTGAGGCATGGGCACAGTGAGGCATGGGCACAGTGAGGCATGAACATGGACACAGTGAGGCAAAGTGAGGCACAGTGAGGCATGCAGATGGACACTCTAGGCTTATACTTGAGTCAATAAGTTTTCCCAGTTTTTTGTAATAAAAATACGGTACATAGAAGTGGCTCTTTAATTTTTTTTTTTCCATTTGACATTAGCCGCATTCCTAATTATTTTACTATAACCTTTGTATGACAACTAATTATTACCCCCATCTCTCACTCAGCTTTGGAGGTTGTTGCATTTGTAATAAGCACTAAACTTATTGTCTAAAACTTAACCCTTTAGCCCAGACAAAAGTTGAGAAAAGGTACAGTGCCTTGCAAAAGTATTCACCCCCTTGGCTTTTTACCTATTATGTTACATTACAGCCTTTAGTTCAATGTTTTTTTTAATCTGAATTATATGTGATGGATAAGAACACAATAGTCTAAGTTGGTGAAGTAAAATTAGAAAAATACATACATAAAACTATTTTTGAGAAATAAAAAACGGATAATTGGCATGTACGTATGTATTCACCCCCTTTGTTATGAAGCCCATAAAAAGCTCTGATGCAACCAATTACCTTTAGAAGTCACATAATTAGTGAAATGATGTCCACCTGTGTGCAATCTAAGTATCACATGATCTGTCATTACATGTACACACCTTTTTGAAAGGCCCCAGAGGCTGCAGCACTTAAGCAAGAGGCACCACTAACCAAATACTGCCATGAAGACCAAGGAACTCTCCAAACAAGTAAGGGATCATCAAATCTTTGATAGAAAAAAAGGTGCTTGTGCGCTTACCACTGAGTAAAAATAGAAACACTAAAGTGCAAATATTGCTGAACAAATTAAATATTAAGAGACAACTAGCAGCTAACTTCTATAATGTGACCAACATACAATAAAATAGTTTATATAGTGAAGCAGCGCTAAATGTCAATAGAAAGTGCTAATATTAAAAGTGCTATTAATAAAGTCTAACTTCTCATAAATTAAATAAATGGGGTGACAAAATCAACAATAATAAAATAAAATTAAAACGTCCAAACAGTGACTATGTAAATAAAGTGCTAAATAGCCAAAATGGCAGTCCAAATAGCAACAGCTAATTGCAGGGAGAGAAGCAAGGATGGGTGTGGGAATACACCTTGTCTCATCAGAAACACACTGGATCAGATGAACAAATGATGCATAAATAATCCTCCCCCATAGACACCAGCCTCTCACCTCTCTGGTGGACCCCACGGGGTCAGTAATAACCACAAAGATCTCCACTGCTCACAATGAGAACTTCCAGTCCTTTTGCGTGATCCGAAACCACTGTAGGGATCTCCACAGCTTACCAGTGTTCTTCCTTAAAGTGAATCTTCCTGATGGACCCCACGAGGTCAATAATGGCCACAAAGATCTCCACTGCTCACAATGAGAACTTCCAGTCCTTTTGAGTGACCCGGAACCACTGTAAGAATCTCCACAGCTTACCAATGTTCTTCCTTAAAACGAATCTTACTCCATAATATTCAGAAAAAAACAAAAAGGGACTCCATAGTGAAGCATGTAAAGGAAAGCCCCAAGAAAAGGCGTTTATTCAAATAAAAACAGCTAAAAAACACGTTAAAAACCAAGGGGTAAAAAACGCCAAACAAAATGTTCATAAAATACTAACTTCCAGTTTACGGCCGCAAACCGGAAGTGGACATCACTTAGGCTCCTCCTCCCGACGCGTTGCGTCACTACACACGTGACTTCATCAAGGGCATCTAAATCTTTGATGATCCCTAGGAGCACCATCAAATCTATGATGACCAAATGTGAAAAACATGGCACAACAGGAAACTTGCCAAAAGACGGTTGCACACCAAAACTCACAGACTAGGTAAGGAGGGCATAAATCAGAGAGGCAGCACAGAGACCTAAGGTAACGCTGGACGAGCTGCAGAGTTCCACAGCAGAGACAGGATTATCTGTACATTGGACGACAATAAGCCAAACGCTCCATAGAGTTGGGCATTATGGCAGAGTGGCCAGAAGAAAGCCATTACTTTCAGCAAAAAACAAAATGGCACGTTTTGTGTTTGCAAAAAAGGCATGTGGGAGACTCCTAAAATGTATGGAGGAAGGTGCTCTGGTCTGATGAGACTAAAATTTGACTTTTTGCCCATCAAAGAAAACGAAAACTGATGTTATATTAGTCACTTTACAAGTCCATTTTGCAGCTAATAGTACTCATTGGGTTATTTTATTGAGTGTTTTGATGTACTATCCTATAGGTTGGAAATTGTGTTTTTGAAAACTCTATTATCCCATCCTGATATCATTGATAAACTCAGAACAGTTACAACTGACTAGGGGCGTGTCACGGGCCATAATTCACTGCGGCATCGCAGTGCACTGCTCTGTAAGTAATGTATATATAGGGAAGAATTGGGATTGGGAGGGGGGGGGGGGGTGAAAATAGGGTAGTGTGGCTGATGCATGTTATAATAATAACTGAGAAATTGTAGTATTAAGGTAATGGGTGGGGGTATGGCCTGTCAGTGGGAGTATATAGTTTGGTGTTATAAGGACAATTGAATGTTTCCATAATAAGGAAAAATGAGTGAGAATGTTTTACATAGGTGTTATTAACTATCTTCTGGATTGAATTGGATTTCATTCCAATTCAGCAGGGTTGGGTAATACTAGAGGTTGTTTATTCGTAAGCTTTTGTAAACTCATCAGATTGAGTGAAAAGCCACCAGTTTTCACATCTTATGAAATTTAACGGTAGATTCTTTCTGCTTTGCAAGAGTTTCCTCCATATTATAGACAGAATTTACCTTTGCGAACCAATCCTTAAATGTTGGGACATACTGTTGGGATTTCCAATGGATAGGGATAAGTGCCTTAGCTGCATTTAGGAGATGCCTGGTAAGCGATCTCTTGTATTTCCCAAGGGAATGAGAGTTTATGTGTAATAAGCAAGCTTCAGCATCTAGGACTTGTGAAGTATCCGTGATTTGTGTAATCCAGCGTATGATTTGTTGCCAGAAATCAAGGATTGGAGGACAGGTCCACCACATGTGCATGAATGTGCCCGCGTTGGAGCAGCATCTCCAGCAAGTGAGGACCACCTTCTGGTTTGATCAACTTTAATATCTCTTGAATGTATGAAAAAGTTAACACACTGACTCAAGCAGCATTTATGCTATTTCCATTCTGTTGCTCAAATATATTAAATATACAGGACAGAAAATGAGAGCATTGTGGGATTGTTGTCCATTATGGCCAATTACATTTCATCTTATTCTGTGGGGAAATAAAACATTGGTCTCATTGGTCATCATTGTGGACAACATCTCTACTTTTGTTTTACTTTGCTTTCCTCTGGTTTCTTTTAACAAAAAGCAAAACAGTCACCATGGCCCCGCACCTCTTTCAGGTAGGCAGCTAGAGTTCCCTGCCAACTGGAGTCTAACAAAGGCTCCAATGAATCAAAAAAGAGTTCATATACGCAGATAGCATGCAGAAATGTGTATTCCTTAGTCTCACACAATGGGGTTGATTTACTAAAGGAAAATCCACTTTGCACTTGAAAGTGCACATGGAAGTGCAGTCGCTGTAGATCGCTGTAAGTCTGAGGGGAAGCTCTGAAATTAGGGGAAGCTCTGCTGATTTTATCATCCAATCATGTGCAAGCTAAAATGCTGTTTTTTATTTTCCTTGCATGTCCCCCTCAGATGTACAGCATCTGCACTTCCATGTGCACTTTCAGTGCACTTTCAAGTGCAAAGTGGATTTTCCTTTAGTAAATCAACCCCAATGTTTTGTTACAGCTTTTTATCAGACATCAGGAGAATATAGTTCATTTTGGTCCTATTAATTCATGATAATTAGTTAAAGTGCACCCGTGCCCAGACTATGGTTATTAAAACGATTACACATTCCTAACAAGCAGTAACGGAGCTTTCAAATAAGCTATAACCAACCTCTTTAGTTGCTTGCATCTTAATTTATTAATCTTCAAAGATCATAAAAATGACTAAAGTTGAGTTTTAGTCAGTTTCTAACAGCTTACAACACATGCTGTGTGTTTACTTTTGATTTCGGTCAGGTTGTTAGGATTCTGCACTTTTAGAAATGAAAGGAGAAAGAAAATGACATTTTAGTGCCTCCGCTTTGAATTTTAAAGATTAATTTCTCTTGCAACTTATAGCTACAAAGGTGAATAAGGGCATGGTGTTTTAATCCTTTTTCCGAATATATAAATACTTTATTGTGCGTTATCTGGCCACAGACTCACTTTAATTACAGATGGACCAACGTTTGGTTTCTTTTCTTTGTCATTCCCCCTACAAATTATTTTACATAAGTAAGGGCACAAAAACATTTTATTACTGTCCAGTATTTTAGCCCAATAGGCTTCTGACAGACTTTCCTCTGAAATTAATAAAGTCCTTGATGTTCATGTTTGGTTAGAAGAAATCTGAAGATTTTGGGTAGATGCTGTGTGGTGCCAGCTAGGGCATACTGTAAAAACTTGGAGGGGTGGGTTTGTAAGTATGACTTATTGTGAATATGCCAGGGGAGGGGGGGCAGGACAGGGTAAGTGCACTGAAATTCTGTATTAATACGTAAAATATCTATTGTGCACATTTTAGCTTGGATTGTAAAAGCATTCTAAGTAATTATAGATGCTATATACCTGTCAAAAAACTGGTTAGTAAAATATACACCAATATTTTCTTTGCAATATCTGTAAACTTAGTTTGGCCTCTGTTCACATTTTTGCAATCATCATCTACACCTAACATTTTTGCTATGTGTATAGTTCACTTTTTTCATAAAAACTAGTCTGAAACACAGGCTGCGGAACATTAGGAGATAAATAACTTTGTACTTTACTATTTTCATAAAAAATTATCTGAAACACGGGAAGAAGAACATTAGGAAGTAAATATCTTTGTTCTTTTCTATTTCTGCACCAGTCCTTTGCTGCTATAAAGGGAAACTATGCATCTGAATCGTGCAGAGATCTTCATGGTTATTGAGGTTCTGTAAAAAAATCTTTAATGCCTAATGCAATCTGCCAATGAACATCACCATCTGCTTCTGAGAGGAACAGGTACACAAGTACAACAGCTAATTTTTCTGTTCAGACATGTTGATAACTCTTCTGTATAGTACTGCTTGCTAATATTCCGTACATGAAAATCTCTTTGCAGTGTCATATTTTACCAGTTGAATGTATACACTAATGCCGCATACACACGATCGGAATTTCCGACAACAAATGTTTGATGTGAGCTTTTGGTCGGAAATTCCGACCATGTGTAGGCTCCATCGGACATTTGTTGTCGGAATTTCCAACAACAAATGTTTGAGAGCTGGTTCTGAATTTTTCCGACAAAAAAAGTTCTTTTGTCGGAAATTCCGATCGAGTGTATCCAATTCCGACGCACAAAAATCCTACGCATGCTCGGAATCAATTTGACGCATGCTCGGAATCACTGTACTTCATTTTTCTCGGCTCATCGTAGTGTTGTACGTTACCGCGTTCTTGACCATCGGAATTTCCGAGCAACATTTGTGCGACTGTGTATGCAAGACAAGTTTGAGCCAACATCCGTTGGAAAAAAAAACACGGTTTTGTTGTCGCAAATTCCGATCGTGTGTACGCGGCATAAGAATACAGTATACTGTATAAGCAATAACTCCTTTGATAACACTCTCTCAGGAAGAAAAATTGCAGTTATGTTTCTTTTTAGGTGTGTATTTGTATTGGACACATTCACATATTTCAATCATTCTCACCAACTTGTTGGTTGCTTCTCTCAACTATGAAATTCATAGTTGTTATTGTAAACCTTTTAAAAGTCTGTTGTAACATAAGCAGCATTTACAACTGAGTCTTCAACTCTTTAGAGTCACTGAAGGTTAAGCAGACATATAATTAAAATTCACACTTCACCTGAATACATATGACACATGACATCAATCACCTTAGAAGCAGCCACAGTTGTTCAGTACCCTGTTTAGGCAGCAGAAATTTGAAAGCCAACATCCTCCCTTTCCTTGACCTTTTGAAAAGCAGTAACGTTTTAAATCAAACACTGAGCGACCTGAAATGGCAACTCCTCTCCTCTTGTTTTTTTTAGGGCAATCTATGAGCCTTCTAATGTAAACAAACAGCAGGTGTTCTAAATATTTTGAAATGGAATGAGATCAGACTCCAGTGTCTCTGTTGTGATCTTTGAAGATGAATCACTTCACAGTAGCTTCAGCTAGAGAGGTCAATGTGGGCTTCTTTAAAGTTTCTTGTTAAGAACAAGCAAATACTTTTTTGTTCAAAACCTTAACATAGGTGTGAGATTTAGCAACTCAAGGGAGAGTTATATTTCCCAAAAACTATACTATTTTGTTGTTTCCAGCTATGACATGTCAAAGTCCAATTAGGTTAGGTGCCCATTAGAAAACGTAATCCTCAACATATGCAAATCCTTTAATTTTAAGAAACTCTATTTCTAGAAAACTCTATTTCTAAGAAATGCATCTCTTCTCTTCTAGGAAATCCATCTCCCACTTGGTCTAATAAAACCTTTGTACTATGGCATCAGCCTATGCTAAGATGTTTAGTTGGGAAGAGGATTTGAGGATTATTGATAATGAAGACAAATGAACACATCAGCTTTTTCTAAACAAAACATACACTATGGGGGTTATTTACTAAAGGCAAATCCACTTTGCACTACAAATCCACTTTGCACTACAAGTACAAACTACAAGTGAAAAGTGCACTTGAAATTGCACTGAAAATGCACTTGGAAGTGCAGTCGCTGTAGATCCGAGGGGGACATGCAAGGAAAATAAAAAACAGCATTTTAGCTTGCACATGATTGAATAATAAAATCAGCAGAGCTTCTCCTCATTTCAGATCTACCCCTCAGACTTACAGCGACTGCACTTCCAAGTGCACTTTCAGTGCAATTTCAAGTGCACTTTGCACTTGTAGTTTGCACTTGTATTGCAAAGTGGATTTGCCTTTCGTAAATAACCCCCCTGGGAAGGCTGTCCGCAAGGTTTAGGAGTGTGTCTATGGGAATGTTTTACCATTCTTCCAGAAGTGCATTTGTGAGGTCCGACACTGTTGTGGACGAGAAGGCCTGGCTCGCAGTCTCCGCTGTAATTCATCCCAAAGGTGTTCTATCGGGTTGAGGTCAGGACTTTGTGCAGGCCATTCAAGTTCCTCCACCCCAAACTCGCTCATCCATGTCTTTATGACCCTTGCTTTGTGCACTGGTCCAAATATTTTGGTTGAGAGGGGATTATGTTGTGGGGTTGTTTTTCAGGGATTGGGATTGGCCCCTTAGTTTTAGTAAAGGGAACTCTTATGGCAACAGCATACCAAGACATTTTGGACAATTTTATGCTCTCAACTTTGTGGTAACGTTTTTTGGATGGCCCCTTCCTGTTCCAACATGACTGCGTACCAGTGCACAAAGCAAGGTCCATAAAGACATGGATGAGCAAGTTTAGGGTGGAACCTGATAGACCTACAGACTAAGCACGGGATGCCATTAAAGTTCATGTGCATGTAAAGGCCGGCCTCTCAATACTTTTGACAATATACCGTATTTATCGGCGTATAACACGCGCCGGCGTATAACACGCACCCCAAGTTTAGGAGGAAATTTTAGGGAAAAAAACTTTTAGGAGGGAAGTTTAAGGAAAAATAACTTACATTTAAATGCAGCCTTGTCAGTGTCCATTGCAGCCTTGTCACAGTGCAGCCTTGTCAGTGTTCATTGCAGCCTTGTCACAGTGAAGCCTTGTCAGTGTCCATTGCAGCCTTGTCACAGTGCAGCCTTGTCAGTGTCCATTGCAGCCTTGCCCCAGAGTCCATTTCAGCCTTGCCCCAGTGTAGCCGTGCAGCCTTGCCCCAATGTCGCCGTGCAGCCTTGCCCCAGTGTCGCCGTGCAGCCTTGCCCCAGTGTCGCCGTGTCGGATTTTAAAATTGGCGCCGAGACTGTGCGGAGCGGGGTGGACGCCGCCGAGAACGCAGGGACGCAGGGACTGGGCGGAGCCGCCGCCGAGATACACATAGCCGAGTGTACTCGGCTATACTCGGCTTTTCTCGGCTCCGCTCACAGTCACGCCGAGTCCCGCCCTATGATGGACATAACACAGGTCCAATGGCGGGACTGGGCGTGACTGTGAGCGGAGCCGAGAAAAGTCGAGTATAGCCGAGTACATTCGGCTATGTGTATCTCGCTCCGCTCCACTCACAGTCAGCGGAGACAGCCCAGGGATGTGGGTATCGGCGTATAACACGCACCCACGATTTTCCCCTGATTTTCAGGGGGAAAAGTGCGTGTTATACGCCGATAAATACAGTAGTTTATTTAACAACCTAGATACCTATTCTGACCTTTTCTTGGTCTGCTCTAATGTTCATGTTTTTTTGGCAGGACATGGTCCAGTTCTTCCATGATGATATACAAGCTCCATTTCTCTAGAATCCAAACAATGTTTACCAAGTATACATTTTGCATATCCTAAAAAATACACAAATATTTTCATGACTTAACCTGTCCCTGGTGGAGCTGTACCTAGGATCACCTGGATCACTGCAGCATGCTAAAGATTACATAGGAAAGGCAAAGAAAATCTTGTCTTTAGCAAAGCTGAAACCTATTAAACAACAGTAATGAAGATGTTCCGATTAAATGATATCATGGCTTCCAAATGAATCGTGAGAGTTTAAGATTCTTGGCCTTGACAAATTTATGTGCATTTTTGAAAGTACTTTTTTAAAATCAAAATGCTGATTGCCTATCATGGCTTTGGCTAGCAGGCTTAGAAAGACCAATAACGGGGCTTTTGCATATGCCACCCCCTTCATTAAAAAAGGGGGGGGACAGAGCAGCAATGTGAGTTGAATTTGGGGCTGTTGCAGGTAAATCTTAGGGTCAAATTGAAAATCCGATTGTTAGTTCCTTCGGCTTTGCTGCCTTGCTTTTTTGTTTGTATTTTTTGTCTTTTAATTTATTTTGTGCATGTTCGGAGGTCAGCGGTCACTTTTAGAGCCCTTTCACACTGCCAGTGCCCAAAAAATGCTGGTAAAGCGTCACTAATACTAATACGCGCTTTACCGGCGTTTTTCAATTGCTAGCGGGGCGCTTTTAACCCCCGCTAGTGGCCGAATAAAGGGTTAAAAGCGCCCACAAAGCGCCGCTGCCAAGGCGCTTTGCAGGCGCTTCCTATTAATTTCAATGGGAAGGGGCGCTTTAGGAGCGGTGTATTCACTGCTCCTAAAACGCTGCAAAGAAGCTGCTTGCAGGACTTTTTTTGACCGCCTGCCAGCGCAGTGCCTCGGTGTGAAAGCACTCGGGCTTTCACATTGGGATTGCAGATGAAGCTTCTTTCAGGCGCTTTATAGGTGCTTTACAGGCGCTATTTTTAGTGCTAAAGCGTCTGAAAAGCGCCCCAATGTGAAAGGGGTCTTAGCAAAGTGACTTTTCATGGCACTGTAATGATCCCGCTGAACCACGCCGCACCCTTAAAAAGATTATGGATTCCCATTCATCTAAGCATATACACGTTAGCCTTTATTACAGCATGCACAAGCATACAGTATAAACAAACCTAAAATACATTTAAACGACTATAGATTGCCTTTAATCCACACACACTGTACACCTGTTAATCTTTAATAAAAGTACAGAGAACTAAAATCTAAACAAAAGAACATAGTAATCAGCCAGTTCTGTGTCTATAGCAGCCATATCCTTTTTTTTTATTAAACGTATTACTTAAAACACTAGAGTGTACTTTACATGAAGAGAAGCCAAGGCAACAAGCATGCTTGAAAAAAGAAATGCTGAAAAGATAATAAAAAGTAAAATTTGGCTATTTCTCATTTTTGTTCATCATTAGATGTTTCCAGCTGATGTCCATAATGTTATTGTAGTCCCCATGAGAAGCTATGGCTTTTACAGTGGTTCCTTATTTATAGGAGGCTGTGTATTTTATAGCTGTTTTTATGTCCTTGACATCTTTTTGCTTATCCCTGAGCAGAAGGCAGAGCCTTAACACTCTAGTTTTAATAATGTATTGGCTATACTTTAACAGCTATTGCTCTGTCTGCCTGTGGCAGCTACCAAATGCTGAAATCTCTGGTACCCACTAATTTTACATATGACCAGACATATGTGCTTTCACAAATTTATTTTAACCCTTGAGCTCTCAGTGAAGACTGCAGTCCGGCTACATTCGAGGTCCCCGATGTAATGAATTGGTTATTAATGTGTTTTTCTTTCTGCTTTACTGCTCTGTTCCCATCTGTTTGGCTATCTGTTCACTTCTATTATTCTTCTTCCCTTTTTTGCACATTCTGTCTCTCTCTTGTTCCCTCTTATTTCATATCCTCATCACCTTCCCTGACAGTTGCAAAATTGTTAAAATCCATCATTCATACTGGTCTATCCAACTGTCAAAACAGTCAGTCATCTTTCCTTACAAGAATATTTAGCCTTGAGAGATTTTTTGTTAACGTTCATTTTTACCAAACTTATGCAGCTTTGTTTGACGTGGGATTACCATTTTATGTTCATAATAATACAAAACATATTTAATGAGAACTGGGAGCTTGGCACTTTAGGGATTCTCATTTTACACTCCTAGAATAGTTCATGTGACCATCCAGGAGTTTGTAGCATGCATTAAGACATTTCTATTATACCAGTTTACTGTTTGTGATGATGAGTATACTTCTAAAAAGTGGTAATAAACCCAAAGCAAATGTAGTGGCCTCCACCCTCTCCTCTCTACTCTTCTTACTCTGGCTCTCGTCTAGGGGTACTCTGAAGGAGAGAGTGCGGGGTCACTACACCAAGTCCCCCTGCAGAGTATGTGCAGTGAGAGACAATCCTCTTTTACCTTCGGGTCGGTGTTTTGCATCTGGAGACCTTCTCCTGGTTTTCTCGAACAGTGTCTGCCAGTAAATGAGCCCCACACCACTAAAGTCCAACACTCCCTTATTCTTCCAATGACAGAGTAATGCACAGACAGTTGGACTCCCTCAACAAACAGAACAGACAAGGGGGGTGTGGATGCGAGTAGGCCCAGGCACAATGAACTCTCCACTTTCCTTCCTACAGATAGTGGGTTGCGGTCTCCAAGCTAAGGGGGGATTTCCTTCCAGGCGGTCTCCGATGGAAGGCTCACCTGTCACCGGCAATATGCTGCACCAGGTCTTCAAGCAAGTATCTCCCACCGGTCCATTACGCCCTCCGGATTCGGGTACCCTCTCCCAGGGTCCCCTAGGATCTCCTTCCCTCGCGGAACTCAGTGATGGGCACTGAGCTCCAGACCTCCATCCGAGTGCCTCACCCCAGGCTAAAGGTGCCTGGGATGGAACACGACCTCCGAACGTCCTCTAGGCCTAGGCCGCCTAGAGGACCGACACGAACCACCGCCCACAAGCTGAAGGTGCCCGGGACTCGACCCTGTGACAAAGATGGCCGGCCCCTTTATACCCTCTCCCAGCAAGCACGGCGGGTTCCCCGCCCCACCATACTGCTGCCGAGGGAGGACAAAAAGGGAGCCCGGCACACAGCAATGGTTCAACCCCAGCCGAAGGCGACAGCGCCACTCGCTGGGCTGCAGGGAACTGCACATCACTGGTGTCTCTGCCAGTTTTAAATACACAGAAAAGTGTATACCCGCTACACAAACATTTATTATACTACAGCTTACCAATTCTTAGATGTGATTATTGCATTTATTTTCTTTTTAAGTCTTTTTTTTTTCAGCTTTTTTTTTTACCTGGTGATCCAGCCAGTAAGTCCATTGCTTTTCTGCAAATGTATCAGTTAAAAGTGTTGAGACAAACCATTTACTGGGGTGTTTTCACTTATAGTCCACTTTTGGGGGGTTATGAAGATGGCCCTCTGCAAACAGGATATTGCACTATGCCCATAGGGGAAAAAAAAAGAACCCAAACCCTCTCTAAATGAGTGGGTTTGATGATAAAGTTGGCAGTGCCCCCACCCAGGACAGGACCTCTGTGAACAGAAGGGATTCCTTTCCTGGGAAATTAACCAGTAATCCAAGCAAAGAAATTGGGAGCAGAGGAACTACTGCAACCAACGTATAACATTAACTATACCCAGCCATACTGTATATCAGGGGTAGGCTTTGGGCCCTCCAGCTGTTGTCGAACTACATTTCCCATGAGGCATTGCAAGGCTAGCAGTTACAATTACTCCCGGAGGCATGATGGGACTTGTAGTTCTGCAACAGCTGGAGGGCCCCAGGTTGCCTACCCCTGCTGTATATAGATGAACACCAGTAAACAAGTAATACAAGCCTTATATAAGAAAACATTAACCACTTCCCGACTGCCGCACACACATATACATCGGCAGAATGGCTCGCACAGCAAATGGGCGTACCTGTACGTCCCTTTGAACTTGCCGCCAAACTCGATGTTTGCCAGCGGCTCGCGATCGTGAGACGGAGAGGCAGAATGGGAAGATGCCTATGTAAACAAGGCATTTCCCTGTTCTGCCTAGTGACATGACAGGGATCTACTGCTCCCTGCCATCGGGTGCAGTGATCACTGTCATGTCAGTGGTAGCCCATCCCACCCACGGTTAGAATCACTCCCTAGGACACACTTAACCCCTTGATCGCCCCCTAGTGTTTAACCCCTTACCCTGCCAGTGTCATTTATACAGTAATCAGTGGCTATTTATAGCACTGATCATGGTCCCAAAAATGTGTCAAAAGTGTCCGATGTGTCCGCAGTCCCAATAAAAATCGCAGATCGCCGCCATTACTAGTAAAAAAAAAATGATTAATAAAAATGCCATAAATCTATCCCTTATTTTGTAGACACTATAACTTTTGTGTAAACCAATCAATATATGATTATTGCGATTTTTTTTACCAAAAATATGTAGAAGAATACATATCGGCCTAAACTGAGGAAAAAAGTTGTTTTTTTATATATTTTTTGGGGATGATTATTAGAGTAAATGGTATGAAATATTGCTTTTTTTTAAAATTGACGCTTTTTTTTTGTTTATAGCGCAAAAAATAAAAACAGCAGAGGTTATCAAATACCACCAAATAAAAGCTCTGTTTGTGGGGAAATAAGGATGTCAATTTTGTTTGGATACAACATCGCACGACCGCGCAATCGTCAGCTAAAGTGACGCAGTGCCAAATCGCAAAAAATGCTCTGTTTAGGAAGGGGGTAAATTCTTCCGGGGCTGAAGTGGTTAATACCGGTACATACATTTAATGTACAAACTGATATCGTCAGCAAAATGTGAAGCGAAAAAGTATTTATATGTGCAAAAAACGCTCATAAACCATTGCGCCAAAGAACACGTGAAAAAACCCAAAAACCTATAAAGATAAATCAGTAATAAGCATAATCACTTGAAAGCCTAAAAGTAAACAGCAGCGTTCAATGTAAAAAATGCAATAAAATGCCCAAAAAAGTCATAAGGTGTATGGATCACTCACTCTATGGAGGATCGCTTACACTGCTCAGGCATCTTTTGCACTGTTTATGTGACTTTTCCTTGGACTTTCATTCACTGATTTTCCATCCCATACACCTTATGACTTTTTTTGGACATTTTATTGAATTTTTTACTTTGAGTGCTGCTGTTCACTTTTAGGTTTTCAAGTGATTATGCTTATTATTGTCAGCAAAATTCCTGGTAGGGGTCCTGGTGGAATTGTGTACATATACCTGGGTAGGTAGAGTTATTTACAGGGATACTTCAAGATGAATGATGCAGAAAATTCCAGTTGCAGGAGCCCTTGAGGATGATGCGGCATCTGTCTTTGCCCTCGTACACACGGCCGAGATTCTCGTTGAAAAAAACATGTCGTTTTTTTCGACGAGATTCTTGGACAAGAAACTTGTCCCGGCCGAGTGAACACACGCTCGTTTCAAAGAACCCGCGGTTCTTTGAATGGAGCGTACGCGGTGACGTCATCGACTACGACGAGCATGCGCTCGTCACATTCGATGCCGTCGCCGCCATCTTGGTATACCCTACGTATGCCTAGGAAGCTACCGCGCATGCGTCAAATTCATTTCGACCATGCGCGGGCTTCCGGGAGGACAGGTAAGTGTACACACACTCACTTTTCTCGTCGAGAAACATGCCGAGGAGAATCTCAACGAGAAAATAGAGAGCAGGTTCTCTATTTTCTCGTCGAGGTTTCTTGTCGGTTTTCTCGACGAGAAACCCGATAGCCGCGTACACACGACCGATTTACTCGGCAAGACCTCTCTGCCAGCAAGTTTCTTGCTGGTTCTTGCCGAGAAAATCGGCCGTGTGTACGAGGCCTTAGTGTCAGAAGCCTGAAGACATAAACTGAGGTGATGAGGAGATCCTGCAGAAGTTATCCAACCAGCCTGGAATGCAGTCCTAGTTATCTGACCAACCAGATTACTCAATCCACAATTGGATTTGTTAATCTGTTTTGTTGTAGAAAAAATTATCTGAGAGTCACCAAATCACTAATTTTCTCTTTATACACAGCGTAAATACATGACTTTGGCTGTAGCCACAAAATTTCCAGTACCCACTGTTCTGTTCCAAATGTTGCTTCATGCAATGACATATCTCCTTAGATTTCAGTCTGTGAAGACAGCTATTTACTGATTCAGCAGAATCCACAGACAGCTTAACACTTCAGTAAGATACAGAAGTTAAATTCATTGTAGTTTAACTCTAAAGAAGTAAAGTACAGAGGATGGTTTTTTTTATTGTTATTTGATGTATAAAGCCCCGTACACACGACCGGTTTTCTCGGCAAGAAAACAGCTGGGAGAGCTTTTTGCCGAGAAAACCGGTCATGTGTATGGTTTCTCGTCTGGAAAACTGCCAGGAATCTCGACGAGAAAAATAGAGAACCTGCTCTCTATTTTCTCGTCGGGATTCTCGTCGGCCTGTTTCCCGACGAGAAAACAGTGAGTGTGTATGCTTACCTGTCCATGGTAAAGCCGCACATACTCAAAAAGACTTTAACGCATGTGCGGTAGCATACAAAGGGTAGTGACGGCATCGAATGTGACGAGCGCAGGCTCGTCGTAGTCAAAGACGTCACTGCGTTCTTGCCATTCAAAAGAACGGTGGTTCTTTTGAATGGCAGTGGCAGCTTGCTGGGAATCCCGTCGGGAAAACCGATGTTTTTTTTCCCGACGAGATTCCCGCCCGTGTGTACGAGGCCTAAGAAGACAATGACTTTCTTAAGCCCTGTCTCTGTGATGAAAGTGAAACTATACTGAACAAACATAAAGAAGCAGGGAGTGTCTAGCTAGAGACTGTACTAACTAGAGACAAAACAGAAGGGGGTTGGGGACAGAGGCATGTACCAAAATTACAAAATAGATACCACTTTATTGATAACCAGTGTTGTAAGTAACGCCGTTTAAATAAACGGCGTTACCTAACGCAGTCACTTTTGAGGGTAACGAGTAATCTATCGGATTACTCTTCCCCTCATGGCAACGCCATTCCCATTACTTGGGCGGCGTTACCCCAATTACATTTACTCGCTGCAGCCGCCGCGAGTAGATGTAACCGCAATTACAGCCGCCGTCTGCCTACCTGATCAGCGTGTCATGCAGACAGAAGGCAGCCATTGCAGTGTTCAAAAGCCGCGCCTCCTCGTCTGTGATAGGCGGAACACTCAATTTCACAGCAGGCAGTGTTCAGCCTATCGCGGACATCCGCTCATCCTCGTTTGTGTTATAAGGATGAGCGGATGTCCGTGATAGGCGGAACACTGAATGCTGGGAAATTGAGTGTTCCGCCTATCACAGACGAGGAGGAGGCGTGGCTTTTTAATACTGGAATGGCCGCCGGGACGCCGCCGATCAGGTACGCGGGCACAGTGAAGCACGGGCACAGTGAGACACGGGCACAGTGAGACACGGGCACAGTGAAGCACGGACACAGTGAGACACGGGCACAGTGAAGCACGGGCACAGTGATGCACAGTGAAGCATGGGCACAGTGAGGCATGGGCACAGTGAGGCATGGACACAGTGAAGCATGGGCACAGTGAGGCATGGGCACAGTGAAGCATGGGCACAGTGAAGCATGGACACAGTGAGGCATGGGCACAGTGAGGCACAGTGAGGCATGGGCACAGTGAGGCACAGTGAAGCATGGGCACAGTGAGGCATGGACACAGTGAGGCATGGGCACAGTGAGGCACAGTGAGGCATGAGCACAGTGAGGCATGGACACAGTGAGGCCTGGGCACAGTGAGGCACAGTGAGGCATGGGCACAGTGAGGCATGGGCACAGTGAGGCATGGACACAGTGAGGCATGGACACAGTAAGGCATGGGCACAGTGAGGCATGGACATAGTAAGGCATGGACACAGTAAGGCATGGGCACAGTGAGGCATGGGCACATAACCAATATTATTTATTGTTATCCCTCCTATTATTTTTATACACTGAAAAAATTACATGCCCCCGTGTATATATAATATAAACAATATAGTTACTTTGCTGAGTAACTCATTTTTTTATGTAGTAACTGAGTTACTAACTCAATTACTTTTTGGAAGAAGTAATTTGTAACTGTAACTAATTACTTTTTTAACGTAAGATGAACAACACTGTTGATAACATAAAACAATGCATTGCAACAACAATATTGAGTGGGGCACAACTTCCAGTCTATCATTCTCTTGCACAGACTAGAATTTTAAGTGCAGTCAAACCCCCAAATAGATCCTGCACCCCCCCCCCCCCCCCCCTAAGCACACACTGTCTTAGGACAACTGTCATGTATCAACCTTTCCTATCTCTTTTAACTGGCTATCCTTAGCATCACATTAACCCCTTGGCATCAGCGCCTCTTGGCCTTTTAAGAGGTTTCAAATGCCATGAGGAGGGGTGGGGTTTATGATTATGTGTCACATGATCGGAAAGCTCCCAATTCCAAATAGCTATCGAGAGCTTTTCATTAGCCGCCGGTAACTATGCCAAGAGTGAGCAGCGAGTGCGCTCTTGGCACAGCTGTGTTTACAATCTGGTAAGCAAATATGCAGCCCCTCAGCGCCAGGGCCCACCCGCAGTGAGGCCACATATTTGCATGCCGTCTGTGCCAGGAAGTTCCAAAACGTTTATTTATTTTTTAATATAGAATGCAGAGGTGTTAAGACCTATGTCAGTTTTTTATTGCAGTCTGTGTCTCTGAGAAGTTTCATCCTACCATTGTTCCTAGCACCTAAGGTAATGGAAAATCCAAACTTTTTGAGTTGTTATTGAAGCAGGAGGTGAGAAGAAATCGTGCAATATTTAAACCTGTTCTGATGAAAAATGTCTAAGATGGGATATCCTCTCACCTTGGAGAGATCTATTATTTCTTTTTGTGTCTCTGGGCCACAAAATGAATAAACAACAAAATAGATATGGCAGGTTGCCTACTCTATCCTAACAAAAATGTTTTGGCTTTATATACACTTACAAGATTAGATATCATAGTCATAGAAGATATGCCATTGCAGGTGACAGAGGCTTAAAGAGACAGTTTGCTCACTCAGTATATGTATGTTTAGAAATGACAGTTGGAACAGTAGGTTACACTATACTTTTCCTTTCCTGGAACTTCAAGTGATTGTAAATAATCACCTTTTAAAACAACCCATTCAGTTTACAATAGAAATGAAAGGCAAAACATTTTTGTACAGATAGAAGAAAACATTATAAATACCTTTTTTCCCTTTTTTTTATAAGTGATTACATTCCCTCTATTCTCAGCTGCATAAGAGCTGGGGGGGGGGGAGAAGCAGCAGCATACTGAGCTTCCCAGTGAATGGCTGTTCAGCAGGGGCATGTCGGGACAAGTCTGATCATTGGAGGAGAGTACACTCAGTATAGTTAGAGAACTGACAACGATGTGCTTGCCTGTTTAGTGTGGTCAGTTTTCAACAGGAAAGGGAACCACCAGGATTTCACATAAAGAAAGCAATACAAAGAGAACAGGATACTTCCTCATACAAGTTCATGGTACAGCAGCCACATATCAGGAATATGAAGTGTTGGGCCCCTTTCACACGGACTGTCCGATCAGGTCCGCCTGTCCGTTTTTCATGATCGGACACTCCATTTACCTCTATGGAGCGGCGGATGTCAGCAGTGACATGTCTGCTCACACCCTCTGCTATCGGATCCAAACTCTCCACCAAAACCAGACAGATGGAGACCCTATTTCCTATCCGTCTGGTGGATCAGATTAGATGGGATCAGATAAAAAGGACAGGCGGTTTGTTTTCATTCGATCTCCCCATAGAGGAGAGCGAGACTCTCCATCTCTGCTCTGCTGAGTAAGTGGAGACAGAGCTATCAGCTGCCTGCTCAGCGGGGATCAGCAGATGGATCCCCCCCTGAGCAAACAGATCCCACAGAATGGAGGAGCTCGTGTGAAAGGGGCCGTGGGGTAACAAATGCTTTCAGTTCTAGGTACACAGTAGACTATTCCAACAACAAACACTTATGCCGCGTACACACGACCATTTTTCTCGTCTGGAAAAATTTATTTTTTTCTCTTTGACGAGAAAAACGCCCGTGTGTGGGCTTTCCAGCATTTTTCCCGACGAGAAAAACGGCAAGAATCACGACGAGAAAAATTAGAACATGCTCTAATTTTTCTCGTCGTGATTCACAGCATTTTTTTCCGCGGCAGTTTTTCCATAGGGAAACACTGCCAGGGAGCCTACACACGGTTGTTTTTCTCGACCAAGAGAAAAAATGTCATGAAAACTGGCCGTGTGTAGGGGACCAAGCCGTTCCTCGTTTTTCATGTCGATTTTCTCGACGGTGTTTTCGCCATCGAGAAAATCGATCGTGTGCACACGGCATTAAACATTGTAGCAACAATAAGAACTTGGGTGGATGGCAGGCAGGGAGGCAGTCCTACATTTTTAGAATACAAAGAATGTGCTACATTCAGCAAAATGATGTGCAGATGGCTGTGCGCCTTCTTTGACTTCCCTGTCACCCAAGGCCACAGGCTATGTTGACTATGCAGAAGTTCAGTCCTGACTCTGCCACGTTCTACAATTTATTGCCATAGGACATGCTAATTAACTCTAGCACCATTGTACCAACAGAACCCTGACCTCCAGCAATGTTAACATCACACATTTCTGCAAAATTTTAGCGTGCATACAAACACACAGGCTTAATTTACAAAAGGACATAAAATAAATAATAAAAAATTTGGCAATGGTTAAATATGTACTGTATATTAGAATATAAAAGGGAAAAATCTGAAAAACGACAAAATCACCATTAATTACAAAACTTGATTCTTGGGGCAGCTTGTTCAAAAAAGTATAACAGTTATTATATATCCACTTCAGCCCCGGACCATTTTGCTGGTCAAAGACCAGGCCCCTTTTTGCGATTCGGCACTGCGGCACTTTAACTGACAATTGCGTGGTCGTGCGACGTGGCTCCCAAACAAAATTGACGCCCTTTTTTCCCCACAAATAGAGCTTTCTTTTGGTGGTATTTGATCACCTCTGCGGTTTTTATTTTTTGCGCTATAAACAAAAATAGAGTGACAATTTTGAAAAAAATTACATATTTCTAACTTTTTGCTATAATAAATATCCCCAAAAAATATATATAAAATTTTTTTTTTTTCCACAGTTTAGGCCGATACGTATTCTTCTACATGTTTTTGGTAAAAAAAAATCGCAATAAGCATTTATTGATTGGTTTGCGCAAAAGTTATAGCTTCTACAAAATAGGGGATAGTTTCATGGCATTTTTATTAATATTTTTTTTTTTACTAGCTATGGCGGCGATCAGCGATTTTTATCATGACTGCGACATTATGGCGGACACATCGGACACTTTTGACACATTTTTGGGACCATTGTCATTTTTACAGCGATCAGTGCTATAAAAATGCACTGATTACTGTGAAAATGACACTGGCAGTGAAGGGGTTAACCAGTAGGTGGGGTTAACCAGTAAGTGTTAAGTAGGGGGGATGGGCTGTGTGTGACATGACACAGATCTCCGCTCCGACTACACGGAGCGGAGATCACCGCTCTATCTCTCCGTGAGACGATCTCGGGTGTCCCACGGTCGGGGTCACGGAGAAGGCGGCTGGGTCGCGAGCGCGTCGCAGGCGGCGCGTGTGCGACCACACGGCAGCATCTTAAAGGGGACGTACAGGTACGTGGTTATGCCTGTCCGTGCCGCTCTGCCGACGTATATGTACAGACGGCGGTCCTTAAGCGGATATACTGTATATATGTATATATAAATTTATAAAACAAAGCCACTATTTAAACCATACATAACTGCTTACTAGATTATGACAGCATAAAAGCATAACCGCATAATAGTTTATATTATTGTTTAGGGGTGGTTCACATCTGGGCGGTGCATCGTCAGTGCATTTTACATGCGTTTTAGGTGCTTTGCTATTGAACTCTTTCTATGTGCCTTTTAATGAAAGTACAAGACTATTGTAAAACCGATGTATTCCAGTACTGCCCACCACATTATACCCCATACCTTACTTATCTTAATCAAAGAGACCACACATTGCTGTTTTGGAGTACAACATGGCCGTAGCAGCCTCCTTTATTTTTTATAACTGTTCCATCAGTTATCAAAAACTTTAACCATCAAAACACATAAACCCAGAAACATAACAGAAATATTGCCCCCTAGTGTTGGTCTTTGCAGGAACCTCAAATTCGCCATAATCATATTAACCCGATATTCCTCATCATATTAAATTCTTATTATCCCGGGACACTGCGGTACCTTACCAATGGTCATAGGGCTCAAGCCGATCAGCTACTCAGAGACGACCACTGACCGCAGTGCCCCCATTATCCAACTCATCCAGCTAAACTCCTGTTAGCTGGAAACCATCCTCAGAACCCATACCACCGATGGTTCCTGACCACTTGCTTATTCGAGGTACTTCCTTCTCCCGCAAAGACCAAACACCCGCCACCGCACCGAAGGGAAAACACCTTTACCCTTTGGTGCCCCTCCAAACCTTAAGGGCTCGTTGGATCCCATCCTGCAAACCCAAAGACCATAAATCAGTCCCCACATCATTCAGATGGACCCCATCCCTCCGTAGATACCGCCATGTATCCACCTCCAATTCGAAATGTTGAACCACCAACCCACCATTCCGTACCACAAACTTGCCCATGTCTCGGTTAATTTTCCTCCGGGCCCTGTTGATTCCAGCCACGGACCTAGCCCCCCTCCACTCTACCCGTGCCACCATGTCTGACCAGACGATAATCATGTCCGGGAACGACATCCTTAGCCTCAGGAAATCAGACTTCATATCCCGAATCACTTCTAGCATGGACCTGAAACCCAAGTCGTTGCCACCTACGTGCAATACCAGAACATCAGGTGGCCTGTCCAAACGCGCAAAACGGTGCACCTCCGGAACCATCCTACTCCACAACATTCCTGGAACTCCCAGCCATCGGACACACGCCTCCGGTCTTGGGAACCCCAGCTGCCGACCCTCATGACGAACATCGGCTGTCTTAGCCCCCCAAAAAACAAACGAATGGCCCAGTATCCAGACCAACGCCTGCATTTGACCTGTAATTGCAAGAAGACATTCCCCATGAGAATCTCCCATCACCCTTATATATTCCCAGCAATCCGAACAGAACCCAAACCAAAACATAAACAACGCCCCATGACCTGTACCCCCACATTATTCCAGTCCCACCAGTAGCTGTGGGCGTACGTATAACCGGAACCTCCTGGATTCCCAGCGGCCTATCTTCTTAACCGCCTCCTCATCCATCCCACATCTGGCCACCTCCCTAGATGCCCCGATCCTAAAAGAGTGCGAGGAAAATTCTTTTTCCTTGAGTCCCAAAGCCCAAAGGGACTTCCGGAACACCGCAATGAACTGATACCTTGAAAGTGGGATTCCGTCCTCGTGTACCAAAAAGGAACCCACCCCCGACGGTCGTACCTCCAAGTACCCTTTTACTGCCCTTACCGGGCACAACAGGGAACCTGGGACCGGAAAAACCTGGACCAACTTACCTCTGCCCATCTGGTCCGTCTTAGACCTCCTCAGCACCAGCGACACCCCTTGCTCCGTCCAGCCCACCTCGCTATCAAGCAACCCCCCGTGTACTGCTTTTGACGGGCTGACCAACTCACCTATTCTGAATGCTCCAAAGAATGCCAGTGAGAATGCCACCGTGAACAACAAAACTTCGTATGGGGATGAACATAACCCCTGTAACTGCCCCATGATCTTGACCAAGAGAGCAAACGAAACCTGTCGCCTGCCATCCGGCTTCTGCCCCCCCCCCCCCGCCCATATCCCTTGAGTGCCTGCCGCACCCAAAAATATTTTGTAAAATCGGGGCAACCTTGCCATTTGAACAAAAAGGCCAAGCCTGCCATCTTCTTACCCAAACTGGACCTGGACACACGGGCCTCCATGTTTCTAGCCAGGAAATACAGCACCAATAACCTGACATTGGGACCCACAGGATCCACTCCTGCTTCCCGAACCATCTCTTTCCATTCCAACCACACCTTCTCATACGCCCCCCATGTGACCGTACTCACCGATTTTTTGATCCAACCTGACACTATTCCAACGGAATCTTCCACAGCCAGCCTGGACAAGGGACCCCACGTTGCTCCGCCCCCGGTGCCAACTCTCGGAACCTGTCCCACTGAAAGCGAGACAGCGCGTCAGCTATGACATTGTCCACCCCCGGAAGGTGCACCGCATACACAAACACATTGAGCTGCAAACATCTCAACACCAGATGGCGCAGAAGACGCACCACCGGGGGGGAAGATGCCGACACTTTGTTGATGACTTGTACTACCCCCAGGTTGACCCAGTGAAAACGCACTTTCAGATCCCTGAAACACGCCCCCCACAACTCCACCGCCAGCACCACCGGGAACAGTTCCAACAGAACCAAATTCTTGGTGAAACCAGCGTCCATCCAGGACTGCGGCCATGGGCCCGCACTCCACCTGCCCTGAAAGTAAGCCCCAAAACCTGCCCCCCCAGCCGCATCTGTGTATAGTTCTAAATCAAAATTGCTAATAGGGCCGACATCCATAACGCTCTCCCATTGAAAGACTCTAAGAATGAATGCCAAACCCGCAAGTCCGCCTTGTGTTCTCTGCCCAAACTCACAAAGTGCGTGGGGGACCGTACCCAAGCCGTGCTAGCCGACAGCCGTCTGCAAAACACCCTGCCCATTGGCAGAATGCGGCACGCAAAATTGAGCTTTCCCAGTAGCGACTGTAAAACCCTAAGCTGCACTTTCCTTACCCCCATCATGACCTTCAGCACAGTCTTGAGCGACTCCAATTTGTCCAATGGTAGGCGGCACTCCATGGCCTCCGAATCCAGAACAATACCCAAAAACGTGATAACCGTGCGAGGTCCCTCCATTTTATCAGGTGCCAATGGTATCCCAAACCGCTCTGCAACGTGCTCCAATGTGGCCAGGAGCACAGCGCAGATTCTGGATGAGGTCGGACCCACGCAAAGGAAATCGTCCAAGTAGTGAATGATTGAATTCACCACCGACACATCCCTGACCACCCATTCCACGAACGAACTGAACTGTTCGAACAATGCGCACGATATGGAGCATCCCATAGGCAAGCACTTATCCACATAGAACTCATTGTCCCACTGACAACCCAGGAGGTGAAAACTATCTGGGTGAAGCGGCAACAATCTAAACGCCGCCTCTATGTCTGTTTTTGCCATCAGCGCCCCCTGGCCATACCGGCGAACCCACCCCACCGCAGCATCAAAGGAAGTGTAACTGACCGTACATGCTTCCGGATCAATAGCGTCATTGACCGACCTGCCCTTCGGGAAAGACAGGTGGTGAAAGAGGCGGAACTTGTTGGGCTCCTTCTTAGGTACCACCCCGAGCGGGGAGACCACCAAGTTCACCAGGGGAGGGGACCGGAAAGGACCCCCCATTCGGCCCAAAGCAACCTCCTTGCACAGCTTTTCCGTGACCACCGCAGGTTGCTGCAAGGCCGATCGCAGATTGCGTGCGATCGGGGGAATAACCTGCAAAGAACATGGAATGCGAAACCCTTCTGAAAACCCTTGCTCCAACAACCTTGCCGCCCCTTTGTCCGGATACCTACCGAGGAACAGCCGCATCCTTTCCACCATCACCTGAGTCCTCCCTTTTCTGCCCAGAGTCCCCGGCCCGCCCCTTACCTCGCTTAAAGCATCTAGCCTGTGTATGGGAGCCTCCGCAACCGGAGCACTCATGCTTGAAACGACAGGACCCCCCAAACTTGCAGGAGCCCTCATTATATTGCCAGCACACCCCCTTTTGTTTCCCGTCCGATTGTCCTGGGGAAGAGGTTCCACCGGCCCCCCCCTGAAAAACTGACTAGAAGCCCTTGGCGCAGTCATCAACCGCATCCATAAGCTGATGTCCTTATTATCCCACCGCAGACCAGGCCTCACCGCTCTCCTCTGCCTGAACTGTTCATCATATCTGAGCCACCCCGTGCCCCCGTACACTCTGTATGCTTCCCCTATAGAGTCCTGATAACCAAATAGTGCCGAACAATGTTCCGGGTTCTTCTGCCCTATAACACTAGCCATGATGGAGAATGCTTGCAACCAATTTGTAAACGTCCGTGGGATCAGCCTATATCTCCTCTTCTCTTCATCCTCTTTTTTTGAATCATCCGGTTTTACCCTGTCCAGATGAAACTTCTCTAATGGCAGAAGTGAGAACATCTCCACATACTCACCCTTCCATATCTTTTCCTTCACTTCGGGTTTCAGGTGAGATCCCAGCAATGCCTCATAACACACATACATCTCGCACTTAGCAGCATCATCCAACCTAATGACATCCTGCCTTGCCGCCTGTTCCACCACACCACCCTCTTTTGTGGCCACAGCTGCAGAACCCAACCCTACAGCATCCCCCACCCCGATATTCCCTGCAGGTGTAACCGGTGACCCCACCACGGCAGCGGGCCCAGCCGCCCCTGTTGGCGGGACCCACGCCGCTGCCGGACTGCCTCGCCCGCCATCCCCCTGTTCAAATTGGCTTACTAAGGATTTGATGCCCGCAAGAAACCCCTGCAGCCCGTCCGACCGTGCACCTCCCCCATCCGGGAATGCACCCCCCCCTGCCTGTCCATTATCTTGACCCCGAACTTGCACCGCAAAACCCACACCCGCAGCCGACATACCCACCTGGACACCATTCCCCTCCTGGCCCCCAGCAGAAACAATTGAAAGGGACTTACCGGGCTGCCTGGAAGAACTCACACCAGCCGATCCACTCGAATCCACCGCTGCCTCCGACCGTCCGGGTCTCCGATCCTCCTCCGAGCTGCACACTTCACCCTCTGACAGCACACCAGCCAGCTCCTCACCACCGGACGATAGCTCACCAGGTGACTTGTCCCTGGAAGCCGAGGGGTCAGGACCCGATTGGTCCCACCTCCGCGCACCTGACCCGCCCGCCGATTTCTTAACCGCCTTGCCTCCACACTGTCTCTGCTCACCCGCACCGCCGTCATCACTCACTGGCACACCACCTCCCGCAGTCTCCTGCACCCGATGTCCAGCCGAGGGGGGGGATGCCCGGACGCCGCGGCCACCGATGACCCTCGCAGGAGCCCCAAACCCGCCGGGGACCCCCGAGGGGCCGGGCCCGCCTGATCCGACTCCACGCGCCGTGCGGGCCTATCGGCCACACCGGAACTCCCGGTGCGCCCCCCCCGCTGAGCTCCGCACTTGAGGGGGATGCCTTGGGCAATGCGGCGCGCTTAGCCGGGGGGGCCCGAAAGGGCCCTAGGGGGACTCCCAATCTGCCGCTGAGCTCTCGGGGAGGGGCGCTCCGGGGGTCTAGACCTCCGAGCTCGCCCAGCCTCTCTCCCCGCGGTACCTTGTGACCCGGCCGGACTTGAAAGCATCGGCCCCAGGGTCTCCTGGAGCCAATCTTCGCCCGGGTCACAGCCTCTGCCCGCAGTTGGGCCAGCAGCTTCTCAATGGAGGACATGATGTTGAAACTTTCCCCTGCGCTGTGTTAACTCAGAGGGGCGGGGTCTTCCTTTTATCTAGCCTTCACCCCTCCCCTCTATATTTCCATTAGCCAATAGTTAATACCCTCTTATTACATACTCTGTTCACTCAGTCATGCCCAGCCCTGCGCCTATGGCATTCTGTCTTTTTGCTCCGGGCTTTTCTTCAAAGAGGCAGAAAACAGGACTTTTTTTAACCACTGCACCCAAAACATGCATAAAAATGCACAGGTATGAATGGGGTTTTACTCAATACACAGCATACAGTACATCGATAGTTATATCCTATTAAAGCCAAAATATTTATAACTTTAAAAACTATCAGAACTCACTAAATAGAGTTGGCTATTTGGCATACCTAGTGTCCTTCTGTATTTTAATATACATGTAAAGTGTGAGGATTAAACATGTTCTGTGTTATGATTTACTGAAAGGTTGCGGGCCTAGACATTTTCTCACACGATGCATTTATTAGGTGTCATTAACTAAAGAAATTACAGTGCCCATATACAGTATATGTTTATATATATATAGTATTATCAGGGCTCAAAATTTCAAGTCCTGAGCTACTAGCCAGGCCTCAAGGGTTACTCACCAACAGTTACCCCACCCAACCCCTACCCATGAAATGACACTTAAATATTTTATGCAGAATTATGGTAAGTTATAAAAATAAATATTAACAACAACTTTATCCGTGCTCAACAATGCAGCCTGGCTGTGTCCACCAAAGCAGCCTGCCCATGTCCACCAATACAGCCTTTGCCACCAATGCAACCTGTGCCCGCCAATGTAGCCTGTGCCCATTAATGCAGCCTGTGTCCACCAATGCACCCTGTGCCCAACAATGCAGCCTGTGTCCACCAATGCAGCCTGTGTCCACCAATACAGCCTGTGCCACCAACGCAGCTTGTATCCACCAATGTAGCCTGTGCCACCAATGCAGCCTTTGCCCATCAATGCAGCCTGTGCCACCAATGCAGCCTGTATCCACCAATACAGCCTGTGCCCATCAATGCAGCCTGTGTCCACCAATGCAGCCTGTATACACCAATGCACCCTGTGTCCACCAATGCAGCCTTTTCCACCAATGCAGCCTGTGTCCACCAATACAGCCTGTGCCACCAACGCAGCTTGTATCCACCAATGTAGCCTGTGCCACCAATGCAGCCTTTGCCCATCAATGCAGCCTGTGCCACCAATGCAGCCTGTATCCACCAATACAGCCTGTGCCCATCAATGCAGCCTGTGTCCACCAATGCAGCCTGTATCCACCAATGCACCCTGTGTCCACCAATGCAGTCTGTGCCACCAATGCAGCCTGTGCCACCAATGTAGCTTTTCTCCACCAATGCAGCCTGTATCCACCAATGCAGCCTGTACCACCAATGCAGCCTGTATCCACTAATGCAGCCTTTGCCACCAATGCAACCTGTATCCACCAATGCAGCCTGTATCCACCAATGCAGTCTATGTCCACCAATGCAGCCTGTGTCCAACAATGCAGCCTGTATCCACCAATGCACCCTGTGTCCACCAATGCAGCCTTTTCCACCAATGAAGCCTGTGTCCACCAATACAGCCTGTGCCACCAACGCAGCTTGTATCCACCAATGTAGCCTGTGCCACCAATGCCACCAATTCAGCCTGTGTCCACCAATGCAGCCTGTGCCACCAATGTAGCTTTTCTCCACCAATGCAGCCTGGGCCACCAATGCAGCCTGTATCCACTAATGCAGCCTGTATCCACTAATGCAGCCTTTGCCACCAATGCAACCTGTATCCACCAATGCAACCTGTATCCACTAATGCAGTCTATGTCCACCAATGCAGCCTGTGCCCACCAATGCAGCCTGTGTCCAACAATGCAGCCTGTATCCACCAATGCAGCCGGTGCCACCAATGCAGCCTGTATCCACCAATTCAGCCTACCTGTGCAGGGGAAGAGAGAGGAGAGCCGTCACCCGGATGATCAGCGCGCAGGCACCATAACAGCTTTGATTACAAAAGCTGTGTATTCCCCGCCGCACACGCCGTCACATACAGCCCCTCTTCTTTGTCCTGGCACTTTGATAGAAAGATCCAGGGCCATCTTTCATTTTGATTGGTCCCTGGGCAAACATTTTCTTGCCCCCCCCCTCCATTCTGAGACATACAAATAATAGCAGGTAGACTCAAAATCAGTTTACTGCAGCAGATCACGCAGCGATTGCAATTGTTTGCCAGAGGTTACAGCCTATCCCTACCGCTCACTGGCTGGTTGATAGAGGTTACAACACATAATTTCTGCTTGCTGATTGGTTGCTAGAGGTTACTGCACATTATTAGCGCTCACTGATTGGTTGCTAGGGGTTACAGCACATCATTACCACTCACTGAGCAGTGGAGCAATCCCAAATAATTGAGCAAGTAAAGCGGCACATTAATACACATACTACAGGAGAGGTTCAGAGAGTGCGGACATACTGCAGGAGATTACCAGAGACTGCGGACATACTGCAGGAGACAATCAGAGACTGCGGACATACTGCAGGAGATTACCAGAGACTGCGGACATACTGCAGGAGACAATCAGAGACTCCGGACATACTGCAGGAGACAATCAGAGAGTGCGGACATACTGCAGGAGATTACCAGAGACTGCGGACATACTGCAGGAGACAATCAGAGACTGCAGACATACTGCAGGAGATTACCAGAGACTGCAGACATACTGCAGGAGACAATCAGAGACTGCGGACATACTGCAGAAGATTACCAGAGACTGCGGACATACTGCAGGAGACAATCAGAGACTCCGGACATACTGCAGGAGACAATCAGAGAGTGCGGACATACAGCAGGAGATTACCAGAGACTGCGGACATACTGCAGGAGACAATCATAGACTGCGGACATACTGCAGGAGATTACCAGAGACTGCGGTCATACTGCAGGAGACAATCAGAGACTGCGGACTTACTGCAGGAGACAATCAGAGACTGCGGACATACTGCAGGAGATTACCAGAGACTGCGGACATACTGCAGGAGACAGAGACTGCAGACTTACTGCAGGAGACAATCAGAGACTGTGGACATACTGCAGGAGATTACCAGAGACTGCAGACATACTGCAGGAGATTACTAGACTGCGGACATACTGCAGGAGATTACCAGACTGCGGACATATTGCAGGAGATTACTACACTGCAGACATACTGCAGGAGATTACTAGACTGCGGAAATACTGCAGGAGATTACTAGACTGCGGACATACTGCAGGAGATTACTAGACTGCAGACATACTGCAGGAGATTACTAGACTGCAGACATACTGCAGGAGATTACTAGACTGCGGACATACTGCAAGAGATTACCAGACTGCAGACATACTGCAGGAGATTACTAGACTGCGGACATACTGCAGGAGATTACTAGACTGCGGACATACTGCAGGAGATTACTAGCCTACGGACATACTGTAGGAGATTACTAGACTGCGGACATACTGCAGTAGATTACTAGACTGTGGACATAATGCAGGAGATTACTAGACTGTGGACATACTGCAGGAGAATACTAGACTGCTCCCAGACCTCTGTATTCCCCAGCTAGTATAGTGGGGGCTGGGGCCGGGAGCTCCACTGATGCTCCCACTCCAATCACTGGCTCTCAATACAGCCGCTCTGTTCTGAGCATACAGGCTGCATGGGGTGGGGTCAGAGCATCAGTGGAGCTCCCGGCCCTGCCCCTCTCTGCTGGCTAGCGCTGGAATACAGCCTCCCATGTCCTCTGATCTACTCTACAAAGCCATCATCGGGGCCCCAATTCACGGGTAGCGCAGGCTTCCCAACAAAGATTGGGCCCAGGGCAGGTGCCCCGTTTGCCCTTCGCTAAAGATGGCCCTGGAAAGATCCCCCATAAAATCCTGGGATGGTTGATCTATCAAAGTTCAAGGGGGAGGGGCTGAATGTGACGGCGCGCGGCGGGGAATACACAGCTATTGAAATGAAAACTTTTATGTTCCCCGTGCTCTGATCATCTGGGTGGCAGTTCTCCTCTCTCTTCCCCTCCGATCACTGGGAGAACAGCTCCCATACAACCCGCCTGCCAGCGGTGCTCGCCCCCCCCGCTCCCAGGCAGCCCTTCCTCGCCAGCCCTCAAAATCCACTCACAAAATGCGAGCAGGCGAGTGGAATTATTTAGGGCTGGTATATATACTGTATATATACACTATATTGTCAAAAGTATTGTGACACCTGCCTTTACACGCACATGAACTTTAATGGCATCCCGGTTCAATATTGAGTTTGCCCACCCTTTGCAGCTATAACAGCTTCAACTCTTCTGGGAATGCTCTCCACAAAGTTTAGTGGTTCTATGGGAGTGTTTGACCATTTTTCTAGAAGTGCATTTGTGAGGTCAGGCACTGATGTTGGACAAGAAAGCCTGGCTCGCAGTCTCCAATATAATTCATTACAAAGGTGTTCTATCGGGTTGAGGTCAGGACTCTGTTCAGGCTAGTCAAGTTCCTCCACCCCAAAATCACTTATCCATGTCTTTATGGACCTTGCTTTGTGCAATGAAAGAAGTACGCATGCCTCATGGCTCTACTGCATATGCTCTGAAACGCGTCGCAGCTCTGAATCTGGTGACATCATTCCGCAGCTGTGTCACGTGTGCGTTCCCGTGCCATCTTGAGAGTGTGTCTCGCTGGCTTCTCTAACCACCTTATGGTATGGCAGCAGATCGCAGCAGGCCCTTGGCAGCATTCTCCACCCAACATAGGTGTGCGCACATGGTGTGCTGGGTGTGCCTGGGCACACCCTAATCACCCCGTGCGGTGCTGATTCCCCCTACTTCCCATCTCCCCCCTGCAGTGATGCCAGCTTCCCTTCTCTTCTCTCAGGAGCAGGGAAAGGGCTGATAAATATTCATTAACTGGCCTTTCTTTTCTGAATGAACACAGTGTGTGTACAAATTTGAACAAAACAAATTAAACTAATTTAACAAAAACATTTTTATGTAAATAATGAATCAAAACAAATGTTTTCATTCTGCACATGTCTAGAAACAAACAAAAAAAACATCTCTCTAACCTCTTGCCAGCCACGTAATGCAAGAAAAGTGGTCTTTAATGTCCCGGCGCTGTACATATGCATCTAAAGCTGTCAAAGGTTGCATGCTGGGAGCTCACCAGAAACAAATATTAATATGTATCAAAAACATATCATAGAAGCTTAAATCTAGTTGACACAATTAATGCATACCAGACCTGACTGCCTGTGTGTAAAATATTGGTTTTGCTTATCCTTGGGTAAAGGATTCAGAGAGAGTTTACAGGCATAGTTGCAGGCCGGCTGCTCTCCTAGAACACAGAGCAGCTAATGTTAAGCCATCCTCTATCCACTAAGAGGCATACTGAGAACATGGACTGCTGGAGACTCTGAGAAGAGGGTTGAAGGACTGTGGGGAATGTAGTGCAAGAAAAGAGACCTAGCCTGTATTATAGTTGTTTTTAGAGTTCAACTCCCAGTTACACTGCGGAATGGAGTTAGAGGGGTGTTTTTAAGTATTTTCCCAGAAAAGAGTAAGCAGTGAAAGAATAAGCAGGGGCATTCTGCTGAAAGACTGAGACATACCTGTTCCATCTGGGGAGAGAGGAGAGGCAATATGTTGCTGAGGAGCAAAAACAGTGAGCAGACAGTGATACCTGAAAGCGGTAGAGACAGAGTGGCCACCATTCCAAAGCAGTGGAGTTACCATGGATGATGAGGAGCCTGCTGTCTAGCTAAAGAGACAGACACTGAGGACATCAACTGAAGGGAACACCTTGCCTAGTGCTGATAGCAAACTGGTGAGAGGCCATTGGCCAATAGGGATGAGCCAAACACCCCCCATTTGGTTCACAGCAGAAGAGCAGAACATGCGAACAGACAAAAAAATTAGTGAACAATCAAAAGTGCTAATTTTAAAGGCTTATATGCACATTATTGCCATAAAAAGTGTATGGGGACCTGGGTCCTGCCCCAGGGATCAATGCAAAAAAAAAGTTTGAAAATGGCAGTTTTTTTCAGAAGCAGTGATTTCAACAATGCTTAAAGTGAAACAATAAAAATATTTAATATATATTTATTTATATTTAAATATCGTGCCTGGGGGTCCCCTTAGTCTGCCTGTAAAGTAGCGCCTCTTTCCCATGTTCATAACAGTACCACAGCAAAATGACATTTCTAAAGGGAAAAATGTAATTTAAAATTGCTTGCGGCTGTAATGTATTGTTGGATCCCGGCAATATAGATATAAATCATTGAAAAAACGGCGTGCCCCCCCCCAGTCCATTACCAGGCCCTTTAGGTCTGGTATAAATATTAAGGGGAACCTCGTGTCAAAATTAAAAATATAAATGGCATAGGGGGTCCCCCCAAAATCCATACCAGGCCCTTCAGGTCTGGTATGGATATTAAGGGGAACCCTGCGCCAAAAAAATGGCGTGGGTGTCCCCCAAAAATCCATATTAGACCCTTATCCAAGCACGCAACCTGGCAGGCCACAGGAAAATTTGGGGCAAGAGAGCACCCAACCCTCGTGAACCGTACCGGGCCACATGCCCTCAACATGGGGAGGGTGCTTTGGGGTCCCCCAAAACACTTTGTCCCCATGTTGATGGGGACAAGGGCATCTTCCCCACAACCCTTTCCCAGTGGTTTTGGGGGTCTGCGGGCGGGGGGCTCCATCTTCAATCACAGCGCCAACGGACCCCTCTGATGTCATGTGACATCACGTGACGTCAGAGGGGACAGGGTCATCTGTTTACGTCACAGGGTGGCCCCGCCCTCAGCTATATAACAGCTTTATCGCAAAAAGGCTGAAGTTGGTGGGACGCCTCCCATGGAGGCGGAGTTTTTCCATTCTTTTTTCTCTGGACCATCGGACACCATTATTGAAGATGAATTGACATCGCAGGACACTTTTTTTAATAAAGGAATTGTCCAAAACTGTCTCCTGTCATTTTTACTTTTTTGACCCTTTTTTTGGTGAATGGGTAGGGGTACAATGTACCCGATACACATTCACATAGGGGGGGGCGGGATCTGGGGGCCCATTTGTTAAAGGGGCTTCCGGATTCCGATAAGATAATGATTTTTATGTATATTGCCGGGACCTGACAATACATTACAGCCGCAAGCAGTTTTAAATGACATTTTTTTCTTTAGAAATGCCATTTGCTGCTCTCATTCATTACACTATGTAGGGATGCTATGTAAGCAGCCTTAAATAGTGTGGGGCATTGACTTAGCCCCCTAAGCCATGATTGGCCAAAGACTCCCTGCGAACGGGTGATCCCTATTAGCCAACCTTGCACTACATTTGTGTAACAGAGGGACGGAGTAGCCTGCAAAGGAACACTGTATTATTGCCTGTATCAGTTCTTACAGTTACACTACCCCAAGCCATTTTGGGCCCCAATGAGCTGGCCAGCAGAAGAAGTAGAGTAGGATAATGCTGACTGCTGAACTGAGAATGTGTTATATTTTTCCCTCAGTTAGGGTTACCCAGAATAGACTGCGTAAGGGGTTACGTTTTATACCTATCTTTGTGATTGCAGCACATTCTTGCCATTGTTTAATCATTGCAGTGTGTTTCTTCAACTGTTTAACCTTTTCAGTATAACTTGCTTACCATTATTTTACTCTGTTGTTTATCTGGTTGTAATTTGCTTCTCACTTCTACCATTTACTGTGTTATTCCGGGTGTGTATACACCTTAAATCATTGGGGTATATTTCCAGACATCTGCAAAAAATATTTTGCACAGTCAGATGTCAGTGTGTGGTGCTGTTTGCAGAGTCATGGGCACATGAACAGGGGACCCAATACATCCACCGGATCCTTCGGGAGCAAGCACTACATTTATCTAAAATTATACATCATTACATTTATTTTTCTCATGCAAGTAGTGTAAGTACCTGAATTTGACGTAGTATCAGCCTGTTTCAGTAAAGCAGATTTAGCTGTTTGCCTTTAGTTCAGCTTTATTGTCAGCTAAAAGAATATTACCACTTTCACCTTTTTGCTGCCACTAACATAACAAGAATTAAAGAAAAAAACTGGCTATAGTGGGTGGGGTGCCCTTATCAATAATGCAAATACATACAGAGAAACCCTCTAAAAGTTGGGACTATATCGGCACTGAATGGAAGTCAAAGTAGATAAAAAAATATCATTTATTTGTACAAAAAGATTAAAAACCTTGTGAAACATACAAAAGGATTAGACAAGGACATATACTAGTACAATATCAATTGAAGCAAAAGTGTCATATTTTTTATCTACTTTGACTTTCAATCAGTGCCAATATTTATAGTCCCACCTTTTAGTGGGTTTCTCTGTATATACTAACATAACAAGAGTGCTGCCCCACCGCAATGTATCCTGGCTTACTCATACACCCTGGGTGCACGGATTATCATGGCTGGTGTCAGCGGAGAGTGCAAAGGGAGATCATCCATTCGCTGATTGTCCTTCTGTAAAATGAAGCTGGAAGAAACAAGGTTTTCATCACTTCCACTTTCCGTTTTAGAGCAGTAATTTCTCAGCTGCTGTGGTTAGGAAAGAAGCTGATGAAGCATGATCTGTGCTTGGTCAGCTTCAATGGAGCGCACAGGTGACATTAGGGGGTCTAATAGACCCCTGACATCTTCTTAAAGAGAACAAAGTGTAGGAGAACAGAACATAACTCCTACACTTTGCCCCCTATGTAATAGCAATAAAGCTAAGTAAAAAAAAAAAAGCTTAACAAATTAAAGTAAAAAAAAAAACAATAATACATATTTTTTTTAAAGCCCCACCCCCACACACACATGTTAGCATAAACATGTGTCTCAGGTGTGTTTACATACAAAAACAACAATTGCGGTACATATATTAGGCATTGTGGTGTAAAACTTTTAAATTGTTGTCTATGGATAATTTTGGGTTCTTCAGTTTGTCGCTGTTTTATGCGCAATTTTAAGACTTGACATTTTTGGTATCTATTCACTCAACACAACCTCACTGCTCCTACATAGTTAGTGGCTTTCACTGCTCTTATATTGTCAGGTTAAAAAAAGTCCATCTAGTTTAGCAAATTGAAAAAAAAATCACACACACAAATAAAAAACCTCCATATACAGTCACTATCCCATACTCATGGTTGATCCAGATGAAGGGAAAAAAACAAAAAACAAATAAAGTACGATCCAATTTGCTCCAGAGGAAAAAATATTCCTTCCTGATCCCCCAGGAGGCAATCAGATAATCCCTCACAATGTATATGTTACCAAAACCATAGTTTTTTATGTTTTTTCGCATTAAAATTAACTTTAGTGTATTTTTACTGAAAATATGGGTTTGCTAAAAAGTTGCACTAGAATAAACATCTTGCAAAGTGCCAGTGCTCAAAAGGTGCTTCAAGAGGTACTTTTGCTTCTATATACAGTAAAACCTTGGTTTGAGAGTAACTTGGTTTGAGAGCGTTTTTCAAGACAAGCATAATGTTTTAATAAATTTTGCCTTGATATACAAGCGATGTCTTGATATAAGAGTAGCGTCATGTCACAACTGAGTATAAAAAAGAAGAGAGGAGCCTCTAAGTTTAGCAATATGGTTACATTTAATGAAGGTACAACATTTAGCAATTTATTGCTACACTTAGAGGTGCCTCTCTTCTCTTTTATACCCTGTAAAAAAAATGCTTTGATATACTTTGCTTTGGATTACAAAGAGAAAAAGAAAGGCGCACCAGCCTAGTGCATTATCCTTGGGTGGATTTTATTAAAAATAGATAAAAGAATCCTACTTACAAACATACGTGAATATCTCACATAAAAATAATCCACAAAATCGCAGCAATGCGTCCGAACCAAACCCACTCCAAAGTGTCACAGAGGGATTGACGGGGGTCACTGTTGGCTTGCGCGTTTCGAAGACGTGTCTTCTAGGCTGGGCTCTGAGGAAGAAGACTCGTCTTCGAAATGCGTAAGCCGGCGGTGACCCCCGTCAATCCCTCTGTGACTCTTTGGAGTGGGTTCGGTTCGGACGCATTGCTGCGATTTTGTGGATTATTTTTATGTGAGATATTCACGTATGTTTGTAAGTAGGATTCTTTTATCTATTTTTAATAAAATCCACCCAAGGATAATGCACTAGGCTGGTGAGCCTTTCTTTTTCTCTTTGTCATTTATCGTTAGGATACCCCTATCCATGAAGGCAGCAAGGCCAGTGACATTCATCATCTTTACTTACAGACTGTCTGGTATTCCACTCGTGCGCAGGAGTTTTTGTTTTCTGTTATCAAAGGCTTTGGATTACAAGCATGTTTCTGGAACTAATTATGCCCGCAAACCAAGATTTTACTGTATAATGAAGGGTCACACTCTCCACCGCCAGCTCTCCACTCTGTACAAATAGTGCTCTTGCCTTGTGGGACTGCATTCACCAAAGGGAGATGGTCAGTCTTGCTAGGTAGGTCTGAAATGCTTGTTTAACAGCGCTGCTGTGAAAATGTTCCCCTGGTCTCAGCCCTTAAGCAAAAAAAAAAAATTCCCTAACAGGGTGGGGAATGGAGAGAATAAATGGAACCATTAAATATTCAACAGCAGCCACAAAGATACTATCCTCACCCAAGATAACGAGAAAATGGAGGGGAAGCAGAGGTGACAAGAAAAAGAATAGGATAGAAGAAGGCATCTTTAATTTGACTGATATTACATTCACACAAGAGGAACTGGGAGTGTTAAGCCCTGTACACACGATCGGTTTTACCGATGAAAACAGTCCGATGGACTTTTTTCATCAGACAAACCGATCGTGTATGGGCCCCATCTGTCTTTTTTCCATCTGTGTTAAAAAATAGAACATGTTTTAAATTTATCCGATGGAAAAAAAAACAATAGCAAATTACTATCGTCTGTGGGGAACTCCATCGGATAAAAAACCCACGCATGCTCAGAATCAATTCGACGCATGCTCAGAAGCATAGAACTTAATTTTTCTTGGCTCGTGTGAGTGTTTTACGTCACGGCGTTTGGGACGATCGTTTTTTTGACTGATGGTGTGTAGGCAAGACTGATGTAAGTCAGCTTCATCGGATCCATCGGTTTAAAATCCATAGGAAATCCGATCGTGTGTACAGGGCTTCAGACTTAGGATTAAAGTTTGAACCGGACAACAAGTTTCTTCATGGACTGTTGGTTTTATTTATTTTTGATTTGATTAATTTTTTGCACTTATTTTTTTGTCCATTTGTTTTTCTGTCAATATTTGCTTCATATCGGGTAAGCGCGGCTTCATCATCATAGGGATTTGGTTAGTGTCAGTACATAATAAAAGCTGAAGCTACCCATACGGGGCTTAATATACACGGTTGCACAGGCTTTTCACTAATTTGTTATCATAATTGCAAATATATGCTACTAATGCCTCTGCTTTTAATACATTTGCTTTTAATACAGGAAAGCTGTCACAAAAAACAGGAAGGTGTAGATATTAAAGAACCAACTGTTTCAGCACCTTTTTGTAGGAATGATGCAAATCAGCAATTTTACTGTTGAGTCATCCTCCATTATCCCATATAATCACTTGAGTCCATCATTTTATTCTATTCCTATTCAGCACTTGAATTTCTGATGAAGGGAGAATGTTAAAGCCCCTGAAACACGTTGACTGATATTTGGACTTCTGTGATGAAATAAATAGCCTTGGACTCCAAAACCTTTGGTGTGGTGCTCTTGTTTTTCCTACACCTTTTATGCCGTGTACACACGATCGGTTTTACCGATGAAAACAGTTCGATGGACTTTTCTCATCGGACAAACCGATCATGTATGGGCCCCATCGGTCTTTTTTCTCCATCGGTGAGAAAAAATAGAACATGTTTTAAATTTAGCCGATGGGAAAAAAAAACTATAGCAAATTCCGATCGTCTGTGTGGAACTCCATCGGACAAAAAACCCACGCATGCTCAGAATCAAGTCGACACATGCTCAGAAGCATTAATTTTTGACTGATGGTGTGTAGGCAAGACTGATGGAAGTCAGCTTCATCGGATTTCCGATGGAAAAATCCATCGGATTAGAATCCATAGGAAATCTGATCGTGTGTACAGGGCTTTAGTGTTCATCCAAGACACCTTTGAGGATATCTTTGTGGTATTGAGCTGCTGAAACAAAGAGGCTGCTGTTGCTGATTCTTTTCTTCAAACCTTGAATCCAATACCTCCTACCCACACCTCTCAAATGAAAGAAACACAGAGGCTGCTGTTACGGATTACATTTTTGAAAATGATTTTGTAATGTCATATATCTCAGGGACCAGGAACAGAAGCACCAGTCTCTATAACAATAAAATTTTATTGTTCCCCTCCAAAGTCACAGCTTTCTACCTGCTTCTTTCTGCTGTAGGTGACTACCCCCTTAGAAGCACATTAAACTCCACACATGTGCAAGAAACAACAAACCAGGGCTGCACATTGTCAAAGATAACCATGAAGCAAACCAGGATGCTACATCTTCGATTAAGCCTTATCAGGGTGAAACGCATCAGCGGCAGGGCCTATGGGAGGGAACTGAGCTGAAGCCTGTGTTTCATCTATTGCTTTATGGTTTATTTTGACAGTGTGCAGCCCTGGTTTTCTGATTCAGGCACTAGTCTCCACCAGATAGTCGAAGAATAGGTTCTTAATATGGCTGCTTGTTCTGGGGTTACCAGGTTTTCAATGTAGATGGACTTGTGCTTCTGGAAACCCTAGACAGGCATCCATGTCAATACCTTTCCTGGCAGGCTGGGGTTAAGAACAAACAGGGTTAACCTGGAGAGTAGCTGGGGAAAGGCCAGAGGTAAAAAACAAGGAGACAAACCAGAGTGCAGTAATGAGAAGTAAGTGAGATAGTGGTCGAGGTGGGTAGTCAAGATAGATTCCAGGGTTAACAAAAGTCTAGTGCCTAAGCCAAAGTCAGGGCAGTATAGCAGGGCCGGATCAAGTAAATGATTAAAGCAGGTTAGGGATAACAGGCAAGGGACAAAAGAGAGAACACACAAGAACCAGGAATGAATACAAACTGGTAGACAATAGTACATGGAATGGAACTAGGCTAGGGACCACGGAATTAGAAGCACTCCAGGGACCAGGTAAAATGCAAGGACTGAGGCAAGACATGTGACAAATAAAGAATCACACCCTAGCTTAATGCCTTAAAAGGAAACCCTTTCACAGCCACCAACTTATGTCATAAGATGTCAGCATCGGGGGAGGGGGGGGTTGCACACACTCTGGATGCTACAGCTGTGAGTGCATCTAAATTTGACAAGCCGACCGTCGGCTGTTTGGTGAATGTGATTGAGTGGCATCACTTTCATGAACCCCCTGTAGTGCACTCCCGCTTGATTCGCCTGCCTTGTTTGCTATGCTCTGCTGTCCCACCTGTGGGATCCAGATGGCAGGAGTCACTGGGTAGAGGGGAGGGAGACCTGAGACCAGCAAACACCCATTCTCTCCTCTCCCTTTGCTGCAATGAACATGGAAGTGATGTGTGTTATGTCACTTTCAAGTTTGACTGTCATCTGCTCTCCATTAGCTTCAGTGGAAGGCAGGTGGGGCCGCTGACGTGTCATTAAAGTGTAAAAAATTAGGGTTACACCCAAGCACATAAAACCTCCACTCAAAAAATTGAGCCTGCCCCTATTTACACATACATACAAACGTGAGGAAATACTTTGGGACACCTACATAAAAAAATGTTGATTGTGCTACACATTACATATCACCGCACACGGAGTGAGAGCAATAATTATAGGGCCATATTGTTATGTAACATAAAAATTTAGAACTACCATTATTTTATTTTCCAGAGTTTCTGCTTTCACACTATTCTTCAGGAACAAAAAATAATTCTTTAAATGTGTGCAAAAAAATGCAAAGCGAAAGGATTAAAAGTTTATAGAACAATCAGGAGATATGCTCTCACCTGGATCTATGCAAACTGTAGGGCCGTTTCAAGTAATTTGGGGGCCCCAAGCAGATTGAGAATTTGGGGCCCCCAAGGGGGGGTGCTACTGATTTTTTTTGGAGAAGCGGGGGGGAGGGGTGCTACACAATTTTTTTACTTTTTTTTTAAAATTCAGACATCGACGCTGATCGCGAGAGGGGGGCGCCAATCGCAGGAGGGGCGGCGCCAATTGCGGGAGGGGGGCCGCCAATCGCGGGAGGGGGGGCCGCCAATTGCGGGAGGAGGGGGCCGCCAATTGCGGGAGGAGGGTGCCGCCAATCGCGGGAGGAGGGGGCCGCCAATTGCGGGAGGGGAGGCAGCTCTGCTGGGGCCCCAGGCCAGCTGGGGGCCCCAAGCAGTTGCTTGGTTTGCCTGTCCTGTTCCAACGGCCCTGTGTACAGCACATCTGAACAAATAAATGGGGCAAGTGTACTTGTGCCAGAACACAGAAAATAACCTAGACTGAAGCAAAGGGAATAAACACAAAAGCAGGCAGGCAGTGGGACTCAGGGAGGACAGGAGGAACAGCGGCAAAAGTAACAGGTAGACACAGCAAGCATAACATAGATGAGTTCATGACAGCTATTTGCTAAACTGACATTTTGATCTACTAGCTTCAATACAATACAAGTATGCAGATGAGATGTTCTAATTTCATTATGACTTTGAGTCGTGGAATTGGAAGTATGCAAGTCAGAGACAGCCAGGAAACAGATATTTTCAGGACTTAAGGTATTAATATTTATGACAGATGTTTGTTATGAATACAGCTCCAAAGACAATCTAGAATTCCATTTAAAAAATCCATATACTTAAAACAAAACATTACTTGATTCCATAAACTATAGACATGCTACATCTAAAGCTCTAACTTTCTATAATGAAAAATGTAATTGGAAGTGAGTAATTTATTGTCTTCATTTGTCAGATTAAAATATCAGAATCATGTGGAACATTATCATTCAAAATAGATAATTTATCAATCATGTAATAAGAGTACAAGTTGTGTCGTTGGCGGATGTGTGATAAGTGACACATAAAGAAAGAAATGTCTTGTGTGAATCATGCAAAGATGAGTGACATCTGAAAAATAATGTGTGATGAGCTATGACTGATCACAGAAAAATAAGTGACATCTCATCATAATTCGCTTTTTCACAACTCACTGATCATTTTTGTTTGCATTAGGTAATTTAGATAAAACAGGTGATTCTACTATTAGAAGTCACATCAACTTAAAAAGATAAAAAATTAGGAATCTCTTCAAAAATACACTCAGTAATCAGGTAGCCAATATCTACTGGCTCACTGCAATCAGTTGGTGTGACCCATGTAACACAGACAATGCATATGCAAAAATTTGGGCAGGAAGGAACCCGAAAGGCAGCGGGAAACCTGCGTTACATCAGAGCGGGGCGGGCTCACCCGTCACGTCACTGGGAAAGCCTGAAGCAGCTCTAAGTGTCAGTGAATACGATAACCGTGCTAAAACTGATAAAAACCAGCAAAAACGAATATACGTGCTAATAAAAACAATAATAAACACTAATATATGTTTAACTGTAATAAATATAGTGCAAAACATGCAATTGAAGTCTTAATAAGTCCCCAGAGGGATATAAGTGCAAAAAAAGTCCAAAACACTAATTCATTACAGCCGCGAGTACTTTTAAATGACATTTTTTCTTTCAGAAATAACATTTTATGCAGGGACAGTTCTAAGCACGGGAAACACATGCTACTTTACAGGCATACTATACACATACCCCCAGGTACGAAATTTTAAGGAATATTTCACTTTTATTGCTTCACTTTAAGTATTATTAAAATCACTGCTCCTGAAAAAACATCAGGTATTTTTTGCATTGATACATGACCCCTGGGGCAGGACCCAGGTCCCCAAACACTTTTTATGACAATAACTTGCATATAAGCATTTAAAATTAGCACTTTAGATTTCTCCCATAGATTTTTACAGGGTGTTCCGCAGCTTTTCGAATGTGCCGCGAACACCCCAAATTGTTCGCTGTTCGGCGAACGGGCGAACAGGAAATGTTCGAGTCGAACATGAGTTTGACTCGAACTCGAAGCTCATCCCTAGTTATGAGGAAAGGCTACAAGCACTGAACTTATTCTCTCTGGAGAAGAGACGTTTGAGAGGGGATATCATTTCAATTTACAAATACCATTCCGCAGAAGGGAGTTTAATAAGACACGTGTCCACTCATTAAAATTAGAAGAAAAGAGGTTTGAGCTTAAACTGCGTAGAGGGTTTTTTACTGTAAGAGCGGCAAGGATGTGGAATTCCCCTCCACAGGCAGTGGTTTCAGCGGGGAGCATCGATAGTTTAAAAAAACTATTAGATAAGCACTTGAACGACCACAACATACAGGGTTATACAATGTAGTACTGACATAAAATCACACACATAGGTTGGAGTGGATAGACTTGTGTATTTTTTCAACCCCACCTACTATGTAACTATGTAACATTAACCACTTCTCTACCCGCCCATAGTCAAATGACTTCCACAGATGGGATCTCCCATCCTGGGTGGACGTCATATGACGTCCTGGGCTTCCCGGCCATCTAGGGGGTGCGTGAGGCATCGTTTGGGACCCGGTGCGCGTGCCCGGCGGCCGCGATGTCTGCCAGCCACCCACGATTGCCCGTGATCACGGCAGGACCATGGATCTGTGTGTGTAAACACACAGTCCCACCTCCTGTCAGAGGTGAGGAGACCGATGTGTGTTCCCAGTACAGAGGAACACAGATCGGTCTCCTCCCCTAGTGAGTCCCCTACATTTAGAATCACTCACTAGGGAACATATTTAAGCCCTTCAGCGCCCCCTAGAGTTAACCCCTTCCCTGCCAGTCACATTTACATAGTAATCGGTGCAGTTTTATAGCACTAATCGCTGTATAAATGTGAATGGACCCAAAAATGTGTCAAAAGTGTCCGATATGTCCGTCGCAATGTCACGGTCACAATAAAAATCGCAGATCACCGCCATTACTAGTAAAAAAAAAAAATGCAATAAAACTATCTCCTATTTTGTAGACGCAGTAACTTTTGCGCAAACAAATCAATATACGCTTATTGCGATTTTTTTTACCAAAAATATGTAGAAGAATACATATCGGTCTAAACTGAGGGAATTTTTTTATTTTTTATTTTAAATTGTGATATTTATTAAATCAAAAAATATTGTATTTTTTTCAAAATTGTTGTTCTTCTTTTGTTTATAGCGCAAAATAAAAACCACAGAGGTGATCAAATACCACCAAACGAAAGCTCTATTTGTGAGAAAAAAAGGACGTCAATTTTGTTTGGGAGCCACGTCGTACGACCGCGCAATTGTCATTCAAAGTGCGACAGCGCTGGAAACTAAAAATTGGTCTGGGCAGGAAGGGGGTGAAAATGCCCTGTATTGAAGCTGTTAAGCATCAATAAATCACTGCTCATTTAAAAATAAAAAATTTTACAAACTTTTTTTCATTGATACATGTCCTCCAGGGCAGTACCCGGACCCCCATAACCATTATATGCCCAATTACTTGCATTTAAGCCTTCAAAATTGGTACTTTTTTCACGTTCGGGTCCCATAGACTTCAATGGGATTCATTCATTATTCTGTTCCCAACTTTTGTGAAGTTCAAAAGTTGTGGTGTAAACCGAACTGGGGAATCTTCGGCCCATCCCTACTCTCCAGCACTGCTCACCTCTACATCCTTTGTAACCCTCTTCTAACTCTGTTCCTTTTACCACCCTCTTTAAAGCTAAGTTTCACCCACATTTTTCACTCATCACCATGCAGCACTAATCTGCATCCTGAAAATGAATTGGCAATTTTTTTTTTCCTCTGTTCACTTACCTGATTTATGCCTATATCTAATTTCAGCTTGGCATGGCACTGCTCCCGTAACATTTAATTTGGGAGTCTATGGAAATTCTTGGTCAGCTTGACATGGCACGGCTTCCGTAACAATTACCATTGGTGTCCATGGAAAATCTTGGTCAGCTTGGCATGGCACTGCTCCCGTAACATTTAACATTGGCGTCTATGGAAAATCTTGATCAGCTTGGCATGGCTGTGCCATGTCAAGCTGACCAAGATTGCACTACACTGCACATGTGCGAGATCGGCAGATGCATGCTGGGTAGCCAGCATGCACGGAATCCAGGAAGAAGGACACTATGGCTTCAGGTGCCTACACTGGAGAGGGCCACGCTGTGTAGGAACTTTACAAAGTAAGAAAACGATGCTGCACAAATAGATAACTGGACACGTTTACAGCATACTGTACCTTTGTTACATTGCATGAGACATGAGTATTCTAGGGGTATTTTTATCTTAAAAGTCATATTTCTGCCAGAACTCCACTTTAAGCACTGTTCTCTAGGCTTGTGCACAACGGAAAAATTTGGTTAGTTTCGGTTCGTTTCTTTTCGGTCCTGTTGATTCGTAATCATTCGTAATTTTGCTAGACGGGATTTTTCGTGTTCGGACTAATTCGTATTTTCGCAAGCGACATTTTTCGTTGAATTTTTAGTTGATTTATAATTCGTACTTTCGGTAGAGTACATTGTTTTTCGTTGATTCTGGACACAACTCCTACTTTCGTAACTTTTTTTGGGTTCGTTGATTCGTAATTTTCTGTGTCTCTCTCACGACGACGCTGCCTCTTATGCCTAATGTGCTTCGAATGGATTTGTACTTTTCTAAATACATAGCGGTTATTTGTAACGATTCGAAATCTCGTATTTTACTTTCGTTTTTTACATGCGGCTATAGCCTCCGCCCCTGTACACCATTTTGAGAGGGTTCAGCACGGTGAGGGAGAAGCAGAGAGCAGAGCAGAGTGTTATTGTGCTTCGAATGGATTTGAAATCTTGTATTTTACTTTCGTTTTTTACATGCGGCTATAGCCTCCGCCCCTGTACACCATTTTGAGAGGGAGTTCAGCACGGTGTGGGAGAAGCAGAGAGCAGAGCAGAGTGAGTGTTATTGTGCTTCGTATGGATTTGTACATTCGTAACTTTTTCATAACGAATTATGCCGAAGACATTCGGGCATTCGCTATTTGCGGTATAATTTATTTCGGATTCGGTCTTATTCGTAATTGCTTTGTTCGGAAATTCGAATGCTTCCGAATGTCCGAAAGTTGCTAAATTCGGACGAATTTCAATTTGTTACGAAACGAATTGCACAAGCCTACTGTTCTCCTCTGCATTCCCTTCCACCCTTCCACCCTCCCTGAATGCTGCTCATCACACGACTCTCTTCTAACACTTGTCACTTTGGCAGACATTAGCCTTCTTTCCTTATGGCTACAGCTTACTTCAAGTGTAACTGACTCTTGCTCCTGCCAGTGATGGTACCAGGAGATGTGGGTGGTACCGGGGGCAGGGCCAAATTATGAAACTATTATCCATGGCCCCCAACAGTTTGTAGTTTTAGCCTAGATAATTGCAGGAAGGGCAGCGATGTTCAGAAGTAATCTGGTTGGTGGGCAGGCGACGGTATGGCAGACGGCATCAAAGAATATGAATGTACCTAGGTGCTGCATCTGCACCACAAACACAGACTCTGGGAGGGGGTGAACCCCCAAATCTCCCTCTTATCTACACCCCTGATCCTCCAATTTTATTTTTCAAGTATGCATGTTTTTATTAAAGGCCCCAAAGCTAACCTACTGTTCTGTATTGCATATAACAATTCTGCATCTATTCTAAAACATTGCTAGCCCCTATTGAGGAGACACATGAAACAAAATTTAAACCATTTGATGATAAAGTTGTTTACTCCATGCAGTCTACAGAATCAATATGCCCTGAGCTGTTACAAACCTTACAGGAGACACATAAGTATGTCATTCTGAGAGCAGCTACACAGTTTCCTACTCAGAATAAAAAACAAATGGTTGATATCTCCAGAGATTTTTGATCACTGCATCATTCACAATCCCCTTAACCTACTATAGTTAGACCAGAGGAATGCTGATGTGCTACCTATCAAGGCATTCAGCATTCCCCCCTGCCAAAAATAAATAAATGACATGCCAAATGTGGCATGTCAGGGGGTCACGTCACTTAAAGCGGAAGTTCAATTTTTTGGGTGGAACCCCGCTTTAAGTATTGAAAATAAATGTATTGCTCACTTACAATTGTATCCAACAAATGTACCCTACCACACAGCATACCCTTAATTTACACCCCGCTCAAGTACCACCAGTGGTGGTACTTGAGGGGGGGTGGCAGCGGTGGCAGTTGAGGGGTGTGGCTGTGGTGGTACTTGAGGGGGGCGACAGCGGTGGTACTTGAGGGGGGTGGCAGCGGTGGTGCCATCCTCTCCCACCAACACCTGTGCCTCTTACTGATCCCATCCCCCCACCACTGATCTCATCCCTATCCCCCCCATCACCTCTGTTGTAGAAGTAATGAGGGGGATAGGGATGATGAGATGAGATCAGTGGTGGGGCCATGGGGGGATGGGATCAGTAAGAGGCACACAGGTGGTGGACGGGGGTTGGAATGGCATTGATTGCTGAGCTGAGCTCTGTACCTTTTTTTGACTTACCGTCAATCAATCGATTCCGGGGCCCAAGAATTCCGATCTGTTCCGTGGGTCAGGGTCTGACTGAGTCTTCTTCACTGTGCCAGGCCTTCTCCCGCCAGGATGCCTTGCCTCATGCTTGGGTAGACGCCGGGTAGGTACTCCACGCAGAGGGGAAAGCTCCTCCCCCCTTCTCTCATTTGGTGAAACTGGTCTGCTGACTTAATTTTTCAGAGTCTGCCCTGCCTCCCTACATCGCTGTGTCTCTGGATAGGCAGGGGCGGTCCACAGTCTCAGCCAGTGAGTGTTGTCTCTGTGCCTCAGCCTGCTCTGTATTCTGCTCTGTCTTCTCTCAGAGGCGAAAGCGCAGCACACAGTGCGCACCGCACACCGCACCAGTGACAATCAGGTGGGCCATTCACACGGGCAGCGGTCGGGCTCCTCTCACGGACGGGTGGCGGGCCCCCCGGACTTGGTGGAATTACAGGGCCCAGTCGCAACTGCGACTGTTGCGACCCTGAAAATTCCGCCACTGCTGCTGTCACTTCCACACACAGAAGCATAGCTTCTCTGCTGGTATTTCACAAGCTCTTTTACAGGTGGAGCATAGATCTTCCGCTCTAGTGTTTCAGTGGCAGCTGCTCTGAAGCCTGTGCTCGCAGTCTGCACAAATTATGAAACCGTAAGTTGTAGCTGTCCCTCTCTCCTCTCTATGGTACTCTCTAGATGGAGGGAGGATTTGGGTGAGAAGGGACGCTTTGTACTGGAAAGGTGTGTTTGGGGGGAGAGCTCTGCACTTGGTGTAGGTGGGGTTGCTGAGAATTTGGGGTAAACTGGCCTGTGAAATATGCACTAGTTAACTCTGCACTCTGTATATAGTGCACTCCTAAGCCTTGCTTGCAGCCTGTACAAAGCGCATTCTGAACTCTTCACCCTGTACATAGTGCACTCTGAACCCTGCACTCTGTACGTAGCAAACTCCTGTGTCTTGTAGCCTGTACGTAGCTCACTCCTGAACCCTGTGCCCTGTATATAGTGCAATGCCGAGTCCTGAACCCTGTACATAGCGCACTCCTGAGCCTTGAGCCCTTTACATAGCGCACTCCTGAGCCTTGAGCCCTTTACATAGCGCACTCCTGAGCATTGCGCCCTGTACATTGTGCACTCCTAAACTCTGCGCCCTGTACATAACACACTCCTGAACTCTGCACCCAGTACATAGCACACTCTTTTGTCCTGTACCCTGTACGTAAAACACTACTGAATCCTGTGCCTTGTACATAGCGCACTCTCAGGTCCTACACTCTGTAGATAGTGCACTCCCTAACCCTGTACATTACACACTTCTGAAATAAGTGCCCTGTATATAGCAATCTCTCGAGCCCTGCGCCCTGTGCACTTCTTAACTCTGCACTCTATATGTAGCGTACTCCTCAGCCTTGCGCCCTGTATGTAGCAAACTCCTGAGCCTTGCAGCCTGTACAGATCGCATTCTAAACTCTGCAGCCTGTACATAGCGCATTCTGAACCCTGCACTCTGTACAAAGCACACTCCTGAGTCTTGCAGCCTGTATGTAGCTCACTCCTGAACCCTGTGACCTGTATATAGTGCATTCTCGAGTCCTGCACCCTGTACATAGTGCACTCCTTAACTCTTCACTCTGTAGGTAGCGCACTCCTGAGCATTTTCACCCTGTACATAGCGCACTCCTGAACCTTGCGCCCTGTACCTAACACACTCATGAGTCCTGTACCCTGTACATAGGACACTCCTTAACCCTGCACCCTGTACGTAGCTCACTCTTGAGCCTTGCCCCCTGTACATAGTGCACTCCTGAACCTTGTACCCTGTACATAGCGCACTCCAAAGCCCTGTACATAACACACTTCTGGGCCCTGCACACTGTACATAGTGTACTTGCGAGTCCTACTCCCTGTACATGTTGCACTCCTGAACACTGCACCATGTATGTAGCGCACATTTGAGCCTCTCATCATGTACAGAGCACACTCCTGAACCCTGCGCCCTGTATGTATTGCATACCTGAGTCCTGCACCCTGTACACAACACACTCCTGAGACACTCCTTAGGCCAATTGGTGATCTGTGCAAACATGAATTTTAATGCCCCCTTAGAAAGTGAACATTATTCTCTCTTCTTGTACCTTCTGATATTTACAAAAGCAGCTTTATAAATTAAACACCTACTCCCCCCCCCCCCCCCCCCACCTAATTTCTATAATCCCTATTGCATTTTCTACATTCCCTCTGCCACAGTGCAATGATCAAGGATGGTACAGCAGCTTTTACAGTTTTTTTTAAGCACAGAATGGTACATGTTTTACATTGTACTGAATGACAGGTGCACTTTACACTACTATCTTTTCTAATACTAACGCAAAAGTAGGTTTTTAAGAGTCCTTTTCTAAATAAAAGTAAGAAATCTCCTTTAATTTAGAAATAATCATTATCCGAAGAGCTGGCCGGGGCTGTGTACACCTGCAAACAGAGCTTGTTTGTATTTTTCTGTATCAGTTTCTTGAGACACATTCCAATCAACCCCATCTCTACTGCAGAGCTGTCTAAATATTTTATAATTAGGAAGAAGCCAGAGAAACAAGATTTAAGAAGCTATTAATCTCATTCCCAACTCTCAGCATTAACACACGAATCATGAATCGCAAAATCCACAGCATGTTATTTGTGGTGTTTATGTTAGGCTGACATGATGCATCTATCAGAAGGAGAATATTTTCAATGAGAGCTTTTTTTAGAGAAAGCCTTCAGAGAGGAAAGTAAGAGATATTGATGTTTCCCAGCAATACATGGAACCAGAGATGCTGCTGATGCAGTGGTCATCCGATGTGTGATAAGCGTTGACTGATGTTTCTAGGACACAACAACATCTTTATGAAGACAAGAACATGCAGAGCATTTCATGCCTTTCCAAAAGTAAAAGCAATGAAGCAAAACAAATGAAAAACTGAAATTTGAATTTAAGGAAACCTTTAAAGAAAGGAGTCTGGGAGGTGATATTACTGTTTTTTTTTTGTTTGTTTTTTTAAACGCAGGCTCTGGACCTATTTAGTAATGAGCTCAAGGCTCAGTCCAAACACAGATTGGGACCAAACATTGCCTGTTCAGGCGTTTGTCCAAATGCCAAAGATGTATAGTAGCAGTATTTTTATCACTATTATATATGACAACTTCCTGTCAATGGTTGTTAAAGCGGAGTTCCACCCAAAAATGGAACTTCCGCTTTTCGGAACCCTCCCCCCCTCCGGTGTCACATTTGGCACCTTTCAGGGGGGAGGGGGTGCAGATACCTGTCTAAGACAGGTATTTGCACCACTTCCGGGTATTGACTCCAGTGGGAGTCACGCCCCTTCACGTCACCCCCCCCGCTGTCTTCTGGGAAACACACTGTTCCCAGGAGAGAGCGGGGACCAGTGACGGCGCGCCGCGCTACTCGTGCATGCGCAATAGGGAACCCGGGTAGTGAAGCCGCAAGGCTTCACTTCCTGATTTCCTCACTGAGAATGGCGGCGGCAGCATCCGAGAACCGAGCGACTGCTCGACCTCGTCTACCGTCATCGCGGGCACGCTGGACAGGTAAGTGTCAATTTTTTAAAAGTCAGCAGCTGCAGTATTTGTAGCTGCTGGCTTTTAAAAAAAAAAAATTGGCGGAACCTCCGCTTTAAGAAAACAGCGGGTAATAGCAGCCACCATGTCCTTAGCGACTAGTGACATCACCCGGCCTGATTAATTTAGGCAGGGCCATTGACCAATATTAGGTCAATGATATCCCTTGGCAGACACCACCCCTTTGTTACAATGTTGTACATTACTGAGATGTAATTTGCCAAAGCAGTCGTCGGGATCTGACATGTCCTTGAGTTAGTGTTTTTTTTAAAGTGAGTAGATTTCTTTTATCATGATTGACAAGGATTTGCTTCGCTGGACGATGTGATTGAAGACGGCTTGTCCTTGGTGGGACTTTTTTTTTATTTTTTAATAAAAGACTTGTCAAAATGTGTGTGCCTTTATTTACACTTTTTGTGTAAACAAGTAGGGCACTTTTTACCCCTTACTCATTCACACAGGGGAACTGGTATCTGGAGACCCCTTATTTTTTTTATTTATTTTTTAAATCAGGAAAATGTTTTATTGTGCCAGAAAAAATAAAACACAGGTTACAGACCACAGCAAAAAGAACAACATTTGTCACATCAGTGAAGCATGTACATTGTAGGAGAATAAAACAGTGGCACCAAAAGTATTACCATGACACATCTTACCATAAAAAATAAGGTAGGCACCGCTGGACGGGCAGGTGCGACCCCACCATCCCAACACAGCCAAACATAAGGCCAACGGGCCCCAACTAAACAATATTTCCCACAGTCTATCTACATCTTTGAACCAATCCCCACCATAAACAGAAGACATGTGCCTAGATTGCATTACCTATGCAACGGGTACCCAAAGTAGAATCTGATCTCCTCTATGCATAAAAGTGTTTTTTTATATTAGCAGCAACCTATGCAAAATCAGTCGCGGGGGTGCTAACCCAGGGGTCTCCAACCAGGGCTGCCATATTAAATAAAATTTCCGGGCAGCATTTCTATGCTGATATGTAAGGTGCTCCCGTATAAGGATGAAGTTAACCTGTTCTTTTTTTTTTTTATTGGGTGAATATGAAATCACAATACAATGTAGTAAAATATAAAAGAATAAACACGTTAATGATAACATCTTAGGTGTAGTACAATTTACATCAAGATAAAGTAACAGTACAATTGAGAACAAAGCAATTAGTATATGTATAGGCTTAGCCTATAATTCAACATTTTTCTACGGATATGAAAATTGTTAAAGAGGTTATTATATGTTAGGTAATAAAGGAAAACAAAGAAGATGGGGAAGAAAGGGGGTGAAAAAAAAAAAAGAGGGAGGGTGAGGGAGTGGATTATTGCAGGATCAGGACTTCTAATGTACTGTTTTTTCCCAACATTCCTATGGGGTTAAATTTTAAAGCAGAGTTCCACCCAAATTTGGAACTTCCGCTAAATCCACTCCTCGCCCCCTTACATGCCACATTTGGCATGTAATTTTTTTGGGGGGGGAGTGGGGGCTTCAGTAGGAGTGGGACTTCCTGTCCCACTTCCTCCATCCGCCCTGGGCTCGCCTAGGCGATACATCATATCGCCTTCTGGAGGCCCCTCCCTGTAGGCGATCACCTGGGACGTGACAGGTCCCAGGCGATCGCCTGTCCACTCAGAGAGCGCTGCACCGTTCGCGCATGCGCATTGAGTGCTCGGCCGTGAAGCCGAAAGCTGTCACAGCCGGGTGCCCACACTATGAATGGAGGCGCCGGCAGAGAGGGGCGGGAGAGGAGCGGAGCTCCGGGCGTCGCGTCGCTGGACAGTGGAACAGGTAAGTGTATGTTTATTAAAAACCAGCAGCTATACTTTTTGTAGCTGCTGACTTTTAATAAACATAAAAAAAGGGTGGAACTCCCCTTTAAGAAATGAGTATAGTTCTTACTTGATAATTGTCTTGTAGGCTTGAGATTGTTTTAATTCAATCCAGTTGAGCCAGGTTCCTGAGAATTTAGTAATATTTTCTTGAGAGATGCTTATGAGTTCCTCTATTTTTTCTATATTACTTATCCTTCTAAACCACTCATTTTCTGATGGAATGGTATTCGAGCGCCAGTGGTAAGGAATACATTGTTGAGCTGCGTTAATCATAAACATAGACAATGACTTTAAAGGGGTTGCTCTGCCGGAAAAAAAAATATTAAAAGCCAGCAGCTACAGCTACAGCAGCTGCTGGCTTTTAATATTTGGACACTTACCTGTCCTGGAGTCCAGCGACGTCCGCAGCAGAGGACGAGCGACCGCTCGTCGCTCTGCTGCTCCCTCCGCCATCCTCGCTGAGGGAACCAGGAAGTGAAGCCCTGCGGCTTCATGCCCGGTTCCCTACGGCGCATGCGCGAGTCGCGCTGCGCCGTTCTGATTGGTGCTCCTGTGTTCTGGGAGCCGAGTGTCTCCCAGAACACTATGGGAAGTCTGCGGGAAGTGACGTAACTCCCGCAGATTCCCGGAGACAGGACTCCCGGATGTGGGTGAAAATACCTGTCTTAGACAGGTATCTTCACCCCTCTCCCCCCTGAAAGGTGTCAATTGTGACACCGGAGGGGGGGAGGGTTCCAAATAGCAAAAGTTGCTATTTAGGGTAGAGCTCCACTTTAAATATCTTTTCTTGGGGATAGAGTTGACGTGTAGAAGGTATTGTGCCGGATTAAAGCTTAGGTTTTCTGAGGTTATCAAGGTGATGGTCTCATGTACTGATTTCCAAAAAAATTTAATTAGGGGGCAAGACCACCATATATGAAGCATCGAGCCTTCCTCTTGTTTGCATCTCCAACATCTGTCAGAGGTATTAGGGGAGAAAATGTATGTAGAATAGAAGGGGTTCTGTACCATCTGGTAATGATTTTAAAGCCACACTCTTGAGTGGCCACGTTCAGAAATCCTTTATGTGTGTACATGTATATCTGTTCCCAATTTTCTTCTGTTAGACTAATATCTAGATCCCTTCCCCAATTCTGACATGTCATGCTGGAGACGTCAGTCTTTCCCTCAAAAAGCGAGTTGTATAGGGATGAAATGATGTGTCTGTGTGGGGATTTTTTCATGCATAGGTCTTCTAGCGTCATAAGGGGTTTTGTCCAGTATTGGGCTGTCTCTTTTCTGGTCAGGAAATGTCTAATTTGCATATAGTTCCATTGTGGGATTATAAATGGGTTCATGTCTTTGTTCAAGTCGTCCCTGAATAAGAGTTTCCCTTTCATAAAGAAGTGTTTGGCAAGGATTTCCTTGTGTGGCCAGTGTTGTGTTTTCCTCTAACCCTGGGGTAAAATCTGTGTTGTTTCTCAGGGGTGTGAGAGGACTACACCATGGAGATATGTTATTGATTTTGAAGGTTTTATGAAAGGTGTCTAGTGTGGGACCTATAAGCGGGTGTGCTTTGATAGTTTTTGGATGATGTTTAGGGTGAATCCAAGGAAGAGACTTAATTTCTTGTGAGAACTGTATTTGTTCTAACGATACCTAGTCTTTAACTTTTTGATGGATGTTCCAGTCTACTATTCGTGCCATAAGAGCTGCTTGATGATATTTCCTTAGATCAGGTAGTGCTATTCCCCCTTTATTTTTGGGTAAGTTTAATCTTGTATATTTAATTCTAGTTGTTTTGCCCCTCCAGATAAAGGTAGAGCATGCGTTACGAAAAGAGGCAAGAATGATGCTGGTAATCTAATGGGGATTGTCTGCATGACATACAAAAATCGGGGTAGAATTGTCATCTTTATTAGGGAGGCTCTCCCAAACCACGAGACGTTTAAGGAATTCCATCTCTTTAAGTCTTCATGTGTTTCTTTCAATATGGGTAAGTAATTTCATTTAAAGAGGTTGTCTAAATTTGAGGGAATTTTAATTCGTATATACGTTATATTATGTTTGAACCAGGTGAAAGGGAAATTCTTTTTACGCAGTTCTACTGAGCTTGAAGGTACTGTGAAGTTTAGGGTGTTAGATTTTGTGTGATTGATTTTTAGATTTGAAAGTAGGTTGAAGTGGTCCAAGTCTCGAAGAAGGTTAGGTAGGGAGATATGGGGTTCTGATAGAAAGAGAAGCATATCGTCGGCAAAGGCTGCAATTTTATATGTATTGTTTTGTATTTCTATCCCTTTAAACCTGTTCTATCCATTGTTTTTTGGTCGGGACATGTGGGGATAACCAAAACCTTGCCACTAGCTTCCGTGCTAAATACAATAGTCTGATCACTGCAATATTAGTAGGGTAGGGGTATATTTCTTCATCTACTGCTCCCAGTATGCATATTAGGGGATCCAAAGGGACCCTAACTTGATAAACCGAGGATATAACCTCAGTGATATCACCCCAATACCGATGCAGCTTGGGACAGCGCCACATCAGGTGAATGAGCGACCCCTCCGCCCCGCAGTGTTTAGGGCATAAAGAAGAATCTCTTCTTCCCCAACGAAACAATTGTATAGGCGTGCGGTAGGCCCTATGCAACAAAAACAGATGAGACAGTCTGTGTGATTGTGAAACCGATGTGAGCGGACCTGCTTGTAGACATATGTCCCAAGTTTCACCATTTATGACCCCCAGGTCTTCTGTCCAACCTCTCCTACTCGGTAAAGTCATTGAGTCTTGTACGGTTGACAATAGACTAGAATAAATATGGGATATTAGGCCCTTTTTCTCCTGACCAAAAAAAAGTCTTTTATCAAGGGGTGACTAGAAAGTAAGAGAGCGGAAATCTGACCCTGGGCCTGTAGAGCATGTCGGACCTGAAGGTATCTGTAAAATTGGTGCCTGGGGAGGTTAAATTCAGTCTGCAGGTCCTGAAATGATTTTAATATGTTTTGAGTGTATAACTGGGCCATTCTCCATGACTGGAAGCCGTCCAAATTGAATACTTCTGCTAAATTAGGATTATCCCAAAGTGGTGTGTCTGCAATAAATCCTGAAATTCGCAAGCTGGACCTGACCGTGGACCAGAGTTTTTTCAGGAGAACTACAGTAGGCACCGCTTGTGGCAGGTGAGGAAACCCCGCCTCCAAACTCGCCAACACTGAAGTATACCGTGTCCCTGTCCTCAATAGAGTTTTAATAGAATCGGATTCGCCCAAGTGCCCCAAACCACCCAGGTGCTGCAGTTGGGAAGCAAGGAAATATAATTTAGGGTTAGGGACTGCCGCTCCTCCCCGTTCTTTATCATATTGTAAAGTAGAAAGACGAATCCTAGCCACTTTTTTCTTCCAAATCAAGGACCTAAATAGGGTGTCTATATGAGTAAACCATCTGCGGGGTATCCACTCAGGGGAATTATGCATGATATATAATAGTTGGGGGCACCAAACCATCTTAATTAGGTTTATCCTGCCAATGACTGAAAATGGGAGTTTGAACCAAGTATTACACGTCATTTAGAGTCTTTTGAGTCAGAGTCAGTTTTAGTTGCGCTTCAATTCCATTCTATTAGACTGTGTTTTCATGAAAGCAAATCACAGTCTTGCATGCTGCATCTTTGATGCACGTTCAGAAAATGCACAGTCCATGAGAATTAATTGGGAGAGCACCTAAAACTGCCGGTAAACTGCACATACAATCGCACTCCAGCCAAACCACAGCGTACCGGTGTGACCCTGTTTAAGGCTAGGTTCACATGCTTGCATGTCAGGATTGTGCAAAGAATTTTGTCTTTCCTGACTAACATAGATTCGCACTGTCCTTAAGTAGATGCGCAGAAGTGCCATCGATGGTTAAGGGCACCCCCACACATTTGCTAATGCACACATTTTCACACACACCAAACCACATTGTGCCACAGCACTGTGTGGTTTGGTGTGGCACATTTTTAGAAAAGAGTCAAGGACTTATTTTCCACATTTCTCGCCTGTAGGGCAGCATATTAAGCAAAACATTTTGGGATGCATTGCATCACAGCTGAAACATGTGGATACTCTCCTAAGGCTGCATTTGAAGCTTAAAAGGGGTGGAGACAGTAAAACTGCAGCTCAACCACTCAAGTGTAAGCAAGGCCATAGGGCTCATTCACACAGGTTAGAAGGAGGTAAAAATATGCAGTTGAGCTGCAGTTTTAGTGCCCAAACTGCCCACCTGAACAAGGAGATGCTCTCAGTCAGGGCTGTACACATGGCAAAATTGAAATGGCATGTACTGCACACAATATAGGCACAGTAGGTCAGCATTTTTAGGGATAAAACAGGTGGTAGCAATATATGGCCCCCTCACCACCTGTCAAACACCAGCAATGATGGCCGCATGTTTGCATGAGCCCTTAGAGAGTTTCACTCACCTTCCTCCCTCAGAGCTCCCCTAGAGTCCTTTAGGTCTATGCACCCCTCAGATTCCACCTCCCCTCCCTCATCCCACTGACAGATCTGAGATCCGCCTCAGATTGACACCAACAACATACTGTAGCAGAATCATTTCCTCCCAGTGATAATGTCAACACTGATTTTTTTTTTCCTTCTAGCCATACACAGAAGCAGGGACAATTTTCCCCAGGGACACAACCACTACTAAGACATTTTTTCTTCCAGTGACACCACCGGCCACTACCCCATATATAAAAATAAAACTCTCCAGGTTGCTGCAGTTTAACACCAAGTACAATCTCAGTGCATTTCACAAACATTACAGACCTTACACTACTATTAGTTCGATCATGGGGGTCCCAGCACTGTCTACCCCAATGGGGTTGCCTTAAATACCCTTTATTTGGGAACAATCTAGTACCTCTTTGGATTACAAAGACTGTACTGGAAAGCAATCTTTCCTCTTGTAAGGAAGGTAAAGAGGGACTGTCACAGCCAGACTGAAAGAGAGAGATCACAGCAACTTCTATCCCTGTCTGACTTGAACTTGACATTTATTGAATCAGAGCAAGTGTCTGGTAAGAGACTAACATCATACAAGTTAATCTTTTAACTGCTTGGAAATGTTGTGCTTTCTTCAAGGGTCCCTACTATGCCATACAGGCGCCACTTAGTAAAACTGATTTCACTTTAATATTAAAATAACACTAAAGCACTCACTCTTAAGTTAGCTGTAGTAAGCATATGGGCGGTCCGGTCTGCGGTCGTGCTCCAAGTGCTGTTGTTCTCAATACGAAGAGACTTCCCCGTGTGCTGAGCGAAAGGCCGGCATAGTGTCCATAAGCGTATATCCGGATATTCTCTCAAGGAACCAAAGAGGGGGCTGGAGCGCAAACTCGGAGTCAATTGAGATACAGCGCTCAACGGAGTGACGTCACGACCGGCATGCAACGCGTTTCGATGTTACAGCAGCGAGACGCTAGGGGTCACTGCACGCATCTTTTTCAAGCTGCCGGCCTTTCGCTCAGCACACGGGGAAGTCTCTTCGTATTGAGAACAACAGCACTTGGAGCACGACCGCAGACCGGACCGCCCATATGCTTACTACAGCTAACTTAAGAGTGAGTGCTTTAGTGTTATTTTAATATTAAAGTGAAATCAGTTTTACTAAGTGGCGCCTGTATTGTTTTTTTTTCTGTTTCACATGTTTGGAGTCTGGCTTCGGCTCCCCAGCAAGGCTGCTCGCTTGTATCCCAGGACTGGTAACACTCACACTCGAGCTCTTCACACAGCTCAAAGGACTTCCTTGGTAAAATATATATGTGCATTGTTTTTTAACTTTCTAAGCGCCATTGTTGTAAATAATTCCCTACTATGCCAGCCAACCCTTTTTCCATCAATCACTGTCCAGTGGGATAAAACTGGGACTGTTATAACAAGTTAGGACAGTCTTTTTTTACTGAATACATGAATTAACAGCACAAGCAGAATATTAGTAATGTGCTCAAAAAGTATTAACCGTGACAATATTATCAAAATATATACATATATAATGAATAAAGTGCTGAGTGCTCCAAATTAAAGTGCTTTGTGGTTCAGAATAAGGTGTTTCAAGTGCCACACTCCCCTCTTGTGACCCGACTCACCAGAGTTAATGGACCCTCAGCTTTGCAGTCTAGGGGTCAATAAGGCTGTGATCTAAAAGATCTGGTGTATATAACCTGGACTCTCAGAGAAACTTCCATTTCATATTCACGTGGATGGACCGAGGTAGATCAATCATAATGGGAAACAGAAAAAAGCCAATAGTGAAGCACCGCTGGCACTAGATAAACTGTGCAATCAAACAATGCCACTCATGAGACAATTCTGTAAAACAGGCATCAGTGAGTTCTGGTTTTGCCGCTGGACGGCGTGCGTTCCACGGATAGCGAAAGTTGCTTCACTGGTTTGTAAAACCGGAAATATGTTGACGCGTTTCGGCCCTCCTCCAGGGCATCATCAAGGACATCATGAGTCTTTTTTTCTCTTACTAGATAAATGATCTGTTATAAACTGTTAGAATACTGCAGGTGTTTAACCATATTTCTCAGAGTAACGTTATTGTCATATTGATTGTATTGATGGTTTGTATAAGCTCAATGGCTAATTATTTCTTCTTTTAGGCTACGCTTGGCCTAATAAATTCCTTAAAATACCTTAAGGTGTGTCGGTAAGTGCTGGGTGGGAGAGGTGTGTCATCCTCAGCTGTGCAGAGAAATCCCCAAAAAATTCAGGGGCTCCTCTGGGGGTAGGACCACATGTAGAATACTTTACGATCAAATGTAAGGGTTAAGCTTTGTTAAGCATTGCTACGGCTAATGAAACTATTCATTCTATCCCACAAACTCCTTCAATATCCTTGTTTTTAACACTTTTACTTAACTATCTCCAAACTATACTTTTATTGTGTTCCTGACATATTATCATAAGGCTTCTGACTTTGTTTAAAAACAAGTTATTTTTTCACCCATAGTTCATGAATAGGAGAACTTTTTCAGTTTTTGATTTTGTTTATTTAGAGCAATGTTATTGCAATTTTAAAGCAATTCAATAATGTTAGCTGGCAAAGGTTATACAGATAAAAAGAGCAAACTGCAAGGGAAATGATCACAGAGCTGTAATAATGTTGTTTCCTTTAGGTATTTTGCAAGTGCTGGGGTAATGTGGGCATGTAGGTTTAATGCCTGCTATGAACTTTAGCTGCTATGTCTGGAACATATTTTATGTTACTCTGTTTTTCAGGTGTATAAAACAAAATGTATTATTTAAAGTGATCTTGATGCCTAACCTAATGTCCTCATTTAAATTGTGCTTCTTCTAAAGCATAGAAGTATATACTTACCTCAAACAAAGTATTTTTAGAAAACAGCACACCAACACTCCTGCGCACAAGTGGATCATCCAGCAGTCAATCTTGCACGATGCTAACACCGGCTTTGCAGCCCTTCATGGACAGGGGTGTCCTAATACAAAATAGAAGAAAAGAAACAAGGGCGCACCAGCCTAGTGTATTATCATTTAGGATAGATTTTATTAAAAGAGCATCAATACTACTCACAAGTGTAGCAGAAAAAATCGCAGTACAATGACGTTTCAGGTAGATGGCAGCTGAAAGTTGAGCTTGAAACCGCACTCCACAAAGGCACCGCAGATATGATGAGGGCCACTGCCGGCTTACGCGTTTCGAAGCATTACACTTCTTCCTCAGAGCCCAGCAGTCTGCCAGCTGCCATCTCCCTGAAACGTCATTGTACTGTGATTTTTTCTGCTACACTTGTGAGTAGTATTGATGCTCTTTTAATAAAATCTATCCTAAATGATAATACACTTGGCTGGTGCACCCTTGTTTCTTTTCTTCTATATACTTACCTCTCCTGCTCCCCATGCTGCTAAATTCTGCTCCATTAAAGAGGAATCACTGGGTAAAATTTACTCTGAAACACATATCTCTGGGACTGTGAGTTTTCTGGTCCCCTGCAGCACTCACTGGTTCCTCTTATCAATCCAAACATCAATACTGATCATAGTAGTAATGTAAGGATTAGCAGGAGGAGCCTATGAGTGTTGTGAGGCACACAGATCAAAACTCCATGATGTGTTGTTTCAGAAGAAACTTCATCTGGCAATTTTTACTTAATGAATTGGCATAAGGGGGAAGAGGCATAAGTATATAATTTCTGTTTTATTGGTACATTTTTAGGTGGGGACCTTAAAGCCCTGTACACACGATCGGATTTCCTATGGATTCTAATCCGATGGATTTTTCCATCGGAATTCCGATGAAGCTGACTTCCATCAGTCTTGCCTACACACCATCAGTCAAAAATCTGTTCAATGCTTCTGAGCATACGTCAACTTGATTCTGAGCATGCGTGGGTTTTTTGTCCGATGGAGTTCCACCCAGACGATCGGAATTTGCTATCGTTTTTTTTTTTCCCATTGGATAAATTTAAAACATGTTCTATTTTTTCTCACCGATGGAAAAAAGACCGGTGGGGCCCATACACGATCGGTTTGTCCAATGAGAAAAGTCCATCGGACTGTTTTCATCGGTAAAACCGATCGTGTGTACACGGGATAAGGCTTTTTTCAGTGGAGCGGGGTCCGCTCCAATCAGCAAGGGATCTGTGAGCAAATCCACTGCTGATCGGAGCAGAATGGGACAGAGTCCCATTCTAAATGAATAGAGTCAGTGATCCGTACCATTCACTGACTCTGTTCATTCATACCTGATGCAAAGTAAATTACTACACTTCAGTTTGTGAATGAAGGGGAAGCCCTGTCCAGAGCTATTCCTGTCCATTCATTCTGTGCTGATGAGGCTCCAGAGATGGAGATAAAATACAAGTAAATAAATCAAATAAATTGGTAAAAAAATAACAAAAATCAAAAACGACCGTGGCGGAACTACCAGAGTCACAACGGTTGCACTTACCCTGGCGTTCTGCCTCAGAGTGTCCGGGGTTCAGGGGGGCCCTTTATGGTTTCTTGCACTGGGGCCCTGGAGGTTCTAGTTATGCCTCTGGCACAGATAGATGATTTTAAAAAATGATAGCGTTACATACAATTAGCATACATAGTTTCTGAGACCTAGATAAATCTGTTATTATAAAGACTGATATTTTTTCTAAGCTTGAAATGGCTTGTTACAGAAAACAATAGGCTGCATTCAGGCTTACAATACCTGTAACTCTCTAAAGATATGGGAACTTGTACATATTTTTTGAAGCATTTAATCTTTCTGCTGCTTGTTTTTTGACTTGCCCCCTAGAGAAGAACAGCAATTATCGCTCTATTGTCGGGCCATTGTTTTTCTTCTCCCAAGTTATACTTTGTTCTCTTTCAAATTCCTTTCTTCTCCCTGGTGGAAGCCCTGCATAGTTGCCCCATGGATGATTACTGGCTTAACAACTTGACCTCCGGAAGATTTACTCCCCTTGAAGACCAGGCTACTTTTTGCGATACGGCACTGTGTTATTTTAACTGACATCTGCGCGGTCATGCAATGCTGTACCCAAATATAATTTATGTCAATTTTTTCCCACAAATAGAGCTTTCTTTTGGTGGTATTTGATCACCACTGGATTTTTTTTTTTTTTTTTTTTGCGCTATAAACAAAAAATAAATAAATAGCAATTTTGAAAAAAAAAAAAAACAATATTTTTTTACTTTCTGCTATAAAACATATCCAACAAAAAAATTCAAAAAATTGAATTTCTTTATACATTTAGGCCAATATGTATTCTGCTAGATGTCTTTGGTAAAGTAAATCCCATTAAGTGTATATTGATTTGTTTACACAAACACTATAGCATCTGAAAAACTATGGTATATATTTATGGATTTTTTTTTTGTACTAGTAATGCCAGCAATCAGTGACTTCTAGCGGGACTGCGATATTGCACTAACTGATACTTTTGACACTTTGTGGAAACCAGAGACAATAATACAGTGATCCATGCTAAAAATATGCACTGTCTCTGTACTAATGACACTGGCTGGGAAGGGGTTAAACATCTAGAGCGATCAAAGAGTTACCTGTTTGCCTAGCTAGTATTTTTGTGTACAGTATGTGCTGCTTTTACTAGGGGAAGAGATGGATTTTAGTCCCTGCTTTGCATTATGGGATAGTTGTAACGTACTTTACTTGTTGGAAGAAAAGATTAATAACTGGAATAGGTTTTATTTATTACAAGTTACAACATGACCCCTTCAAATTTTTCTTAACACTGGGCATATTTTGGATAGAGCATTTTACAGCAAATTGCTAGAAAAGGTCCATACACATGGGCTTTATATGGTATGTTTCTGTGCTTGATTTTTATTTTAATGTCTCTTTTATATAGGGAAATAAATCAGAATTTCCTCCTAGAATAGTCTCCTATCGTTTGTTAAATCATGTGACCTCTAATATCCTTTTCATTTGGTGGAATTGCACTTTCCTGCTGTTCCACTCTTTGCTGGAAAAGATTAGTAATGGTCACACCATTCACAATAGTCATCATGCACGGTTGAGATGGGAAGCAGGGAAGGTGGTGTACTTCTTTAAAATATTTTGAGAGGCTGTGTTTCGGAAACCCTTTTCTTCTATTGTTAATACTATATTGTTAGCACTTTAGATTTCTCCCATAGACTTTTACAGGGTGTTCCGCGGCTTTTCGAATTTGCCGCGAACACCCCAAATTGTTCGCTGTTCGGCGAATAGGCAATGTTCGAGTTGAACATGAGTTTGACTCGAACTCGAAGCTCATCCCTACCATACATCTTCATAGCTTTCAAAAAGATGTGATAAATGCTATTGCTGTCTGGAAAAATATTAATTGAACTAGACAGTGTTGGGCTCTCAAGCTGATGCACTTAGCAGCAGCCTGGATTTACAATCTTGTCTTATGGGCCCACAGTGATTATTCTGAGGATCGTTTATGGGACTTAAAAGATCTGAAGAAAGTGTGCTATGGCTGTATATGTAGGCTTTTCATTTACATGTGCTATAAAACCCGAGTAACAATACTTTAAAATATTGATTACTTTAGTTTTAATTTACCCTTGGTAAAGAGTTACACATATATAAATGCATGTAAACTCCTGTTTTGCAAAGTCTTTTACTGCTCAATTTATCATCATCATATTGTCTGTCAAATATTTAATTTGACGGCTCTCTTTACTACCTTGTTTCATTGCCATATATCAGGCGAATCTTGTTTCCATGTTCCTATTCAGTTTTAATTCCCTTTATATCCTTCACACTTGTATCTGATCCTTTTATTCTGTAGAATCTCACCTCTGTAAATGTGCTTCCATGCTGAAGATTCATTCCACCTTGTAGCTTTCAGTTTGTGTCTCCCTCCCAGCTCATATTCTTCTTTCTCTCTTTGCCTTTCATTCTGTCTTAGCCTCTCCCCCATCTTCTTGCCATCCCAATCCACCCGAAGACACATTGCAGCCTCTTTACATCAAACAGAGGTGAAAAAAAATTACATCTCAGTTCCTATTAAACATAAAGATAGACAGATGGGGAGGGAGGTGAGGAGGGATAAGAGAGACAGAGAGGGACACTCAGCATTGATTTGAGAGAAATCTGGAGTAATTTCCCACAGGTCGAGAAGCCCTATAAATCTTTAACAGGCTGTTTGAGTGTGTAGAAGAAGAACATCTGTGGGGGGAAGCACAGCAAGAGGAATAAGCCAAAGCTGTAACAATAACGAACGCCCAAGAGTGTGCATTAACCCGCTGAAATCTGACAGTTATTGGCAGAAGGTTTCAACATGCTTTGTCAAGACATTGAATATGATATGTCGAAAGTTCCAGCCCTATGAACTTGGGGGTTTGCTAAAAGTGGGATTTGCTTGTTTGGGAGCAGATGTCTGCTAGTTCACTTTGTGAGTGTATAAGAATGCATGGTATCATATGATAGTCTGTGTGGGCCTAAAAGTTTGATACTGTTTAACACAACAGGTATTTAGCCGAATAATCAGACACCAAGTAGCTGTAACCTGCATTTGCTAAACAGGTGCAAAGTGGGAAGCAATAATGAAGAACAGGCTAGGATGGTAAAGAGCATGAATACCCCGGGGCTAGCACTAATGGGAAATGAGAGAGGGTTCATTATTAGGCCAAGAAAAGGGGAGAGTCACTTACTGTGATTGGTGGATTTCACAGTGGAAGGAGGGTCTGCAGGGGATCTTCTAAGCGGGATAGTAAAGTTCCCGGCATCTGGAGAAGAACCATTGAGGAAGAATGTTCCCGCCCGCCCCTGCACTGGATCAGTTCATCTTTAGGTGGTCATATTATGGCCTGGTGGTTGAGGTTTTTGTAGGCGTTTTAAAAATCTGATGTGCTTATCATATTAGGGACCCTATGGAATGCCAGGTAATGGTGGGTTAACTGGTAAGTTGAACTAAGAGGTATCTTCAGAGAGTTGAGGTTGTCCCCAATTCGGTGTGGTGCGACTGGAGACAGTGCAAGTAGTCACGCAGATACAAAGTGGATGCCTGATATTTTGTGCCTCCAAAGATCGGCAACCTTATGTTTATGGTTACTGTATTGTTAATATTGTTTCTGTTTTAAGCAAAGTTTGTTATATTTGGCTATTGGTTAATAAATAGCCGTTATGGCCAATTTTACTCCAAAATTGTGTTTTAGTGGTTACTGCAGTTTAGTTGGGGTAAAAGTGTCGGGGTGGCATAGCAGCTATTATTATGTTGGGCTGATGACGTCTGTGGTGCCTTAATCATGTATAAACTGCAGAATAATACAGAACAGATTATGAAAGCTGCACAGACATAGACTCTTGACAGCAATTTCTTGCTGGCACAATCAGGGTAACATGGCTGCATAGCATTGCCTCTAGAAGACTTTATAAAAACAGAGAGTCTGGCTAAGAATCGCTGCTTCAGTAAAACAGTTCAGACTACTTGCAATTATCCTCATAAACAGCATCCCTCTTAGTAAAGTCCAGTGTATCTCTGGTAAAACAGGCTAACATTTGGAGGTATCCAAGGCCCAAGGAAAAAGGCAATTCCACTGGAACTGGAGAAATATGGTAGCAATTGGGGATGGGCGGCATGGCTTGAGGACCTATGTGATTATATGCCTACTGAGTTTCTCCTATTGAGCATCCATTTCATTTATGCTGCAGGCAGGGCCGGCCCTACCATGGGACCCAGTGGGCCCATGGTCCCAGGCGGCATTTTAAGAGGGGCGGCAGCCATCCCGGCTGTCTCCCGAGATCTGCCGTGAAAGGCTGCATCTATTGAGTGTGCAGCCCTTACTGCCTGTGAAACAGTTTCACACTGAGCCGATTTTGACACTTGCCAGAGCCCTCAGTGTGAAACTGACATGTAAAATAACTGAATGCAGAGAGACCATCTGTCGGAATTGAAAGTTGATGTCGGGGTGGGTGGGGAGGTATTAAACACCAGCCAACGGGATGGGTCTGGGCGGGCCGCTATGTGTATGTAGCCCCTGCCCCCTTTCTTAAGCAGGACAATCATTGGCTGGTGTTCGATAGCTGGGTCCCGCCCACCCCACATCACCGCTGAATTTTGAAAGCTGGTCTCTCTCTGCACTGCCTATGCTGACACTGAATTCCATGTTACACCAGGCAGAGATTTGGGCGCTGCAATCTTGAACACTGAGAGCCTGAGAGGAAGCATGGAGACATACTTGTTACAGTGTTTATGACAGTCTAGATGCGGAATCCAGGCAGAGATGTAGTGAGGAGGGCAGACAGACCAGTGTCAGTCCCCTCTGCATGTGCTCTGTAGGGATGAGCTTCGTGTTCGAGTCGAACATACATCGGCTGTTCGATCGTTCGACGAAGATCGAACGATTTGGGCCGTTCGCGCCAAATTCGAGTGACGCGAACGGCCCACAATGCACTACGCCATCGCAGTGTCATCCAGGCGCTGTGATTGGCCAAGCATGCACTGTGACCCCGCATGCTTGGCCAATCACAGCGCCGGCAGCGAGGAGAGCAATGATTGGCCACAGGCAGGATGCCTGTGGCCAATTATTGCTGAGGGTGTTTAGTACACGCCCCACACTATAAAAGGCCGCCAGCACGGCGGCCTAGTGTAGTGTGTTCCGGAGCAGGGAAAGACAAGCATAGGCAGGGACAGTGACATTTATTTCTTTCTTGCTTAACCTGGATTCCTTTAGTTTAGGGAAAGAGAAGGATAGGTAGGGAGAGTGTCAGTGTGTTTTACTGTGCGAGTCCTTGTTTCTAGGGACAAAGAAGGAAAGTGAGGGGATTTCTCCTTGTGCTATAGTGTGCTTTAAAAAAACATTTTTTCTAGGGACAGAAAACTGTAGGTAGGGAGAGTGTCAGTTTCTTTCACTGTGCCAGTCCTTGTTTCTAGGGACAAAGAAGGAAAGTGAGGGGATTTCTCCTTGTGCTATAGTGTGCTTTAAAAAAACATTTTTTCTAGGGACAGAAAACTGTAGGTAGGGAGAGTGTCAGTTTCTTTCACTGTGCCAGTCCTTGTTTCTAGGGACAAAGAAGGAAAGTGAGGGGATTTCTCCTTGTGCTATAGTGTGCTTTAAAAAAACATTTTTTCTAGGGACAGAAAACTGTAGATAGGGAGAGTGTCAGTTTCTTTCACTGTGCCAGTCCTTGTTTCTAGGGACAAAGAAGGAAAGTGAGGGGATTTCTCCTTGTGCTATAGTGTGCTTTAAAAAAACATTTTTTCTAGGGACAGAAAACTGTAGGTAGGGAGAGTGTCAGTTTCTTTCACTGTGCCAGTCCTTGTTTCTAGGGACAAAGAAGGAAAGTGAGGGGATTTCTCCTTGTGCTATAGTGTGCTTTAAAAAAACATTTTTTCTAGGGACAGAAAACTGTAGGTAGGGAGAGTGTCAGTTTCTTTCACTGTGCCAGTCCTTGTTTCTAGGGACAAAGAAGGAAAGTGAGGGGATTTCTCCTTGTGCTATAGTGTGCTTTAAAAAAACATTTTTTCTAGGGACAGAAAACTGTAGGTAGGGAGAGTGTCAGTTTCTTTCACTGTGCCAGTCCTTGTTTCTAGGGACAAAGAAGGAAAGTGACGGGATTTCTCCTTGTGCTATAGTGTGCTTTAAAAAAACATTTTTTCTAGGGACAGAAAACTGTAGGTAGGGAGAGTGTCAGTTTCTTTCACTGTGCCAGTCCTTGTTTCTAGGGACAAAGAAGGAAAGTGAGGGGATTTCTCCTTGTGCTATAGTGTGCTTTAAAAAAACATTTTTTCTAGGGACAGAAAACTGTAGGTAGGGAGAGTGTCAGTTTCTTTCACTGTGCCAGTCCTTGTTTCTAGGGACAAAGAAGGAAAGTGAGGGGATTTCTCCTTGTGCTATAGTGTGCTTTAAAAAAACATTTTTTCTAGGGACAGAAAACTGTAGGTAGGGAGAGTGTCAGTTTCTTTCACTGTGCCAGTCCTTGTTTCTAGGGACAAAGAAGGAAAGTGAGGGGATTTCTCCTTGTGCTATAGTGTGCTTTAAAAAAACATTTTTTCTAGGGACAGAAAACTGTAGGTAGGGAGAGTGTCAGTTTCTTTCACTGTGCCAGTCCTTGTTTCTAGGGACAAAGAAGGAAAGTGAGGGGATTTCTCCTTGTGCTATAGTGTGCTTTAAAAAAACATTTTTTCTAGGGACAGAAAACTGTAGGTAGGGAGAGTGTCAGTTTCTTTCACTGTGCCAGTCCTTGTTTCTAGGGACAAAGAAGGAAAGTGAGGGGATTTCTCCTTGTGCTATAGTGTGCTTTAAAAAAACATTTTTTCTAGGGACAGAAAACTGTAGGTAGGGAGAGTGTCAGTTTCTTTCACTGTGCCAGTCCTTGTTTCTAGGGACAAAGAAGGAAAGTGAGGGGATTTCTCCTTGTGCTATAGTGTGCTTTAAAAAAACATTTTTTCTAGGGGCAGAAAACTGTAGGTAGGGAGAGTGTCAGTTTCTTTCACTGTGCCAGTCCTTGTTTCTAGGGACAAAGAAGGAAAGTGAGGGGATTTCTCCTTGTGCTATAGTGTGCTTTAAAAAAACATTTTTTCTAGGGACAGAAAACTGTAGGTAGGGAGAGTGTCAGTTTCTTTCACTGTGCCAGTCCTTGTTTCTAGGGACAAAGAAGGAAAGTGAGGGGATTTCTCCTTGTGCTATAGTGTGCTTTAAAAAAACATTTTTTCTAGGGACAGAAAACTGTAGGTAGGGAGAGTGTCAGTTTCTTTCACTGTGCCAGTCCTTGTTTCTAGGGACAAAGAAGGAAAGTGAGGGGATTTCTCCTTGTGCTATAGTGTGCTTTAAAAAAACATTTTTTCTAGGGACAGAAAACTGTAGGTAGGGAGAGTGTCAGTTTCTTTCACTGTGCCAGTCCTTGTTTCTAGGGACAAAGAAGGAAAGTGAGGGGATTTCTCCTTGTGCTATAGTGTGCTTTAGAAAAACATTTTTTATAGGGACAGAAAACTGTAGGTAGGGAGAGTGTCAGTTTCTTTCACTGTGCCAGTCCTTGTTTCTAGGGACAAAGAAGGAAAGTGAGGGGATTTCTCCTTGTGCTATAGTGTGCTTTAAAAAAACATTTTTTCTAGGGACAGAAAACTGTAGGTAGGGAGAGTGTCAGTTTCTTTCACTGTGCCAGTCCTTGTTTCTAGGGACAAAGAAGGAAAGTGAGGGGATTTCTCCTTGTGCTATAGTGTGCTTTAAAAAAAAAAATTTTTCTAGGGACAGAAAACTGTAGGTAGGGAGAGTGTCAGTTTCTTTCACTGTGCCAGTCCTTGTTTCTAGGGACAAAGAAGGAAAGTGAGGGGAATTCTCCTTGTGCTATAGTGTGCTTTAAAAAAACATTTTTTCTAGGGACAGAAAACTGTAGGTAGGGAGAGTGTCAGTTTCTTTCACTGTGCCAGTCCTTGTTTCTAGGGACAAAGAAGGAAAGTGAGGGGATTTCTCCTTGTGCTATAGTGTGCTTTAAAAAAACATTTTTTCTAGGGACAGAAAACTGTAGGTAGGGAGAGTGTCAGTTTCTTTCACTGTGCCAGTCCTTGTTTCTAGGGACAAAGAAGGAAAGTGAGGGGAATTCTCCTTGTGCTATAGTGTGCTTTAAAAAAACATTTTTTCTAGGGACAGAAAACTGTAGGTAGGGAGAGTGTCAGTTTCTTTCACTGTGCCAGTCCTTGTTTCTAGAGACAAAGAAGGAAAGTGAGGGGAATTCTCCTTGTGCTATAGTGTGCCAAAGCATTCCTCATCAACCATCTTTGAAATCCTTGTTTTTTGGACAGTCAGGGAAATTGTCGTTGTTCTATTCTGTGCAAAAGCAATAATCCTCAACCATATTTAGAAATCCTTAAGTAAAGGGACAGAGAAGGACACCTGAAGGTAGCCCTTATTGCTTTTTTCCCATCTCCCTGCAGGCCATCTATTAGAATGTCTGGAAGGCAAACAAGGAGAGGCAGACAGTCAGGAGGCAATAAAAGAGGGCAAGCAGGCTCTGTGTCTGGGGGCAACAGTGCTGGTCGTGGACGCGGTGCATTGTCATCAGCACATGGCCATGGGACACGCTTGTCCTTCTTTTCGGCAGCTGGACATGTTGAGCCACATCATGCCGAAGACTTGGTAGAGTGGATGACCAAGCCCTCCCCCTCCTCCTCATCCTCTCTCACCCAGGCTCAGGGTACTGGCAAAGCAGCTGCCAAAGCGTCCTCTTCCCTGGTATCAATGTCAGACTCATCATCAGTCACTCCTTCCCTAGACCCACCATGTCCTCCTCCTGAGGAGTCCCCCGAACTGTTTGAGCACAGTGTTGGGTACATGCTCCAGGAGGATGCCCAGCGTTTCGAAGGGTCTGATGATGAAACCCAGCTACAGGAAGGCAGTAGCGTGAGAGCAGACAGAGGGGATGCTCAAGAAGGACACCAATCTGGCAGTCATGTTCCAGCAGCTGCAGCATACTGCCAGATTGGCTCCAGTGATGAGGAGGGAGGGGATGATGAGGTCACTGACTCCACGTGGGTGCCTAATAGGAGAGAGGAGGAGGAGGAGGATGAGGAGGAGGCACATCTCCAACGAGGCAGGATGCCCTTTGGTGGCCAGCGTAAGGGCAGTACACCGACGGAATCACACCGCAGAGCTCCGCCTGTGCAGGGCGCTGCCTCTGCCCGTCATTCAAAAAGTTCCTTGGTGTGGGCCTTTTTTGAGGCTAGTGCATCAGATCGCACAGCTGCTGTTTGCAACATATGTCTCAAGCGTATATCGCGTGGCCAAAACATCAGCCGCTTGGGTACCACATGCCTGACCAGACATATGTTGACCTGCCATGCAGCTCGTTGGCAAGCCTACCTCAAAGACCCACACCAAAGAACAAAGCGGACCTCTCCTTGCACCGCATCAGCTGGGATCTCCAACCCCACTATAACTTCAGTCCTCTCTGAAACATGCACTGAGAGGAATGAAGGTGTAGAATTAGGTGTGTCACAGCCAAGTACTTGCGGCCACTCTGCTAGCAGTACACCGACGTCCGATTCTAGCAGGCAAATTTCCCTGCCCCAGCTGCTGGACCGTCGAAAGAAGTTCACTCCCAGCCATCCACATGCCCAGCGGTTGAATGCTAGCTTGGCTAAATTGCTAGCGCTTCAACTGCTGCCTTTTCAGTTGGTAGACTCGGCCCCCTTCCGTGAGTTTGTGCAATGTGCGGTTCCTCAGTGGCAGGTTCCCAAACGCCACTTTTTCTCACGGAAGGCTATTCCGGCTCTCTACCGGCATGTGGAAGGCAATGTCTTGGCCTCGCTGGACAGGGCGGTCAGCGGTAAGGTGCATATTACCGCTGACTCATGGTCCAGCAGGCATGGACAGGGACGTTACCTTTCTTTCACGGCCCATTGGGTCACTCTTTTGGCAGCTGGGAAGGATGCAGGACAAGGTGCAGTAGTGTTGGAGGTTGTTCCACCACCACGCCTCCAAAATGATACTACTGGTTGTGACACACCTCTCTCCTCCACCCCCTCCTCTTCTTCTTCCTCCATGGCCTCTTCCTGTGGTTTGTCCTATGAACCAGCGGTGCTCCGTAGCCGTTCACGGGGCTACGCAAGTACGCAGGCAAAAAGATGCCATGCCGTGCTTGCGCTGGTGTGTTTGGGGGACAGAAGCCACACTGGGGCAGAGGTCCTGTCTGCTCTGCAGGGCCAGGCCGAGAGGTGGTTGACGCCACGCCAGCTTAAGCCAGGAATGGTGGTTTGCGACAATGGCACCAACCTCCTCTCCGCCCTCCGACAGGGACAACTGACCCATGTGCCCTGTGTGGCTCACGTCCTTAACCTGGTGGTGCAGCGGTTCTTGGGCAGGTACCCGGGCTTACAGGATGTCCTGAGGCAGGCCAGGAAAGTCTGTGTGCATTTCCGCAGATCTTATAATGCCAGTGCTCGCCTGGCTGAGCTGCAAAAGGAGTTGAACCTGCCCAAGAACCGCCTTATATGTGACATGCCCACCAGGTGGAACTCAACGTTGGCCATGCTGCAGCGGCTGCACACGCAGCAGAGGGCCATCAATGAGTACCTGTGCGACTACGGCACCAGGACAGGGTCAGGGGAGCTTGGTTTTTTTTCTCCACGCCAGTGGGGCATGATCAGGGATGTATGCACTGTCCTGGCACCATTTGAGGAGGCCACGAGGATGGTGAGCAGTGACAGTGCATGCATCAGTGACACTGTACCTCTTGTCCACCTGTTGGAGCACACGCTGCGTGGAATAATGGACAGGGCACTTGAGGCAGAACAGAGGCAGGAAGAGGAGGACTTCCTTGCCTCTCAAGGCCCCCTTTACCCAGACAGTGTTCCTTCTGTCCCACCCATCGCACAGGAAGAGGAAGAGGAGGAGGAGGAGGAGGAGGAGGATTGTGTCAGCATGGAGGTGGAGGCTGGCACTCAGCATCATCAGCAGCAGTCTTTTAGGGATGATTTACAGTCCCAAGAAACCAGTGGACTTGTACGTGGCTGGGAGGAGGTGGCTGCGGATCATGTCGTCCTTAGTGACCCAGAGGACTCCGGAGCGAATGCCTCAGCAAACCTACGCTGCATGGCCTCCCTGATCCTGCAAAGTCTGCGGAAGGATCCTCGTATTCTTCGGATCAAGGAGAGGGACCATTACTGGCTGGCCACTCTCCTTGATCCACGGTACAAGGGTAAGGTTGCGGACCTTATGTTACCTTCGCAGAGGGAGCAGAGGATGAGACAACTCCGGGAGGCCTTGCAGAAAGGTCTGTGCAACGCGTTCCCAGAGACTGGGAGGTTACAAACTCCTGGTCCTGGACAACGAGTTGCTGAGGCTTCGGCCAGTCAAAGAAGGAGCGGTGGGGAAGGTGGCCGTCTGACCGATGAGTTCTGACAATTCTTTAGTCCGCAGCCCCAAAGTATGATCGGTTCCAGCAACCATCGCCAGCGTCTGATAAACATGGTGCAGGAATATCTAGGGGCAAGGTCAGACTTGGACACCTTCCCCACCGAAAATCCTCTGGCTTACTGGGTCTTGAGGATGGATCACTGGCCAGAGCTTGCACAGTATGCAATTGAGCTACTGGCCTGTCCTGCATCCAGCGTTCTTTCGGAACGCACATTCAGTGCTGCTGGAGGATTTGTCACGGATCACAGGGTGCGCCTGTCCACCGACTCGGTTGATCGACTGACTTTCATCAAGATGAACCAGTCTTGGATCACCACCAGCTACCACACACCTGATGCTGATATAACAGACTAATTGATTTTAACATGTCACATCCCTTCAAGACTGATGCTGATGCTGAGTGCCTGTGCTGTTATGTTGACTGGCTATCCTCCTCCTCCGAGTCCTCAATGATACGATTGATGATGATAGCTTGGAAGATCATTTTTGTTTATGGGTGCCGCCACCAGTGGCTAAGGCCCAATTTTTCAGCCCCTGTTTTACAGGGGCGTGTAATTACAATTTTTTTAGCAATAATTTGCCATAGGGCTCATTGCTGTGCTCCAAGTACAGTATCTGTGAGGGGTTGGAGTGTTGTGGCACCAGTGCCTAAGGCCCAATTTTTCAGCCCCTGTTTAACAGGGGCGTGTCATTACAATTTTTGAAGCAATACTTTGCAACAGGGCTCATTGCTGTGCTCCAAGTAACGTATCTGTGAGGGGTTGTAGTGTTGTGCCACCAGTGCCTAAGGCCCAATTTTTCAGCCCCTGTTCAACAGGGGCATGCAATTACAATTCTTGATCTAATAATTCACAGCAGGGCCCATTGCTGCACCCACCAAGAGTAACTCTGAGGGCTTACAGTGTTGTGGCAACGCCACCACCACCACCACCACCACGAAAGGCCCAATTTTTCAGCCCCTGTTCAAAAGGGGCATGTAATTACAATTCTTGATCTAATAATTCACAGCAGGGCCCATTCCTGCACCCACCAAGAGTAACTCTGAGGGCTTACAGTGTTGTGGCAACACCACCACCACCACGACCACGAAAGGCCCAATTTTTCAGCCCCTGTTCAAAAGGGGCATGTAATTACAATTCTTGATCTAATAATTCACAGCAGGGCCCATTCCTGCACCCACCAAGAGTAACTCTGAGGGCTTACAGTGTTGTGGCAACACCACCACCACCACCACGAAAGGCCCAATTTTTCAGCCCCTGTTCAACAGGGGCATGCAATTACAATTCTTGATCTAATAATTCACAGCAGGGCCCATTGCTGCACCCACCAAGAGTAACTGTCAGGGCTTACAGTGTTGTGGCACCAGCACCACCATCAAAGGCCCAATTTTTACTACCACTGTTCAACAATTATATGTAATTAAAATTCCTGATATAATAGTTGACAGCAGGGCGTTCCAGCACCAACCAAGAGTAACTGTGAGTGCTTACAGTGTTGTGCCAACACCAACAACTAAGGGGCCTATTTCTGCAGAGTATATACGGCAGGTCCCTACTTTCAAACATCCAACTAACAAACGACTCCTACTTGCAAACGCAAGAAGACAACATGAAGTGAGAGGAAATCTACCCCTAGGAAGGAAAATTCTCTCCTGTAAGAATAAATATGGGAGAAAGGTGTCTCCTCTGTACTGATGCTTTATCAGCAATCCTTGTTTCAAGAAAAACACCACATTTCAAAAACAGTTGACATTGGGACGGAAAGTGAGGTGAAATGTTCTGAACAGGGGCACAGACAGCAAAACAAATGTTACAGGGGTGATAACCCTTACCTATGTTTTCCAAAAAGTTTAAAAATAGATTTTTGGGCTGGAGCTACACTTCAACAATGTACCTGTTCAAAATTACAAACAGATTCTACATAAGAACAAACCTACAGTCCCTGTCTTGTATGCACCGCCTGTATACGGCTGTTCAGAGTATATAGGGCCTTTTTTATATTATGTGCGGGGTTCCCCTTAATATCCATACAAGACCCAAAGGGGCTGGTAATGGGCTGGGGTGGGGGGGGGGGTCATGGGGTAGCTATGCCATTTTTCTTAAAGATTTTCATCCATATTACCGGGACCAGACATTACATTAAAGCCGCAAGCAGTTTTAAATGGCTTTTTTTTCCTTTAGAAGTGTCATTTTGTGCAGGGACAGTTCTAAACACGGGAAACACGTGGCACTTCACAGGCATACTTTAGACACCCCCCAGGTACGATATTTAAAGGAATATTTGACTTTTTTTTTTTCACTTTATGCATCATTAAAATGACTGCTCCCGAAAAACGACCGTTTTTAAAACTTCTTTTTGCATTGATACATGTCCCCTGGTGCAGAACCCGGGTTCCCAAACCCTTTTTAGGACAATAACATGCATAATAGTTGTTATAATTAGCACTTTAGAATTCGAACGTTCGCATCCATTGTATTTAATAGGGTTCTAATGTTCGTACGAACTTTCGGTCCGTTCGCGGGTTCTGGTGCGAACCGAACCCGGGGGTGTTCGGCTCATCACTAGTGCTCTGTTTTGTTGAGTGACTGTGTAATCAGACACCTTGAGGCTGCAACTATCTGGGAGCCTCTGAAGCAAAGGACAGTGTCATACCTTCTAATCATGCAGTTCCTGACCATCTGATTACACAAAACGAGGTTGGTGGGGAGAAGGGGGGCTGCTTCTAGTTCACAGGGTCTGCCCAGCCCCTTGTACCTGGCTGAAGTGCACTGATATGGTTGCTGGATTTAATAAAGGAAGGCTGCAAGTTCAGGAGCTCCTTCTATATTTTCTATTTTTTTTATTTTATTTTTATTATGTCCCTATAGCCATCATGGTCCCTAATAGAAGGTGTGTACTGAGACGGGGCTGGAATGGTGGTTTGTGCTGGGGGAGTTTAGGACTGTGGGGGGAGATCTGTACTGAGTGGGGGTTTGGGGGGGATCGTCATGATAGAATATGACCTTGGAGGGGAGATTTGTACTGAAAGGACGGGGTTTGGTTGTCGTCAGCGTTCCCATGTGGTGCGATTTTGGAGCCCATTAATTTTAAATGGGCTTTAATTCACACCAGAACACAGAAAAAAACTGTGCATGCACTACTTTTGGTGGTGTGTTTTCAATCTGCTTTACAGGTGGCGTAAAGCACCCACAGCAGATCACAAGGGTAGTGCTTTCCAGCAGCATCAAAAATGCTCACAGAACAATAAATACAATTCTAAAAAACGAAAAAATGTCAATTCTAAAACATAATTGACAAAAAATTAAGGGCCGTTCACATGTACTTTGCTATCTGAAGAGCTGTCAGCATTTAGATTGCTCTTCAGAGAGCTTTTAACAGGTGGTGAGGAGGCATATTGCCTCCTTGCTGCCTGTTTTAACCCCACACTAGCACGCTACAATCATGTGCTTTGCATGCTGTTGCAGGACACTTGCAGAGCAGCACTATTCACTTGACTTTTTCAACAAGGATATAATTTCTGCTATGGCTGTGAAGCACGGCATCGGATGTCGTGGCATGTGTATACCCCTAGCCACTGCCTCCACTGCTAAAGGGGGTAGCATTTTGGCAGACAGTAAAAACACTGCTCAACCATGGGTTTTTACCACCCCCAAGCTCATTTGTAAATGAGCCCTAAGGACTCATTCAACCATGTATTCTGGCCTTGTAAATGAGTAAATTGTTCACACAGCTGGAGCTGCCTGTTAGGGACGCAGTGGTTGTATGAACACAGCCACAGGTCCAAATTTGACAGGTGTGCAATTGTAAGGGAGTGGTCCTGAATGCACACTTTGGGGCCGTACACCTGCACTCACACACCTGTCACCCATAGTGTAACATTTGCTGCCTGCACACAGTTCCAGGTGGCTCCAGCCACAAAAACAAACCACTGATTTACATTGTACAGGCCACAGTACCCTTGTGAATGAGCCCCGATACCTCATTCACACATAAAGCTTTAATTCTCAATACACTTTCTTAGCTTTTAGATTTAGTAGGAATTCTGTTGTGTTTGTGTCAGGTAGACTGTACGGGGCCCCACAATTTCTAACAGCAGCCCTGATTACATGACAGTGTTGCACACAGTTTCACTAAGGGTCAATATTGGCTCGGTGTGAAACTCCCTCTCCTCTGTCAGTGCTAATCAGTTCTACCTATCAGTGTTTCCATTCAGTGCCATCTGTCAGTGCCAAACAGTGTTTCCAAACAGTGCCACCTGTCATTGCTAATCAGTGTTTCCAATCAGTGGTGCCTAATATCAGTGCCAACCAATGCCACCTATCGGTGCCAATCAGTGTTTCCAATTAGTGCCACCTACCAGTGCCAATCAATGCCAGTGTTTCCAAACAGTGCCCATCAGTACCGCCAATCAATGCCCACGAGTGGCACCTATCAGCGCCCATCAGTGCTGCCAATTGGTGTCCATCAGTGCTGCCAATTAGTTCCCATCAGCGCTGCCAATCAGTGCCACTAAATTCTGCCAAACAGTGCTGCCTATTAGTGCCAATCAGTGCTTTCTATGAGTGCCAATAAGGGCCGCCTGTCAGTGCCAATCATTGCTGCCTGTCAGTGCCAATCATTGCTGCCAATCTGCAAAACTGAGTGCCAGGCACATTGTCCATGGGGAGCTGGCCTGGTGGGGCACAACTAAAATATGTTGATGTTTATTAATTCCACATGCCGATCTTTAGTATAATAGGTAATCACCACACTACTATTTACAATAAACTACTGGAGGTAAAATAAAAAAAAGTGTCAGTAAAAGGCCTGCCCCTAAGCACTGTTATGTGTTCCCACACCACCAAGAAAAAAAAAAGTGCAGCGCTAACTTACTGATCAATAACTTAAAAAAAATGTCTTCATCAGTTCAGGCCAATATGTATTCTGCTACATATTTTTGGTTAAAAAAAATAAAATCACAATAAGCGTATATTGATTGGTTTGCGTAAAAGTTATAGCGTCTACAAAATAGGGAATAGATTTATGGCATTTATATACTGATTTTCTGAAAAAATAAATTTTAGTTATGATATAAAATAATGAATGTGGGGGCCTTTTGGTGGGCGTGATTTTTTTTTTTTTGGGGGGGGGGGGGGGCAGCATTTCATTCTTGGGCCCAGGCAGCACAATGTCTTGGGCCCCATCTTACTGCATCATTCTTAGCCTGCCTTGCCCTGCTCCTAGAATGACATAATGAAATAAGGAGGAGTTTTCCCCAGCTGGCCACTCTTCCCAAGATTGCACCCTGCCGCAATGATCTGTGAAGGAGAAATATGCACTACAGAGGCTGAAGTGCTGCATTGGTACACTAGCCACAACCAACACTAAAAGAATGGAGCAGTGCCCTTCAGCACCTGAGGCTGCTGTCACAGACTTTGCCGATTCTAAACTTGAGGCTGAGGAGGCAACTATGAGCTGACAGGCCTGGAATGCAGTGAGTACACCTGAACACAGTCCTGGGGGCATTAACCAACTTGTGGCTGTAAAAAAGGAGAGGGATGGCGCAAGAACCAACTAAGTAATAACTGTGTAAACATTTGAACACTCCCAAATAAAGGCAATATGTATCAAGGGAAAGTGAAAGCGTGCGGTGCTCAAAGTGATGGAATACTCAAAAAGTATATGATATTTGTGTGAAATAGGACCTCCGTGTTGTGATATAGGGATGAATAAAACCAATATGGATTGGTTTTATAGTACACAAAGTTAATGATAAATTTTATGTGAAATGGTAATCGAAGAGTGTATATGAATGAAACCGTCAATATCAATTTACCAAAAGTACTAATAAACGAGTGAAAAAATCCAGTATTGAAGTGTTGGTTAAAGTACACAAAATAATTATGGATATCAAATGATATACAAAAACGATACATAAAAATTGAACACCATCAAAGGCAATGAACCCAGTGTGCTAGTGAACAAGTGAATATAAAGTCCAAATATTCCAAAGTGATAAAGGTGACTGTATAATTGGTTGTCTGCAGGTAATCCACCACCATGAAGATCAAAGGCTTACCAGACAAGGTGGACCCAGCAAGGCTTACGCCTGATGAGTCAAATGAGCTTAGCAGTGTAACACATCCAGGGAGAGGTACAGCAAGCACAGCTTCCAGTAAAAAAACAAGCAGGGATGTATCACAGCAATGACATCAATGAGTATCCACCATAGGTTAGGCAACGGTACTTCATATACAAATCCTCCCAGAGTGTTTATATAGCAAAAGGAGAAAAAATGGGCCACATAGTGTAATTCCGTTTAAGGGGGGAACATTTATTGATAAAATATAAAATGGTCACTCACATTTGAGAAGACATATAAAAGTATGTATGATCAAAATGATGCAGTGGGATCAGCAGAGACGTTCCCAACGCGTTTCATCCTAATAAGGCATCATCTGGGGTGCTGGTACGCCCCTATGATGTCTTCTAAGATGAAACGTGTCTGGTCGAGCCCATTGATGCCATTGCGTTAATACCCCAGTTATACAAGCGCTTGTTGTATCTACTCAAATGTGAGTTTTTTTTACCATTTTAAAATAAATTTCCTCTTAAGCGGATTCACACTATGTGGAATTTTTATTTAATTTATGGTTAAACCTGTGAACCCATGCAAGGGATTCTACTTCTGAGTTTTGTTCTTGTGACGAGTGTCCCCTGGAGGAAAGTATGAATACCATCTTCCGGTGTCAAACATCCCCAAACGTTGACGTTCCTGATTATCGGTGCATTGTCATCACAAAGCTCTGACGACTCATTTGGCATATGCCTTGTTGAGTCCATATGCTTCGGTAAGCCTCAGTTTTATCGGTGGTGGTTTCTCCTATCATCCTATCTTCACGCAGTATTGTTTTCATACCTGGAGGTTGATATCTACTCGCCTGGATCAATACTTCAACACTATTGTTGTTTTTTTGGACTATATTATAATTTTTTCCTTCACCTTTTCACAGTGTGGACTTTAAATTTAAGTTTTATTATCTTTGCACTTTTTCATTTCAATATGTCTGCACATGCTTTAAGTGTTTAAACATTAGCCATTGTTATATGGTCCATTATAGGACCATTCTCATTTAGCTCTGCACTTCTCAGATTTACATACTCTATATGAGATGAGCCAAAAGTGTTTTAAAAATCTTCATCAGGGACTAGACTTGAAACTTATCTATAGATATATACTGAATATAATGAGTTACAGTTTAAAAGATCATATTAAAAAGTTTACAAACCTGTGGAGAAATCAATGATTCATGTATATATGGTGATATAGTTACACATCAGCCAAGCAAAAAACAGTCCCAATCTCAAAACCCAAAGATACCACAGGTGGCCGCAGGAGGATCAATGTACACATAAGGACCCAAGGAGTGCCAAAAAAATGGTAAGCTGCAAATACATTGGTTTCTGTTAGGCATAACCGTCCATCTCATTGCATGTAAGATAAATTATCATACGTGCCTACTCATTGGGGGAGAATTACTAAAACTGGTGCACACAGAATATGGTGTAGCTGTGCATAGTTACCAGTTTCTAACTTCAGCTTGTTCAATTAAGCTTTGCCAATAAAGCCTAGAAGCTGATTGGTTACTTTTCACAGCTGCGCCAGATACCGTGTGCACCAGTTATAGTAAATCCTCCACATAAGTCATGCAAGGGATCACTTACTACATACCTTCAAATCTACAATAAAAAAAGTATTAGCCAAGGATCTATTTAATTAACCACTTGCTTACTGGGCACTTATACCCCCTTCCTGCCCAGGCCAATTTTCAGCTTTCAGCGCTGTCCCTCTTTGAATGACAGTTGCGCGGTCATGCAACACTGTACCCAAATAACATTTTTATTTAAAAAAATCACAAATAGAGCTTTCTTTTGGTGGTATTTAATCACCACTGGATTTTTTCTTTATTTTTGCCAAACAAACAAAAAAAAGACCAAAAATTTAGAAAGAACAAACAAAAAGTTTTTCACATTTTGCTATAAAATTTAGCAAACAGGTAATTTTTCTCCTTCACTGATGGGCACTGATGAGGTGGCACTGATGGGCATTAATAGGCTGCAATGATGGGCACTGATGGACACTGATGAGGCAGCACTGATGGGCACTGATGCGGCTGCACTGATGAGCACTGATATGTGGCACTGATGGGCACTGATTGGCGGCACAGAGAGGTGGTACTGATGTGTACTGATAGGTGGCACTGATGGGCACTAAAAGGTGGCACTGATAGGCACTGGTAGGCAGCACTGATATGCAGCACTGATAAGTGAGACTGATGATGAGGCACTTATGGGCACTGGTTGGCAGCACTGATGGACACTGATAGGTGGCACTGGTGGGCACTGATAGGAGGCACTATTGGGCACTTATAGATGGCCCTGATTAGCAGCACTGGGGGGCACTGATTAGCAGCACTGATGGGCACTGATGGGCACTAACAGAAGCCGGGTTTCTTCTTTTCTTCACACTGGCACCTTGAGGGAAAAAATAGCTGATTACCGGCTTTTTTTTAATTCCATGATCAGCTGTCATTGTCTGACAGCTGATGACGTGGTAAAGGGCCCACTGTGATTGCCCCTTTCCCCCGATCTGTGATCAGCCGAGTCCCAAGGACTGGGGCGTGCAGGCAGCGCAATAATGGGAGGACGTCCATGTATGCCCTCCTGGCAAAGGAAGCCTGCACTGTAGCGGTCTTTTGGTTACAGCGCGGATACCAAGTGGTTAATTAATGGAACATATTCTTTGTAGATTGGTATAATATCATTTATTGTAGAATAGCGTGGCCCTAAACTATAGTTATTCATACTGGGGTGGTATATTCTCCCCATTTATCCCCTTGGAGATGGATAATAATGCCGTGCAATGGGTTAGGCAGGAACTTATATAGAGGTTTATTTTACAAATTACAAGCTATGCCACAAATCAGATGGTATAATCTTAAACATATTTAACCAGTTCTTCTCAACATGTTTTCTGGGATTAGCGCTTCTTCAGGAATATTTGAGAGAGTGGATTATCTGCAAAAAACAATAATAAATGTAACACAACAAAAAGATGGTATGTCATGAAAAATCATTACTTTGAGCATTGCATAGATATGCCCAATAGCCGGTGAAGAAATTCTGTTTACCCAACGTAGCCATCAAAATCTATCACTACAACATATACTGTAGAAACATCAGTATTAAAAAAATATATCACATTGTTTAGATAAACTTCAGACCATCCAAAAACACCCTGTGTGAATTGATATTTCTCACTTCATAATGTAACTAATGATACTTTCTGGCTTTACAGGTTCCAGGGTATAGGGATCATCATCATATTTGACAAATGCTTGTGCAAATATAAATGTCCACAAGGGGTTCCCTGAATGTTAGAAACATAGACAGGTAGAAGAAATGTACAGAAGAACATTTTCCCCTGAGGCTCCTAGAGCAAAAGTCAAAGCACAAGGATGAGTATATAAAGATCAGCATTCCCTTCACATCAACACATCATCTCCAACATAACACACCTAGGGAGTCTATAATCTGCCATGGCAGTGTTGGTGGCTTGTTGGCAGGGCCCGCTGGACAGGAGCAGGTATATAAGAGGGATAGTCCCTCTCTCATTTCTTTCATGCTGGCTGGTGGTGGACAGTTGTTTGGATTATTGGCTTCCTAGGTGAGTTATGTTGGCGATGATGTGTTGATGTGTAGGGAATGTTGATCTTTATATACTCATCCTTGTGCTTTGCCTTTTGCTCTAGGAGCCTCAGGAGAAATGTTCTTTTTGAAAATTTCTTCTAGCTGTCTATGTTGGACAGTGTTTCTAACATTGAGAGAAACACACAGGTTTGATCCCTTGTGGACATTTATATTAGCACCAGTATTTGTCATATATGATGATGATCACTATACCCTGGAATCTTTAAAGCCATAATGTATCAGTTACGTTTTGAAGGTGAGAAATATTGATTCATCCAGAGTGTTTTTGGATGGTCAGAAGTTTATCTAAACTACGTAATATATTTTCTTATACTGATGTTTCTATATGTTGTAGAGATACATTTTGATGGCTATACATCTTGGAGATGTGGGATGAGATCCAATATGCTGTCCACCTATCTACCTCTGCACACTGATATTGAAGATTTTAGAACTTCTGCTTCTTGTGGTGCGTATAAATTGTGTGTGTTGGGCAACCCATATTGTGTGCATCTGTGTGCAGTTTATATGAAATTGATATGTTACAACAATTTATTTTCTATCATATAGAGCTCATTCTTATTTGTACTTTGCTCCCACCCCCGCTGGGGAGGCTGGCTTTTTGGTGCTGTCCTGCATGTTTATCCACATGGGCACATTGGCTAAGCTGAATGTCTTCACTGGCTATGGGGCATATATATGCAATGCTCAAAGTAAGGATTTTTCATTATATACAATATTTTTATATGTTATGTTGCATTTATTATTGTTTTTAGCAGATAATTCACTCTCTCAATCCTCTTGAAGAAGCGCTAATCCCGTAAAACATGTTGAGTAGAACTTGTTAAATATGTTCAAGATTATGCCATCTGATTTGTGACACTTCATAGTACTATATATCAACATAAATAGTTCAGTTTTGAGAGAGGTATTAATGTGATCCCTTCAGACATGATCAATTGTCTATAATATTTTATATTTTTGTAATAAAATATTTTGTTTTGAATCTATATAAAGTATTGTTATGTTTAGGGTGGTACGATAAAAACCTGTATTGCCTCAACCATATTTTTGCTATACTGAATTTTGTAACTATATCACAAATATTTTGGACCGAGGTGGTGCTGTGAACATAGTCCTGATTTCAGAAAAGAATTTGAAACAGTTCAGCATAATGTTCTCTTAAAAAGTTGTACAAGCTAGAACCCAACCCTTAGGTGGTATATTTGCACATGATGGTGACAGCCTATTCCCACCCAGAGACTTTAGTTTCTCTTCACATCTACTAGGTATTCCAAAAAGTACCTATGATTGCTTCTCTGATCATTTACCCTTATTCTAGATATTACACCCTTTAAATCTTTTGCTGGATCTGGATTTTTTTTTTACTACTTTTGGGTTAACATGTGAATTTAAATGTACAACAGAGGTCGCCGTTACACTCCAATTTGTAAAAAAAATGTCACCCTGTTCTTATAACAGTAATTAGTTTGAGCTATGATTTATTCTTAATTCCCATAGTAGGACTGCCATGCTTGACCCTCCTCATTCCTAGTATTACACATTAGTGCAACAGCTGACACCCTGAAAGTTAAGGTTTTAGTCTTAAATCTTCATTTGCATACACTAGTGTTTTACCTCTGTGTCTGCTAATAGGACCGTTCGTGAATACGGTAAACATTGAGAAATAATGTCACCAAATTAGGATAGGCATGTACACGTACCTGAAATTGACCTCAATTTTATAAATATGTACTTAAAGTTATAAAATACAAAGGTCAAAAAAATGTTTAATTACAGGATGATGCTTGATTTGCAGTTTAAAATAAAATATTGCAAATTAGTTCTGCTTTTATATATTCTTCATAATAAACCTATACATTATGATGTCATCTATGACTGGTAAATTGTTCCATTAATAACGTTAATCTTATATGCATATTTGTTTGTCATTAAACATGACAGAGAACATTGGAGTGGTAGGAGTTTTGCCAGAATTGAACTATATTAATTCTGCCCACTCCATTGTATGACAACAGCACTGCAGTGACAAAACAAGATAATTAATAATTGAACAAATATTAATGTAAGTTAGTAATATAAGATGCCTTGATAATGGAATTTAAGCTGTAAATCAATAATCCTTAAGTGAGTATTCCTTTTTATTAGCAGTCTGGGTCTTTCATTTCTAGGAAGAATAAGGGATTCCAGGTTGTTGGTTGACTTTTGGCTTACTAGGCATTTATTTGACAAGGCAGTTTTAACATATCGTATGTGTTTTGTAAACATTTTTTTCCTATTGCTTGCTTATATACTGGCTATTGAGTTTCATTATGCATTTGTGCCCTTGCCAACTGCTAACAACTTCTTAAAGTGACATCTGACGGGAACTAGATAGCATATTGTCCTAACCCCTAATGATATTAGCAAATCAATTAAAATTGTTCTTGTTGCTTTACTGTGGTGGTGGGCCAGTGGAACGAAAACATGGTCAGCTGCAGGCATGCACATATTGATACATTCCCTATGTCAATAAGTGATTGAGCCAAACAATTTTTCATAATTCTGGACATGGGACAGTAAAGGAAGATGACTGACTGGTGTGAGATGCTCAATTGTAGTTGCCGTTGAGCTAGGGCTGCAGGGCAAACCTTGGCCAAAGCACCCACCTGCCTTACCCAGAGGCTTTCAAAAATGATACTCTTGGCCTGCCCTCAAAAAAATCAAACAACATGAGAAGAAAGTAGTAAACTGCACAATGGTTTCTAAAACCATACTGTCTGGTTCAAAACGGGATGGGTGGCACCCCAAATAGTGCCCCAAATACTTTGCAGTTCCCCTTAAAGCGGAGTTCCGTCTTGCCCCTTTAAAAATTAAAAGTCAGCAGCTACACATACTGTAGCTGCTGACTTTTACCATTAGGACACTTATCTGTCCTGGAGTCCAGCTGATGTTTCCATCGGCTGGTCGGGTGCTGCCGCCGCCATTGCGGGTAAGGAAACCCAGCAGTATAGCCTTTCAGGTTCACGGCTGGGTCCCTACTGCGCATGCGTGAAGCGCGCTGCACACTGCGCTCTCTCACTTGCCCGGCAGAAGGGGAGGGAGAGGGAGGAGGGGGAAGAGGAGGACAGAGCTTCTGATGTATTTCACTGCGGCCTGGTCTCCCGGGAGTGGGGACAGGGTACCTGTAAAAACAGATATCCACTTCCACCACCCGAAAGGTGCCAAATGTGGCACCGGAGGGGGGGAAGAACCAGATAAGCGGAAGTTCCACTTTTGGGTGTAACTCCGCTTTAAAAACAAGCAAGTCCTTTACATAGAAATAAAATGCAGCGCTTTTGGAATGTACACAAAAGTCCTTCAAAAAATGTCCATACAGATCCAATAAAGTTAGAAACATAATAAATAAATACACCAAGTTTCCAACTTGGATATTTCCCTCCTAACATGGTTACCCCTCCAATTGGGACAACATTTATTAATTGCCATAAAAAATGTTCCATTAGGGTTTTTATCGTGACATAAAGCAAAATGCTTAGACAAACTATGATTGGGAAAACCTTTTATGTACATTATGTTAGTAATGTGTTCCTTAAAGCGGAGTTCCACCCAAATATGGAACTTCCGATTTAGGTGCTGGGGACCCCCTGACATGCCACATTTGGCATGTAATTTTTTTTCTGGGGGGGTGAGTGCCCTGTTTTTACAGGCACCTAGCTATCACTTCCTCCCCTGGCACCATGGCGCCGGAAGGAATATCACCTCTCCCCCCTCCCTTCCTGCAATTTTCTGGGACATGTCGCAGAAGATTGCCTGGCCATTCACAGCGGGCAGCACATGCACAGTGCATGCCTGGCTGTGAAGCCTCAGCCGGGCGCCCACCGTTAGAATGCCGGCGCCGCAGAGAGGAAGGGGAGAGGAGCGAGGTTTTGTACCCCCGCATCGCTGGACTGTGTGACAGATGCTGACTTTTTGTAGCTGCCGACTTTTAAATGGGTGGAACTCCACTTTAATTCTGGTTTGTAGCAAATACTACACCAAGAGGCAGTTTTGTTCTTCCTCTTGATATGTATGTTTGGCGAGCTGACTACTGGAGGGATTATCCATGAGGGGAGACCATGATTATTCTATGAAGCTTGTAGGGAATCTGACCATGTTCAGTGGTTGATTAACGGCCGTTTGACTACTTATAATTATGTGGTCCACAATTGAGGGTGGTGCCTCGTACACACGACCGGTTTTTCCGTCAGGAAAACTTGCCATGACAGCTTTTGGCCCGGAAAACCGGCCGTGTGTATGCTCCATCGCAGTTTTCCCAACGAGAAAACTGCAGGAAAAAAATGAGAACTTTTTCTCTTTTTTCCCGCCGGGATTTCTATCTCTTGCCATTTGTTGCCAAGAAATTGTGCAACTGCGTTTATTTAGTGTATTTTCTGATACCTAAAGCGCAGGTGGATTATTTATATCTGTTTGTTAAGATCTTTACATGTGCCCAGAGGCACAGCATGAGCTCTCCAAAGCAGGAGCCATAGAGTCTGCCGGAGTTTCTGTGCCCAGCCTGAGGGGGGAAGAAGTAAAGAGCTTCAGGACTGGAATGGCGTTAAGGCCCATGGTGGTGGCAGTGGGTGACTATTCATCGTCAACTCTTCCCTCTCTCCTAAATGTTACTTACTTCTCTTAATTATATTTTTGTGTACCAGTTGCACCCAGTAGGCAGCCAATTTGGCAGTTGTACTTTTTTTTTTTTACAAAGACAGACCTATGTTACTTTACAATTCCTGTTTTAGATGTATTCTTCACTAAACTCCACTATAATCTGCATATAGACCTACAGTATATGTTTTTATATTTCCTAAAACTCTGCTGTGTGTGATATGCTGTACTTTTAATATTGTATATTGACTGTATACACTGTGCTGTACATTTTGTAATTCTCCCCACTCCTAACTGTACACTGATCTTTACATAAAATATTTTTAATAGTTTTATTCTGTCCACCTGTGCTGTACACATACACATACACTGTATATAGTTCACACTTAACTCTTTACACTGTTCTGTTTATTCTGTATTTTGCTCTACTCTGCACACTGTATGTTGCTTACACGTCATTACTTCTCCCTGCTCACTGTGCTGTACATTCAATAACGCACAGCTCCACTTTATGCATTGTGCTGTAAATTCTGTATTGCACACTGCTTTACACCATACGTTGCTCTATGCAATGTATACTCCACCCTAATTACCTCTATTTTCCACATCTCTTCACTTCATATATTGTGTTATACATGATATACTAATCGCAGCTTAAATTTTTACAGTATACTGTACATCAGGGGTGCCCAAACTTTTAAAGGCCGAGGGCCACTTAAGCGACTTAGTAACCAGTGGCGGGCCACAATGAGTGAAGTGGGCAGATCACAGGTCTGTGTCCAGTCTGCATATACAAAGCAGACACACACAGCCTGATCTACTCCATGGGCCCTCTAATCCAATCAGATGGAAGGAGATGGATCCACTTCTGTTTTTTTTTTAGCAGATCAGATTGGAGGTAGGTGGGTGTAAATGGACAAAAGTCTGTTTACATCTGCCACTCCATAGTGGTGAATAGAGGGTCCAATTGGGTCGGACCCATCATGTGAAAGGGGCCTAAGGCTGCTTTTACACTGAAGGTCTGCAGTCTACACACACCTGTGGTTTTCCCGCCGGTTAGCTGCACTTTGCCATAGACGTCTAATATATCCTGCAGGTGTGGTGCACTTTCTGAAAAACTGATTGCTTCCTCTACCGCCGGCTTCATTCACAACACTGATGCTCTTGTGTGGCAGGTCGGCAATCTGCAATCTGGGCTTGCCAACCAGTCATCCCAGAGCAGGAGGTCGCAGGCCATATCAGAGGGCTCCGCAGGCCACATGTGGCCCCCGGGCCACTGATTGGGCACCCCTGCTGTACATTATATGCGCAACAGACAGAATTAATTTCCATGGAACCTTTTACACCCAAACAGGCACACTTTTACTAATATTCTATCATTTAGATGTAACATTGAGGATTTTGTACAGGCATGCCAGATCTCATAATGCAGAAGGGGTTCTTTGCTGCTGTGCTCATTATTAAGGTCATGGTTTGGTTTGCCTGGCTATAATTTAACCTTTATGTGAAATAATGTTTTTCTCAAATATATATACAGTGCCATTTTCCACATTTTGTCATGTTACAACCAAAAACGTGAATGTATTTTATTGGAGTTGTATGTGATAGACCAACACAAAGTGGCACATAATTGTGAAATGGAAGGAAAATGATAAATGGTTTTCAATTTTTTTTACAAATAAATATCTGAAAAGTGTGGGGTGCACTCATATACAGCCCCCTTTACTTTCATACTCCTAATTATAATCTAGTGGAACCAATTGCCTTGAGAAGTCACCGTATTAGTAAATAGAGTCCACCTGTGTGTAATTTCATCTTAGTATAAATACAGCTGTTCTGTGAAGCCCTCGGAGGTTTGTTAGAGAACCTTAGTGAACAAACAGTATCATAAAGGCCAATGAACACACCAGACAAGTCAAGGATAAAGTTATGTAGAAGTTTAACCACTTCCATACCGAGCCTTTTTTACCCCCCTTTTCAGCTTTCAGTGCTGTTACACTTTGAATGAGAATTGTGCGGGTATGCGACATTGTACCCAAATAAATTTTGATCATTTTTTTCCCCCACAAATAGAGCTTTCTTTTGGTGGTATTTGATCACCTCTGCAGTTTTTTTTTTTTTGCGCTATAAACAAAAAAAGAGTGACAATTTTGAAAAAAAACAATATTTATTAATTTTTGCTATAATAAATATCCCAATTTAAAAAATAAAATAAAACATTTTCCTCAGTTTAGGCCGATATGTATTCTTTTACATATTTTTGGTAAAAAAAATTGCAATAAGCGTATATTGATTGGATTGCGCAAAAGTTATAGCGTCTACAAAATAGGGGATAGAATTATGGCATTTTTATTATTATTATTTTTTTACTAGTAATGGCGGCGATCTGCGATTTTTTATCGTGACTGTGCGGCGGACATATCGGACACTTTTGACACTATTTTGGGACCATTCACATTTATACAGCGATCCGTGCTATAAAAATGCATTGATTACTATAAAAATGTGACTGGCAGGGAAGGGGTTAACACTAGGGGGCGATCAAGGGGTTAAATATGTTACCTAGGGAGTGATTCTAACTGTAGGGGGAGGGGACATACAAGGGGAGGAGATCGATTGGTGTTCCTCTGTAATGGGAACACACGGATCGGTCTCCTCTCACCTGACAGGACATGGATCTGCTCTGTGACGAACAATCGTGGGTGCACGCGCTTTGGGTCCCCAGTGATGCGGCCAGTGCACGCATCGCCAGCGGGGCGCGCGCTCTCCACACTGCAGGGAATCCCAGGACGTCATATGACGGCCACCCGGAGGGATGTAGGGTTCCTGCAGCCGTCATTTGACTATACGCCGGGCGGGAAGTGGTTAAAGCAGGATCAAGTTATAAAACAATATCCCAAGATTTGAACATCTCACAGAGCACTGTTCAATCCATCATCCGAAAATGGAAAGAGTATGACACAACTGCAAACCTACCAAGACATGGCCGTCCACCTAAACAGACAGCCCGGGAGAGCATTAATCAGAGAAGCAGTCAAGAGGCCCATAGCAACTCCGGAGGAGCTGGAGAGATCCACAGCTCAGGTAGGAGGATCTATCCATAGGACAACTATTAAGCCCTGTTCACACGATCGGTTTTACCGATGAAAACAGTCCGATGGACTTTTTTTATCGGACAAACCGATCGTATATGGGCCCCATCAGTCTTTTTTCCATCGGTGAGAAAAAATAGAACATGTTTTAAATTTATTCGATGGAAAAAAAAAACAATAGCAAATTCCGATCGCCTGTGTGGAACTCCATCTGAGAAAAAACCCACGCATGCTCAGAAGCATTGAACTTCATTTTTCTTGGCTCATCGGAGTGTTTTACGTCACGGCGTTTGGGACGGTCGGATTTTTGACTGATGGTGTGTAGGCAAGACTGATGGAAGTCAGATTATCGGAATTCTGATGGAAAAATCCATCGGATTTGAATCCATAGGAAATCCGATCGTGTGTACAGGGCTTAAGTCATGCACTCCACAAATCTGGCCTTTATGGAAGAGTGGCAAGAAGAAACCATTGTTGAAAGAAAGCCATATGAAGTCCCGTTTGCAGTTTGCGAGAAGCCATGTGGGAGACAGAGCAAACATGTGGAAGAAGGTGCTCTGGTCCAATGAGACCAAAATTGAACTTTTTGGCCCAAAAGCAAAACGCTATGTGTGGAGGAAAACTAACACTGCACATCTCCCTAAACACACTATCCCCACCGTGAAACATTGTGGTGGCAGCATCATGTTGTGGGGATGCTTTTCTTTAGCAGGGACAGGGAAGCTGGTTAGAGTTAATGGGAAGATGAATTGAGCCAAATACAGGGAAAACTTAGAAGAAAACTTGTTGGAGTCTTTAAAATACTTGAGACTGGGGCAGGGGTTCACTTTCCAGCAAAACAACCCTAAACATACAGCCAGAGCTGCAATGGAATGGTTTAGATCAAAGCATATTCATGTGTTAGAATTGCCCAATCAAAGTCCAGACTTAAATCCAATTGAGAATCTGTGGCAAGACTTGAAAATCGCTGTTCACAGATGCTCTCCATCCAATCTGACAGAGCTTGAACTATTTTGCATAGAAGCATGGGCAAAAATGTCACTCCCTAGATGTGCAATGCTGATAAAGACATCCCCTAAAATAAAACTTGCAGTTGTATTTGCAGCAAAAGGTGGTTCTACAAAGTATTAACTTGTGGGGGGATACAAATGCACACCACACTTTTCAGATATTTATATGCAAAGAATGTTAAAAACCATTTATCATTTTTCTTTCACTTCACAATTATGTGCCACTTTGTGTTGGTCTATTACATAAAATCCCAATAAAATGCATTTACGTTTTTGGCTGTAACATGACAAAATGTGGAAAAATTCAAGGGGTATGAATACTTTTTCAAGACACTGTATATGCCATTTCTGTTAAAGAAATATTTAAAAAAAGTACTGGTATTTATTGGAATTTATTGAAGTTATTTGGATAAGTAATAAAATAATTATTGATGCCATTCCAAAAATTCTAAGCAATAAAATGTAAATATAATTTTCGAAAATTTTATAATTTTCTAACTAATATATATAAACAATAAAGTAATAACATAATTATTGGTATGGTTGCAAAACACATAGGGGACATTCTTGCCACCACTGTAAGGGGGACATTCTTTCCACTGATCATCAATGTAAAGCTGACCGCAATTTGGCCAGTTCAGTAGGGATCGGCTGAATTTTGATCCATGTATGGGCATGTTGATTGTACCCAAGTTGATCTAACTTGGGTACAACCAGCCTGTTGAATTTTTCTTCATGAGATTACTGCTGGCGGCTGTAATCTTGGTTTTATGCCGACTGGGAAGGCTCATCGCGCCTTACCACCAGAAGAATGCAATAGTGCTTCGGGAAGCATTCCCCGATCAAAACTGAATGTGTAGATGGGGGAGTTGAGCAACATTCTTTCCTCCCATCCCTGGTGGAAGGAAAGAAAATCAAATAATCTATGGGCTGCTTAACCACTTCCTGCCCGGTCAATAGCAAATTGAAATCCGGGAAGTGGTTGCGTTATCCTGACTGGACGTCATATGACGTCCAGCAGGATAACAGCTGCTGCCTGCCCGTGGGGGCGCGCATCGTGGCGATCGATGGTGCGGTGTGTCAACCAGTGCCCACCCAAAATCCCTGCCAGTGCCACCAGGGATAAGCATCAGCACCACATATCAGTGCCGCATGTCAGTGCCCATCAGTGCCCATCAGTGCCATGTATCAATGCCCAGGAGTGCCACCTATCAGTGCCCAGCAGTGCCGCCTATCAGTGCCACTCATAAATACCCATCATTGCAGCCTTTCAGTGCCCATCAGTGTCGCCTATCAGTGCCAATCAGTGAAGGAGAAAACGTACTTATTTACAAAAAAATTTAACAGAAAAAAAGAAAAACTTTTATTTTTTTCAAAATTTTCTTTTTTTATTTGTATAGCAAAAAATAAAAACCCCAGAGGTGATCAAATACCATCAAAAGAAAGCTCTATTTGTGGGAACAAAATGATAAAAATTCTGTTTGGGTACAGTGTAGCATGACTGCGCAATTGTCAATTAAACAGCAACAGTGCAGAAAGTTGAAAATTGGCTTGGGCAGGAAGTGGGTGTAAGTGCATGGTATTGAAGTGGTTAAGTAGCATTTTTCTACAAATACTCAATTAATTTATTTCAGCAAAAGTTTCCCAAGTCCTGAGAATTATTTCAAAGGTTCTTCTGGGGTCAAAAGACTGAGAAAAGCTTTGGTATTATCACAATGCTATAACTTTTTACGTGACAGTGGACTCTTGTCATTTGTTTATTTTACATTATATGAAATCACACATGGGCATTTGCAGTAGTCATTTGACTTTGCAAGGGCTGCAACATCAGAGAAGCCTGGGAATTTTGAAAATAAATTCAGGGCATTTTCAGGAAAATAGAAACCAGTGCGTGACCCTTCATGCTAAAAACATAATTTTTCACTGGAGATGGTATTTAAAATTTCCTTAACTAATTAACAAATGTAAAAGGCCTATTTTATACTAATTAATTCATCCAAGGTTTTAATAAAAATGTGATGGCAACTACCAGACCAGAGTTCACACGTGTCAAACTTCACCTATTTCTTGTAAATGGCTTTATGCGGTTTGTGAGCTTACGTGTTTAAACAGCTACATTTGTGTATACATTCATTTATCGGCTTACAGATTCTCTCTCTAATTGTGTTTGTTTCTTTCTAGAGGCACCCACACACTAGTTGAAATGCGCATTACTAATGACTCCATGTCACTTTACCGGTGAAGAGGGAGGGGGGGCCGAAGTGAGATCTTTCATTAAATATTAAAGAAAAGCATATAGGAGTTTGTCTTATCCTTAGTGAATGCACATAGATGGAAAATATGACTCTTATGCACCTACTGTATCAACCAGAGTAATAAATGCTCAGCTTTCTGTTAACTATATAATGCGTCATTTTATCAGTATATTATTTTATCCAAGTAGATCATTTTACAGCTGTTTTGTCATACTATTAATTCTTAAAGCCATTGTACAGTGATTTTGCACATAATGTAAAGTGAATACTCAGGGCTAAAGATAATTTTTTTTTCTTTTTTAATCAAGTAAATATGAAAAATATAAAACTACTTGTAAAAAAGTATTGTTTACCACTTGCAGCAAAAAAAATAGCAACTCAAGGCAAAAATTCCAGCTTTCCTCTATAGGCTAATTTACAATAATGTTGCCTAAATAGCTGATGCTGTGTAGAAAACTGCCAACAAGCATGTAAGCAGAGCTGGCCTTTCCGATGACAGAGCCCAGTATGCTCTGCATTATGAATGTCATGGATGCAACCTGTTGTTAATGTTTATTTCCTAAAAATATTTTATACAGATAAAGCAGAAATAATAATAAAAAAAAAAAAAAATGTTTTTATAAATGTGTAAAAAATCCCACATACTTACATGGCAATTTTCTATATAGGCTATGAGTGGCACAGTCTACAACTATTTATTGATAGTGATGGCTAAATCTGAGGTTCAATTTTGCTGGCTGCGCCTCACTCTTAGGCCCCATGCACACGAGACGCTGTTATTTGCTGTTAAACGCGCGTTCAGAGGCAGTTGGACGCTTTTTTCAACTGCCCCTGAACCCATTCAATGTTATCCTATGTGTCCATGCACACACTCTCGTTTTTTGGCGTTTACAAGCAGTTGCGTTTAACCTCGTTTTTCCAGAAGCAAAAAAATGGGTTCAGACGCAAAAGTTTTCCACATTTCAGACGCGAAACGCCGTTAAACGTGGCTAAACGCGGCAACCGCGTTCAGCCGCGTTTGCGTTTATAAGCGTTTTTAAAGAAACCCTATTTTTTTGACCAGAAAATAAAGAAATATGATGTCAAACCCTAAAAAACATGAAAAAAAATGTTGTAATTATTTCTGAAAAAAAATAAATATATATATATATATATATATATATATATATATATATATATATTGTAAACATTTGGGGATTATAGCTTCACAGGACCAAGTGCATAAACCGTTGAAGTTGAACAAAAAGGGCTTTTATTTGTAATCAAACCAAAAATCAAGCTTCATTCAGCACACAGGAAAAATATAAAAACAAAGTCCACTTATCTTCCAGCATAAAGTAAAGTCCTGCTTGTCTTCAGCACAAAATAAATCAAAGAAAAGGCACATACAGTTTTGTAGAGGGAACTTCCAGAGCCCTTGCTGAATCTTTTAAAAGCTCCCAGCAGACACACAGCTCATCTTCACAGGTGCAATCACCATACTCCTTCCACACCATCTCTAGCACCACTCCTGTTTTATGAGCTGTTTCCTGGAAGCCTTTAACCCCCTGTGTGCTGACTCCCAGTGGTCAGGAGTGGAGGCTCTATCCCACCTGAATATCACTTTAGAGTCTCCGAAATTCCAGGCCCCAAATAACTCTTTATCAAGACAAAGAGGACTGCGAGCCAGTCCTCTCTGGACTACTTCTTTTGCCAGGAATTCCTCACCAATTCTGGGTGACCTCCTGAACACCATCACCACTCCTTAAAGGGACCACAACCCAAATATTGGTGCTATATAGCACCCGTCCAGGACCCAACCTTGGCGTCCTGTACATTTCCCCCCCCCCCCTCTGCCTCAACGCAGAGGTGTTGGAGGCACCACTCGACATCATACAATGGACTCGGAAGACTACGGGGTGCTCTTCTCCATTGATTTCCTGCGACAGGACTGCTCCCAATCCCTCACTTGAAGCATCTGTCTGCACTACAAAATCCTTTGCGAAATCCGGAGCTACAAGCACCGGATCCTGGCACAATGCCATCTTAAGCTCTTGAAAAGCTTTCTCGGCCTCGGCATTCCACTTTATCATCACTGACTTTCTGCCCTTGGTCAAGTCAGTCAAGTCAGTCAGCGGTGCAGCAATGGTGGCAAAGTTGGGAACAAACCTCCTATAATAGCCAACTATGTCCAAAAACACTCTGACCTGCTTCTTGGTTAGGGGACGGGGCCAGTCCTGTATGGCTTCCACCTTACTCATTTGGGGCTTCACCAACCCTCTACCCACAGTATACCCTAGGTACTTGGCTCCCTCCATCCCAATGGCACACTTCTCCGTATTGATGGTGAACCCTACTCTTCTCAAGGAGTCTACAACTGCCTGAACCCGGGGAAGATGGAACTCCCAATCAGTGCTGAAGATGACTATGTCATCTAAGTAGACGGAAGCGTACCGTTGATGTGGATACAAAGTTTTGTCCATGGCCCTTTGGAACGTGGCAGGGGCAGAGTGTAGACCAAATGGCCTACTTTTGTATTGGAACTGGCCTTCCGGGGTAGAGAAGGTTGTTTTCTCCCTGGCTTCCTTGGTCAGGGGAATCTGCCAGTACCCTTTTGTGAGGTCCAGCGTGGTGATATACCTGGCAGGACCTAACCTCTCAATTAGCTCATCTACCCGTGGCATGGGATATGCATCAAACTTGGAGACTTCATTAAGTTTTCTGAAGTCGTTACAGAAGCGGAGGGTGCCATTGGGTTTGGGTACCAACACGATTGGACTCGACCACTCGCTCTGTGACTCTTCAATGGTTTCAAGTTCAAGCATTCTTTTAACCTCTTCAGATACCGCCACCCTATGAGCTTCTGGGATACAGTAAGGCTTTAACCGGATTTTTACATTGGGCTCGGTCACGATGTCATGCTTGATGACGTTGGTGAAACCGGGCAATTCTGAAAACATGACCCTATTTCTTTGCAGAAACTCTTTTGCTTGCTGGGTTTGGGGTCTAGTTAGGGTTGCAGCAACCTGCACCAGGTCGATCCCTGCATAGTCCCCTGACTGTACCCCTACCACCGCGGATACCTGTTCTCTGTCTCTCCAGGGCTTCAACAAATTTACATGATAAATTTGGTAGGGTTTTCTTTTCCCTGGCTGTTGTACCTTGTAGTTCACCTCACTTACTTTCTCTACTACCTCAAACGGCCTTGCCACTTGGCCAAGAATTTGCTCTCCACCGTGGGTATTAGAACCGCCAACCTGTCTCCTACTTGAAACTGTCTAATTTTAGCCGACCGGTTATACACTCTTCTTTGGGCATCCTGAGCCTTCTGCATGTGTTCCCTCAACAGCGGCATCACCTTAGCCACCCTCTCTCGCATTTGAGAGATATGCTCTACCACGGTTTTATGTGGTGAGGACTCACTTTCCCACGTTTCCTTTACTAGGTCGAGCAACCCCCGGGGCCTTCGTCCATACACTAGCTCAAACGATGAGAAGCCCGTGGATGCTTGTGGAACCTCCCGGATGGCAAACAACAAGGCAGAGAGTAACATATCCCAATCCTTCCCGTCTTTCTGGACCACTCTTTTCAACATGGACTTTAGAGTTTTATTAAACCTCTCGGCTAGGCCATCGGTCTGCGGGTGATTAACGGACGTCCACAACTGCTTAATCTGAAACAGTTTGCACAAGTCCGCCATCACCTTTGACATAAAAGGGGTGCCCTGGTCCGTCAGCATCTCTTTGGGGAACCCCGTTCGTGAGAACATTTGAAATAACTCCCGGGCAATGGCCTTAGAGGAAGCTTTCCTCAAAGGGATTGCCTCTGGATACCTAGTTGCGTAATCTAGGATGACTAATATGTATTGGTGCCCCCTTGCCGACTTTACCAGGGGTCCCACCAGATCCATAGCGATCCACTCGAATGGGACCTCAATAATTGGCAAGGGTACTAGAGGGTTTCTATAGTGGGGCACTGGGGCAGTTAACTGGCAAATGGGACAAGATGCACAATATCTTTTAACCTCGGCCTTCACTCCTGGCCAGTAAAACCAGTCGGTTATCCTGGCCTCTGTTTTCTCTGCCCCCAGGTGTCCTCCCAGTGCGTCGTTGTGGGCTAGATCAAGGAGCATCCGCCTATATAGTTGGGGAACCAGCAACTGCTCTACAGTTTCCCCTCGCCTCTCAGCTACTCGATATACCAAGTCCCCCTTCAATGCAAAATGAGGAAACCTCTGATCTGCCCCTGGCGTTTGTAAGAGCCCATAAATAACAGAAACCTGCTCTCGAGCATTGGTCAAGGTAGGATCCTGTAATTGGGCGGTGCCAAATGCACCCCTGGATACATCCAGGTCTGGATGCACTGGCCTCGAGGATGTTTCCCCCTCATCCTCCTCAACCGGAGAGAGCTCCTCATCTTCCTCTCCCAGCATGACTTGTAATGGGAAAACTCCCCCCCCTCAGAGATCAACTCGGTTTTGAGACCTGGAACAGAAACATTATCATCCAAATTAGCATTCTCTGTAACTTCATTATCAGTGACGGGTATCTCCATATTAGAGGGGTGTGTTGTGGGGGTTTCAGGCCCGGACGCCTCAGACTCTGTCCCTTCCAGGCCCAGTGTCCTCAGTTCTCCTGGCAGCCCTATCTGTACCTGGTTCCATAGTTCAAGAAATAGTGGACAGTCCCGCCCCACTATGATGTCATGTATTAAACTTTTTACCACCCCAACCTCTTGTGTAACTGAAATATGGCCATAGGAAACCGTTACCGGGACCAGGGGGTACTCCCTGGTGTCCCCATGGATACACACTACCCGTAGAGTCTTATTCACTGGGCCGAGTCTCCCGACCATGTACAAGTGTTATCATGCTATCGGAGTCCAATAGCGCCTTGGCAGGAAGGTGGTTCACCCACACTTCACACTCGAACCTTCCTATAGCCGCCGACTGTATCACTCGGCCCACACCCTGGCGCGCCGCATCAGTGGATGTGATTGACAGCAGCGCCAGCCAATGGCTGCGCTGCTTTCAATCCATCCACTGTAGCCAATCAACGGCCAGGCTCAGGAACGAGGAGGATGACGGGGTAAGCACAGGACTTTTGAGGGGTCAGGTAAGTAAAACGGGGGCTCGGGGGGGGCGGTATTGTCAGATGTTTTTTCACCTTAACGCATAGGATGCATTAAGGTGAAAAAACATTTACCTTTACAACCCCTTCAAGGCAACAGAAGGTGTAGCTGACAAAGAGTAAAACATAGACAAAAGAGGAGGAGATTGCTAAATCTACTAAGAAAGGAGATAAAACCTTTTTAGGTACATCAGTTAAAGAAGAAGAAAATACATTTGGATCACTAAAATGAAAACTAGGCACAACACTTGTGTTGAAGGAGTTCTGAATGTAGCAAACAATTTAAAAAAATACTTCTGTTTAGTCTTCTCAGAAATAAATTGTACTAGCAATAACAAGTTGGGGAATCATATTGGTTTTAGTAATGACGGTTCATTTTTAGGATTTCTGGAGAGGAGGAACTGGCTCAGTTAAAGCTTAATAAGACAATGAGACCCGATAGTATTCATCCCAAAGTTCTAAAAAAACTCTGAGGTATTGTTGTTGGACGATTAACAGATCTTTTTAACCAGTCTCTTCTAAATTGAAGTGAAATTAAATGATTGGTTTACATATCCACAAGAAGGGCAGCAAGGCACAAGCTAACAATTAAAGGCCATCGGTTGTAGTCAAGTTAATGGAATCACTCCTGGAAAGATTCTATATTTAAGTGGTATAAATAAAGGTTTGTTTGGCAAGGTATGTCTTTTTGCTGATGATACAAAGGTGTGTAATAAGGTTGATATCCCTGGAGGTAACATGGAACATGATTTGGCATTGCTGGAAGATTGGTCAAAGCAGTAAAAACTGCAGTCCAGTGCTTCTAAATGCAAAATAATGCACCTAATTAAAAAAAAAAAATCCCTTAAGAGAGTACAACATTGGGGGTACAGTGTTGGCCAGCACAACAGAGGAAAAAGACTTTGGGTTACTTTTTTCAGATGATTGCAAAATGAGCAAACAGGTAGTGGGAAAGGGTAATATAATTCTAGGATGTACCAGGGGTCACCAGTAGGAGAAAGGAGGTATTAATTCCCCTGTGTAGATCTTTAGAGAAACCTCATTTAGCATACCGTGTCCAGTTCTGGTGACCTCACTTACAAAAAGATATTGATAAGATAGAAGAGTCCAGAGACCGGTAGCAAAAATGGTGTAAGGTCTGGGGGATAAAACATGTCAAGCACAATTTCAGGAATAATATGTACAGTCTTGAGGAAAGGCAGAAAAGGGGAGACATGACTGAAACTTTTAGATACATCAAGGGAGTGAACAGGTTCAAGAGGGCAGTATTTTCAATATGAAACTAAGTTCAAAACCTCAAACTAACTGAAGGAAAGCTCTTAACTAATCTTAGAAATTATTATTTTACTAAAAGGGTAATTGATGCTTGGAATAGACTTCCAGCAGAGGTAGTGAGTTAGTCAACAGTAAGTAATTTCAAACATGTTTGGGACAAACATACATCTATTAGTTACCAAGTTACCAAAGAACAATACAAAAAAACAAACCAAGAAAAACACATAAAAAAATGCAAAACATGTATAAAAAAAAACGGCCAGACTCAATGGACCACTTGTTTTTTTTTCTGCCACCGCATTTCTATGTTTTTTTTAATGAAATAAAATTGCTTGATTCTCCCATCAACATAGTCAACGTGGTTCCTCAATGGTTTCCTGGGTCACTGGGGCAGCGATCTTGTTAGATGCTGGCTGCCCATGTCACTCTGGTGGCCATCTTATGTGTGACTGAGTTTATTTAAGACTCTGGCTCCTGGGTTTCGCAAAATTTTGCAAGTGGTTAGCGAAGGGACAGGTTACCCATCTATCAGGGACAGTATTAGCAGAAGGCAAAGGTTCCAGATGAGTAGAGAAAGCATAGGGCTCCATACCCTCTTTGGACACCTTCCCATTTGGGCTTGGACCGGCCAGGCTGCATTCTTCCCCTCCAGACCGACGCTGTCAGTTCGGCTTGAAACCTTCTCCTGTACAAACGTTGACATCAATGAGTGTTCCAGGTTGAGCCTCCTCCGACCGGGCTTGTTGTGAACTATTTTGCCTTTATTTCAATACAAGGTACATTACTTGCACCATGACAGTGTGTAATTGCTGCCGCACCACGCTGCACCCACCCACATAGGGGTCTGGAAGCAGAGATAAACTTTGGATGAGAGCCTTTTCCGTGTTCTCAGATAAATTGAGACTCAGTTTGACCCTGAGTTTCAATGATCTGACAACACCAAAAAGGCTTACAAAAAATTGACAAATTGTCTCTATTGGAAGATTTTCTCTCTATTCTTTTTTTATGGGCTAACTTTGGACCAATTATGGCTTTCCCATCATTTTCTGTACCAGTGTCACCAGAACAAATAGAGAGGGTGAATCTTTCCAGTGAAACTAAAGATAAGAAAATGAAAATAAAATAAAATTAATGTAGCCACACTCTAAGGACTGGTAAGCCGCTACATACTACATTTCATTCTTGGGTTTAGATATGTCTTAATAGAGCAATAATTGTTCCCCCTCTCAAATATTCCTGGTAGTTACCAACAGCTGAAAAATCTCTCTCCTTGATGAATCAAGAACTTATATTACATGTGATAATAACACCTGAAACAACTCTTTAAGCATGTAGTATGTGGAACTACAGATTTGTGCATTAGGTTCTGCTATTGATGTTGTTAAGCCACTGGGTTTAGTAAATCTATAACAAAATCACCAAGAATAAAGAATGCCACATTAGCACTTCCAGTGAGGTTGGGTTCCACTGATGAAAAATATACATAAAAATGTTAAAAAATCCCAAAAAGGTAATGCTCTTAAAAAAACAAATGACTGAATGATAAACAAACTTTATGGTTTAAAGGACTATATTATGAATATAGTACAGTACACTGACTGATTAAAATGAAAAGGCTTGATCAAATTACATTTTGTAAACTTAAAATGTAAACTTTGCAAGCTAAACGATATTGTTTATCTGCAGTTGAAATACAATGTGTTACATGGTACAATTTATCCTGTTAAATGGGCTGCTACATAAAAGTAAAATAATGTTCCCTATCTTTTTATAAACAAGTGCTAAGTGATGATTGTGCCTGTAATAAAATGGCAGATGCTCTCTGTCACTTAGCTATTTTGCATTCCCTGTATTAATTCAAACTTTATGTGTGAAAATATATCTGTAGCAAAAAAAATAAAAAACAATAAACCATTATATGATATTAATAGATCTGCTCTGATTAACTTTTTATTATGGGAAATGACAAGACAGTCTTTGCAAAGCCTAGACTAGAGCCTAGTGAGTAGCTGTGGCGTGTAACACAGACAGTAGATAAAAGATGAAAGACGCATACTGCATTTAGTCCAGGTCCTTCAGGACCACTGCTATAAAGCATACAATAATGTTGGGCTTCAAGGTGCTGTTGTTGCGCAGTTGCTTGCTGCTGTAATGAATTGATAGAGTCGTCTTGGGTTAAGCCTGGTCACACAATAAATGAGATACGTAACGATTTGACTTTGGGGGGCTTTTTATTAGCTACCCAGTCTGTTATATACTCCTTGGTATTACACAGTATTGTGGTAGTGCTTCTGCCGCAATACTGTCTAATAAATCCCGCAATACCACAATACCAACTCTAATTGGAGAAACGCAAGTCATGTGACATGACATGTGACGGAGTTCTCTTCCTGTTTTTTTTTTTTTTACAACTCCAAGTCATTTTTATTATGCGTGAATATGTCTATATATATATATATATATATATATATATATATATAAAACGAAAGCCAAGATTTGTCTAGCTTTAGATAAATAAATAAATTGAATTTTTAGAACCCCTCTGAGGTTTTCTTTTGCCATCTGCATACCATAGGGGAGAGTCCCCTTCACTTCCTGTCCCACAAATGGCAAAAAAAGTTAAAGGAAATCTTTCCAAATAAATAAAGTTGTCACTGAAATAGTTGACCCCATTAGAAATTTGCTCTCCATCTTCTTTTCGAATGACAAATGTAAAAAAAATTCCAATCACTTTTATACTTGGTGACTAAAACTAAAACAAAAATAGAGAGGAGAAGTCTTACCAGAATGATATAGCAGCATTAACTGACAGGGGTTCTAACCCTTCCCTATGCTATCCAAAAAACAGATTTAGCTTTAGATACACTTTAGCTAAATATTGGTTAACTGAAGGTACCTGGAAGCACTCATTATCTTTCATGGGCATTTCTGCCGCAAAAAATAATCTTTCACCGCATGTATGGTGCATTAGTTCATCTTCATTATCTATGGAAAGCTCTCCGTCTATGGTGAGCATTAGGAACAACAATGATCTGTATCTGATTTAACTGCATTGGAGGACAAACAGATATTTGCATCTCACATCTCTAATCATTTTTGTGGTTAGCAGGAGGCTTTTAGAAATGATTCTGTATGCAAACTAGACATCCATTTAACACAGGATAACAATTACTTGTTAAGCATTTGCAGTATATTTGTGGAGGAAAAATTGGCAGCAAACAATTTACTTTGAACCGTGAGCGTTCTATAATAGTAAACCACGAGGAAATATGATGACGTGCATTTGTTGTTATTGTATTTGTCACTTCACATTGATATTTCAAGTTGAAGGTTGTGAATTGGTTTTAAGAGAAAGGCTCGTGTGACCTTTGTATTGACTATTGCGGTTCATAGACAAAAGAGCTATCAAGGTTACAGTGAATTAAAAGGTTCCGGAAAGCCCTCCGGTGAACATAACGCAGTTTGAAAGACAGGGTTTTGTCAGCTAAATTTAAACGCTTACCTTATTCCTCAGAACTTGAGAATGAAGATTTAACCTTCAGCATTGTATTTACCAAAGATGATGCCTTGAGGGTACTAAATTTATAGTAGCACTCTGGGTATGTACAATGTTGGTGGAAGTTAATTAACCTAAAGGCATGCCGATATTCTACAATAAGTTATTTTTATATTCTGACTTGTTTTGAGGTTTGGGGTTTTCATCTGTGCTGGAGGTTAGCAGAAAACTAAACATAAACAACATAAACTTACATGTGTTATGTGCCCATATAGGCTGGATTTTTCTTGTAAATTTGGAACCATTTTACCTTCACATACAACATTCAAAGACGGCATCTGCGTCATAAAACATACCTGGTACAAAGCTTCCCTGGACAGCTTCTTTATACGCCCACCATTCTTCATATGTCTTAGCTGGACTGAACTGTGCTGAGAGAATACAAGGTACATATTAATATACATAAATCACAAAAATCACATAAAAAAAATCAAGAGCTTTTTAAATAGCATGGTTTAATCAGCAAAAACATACAATAAATAGTCGTCATCAATCAGACTTAGGACGAGTTCACCTCGGTGTGCTGTGGTTTAGGTGGGTGCCTTTTTACACTCGGTTTTTGAGTCATTCCCATTGACTTCTATTAGCCCATGCGTTTTCATTAACGTCCTGCATGCTGCAGCTTTGGCCTTTCAGAAAATAAACAGTCTAATAGAAGTGGATAGGAGTGCACCTAAAGCCACATGTAAAATGGATTTCTGATTGCTTGATAGTAGCTACTGAACTATGCATACAACCAAATTTCAGCCTATTTTGTTCCATTTGGATAGTGTGGGTTAGAAACTGTTCTTAGTGGTAAACACAGACACAACCAGCATATAGTATACAGTGTGAGGAAAGTTAGAACCACTGTGCATTTCTACTGCAGTTTGGCCTCTATTTGGGAGATTTCCTCCACTTTCCTTACAACACTCTATGTGTGATGGCATCAGAGCGTGTCACTGGCATAAGAAGTGAGAACATTTTTACAACGGGGACAAAAACAGAAATATACATCTGACAAAGGTTCTAATCCCCCCATTCTATCTAAAACTAAAACAATACAAGGGAAAGACGAGCGCACAGGCTCTGGTGCAAAATCTTTTATTTGAATGAGCAATAGACAATAAAATAAGTTTATTATTTGCTCATTCAAATTAAAGGGTTTGCACCAGAGCCTGTGCACTCTTCTCTCCCTTGCATTGTTACAGTATCAAATGCCTGCTGTTTGTGAAGAGCAGAAAGGTGGTGTGAAGACCAAGAGATCTAAACCCTTATATTATGGATTGCATCAGACTAATCCTGGACTTCTGGCCATAGGTTATCTTAGACCTAAGTGCAAGTACTACATAAATTGTGGTATCTAAAACTAAAACCTGGTTCACACTTCAAGTTTCTTTTCATTTGACCCAGCGGGTTAAATAAAATAAAAAACTGACAAGATTGCTGTACCAACACAAACAATGTTGGTGCTTCGATCTCTCTCCCCACACCGCCAGAATACACTGATCAGCGCTCACAGTCGTTGGCTGCCATAGCTGATTGGATGGTGGTTTTCCAGCATGTCCCCTTTGACTAGCCAGTAATGGACTTACTTCTGTCAAACAGACAGCTGTATACACTTACTATAAGTCAGCCGATTCACGCTGAACCGGCTGATTTTCGGACAGTGTGTATTCTGCTTAAGACAACATATGTCGACTTCCATACTTTGTGCATATGTTACTACATTATCGTGAACACTAGTTGGTCCTATTGTTATTGTCATGACATACGCACACAGCAAAACTGGTTCTAGAATGATTTGAGGAACACAATGTCGAGTTTGAGGTATTGATGTGGCCTCCAAATTCTCAGAATCTCAATCCAACAAAGCATCTGTAGAATGTGCTGGAAAAACAGGTCTATTCCAGGAAGGCCCCACCTTGCCTTGATGGGTCTGGGCTGTTTTGGCAGTAAAAGGGGAACCTACTCAATATTAGGTTGGTGGTCACAATGTTATAGTGGGTGGTCATAATATAATGGCTTATCAATGTACATACAGTACATATATAGTATGTCAATACATACAGGAAAGTTAATTGGTTGATGGTGGTTAGTGATTTTTTGGAAATCTCATACTGCGTTGTTCAGCAAAGGTGCACAAAAAGATTGTTAAGGGCCCTTTCACAAGGACGTGTCCGTGTGCGGGCTCCGCTTTGCTCAGCGGGGATCGCTCCGTCTGTCTCCGCACACTGTGCAGGGACCAACCTGTCAGAGCGCCGCTCTCCCCTATGGGGGATCGGATGATGACGGACCGTAGAGTCCGTCGTCATCCGATCCGATCCGCCAGACAGATGGAAAATAGACTTTTCCTCCGTTACACTTTGGCCGGGTCAGATGTCAGTGGACATGTCACCGCTGACATTCGTGGCTCTATAGAGGTGCATGGAGCATCCGTTTAGGTCCGCCTAAAAAAAACGACAGGCGGACCTGAACAGTCCGCCCGTGTGAAAGGGGCCTTAGAGTTGAATGCTCAGCTCACATTCTTTAATATGTTGGCCAGGGCTTGAGGAAAATAAAGAAAATGTGTGTGCACAGAAGGTACTTTTTTGAGTTAAGAATACTTACTAATACATACTTGTTTCTGTTTAACCCAAAGTTTAGTGTCACTTTACTATTACACCTGATATTAGCCATAATACTTTTGCTCTCTCTTAGCATGTTAAGATAATGCTTACAGCCATTATGGACCCCTGTAGGTCCTATGCTGAGCTCACTCTGGTCTCCTTGCCAGAACCCCTGCTCTATTTTTGCATTAGCAATTAGAAGGCTGGAAGGAATCTTATTTACTGCTGGGAGGAGGTAAAATAACATAGGGTGGAGCACATAGACATTATGCCCTCGGAAACTCTAGGCAAGGCCCAGCCTGGCCTAACAAGGATACAGTCCCAGTACTGACCTCTGAGCTGGCATAAATCCCTATGTCCCCGCATACAGATCCATGTTCAAGAGTAACTTCCCCAGTCTTCACAAATAACAATAATCTAGGCTGGGTTTTATAATAAATGATCAACACTTTACTGTACAAGTCAATAACGGAGCTGCACTATATCAATGACATCTGTTATTTTAAATGTGGTTGTAAACCTCAGACAGGAAATATGAACAAAGTATATCCCTATATAGTGTGTACTTGTCTCAATTAAGATCACTAAAGCCGTGTACACACGATTGGTTTTACCGATGAAAACAGTCCGATGGACTTTTCTCATCGGACAAACCGATCGTGTATGGGCCCCATCGGTCTTTTTTCCATCGGTGTGAAAAAATAGAACATGTTTTAAATTTATCCGATGGGAAAAAAAACGATAGCAAAATCCGATCGTCTGTGTGGAAATCCATTGGATAAAAAACCCACGCATGCTCAGAATCAAGTCGACGCATGCTCAGAAGCATTGAACTTAATTTTTCTCGGCTCATCGGAGTGTTTTACATCACCGCGTTTGAAACGGTCAGTTTTTTGACTGATGGTGTGTGGGCAAGACTGATGGAAGACAGTTTCATCGGATTAGAATCCATAGGATATCCAATCGTGTGTACAGGGCTTTAGTGTCACTTTTGTCTCCCGCTTCGTTCTCCTGCTATCTGCATGAGTCACTTCTGACAAATTTTTCTAACAACAAGAGAAAAATGGTAACAGGTGAGGGACCTCCAGCAGATTTACAGTCTCAGCTCTGTTCCTGTGTGCTGTGTGGAGGGGGTGTGTATCCTCCCTCCAATCAGCTCTCAGAGCTCTCCTCACTTAACTCTGCAGAATGTAACTTCAGCTCTCTGCCCCCTTTTTTCTGAACGCTCAGACAAGATGGACAAAAAGGAGAATTATACAAAAAAAGATTAGTTAAACCCACAAGTGTTTTTTCTTTTACCAATACTATTCCTTTATACTGGCTTTTGAAATTTACAAATGAAGCAATTTAGAATCTGGATACAGGGTTACAATTTTTGAAAGATAATTAGTGTATTTTATATACAACTATATAGATCAGACCAAAATGAGGAGGAAAGAGAGACAGAGGGACTTTGTCCCAAATCAGGGACAGTCCCTCAAAATCAGGGACAGTTGGGTGCTATACAAATGGTACTAAGTAGACAAAGATGCAAGACAGAAAAGAATGTGAGTGAGGTGAATAGTAAAGAGATGTAACAGTACAGGCACTGAGCATGGAGCTAGAGAGCTTCAGAAAGAATAAATATATAGCGAGTGGCACTAGTATCCAGTGAGATTGTTGCCAAAATCCTTTTCCTATAAGAAAACTGTACTACTGTCTATCACTTTTTTCTCAAACAAACAGAGAACATTTTTTTAGCAAGAGTACTACTTCGACTTATATAAAACGGTGTTTTGCCATTTTAGAATATACAGTTACTTTTAATGTTAGGATTTGAACCTATGGTTATTATTTGTAATTCCACTTAGTAAAACTAGAGCAAGCTGTAAATGATTCTATAACAGTTGATATACGGTGTGTTGTACTAATTTGTCTGTCAGTTGGTTTCTCTTGAGGCTGTAAATATTCATCATGAATAAGTGTTTTCCAATAAAGTGAAGCAAATAGACATTTTTATATGACTAATGGCTTGTTGAAACTGAAATTATTTGTTTGAGGAGTGGAAGATCCCTTTTGCCTAGATATTACTTAAGTTCAGAAAGGTCCTGAGGTGGCATCATGCACTATACGATGCTACAGAAGTGCACTGCTACATTGGGAAAGTCAATTAAAGTAGTTTCAGAGCAACCCATAGATCTTCCCATGAGATATATACATACAGTACAGTAAATACAAACCTGTATATACCTTATTTATATACTCTACTGTAACCAGCAGAGTAGATAATGGATAGCTACATGACCTGAAGAATGTCAGTGAGAAGTGTGTGTACCCAAACTGGATCAGTATTTACTATTTTACTATTTGAAAAGTGTATATATGGCAAGTGTGTCTAGAGCAAACAGCAGTTTTTTTTTTTGTATAACTGGGTTGTCAGACAGAGCATTCAGTTATGCTGTGATGATGAAGTAAACCTGTGTAAGAGTAAAGCCTCGTACACACGATCGGATATCCTATGGATTCTAATCCGATGGTTTTGTCCATCGGAAATCCGATGAAGCTGACTTCCATCAGTCTTGCCTACACACCATCAGTCCAAAATCCGACCGTTCCAAACGCGGTGACGTAAAACACTCTGATGAGCTGAGAAAAATTAAGTTCAATGCTTCTAAGCATGCGTCGACTTGATTCTGAGCATGCGTGGGTTTTTTATCCGATGGACTTGCCCACAGACGATCTGAGTTTTCGATCGGTTTTTTATCCATCGGAAAAATTTAAAACATGTTCTATTTTTAAAAACCGATGGAAAAAAGACCGATGGGTCCCATACACGATCGGTTTGTCTGATGAAAACAATCCATCGGACGGTTTTCATCGGTAAAACCGATCGTGTGTACAGGGCTTTAGTCATATATCTGCTTATGACAACCATTGATGAACTTATTAAGTGTGTGAATAAGTTAAAGAATGGTAAATCACTAGTAATTCGTTGAACTTCCCTGGATTCCGTTCAAGCGGGGTGCTGTAAATTTCAAGGGTGCCAATCCCGAACCCCACTGAAATCAATAGGAGCCAAAAAAAAGGATTTTTGATTACAAACAATTTAATGATTTAAACAAGCACAACTTAATTACATTTACCAAGCTACTTGAAATTTATCTTTGCAAAACGATCTCGCTCTACTCCATTAGTAAATAAATCCCACTAAATATAAAATTTTGAGTAAGGCACAGTCCTTCTTTTTTAACTCATTCCTCTCACCCTTTGTCTTCCTCTTTTTACTCCCAGCAGTCGAGTGGAGTGCTGGGGGGGGGGGGGGAGCGTAAGTAAGGTGCGATTTTGCAGTAATTAGGTGAACCTATTGCACATCTTTGCTACAAGTATAATTTCCCAACAACAATGAATTAATTTGCAAAAGAAGCTTGGGAATACATGGGAAGGTTTTCTGTTGTAGTGGCATACTAAGGGGGTTGAGGCCCACTCTGGGTGCAAGCTCACTGGGGGGGGAAGTTCCGGCTATAAGTCGGTACTGGACCTGCAGTCCTGGACAAACAGTCTACTAAAATCAGCATGGTGCTTTTGGGTGTCCATAGACCACAGTGCACAGCACAAACTGTTTATATACTGCACATTGCAACACCAGTGGCCACAGGAGGAAGTGCAGTGAGAGCCAGGAGGAATGCAGCTACATAGAAGAGCATAGTACACATGGAACCTGCTGGAATACATTGAGACCATGTGCTGTACACTGATCAGGGTGAGAGGAAGTCAGCTTCCCTGCTCCACTGGTCTGACACAGCAGAGTGCGGAACTTCCTCTCACTCTGGCTCCCACTGGTCATCTGGTGAGTTGAGGAAGAGGGGAGGTTTTTCTGTGCACCTGGGGGGGGGGGGGAGAAGGTGCCTGTACTGTGAGGTTCTGTATTGCCTGTATTGTGGGGGGGTTCTGCACTGGGGTCATTCTACTACTCAGGAGTCTGTAGTGGGTAGGCGTTATACTACTACTGAGGGGTCTGTACTGGGGGCATTCTACTACTCAAGAGTCTGTATTGGGGAGGTAATAAACAAATACGAAGCAACGCTAGCAGCCAATACTAAACAATGAATATCCTAGTGCTGGGTGCACAATATATCAATAAATTTGTGACAAAAAAACAAAAAATAAAAGAACAACAATGTAACAAAATGTGAGGTGCTACAGTGCCTTGTTATTCAGTGAAAGAAAAATCCAGCACCACAATTTTCAAGTATTTCAGTGCTTCAGTAATCGGTGAAACAGTTTATACTCCAGTGTTCCCACAGAAAATAAAGTGATCCCCCTTTGGAGACCCTACTCACCAGAGATAATGAATCCTTAGCTTCGCAGTCTGGGATCATATAAAGCAGTGATCAAGAAATCTGGGTAAGTGTTGAATGGTTCCTCATATAAACTTTTTCCAAGTAAATGCTTTATAGCAGGAAGGATATATCACACTCCACCATTTCCGCTCTCATATACAGTACATGGCGGTTCTTGTTTCTACCATTCGGTGTAACATGCCTCACCTGCCCCAACTGTATTGTGTTATACTACTACTGAGGGGTCTGTACTGGGGGGCATTCTACTACTCAGGAGTCTGCATTGGGGAGGCATTATACTACTACTGAGGGGTCTGTACTGGGTCTGTACTGGGGGCATTCTACTACTACAGCTAATGAGGAGAGAAATGGGGCAGGGCTGATCTGAAGCTCTGTGTCTGAATGGACACGCAGAGCAGCAATCAGGAGGCACTCAATAGGAGAGAGGGGCCAGGATCGCCAGCAGGGGACCTGAGAAGAGGGGGATCTGGGCTGCTCTGTGCAAAACCACTATACAGAGCAGGTAAATATGACATGTTTGTTATTTTTATTTTTTTTGCCTTTAATATCACTTTAACTGAACAAGCTGAAAATAAAAGACGATTAGTTGTCATACACAACTGCTCCACGTTCTGTCTGCTCCAGTTTTTATAAATTCCCCCCAAGTACTGTGTTTTAGATTTCATACTCCTGAGTACTGCACTCTATTTGCATTACATTCTTTGGTCAGCTGTGTATACAGTATGTAATGAAATTATTTTATTTTATTCAAATGAGTGTGCTGAGGTTTATACTGTCTGTTACACTCTTTCTTGTGGCTCTGTCATTAAAGCATATTTTGTAGTAAAAGGACTTTGGCATATGTGTGTTGAGTATTGGGGGGGGGGGGGTGTATGTATCTATGCCCATTTGACCACACCCACGATTCGGTGTGGCACTCTGGGGGGGTTTGCAAAATATTATATTCAGCATTGCGTGCCAGATGTGCTAGGTACGCCACTGCTCTGTTGTATTGCATTTCACTGTATGGCTACCTGTGCCAACCACACTGGTATAGGCAGGGAGTTTATGGTGCATACACAATATTTTGTGGATCGCTTTTTACACAATATATCCAAAATGAAAGGCAGAGATTAATGACCTCTTTCATCATATGTTTTGTTTGGAGTTCTGTTTTTAATGTGGCTATTTGAAGGACATTGCTTCTTTATAATTTAAAAAGGCTACAAAATTCTGTCTGTAACTACACCAACAGCAACAGAATTTACATCTGTGGCCAGTCCTGTGCTACTCATTCACTCTGACATAGCACAAAATGGCTGTATTATGCTGCACAATGGGCCATGCAAACACAACCTTTTGGTGTGACTATATTTAGCTGACAGCAATGATTTTTATTACATTTAGTTATTAATGCTTTGTGACTGACTAGAAGCGATGAACCCACTCAAGCATCCTCCCATAGCAGTCAGGCAGGTGTGGAAATGCTTCACGGTGTTAAGTGAACTGTATGACCATCTTCCCAGAGCAAACCATTAACAATTAATCATGGCATAACTATATTACCAGTGCTCCAGAGCCTGTGCGCAACACACGCGACTGCCTTTAGTGCGAAATGTACTGTAATTCATTGAAGCACATTGTCATTTGCTGATATAATATTTACAGCTTAAAATGGAATAATATTCATCTTTTAAAATTACAGTTGTATCTTTCTTTAATAGAATGGTGTGGGTTTGGGGTATCCAAGCTGGCAAAGACTGGCCCACAATATAAGACAAAAAGTAATTGGCGTCTGAGGGCAACATTTGGAGTAGCCCTTGACAATCCCCTCTCCCCTTCATTATCTGATAGGCAAATTAGTAGAACATACTGTATATCAGGCAGCTAAATATCAAATGGAGTGGTTGTACCTACTGCAGCACTGACCTCCGAAGGGGCTGCTGGTAATATACAGGTCCCCCTGACCTGTTAAAAGGTTGACCACCCTGTGTTCAGTCCCAGAAGCTCACCGCCAAACTCAGGCTCATTCTTGACGTCTTTAAAATGTTATTGCAGATCTTGAGAAAAAATGCAGGGATGTAAGCAGGTGCTTACAGGAGTCTTTGTGAAAAAATAAAGTGTTATTTATTTTTAGGATAATATGCCAATCTGTTGACATTGTGTGAACCTCTGCTATAGTTTTATGTAAAAGTCATGTGTAATGTGTTAGTAAGTTAGCAGGTTGCCTAGGAATCGAGAAAGGGGTAAGGTACTAAGTTCTGGGTATTCATGTTCCTGCCCTCTGGGGTGGCCCAAAATACATGGGGGAGGTATCCTTTCTGAGTCCTTGTATCTTAGATGGGAAAAAACAAGCAGGATTGCAGTCACATGTGGGTCTACTCCTTAGGGGAGCATCCTTATATTGGTCACCCATTCGGGGGTCCCTAAGATGGACACTAAATGTAGGAAGCGTAGGACTGCTTTTGAGAACTGTTCAAGACTGCCTTGATTAGATTAAATGTATCTGCAAGAGTTTTTAAATAAATGTTCCAATAATTTTCAAAGTGCATTGTCAAAAGTTCTTTAGTAAAGGGGTGTATGCAAAGTGTATAAAAAAACAAGGCTTGTACAAAGAAGGGGATGAAGAGCACACACAAGAGGGTCACCATGAAAGAGTTAATTATGCTCTGGAGTTGACAGGAGATGCAGCCAAGTGCCATTGTCATGGGTAACCAATAAACTGGTGAGGAATATTATAGCAGCCATCCATCAGGAGTTTGGGTGTCTTGGCATGGGAGGTGATATACACTTGTAGTAGAGTTGGTGAGCTTGACCCTCTCGCTAGCAATAGTGATGAGCCGAACACCCCCGGGTTCGGTTCGCACCAGAACCCGCGAACGGACCGAAAGTTCGAACGAACATTAGAACCCTATTAAATACAATGGATGCGAACGTTCGAATTCTAAAGTGCTAATTATAACAACTATTATGCATGTTATTGTCATAAATAGGGTTTGGGAACCCGGGTTGTGCACCAGGGGACATGTATCAATGCAAAAAGAAGTTTTAAAAACGGTCGTTTTTCGGGAGCAGTCATTTTAATGATGCATAAAGTGAAAAAAAAAAAGTCAAATATTCCTTTAAATATCGTACCTGGGGGGTGTCTAAAGTATGCCTGTGAAGTGCCACGTGTTTCCCGTGTTTAGAACTGTCCCTGCACAAAATGACACTTCTAAAGGAAAAAAAAGCCATTTAAAACTGCTTGCGGCTTTAATGTAATGTCTGGTCCCGGTAATATGGATGAAAATCTTTAAGAAAAATGGCATAGCTACCCCATGACCCCCCCCTACCCCAGCCCATTACCAGCCCCTTTGGGTCTTGTATGGATATTAAGGGGAACCCCGCACATAAAATAAAAAAGGCCCTATATACTCTGAACAGCCGTATACAGGCGGTGCATACAAGACAGGGACTGTAGGTTTGTTCTTATGTAGAATCTGTTTGTAATTTTGAACAGGTACATTGTTGAAGTGTAGCTCCAGCCCAAAAATCTATTTTTAAACTTTTTGGGAAACATAGGTAAGGGTTATCACCCCTGTAACATTTGTTTTGCTGTCTGTGCCCCTGTTCCGAACATTTCACCTCACTTTCCGTCCCAATGACAACTGTTTTTGAAATGTGGTGTTTTTCTTGAAACAAGGATTGCTGATAAAGCATCAGTACAGATGAGACCCCTTTCTCCCATATTTATTCTTACAGGAGAGAATTTTCCTTTCTAGGGGTAGATTTCCTCTCACTTCCTGTTGTCTTCTTTCGTTTGCAAGTAGGAGTCGTTTGTAAGTTGGATGTTTGAAAGTAGGGACCTGCCGTATATACTCTGCAGAAATAGGCCCCTTAGTTGTTGGTGTTGGCACAACACTGTAAGCACTCAGTTACTCTTGGTTGGTGCTGGAACGCCCTGCTGTCAACTATTATATCAGGAATTTTAATTACATATAATTGTTGAACAGTGGTAGTAAAAATTGGGGCTTTGATGGTGGTGCTGGTGCCACAACACTGTAAGCCCTCACAGTTACTCTTGGTGGGTGCAGCAATGGGCCCTGCTGTGAATTATTAGATCAAGAATTGTAATTACATGCCCCTTTTGAACAGGGGCTGAAAAATTGGGCCTTTCGTGGTGGTGGTGGTGGTGGTGGCGTTGCCACAACACTGTAAGCCCTCAGAGTTACTCTTGGTGGGTGCAGCAATGGACCCTGCTGTGAATTATTAGATCAAGAATTGTAATTGCATGCCCCTGTTGAACAGGGGCTGAAAAATTGGGCCTTAGGCACTGGTGGCACAACACTACAACCCCTCACAGATACTGTACTTGGAGCACAGCAATGAGCCCTGTTGCAAAGTATTGCTTCAAAAATTGTAATGACACGCCCCTGTTAAACAGGGGCTGAAAAATTGGGCCTTAGGCACTGGTGCCACAACACTCCAACCCCTCACAGATACTGTACTTGGAGCACAGCAATGAGCCCTATGGCAAATTATTGCTAAAAAAATTGTAATTACACGCCCCTGTAAAACAGGGGCTGAAAAATTGGGCCTTAGCCACTGGTGGCGGCACCCATAAACAAAAATGATCTTCCAAGCTATCATCATCAATCGTATCATTGAGGACTCGGAGGAGGAGGATAGCCAGTCAACATAACAGCACAGGCACTCAGCATCAGCATCAGTCTTGAAGGGATGTGACATGTTAAAATCAATTAGTCTGTTATATCAGCATCAGGTGTGTGGTAGCTGGTGGTGATCCAAGACTGGTTCATCTTGATGAAAGTCAGTCGATCAACCGAGTCGGTGGACAGGCGCACCCTGTGATCCGTGACAAATCCTCCAGCAGCACTGAATGTGCGTTCCGAAAGAACGCTGGATGCAGGACAGGCCAGTAGCTCAATTGCATACTGTGCAAGCTCTGGCCAGTGATCCATCCTCAAGACCCAGTAAGCCAGAGGATTTTCGGTGGGGAAGGTGTCCAAGTCTGACCTTGCCCCTAGATATTCCTGCACCATGTTTATCAGACGCTGGCGATGGTTGCTGGAACCGATCATACTTTGGGGCTGCGGACTAAAGAATTGTCTGAACGCATCGGTCAGACGGCCACCTTCCCCACCGCTCCTTCTTTGACTGGCCGAAGCCTCAGCAACTCGTTGTCCAGGACCAGGAGTTTGTAACCTCCCAGTCTCTGGGAACGCGTTGCACAGACCTTTCTGCAAGGCCTCCCGGAGTTGTCTCATCCTCTGCTCCCTCTGCGACGGTAACATAAGGTCCGCAACCTTACCCTTGTACCGTGGATCAAGGAGAGTGGCCAGCCAGTAATGGTCCCTCTCCTTGATCCGAAGAATACGAGGATCCTTCCGCAGACTTTGCAGGATCAGGGAGGCCATGCAGCGTAGGTTTGCTGAGGCATTCGCTCCGGAGTCCTCTGGGTCACTAAGGACGACATGATCCGCAGCCACCTCCTCCCAGCCACGTACAAGTCCACTGGTTTCTTGGGACTGTAAATCATCCCTAAAAGACTGCTGCTGATGATGCTGAGTGCCAGCCTCCACCTCCATGCTGACACAATCCTCCTCCTCCTCCTCCTCCTCCTCCTCTTCCTGTGCGATGGGTGGGACAGAAGGAACACTGTCTGGGTAAAGGGGGCCTTGAGAGGCAAGGAAGTCCTCCTCTTCCTGCCTCTGTTCTGCCTCAAGTGCCCTGTCCATTATTCCACGCAGCGTGTGCTCCAACAGGTGGACAAGAGGTACAGTGTCACTGATGCATGCACTGTCACTGCTCACCATCCTCGTGGCCTCCTCAAATGGTGCCAGGACAGTGCATGCATCCCTGATCATGCCCCACTGGCGTGGAGAAAAAAAACCAAGCTCCCCTGACCCTGTCCTGGTGCCGTAGTCGCACAGGTACTCATTGATGGCCCTCTGCTGCGTGTGCAGCCGCTGCAGCATGGCCAACGTTGAGTTCCACCTGGTGGGCATGTCACATATAAGGCGGTTCTTGGGCAGGTTCAACTCCTTTTGCAGCTCAGCCAGGCGAGCACTGGCATTATAAGATCTGCGGAAATGCACACAGACTTTCCTGGCCTGCCTCAGGACATCCTGTAAGCCCGGGTACCTGCCCAAGAACCGCTGCACCACCAGGTTAAGGACGTGAGCCACACAGGGCACATGGGTCAGTTGTCCCTGTCGGAGGGCGGAGAGGAGGTTGGTGCCATTGTCGCAAACCACCATTCCTGGCTTAAGCTGGCGTGGCGTCAACCACCTCTCGGCCTGGCCCTGCAGAGCAGACAGGACCTCTGCCCCAGTGTGGCTTCTGTCCCCCAAACACACCAGCGCAAGCACGGCATGGCATCTTTTTGCCTGCGTACTTGCGTAGCCCCGTGAACGGCTACGGAGCACCGCTGGTTCATAGGACAAACCACAGGAAGAGGCCATGGAGGAAGAAGAAGAGGAGGGGGTGGAGGAGAGAGGTGTGTCACAACCAGTAGTAGCATTTTGGAGGCGTGGCGGTGGAACAACCTCCAACACTACTGCACCTTGTCCTGCATCCTTCCCAGCTGCCAAAAGAGTGACCCAATGGGCCGTGAAAGAAAGGTAACGTCCCTGTCCATGCCTGCTGGACCATGAGTCAGCGGTAATATGCACCTTACCGCTGACCGCCCTGTCCAGCGAGGCCAAGACATTGCCTTCCACATGCCGGTAGAGAGCCGGAATAGCCTTCCGTGAGAAAAAGTGGCGTTTGGGAACCTGCCACTGAGGAACCGCACATTGCACAAACTCACGGAAGGGGGCCGAGTCTACCAACTGAAAAGGCAGCAGTTGAAGCGCTAGCAATTTAGCCAAGCTAGCATTCAACCGCTGGGCATGTGGATGGCTGGGAGTGAACTTCTTTCGACGGTCCAGCAGCTGGGGCAGGGAAATTTGCCTGCTAGAATCGGACGTTGGTGTACTGCTAGCAGAGTGGCCGCAAGTACTTGGCTGTGACACACCTAATTCTACACCTTCATTCCTCTCAGTGCATGTTTCAGAGAGGACTGAAGTTATAGTGGGGTTGGAGATCCCAGCTGATGCGGTGCAAGGAGAGGTCCGCTTTGTTCTTTGGTGTGGGTCTTTGAGGTAGGCTTGCCAACGAGCTGCATGGCAGGTCAACATATGTCTGGTCAGGCATGTGGTACCCAAGCGGCTGATGTTTTGGCCACGCGATATACGCTTGAGACATATGTTGCAAACAGCAGCTGTGCGATCTGATGCACTAGCCTCAAAAAAGGCCCACACCAAAGAACTTTTTGAATGACGGGCAGAGGCAGCGCCCTGCACAGGCGGAGCTCTGCGGTGTGATTCCGTCGGTGTACTGCCCTTACGCTGGCCACCAAAGGGCATCCTGCCTCGTTGGAGATGTGCCTCCTCCTCATCCTCCTCCTCCTCCTCTCTCCTATTAGGCACCCACGTGGAGTCAGTGACCTCATCATCACCTCCCTCCTCATCACTGGAGGCAATCTGGCAGTATGCTGCAGCTGCTGGAACATGACTGCCAGATTGGTGTCCTTCTTGAGCATCCCCTCTGTCTGCTCTCACGCTACTGCCTTCCTCTAGCTGGGTTTCATCATCAGACCCTTCGAAACGCTGGGCATCCTCCTGGAGCATGTACCCAACACTGTGCTGAAACAGTTCGGGGGACTCCTCAGGAGGAGGACATGGTGGGTCTAGGGAAGGAGTGACTGATGATGAGTCTGACATTGATACCAGGGAAGAGGACGCTTTGGCAGCTGCTTTTCCAGTACCCTGAGCCTGGGTGAGAGAGGATGAGGAGGAGGAGGAGGGCTTGGTCATCCACTCTACCAAGTCTTCGGCATGATGTGGCTCAACATGTCCAGCTGCCGAAAAGAAGGACAAGCGTGTCCCATGGCCATGTGCTGATGACAATGCACCGCGTCCACGACCAGCACTGTTGCCCCCAGACACAGAGCCTGCTTGCCCTCTTTTATTGCCTCCTGACTGTCTGCCTCTCCTTGTTTGCCTTCCAGACATTCTAATAGATGGCCTGCAGGGAGATGGGAAAAAAGCAATAAGGGCTACCTTCAGGTGTCCTTCTCTGTCCCTTGAAACAAGGACTTTGACAGTGAAAGAAACTGACACACTCTCCCTACCTACAGTTTTCTGTCCCTAGAAAAAATGTTTTTTTTAAGCACAATTTAGCACAAGGAGAATTACCTCACTGTCCTTCCAGGTCCCTGGAAACAAGGACTTTGACAGTGAAAGAAACTGACACACTCTCCCTACCTACAGTTTTCTGTCCCTAGAAAAAATGTTTTTTTTAAGCACAATTTAGCACAAGGAGAATTACCTCACTGTCCTTCCAGGTCCCTGGAAACAAGGACTTTGACAGTGAAAGAAACTGACACACTCTCCCTACCTACAGTTTTCTGTCCCTAGAAAAAATGTTTTTTTTAAGCACAATTTAGCACAAGGAGAATTACCTCACTGTCCTTCCAGGTCCCTGGAAACAAGGACTTTGACAGTGAAAGAAACTGACACACTCTCCCTACCTACAGTTTTCTGTCCCTAGAAAAAATGTTTTTTTTAAGCACAATTTAGCACAAGGAGAATTACCTCACTGTCCTTCCAGGTCCCTGGAAACAAGGACTTTGGCAGTGAAAGAAACTGACACACTCTCCCTACCTACAGTTTTCTGTCCCTAGAAAAAATGTTTTTTTTAAGCACAATTTAGCACAAGGATAATTACCTCACTGTCCTTCCAGGTCCCTGGAAACAAGGACTTTGACAGTGAAAGAAACTGACACACTCTCCCTACCTACAGTTTTCTGTCCCTAGAAAAAATGTTTTTTTTAAGCACAATTTAGCACAAGGAGAATTACCTCACTGTCCTTCCAGGTCCCTGGAAACAAGGACTTTGACAGTGAAAGAAACTGACACACTCTCCCTACCTACAGTTTTCTGTCCCTAGAAAAAATGTTTTTTTAAGCACAATTTAGCACAAGGAGAATTACCTCACTGTCCTTCCAGGTCCCTGGAAACAAGGACTTTGACAGTGAAAGAAACTGACACACTCTCCCTACCTACAGTTTTCTGTCCCTAGAAAAAATGTTTTTTTTAAGCACAATTTAGCACAAGGAGAATTACCTCACTGTCCTTCCAGGTCCCTGGAAACAAGGACTTTGACAGTGAAAGAAACTGACACACTCTCCCTACCTACAGTTTTCTGTCCCTAGAAAAAATGTTTTTTTTAAGCACAATTTAGCACAAGGAGAATTACCTCACTGTCCTTCCAGGTCCCTGGAAACAAGGACTTTGACAGTGAAAGAAACTGACACACTCTCCCTACCTACAGTTTTCTGTCCCTAGAAAAAATGTTTTTTTTAAGCACAATTTAGCACAAGGAGAATTACCTCACTGTCCTTCCAGGTCCCTGGAAACAAGGACTTTGACAGTGAAAGAAACTGACACACTCTCCCTACCTACAGTTTTCTGTCCCTAGAAAAAATGTTTTTTTTTAAGCACAATTTAGCACAAGGAGAATTACCTCACTGTCCTTCCAGGTCCCTGGAAACAAGGACTTTGACAGTGAAAGAAACTGACACACTCTCCCTACCTACAGTTTTCTGTCCCTAGAAAAAATGTTTTTTTTAAGCACAATTTAGCACAAGGAGAATTACCTCACTGTCCTTCCAGGTCCCTGGAAACAAGGACTTTGACAGTGAAAGAAACTGACACACTCTCCCTACCTACAGTTTTCTGTCCCTAGAAAAAATGTTTTTTTTTAAGCACAATTTAGCACAAGGAGAATTACCTCACTGTCCTTCCAGGTCCCTGGAAACAAGGACTTTGACAGTGAAAGAAACTGACACACTCTCCCTACCTACAGTTTTCTGTCCCTAGAAAAAATGTTTTTTTTAAGCACAATTTAGCACAAGGAGAATTACCTCACTGTCCTTCCAGGTCCCTGGAAACAAGGACTTTGACAGTGAAAGAAACTGACACACTCTCCCTACCTACAGTTTTCTGTCCCTAGAAAAAATGTTTTTTTTTTAAGCAGAATTTAGCACAAGGAGAATTACCTCACTGTCCTTCCAGGTCCCTGGAAACAAGGACTTTGACAGTGAAAGAAACTGACACACTCTCCCTACCTACAGTTTTCTGTCCCTAGAAAAAATGGTTTTTTTAAGCACAATATAGCACAAGGAGAATTCACTCACTGTCCTTCCAGGTCCCTGGAAACAAGGACTTTGACAGTGAAAGAAACTGACACACTCTCCCTACCTACAGTTTTCTGTCCCTAGAAAAAATGTTTTTTTTAAGCACAATTTAGCACAAGGAGAATTACCTCACAGTCCTTCCAGGTCCCTGGAAACAAGGACTTTGACAGTGAAAGAAACTGACACACTCTCCCTACCTACAGTTTTCTGTCCCTAGAAAAAATGTTTTTTTTTAAGCACAATTTAGCACAAGGAGAATTACCTCACTGTCCTTCCAGGTCCCTGGAAACAAGGACTTTGACAGTGAAAGAAACTGACACACTCTCCCTACCTACAGTTTTCTGTCCCTAGAAAAAATGTTTTTTTTAAGCACAATTTAGCACAAGGAGAATTACCTCACTGTCCTTCCAGGTCCCTGGAAACAAGGACTTTGACAGTGAAAGAAACTGACACACTCTCCCTACCTACAGTTTTCTGTCCCTAGAAAAAATGTTTTTTTTTTAAGCAGAATTTAGCACAAGGAGAATTACCTCACTGTCCTTCCAGGTCCCTGGAAACAAGGACTTTGACAGTGAAAGAAACTGACACACTCTCCCTACCTACAGTTTTCTGTCCCTAGAAAAAATGGTTTTTTTAAGCACAATATAGCACAAGGAGAATTCACTCACTGTCCTTCCAGGTCCCTGGAAACAAGGACTTTGACAGTGAAAGAAACTGACACACTCTCCCTACCTACAGTTTTCTGTCCCTAGAAAAAATGTTTTTTTTAAGCACAATATAGCACAAGCACAAAACACACTGACACTCTCCCTACCTATCCTTCTCTTTCCCTAAACTAAAGGAATCCAGGTTAAGCAAGAAAGAAATAAAAGTCACTGTCCCTGCCTATGCTGCTCTATCCCTGCTCCGGAACACACTACACTAGGCCGCCGTGCTGGCGGCCTTTTATAGTGTGGGGCGTGTACTAAACCCCCTCAGCAATAATTGGCCACAGGCATCCTGCCTGTGGCCAATCATTGCTCTCCTCGCTGCCGGCGCTGTGATTGGCCAAGCATGCGGGGTCACAGTGCATGCTTGGCCAATCACAGCGCCTGGATGACACTGCGATGGCGTAGTGCATTGTGGGCCGTTCGCGTCACTCGAATTTGGCGCGAACGGCCCAAATCGTTCGATCTTCGTCGAACGATCGAACAGCCGATGTTCGAGTCGAACGTATGTTCGACTCGAACACGAAGCTCATCCCTAGCTAGCAACTGGTACCCCACTTCTATGGGACCGATCTCGTAGCACAGGGAACCTATGCACCTAGCCTGGAGGTCACAGCAGAGAGGCTGAGGGAGAAAGATGGATCCAGGTAAAGTGTAAAAGCTTGTGAAAGGCAGAATTCTCACTTTGTCACTGGGGTTGAGGTGGCAATATGGGCTGCGCTGGTGGAGCAGGACACAAGCTCTATGGTGTCCCCTAAGAAATGCTGCATTCCTGAGGAGAGAAGAACGTGTACAGTTTCACGAGAAGAATGCTCAACAGCGCAGTGCTTAATGTACAAAAGTGAAACCGTGCAAGGTGAACAGCTCGCTTCTAAGTTGGGATGCCGCCCTAATACTGATCTAGCATGACCATGGCCCCTGCGGATTAGCAAGCACATTCCCAGAGTCCCTTCATCAGGCGCCTTAAGCCCAGCTCACAGGTAAGAGGAATGAGGGAGCAGGATACCCAAAGGTACTTCCAGATCTTGGAGGACAGATTCCTGAGAAATTGATTTCCTTCTCCAGCCCAGCTTCTACAGGTAGCATCTTTCAGGTCCCCAGCATATGGCACTCGCTAAAGCCTTGTAGTTTCTCTGAAACACACGCACCCAGGCTCCCTCCCAGTAGGAAAGCCCCAGGGGAAGAGAGAGCTCTGACCAGATCCTCCCAAATATTTTACCAAAGATTGGTTAGGGTCAGATACCTATTCATAGTCCAGTGACTGATCTTCCCTTACTATTTCTGGAATATTCTTCCAGTAGCAGGCAGAAGCAATCAGCAACAAGGTTTAGGGATAAACTTTATCAGACCTAAAAGGTAAATTGCAGCTCAGTCCAGGGCAGGTGGGCTACACTAGCAAAACATCTGTATTTTTATCTGTACAGCTCTCCCCCACAGCACAACCCTTTCTATCAGGACTGTAACACTACAGATCTCCTCCCATAGCCTGTGACTTGTGTGAGGGGGTTAGCTCGGCAGCGGGTGTGTGTGACCCCCGGGATGGGCTCCCCACACAAAAACAGGCCCAGCAGACGGAGGTTGTGGTTTTCAAAATCAAAAAGGTGCCGTTTATTTTCTATTTACAGTGACAAAAACACAGCAAAGCAAAAGAAACAAACAAAATAAATCCTGGTCAACTTGACCTCTGACTAAACATACAGGTTTCCTAACTAACAACTGGGATCAGCCTAGTGCTGTCCTAGTCCCTGGTTTTAAATGTCCAAGCAAAATATAGCCACACAGGCTTTCTCTCACCGCACAGGGGTTCACTCTCCCTAGACAGTCCACACAGGTCTGCTTCCAGGCATGAGCTAACATCTAATGAATCTGGGAGTTTCTTATAGAGGCCTAAATGAGCTGACAAGGTTCAGCTGGTCTCATCAACTCCCTGTCTGCACGACGCCCAGCCCTCTCCCTAGAGGTATGAGTCATCCATGAGCCCACTAGTCTCAGCTGGGCTTATACAACTCTCCACCTAGCTGTATAAATCGGCGTAAAGCCTGAATCTGGGCGAAATATATCTACCCCCCTGGATGCAACCAGGTGACTTTACCTTCCTGCTGTCACATACCCCCCCCTCTTGTTTTAACCTCGGGGTTGGAACACCAGCAATCAGGCATTCATGTACTCGAGACAAAGCATCCACATTCCCCATTTGAACGCCAGGGCGATGCTTTACTGTGAAGTTGAATTCCTGGAGGGCCAGGAACCACCTATTCACTCTTCTATTTGTTTCCTTGTTTTGAGCCATCCACTTTAACGGAGCGTGATCCGTAACCATGTCAAAGTGCCTACCTAGCAGGTAGTACCGAAGGGAATCTAGAGCCCACTTCACCGCTAAACACTCCTTTTCAACGGTGGCGTAATTTACCTCATGGGACTTCAACTTCCTGCTGAGGTAAATGACTGGGTGCTCTTCCCCGTTCCAGACCTGGGACAATACTGCTCCTAACCCCACATCTGACGCATCACTTTGTACGACAAAGTCTTTAGAGAAGTCGGGTGAGTACAACACTGGCTGGCTACATAAGGCTTGTTTCAAGAATTGGAATGCTGCCTCAGCCTCGGGGGTCCATTTAATCATGACCGACCCTTTCCCCTTCGTCAGGTTGGTTAGGGGCACAGCCTTAGAAGCAAAGTGGGGAATGAATCGCCGATAATACCCAGCGATTCCCAGAAAGGCTCGTACCTGCTTCTTGCTGTTGGGACGTGGCCAACTCTGGATGGCCTCGACTTTGTTGAGTTGGGGTTTTATTACTCCCCTCCCAATGGTGTACCCAAGATATTTGGCCTCCTCCTGCCCAATGGTACACTTCTTGGGGTTAGCCGTAAACCCTGCTTCCCGAACAGAGTCCAGGACTGCTTGCACTTTTGGCAGATGTGAGGCCCAATCTGTGCTATGGACAATTACGTCATCCAGGTAAGCCGCAGCATACTTCCGATGGGGCCTCAGCATCTGGTCCATTTTCCGCTGGAATGTGGCCGGCGCATTCTGTAACCCGAACGGCATTCTTTTATATTGGAACGCCCCGTCTGGGGTTACAAATGCGGTTTTCTCTTTGGCTGACTTGGCCAGGGGGATTTGCCAATACCCTTTTGTGAGGTCAAGAGTCGTCATGTATCGGGCTGTTCCCAGCCGGTCGATCAACTCATCTATACGTGGCATGGGGTAGGTGTCAAATTTTGTAACTTTGTTCAACTGACGAAAATCGTTACAAAATCGCCAGCTCCCATCCGGTTTAGGCACCAACACAATGGGACTAGACCAATCACTTTGGGACTCCTCTATCACCCCTAAGTTCAGCATTTTCTGTACTTCCTCCCGTATTGCCTCCCGTCGGGCCTCTGGGATCCGATAGGGTTTTAACTTCACCCTTTCACCGGGCGGGGTAATAATGTCATGCTCTACCCCAGATGTTTGTCCCGGCAGCTCAGAGAATACCTCCTTGTTGCGAAGCACAAACTCCTTAACCTCCTGTTGTTGGGGTTGTGACAAGGTGGCTGCGATTCCAACCTCAGGAATCACGCAACCAGTTTGAGCTGGTGACCAAGTGTCTGCGACTAGGGACTCTCTATCCCTCCAGGCTTTCAACAGATTAACGTGATAGATCTGTTCGGGCTTTCGCCTTCCTGGTTGTCTGACCTTGTAATTCACTTCGCTCACTTTTTCCATTATCTCGTAGGGGCCTTGCCATTTGGCAAGGAATTTACTTTCAACCGTAGGGACAAGTACCAATATCCTATCCCCCGGGGAAAAGGTACGGGTCTTGGCTCCACGGTTGTACACTCTCTGCTGTGCCAACTGCGCTTGGGCCAAATGTTCCTTCACGATGGGCATTACCTGTGCAATTCGATCTTGCATCAGGGCGACATGCTCAATCACACTCCTGTGGGGAGAACTCTCACTTTCCCAAGTTTCCTTGGCAATATCCAACAGCCCTCTTGGGTGTCTCCCATACAGTAACTCAAAGGGGGAGAATCCCGTAGAGGATTGGGGCACCTCCCTAATAGCAAACATCAAATAAGGAAGTAGACAGTCCCAATCCTTTCCATCCCTATCCACCACTTTCTTCAACATTTGTTTTAGGGTTTTGTTGAATCTTTCAACCAGCCCATCGGTTTGGGGGTGATACACAGATGTACGTAATTGCGTCACTTTGAACAATTTACACAGCTCCTTCATAACCCGGGACATAAAGGGTGTACCTTGGTCCGTAAGCAGTTCTTTACAAATACCCACCCGGCTAAAAACAAGAGATAGCTCTTTGGCTATGGTTTTGGCCGAGGTATTTCTGAGAGGGATCGCTTCTGGATAACGGGTGGCATAGTCCATTATAACCAATATGTACTGGTGCCCCCTAGCGGACTTGATTATAGGACCTACCAAATCCATTGCGATTCTCTCAAACGGGACCTCAATGATGGGTAGAGGGACCAGCGGGCTACGGAAGTGTGGCATCGGGGCCGACCTCTGACACACAGGGCAGGAGGAACAATAATTTTCTATGTCCTTCATCACCCCAGGCCAATAGAATCTCTGTAATACCCTCTCTCGGGTTTTCTCTGTCCCCAGATGACCTCCAAGAATGTGCCCATGGGCCAACTCCAACACCAACTTCCTGTAAGGTTTGGGCACCACAAGCTGCTCAACGGTTTCTTCTGCCCTTTTTGCCACCCGATACAGTAGGTCCTTCTCTACGCTGAAGTATGGGTAAGTGCAGGTATTATCTGGGTTCACTAACTCGCCATCTATTTTCACTACGTTTTCCCGTGCCTTTATTAGGGCGGGGTCTTTCAACTGTTCTGTGGCAAAGTTTTCCCTGTGAACCTCAAGATCAGAAAACTCCACAGACGGTAGGTTTTCGTCTGAGGAGGTGGGCTCCTCTCCAGTTTCTTGAGTCTCCCCTGCCAATACTGACAAGGGAAATTCGGGAGAGTCCTCACCACTCTCAGAGGAGTTCTGGCTATCATATTCCTGGTACATAGGGGCACCAGTGGGGGGCTCAGGATCATCCCACAGTTCCCAGAACTTCGGAAAATCCCTTCCCACAATGGCGTCATGCGGTAACTGAGACACTAAGCCCACTGGATGAGAAAGGGTACCTTTGGGGGTCTCGAAACACACTGTAGTCACTGGATACTCTCGGGTGTCCCCATGCACACAAATAACAGCTACCTTGCTATTCCCAGAGACCTCTGTTTTAACTAATTCAGCCTTTATCAGGGTCACAAGGCTACCTGAATCCAGCAATACCACAACATTTCTACCATTAATACACATTTTGCATAAATGTTTCTCAGTTCCCCGAATGGCAGTGCATGCGACTGTCGCACACAGCGACTGACGTCTGCCCGTCAGAAAGTCACACTGCATGGGTTCCTCCAAAACCGGGCAATTTGCTGCAATATGTCCCGCTTGCCGGCAGCGGTAGCAAATGATCCTTCTTGCCGCCTCTTGAGCCGCTGATTTCCCAGGCTGTTCTCGCCAAACTTGGGGTAGAGCTCCCACCCTCTCACTCTCTCCACCCTTACCCCTTGGAATCATCTTATCCGCCCCTGGGGATGGTCTGGTCTTAGGGTGGAAAGTCCGAGTGTCTCTGGAAGAGGCCGTCAGGTTCTCTGTAGCCAAGTATTTCTCCACACGATCCACAAGACCATCGGCCGTCTCTGGGTCTCCATGGCTTACCCACTTTTGGATGGCAGTAGGAAGAGCTCTCAAAAACCGATCCATTACAACACGTTCCACAATCTTTGGTGCGGACAAAGTCTCTGGCTGTAGCCACTTTCTGCTCAGGTGAATGAGATCATACATTTGAGACCTGGGGGGTTTTCCAAGCTGGAAAGTCCAGTTATGCACACGCTGAGCCCGGACAGCCAGGGTGACACCCAGCCTTGCCAATATTTCAGCTTTTAGCATCACATAGTCTTTTGCTTGGTCAGGCTCTAGGTCATAGTAAGCTTTCTGCGATTCACCCGTTAACAGAGGAGCCACCAGTCCAGCCCACTGCTCCTCAGGCCACTTTTCTCTTTCAGCAGTCCTTTCAAACGTGGTCAAAAATACCTCTGGATCATCCTCTCCAGTCATTTTTGTCAATAAACGACTCACCCCAAAGGACGCGGTATTAGTGGGACGGCTTTCCTCACTGGTCTGCGGACGTTGCTGCATTACTGCTTCCATTTGTTGTAGTCTCTGCTCTTGCTTCTGTAATAGGTCTATGAAGCGGGCCTCAGATCGTTGCTGGGCTTGTTGCTGAGCTTCCAGACTCTGTTGGTGAGCTTGCTGCTGGGCTGCAAGGCTCTGTTGATGAGCTTGCTGCTGGGCTGCGAAGTTCTGTTGTTGAGCTGCAAGGCTCTTTTGCAAACCTGCATTTGTCTGCTGTTGATTGGCATTTGCTAGAGCCAGCTGTTTCAGTATCTCCTCCATGCTGGCTTAAAAAAAAACTGCCCGCATTCTCCACCAACTGTGAGGGGGTTAGCTCGGCAGCGGGTGTGTGTGACCCCCGGGATGGGCTCCCCACACAAAAACAGGCCCAGCAGACGGAGGTTGTGGTTTTCAAAATCAAAAAGGTGCCGTTTATTTTCTATTTACAGTGACAAAAACACAGCAAAGCAAAAGAAACAAACAAAATAAATCCTGGTCAACTTGACCTCTGACTAAACATACAGGTTTCCTAACTAACAACTGGGATCAGCCTAGTGCTGTCCTAGTCCCTGGTTTTAAATGTCCAAGCAAAATATAGCCACACAGGCTTTCTCTCACCGCACAGGGGTTCACTCTCCCTAGACAGTCCACACAGGTCTGCTTCCAGGCATGAGCTAACATCTAATGAATCTGGGAGTTTCTTATAGAGGCCTAAATGAGCTGACAAGGTTCAGCTGGTCTCATCAACTCCCTGTCTGCACGACGCCCAGCCCTCTCCCTAGAGGTATGAGTCATCCATGAGCCCACTAGTCTCAGCTGGGCTTATACAACTCTCCACCTAGCTGTATAAATCGGCGTAAAGCCTGAATCTGGGCGAAATATATCTACCCCCCTGGATGCAACCAGGTGACTTTACCTTCCTGCTGTCACACTTGACAGAGAAAAGAGATGTGGCATGCTGATGTGCTGCTCCTCTCTGTCGCTTTGCTATCTCCTTCAGTCAACACATCCCTTTTTAGCACATAAGTATTTTGCAGCATAGCTTATTGATTCCTTGTGGTGTATCTCCCTCTCCTAGTCTTATTTCTGTTGTACACAGATTGCAAAAAGACTTATACCAAGTCAAATTTAAGTACCGGTACTTACACAGCTTGTTTTCAAAAACACATTTATTGTGCATCAGTAAATACAGAGATACATTCATTTTTTGTATTTTATATATGCCTTTATTTCAGCTTTAATTCTTTATTATGATATCTAAATATTTTAATAAAGTCAAAGCTTTTATTTCTTTATTCTGATGGTATTCTTACATGTTCACACTATGGGTGACCAGACACAGTTTGGTGCTAGCAACTTTTTGAGAAATCAAATATCCCAATCCTTTACTCTTTTATGAAAAATAGGGAAAAATGATGGCAGTTTGTTTGGCAGTTTAGCAAACCCCAAACAGACTGAGTTTTGTTTGAACTTAAATCTCATCCCTGATCTGGAGAAAGAGCTCTATTCAGTAATTAGGCAATGGAAGAACTCTATATTATCTGTAAAAACCTATCCTAAAGTCAGAGGTTTTCCATTATGTTGGTGATAACAAATAAGGATAAGTAAATTACAGCAAAATATTATATTCATATTATTTTAATTCATTTAGACAATTGGAACAGGTTATGTTGGCACTTGGATCTGTATGTGTTACTCGTTTTTGTAGTTGTATTATCTGCACAGTGGATCCCTATTTAGGACAAGGCAATTGTGCAATAGGATAAGGTTTAGTGTAAGGGTGAATTTCAGGGGGTTAGGCTAAGGTCAAGTTCACTCTAGGGTTTTCAAAAGTATTAGCTTGGAGGGGTGGTATTGTAAGTGTTTGGGGTTCTCTTTAGGGGTAAGTGTTGGGATGAATAAATTCTACTGAGGAATAGAACCCTGGAAGCCGTGATAGTACACAATAGTGACATCAACAAATTTTCCAATAGGGACAGTAGTTCTGGTGGCCTAGACAGGTCTGGCCCTACCATGGGTCCTGCTTGGTCTATTGGACCCAGACAGCACCTTGAGAGTGGTGGCTAATTGAAGCCCAAGCAGGGGTGAAATGACCATTCGGGCACTGCCTGAGGGCCCAGGGTCAATAGGGGGCCCCATGGTAGGCTCAGTCCGCCCCTGAACATGACCACAGATTATTATCGATAATATAGGAGGTTTAAGCCCGGAGGAGGCAGTGAACCATAGTATCCCTGCTAGCCGTTTATGCAGAAGATTCACATACTGGCCAAGATGAGAGAGGAATGGTGGAGTCACAGGGATCTGGGCAGTGGCAGCCACTCTGGCCACCTCTCCTTCTAGGGAGTTCAACAGTCCACATCCCCATCCCCGGGACAGCAAGTGAGGTATCACCGTTCAAGAGCAATAATTCTAGTACTAGACCTCCTCTGTAACTCTAAACTGGTAACCGTTAAAAATTTTGAAAGCTTCGCCTATGGAGGATTTTTAAGTACCGTTGTTTAGCGCCATTCCACAAGTGTGCGCAATTTTAAAGCATGACATGTAAGTTATCTATTTACTTCTTTCACATTATACAAAAAAAATTGGGCTAACTTTACTGTTTTGCTTTTTAAAAAGAAAAAAATGCATTTGAAAGACCGCTGTGCAAATATAGTGTGACATAAAATATTGCAACGACCGCCATTTTATTTTCTAGGGTCTCTGTTAAAAAATATATATAATGTTTGGGGGTTCTAAGCAATTGTACAGCAAAAAATACTGATTTTATCTTATAAGCAATGAGTGTGAGAAAAAGGCCTGGTCCTTAAAGGGGAGTTCCAGCATTTTTTTAGGTTTATTAAAAGTCAGCAGCTACAAAAAGTGTAGCTGCTGACTTTTAATAAACAGACACTTACCTGCTCCATGGTCCAGAGATGCGACCGCCCGGAGCGTCGCTCCTCTCCCCCCTCTCCGCCGGCGCCTCCATTCAGTCTGTGGGCACCCGGCCGTGACAGGTTTCGGCTTCACGGCCGGGCACGCACTGCGCAGGCGCGAGCGGCGCTGCGCTCCCTGAGTGGACAGGCGATCTCCTGGGACCTGTCACGTGTCCCAGGAGATCGCCTAGAGGGAGGGGCTGCCTAAGGTAAGAGGAGGAGTCTCCGAGGTGGTCCCTGGGCGGAAGGAGGAAGTGGGACAGGAAGTCCCACTCCTACAGAAGCCCCCACTCCCCCCCAAAAAAAACGACATGCCAAATGTGGCATGTAAGGGGGTGAGGAGTGCTTAAAGCAGAAGTTCCACTTTTGGGTGGAACTCCGCTTTAAAGAGGAAGTAAACTTCCTCTGCTGACGTTTACCTATAGGTAAGCCTATAATAAGGCTTACCTATAGGTAGTGAAAAACATGTACCGTTTTGGAGATATTTACATTGCATGCAGCCAGTGACATCTCTGTCGCATGCACTCTGAGGGAATGGCCGCGGGTGCCGTTCCTTCTGAGCCCTGTGCTGCGAACTGTGGCTCCCATGCGCGTGAGTGATGAAATTGCGGCTCCGGCCAATCACAGAGCCAGAGCACGCAAACCCGGAAGAAACTCTGGGGAAAATGTCAGCTGTCTCAGCGGTGTGCGGGCGCCGCCGGAACAGCTGAGTTCTAAGGTAAGTATTTTATAATGAGCTAGTATGCGATGCAAACTAGTTCATTATGCCATTGTCTTATAGGGTTTTTTTTTTTTTCTGAGGTTTACAACCTCTTTAAGTGGTTAAAGCCCATATTCATGTGTTCAAGTCTAACGGGTTACTTTCGAACACAATATATACTGTTATTTTCCAAAACTCTGGTCAGCTACTGTATGTACACTAGTTTTCGGTAGCAGGAGATCTACATTAAAAACTCCCCGCACCAGCCTTCCAGCAAAAGGAACAAAATGTATCATCTACAGTGTACACATTGGTGCAAACATGGTCAGTCTGTGGTGACTTTGTGGAGAAAAATTCAATTATTTAATCATTATTGCCTGAATTCCTCATGTGTATGAATGTCCACACATCAGACAGATCAAAATGTAAATATGCAGACAATTTAAGAATTTAAAAATCTCTATGTCTCTTGATTAATTAGTAACTCACAAACTAGTGACTGAGTCGTTTCTAAATGTATTCTCAAGCATTTCTATGTGATCAACAATCAATTATACAATTCAGGGATCCCAGCAACTGTGATATTCTAACAGAATGACTCTCTATAACTTGAACAAATCTGTATTAATGCATGTTCACGAATTAAAGAAATTTGTGAAGCACCTGATTTGCAAATCTTTTCACTTCATAATAAGTACCGTATATACTCGAGTATAAGCCAAGTTTTTTTGCGCTGAAAATCCCCCCTTGGCTTATACTCGAGTCACCTTTTTGCGCCTGATCTCCCGGACTTTGGGGACCCAGTACCAGTCGGCCGTAGGTCCCCTGAACCCCAAACTTGGCACACATGTAGCCCTCTTCCTCTACAATTGTGCAAAGTTTGTTATCCTGGGGACCTACGGCCGGGGAGCACCGATTTTTCAAAGCCGGGCACCCCTTCCATAGACTCCCATGTTAAACGGTAATTTCTTTGGTGATTTTGGGGACCCGGTACCGGTTGGTCGTAGGTCCCCCCGAAACTTGGCACACATGTAGCCCCATTTTCCCTCTACAATTGTGCAAAGTTTGTCTGGGGGACCTACGGCCGGGGAGCACCGATTTTTCAAAGCTGGGCACCCCTTCCATAGACTTCCATGTTAAACGTCAGTCTAGTCATGGACACAGTGAAGCATGGGTACAGTGACGCATGGGCACAGTGACACATGGGCACAGTGACGCATGCACATGGCACAGTGAGGCAAAGTGAGGCACAGTGAGGCATGCACATGGACACCCTAGGATTATACTCGAGTCAATACGTTTTCCCAGCTTTTTGTGGTAAAATTAGGTGCCTCGGCTTATATTCGGGTCGGCTTATACTCGAGTATATACGGTACATATAACTACTTATAATAAGTTCATATAAGTTCATATATATATATATATATATATATATATATATATATATATATATATATATATATTATATTATTATATACTGTATATTAGATATATTCGATATTATATTACCGTATTTATCGGTGTATAACACGCACAGGCGTATAACATGCACCCTAACTTTAAGAGGGAAGTTTCAGGAAAAAAAAAATCCACAGCCCCCTGCGTATAACACACAGGCACAGTTTACCCTCTATTTTCCAGGTAAAAAAGTGAGTGTTATACGCCAATAAATACAGTATATAATATTATAAGTTCATATATAAGTTCATATAAGTGGCTGCACACAATTTGTATTCTATCTATCTATCTATCTATCTATCTATCTATCTATCTATCTATCTATCTATCTATCTATCTTTTTTCTGTCAACATAGCTCTATCTTCCAGTCTTTGTAAAGTGAATGCTAGTGTTATTTCTAAAATGTGCTGATGTTAAAGGACTATATTCAAATTCTGGCCCCTGAGCCTATCTCATTCCAGTCCTTTTAGCAGACCCGCACTCCTCTGGAACATTTAATATAAGCACTTTCCATGTCTACACGCTGCAAACTCCTTCAGATTCTGTGGTCATCATGATAAAATTGGAGGATACGTGGTTTGAATATACCTTGCTTTGTGTAAGTTAAGTAGAAGTGAAATAGAGAGAATCTGTATCTTTTACTTAACCTCGTTATTGTAAAGGTGTTCATCTCCAGGAAATTGTGTACTTTGTTTCCTGCTGCATTTTGACAATGTATTCTATCAGAAAAGAATTTGTGGCCTCTGCACTGTGCAACTATGATCATCAGATAAAGATGTATCCATATGTGTGTACAGAGAAAGTAAAGTGTGGTGAGTGCTGAACCTGATGATTATACACATTCTGAACTGGATAAATTGATCTACACCAGACCACCTTTTTTAATAAAACACTTTACCACAGATACACATTTAGTGTTGCAAGTAAAATATTTAAAGTTTTAAATTATTGAAAAACTTTAGCAAATGTCAATTTATTCCATAGTAGAGTAAAGGCTGTTCACTTTGAAAAAGTGCATAAAGTCTAATCACTGTCCAAATCTTGCCGCCTCAACCTCCGCAACATCTCCAAAATAAGCCCCTTTCTAACCAATGACACTACAAAGCTCCTAGTTCAATCCCTGGTCATCTCACGCCTCGACTACTGCAACTCCCTCCTCATGGGATTACATTTACATAGGCTATCCCCCCTTCAGTCCATCACGAATGCTGCTGCCAGGCTCATCCACCTTACCAACCATTCAATGTCTGCTACCCCTCTCTGTCAATCCCTCCACTGGCTTCCACTTAAGTTCAAAAGACTATCAACAACTTCTTAAGCCATCCCCTACTCTTCCCCCAGCTACATTACTAGCCTAGTCTCAAAATCCCAACCTACCCGTTCTCTTCGTTCCTCCCAAGACCTCCTGCTCTCTAGCTCCCTCATCACCTCCTCCCATGCTTGCCTCCAGGACCTTTCCTGAGCCTCTCCCATCCTATGGAACTCCCTACCCCAATCTGTCAATCTCCTGCTCTGTTTGCTTTTAGACGATCCCTGAAAACCCTCCTCTTCAGAGAAGCCTATTTTGACCCTACCTAAAAACTGTAATTTTTTTTTCTCCATCAACTCTTCACCCACAGTTATTACCTTTTGTATCACCTGACCCTCTCTCCTAGATTGTAAGCTCTAACGAGCAGGGCCTTCTGATTCCTCCTGTGTTGAATTGTATTGTAATTTAACTGTCTGCCTTCATTTTGTGAAGTGCTGCACAAACTGTTGGCGCTATATATATCCTGTGTAATCATAATAATAATACAGTAGTGTCACTAGTACCGAGCACTCAGGGAATCTGCACCATATTTGATGCTTGGACACACAGACACAAATGTAAGGGGCACACTGACCACCAACATAAGGGGGTACACTGAGCACTAACCACCAATGTAGCGGGGCATACCTGAGCCTGACAATCAGTGAAAGGGGGAACACTGAGCTTTGACCACCAATACACATGAACATGCTAATGGGCATCACTGAAAACTAATGCAAGTGAACATATTGAACACTGAAAATCAAAGCAAGTGAACACACACAAAACTGAAAATGAGTGCAAGTGAATACACTGAGCTCCAACCACCAAGGTAAGTGAACACACTGAGCACTGACCTCCATGTAAGGAAACTCACTGAGCGCTGACCACCTATTGAAGAGAACATACTGAACACTGGCCACCAATGAAAAGAGGCACACTGAACAATGACCACCCACATAAGGATGCAAGCTGAACATTGACCACCAGTAAAAGGGGTATGCATAATACCAGTGTCCTGTCCCTTGTATTCTGATAGCTGCACTGTATGCTCTATTTTGTACATTAAATAATCCTGACTGCTGAACTCTATACGCTATATTGTGTGTTATATAAAACTGATCACTGCACTTTTCATGCTACACAGTCCTTACCCCTGTACTATATATGCTATTTTATACATTGTAGAGTCCTGATCTCTGCATATTACAAACTATGCTGTATGTTACATTGTCCTGACCACTGCACTATATACACTATTGTACATTACATTGTCTTGATCACTCACTTCATATGCTGTGTTGTATTTTACAAAGTCCTGCCTGCTATACTCCCTACACTAGATGAACATGACCACTGCACTCTATACACTATGTTGTACATTATGCAGTCCTGACAGCTGCACTTCATACCTTATGTTGTGCATTACATCTAAATATTGCAAAATATATGCTATTTTGTACATTATATAGTCCTAACTGCTGTGCTCTATACATTACACTAATCAGCGGGAAGGATGTACTTGAAATAGAAAGAGTTCAGTGAGAGGGCAACACAACTAATAAGGATAGTGTAGGACTTCGACTATGGGGAGCGATTAAGTAAATTACATTCTTTACTTTAGAAAAGAGGCATTTAAGAGGAGACATGATTTCCATTTAAATACATTGTGCATCATACAACCCTGCCTGTTGGGGTGTATAAGATATGTTGTATATAACAAACTCCTTACCTAGGCTGTTCATTGTGAACAGTTGCTGGCTGAAAAGTAGTTCGCAATTATTTTAATAACGTTTTTCTTTAGGGTAGGATCACAAAATATATATCCTATGTAATGGAAGAGTTTACATTTTTTTTAAATGATCCTTTGTGCCAAGATTTATGTGTGTCTTTTGAAACCTTTATTTGTAGCACAGTGTTAAGATACATTTTGTGCACCCCTGTGGTGTCCTAGATCTTCTACAATTCTAGCAATGCCCCTGAGTGAAATGAACACAGCTTGATCGTATTTACTATGCTTGATGAACTTTGGCAATTTTTTGCTCGAATTTTTCATTGTACATATTTTATATTATAATAAATAATTCTGATTCTGATTGGTGTTTAATATACACCATACTATCAAAAGTATTGGGATGCCTGCCTTTACACGCACATGAACTTTAATGGCATCCCAGTCAAAGTCCGTAGGGTTTAATATTGAGTTGGCCCACCCTTTGCAGCTATAACAGCTTCAACTCTTCTGGGAAGGCTGTCTACAAGGGTTAGTAGTGTGTCTATGGGAATGATAATAAATAAAGTGTGGCGCTATGTGCAAACAGAAAAATATATATATATATAATGTCTGGTTGGTAATTGGTCTATATAAAGACCCGTATATCGTGTTGAACCTGATAGTGGTTCTGTACACTTATGTAAAAAAGTGCATATACCCTGCAAAAATTCAATATGTGCAATGGCGTGAAATATATAAATAAATTTAAATAGGTAAATTAACCTAACACTGAAAAAATATAAAATGACATGAATATCATATGTGAAAGTGATCCACAATATATATTAGTGTCCAATTTTCTGTGAGAAAAAAAAAAAAAAGGAAGAAAGTCTCTCGGTGAATGTGTGATCTGATACCAGATCACACATTCACCGAGAGACTTTCTTCCTTTTTTTTTTTTTTCTCACAGAAAATTGGACACTAATATATATTGTGGATCACTTTCACATATGATATTCATGTCATTTTATATTTTTTCAGTGTTAGGTTAATTTACCTATTTAAATTTATTTATATATTTCACGCCATTGCACATATTGAATTTTTGCAGGGTATATGCACTTTTTTACATAAGTGTACAGAACCACTATCAGGTTCAACACGATATACGGGTCTTTATATAGACCAATTACCAACCAGACATTATATATATATATATTTTTCTGTTTGCACATAGCGCCACACTTTATTTATTATTTTTCCTTTACACTATTGTCAGTTGTTGTGTAGGCTGCTAGAAATTTGAAGGTTGGCGCAGTATTTTTCCTATTTTATGTCTATGGGAATGGTTGACCATTGTTCCAGAAGCGCATTTGTGAGATCAGGCACTGATGTTGGACAAGAAGGCCTGGCTCGCAGTCTCTGCTATAATTCATTCCAAAGGTGTTCTATTGGGCTGAGGTCAGGACTCTGTGCAGGCAAGTTCCTCCACCCCAAACTCGCTCATCCTTGTTTTTATGGACCTTGTTTGTGCACTGGTGTGCAGTCATGTTGGAACAGGAAGGGGCATCCCCAAAGGGTTCCCACAAAGTTGGGAGCATAAAATTGGCCAAAATGTCTTGGTATGCGGATGCCTGAAGAGTTACCTTCACTGGAACTAAGGGGCCAAGCCCAACCCCTGTAAAACAACCCCACACTATAATCCCCCCTCCACCAAATGATTTGGACCAGTGCACAAAGGTCCATAAAGAGGTGGATGAGTGAGTTTGGGGTGGAGGAACTTGACTAGTTTGCACAGAGTCCCGATAGAACACCTTTGGAATGAATTAGAGTGGAGACTGCGAGCCAGGCCTTCTTGGCCATATGCCTGACCTCACAAATGCGCTTCTGGAAGAATGGTCAAACATTCCCATAGACACACTCTTAAACCTTGTAAACAGCCTTTCCAGAAGAGTTGAAGCTGTTATAGCTGCAAAGGGTGGGCCAACTACACTGGACCCGGGGAACAAGTGAAGGACTTAGGCGCTCAGAAGGGTGAACCCTCCTAGCCCATTTCTGAGCAGGCGGGGAAGTAGCAGGTGAGGGAGTCACTCCCGACCACCCCCCCAGCATGTTTGATAGCTGCTGCTGCAGCCACTGTGAGCCCCGATCCTCCGCTGTGGCCCTGACCTGGGCCAACAAGGCCTCCAACTCACTCATTCTGTCTCTCTCTTCCAGCAGGGGGAGAACGACCGAAGATGCCACTCCTCCTGACTCCTTGGAATGTGAAAGAACTCCCTCACCGCAAAGACCCTCACATCTGAACCCTGCCCCTTAAACCTTTGCCTCCAATCAGGTAAGGGCTACACGCCCACCAAGCACACTGACCTAGCTGACTGTTCCCTGACCCTGTAACTCCCTTAGTCATGGAGCCCCTCAGTCCATTTTCTCCTCTAGGTATCACTTTATAGAGTTCTCTGCTCCCTGTCCAGACCTGCAATCACAGCTCCTGGCAGAGGAATTTCTCCAATCATCAATTTTCATTGTGGCTGTGAGATGTTATGTGACCAAATTCAGAGAGACACAAAGGAGGTCAATAGTGGAAGAATCAAAAACTGTCAATTGTGTTGTGCTTAGGGATGAGGTTTCGGTTTGTTGCTGCCATGGTTGGAAGTAAATCTGCAGGATTTTTACCACCAGAAATATAATACAGTCTATAATGCAGTGAATAGCTGTCGCCCCATTGTCAGCTGAGTCAAAGAAGCCAATAATTTGATGGAACCCAGTCCCCTTTCTATAAATGAGCGGGCTCACAGCCGTCACACTGTCAGTGTGCATTTGGAGAGCTGATATTTTGTGCAGTAAGTGATAATGGGGTTGATCTACTTAAGGCAAATAGACTGTGCACTTTGCAAAGTGTAGTTGCACTCTGCAAGTGCATTTTCTCCAAAGCTTAGTAAATGAAGCTTCACTTTGCAAACAATACCCAATCACGTGCAAGGAAAATTAAAAAAAACAGCATTTTTGCTTGCACATGATTGGATGATGGAAGTGCAGGTGCGCTTTACAAGTGCAGTTGCTCCAGAGCTTAGTAAATACTAAGCTCTGGAGCAACTGCACTTGTAAAGCGCACCTGCACTTTCTAATATGCACACTCTATTTGCCTTTAGTAAATCAAACCCAATGTCATTTTTATTTTGGCAATGGGCACGTGTCCTCCCTGGCAGTGCCCAGCCTCCCATGGCTTTTGTTTGACAATAGCTTGCTTATTATCCATTCAAATGGCCAGAATTGAGTAATGTTTACATTACGATTAAGCCCTGTAAACTTTAATGGGGTTCAAGCCAAAGTTTTTGAAATTTGAGCATGATTCACAAAACTGTTGTGAATCTAACCCAGGCAGATTCTCTCATCCTAGTGCTCATGTGTTAAAGGAAGCTGCATGATAAGGATTGTTTGAGATGATATGGTATTTCATTTAGTGTTTTTTAGGTGAGTCTAATCATTTTCCCAGCAGTCATACTGTTCAGTGGAGGGGCTTCAAAACATGAAAGTAAGAGTACTCTTTTCCAGACTGCAACCTCTCTGATGTGCTCAGTGTCATGTCTGTGCTGGGCAAATAGCCTGTAGCCATAAAAGCACTGTTTGTGTATCTTTTTTGTGCAGTTTTGCACATAACCAGAAAGATAGTTTGGAATAAGGTTAAAAAAATCCTTATTGATCACCCCAAAGCAGAAAATGAAAGATGCAATTAAAATAATAAATTGCAAAATGAGAAGTCAGACACCTGGGTATTGTAAAAAGTCTAATAAATATTAAACACGTCAAGGAAAGTTGGTAATTCAATAATAAGAGAGAAGAACGCTAGAAATGTACTATAAGAAGGAAAAAGGGGTTATATTATTTAAAAAAAAGTCCAAACAAAAATATATTTTTGTGTGTATTCCATTTTATTTCAGTTTCCCTTGTGCAGAAACAAATAAAACAAACATGAGTAAAGTCCAGAAAGGAAGAACATAATTAAAATTTATGTACACAAGATTTAAGACAAATACATAGACCAACTGAATACATGAATAAAATGAATACATCTAGATGCAGTGGTAAGAAATATAATCCCAGTAAGTGAAACAAGTAAATTACAGTGGTAAATCACTTGTGCAATTCATGGACAGACTGACTAAAATATAAAGAATTGTGCAGCACATCAAGGGAAAGAAGAGCTCCTAAGTAAGTTATCTCTTTAATCCTTCTGCGTCCTGCTGTATACTTCCTCATTTATGTTAGATAACCTCTCTTCCATTTAAACTGACATATCTATGCACCTGCATTACACTAAATCACATATCTGATAAAACACATATTGATATAACCCTGTTATTATAACCCCAGCACAGGTTCGAAATTAAAACAGTTCACATTTTCAACACTTGCTGGTAACTGCACAAATGTATACATTAGTAACATGACCATCACTTATTTTATTTCACCTATAACAAATATGGCCTTTTGTGGGGCTGACATGGAGGAATTGCTCTCAACCATCCCACCTCTAGATAGGTGGGCCCATTTCTGAACAAAAATTCTCTATTTGTTTCTCCTGTTATCTATAATGTAGAGGTCAGAAACCATTTTCCATCAGGTACCAATTTACAAGCATTATGCCGCGTACACACGACCGTTTTTCATGACGAGAAAAATGCAATTTTTAATTTGGTCATTAAAAACGATCGTGTGTGGGCTCCAGAGCATTTTTCACGACGTGAAAAATGGGCATTAAAAATTTGGAACATGCTCTAATTTTTCTCGTTGTTTTTCTCGTCATGAAAAACGGCCGTGTGTAGGCTTTAACAACATGAAAAAAAATGCGCATGCTCAGAAGCAAGTGATGAGACGGCAGCGCTCGTTCTGGTAAAATTAGCGTTCGTAATGGAGATAGCACATTTGTCATGCTGTAACGGACTGAAGAGCACAAGGCTGAAAAGCGCGAATCGTCTCTCACCAAACTTTACTAACACAAGGATCAGCAAAAGCAGCCCAAAGGGTGGCGCCATCCGAATGGAACTTCCCCTTTATAGTGCCGTCGTACATTTCGTACGTCACCGCGCTTTGCTCTAGCATTTTTTTTCATAGTTGCACTTGACAAAAGACAATAAGATCATCTGACACGTTTAAAGAAAAAAAAAGTGTAAAAATAGAACTTTGGTCAAACTATCAAGTGAAATATATAATGTACACTGCCTAAACTGGAAAGATTGGGCTCTTTGTTTCTCTAGGTGACCCCGGAAACATTTTGCAAATACTTGTTGATCCTGCCAGGTTAACCATTGGATATGCAGTTCCTTTGATAGGTTGATAATGCTCTTCTTTTTGGAGTGAAATCACTGCAGCATTGTCAACTTAGATGTTGGCACCATTAATTGCCCTAACCATGAATAGCAGCGTTTACCTCTACCCACAGCCCTTTGGATTGACAACACATTGCTCAATCTGCTGGAGTTTAGGAAAATAATGTAAAATCCCTTCTCAGTCCCTTCCACCCTGTCCAGCACTTTTTAGCAGGGTTCAGGAGAAATCCAGCTTTTTGTTGGAATTTACCATTTAAAAAAAGGTAAATAATATTTTTTTAAGTCCTTTAATAAGCCAACCTGCATAGGAATTGTCTGTTTATCACTCTTATGCCTTGTACACACGATTGGATTTTCCATTGGGATAAACTCAGATGGATTTTTCTGACGGAATTCCGTTCAAGCTGTCTTGCATACTCACTGTCACACCAAATTCCGACCGTCAAGAACGCGGTGACGTACAACACTACGATGAACCGAGAAAAATTAAGTTCAATGCTTCCGAGCATGCGTCGACTTGATTCTGAGCATGCGTGTTTTTTTCTCCATCGGAGTTCCATACAGACTAACGGAATTTCACATTTTCTCTTTCTAACTCCGTCTGAATTTCCGACAGAAAAAGTCCGATGGGGCATACACACGGTCGGAACATCCGATGAAAAAATTCCGTCTGACTTTTTTCATCTGAAATTCCGACCGTGTGTACGCGGCATTATAGGAAAAGACTAAAGGGTTCATAAGTACTTTCAAGGTTTAGTTCACCTTTAAAGGCCATTTTCCAAAACAATTCTCATACATTTCAGCATCCCCAGCACATTACATACCACTCCTCTGCTGTTTAAATAGTTGCCCCTCTCATACATATAGGCCATGCACAGCCGACCCTCCTCTCTGTCCTGCCTTAACGGTTCCCAGTAGCCGCTCTGACTTGTTTAAACACATCACATGTGCAATGTGTTCTAGCCTCAATCAGTCATTGTGCTTATCCACAGCTGTTACAGAGGGTGATCTAACTGATTGGACAAGCCAGAGCAGTCACTGGGAGCACACTTCAAACATCGGGGCTATTCTGCCATTGCGGAGTTACAGTAGCTACTTAGGAGTTTTTTTGGACAGACTGTGCACAGCTTACATATACAAAGGGGAAAGGAGCAACTGGTCATTAAAGGTGAACTAACCCTTTGATATTACTGTTACCTTTGTATTACTGCATTATTTCCAAATAGAGTTGAGCGGACACCTGGATGTTCGGGTTCGACGGGTTCGGCCGAACTTCGGAAAAAAGTTTGGGTTCGGGACCGAACCTGAGCCCCATTGAAGTCAATGGGGACCCGGACTTCTAAGGACTAAAAAGGCTCTAAAAAGGTAATGGAAAGGGCTAGAGGGCTGCAAATGGCAGCAAAATGTTGTTAAGAGCATGGCAAGTGCTCTGCAAACAAATGTGGATAGGGAAATAACTTAAAATAACATTAAAAAAAATAATAATAATAATAATCTTGACCTAGGAGGACGAGGTCCATATGGAGTAGGAGGTTGAAGTGGCGGTGGATGTGGCTGTGTAGGTGGAAGCGGCGGTGGAGGAGGACGAGGTAGCCAACACTGATTCAAAAATACAACAATGGCTGTGTAATGCCGGTGATGTGTCGAATTCTGTCCCCCGTCAAATAGTGTCCACCCTGTACTGCGCTTGCTCAGTATGTAGGACAAGGGGATTTCGAAAATCTCCCAAGACGAACAGCGCCTGCGTGGTGAGTTCAGGTGAAGGCCACACCATCCGTGGTTCAAGACGAGCCAAGTGAGGCCGTGCCCGAAGCGTGGCGATCAAACCGAGCCCGTGAGGGGCCCTGTTACTATGTGCTACCGTATGTCCACTTGGATGGTGGGGCTTGAACCTGCACTCACAGCGCAGGCGCCGTTCATCTTCGGAGATTTTGTGAATCTCCCTGTCCTCTGTACTGCGCAAGCTCTGCACCTTCGCAGTATGGGTCGGACACAATCCGATGGCCGGACAGTTTTTGTCACAACACCGGTATACATGTCTATTCTGCACAAGGTACGGACAAGTCCTGTGGGATCCATGCCTGGTTCATTTTAATGAACATGAGCTTGTCCACATTGGCTCTGGACAGGCGGCTGCGCTTGTCTGTGATAACGCCCCCTGCCGTGCTAAATACACGTTCAGATAATACACTGGCTGCAGGGCAGGCCAGCACCTCCAAGGCATAAAGAGCAAGCTCAGGCCATGTGCCCAATTTGGAGACCCAGAAGTTAAAGGGGGCAGACCCGTCATCCAGTACGTGTAGGCCTGTGGACACATACTGCTCAACCATGTTGGTGAAATGCTGCCTCCTGCTAAGACGTTCCATCTCAGCTGGTGGTGCTGGTTGTTGTGGCGTGCTGACAAAGCTTTTCCACATTTCAGCCATGCTAACCCTGCCTTCTGAGGTGCTGCCGGAGCCCCGGCTGCGTTGGCGACCTCTTCCTCCTCCTCTGCCTTCGCCTTGTGCTTCCACCATACGCCCGCTGTCAGGTGGGAATGCCACCAGCAGCGCGTCTACCAGCGTGCGCTTGTACTCACGCATCTTACGATCCCGCTCCAGTGAGGGAATTAAGGACGGTACGTTGTCCTTGTAACGGGGATCCAGCAGGGTGGCCACCCAGTAATCAGCACCAGTTAAAATGTGGGCAACTCGGCGGTCATTGCGGAAACACTGCAGCATGTAATCGCTCATGTGTGCCAGGCTGCCCAGAGGCAAAGAAAAGCTGTCCTCTGTGGGAGGTGTATCGTCAGTGTCCTCTGTATCCCCCCAGCCACGCACCAGTGATGGCCACGAGCTGGTCTGGGTGCCACCCTGCTGTGAAAATGCCTCCTCCTCCTCCTCCTCCATCTCCTCCTCCACCTCGTCATCCTCCAGAACTGTTCCCTTTCCGCCGGACAATTGTGTACCTGGCGTTTGTTGGTGCAGGAACCCACCCTCGTAGCCACTTGTGAAAGACTGCCCTGAAAGCCTTTGAAATGATCCCGGTTCCTCCTCCTCCTCCTCATCCTCCTGTGCCACATCCTCTTCCATCATCGCCCGAAGCGTTTTTTCAAGGAGGCATAGAACTGGGATAGTAACGCTAAGAACGGCGTCATTGGCACTGGACATGTTGGTGGAGTACTCGAAACAGCGCAACAAGGCACACAGGTCTCGCATGGAGGCCCAGTTATTGGTGGTGAAGTGGTGCTGTTCCGCAGAGCGACTCACGCGTGATTGCTGCAGCTGAAACTCCACTATCGCCTGCTGCTGCTCGCACAGTCTGGCCAGCATGTGCAAGGTGGAGTTCCACCTTGTGGGCACGTCACATATGAGGCGGTGAGCGGGAAGGCCGAAGTTACGCTGCAGCGCTGACAGGCGAGCAGCAGCAGGGTGAGAACGCCGAAAGTGCGCACACACAGCCCACACTTTCTGCAGCAGCTCTGGCATATTGGGGTAATTTTTAAGGAACCTCTGGACCACCAAGTTCAGCACATGCGCCAGGCAAGGGATGTGCGTCAAACCGGCTAGGCCCAGAGCTGCTACGAGATTTCGCCCATTATCGCACACCACCAGGCCGGGCTTGAGGCTCACTGACAGCAACCACTCATTGGTCTGTTGTTCCATGTCCCTCCACAACTCCTGCGCGGTGTGGGGTTTTTCCCCCAAACAGGAAAGTTTTAAAACTGCCTGCTGTCGTTTACCCCTGGCTGTGCTGAAGTTGGTGGTGAAGTTGTTACGCTGACCGGATGAGGAGGCGGTAGAGGATGAGGAAGCGGAGTAGGAGGAGTTAGCAACAGGAGGCAAACTGAAGCGCCCTGCAATCCTCGGTGGTGGAAGGACATGCGCCAAACTGCTATCTGCCTCAGGCCCAGCCGCCACTGCATTTACCCAGTGTGCTGTTAGGGAGATATAACGTCCCTGACCGTGCTTACTGGTCCACGCATCCGTAGTTAGGTGGACCTTGCCACAGATGGCGTTGTGCAGTGCACACCTGATTTTGTCCCCCACTTGGTTGTGCAGGGAAGGGATGGCTCGCCTGGAAAAATAGTGGCGGCTGGGCACGACGTACTGTGGGACAGCCAATGCCATCAGGCTTTTAAAACTCTGCGTCCCCACCAGGCGGAATGACAGCATTTCAAAGGCCAGGAATTTTGAAATGCTGGCATTCAGGGCCAGGGATCGCGGGTGGCTAGGGGGGTACTTCCTCTTCCGCTCCAATGTTTGGGAGATAGAGAGCTGAACGCTTCCATGGGACATTGTGGAGATGGTTGGTGACCCAGGTGGTAGTGTTGCTGGCAGATGCTCTGTTTGCGGGGTGGCAGGTGCCACTGTCACTACAGAGGTGGATGAAGAGGCCGAGACTGCAGCAGAAGAGGAAGCAGGAGGAGCCAGAGACCTTTCTTGGTTTTTGAGGTGTCTACTCCACTGCAGCTCGTGCTTTGAACTTAGATGCCTGGTCATGCAGGTTGTGCTCAGGTTGAGAACGTTTATGCCTCGCTTCAGGCTCTGATTGCACAGCGTGCAAACCACTCGTGTCTTGTCATCAGCACATTGTGTGAAGAACTGCCACGCTGGGGAACTCCTTTGACCTGGCTTTGGTGTGCTCGGTCCCTTGCTGCGTTGGGCAGTAGCAGACATACTGTCTAGCTGACAGACGCTCCGCTTTTGCACCTTGCTCCCTCTTCTGCTGTGCTGGTGGCTCTGTGCGACCACCGCCTCTTCCTCCAAACTACACTGGTCACCTGCATAACGTTGATTCCATGTGGGGTCGAGGACCTCATCGTCCTCCACATCATCTTCCACCCAGTCTTCACCCCTGCCCTCCTTGTCTGTCTGCACAATTGCGAAAGCAGCAGCAGTTGGCACCTGTATTTCGTCATCATCCGAGACGTACTGCGATGGTCCTCCCATGTACTCATCATGAAACATAAGTGGTTGGGCATCGGTGCACTCAATCTCTTCCACTTCTGGGGCAGGGCTAGGTGGATGGCCCTGGGAAACCCTGCTAACAGAGTCATCGAAAAGCAGAAGAGACTGCTGCATGATTTGCAAGGGGGTGAGGTGAAAGACTGATGGACATGGGTTTCAGGTGCCAACTCTGTTCTTTCATCAGAAGAGTGGGTGGGAGACAATGTGAAGGATCCTGAGCCACTGTCAGCAACCCAATCTACTATCGCCTGTACTTGTCCTGGCCTAGACATTCGTACAGCCTCATTAGGCGCGACAAAATACCGCCGCAGGCTCGGTCGCCTACTCGCACCTGAGGAAGGTGTTTCACTTGTGCGTGTAGCTGGCACAGATCGACCACATCCTCTCCCTGCAACAGGAGCTCCACCAGCAGCACCACGACTGGGGCCACCACGTCCCTTTGACCTTCTCCTCATATTTTCAAAATTTAAGATCTTGCCCTAAATGGGTGTTTTTGGAAGCGCAGAACACACCCACAGTACGTAACCGCTGACTCGCACAGCTACAGAACTGCAGAAAATGCTATTCAAAAAAAATGTTGTTTTTTTAGTATAGCACAGTAGGAGAAAACTATATAGAAATTGTTTATTTCACACACCTCAAAATATGTATAACACACTGCAACCTTTTTTTGGTGCCACTAAACGGCGTTTTTTGGAAGAGCAGAACACACCCACAGTACGTAACCGCTGAATCGCACAGCTACAGAACTGCAGAAAATGCTATTCAAAAAAAAATTTGTTTTTTTAGTATAGCACAGTAGGAGAAAACTATATAGAAATTGTTTATTTTACACACCTCAAAATATGTATAACACACTGCAACCTTTTTTTGGTGCCACTAAACGGCGTTTTTTGGAAGAGCAGAACACACTCACAGTACGTAACCGCTGAATCACACAGCTACAGAACTGCAGAAAATGCTATTCAAAAAAAATGTTGTTTTTTTAGTATAGCACAGTAGGAGAAAACTATATAGAAATTGTTTATTTCACACACCTCAAAATATGTATAACACACTGCGACCTTTTTTTGGTGCCACTACACGGCGTTTTTTGGAAGAGCAGAACACACCCACAGTACGTAACCGCTGAATCGCACAGCTACAGAACTGCAGAAAATGCTATTCAAAAAAAATGTTGTTTTTTTAGTATAGCACAGTAGGAGAAAACTATATAGAAATTGTTTATTTCACACACCTCAAAATATGTATAACACACTGCAACCTTTTTTTGGTGCCACTAAACGGCGTTTTTTGGAAGAGCAGAACACACTCACAGTACGTAACCGCTGAATCGCACAGCTACAGAACTGCAGAAAATGCTATTCAAAAAAAATGTTGTTTTTTTAGTATAGCACAGTAGGAGAAAACTATATAGAAATTGTTTATTTCACACACCTCAAAAAATGTATAACACACTGCAACCTTTTTTTGGTGCCACTAAACGGCGTTTTTTGGAAGAGCAGAACACACCCACAGTACGTAACCGCTGAATCGCACAGCTACAGAACTGCAGAAAATGCTATTAAAAAAAAATGTTGTTTTTTTAGTATAGCACAGTAGGAGAAAACTATATAGAAATTGTTTATTTCACACACCTCAAAATATGTATAACACACTGCAACCTTTTTTTGGTGCCACTAAACGGCGTTTTTTGGAAGAGCAGAACACACCCACAGTACGTAACCGCTGAATCGCACAGCTACAGAACTGCAGAAAATGCTATTCAAAAAAAAATTTGTTTTTTTAGTATAGCACAGTAGGAGAAAACTATATAGAAATTGTTTATTTTACACACCTCAAAATATGTATAACACACTGCAACCTTTTTTTGGTGCCACTAAACGGCGTTTTTTGGAAGAGCAGAACACACTCACAGTACGTAACCGCTGAATCGCACAGCTACAGAACTGCAGAAAATGCTATTCAAAAAAAATGTTGTTTTTTTAGTATAGCACAGTAGGAGAAAACTATATAGAAATTGTTTATTTCACACACCTCAAAATATGTATAACACACTGCAACCTTTTTTTGGTGCCACTAAACGGCGTTTTTTGGAAGAGCAGAACACACCCACAGTACGTAACCGCTGAATCGCACAGCTACAGAACTGCAGAAAATGCTATTCAAAAAAAATGTTGTTTTTTTAGTATAGCACAGTAGGAGAAAACTATATAGAAATTGTTTATTTCACACACCTCAAAATATGTATAACACACTGCAACCTTTTTTTGGTGCCACTAAACGGCGTTTTTTGGAAGAGCAGAACACACCCACAGTACGTAACCGCTGAATCGCACAGCTACAGAACTGCAGAAAATGCTATTCAAAAAAAATGTTGTTTTTTTAGTATAGCACAGTAGGAGAAAACTATATAGAAATTGTTTATTTCACACACCTCAAAAAATGTATAACACACTGCAACCTTTTTTTGGTGCCACTAAACGGCGTTTTTTGGAAGAGCAGAACACACCCACAGTACGTAACCGCTGAATCGCACAGCTACAAAACTGCAGAAAATGCTATTCAAAAAAAATGTTGTTTTTATAGTATAGCACAGTAGGGGAAAACTATATAGAAATTGTTTATTTCACACACCTCAAAATATGTATAACACACTGCAAACTTTTTTCGGTGCCACTAACGGCGTTTTTTGGAAGAGCAGAACACACCCACAGTACGTAACCGCTGAATCGCACAGCTACAGAACTGCAGAAAATGCTATTCAAAAAAAATGTTGTTTTTTTAGTATAGCACAGTAGGAGAAAACTATATAGAAATTGTTTATTTCACACACCTCAAAATATGTATAACACACTGCAACCTTTTTTTGGTGCCACTAAACGGCGTTTTTTGGAAGAGCAGAACACACTCACAGTACGTAACCGCTGAATCGCACAGCTACAGAACTGCAGAAAATGCTATTCAAAAAAAATGTTTTTTTTTTAGTATAGCACAGTAGGAGAAAACTATATAGAAATTGTTTATTTCACACTCCTCAAAAAATGTATAACACACTGCAACCTTTTTTTGGTGCCACTAAACGGCGTTTTTTGGAAGAGCAGAACACACCCACAGTACGTAACCGCTGAATCGCACAGCTACAGAACTGCAGAAAATGCTATTAAAAAAATGTTGTTTTTTTAGTATAGCACAGTAGGAGAAAACTATATAGAAATTGTTTATTTCACACACCTCAAAATATGTATAACACACTGCAACCTTTTTTTGGTGCCACTAAACTGCATTTTTTGGAAGAGCAGAACACACCCACAGTACGTAACCGCTGAATTGCACAGCTACAGAACTGCAGAAAATGCTATTCAAAAAAAATTTTGTTTTTTTAGTATAGCACAGTAGGAGAAAACTATATAGAAATTGTTTATTTCACACACCTCAAAATATGTATAACACACTGCAACCTTTTTTTGGTGCCACTAAACGGCGTTTTTTGGAAGAGCAGAACACACCCACAGTACGTAACCGCTGAATCGCACAGCTACAGAACTGCAGAAAATGCTATTCAAAAAAAATTTTGTTTTTTTAGTATAGCACAGTAGGAGAAAACTATATAGAAATTGTTTATTTTACACACCTCAAAATATGTATAACACACTGCAACCTTTTTTTGGTGCCACTAAACGGCGTTTTTTGGAAGAGCAGAACACACTCACAGTACGTAACCGCTGAATCGCACAGCTACAGAACTGCAGAAAATGCTATTCAAAAAAAATTTTGTTTTTTTAGTATAGCACAGTAGGAGAAAACTATATAGAAATTGTTTATTTCACACACCTCAAAATATGTATAACACACTGCAAATTTTGGTGCCACTAAACGGTGTTTTTTGGAAGAGCAGAACACACCCACAGTACGTAACCGCTGAATCGCACAGCTACAGAACTGCAGAAAATGCTATTCAAAAAAAATGTTGTTTTTTTAGTATAGCACAGTAGGAGAAAACTATATAGAAATTGTTTATTTCACACACCTCAAAATATGTATAACACACTGCAACCTTTTTTTGGTGCCACTAAACGGCGTTTTTTGGAAGAGCAGAACACACTCACAGTACGTAACCGCTGAATCGCACAGCTACAGAACTGCAGAAAATGCTATTCAAAAAAAATGTTTTTTTTTTAGTATAGCACAGTAGGAGAAAACTATATAGAAATTGTTTATTTCACACACCTCAAAATATGTATAACACACTGCAACCTTTTTTTGGTGCCACTAAACGGCGTTTTTTGGAAGAGCAGAACACACCCACAGTACGTAACCGCTGAATCGCACAGCTACAGAACTGCAGAAAATGCTATTCAAAAAAAATTTTGTTTTTTTAGTATAGCACAGTAGGAGAAAACTATATAGAAATTGTTTATTTTACACACCTCAAAATATGTATAACACACTGCAACCTTTTTTTGGTGCCACTAAACGGCGTTTTTTGGAAGAGCAGAACACACTCACAGTACGTAACCGCTGAATCGCACAGCTACAGAACTGCAGAAAATGCTATTCAAAAAAAATGTTGTTTTTTTAGTATAGCACAGTAGGAGAAAACTATATAGAAATTGTTTATTTCACACACCTCAAAATATGTATAACACACTGCAACCTTTTTTTGGTGCCACTAAACGGCGTTTTTTGGAAGAGCAGAACACACCCACAGTACGTAACCGCTGAATCGCACAGCTACAGAACTGCAGAAAATGCTATTCAAAAAAAATTTTGTTTTTTTAGTATAGCACAGTAGGAGAAAACTATATAGAAATTGTTTATTTCACACACCTCAAAATATGTATAACACACTGCAACCTTTTTTTGGTGCCACTAAATGGCGTTTTTTGGAAGAGCAGAACACACTCACAGTACGTAACCGCTGAATCGCACAGCTACAGAACTGCAGAAAATGCTATTCAAAAAAAATGTTGTTTTTTTAGTATAGCACAGTAGGAGAAAACTATATAGAAATTGTTTATTTCACACACCTCAAAAAATGTATAACACACTGCAACCTTTTTTTGGTGCCACTAAACGGCGTTTTTTGGAAGAGCAGAACACACCCACAGTACGTAACCGCTGAATCGCACAGCTACAGAACTGCAGAAAATGCTATTCAAAAAAAATGTTGTTTTTTTAGTATAGCACAGTAGGAGAAAACTATATAGAAATTGTTTTTGTTTAGTATAGCACAGTAGGAGAAAACTATATAGAAATTGTTTATTTCACACACCTCAAAATATGTATAACACACTGCAACCTTTTTTTGGTGCCACTAAACGGCGTTTTTTGGAAGAGCAGAACACACTCACAGTACGTAACCGCTGAATCGCACAGCTACAGAACTGCAGAAAATGCTATTCAAAAAAAATGTTGTTTTTTTTAGTATAGCACAGTAGGAGAAAACTATATAGAAATTGTTTATTTCACACTCCTCAAAAAATGTATAACACACTGCAACCTTTTTTTGGTGCCACTAAACGGCGTTTTTTGGAAGAGCAGAACACACCCACAGTACGTAACCACTGAATCGCACAGCTACAGAACTGCAGAAAATGCTATTCAAAAAAAATTTTGTTTTTTTAGTATAGCACAGTAGGAGAAAACTATATAGAAATTGTTTATTTCACACACCTCAAAATATGTATAACACACTGCAACCTTTTTTTGGTGCCACTAAATGGCGTTTTTTGGAAGAGCAGAACACACTCACAGTACGTAACCGCTGAATCGCACAGCTACAGAACTGCAGAAAATGCTATTCAAAAAAAATGTTGTTTTTTTAGTATAGCACAGTAGGAGAAAACTATATAGAAATTGTTTATTTCACACACCTCAAAAAATGTATAACACACTGCAACCTTTTTTTGGTGCCACTAAACGGCGTTTTTTGGAAGAGCAGAACACACCCACAGTACGTAACCGCTGAATCGCACAGCTACAGAACTGCAGAAAATGCTATTCAAAAAAAATGTTGTTTATTTAGTATAGCACAGTAGGAGAAAACTATATAGAAATTGTTTTTGTTTAGTATAGCACAGTAGGAGAAAACTATATAGAAATTGTTTATTTCACACACCTCAAAATATGTATAACACACTGCAACCTTTTTTTGGTGCCACTAAACAGCGTTTTTTGGAAGAGCAGAACACACTCACAGTACGTAACCGCTGAATCGCACAGCTACAGAACTGCAGAAAATGCTATTCAAAAAAAATGTTGTTTTTTTTAGTATAGCACAGTAGGAGAAAACTATATAGAAATTGTTTATTTCACACTCCTCAAAAAATGTATAACACACTGCAACCTTTTTTTGGTGCCACTAAACGGCGTTTTTTGGAAGAGCAGAACACACCCACAGTACGTAACCACTGAATCGCACAGCTACAGAACTGCAGAAAATGCTATTCAAAAAAAATTTTGTTTTTTTAGTATAGCACAGTAGGAGAAAACTATATAGAAATTGTTTATTTCACACACCTCAAAATATGTATAACACACTGCAACCTTTTTTTGGTGCCACTAAACAGCGTTTTTTGGAAGAGCAGAACACACCCACAGTACGTAACTGCTGAATCGCACAGCTACAAAACTGCAGAAAATGCTATTCAAAAAAAATGTTGTTTTTTTAGTATAGCACAGTAGGAGAAAACTATATAGAAATTGTTTATTTCACACACCTCAAAATATGTATAACACACTGCAAACTTTTTTTGGTGCCACTAAACGGCGTTTTTTGGAAGAGCAGAACACACCCACAGTACGTAACCGCTGAATCGCACAGCTACAGAACTGCAGAAAATGCTATTCAAAAAAAATTTTGTTTTTTTAGTATAGCACAGTAGGAGAAAACTATATAGAAATTGTTTATTTCACACACCTCAAAATATGTATAACACACTGCAACCTTTTTTTGGTGCCACTAAACTGCATTTTTTGGAAGAGCAGAACACACCCACAGTACGTAACCGCTGAATTGCACAGCTACAGAACTGCAGAAAATGCTATTCAAAAAAAATTTTGTTTTTTTAGTATAGCACAGTAGGAGAAAACTATATAGAAATTGTTTATTTCACACACCTCAAAATATGTATAACACACTGCAACCTTTTTTTGGTGCCACTAAACGGCGTTTTTTGGAAGAGCAGAACACACCCACAGTACGTAACCGCTGAATCGCACAGCTACAGAACTGCAGAAAATGCTATTCAAAAAAAATTTTGTTTTTTTAGTATAGCACAGTAGGAGAAAACTATATAGAAATTGTTTATTTTACACACCTCAAAATATGTATAACACACTGCAACCTTTTTTTGGTGCCACTAAACGGCGTTTTTTGGAAGAGCAGAACACACTCACAGTACGTAACCGCTGAATCGCACAGCTACAGAACTGCAGAAAATGCTATTCAAAAAAAATTTTGTTTTTTTAGTATAGCACAGTAGGAGAAAACTATATAGAAATTGTTTATTTCACACACCTCAAAATATGTATAACACACTGCAAATTTTGGTGCCACTAAACGGTGTTTTTTGGAAGAGCAGAACACACCCACAGTACGTAACCGCTGAATCGCACAGCTACAGAACTGCAGAAAATGCTATTCAAAAAAAATGTTGTTTTTTTAGTATAGCACAGTAGGAGAAAACTATATAGAAATTGTTTATTTCACACACCTCAAAATATGTATAACACACTGCAACCTTTTTTTGGTGCCACTAAACGGCGTTTTTTGGAAGAGCAGAACACACTCACAGTACGTAACCGCTGAATCGCACAGCTACAGAACTGCAGAAAATGCTATTCAAAAAAAATGTTTTTTTTTTAGTATAGCACAGTAGGAGAAAACTATATAGAAATTGTTTATTTCACACACCTCAAAATATGTATAACACACTGCAACCTTTTTTTGGTGCCACTAAACGGCGTTTTTTGGAAGAGCAGAACACACCCACAGTACGTAACCGCTGAATCGCACAGCTACAGAACTGCAGAAAATGCTATTCAAAAAAAATTTTGTTTTTTTAGTATAGCACAGTAGGAGAAAACTATATAGAAATTGTTTATTTTACACACCTCAAAATATGTATAACACACTGCAACCTTTTTTTGGTGCCACTAAACGGCGTTTTTTGGAAGAGCAGAACACACTCACAGTACGTAACCGCTGAATCGCACAGCTACAGAACTGCAGAAAATGCTATTCAAAAAAAATGTTGTTTTTTTAGTATAGCACAGTAGGAGAAAACTATATAGAAATTGTTTATTTCACACACCTCAAAATATGTATAACACACTGCAACCTTTTTTTGGTGCCACTAAACGGCGTTTTTTGGAAGAGCAGAACACACCCACAGTACGTAACCGCTGAATCGCACAGCTACAGAACTGCAGAAAATGCTATTCAAAAAAAATTTTGTTTTTTTAGTATAGCACAGTAGGAGAAAACTATATAGAAATTGTTTATTTCACACACCTCAAAATATGTATAACACACTGCAACCTTTTTTTGGTGCCACTAAATGGCGTTTTTTGGAAGAGCAGAACACACTCACAGTACGTAACCGCTGAATCGCACAGCTACAGAACTGCAGAAAATGCTATTCAAAAAAAATGTTGTTTTTTTAGTATAGCACAGTAGGAGAAAACTATATAGAAATTGTTTATTTCACACACCTCAAAAAATGTATAACACACTGCAACCTTTTTTTGGTGCCACTAAACGGCGTTTTTTGGAAGAGCAGAACACACCCACAGTACGTAACCGCTGAATCGCACAGCTACAGAACTGCAGAAAATGCTATTCAAAAAAAATGTTGTTTTTTTAGTATAGCACAGTAGGAGAAAACTATATAGAAATTGTTTTTGTTTAGTATAGCACAGTAGGAGAAAACTATATAGAAATTGTTTATTTCACACACCTCAAAATATGTATAACACACTGCAACCTTTTTTTGGTGCCACTAAACGGCGTTTTTTGGAAGAGCAGAACACACTCACAGTACGTAACCGCTGAATCGCACAGCTACAGAACTGCAGAAAATGCTATTCAAAAAAAATGTTGTTTTTTTTAGTATAGCACAGTAGGAGAAAACTATATAGAAATTGTTTATTTCACACTCCTCAAAAAATGTATAACACACTGCAACCTTTTTTTGGTGCCACTAAACGGCGTTTTTTGGAAGAGCAGAACACACCCACAGTACGTAACCACTGAATCGCACAGCTACAGAACTGCAGAAAATGCTATTCAAAAAAAATTTTGTTTTTTTAGTATAGCACAGTAGGAGAAAACTATATAGAAATTGTTTATTTCACACACCTCAAAATATGTATAACACACTGCAACCTTTTTTTGGTGCCACTAAATGGCGTTTTTTGGAAGAGCAGAACACACTCACAGTACGTAACCGCTGAATCGCACAGCTACAGAACTGCAGAAAATGCTATTCAAAAAAAATTTTGTTTTTTTAGTATAGCACAGTAGGAGAAAACTATATAGAAATTGTTTATTTCACACACCTCAAAAAATGTATAACACACTGCAACCTTTTTTTGGTGCCACTAAACGGCGTTTTTTGGAAGAGCAGAACACACCCACAGTACGTAACCGCTGAATCGCACAGCTACAGAACTGCAGAAAATGCTATTCAAAAAAAATGTTGTTTATTTAGTATAGCACAGTAGGAGAAAACTATATAGAAATTGTTTTTGTTTAGTATAGCACAGTAGGAGAAAACTATATAGAAATTGTTTATTTCACACACCTCAAAATATGTATAACACACTGCAACCTTTTTTTGGTGCCACTAAACGGCGTTTTTTGGAAGAGCAGAACACACTCACAGTACGTAACCGCTGAATCGCACAGCTACAGAACTGCAGAAAATGCTATTCAAAAAAAATGTTGTTTTTTTTAGTATAGCACAGTAGGAGAAAACTATATAGAAATTGTTTATTTCACACTCCTCAAAAAATGTATAACACACTGCAACCTTTTTTTGGTGCCACTAAACGGCGTTTTTTGGAAGAGCAGAACACACCCACAGTACGTAACCACTGAATCGCACAGCTACAGAACTGCAGAAAATGCTATTCAAAAAAAATTTTGTTTTTTTAGTATAGCACAGTAGGAGAAAACTATATAGAAATTGTTTATTTCACACACCTCAAAATATGTATAACACACTGCAACCTTTTTTTGGTGCCACTAAACAGCGTTTTTTGGAAGAGCAGAACACACCCACAGTACGTAACTGCTGAATCGCACAGCTACAAAACTGCAGAAAATGCTATTCAAAAAAAATGTTGTTTTTTTAGTATAGCACAGTAGGAGAAAACTATATAGAAATTGTTTATTTCACACACCTCAAAATATGTATAACACACTGCAAACTTTTTTTGGTGCCACTAAACGGCGTTTTTTGGAAGAGCAGAACACACCCACAGTACGTAACCGCTGAATCGCACAGCTACAGAACTGCAGAAAATGCTATTCAAAAAAAATTTTGTTTTTTTAGTATAGCACAGTAGGAGAAAACTATATAGAAATTGTTTATTTCACACACCTCAAAATATGTATAACACACTGCAACCTTTTTTTGGTGCCACTAAACGGCGTTTTTTGGAAGAGCAGAACACACTCACAGTACGTAACCGCTGAATCGCACAGCTACAGAACTGCAGAAAATGCTATTCAAAAAAAATGTTGTTTTTTTAGTATAGCACAGTAGGAGAAAACTATATAGAAATTGTTTATTTCACACACCTCAAAATATGTATAACACACTGCAACCTTTTTTTGGTGCCACTAAACGGCGTTTTTTGGAAGAGCAGAACACACCCACAGTACGTAACCGCTGAATCGCACAGCTACAGAACTGCAGAAAATGCTATTCAAAAAAAATTTTGTTTTTTTAGTATAGCACAGTCGGAGAAAACTATATAGAAATTGTTTATTTCACACACCTCAAAATATGTATAACACACTGCAACCTTTTTTTGGTGCCACTAAACAGCGTTTTTTGGAAGAGCAGAACACACCCACAGTACGTAACCGCTGAATCGCACAGCTACAAAACTGCAGAAAATGCTATTCAAAAAAAATGTTTTTTTTTTAGTATAGCACAGTAGGAGAAAACTATATAGAAATTGTTTATTTCACACACCTCAAAATATGTATAACACACTGCAACCTTTTTTTGGTGCCACTAAACGGCGTTTTTTGGAAGAGCAGAACACACCCACAGTACGTAACCGCTGAATCGCACAGCTACAGAACTGCAGAAAATGCTATTCAAAAAAAATGTTGTTTTTTTAGTATAGCACAGTAGGAGAAAACTATATAGAAATTGTTTATTTCACACACCTCAAAATATGTATAACACACTGCAACCTTTTTTTGGCGCCACTAAACGGCGTTTTTTGGAAGAGAAGAACACACCCACAGTACGTAACCGCTGAATCGCACAGCTACAAAACTGCAGAAAATGCTATTCAAAAAAAAATTTGTTTTTTTAGTATAGCACAGTAGGAGAAAACTATATAGAAATTGTTTATTTCACACACCTCAAAATATGTATAACACACTGCAACCTTTTTTTGGTGCCACTAAACGGCGTTTTTTGGAAGAGCAGAACACACCCACAGTACGTAACCGCTGAATCGCACAGCTACAGAACTGCAGAAAATGCTATTCAAAAAAAATGTTGTTTTTTTAGTATAGCAACGTAGGAGAAAACTATAAAGAAATTGTTTATTTCAAACACCTCAAAATATGTATAACACACTGCAAACTTTTTTTGGTGCCACTAAACGGCGTTTTTGTAAGAGCAGAACACACCCACAGTACGTAACCGCTGAATCGCACAGCTACAGAACTGCAGAAAATGCTATTCATAAAAAATGTTGTTTTTTTAGTATAGCACAGTAGGAGAAAACTATATAGAAATTGTTTATTTCACACACCTCAAAATATGTATAACACACTGCAAACTTTTTTTGTGCCCCTAAACGGCGTTTTTTGCAAGCGTACATTAAAGTGCAATTTTTTTTTTTTTTTGGCCCTAAACGGGTCTTTTTTTGCACGAGCAAAATAAAATGCTTTTTTTTTTTGCCCTATGGGTCTTTTGGAAAAGAGAACAATAAAGTGCCTTTTTTTTTCCCCTAAAAGTTAGATTTTCTCTGACACTGGGCTCATGGCAGTGTAACAAGACTGCACTGCAACACAAATAGGTAGACCTATGCAGATCACTGATTTTAATCTCTAAATCTGGACTCCTATATAATATTCTCTCTCCCTGAAAGCACCAACACAGGAACCTGGCCCTACACTACACTATCTCTCTATCTTTTCCCTCAGATTGTAGAATCAGGACTACCTCTTCTATCTTTCTATCTCTCCCTAAAAGCAGCAGCAGCAGACTAGATCCTCTCCCTATCTATTCTGAAGCAGAGTGTCATGTGTGCTGTATGCCTCTAGCTTATATAGAAGCTGGGTCACATGTTTCACTGACCAATCACAGCCATGCCATTAGTAGGCATGGCTATGATGGCTTCTAAGGGCACACCAGCTAATCAAAAGGTGATTGGCTGGCCCCTGAAGCATTTCTAAATGCGTTATTAGATTGCCGAACCCGAACCCGGACTTTTGGGCAAAGTCCGGGTTCGGGTTCGGGTTCGGGAAAAAGCTAAAGTTCGGTACGGACCCGAACTTTACAGTTCGGGTTCGCTCAACACTATTTCCAAACACAAGCCTGAAGTTAAATTAGTAAAACGTATTTATTTATTAAGCGCTTTCTTTCCCAGGCTGCTTCCTACTCCCTGTAACACCTTCTCCTGAGTCCCTGCTTCTCCTTCTTCATAAACTCTTGTTTCTTTACTCCTTCTTTTCACATCACAGCCTATTCCTATGACTCTCACTACTACCCTTTTACTATTACTGCACACACCACCTCCTACTAATTCTGGACCTACATTCGGACACAACCTGCAGGACACTGGGGCATATGACCTCGTAAATCTTTCCTCCATTCTTCCTCTTTCCTGCTTCTCTTAACTTCTGTTTCTTTTCCCCCACTCCTGCCCTCCACAATCTAATTTTCACCCCCACACCCAGCCCCTCCCCTCCAGCAGCCGCAATCCACACGCTCTAATTTCTATTCCCCTACTTCCAATAATCACCCCCCAACGTCCTCCTCATGTGCCCTTTGGAATGCCCGCTCTGTTGAAATTCTTCTATTCCCACAAAGCACTTTTTTTGTTCCTCTTACACCCTTTCTCTATACCTGTCTTCTTTTAGTTCTCACTATATTCATTTTTTTATCAATGTTTTCTGAGGAATGCTTTCATTTATCAGTCTCCTGAATCAGTCACACTAATGATTTCCCTGCCTGGCTACCCTATATTCACTCCTCTGAAATACCTACTATCATTTCTGGTGACTTTAAGATCCCAACTTTTTCTTATGCCCATCCAAGCACCTGACTTCTGAACCCTGTCCCTTTACAACTACTGCCCTCATCCTTTTGCTCTATTCTATGCACTATGAATTACATCTCCAATCTCCCTCTCTAAAGGGAACTTCTGATAAGCCATGTGTTGGCACCACCTTTCTCAAGCTCCCACCCCACTTCTTCTTGATTAGGACAACAACCCATTGCTATAGCCCAAAGTCTCTGCCATATTGTGTCCAACGTGTTGCCATAGGTCTTTCCACGACATCCCTGCCAATAGTCTTTAAATTCATAAAAAAAGAAATGTCCACACAAAATTGTAGTTTCCGCACTTTACTGTTACACTTGAAAGATGACATTGATACATTATATCACACTGACATATTACCCGATGTAGCTTGGCCTATTTTGCCTATCATATATAGTGGGTGGTTCGCAGAGGTCAAATGGGAAAGCCACACATTGCACATCACTGTTAAGCCATCTGCGTTTAATATTCCTCTTCTCTCCTTGGGAGCACCACTGTGTTGGAACCCAGCTCCCTAATGTAACTTTCTCACTCCCCAGGGTCATTAGTACTTACTCAGAGGGCTCTAACTTGCCATTAGGCTTTGTGCATCTAGCTCACAACTCCTTTAATGTTGTTACAGAGACAGGAATGCTGCAGCTGCACCTCCAGACTATGTACATTTTATCCAGGTGTAGCTAGAAGTCTTAGGGGTATTCATACTCACGACAGAGAACACTTGGTTTGGCTTAAAAGACCCTTTGCATCTTACTCCCAGTCCAGTTTGACCATATTCCCAGTCCACTTAGACCATGTTAATGAGACAGGACAACTGCAGCCAACTCTTTTGAGTATTGGACTAATTCATTTGAGGCCTATGCCCTCTGCAGTCGCTGACTACCTCTGCATGCTGGTGGGGTGTTTGGCTCCCATGCCCAAACTGCCTAGGCTCCTCCCAGCATGGAATATGTATCAGCACTAACTCCACCCATCACATCACTACAGGAAATCTTTGTCTAAAAGGGGACCTAACACCCATAGTTACATAGTTGGTGAGGTTGAAAAAAGAGATAAGTCCATCCAGTCCAACCTGTGTGTGTGCTTATATGTTAATAGTACATTGTATACCCCTGTATGTTGTGGTCGTTAAGGTGCCCATCAAATAGTTTTTTGAAATTATCGATGCTCCCTGCTGAAACCACTGCTTGTGGAAAATAATTCTACATACTTACCGCTCTTACAGTAAAGAACCCTCTATGCAGTTAAGGTTAAACCGCTTCTCTTCTAATTTTTGTGAATGGCCACGTGTCTTTTTAAATTCCCTTTCACGGAAACGTTTTTTCCCTATGTTAGGGTCACCGGTATGGTATTTGTACATTGAAATCATATCCCCTCTCAGGCATCTCTTCTCCAGAGAGAATATGTTCAATGCCTGTAGTCTTTCCCCATAGCTGAGATCCTCCAGTCCCTTTATTACCTTTGTTGCCCTTCTCTGGACTCTCTGCAGTTCCAGCACAACCTTCCTGAGGACTGGTGACCAGATCTGGATGGCATACTTCAAGTCTTGTAGAGTAGGAGAATTATCGTTTTATCTCTTTAGTGAATCCCCTTTTTAATGCATGCCAATATTCTGTTGGCTTTGCTTGCAGCAGCTTGGCATTGTATGCCATTGCTGAGCCTGTCATCAACTAGGACCCCCAGGTCTTTTTCCATCCTAGATTCCCCCCCAGAGGTTCTCCCCCTAGCGAGTAAATTGCATTTATATATTTTGCACCCAAATGCATTTTTCAACATTAAACCTCATTTGCCATGTAGTTACCCACCCCATTACTTTGTTTAGATCTTCTTGCAAGGTTTCCACATCCTGTGTAGGGGTTATTGCCCTGCTTAACTTTGTATCATCCGCTAATATTAAGATTGAACTGTTTATCCCATCCTCCAGATTGTTTACGAATAAATTAAATAGGATAGGTCCCAGGACAGAACCCTGGGAAACCCCACTTTCCACACCAGACCATTCCGAGTACTCCCTATTTATCACCACCCTTTGGACTCGCCCCTGTAGCCAATTTTCAATCCATGTACTCACCCTATGGTCCATGCTGACAGACCTTAGTTTATACAGTAAAGGTTTATGGGGAGCTGTATCGAATGCCTTTGCAAAATCCAGATACACCACATCTACAGGCCTTCCTTTATCTAGATGGCAGCTCACTTGCTCATAAAAGGTTAATAGATTGGTCTGGCAAGAACGATTCTTCATGAATCCATGCTGATTACCATTAATGATACCGTTTTTATTACTAAAACCTTGTATAAAGTTCCTTATCATCCCCTCCAATAGCTTGCAGACTATTTACGTCAGGCTAATTGGCCTGTAGTTCCCAGGGATATATCTCTGTCCTTTTTTAAATATTTGTGCTACATTGGCTTTTCTCCAATCCGCTGGTACCATTCCAGTCAGTAGACTGTCCATAAAAATTAGGGACAATGGTCTGGCTAGCACTTGACTCAGTTCCTTAAGGACCCGGCAAGCCATCAGGTCCCAGTGACTTATTAATGTTAAGATTTTCAAGTCTATTTCTAATTCTGTTCTCTGTTAGCCATGAGGGTGCTTCCTGTGATGTATTATGAAGATTAGCATTACTGTCTTGGTTACTGTATCCCCCTGTTTCCCTTGTGAAGACTGAGGCAAAGAATATATTCAAAACCTTTGCCATCTCTCTGTCTTTTGTAGCCAGGTTCCCTTCATCATCCTTTATGGGGCCAATATGATCTGGACTCTCTTTCTTACTATTTATATATTTAAAGTATTTCTTTTTTTACTCTCCTCCGCTATGTGCCTTTTGTGTTCTATCTTAGCTGCCCTGATTGCTACCTTACATTTCTTATTGCATTCTTTGTAAAGTTGGAATGCTGACCCCTCAGCCTTGTATTTTTTGAAGGCCTTTTTTTTTGCTTTTAAATGCAATTTTACGTTAGCCTTAAGCCACCCAGGACTTTTGTTAGCTCTTGTAAATGTATTTCCCATTGGAATGCACAGGTCAATACTTAATAATAATAAAACTTAATAATTTATTTAATATGCTCTTAAAGCACTCCCATTTTTCCTTTGTGTTCTTTGTTCCCAGGATTTTATCCCAATTAATATCTACTAGCAAAGAGCGCAGTTTACGGAAGTTGGCTCTTTTGAACATCAGTGTCTTTGTATTACCCTTGTGTTTCCTATTTCTGTGATTTATACTTAAATTAATTGAACTGTGGTTGCTGTTTCCTAAATTGCCCCGTATTTCCACATCCGCAATCAGGTCTGTATTGTTAGTAATCAGTAGGTCTAGTAAAGCTTTGTTTCTTGTTGGTGCATTTACCATCTGACCCATGAAATTGTCCTAAAAAATATTTAGGAAATGGCGAGCCTTAGAAGAATGCACGGTTCCTTCCGCCCAGTCTATATCTGGATAATTAAAATCCCCCATTATAATGACACTTCCCATCCTTACCGCCATTCCAAACTGTAATAGAAGGTCCGCCTCCCCCTCCTCCATCTGGTTAGGGGGCCTATAGCATACTCCCAGTATTACATTCCCCTTGGTATCCTGCCCCACTTACATAATTCTTTATTACCACACTATTCAGAGACAGAGTCTTCTACAACACCAGGTCTACAACCATCTCAACTACCAACTCACTGCATTTTTACCCTTTTAGCCTGGCTTTTGCCCTCAACACTCCACAGAAACTGTCCCCCCAATAAGTACTAATGACTTACCAATTGCTAAAATTGATGGCCACTTTTTTGTATTCACACTACTAGACCTTTCTTCTGCCTTTGGCACAGTTAGCCCCCTGCTCTTCCTTAAAAAAAAACTTCACACCTTTGGACTCCAAGACTCTGTTCTTTGCTGGTTCTTTTCCCACCTATCTCAGTGCACCTTCATTGTCACCTACAGCTCTATCACCTTCTTCTCTTCTCCTCTTTCTATAAGGGTCCCCAAGGCTTTTTCCTCAGACACCTTCTATTCTCTGCCTACACCTCCTCCCTAGGTCAGTTGATAGCCTCCTTTGACTTCCAATACAATTTATATGCTGAAGATACCCAATTACATCCAATTACTATCCAAATCTTGCCACCTTAATTTCTGTAGCACGTAATATGCCCCTTCTTAAACCAATGACACTACAAAGCTACTAAGTCATTCCCTTTTTATGTCTCTCCACTGCTACTGCACCTTCCTCCTCGTTGGTCTACCTTTATACAGTCTATTGCTCCTTAAGTCTGTCATGAATGCTCCTGCCAGATTTATCCATCTAACTAACTGTCCAGTGTCTGCCACCCCTCTCTTCCCATCCCTCCACTGGCTTCTGCTGGCCAAAGGAAAAAATAAATAAAACACTAACAACAATATACAAAGCTCTGCTCTAAGCTGCATCGTTAACATCATCTCAAAATATCACCCAATCCTTCCTCTCTGCTTCTTACAGGACCTCCTGCTCTCCAGCTCCTTCATCACTTCCTCCCATGGTCACCTCCAAGATTTCTTCAAAACCTCTTACATCCTCTGCACCTCCCTACCCATATTTGTCAGGCTATCTTCTATTCTGTATCAAAAAAAGGGGGTAGGGGATGGGGAAAGTACATGGACCTTTTGACCAGAGTGTCAACTAGTTAAGGATTACTAAATTAAGGATGGAGTTCACCAATAGGACCAATAAAGGATTCAAAAGAGACAAAGGGTGAGGAAAGATATCCTCATGCAAAGGGGTCTGTACCCTCCAAAAGAGAGGTGGGAACATATAGCGGAGTATTGCTTTATTGAAAAATTAGCACACAAATAAACAATAGGTAAACATTCACAATTGTTGACAAATAAATTTAAAATGACAACGTTGGCCTTCTAAAAACATACTCCCAGGATTACCGCCATGCCAATTCCATCCATGCAAGACACTAGACAGGTTAGTGATGGTTACACGTGAAGGGGGGTCTCGAGGGGTCCTGGGAAACCTACAGGGCACTTGCAGTTGAATGCTATGTGACTATTGTTAAGACATCCAGGCCCACTGTACACCCTGTGTCTCCAGTATTGGTAAATTCTAAACAGGACAAGCAATCATGTACAAATTAACCTGACAGTATATCAACTAAATGAATGACGACTACAGGCGGGTCTGAGGGGGTCCTGGGAGACCCATGGGGCACTTGCAACTGGATGCTATGTGCCTACATTTGGAACATCTAGGCCCACTATATGCCCTGTGTCACCACTGCTCATTGCAAAAGAGGGAGTCCATGGCGGACCAGCATACATATACAGCAGTGCACGTGGTATCCAAGTTCTAGGTTCCTGTGGTATTCACCAATTCAAAAGCACCGCTGTCTGCAATCAATGGGCAGCAAACATAGGGACTCAAACCCGAAATTGAGAGGATACAATGTCAAAATAAACATGGGGAGAGGTGATACACATGGTGATGGAGCAATCCAAGTGTGTTCACTGAGTTTTCAAAGGGCAGCAACAGGCTATTCACATAGATTTGTGACACGGCCTGTAATTACATTACTGCTGGTGTCATCCCAGTCAGCGGGGAGGCCCTTACTCAGAAGTACTGGACACCAACAAAACTCCTCCTTGGCAAGGAGGTAGGACTCACGTGTAGTTGTCCACCATCTTCCATGGTGTAGGGAAGGCTTCCTCCTACATCCACTTGTTGTGACCCGCTGATGTTGGTGCTGCCAATCACTCAGGTGTCCCTAGTTGCAAACTTTGTATACATCCATCTCCAGCTGGCCGCTCACTTCCGGTTTCCATGTTTTTCACTTCTTGTTTGTCATGAATGGACGTGGACAATCAGATGGTAGATTGCCTGTGCATGGTTGGATAGACGGGAGTGCATGGGGCGCTACACCAATGCGTTTTACCCACCTAGCAGTGGGTTTCATCATGAAATCCACGTGCTAGGTGGGTGAAACACATTGGTGTAGCATCCCACGCACTCCCATCTATCCAACCACCCCCAGGCAATCTACCATTTGACTGCCCACGTCCATTTATCAGCCCATGCTTCAAAGTCATTAACTACTTTGAAGTTATTAACTAATTTATATCACCTACCTTAAAACTAGAATACATGATTTTTGTTTTTATGTACTTTTTTGTTATTATGTTGCTGGTGTTGGGAAATGCTTGAAAAAATGTGCTCTGCACATCAATGTTTCATGATATGCCAGCATTTATCAGTTTGCAACAATAAAAGAGTACATAAATATATAGCAGGGGTATGGCTTTGCTAAACGTTTAGGCTCTAAAACTTGTTTCCCGTGCTATCAAAGATTTGAGAAGCCCAAACTGATGAATGACATTGGACAGAGTGGTGAAATCTTCTTTTATTTAAAAGAGAAGTATGTTTTTTATTTTTTTCTAATCATACTTACCTCGGTGGACGCATCATCAGACCGATGCTGCATCTGTGGCTTGGCTTGGCTCTGATGAAGAAGCTTTGCGCTTCGAATCGCGTTAGCCGGCAGTGACTCCTATCACGTCCTTCATGATCGGTTGGAGTGCGTTTTGGGTCCTACATGCTGCAGCCACCTATAGAGCCACTTGTTCATTGCAAACCTTTTTACTACTTTTGTGAGTAGCCTTTTACATTGCTTTTAAATAAATGTATCCTAACGATAATACCCTAGGCTGGTGCGCCCTTGTTCTTTTTCTTTTCTTTTGTCCCCCGGCGTCTCTGCACTGAGAACCGAGCCACCGAACACCGCCGATGGCTAGGTTTTCACTCCTCCCCGAGCAGAGCGATGCTGACTGTCAGTCAGCATCGCTTCTGCTCTACTTCTCCATGCTCATTAAAGCGCTGAGCCATGGAGGGGTGGGGAGCAGCTATCTCAGCATCTCAGCAGCTCACTGAGATGCTGAGACTGTCATCTATCAAGGCAGCTGGCGGATCCCAACTTGGAAGTCATCATGACATGCTCCCCCGACTGATGGCAGTGACATCAGTGGAGAGCAGACTTCAGACCGCTCTCCGTTGAAAACGGGTCACAGGAGTGCAAAAAGAATTGCACTCCTGTGACCCAGAGGAGAAGACCAGCCTAAAAAGCTCAGGCTGGACTTCTCCTTTAAAACTAATAGCCAGAGAGTTTTAGGGGCTTCTGCAGAGCTCTTAATGCTGCTGTCGTGCTGAATGAATTACAGGAGCATTTGATTGCAGTTCAGTGTAAAAACTATTATTATACCAAGGAATAATGTGGTGCATGCAGCGTGAAGTATAGATTGTGGGTGTGGCCTAATCTTGCTACTGGTCAGAGGAGTTTAAAGGGGCGTGGTTAAATAAAACCTGAGCCTACTCACTGTATACACAGTACACATATGCCACATTACTGGTACCTACACTTTCAGAAGTGGGTAATGCACAGGCCAGTACAAATACCTCCTAAGTTCATTATCCCCACAGTAATGATCTCAACCAACAGCCTCAAACTCTTTCCAGTACAGATCATCTACCAGAGCCCTGAATCCCCCTCCAAGCCCACCATCTCAGTACAGACCCCCTTCCCAGCCTAACCCCTCAGTACAGATGCCTCCAAAGCAGACCCTCTCCAGTACAGATACCTTCAGTACAGGCATCCTCCAGTACAGACATCCCCCAGTACAGGCACCCCTCAGTACAGACACCCCCCTTGGTACAGACACCTATTCAGTGCAGACTTACTAGATGCAGATACAACTGCAGCTCAGAGTGAGGGAAGTCTTCCCCCCTTGCTGTGACATGTGGCATGTCATTTGTCCGGAGCCAAGGAGGAGCCTTTTCTAGCTCTGAATTTGCAGAAATGGCACTGCAATGGAATGTAGTGCAATTATCTTAGTTGCTGAACTGTGTAATCTAACACAGACTTTTATTTATTCACAGCTAATCAAAGTGAAATTGGCAGATTTTTTTAAGCAAAGATTTTTTGTGAAAGTTTACATATTGGGGGAGATTTACTAAAACGATTGCACACGGAATCTGGTGCAGCTGTGCATAGTAACCATTTAGCTTCTAAATTCAGCTTGTTCAATTAAGCTTTGACGATAAAACCTAGAAACTGATTGGTTGTTATGCACAGCTGCACCAGATTCTGTGTGCACCAGTTTTAGTTAATCTCCCCATACAGTCATGAAAAAAAATGAATACAACCTATGAAAATTATTGACTTTTTCAACATATTAAAACATCAGATCTTTAATTTAAATAATGCCTACAGATAAAAGTTATACATGTGAACAAATACACATACAATTTACATGTTGTATACATTTTCATTATCTAGATTAATAAAAAGGTCATTGTGGGGTGTTAGGTAACCTTTGGAACAGTTGATGGTAAAAGGTATGCATATTCAATCAGAAAGATATCGCACCAATGTATCCTGCAAGTTTTATGTGCCAGGAAGCCTTTGCTGTCCAAAAAGAACATTAGCGCAAGATAACAGTTTGGCATTGAGCATAAAGGCAAAGACTAGGCTTTATGGAACAATGAAGACTGATCAATCAAAGATAGAGTTGTTTGGTAACAGTAGACATGTGTGCCAGAAAAGAGGATGGCTGCACACTGGGGTAGGAAATACAAAAATCCAGAAATCTTTTTTGAAGCAAAGTCCTCATAAAACCATCACAGCTACAGGATCTAAAGCAGATGTCTTAACGCATTTCACGCTTGAATTTTCTTAGTCATAACATAACACAGCTGAGAGCACCATCAGTTAAATACAGCCACACACAAGATCTACAGCTCAATCAGCAATCAATATCTCCTGCAGTCAGATAAAATAAAGCACCATTATAAAAACATATGTACTAATAGAATCTAGAATAGAAAAAAGAAGCATACTGAAACATACTGTACTATAAACAACATCAAAGCTAACAGCTAATTTTAAAATTATCAGTATACAGCAAAGAGAGGGACAAATAAACAGGAAAATGGACAAATAAACAGGAAAAAGGACAATGGTGAGAAAGAAAAATAACCAGTTTCTTTCCCCTTCTATTTGCTTCAATAAGATTTCTGGATTTTTGGATTTCCTACCCCCATGTGCGCCCATCCTCTTTTCTTGTTGCAGTTGTTCTGGTTGTGAACCAGGCCGGCATCTGTGTGAGGATTTTGGAATTGGGTATTGTGTGGACCAGCCTGGAGTGTTGCTTCACTTTGGTCACTTTCAGACATGTTTGCCACATACCAAAGACAGTATATAGGAGAAGAACCTCATACCAATGGGTGGTGGAAATGTTATGGTTTGGCGTTGGTTTGTTTCTATAGGGCCACAAAGGAGCACCCTCACCTTGCCAACATCCAAAATTATAGAGAAGGAAAGAGAAAGCAAAGACCTACTTACTCAAAAAACTAGCAGACTTTATAGGCACAACATGAGGCAGTCTATATAAAATATACTAAACTTTATTACAAATATCTTAAAACATATTGACATAAAATCAATGCAACACCCTCTACTTTCAGTAGATCAAACAAATACCCAAACCCAAGCATGTCGACAGAAATCCAGTCAAAATGTATATATGATGTATAGAAGTCCATCAAAAGAAGATATACTGTATATGATATCAGCGTGGATGTTAGACTTGTGCACAACGGAAAAATTCATTTAGTTTCGGTTCGTTTCTTTTCGGTCCTGTTGATTCGTAATCATTCGTAATTTTGCTAGACGGGATTTTTCGTGTTCGGACTAATTCGTATTTTCGCAAGCGTAATTTTTCGTTGAATTTTTAGTTGATTTATAATTCGTACTTTCGGTAGGGTACATTGTTTTTCGTTGATTCTGGACACAACTCCTACTTTCGTAACTTTTTTTGGGTTCCTTGATTCAGAATTTTCCATGTCTCTCTCACAACGACGCTGCCTATTATGCCTTATGTGCTTCGAATGGATTTGTACTTTTCTAAATACATAGCGGTTATTTGTAACGATTCGAAATCTTGTATTTTACTTTCGTTTTTTACATGCGGCTATAGCCTCCGCCCCTGTACACCATTTTGAGAGGGTTCAGCACGGTGAGGGAGAAGCAGAGAGCAGAGCAGAGTGTTATTGTGCTTCGAATGGATTCGAAATCTCGTATTTTACTTTCGTTTTTTCATGCGGCTATAGCCTCCGCCCCTGTACACCATTTTGAGAGGGAGTTCAGCATGGTGAGGGAGAAGCAGAGAGCAGAGTGAGTGTTATTGTGCTTCGAATGGATTCGTACATTCATAACTTTTTTCATAACGAATTATGCCGAAGACATTCGGGCATTCGCTATTTTGCGGTATAATTTATTTCGGATTCGGTTTTATTCGTATATGCTTTGTTCGGAAATTCGCATGCTTCCGAATGTCCGAAAGTTGCTAAATTCGGACGAATTTTGATTCGTTACGAAACGAATTGCACAAGCCTAGTGGATGTCAAAGATCAAATCCACAAGTCCTCCATACTTGGTAGTCAACGAATTTTGCAAGATTTACTTGCTTCCCCAGGACAGATTGGGTGAGTGCTATTATAAAATAAAAAAATACACAAAAAATGTAATAAGTATCATATCATGCTAGAGAGTATATTTTCCTAAATTAATTAATTGATCAAAAAAGAAAAAAGAAAATATTAATCAATTAGAAGAATGTGTTTGCCGGATCAAACTTGGAAGTATAAGTGTGGGCAATAGAAGATCATGGGGGTGGACACTGGGGCCACCTCAGGGAAGGATAGGGGGACGCAGGGTAGTGAACCCAAATGCCCCAATGTGCCGGATCCAGACCAGTCAGATATAAGAAATGTAAAATCACAGCACTCTAGACAGGGGAGGGTAAATATATAGGTAATATTACACAATTAGAGCTCACGAGTCAAACGTAGACGTGGGCCTAAATAGTAGAAAAGCAATGAGCTAGAATGTATACAGTACATATGGCGTACATGCAAACCACTAGACAGTCCTGTGGCCAGACAGGAGCAAAAGGGCAGCAGCGCCGAACATCCAAAAAGTACACACAGGCCCACCACATGGCATGGGAGCAGGACAAACCCCGGTTTCAAGCAAATGTGGCGATAATGATCTTGACTGGTCTACAAGCAGGAACCCTCAATTCCTCCATCTAATATACTTGTATAGTGTATTTTAGAATTTTATAATAGAACCCACCCAATCTGGCCTGAGGAAGCAAGTAAATCTGGCTAAACGCATTGACTAGTAAGTATGGAAGAGTTGTGGATTTGATCTTTGACATCCGCTAAAATCATATATGTCTTCTTTTGATAGACTTCGACACATAATATATACCTTTTGACTGGATTTCTGTCTTAATGCTTGGGATTGGGTATTTGTTTGATCTATTGAAAGTAGAGGGTATTGCATTGATTTTATGTCAATATGTTTTAAGATATTTGTAATAAAGTTTGGTATATTTTATATAGACTTCCTCATATTGTGCCTACAAAGTCCGCTCATTTTTTGAGCAAGTAGGGCTGTTTCTCTTTCTCTTAAGACTTAAAGCACAATAGAAAATCCAGTCCTGATTTGATTCTCATAAAAATTTTGTACAGGGATTTTGGAATGGGCAATTAAGGAAACCCAAAAACATCTTGCAACTGAAGGAATTTTGCATTGAAAACTGGTCAAGAATTACAATATTAAAGTCAGATACTGGTGGGCAGATATACAAAATGCATACAATATGTAATTTCTGCTAAACAAAGCAATACCAGCTTTTGATTCCACTTTTTCCACAGTACACCGATACATATATTGATATTTTTGTTGAAAAAGTGATTGAAAAGCCAACATTTTCTTGCCGTTCGGTGTACGGACCTACAGAACTGCTTGCAGCTGGCCAGGTCCGTACATTGTACGGACCTTTTTCCTCCTTGTGTTCTAAGCTCATGGTCACTTCAGTCACCATGAGCTTATATCAAAGCTGTTCAGCAGACTCTGCTGAACAAAACCTTAGCTCTGATCAGCAGATGACAATCTGCTGATCAGAACTATTACCCCAAAAATGTGCCCACCCCTGCCGCCGCTGCTATACTGACATTTATCCCTGCTTTACATTAAAGTACACCCCTTCCCCACCTAAATAATCCCTACAGCACCTCTCACTAACTATGTTAACTAACCCCCCCACCCTCGCACCGATCCTGACCCCCCTGCACCCCCCACAACACGATCCTCCCCTGCAGCTTGTGGCTGCCCTCCCATGGGCTTATATGCTGCAGGGCAGGCACAAAAAAAATATATAACCCCCCCACGGCCATTCTGACCGCTCCCTGTACTGCCCCCATTCCCAGTCTTCTGGGACCCCTCCCCACAGTGCAGCCAGCTTACCCTCCTTGCCTCCCGTCAGCTGCAGCTTCTGCTCGGCAGGGATCCCTAATCCCTCTGTCAAGATGGAGAGCGGGGGAGCTGGTAAACATGTGTTTACCAGCCCCCTTCCTTTCCTATTTGAACATAGTGAGCAATCGGTACTGATCGTTCCTATCTTCAGCTGTCATTTACGAATAAATGAGAGCCGCTATGCAGAGGCTTCCATCCATTCATAAGAATTACAGCTGAGCCTGTAGAAAAAGGGACTGAACTCTCTGTCTTAAAAAATAGACATTTGAGGTCTGTTTAGACCCCTGATATCTCTTCAAAGTCCCCCCATTTAAAAAAAAAGATAAACAAAAAATGTAAAAATAAAATTTGTATCTGTAAAAAAAAAAAAAAAAAAGATCATAGTAAGGCCCCTTTCACACAGACACCTCCATGGGACTGAACCCGCTTGCTCAGTGGGGGAACAGTCTGCTAATCCCCCATGGATGACAGGTCCATCTCCGCTCCGTTGTGCAGAGCAGAGACGGACACAGTCCCGCTCTCCTCTATGGGGACATCTGGTAAAAACGGACCGCCTGCCCATTTTCATCCAATCATATCCGATCCGCCAGACGGGCTGGAAATAGGACAAGCATCTGTCAGTTTTTTGCAGGCAGGATCAAATAGCGGCAGATGTCAGCGGACATGTCACTGATGACATCCACCACTCCATAGGGGAGACTGGAGGGTCTGATCAAGTCTGCCTGAGAAACTGACAGGCGAACCTGATTGGACAGCCAGTGTGAAAGGGCCCTAAGGGTAAATTTAGACATGCATCTAAATCACCTTTGCCTCTAAAGCCCGAGCCTATGCTCCAGAGGCTACTGACAGGCGGTGAGGAAGTGATGCAATGCCTCCTCACCGCCTTCTTTAACCCCATTTTTGTCCACAAATTTGAATGTGTAGCATTCGGCATGCAGCATCGCTACAAGTCAGGTCAACTTTGCCACTGGCGCAAAGCATTGCAGCCCCAGCATGTAAACACCCCCCGTCCACTGCCTATTTTGCAGCGCTTCCCCATTAATTTGAATGTGTAGCGTTCGGCAGGGGGCATCACTACAAGTCAGGTCAACTTTGCCACAGACACAAAGCATTGCAGCCCCAGCATGTAAACACCGTTGTCCATTGCATGGGGGGTGTGGTTGGTGGGTGGCAGAAACGCAGCTCAATCGTGCACTTTTGCCACCAGCCACCCCCTCAACTGTAAGTCTAAACAAAGCCTAATGCCTTGTTCATGCAGGGCATACTACTATAGGGCCGTATATAGCTGCAGAGGGATGCACAGATTTTCCGTGCATCCCCTTGCAGGCAGTCCCATTGATGTCAATTGGGACACAGAAGCTGCACGGGAATGCACAGGTGTTCGGTGCATTCCTGTGCAGGCAGTCTCATTCATGTCAATTGAGATGCAGCAGCTGTAAGGACACAGCCACTGCTCTAAACTTGACTTCTGTGTGGGTGCATGTCCCTGAACTCACATTGTCTGCGTTTGGGTCCATGGACCTACATCCACATGGATGTCAGATCTGTCCTTGCAGTTGGTGCTTCCCAATTTACATGATTAGAACTGCCTGCACAGTGATGCAGCAAGAATTACGTAAGTTAAATTGTGTATATGTGTGCAAATAAGGATTTTAGTGGGGTTTTTTGCGAAAATGGTGAATTGATAAACATTTGCGCAAAAATCGCAAGGCCTTAAAAATCAGTAGCACCTTCTTTTTATTCTACTGGTCATCTGCTTTCAGAAAATATATGGTTTAGGGGGTCTTTTACAAACTCGGAATGCTGTAAGCGGCAAATGATTTTTTGAGAAATTTTTGCGTACATTCGATTTTCACCATTTTGCATAAAGGCGCAGTGTAAAAATTACAAATTAACTCCATACAGGTTAAGCTTTTATATTTAGTATGGTCAAAGATATGGGAAGAGATAAGCACAAAATTAATTATAGTAAATATGGCACCAACATCCCTGAAAACTTTAAAGCGATTTTGTTGGAGATATAGGACTTTAAAGGTGCATCATACAGAAATTCACTCAGAATTGATATAAAAATATACAAAATATTTATTAAGAAAATATTTTAAAAGTAATGAATACAGTTTAATCATAGCCATAGGTGTACACATACTGCCTATTGTTGACAATGAAATACTGTAGTCACATACATATTTGCATCACGTCCAAATATTTCAACATGTTTCGTCGTATTCACTCAGCTTTAGGTGTATATGAAAAAGAAACAAAGAATTATTAATATTCCATACTGATATTTTAACAAATTAACATTATTTAATGCTTGTATAAGATTTATAATGTTAATTTGTTAAAATATCAGTATGGAATATTAATAATTCTTTGTTTCATTTTCCTATACACCTAAAGCTGAGTGAATTATGTTTCTCTATACCTAATAAATGAGTCCTTACGTCCTTTCTTGAAGAAGCCGCTATGGCGAAACATGTTGAAATATTTGGACGTGATGCAAATATGTATGTGACTACAGTATTTCATTGTCAACAATAGGCAGTGTGTGTACACCAATATCTATGATTAAACTGTATTCATTACTTTTATAATATTTATTTTATAAATATTTTGTATATTTTTGTGAATTTCTATATGATGCACCTTTAAAGTCCTATATCTCCAACAAAATCGTTTTATACTTAGTAGAGATTTAGCACGGATTTTGTAAAATTAGCGGTGTTTTTATCTGCTAATAATGGTTTTAGTGTATTTTTTGTGAATATATTGTTTGATAAACATTTGCGCAAAAATTGCAGGGTCTTAAAAATCAGTAGCACCTTTATTCTACAGGTCATGGGCTTTCAGAAAATATATGGTTTGGGGGGTCTTTTACAAATTCTTAAAGCTGTAAAGTAAAAAAATGAAAACCTTCAGATTTTCTGAGAAATTTGGATATTTACACTTTTGAGTCTGTTCGATTTTCACCATTTCACAAAAAAGGCGCAATTTAAAAGTTACAAATATTTGTTATTTATTAACTCAATACAGGTTAAGCTATTATATTTAGCATACATTTTGTAAAATTTGCTGTGTTTTTGTCTGCTAATAATGATTTTAGTGGATTTTTAGCAAAAATATAGATTTGATAAGCATTTGTGCAAATATCGTGGGACCTTAAAAATCAGTAGCACCTTCTTTTTATTCTACAGGACATGTACAAACTCTGAAAGCAATAAGTGAAAAAGAAAAAAGAAAAAGAAAAATTGCAAAAATGGTCTGGCCAGATGAGTTTAAAAGTGGAGTGCAGGGCCTGGCAACGAAAGGGTTCATCAAGTATAACACTTTTCATGTTTCAATTAAGATCTAATGTTTGCACTTTCAAATAAGTTAAAAAGTTATCAATTTCTATGGCATGTACTTAATTTTTCACATGACTGTGGGCAAAGTGTACTGTAGTCAACGAGGAAGGTGAAATTATGGTGCTTTAGGTGGTTTCATGTGTATTTCCACTTTTACAGACAGGAATAACACCTATTTTATTTTTGTTACATGTTCCTATTTAAATTGCATACCTTTAAAAAATATTTAAAAATTGCAGTTTATCTTTTTCTAGGTGTGCTTTTTTTCAGATTCCAGCAATGTAAAATCCTACTATTTTTTTTTTTTTATCAGGGGCTGGGGAGCTGTTTTTAATATAATTAACCATGTCTGTACTGTGCCAGCCAATATCATCTCATCAGCTGTGAAATTGCATTTGAACACCTATTCTATTAAGGGTTAGACATTTAGAAGCACTGTGTCCTAATATGAATTGGATTCAGCTAGTACAGAATTATAAAAAATATATATTTTTTAGGTATGCTGTGTAAATGAAAATATACAGTATAACAAACATACTGTATGGGTTTTTCAAATTGGACTGCGAATACGGAAATACACTTTAAGGCTGTTTAAGCTCTTTAAGGTCCTTTAATGGCTCTTGAGGTTGCTCTTGTTTATTTCCTGAGTGTTCTTTTATTTGTTTTTGGGCATAGAGCTGTTTGTCAAGAAAAAAAAAATTAAAATAGCACCCAGAAACATTTAACTAGTACCCTGCAGGTTTTTTAACCTCTTGCTTACTGGGCACGTAAACCCCCTTCCTGCCCAGGCCAATTTTCAGCTTTCAGCGCTGTCACGATTTGAATTACAATTGCGCGGTCATGCGACGTGGCTCCCAAACAAAATAGAGCTTTCTTTTGGTGGTATTTGATCATCTCTGCGTTTTTTTTTTTTTTTTTGCGCTATAAACAAAAAAAGTGACGATTTTGAAAAAAAACACAATATTTTTTACTTTTTGCTATAATAAATATCCCAATTTAAAAAAATAAATAAAAAAATGTCCTCAGTTTAGGCCGATACGTATTCTTCTACATATGTTTGGTAAAAAAAAATCTCAATAAGCGTTTATTGATTGGTCTGCGCAAAAGTTATAACGTCTACAAAATAGGGCATAGTTTTATAGCATTTTTATTAATATATTTTATTTTACTAGTAATGGCGGCGATCTGCGATTTTTATTGTGACTGCGACATTATGGCGGACACATCGGACATTTTTGACACCATTTTGGGACCATTGTCATTTTTACAGCGATCAGTGCTATAAAAATGCACTGGTTACTGTAAAAATGACACTGGCAGGGAAGGGGTTAACACTAGAGGGCGAGGAAGGGGTTAAATGTGTAACCTGGGAGTGATTACTACTGTGTGGGGGAGGGGACTGACTGGGGGAGGTGACCGATCTGTGTCCCTATGTACAAGGGACACAGCATCGGTCTCCTCTCCCTGACAGGACGTGGATCTCTGTGTTTACACACAGAGATCCACGTCCTTGTCTGTGTACCGACCGATCGCGGGTGCCTGGCGGACATCGCAACCGCCAGGCACGCGCATCGGCATCTCAGTGACGCGCCGGGCGCGCGCCCCCCAGTGGCCGGAATAGCCGAGGTCGTCTATTGACGGCCTCCCGGATTTGTAGAGCCACCTTGAGAACGTCATTTGTATATGGCCCGGCTCTCAAGTGGTTTAATTGTATTTTACTACTTATGTGATTTTTTTTCTATTGACTAGAAAACATTAAAAATATTTAGATGCAAATATATACCACTAAAAATTGTAAATTGGTTTACTTTTGTTGTCCTTTTATAGTTTGGTGTGTTTTATATTGTTGCTTCAAATGTTTTGGACAAAAAGAAAAAAAAATGGATCAGAAATAGTAGGGAGTATTCATGACATCCAGGGAGTGATATTTACACTGGAAGAATGACCCTCCCAGTCTCCAGAGGAAAGGAAGAAGATTCAGGATGCCATGGAGAGTAACATGACTAAATGGTCTGCGTTAATTTAGGGGACCTTAACACATAATAACATTTGTTAATGTAACACACAGTCTGAATGGCCCTTAGATTTGACTTATATTTTAAGCAATTAGGTTGTGTGAGTGCAGAAGCTAATGTAGTGACAATACTTTTAATCTTTAAATTTAATTCAAAAAATATATGAGACGCCAAAGTAAAATTACTGTAATGGAAACATTGCAATAATAACTTAAAATATTTGCTTATACAACTGAAAATAAGCTATACTTTCATTTAAATGTGCAACATTTAGAATCCCAGAACCCCTTCCAGGCAGCCATTGTAGAGGTACAAGTAGTGGCCATGGAAATAATCATAATTTTACATGTACATACAGTATGTTTCTGCAGATAAGAGCCTGGTTATTAGATGATCAATAATTCATAATCTCTCCTCATTTTTGTATTGCACCCCCGGTACTAAGACATCTTCTGCAATTTGCGAATGAAGTGCATTATCTAGTTAAATGCTTACTTTTATTTAATAATGTACTTCTGTATTCATCGCCGTGCCTAATCATCACAACACAGTACTAATTTATACTATTATACACAACATTATTATTTAGTAATAGACCTATGCACTATTACTTTAAAGTTCCCTAACAGCATTTATTAATGTATGTTGGAAGTCTGCCATTTTCAGCTCACATCAAAGAGATATAAATGTATGACGACCTGCTGCTGCTGCTAACTTTTCTGTACGCTGTGTTTGGCTATCGTCAACTACTTCCAGCACTTTATTTATGAATGTTTGTATAATTCTGTATGCAAAGTTTACAATATAAAGAAGGTAATAAAAAAGAGAAATATAATATGCGGATCCTGGGAACTGACTCCCTGGGTGAATCTTTAATTCAAACATCCCATCAGTAATAACAAGAGAGAAATGTATGTTTGCAGCAAGAAAATACCTTCTGCGGTTGAGTAGGAGTGGCTGTGCAATGAGAGGTAAGTCATCATTAAAGTGGCACTGTCTCTACAGGGTCAAAGCTGAAAGAACTCATACCTAAAGCAGAAGAGGCAATATACACCTTACCAGCAGCCCATGTGGAAATGTAGCCACAATGCTGCTCCTCGAATACTGCAAATAGAAGACCATTTGAGTGGGCTGAATACCGTCTTCCCCTGCCACAAGCTGTGGTTCCTTCTGCCAGCATATACATCCTGTAGTGGTGTATAAGCGGGTGGGAAGAACTTTCTTTTACTGTCCCCAATCCATCTCCTGATTAAAACGAGCCTTGGAGGCACTCTGCACATGCTCAGTTTGGTGTGTATTGCTAGAGAGTTTTTCTTTTCTTGGGAGAGTGCACGTGAGCAGCACAGGGCCAATCAGCATTGTCCAGACAGAAGGTCAGGGGTCCTGCAGCCTCATAGGACAGTCAGAGTACAATGAAAATTCCTCTTACAAGCTTTAACCTGACACTGATAGAAGTCAAAACACTGCTATATACTACTGATGAGAAAGGGTATTTAGCAGTTTAGATTTACTAAAATAATTGCATTCTCATGTTCTGTGCGATGTGGGAGACCAGATATAATGAATGCAAGGTACTGGGTTTAGTAACACTTTAATTGAACAAGCTGAAGTTCTAAGCCTATTGGTAGGGATGAGCCGAACACCCCCCCGTTCGGTTCGCACCAGAACCTTCGAACGGACTTGAAAGTTCGCGCAAACGTTAGAACCCTATTAAATACAATGGACACGAACGTTCGAAATCTAAAGTGCTAATTATAACGACTAATATGCATGTTATTGTCCTAAAAAGGGTTTGGGGACCCGGGTTCTGCCCCAGGGAACATGTATCAATGCAAAACAAAGTTTTAAAAACGGCCGTTTTTCGGGAGCAGTCATTTTAATTATGCATAAAGTGGAAAAAAATGTAAAATATTCCTTTAAATATCGTACCTGGGGGGTGTCTAAAGTATGCCTGTGAAGTGGCATGAGTTTCCCGTGTTTAGAACTGTCAATTACATTTCTAAAGGGAAAAAAGCCATTTAAAACTGCTTGCGGCTTTAATGTAATGTCTGGTCCCGGTAATATGGATGAAAATCTTTGAGAAAAATGGCATAGCTACCCCATCACTCCCCCCCACCCCAGCCCATTACCAGCCCCTTTGGGTCTTGTATGGATATTAAGGGGAGCCCCACACACAAAATAAAAAAGGCCCTATATACTCTGAACAGCAGTATACAGGCGGTGCAAACAAGACAGGGACTGTAGGTTTGTTCTTAAGTAGAATCTGTTTTTTTAATTTTGAACAGGTACATTGTTGAAGTGTAGCTCCAGCCAGAAAATATATTTTTAAGCTTTTTGGAAAACATAGGGAAGGGTTATAACCCCTGTAACATTTGTTTTGCTGTCTGTGCCCCTGTTCAGAACACTTCACCTCACTTTCCGTCCCAATGACAACTGTTTTTGAAAAGTGGGGTTTTTATTGAAACAAGGATTGGTGATAAAGCATCAATAGAGAGGAGACACATTTTTCCAATATTAACTCTTACAGGAGAGAATTTCCCTTCCTAGGGGTAGATTTCCTCTCACTTCCTGTTGTCTCCTTCCGTTTGCAAGTAGGAGTCGTTTGTAAGTTGGATGTTTGAAAGTAGGGGCCTGCCGTATATACTCTGCTGAAATTTGCCCCTTACATGTTGGTGTTGCCACAACACTGTGAGCCCTCACAGTTACTCTTGGTGGGCGCTGGAATGCCCTGCTGTGAACTATTATATCAGGAATTGTATTTACATGCCATTGTTGAACAGTGGTAGGAAAAATTGGGCCTTTGGTGGTGGTTCTGGTGCCACAACACTGTAAGCCCTCACAGTTACTCTTGGTGGGCGCATGAATGGGCCCTGCTGTGAATTATTAGATCAAGAATTGTAATTGCATAAACACAGCAATAAGGCCTAGCTTCAGGTGTATATTTTGCAGGAAGCACACTACGCCTGCTATAACTGCTGCAGATGCCTGCCTGTGTTACACAACAGGAAAACACAGCAATAAGGCCTAGCTTCAGGTGTATATTTTGCAGGAAGCACACTACACCTGCTGTAAGTGCTGCAGATGCCTGCCTGTGTTACACAACAGGAAAACACAGCAATAAGGGCTAGCTTCAGGTGTATACTGTGCAGGAGGCTTAGCAAAAATATCACTGACACTGTCCCCTGCCTATCCTTCTCTCTCCCTGCACACAAGGTTTAGCAGAATATCACTGACACTGTCCCTGCCTTTCCTTCTCTCTCCCTGCACACAAGGTTTAGGAGAATATCACTGACACTGTCCCTGCCTATCCTTCTCTCTCCCTACACACAAGGTAAATGAACAAATATCACTAACACTGTCCCTGCCTATCCTTCTCTCTCCCTGAACCGGAACACGATACACAAGGCCGCCGCGCTGGCGGCCTTTTATAGTGTGGGGCATGTACTAACCCCCCCTGAGCTATAATTGGCCACAGGCATCCTGCCTGTGGCCAATTATGGCTCTCCTCGCTGCCGGCGCTGGGATTGGCCAAGCATGCGGGGTCACAGTGCATGCTTGGCCAATCACAGCGCCGGGATTGCACTGCGATGGCGCAGTGTATTGTGGGTCGTTTGCATCACTCAAATTTGGCGCGAACGGCCCAAAACGTTCGATCTTCATCAAACAGCCGATGTTCGGGTCGAACGTATGGTCGACTCGAACACCGAGCTCATCCCTACCGATTGGCAACCATGCACAGCTGCACCAGATTGTGCACTCTCAAGTTTTAGTTAATCAACCCTTTAGTATTGCATTTAGGGGACATGCTTTCTGCAACATGATCCTTGAAAAAAAATGCATATTTATTTTTATGAATCTCCAGCATGGAGAATAATGGTGAAGAGAAGAACAGCAGAGATAATGGTGAAGAGAAAAGCAGCTCATAGTAGGTATCGTGCTTTCTCTATGTATATATACTCTAATGCGGGACAATTTAATCATTTGTTTTAGAGAAACTGATATGTTTTTGTCTTCTTAAGGCACTGGTCCAGCTTGCATGCCCAGTAATTCTTGCGGCCATGACAGTGCTTTTTGGACCAGAAACCAGTCTTAATATGCTTTTTTCTAGATACTGCTTCTGGGTTTTGATCAGTTCTTTTGCCTTAGTGTGGCAGGTGGACAAAAATTACATTGTATCTAGTAAGCATGTAACTACTGTTTCTACTGTTGCTTTGTCAGTGCTGTAGCTGTCGGTAAGTCCTCCTCCCATAGCTATGATCCTAAGCTGACTGCTCAGTGAAAGCTGCTGCAAGCTAGATGCAGAGTCTACACTAGTAATGTCTTAGAATATCTTCTCTGATAAAAGTGTGGCTACCATCCAATACAGATGTATTTGTTGGATATTGTTGACACAGTTGCCAGTCCATAAATAAAGATGCATATATAGCTTGCCATACTTACAACCAGCTAAAGAGGCCATTGATTGATTCACCTTCCTGCTCTCACTCCAGAGCCAGCAATCATCATAATCACCTCTATCATATCTGTTTGATGTGCTTTTCCTAAACCCTTGGGTGCAGTATCATATAATTTTCTATGAAATAATGATTATTCCACTAAATGGGGGTGACATTGGGGTGATACAGCATTAGTAAATTAGGTAATCTCTTTGGAGGACCTCAGTAGAAAGTACACATCCCCCTTCAGATTCCACTGTCTGGTCACAAAGGAACACTTGATGCTTACTGCATAATGTAACTGTTTTTCATTGTTTTTTAAAAATGCTGAATATTTGGTCTATGGAATTCCATAGAATCAGGAGAGTATGTATTAAGGTGTAAGATCTGCCAATGTATGTGTAGATTCTTCTGGCCATACCTAAAATATCTTCCAATCCTGAACTGCTTTTTTTTAATCACCCATACCACTAAATCTTCAGCAATAATCGCTGTAACTACTTGTCATATAGTCCTGCTGAAAGCAAAGAAAAAGAAGTACTGTAAGTGGTTTGCTGGTAGATAAATGATAGTATCCTACCAACTGTGTGGATTCTGCATTTAGACTCATAAGGAATGATACAACATGGCAATGCTTCATGTAAGCTGAATGGCAAGGGAGAAAAACATGAAGTCATATGCTGTGCATTTCTGTGGAAATACAGTACTCCTTGAACAAGAAGTGGAAAAGAAGTGGAAAAGAAGACATACTTTTTATTTACTCAGGACATGACATTTCAGGGCATTTAAAAAAAAAACATATACAAAGTAATCCCTGTGATACCCACATGAATAAGTCCTCTTAATAGTCTATAAAACAAGGAATAAATTAAGTAATAATAATAATAAAGGGTTGATGCAATACCTAAATGTGTCCCCACAGTGCAAAAGTGTATCAGTAATAATGATGTCGCGCAGCCAATTAACAAAAGGAAATAACAAAGGTGACCATAAGTATTCCCAAACATTCACATGAATAAAACTGTGTTGCAAATAACAATCTTGAAAAATTATATTATGACAGTGTCCATAACCACATAAGTGATAAGTGCTGAGTGTTATGTTGAGTGATAAATTGATAATCTTCAATCGTGAAAGTTTACACTTTCAAGTGAAAAAACGTGCAATTGCTCCAACCACTCTCACTTTAATTTATAATCAAATACACCATATGATAAATCCAAGTTGGTGTTCAAATCACAATTGGCTCCAAATGCTCTTTATATCCTTCCAGATAAAGTAATCAAACTCAAGTACTGGTCCCTTTAAGGCGCCATTTATCTTAGGCTCACCAACATGTTAGAATACTGTAAAACATATACAGTGCCTCCCATAGTGTAGTATTTAAAATTCCACAAGTTTATTAAGTTAAAATTATGCTTACATCAAACAAACTTTAAAAAATAGCAAGATACTTGGGAGTAGCTGCCTCTCAAATCACTTCCTGTCTGCTGTATGCGTTACGTCACACCACGCAACTTCTTCAGGGGACACACAGACCTTTATCCTAGCATTCTGCCTTTTGTACTTATCTTATATGAAATACAACATCAAACCAAAATGTTGAAATTGTTGATATAAGAACTAGTACTATCCTCACATGAGATATTATTAAAAGTTCTTAAAGACATTATATATAAAGTGTAAAAGAGAAGAGAAAAGAAAAAAAGATTAAAGAAAAGCAAGGAACAAGTACTTCTCTCCTTACTCAGTCTTTCAGGTCTCTTTTTCCGTTTTTAATCTTTTCCTCTGGGTAATGTTTTAACTTGTAGATATTTGATCCAGGAATCCCAAACCCTCTCAAATTTATTGTTCTTGCTAATTTCTCATGAATCTCATCAAAGAGATCTTGTCGTTTTTACTTTGACGCATACTAAATACCAGCAGGAAAAAATACTTTGTAGTTTACTTCAATGACAGACATTGTAAATAATCTTTTAAGTATTTTTTCATTCCATTTGTCCCAGTCTTCAATGTCAATATTTGTATTAAGATCTACTGTAATTCCCGTGCTTTCACGTGGGGGAGTTTTTAGTCATGTCATAAGCTTCCGTTTTCAAAGGCAGATGAAGCAGTAATGTTGCCTGTTTCTTTAATTTAACGTTTTTAGGAACATACAACATTTGGTGCATCTGAGAGATCTTTCGAGGGAGGCATTTGTAAAGTAACTCTTAAGTGATGTGGGTTTTGTAACCCATTTTTTGTATAAAATATCCCATTTTGTAAAGCCATTTGTCCATTTATATTTTTTGTTCAGAAAATCAGGGTTGCTCCAAATTGCAGCTAAAGGATTTTGTTTAGACTGAAGAACAATGGTTTCTAACTGTATAAACTGGTCAAATTAATGTGTGGTGCATATAATTGCTGGCCGCTGTTTGGGTGAAGTGTAGGTTTCATTATATGTTAGTGATAATTGGGCCAGCTGAGATGCACTTGTAATTGCATAAAAGTTTTGGAACTCACAAACCCTCATTTTGTTTTGGTGCATAGAAATCTTGAGAAGCCTGTGTCCCTTAATGCTCCATATAAATTTGATTATCTGGTAATTGCATTTTTTATTTCCGACACTGTTAATTTATTAATAAATAGTATGCCAATTTGGGTAATAAGGGCAATAGGATCATTGTTAACACATTATTTCATGCCATCCAAGAAAGTCATCTTTTGCTCCACCATTTTCTAAATAGTGTAATTTATAATTATTTATGCATTATTTATATATTATTTTTACATATATAAGATGGAAAGGGTTACTGTAAAGGCATAGGATGCATTAAGGGATAAAAAACGAAGCTTTACAACCCCTTTAACTTCCAAACGGAGAATTAATCTGTCCTCCATGAAAGGGGAAGTGTTTTTTGGATAAGATAATATGTATCTGGTAAATTTATATTCAATACTTTCAATCTGAGAGAATTAGTTAGAAGATTTGAGCTGTCTCTGTATAATTTCAATATTTTAAGGACATTAGTGAGTGTTGTCATGGGGGCAGTAATAAATAGCAGTAAGTTAACATTGAATAGTGGACATTTATGTTCTCCACATATTTTCCATTTTATGGTTTGGTTATCATGTACTCATGTAGCTAATGTTCCAATGGCTATAGAAAATAGTGGGAATAAGTGGAAACCTTGTTTTGTTCCTTGCTATATTTAAATCTCATCGGATTTGTATTCTGTGATTGAGATCATAGATTTTGGGAAAGAGTAAAAGGACAACAATGCCATTAAAAAGAAATTAGGACCAAAGTCTCATCTGTCTAGAATGTAAAATGGATTTTCCCAGGACACTGAACCAAATGCTTTATGAAGATTTAAGAAGTTTAAAAAAAAAATCCCTCCATATCTCTATTATATCATGATTGTAAAATAGATAAAAGATCCAAGTGCATGTCTGATTTGATTGAGAGCGTCTCCATTGGGTTTGAACTCAACTTAATTCATGTTTACATTTAACTAAAGATTTGGCCTGTGGATGGATAAAATACAAGTATCATTACTGGATTTGGGAATCATACTGGTGAAGGCTTTGTTTTAATCCAAAGAACCCCTATTCTTCAGCTGGTAAATAATTTTTCAGATGAGGAATTCATTGTTCCACAAAATGACCAGAAAGCGGGTCCTGTTGTATTGGATGTTTTGACTTATTGAATTGCCTTTCAAAGATTTTCCTTAGTGATGTCTTTAGAAATGTATTCAGTTAGTATTGAGTAGTTTAATGCATTGTTGTGTATAAGCTAAGTAACAATATTAAAATGCTAAGAGAAGTTTTTTTAGAGAGAGTGACATTTTTTTCTGAATAAAATGGCTGTAGATAAGGGTGTGTGGTTCAATTTTCTAGTTGATAATGTGTATAATAAATCTTATTGGGAATGAAATTTAATTTTGGTCCATTGCAGGTTTTTCTGCCTTCTCTCCAAATGTTCGATAATAGATGAAGAGCAATTGAGCAAGCACTTTTGCCTACTCATGAGAAGATGGGGTAAGTGCCAGTCAGACAGCGGGTGGGTGGAGGTCACAGTGGCTGCACTAGATGTAGCACAAAGGCCGCATTTGATGGGCACAATGGTGGCATTTTATGGGCACAGGGGCAGCATATGATGGGCACAGGGGTCACATTTGATGGCACAGTGGCTGCAATTGATGGGCACAGTGGCTGCATTTGATGGGCACAGTGGCTGTATTTAATGGCACAGTGGCGGCAATTGATGGCACAGTGGATGCATTTGATGGGCACAGTGGTTGCATTTGATGGGCACAATGGTGGCATTTGATGGGCACAGTGGCTGCATTTAATGGCACAGTGGCTGCATTTGATGGGCACAGTGGCTGCATTTAATGGCACAGTGGCAGCAATTGATGGCACAGTGGCTGCATTTGATGGGCACAATGGCGGCATTTTAAGGTCACAGTGGCGGAATTTGATGGGCACAGTGACTGCAATTGATGGCACAGTGGCTTCATTTGATGGGCACAGTGAGGCTGCAATTGATGTGTTTTTTTGGGGGTAATTTTCTGAATTTTTTGGCGCCCCCCCGAAAAATTTTGAGCACCAGCTTCCACTGGTGGTGGTGGATACAAGGTGTTTCACTATTATCAAGCATCTACAGTGGTGTTATACACTGATATGGACTTTCACGTGGACGACTAATTATTGTATTTTTAATATTATGTTTATTTTATACATTTTTTTATTGTTTTGATGCGCTACAGTGGAATATTATTAAATTAAATTTTGATTGTTTCACCTTGATTGTATAAAGTGTATATTTGATTGCATCACAAACGTATAATTATTTTTGGTATTGGTTTGATTCGAAGTCACGTTTTGTGCATAGAGGATCACATATATTTTATTTTTATTTTTGGCCTCTAGGAGAGTGTGGGCTGAAGTTTTCAAATGTACAGCCGAGTGCCACTTAAGACTCAAGATTTGTTGCTTTCTTTTACAACTGTATAGTGGTATGAGGAGGGGGAAAACTGAGAGGTATCCCGGCTACATCATCCAGGTGCAAATTATACATTTACTCTCTTTCTGCCTTCAGCATTTATCATGATACATATGTAGCACTGCCCCGTAGGTATTTCGGTGTGTAGACTTCCCTGTGCCCCCCCCCGTATTATATTGCAGCAAGTTCCTAAGGGTTTTCACACGACGACCCGTACTCTCATCCGCTCGTTATCCAATAATCAATCCAGGATGTTTTTGTTTTTTTTTGGTATTTATTGTTGGAACTTGGATGGGAGAAGGGATTAGTGGGATACTCCAACTGGAACTAATTACAGATGAGGACAACTCTCACTTGGCCTCACCAGGTTGAATATGGTAGCAGACTCTCTGCTATACCATACTGCCCTTGTATGGCAGAGATAAGCCTTTTGCTTGCTCTGGCAGCAGACTTGATTAAACTGTTTTATCTTCAGGACACTCAGTAGCATCCCCTTTGACTGACACCCGTCCACTGACTCTACTAGCTGAAGGGATGGTCCTCACAGGATGGGTCCCATGACACAGATCTGTACTCACAGTAGGCAGAAATGCATCCTTCCTGGTGTGTTTCCCTTCCAGTCAGCTCTGCAGAACATCTGGGTTGCAGCTTTACTCGAAATCCGGCCCTCGAGTCAACCACCTTAGGCCGCATGGCAGCTTGTGCAGAGGGGTAGCCACCCCTCCCTACAGGACCCCGCTCTCCAGCCGAAGACCCCGAGCACATGTGCCCCTGGTATATATACAGTCACCCAGCATGCATTGAGGCACTTTCCTCTGCCAATGGCCAGGGCTGTAACTATGCCTATGCTTGCATTTGTCAGATTTCCTTCCATTGTCCAATAAGTCCTGTCCTACTTTACCAGTGTGAAACATTCAGACAATATAAGCAGCACCTGAACACCATGAGCAGACCCTATCAATGGATCCCTGCTCCCTGGTAGGCAGAGAGTAGAGAGCCCATTCACTATGTTTAGGGAAAATTCCCTTGCAGAGTGAACAGACATTTTTTTGACGCTGAACCCAAACAAAATTTGCATCTTTTTTTTCTTTTGGTGGTATTTGATCACCTCTGCGGTTTTTATTTGTTGCACTATAATCAAAAAAAGAGCGCCAATTTTGAATTTTTTTAAAATATTTTTTACTTTTTGCTATAATAAATATCCCCAATTTTTTTTTTAAACTAATTTCTTCATCAGTTTAGGCCAATATTTATTCCTCTACATATTTTCGGAAAAAAAATCACAATAAACGTATATTGGTTGGTTTGTGCAAAAGTTATAGCATCTGCAAACTATGGGAATTTATGGCATTTTTATGGCATTTTAATGGCATTTTTATATTTTTTACTAGCAATGGCGGTGATCTGCGATTTTTAGCGGTACTGCAACATTGCGACAAACAGATTGGACACTCTTTTGGGACAACTGGCATTTATACCACAATCAATGCTATAAAAATGCACTGATTACTGTGTGTCACTGGCAGGGAAGGGGTTAACACTAGCGGGTGATCAAGGGGTTAATTGTGTGTTTCCTCAGTGTGTTCTAACTATATGGGGATGGGATTGACTAGGAGAGGAGACATATTGTTTTTCCTACTTAGTAGAATCAAATGATATGGCTCCTCTCCTCTGACAGCACTTGGATTTGTGTGTTTACACACACAAATCCCCGTGCTGGCGCTCGTGCATGCGATTGGGCGTGGCCGGCGGCGATCATGCCAGCCGGCCACGTGCATCGGGTCCACCGCCATGCAGTAGGAGCGTGTGCCCTCTGGTGGCCGAAAAAAGTGTAGGACGTACCCGTATGGCATTTCGCACAGGAGAGCCATTGTGCCGCAGTATATCTGTGTGACATGGTCGGGAACTGGTTAAATGGCATCCCAATCTTAGTCCGTAGGGTACAATATTGCGTTGGCCCACCCTTTGCAGCTATAACAGCTTCAACTCTTCTGGGAAGGCTGACCACAATGTTTAGGAGTGTGTCTATGGGAATGTTTGACCATTCTTCTAGAAGCGCATTTCTGAGGTCAGGCACTGATGTTGGACAAGAAGGCCTGGCTCGCAGTCTCCGCTCAAATTCATCCTAAAAGTGTTCTATCAGATTGAGGTCACGACTCTGTGCAGGTCAGTCAAGTTCCTCCACCCCAAACTCGCTCATCCATGACTTTATGGACCTTGCTGCGTGCACTGGTGCGCAGTCATGTTGGAACAGGAAGGGGCCACCCCCAAACTGTTCCCACAAAGTTGAGAGCATGAAATTGTGCAAAATGTCTTGGTATGCTGACACCTTAAGAATTCCCTTCAATGGAACTAAGGGGCCGAGCCCAACCACTGAAAAACAATCTATGCCATAATCCCCCTCCACCAAATGATTTTGACCAGTGCACAAAGCAAGGTCCATAAAGACATGGATGAGTGAGTTTTTAGGTGGAGGAACTTGACTGGCCTGCACAGAGTCCTGACCTCCTCACTCCCGTCTTTGCATCAGCTTGTCTTTCTCACTCCAAGCCTTCACCACATGTGTCCGTGCGGTGTAAGCAAAGTTCCTTTTCTACCTTCGGGTCAGTGTTGTGCACCTGGAGTTACCTTGAACAATGCCCACCAGAAAAGAGCCCCACACCATTAAAGTCCAACACTCCTTTATTCTTCTCGAGTGAACAGCATAATCAGTTAGACTCCCTTAAAGAACAGAACAAACAGGGAGGTGTGGATGCGAGTAGGCCCAGACACAATCAACTCTCCACTTTCCTTCCTGAAAGTGGGCTGAGGTCTCCTAGCGAGGGGGGATTTTCCTTCCAGGTGGTCTCCGATGGGAGGCTCACCTGCCACTGGCAATCTGCTGCACCCGGTCTTCAAGTGAGGAGCTCCGCCCGGTCCATTACGCCTTCCGGATTCGGGTACCCAATCCCTGGGTTCCCTAGGACCTCCTTCCCTCGCGGAACTCAGTGTTGGGCACTGAGCTCCAGACCTCCATCCGAGTACCTCACCCCAGGCTGAAGGTGCCTGGGATGGAACACGATCTCCGGACGTCCTCCAGGACTAGGCCGCCTAGAGGACCGACACGAACCACACGCCCTCAGGCTGAAGGTGCCTGGGACTCGACCCCGTGACAAAGATGGCAGCCCCTTTATACCCTCTCCGAGCAAGCACGGCGGGTTCCCCGCCCCACCATACCGCTGCCGAGGGAGGGCAAAAAGGAGGCACAGCACACAGCAATGGTTCAACCTCAGCCCGAGGCGACAGCGCCACCCGCTGGACCGCAAGGAACTGTACATCGCTGGTGTCTCTGCCAGTTTGAATTACACCCGGGAAAGTACATACCCGCTACACTCTCCCCCTGGTAATTTGACACTGGTCCCCAGTGTCTGGAACAAATCATACCCTCAAGGGATGGCATAATCCAATCCAGAGACCAACTAACAATTGTACAAAAATATAAAACTTTTGGAAAACTTGATCAACTAAAGCAATTGTGTCTGAGCCCTATATAAAAGGGAAGGGGAACAACAACATTTAACCATAACGGTAGAATCACATATTCACATTATGCTTTTCCCACCCATCCTGACTAAGACCCACCCCATACTTGTGGACTTGATTGGATGCTCTCCTGCAGAGGGAAAAGAAAGAAAATGACCACACATAAACCCTGACACATATATTCGTGGGAGAGAAAAGAAACCTCTTTGTAAAGAAATCCCTTTTCTCCAAGGAGTGAGTGTGTGAAAAGTGTTTAACGTTGCGCAACACTGCCACCTGGTGACAGCATCGCGGTAACTGCACTCGTGGAACTTCTCTTCCTCTTCTTCTCTTTAGCCCTATCTACCCCAGAGTCTGTGATTTCTTGCTGGAAAGTGAAGAACAAAACAGGAACAGTCCTACATTCCTCTGGGTAACAAGGACAACGGGCCCCAGAAATTTCAGCAGCATACAACAAAGACTGAGTCTTTTCTCTCCTACACGTAGAAGCGGGGATGCGGCAGAACAAGTGGCTTCAAGTGCTGGTCCATGGTCTCCAGATGATATTCTACATCTTCTCCTTCCTTGCGCCGGATCAGCACTTTGTCTGCATGGATGTGCCGTCCCAACATCCACTCTGCCTTGCAGTCCTTAAAACGTTGAGAGGCCTTGGGAGAGCATGCCAGGTACCTGCGTGCGTGTGGAATCTGAAGGTGAGTCCACACAAAGTCATTGTACCAGGGCTCCCGGCACACTTCCACCTCATAGAGCAGCTCCTTTGACAAGTATGGATACTCCCATCTGTACTCCGCAGCAACCTTCTGGCCAAATAGGCGTTGTAGTCTGGCCAGAGGAGGCATAGTGGCTCTGTCCCCTTCGCCAGGCAAAACTATCGAGTCCGGGTGGCGAGGGACCTTGATTACATCTGATCTGGGCATTGGTGCCCGCAACAGCAGTCTCTTTTCCCTGGTCTTCGGTACAGATGGTACCGGGGATGTAGAGGCAGGCCGGGGACGGGACCCCTCTTCAGGCGCTGGTGCCTCCACCCGGGGTGTACTTTCCCCTGTAGACATGGGTGGATCCCTGGTTCTGCAGGATGAAGCGAGAGGTACTTTGTCCCAGCCCTTTTCTGAAAACAGTTCGTCTATAGCAACGTCGTCTCCCATGTCCGAGAGTGACTCCAGGTCAGAGGTGTCACACTCCTCCGCGGGTAGGTACCCTGTAGTGGAGACTGAGTTTTCACCTCTTCCCACACACCAAATCTCTCTGCTGGCTTACCTCGGCCTTTACTTTAAACGGGACGTCCGGAACTCTTGCCGACGGATCCATCCCGGCCGGGCGTAAGCGGGCGAGACGGTCCACCACAACCGCTGGTTGGGGCTACCATGCCGGTCTTTCTCTTCGGTGGTGGACGCTGCGAGATCGTGGTGATCGAGTCAGCATCCTCGGATTTCTCCCGTTGAGTTTTCACGACCTCCTCCTCGGTCGCTGCAGTGTGCGCAGGGATGGCTGTCAAAGCAGTGATTCCTCCTCCTTGAGTGATGTTGCCTGTAGCACGGCCGGGGTAAATGGTTCTCGGCTTCTCAACCGCTGGATCCACTTCAAAAAGAAACTCCCCACAGGCCTCACATCACCCAAATGGCTTCAGTTGGCACACCAGTCCCGAACAGCCGGGACAAATCACACCCAGGGCCTCAACGTCCATGCATGAGTACAGGGCGAATCGACCCCTTGGCTTTAGCCAGATCCCCGTATCTGTTACCGGAGCAGCAGCAGTCAGTGTCGTGGTAGAAGGGTGAACCGGAATCCACGATGTATGTCCGAACATGGTGACCTGTTGCTGATCCATCGCACACTGCCAAGCTTTTGCGCCAACGTCCCACGTGTAGTCCTTCACACGTATTGGACTCCTCCCCTTTGCTCCAGTTCACGGGCTTTTCTTCTTTTCTGTTTCTGAGTCAAGCCCACGAACTAAGCGGTGGGGGTGTGCCTGGTGGCGCAGTGCAAATAGAAGCCCCCACGTGTAGTCCTTTACACGGCAGAGCTTCCCCCTTTCCTCGCTCTCTTCTGCGCGGGCCTTTACCTTCATTGGGTCATGTCCACGACTTCAAGCAGGGATGCACTTCGGCCAATGAAGGCCTGCCTACTCGTAACTCCTCCGGGCAGACACGTTCAATTCCGTAGTACACAAACACTATACCGGACCGAGCCCCCACGTGTAGCGGCCTCCTCACTCCCCTCTTTGCATCAGCTTGTCTTTCTCTTGTCTAGGGGTACCTCAGAGGGGAGAGAGCGGGGTCACCACGCCAAGCCTTCACCACATGTGTCCGTGCGGTGTAAGCAAAGTTCCTTCTCTACCTTCGGATCAGTGTTGTGCACCTGGAGTTACCTTGAACAATGTCCACCAGAAAAGAGCCCCACACCATTAAAGTCCAACACTCCTTTATTCTTCTCGAGTGAACAGCATAATCAGTTAGACTCCCTTAAAGAACAGAACAAACAAGGAGGTGTGGATGCGAGTAGGCCCAGACACAATCAACTCTCCACTTTCCTTCCTGAAAGTGGGCTGAGGTCTCCTAGCGAGGGGGGATTTTCCTTCCAGGCGGTCTCCGATGGGAGGCTCACCTGTCACTGGCAATCTGCTGCACCCGGTCTTCAAGTGAGGAGCTCCCCCCGGTCCATTACGCCTTCCGGATTCGGGTACCCAATCCCTGGGTTCCCTAGGACCTCCTTCCCTCGTGGAACTCAGTGTTGGGCACTGAGCTCCAGACCTCCATCCGAGTACCTCACCCCAGGCTGAAGGTGCCTGGGATGGAACACGATCTCCGGACGTCCTCCAGGCCTAGGCAGCCTAGATGACCGACACGAACCACACGCCCTCAGGCTGAAGGTGCCTGGGACTCGACCCCATGACAAAGATGGCCGGCCCCTTTATACCCTCTCCAAGCAAGCACGACGGGTTCCCCGCCCCACCATACCGCTGCCGAGGGAGGACAAAAAGGAGGCACAGCACACAGCAATAGTTCAACCCCAGCCCGAGGCGACAGCGCCACCCGCTGGACCGCAAGGAACTCTACATCGCTGGTGTCTCTGCCAGTTTGAATTACACCCGGGAAAGTACATACCCGCTACAAGTGTATATATACAGTATATATATTGTGACATGTTGGGGTTTTGTAGCTCAGTGGTAGGGACAAAACAGTAAGTTTACTCCAAGCCAGAAATAGTTTTTAGGGCTTTCCTGCACACTTTTATTTAAAAGAAAGTAAAGTTCATACAGGTATATCTTCCCACGCAGGGGGTTCAAACCATCAATACGACCAAAACATAATGTTCAGCCTCCTGTATCCCTTGCAGCTTTACTGCTCTGAGTAGTACCTCATGATCTTCTTGACCATTAATACCCTTTGATCCTCCTGACCATCCTACATGTCCCAGTGTGCGTGCACAGACGCTGCACCTCAGCCATGCACTTTTCCTTATAGCTCCCTAGTTTCTCTGTCCCTGGTGAACTGTCTCTCAGGCTTGGGCCTTGGCCTGTCCTGACCTGGACACCATGGTGCATATGAGCACCTCTCACGGCTCCCTTCACACACTGACCCCCTTGGGAGGATGGGGCTCAGCACTCTTACTCTGGCTCTCATATGAAGCCAGCACACACCTGTGCTATTAGTGTGCTTTCTTCTTGCAAAACCTGGCGTAAACCACCATTTTAAACAGTGGCATGGGATTGCCCTGCCACAATATATATAATTGAAACATTGGAAAGAGTGCCCTTTCCCAGGGTGAACAGTATTGATTAGTATAGTTTAGGTCTAGCTCATGAAGAGTCTCTGTCCCTGGGTGAATATAGCATGCTGGAATTGTTAGCAATTTACTGAATGTAAGCTGGAGAAGCATTCAATTAAAGCAGTGGCAATGCTGCCTTTCACTGAGAATGTGTCCATGAAAGAAGAAGCATACTGAATTGAATGCACTGCCTATAGTATGACCCTGTAAATTGATGATTTACTAAATAACTAAAAAATATCACTCCAAGAAATGCCCCTCTCTGTATTGGAACCACATACATTTAGATTAACAAAGTATTACTTTTATTTCAAATATAATATAATCCGTACATACAATTCAGCAAGGGAACATTCCATACAGACAGCCAATTGGCAGCAGAGGATGGGAGTATATCATCTGCTACTTCGTCTGGCAAGCAAACAACAACATGCTGATGGAGGAGCCGTGGCACATGCAGGAAAAGTTTGAATTGTTTGTAGGAATTTACTGTGACATGTATGGAACCCAAATAAAGCACGTGACTTAGAACTTGGCATATGGTATTGTCATTTTTTTTGTTGGCGTATTCTAAGTAAAAAAAGGATGATTCCAAGAAAATTAAGATGATTCCAAAAAATGATATGTAACCTGGTATAATTAATTCTGCACATAATTCCCATAAATACAATATAGTAGAAGTGGAAGTTTAAAGCTGATTGTCATTGTAGGCAGGAAAGGTATATGTTGTGACTAGGGATGAGCTTCGAGTTCGAGTCGAACTCATGTTCGACTCGAACATTGCCTGTTCGCCCGTTCGCCAAACAGCGAACAAATTGGGGTGTTCGCGGCAAATTCGAAAAATCTATGGGAGAAATCTAAAGTGCTAATTATAAAGGCTTGTATGCAAGTTATTGTCCTAAAAAGTGTTTGGGGACCCGGGTCCTGCCCCAGGGGACATGTATCAATGCAAAAAGTTTTAAAAACGGCCGTTTTTTCGGGAGCAGTGATTTTAATAATGCTTAAAATGAAAAAATAAAAGTGAAATATTCCTTTAAATTTCGTACCTGGGGGGTGTGTATGATATGCATGTAAAGTGGCGCATGTTTCCCGTGCTTAGAACTGTCCCTGCAAAAAATGTCATTTTTGAAAGAAAAAAAGTCATTTAAAACTGACTCGCGGCTATTAATGAATTGTCGGCTCCCGGCAATACATACAAAAGTCATTGATAAAAAAAAAAAAAAAAAGCGTGGGGGTTCCCCAGAATTCAATTACCAGGCCCTTCAGGTCTGGAATGGATATTAAGGGGAACCCCACCGCAAATTTAAAAAAAAATTGACGTGGGGTTCCCCCAAATATCCATTCCAGGCCCTTCAGATCTGGCATGGATTTTAAGGGGAACTCCACCCCAAATTTTAAAAAAATGGCGTGGAGTCCCCCTAAAAATCCATACCAGACCCCTTATCCGAGCACGCAACCTGGCCGGCCGCAGGGGAAAAGGGGGGGACGAGAGAGCGGCCCCCCCTCCCTCCTGAACCGTACCAAGCCACATGCCCTCAACATGGGGAGGATGTCCCCATGTTGATGGGGACAAGGGCCTCATCCCCACAACCCTTGCCCGGTGGTTGTGGGGGTCTGCGGGCGGGGGGCTTATTGGAATCTGGAAGACCCCTTTAACAAAGGGGACCCCAGATCCCGCCCCCCCATGTGAATTGGTAAGGGGTACATTGTACCCCTACCATTTCACGAAGAAAGCGTAAAAAAATGTTTAAAAAAACACACAAACACCTTGAAAAAGTCCTTTATTTAAAATAATAAAAAAAAAAAAAACATTCCAGCGGTGAAATCCAGTGTCCCGCGGCGATCCCGATGTCCAGCGCTGTCCTTCATTGGTTGTGCCTGAGCGGACCTGATGGGGAACTCCCTCTCAGTATTTTAAATGTATAGACCCGCCCCTTCTAAAGTTCCCCATCAGGTCCGCTCCCTCGGTATGTCGGACCCACCTACGTCATTGGCTTGAGCGGGGAACTTCCTTCACTGTGTAATTTAAATTTACATAGTGAAGGAAGTTCCCCGCTCAAGCCAATGACGTAGGCGGGTCTGACATACCGAGGGGGCGGACCTGATGGGGGACTGCTCTCCCTTTGGTAATACATGTATAGACCCGCCCCTTCTCATGTTCCGCATCTGGTCCGCTGAGCGGACCTGATGGGGAACTTTAGAAGGGGCGGGTCTATACATTTAAAATACTGAGAGGGAGTTCCCCATCAGGTCCGCTCAAGCACAACCAATGAAGGACAGCGCTGGACATCGGGATCGCCGCGGGACACTGGATTTCACCGCTGGAATGTTTTTTTTTTTTTTTTTTTTTAAATAAAGGACTTTTTCAAGGTGTTTGTGTGTTTTTTTAAACATTTTTTTACGCTTTCTTCGTGAAATGGTAGGGGTACAATGTACCCCTTACCAATTCACATAGGGGGGGCGGGATCTGGGGGTCCCCTTTGTTAAAGGGGTCTTCCAGATTCCGATAAGCCCCCCGCCCGCAGACCCCCACAACCACCGGGCAAGGGTTGTGGGGATGAGGCCCTTGTCCCCATCAACATGGGGACATCCTCCCCATGTTGAGGGCATGTGGCTTGGTACGGTTCAGGAGGGAGGGGGGCCGCTCTCTCCTCCTCCCCTCTTCCCCTGCGGCCGGCCAGGTTGCGTGCTCGAATAAGGGGTCTGGTATGGATTTTTAGGGGGACTCCACGCCATTTTTTTATAATTTGGGGTGGAGTTCCCCTTAAAATCCATGCCAGATCTGAAGGGCCTGGAATGGATATTTGGGGGAACCCCACGTCAATTTTTTTTAAAATTTGCGGCGGGGTTCCCCTTAATATCCATTCCAGACCTGAAGGGCCTGGTAATTGAATTCTGGGGAACCCCCACGCTTTTTTTTTTTTTTTTATCAATGACTTTTGTATGTATTGCCGGGAGCCGACAATTCATTAATAGCCGCGAGTCAGTTTTAAAAGACTTTTTTTCTTTCAAAAATGACATTTTTTGCAGGGACAGTTCTAAGCACGGGAAACATGCGCCACTTTACATGCATATCATACACACCCCCCAGGTACGAAATTTAAAGGAATATTTCACTTTTATTTTTTCATTTTAAGCATTATTAAAATCATTGCTCCCAAAAAAACGGCCGTTTTTAAAACTTCTTTTTGCATTGATACATGTCCCCTGGGGCAGGACCCGGGTCCCCAAACACTTTTTAGGACAATAACTTGCATATTAGCCTTTATAATTAACACTTTAGATTTCGAACGTTCGAGTCCATTGTATTTAATAGGGTTCTAAAGTTTACACGAACATTTTGTCTGTTCGCAGGTTCTGGTGCGAACCGAACAGGGGGGTGTTCGGCTCATCCCTGGTTGTGACAGTACAGAGCTATGTTATAGACATGCAGTCAAAAATCTCACATATTCTGTCATGTTTTTGAGTGATGTTTATATGCTTACATCCTCTGTTTAATTAATTATTTTCCATGTTATACACTTGTCTTAGTGTTCTATGTTTACCTTCCTTCCCTCCCTACCAGTCTTATACCACTATACCACTGCAGGGAATGGCAAACTTGTTATATGGAAACTAATTTATATATTAGGATAAACAACATTGTCTATTTTGAATAATAGTATATATTGTGTTGTAAAAACATAGACTTGCGAACGGGGTGCGCTAGGTGTGTAATCACCCCATGTGGTGCAGGTTGACCCTGCTGCCCAGGCCCTTCCCATGTCTCACCCCCCCCCACAGCGCTCTTCGGCCCCTTTCACACTGGGGTGGTTTTGCTAAAAATAGGGCCTGCAAACCGAGCCTAAACAGTGGCTTCTGTCTCTCCAATGTGAAAGTCCTGAGGGCTTTCACACTGGAGCGGTGCGCTAACAGGACTTAAAAAAAAGTCCTGCTAGCCGCATCTTTGGAGCGGTGAGAGGAGCGGTGTGTTTACCGCTCCTACACCGCTCCGTCCCATTGAAATGAATGGGATACCGCGGTAATACCGACCGCAAACCAAGGCTGTAGCCGCGGTTTGCGGGTGGTATTTTCCCTTTTTCGGCCGCTAACGGGGGTTAAAACCGCACCGCTAGCGGCCGAATACCTCTGCAATCCCGACGGTATAGCGCCGCTAAAAATAGCGGCGTTATACCGCCACCGCCCCCACCGCCCCAGTGTGAAACCGGCCTTCCTCTCTTCTCCTGTTGGCTGCTGCTGTAGGGACATGGGGTCGATATTTCAGGGTGTGAGGGAAGAGGCTGGTAAAAATTTCATTTACCAGCCACTTTATTTTTTTAAATGAACAGTGAGTGATCAATAAACTGTGTTTACTATGTTTCCGTTTGTGAATGAACAGAAAACCGCCCAGCACAGAGCACTTCCCATTCATTCATTGTCCAATGCAGCTGAGGCTGCAGAGAAAGGGACTGGGGAGTCTGTCTCAAAAGTGAGACATCAGGGGCCTGATATTAGACCCCTGATATTTTACCAAAGCCTCCCAATGGGACTCCAAAAAAATTATAAAATAAATAATAAAATAATAAAAATAATACAATTGTAAAAAAATATAAAAAAAGAAAATAATAAAAAAGAAAAAACTACTGACACTGTCCACTGCTCTACTGACACCAATCTCTGCCCTACTGACATCGTCCACTGCCCTATCACACCAATCTCTGCCCTACTGACATTGTCCACTGCTCTACTCACATAGTCAACTGCCCAACTGACAAAGCCCACTGCCTCACTGACACTGTCTATGTTTTAAAATGTTTGTTTACATGTATGTAGCGGGACCCCCAGAAATGGGGTCGCTATGCTGTAGGGTTCGTGTGCTACACGTATGTTTAACCACTTCAGCCCCGGAAGAATTTACCCCCTTCCTGACCAGAGCACTTTTTGCGATACGGCACTGCGTCGCTTTAACTGACAATTGCGCGGTCGTGCAATGCTGTACCCAAACAAAATTTACGTCCTTGTTTTCCCACAAATAGAGCTTTCTTTTGGTGGTATTTGATCACCTCTGCGGTTTTTATTTTTTGCGCTTTAAACAAAAAAAGAGTGGCAATTTTGAAAAAAAAAGCAATTTTTTGACTTTTTGCTATAATAAATATTCAAAAAATTTATATATATATATAAAAAAAAAAAACCTCAGTTTAGGCCATTATGTATTCTTCTACATAGTTATAGCATCTACAAAATAGGGGATAGATTTATGGCATTTTTATTAGTATTTTTTTTTTTACTAGTAATGGCGGCGATCTGCAATTTTTATCCTGACTGCAATATTGCGGTGGACACATCGGACACTTTTGACACTATTTTGCAACCATTGTCATTTATACAGCGATCAGTGCTATAAAAATGTACTGATTACTGTGTAAATGACACCGGCATGGAAGCTGTTAAACACTAATGGGCTATGAAGGGGTTAAGTGTGTCCTAGGGAGTGATTCTAACTGGGGGGGGTGGGCTACAACTGACACGACAGAGATCACTGCTGCCGATGACAGGGAGCCGTAGATCTCTGTCCTGTCACTAGGCAGAACGGGGAAATGCCTTGTTTACATCTCCCCGTTCTGCCTCTTAATGACACGATCATGGGCCGCCGGCGAACATCGAGTTCACGAGACCGCGGTCACGGAGAGCGCGGATTTTTAAAGGGGACGTACCTGTGCGCCCATTTGTCCACCGCTGCCATTGTGCCGACGTTTATCGGCGTGCAGCGGTCGGCAAGTGGTTAAGAGTGTGTGTGTTTATAAATATTATATTTATATATATATTTATATATATATATACACACATATATATATATATATATATATATATATATATATATATATATATATATATATATATATATACACACAACACACACACACACACACACACCTGTGTTTCAGCTTATGGGGTGCACACCCTATTGCAATAGGCTGGGCACACCTATGAGTATGAAGGCTTTTTATTAGCACTTGCAAACCACCTGCAAGATACTGTATATGTACATTGTACATTTGAACCACTGTTCTCTTATTGTTATAATGCTTTATTTGATATTAAATGTAAAATATCTGCACATTTCAGCTGTTTACAAGACAGGATGTGAAGATTAAAAACACTTAAAGGCATTGTAAACATTCTGCATAAGTTGAGCATTGATCATGTATTTTGATGGTTTCATTTGTTGTCCTGTACCAGCCCATAGTAGAGAAAATCTTCATATTTCTGTGACAGCAGCTTCTGTTTGAGTGAAATCTTAAGGTGTTTGGTATAGCACTGCTCCGGCTAGTGCATGACCTCTGTGTGTAGTGTGAGAACTGCCATTTTTGGTGAAGAAACAAAATATCCCATAATCCCTGTGTCTTTCAGTCTAGTGTTGGTGCCGGTGAGAGCTACACAGTAATTGGATCTGTCACAGACACAAAAAGGCAGAGCATTCACAGTCACACAGAAAGCTCACCATGTTGCTGAAAATGTTTTTTTATCACATTATCATCAATCCCACATTTGTTATGCGACACAAAGCAGACAGCAAGGCATGCATTAAAAGCTGTGTGACCCGAAAAAGGAAATAGGTTTGTCCTTTTGGCGATTAGGTAAATTACCCCTTTTTGGAAATCAGGGGGTCTGAAGTATTTAGAGGCATGGCAAGTTTTTTAAAGTTGTAATTTTTTTGTAACAGTTTTTTGAAAAATTAAGAATTGTAAACAATTTTTTTTTTCAAAATTCTTTTTTTTTTTTTTTTTTTTACATACTGAGAATCATGGAAGAAATTAGCCATGTTGTAGCCAGATTGTTATTTGTAATTGTTAAGGACAGCTTACTGACTGGAATCATACCAGATGATTGGCAAAAAGCAAATGTGGTACGACTATTCAAAGAGTTTAGCCAGATCATTGCTAGACCATTATTCCTAATCTTTAATGGCAGCTTACGGATTGGAATGGTACCAGTAGACTGGCAAAAAGCAAACGTGGCGCCAATATTCTAATTAAAGGCTGAGATATAAAAGCATGTCCAGAGGGTGATGATAAATAGTGTATGTTCTGAATGGTCTAGAGTTGTAAGTAGGGTTCCACAAGGCTCTGTCCCGGGACCAATTCTTTTTAATTTTTTTCATAAATGATACTGAGTTTGGTACAAATAGTTCAGTCTCAGTATTTTCTGACAGTACCAAGCTAACCAGGCCAATAACATCACAGAAGGATATAGCAACCTTACAAGAAGTCCTCGATAAAATAAATGGCTGGACAACTACATGACAACTACATGACAACTACATGACAAATGAGGTTTAATATTGAAAGATGTAAAGTAATGCACTTGGGGGGTAAAAATAAAGATGCAAAATACTAGGGGCAGAACCTCTGGGGGAATTGTGCCTTTTCATGTATCTTGCTATTTTATAGGCTAATACATTTTGTAGTTTAACTCATTTAGGTGTGTGAAGGTCTATTTGTTTGTTATTTTTTTGTGTTTTGATTTTTGGGAATTGAGGATGGAAAGGGATCTGGGGGCCGTAGTAGATCACATGCTCAGAAATAGCATACAATGCCAAACTGCAGCAAGCAAAGCTAACAGACTATTAGGCTCCATGTACACAGAAGCTGATAAACTGCAGTTTATTGGCGTTTTGGCGTTTTTTTAAAAAGCCCATTAACTGCACTCTATGTTAGCCTATGTGTTCATGTACACATAACGTTTTTTAGCTTTAATGAGCAGTGGAGTTAATGGGCTTTTTTCTGAACGCAAGAAATTTGCGTTCAAAGTGCAGTTTTTCGGCAGAAAAGAACGCAAAAAAATGCAAAACGCAGAAAAACGCATATAAACGCTCAAAAACGCTGGCCGCGAGTGTTTTTTAGCATTTTTTGGTCCATTGAAAAAAAAAAAAGCTAAAAAACGCTACACTGAAAAACGCTAATAAAAGCTAGTAAAAAAAATGCTGATAAAAGCTAGCTTTTTCTGCTGCTTTAAAAACGACCATTTTTGAGCTTCTGTGTACATGGAGCCTTAGCATGCATTAAAAATGGTATCTTTTCAAGGTTTAAGACTCTAAATCTTCGAATTTACAAAACTCTGGTTTGGCTACATCTTGAGTATGCCATCTAGTTCTGGTCACCAGTCCTCTACTGGAGAGAGTCTAGAGAAGGGCAACAAAGGCAATAAGGGGACTGTAGGACTTCAGTTATGAGGGAAAGATGCAAACACTAAAAGTATTCTCCCTGTAGAAGAAACACCTAAGAGGAGATATAATCACAATATACACATATCTGGTGATTCTAGCATAGGAAGAAGACTATTCAATCTTAGGACTCTTAAGAAGACAAATGGCCACTCAATAAAGCTGGACAAGAAGCAGTTTAACCCTAAACTGCGTAAGGGTTTTTTTGTGGTTAGACCTTCAGTAATTTTTTCATATTTCCATCTATTAAATCTTCTGCCCTTGTTGTTTTAACTTTGGGTAGTAAAACTTTTTTTTTTTGCCAGTATTTACCTTATACAGCCCACTTCCTTTTTCTTGTCTGGTAAAAAGCCTAGGCTTATGACATCATGCACAGCTCTCTCTCACTCTCATGAGTGTTTGCCAGGGAGGGAGGGGAGATGAGTTATAAGAGGACCAATGAGAGCTGCAGGGCTTCAGAGCTGGAGGTGTGCCTCTGTATGTCTTTGTAAATCCAGGAAGTGAACAAGCAGCAGCTTCAGCTGCCCACAGGTTGCAGCCAGACTCAGTGGAGGGAGATTTCTGCAGCATATTTGGCAAGTACAAAATCACATATGCAAAGTGGTTGGAGGGAAGCTTCAGAATGACAAAGATGTTTTTATTACAAATTATTTTAGCAGACTGCAGTTTCTCCTTAAGGACGTGGAGCTCCCTTCCACAGTTGGTGAAGTTAGCATGGAGTGTAGTTTCTTGGGGATGCAATTTTTCATGGCTATGGGAATTGCTAGTGACAGAAACATACACACACATGTTGAACTGGATGGACTGGTGTCTTTATTGAACCTTACCAATTATGTAATTCCAGGCCTATACTAACTAATACTAAATACCTTCTTCTAACATCTTTACTACCTACCCCGTGGAAGAAAGATTTGAATACTTACCTATTTTCAGGCCTTTTCAGTCTGGTCATGTGATTAGTTCTCCTCTGTCAGCTAGCAGTGGCTTCAGGGGAGAGGAGAGAGAACAGATGGATGGCTCATAGTAAGCCTGTGGGTGATGTAACTGACACAGGGGAGATCACGTGACAGAACTGGGGCTGCCTAAGAAAAGGTATTGTAAGTATATGCATCTTTCTTCCACAGAAAAGGGGAAGTTTTGCTTGTTTGCCTCCCCCTGTGTAAAAACTAGCACTTTTTTCTGATCCAATCGGAAGGTTGCCCACCCTCCCCCTGAAACCTTCTGCCACACATCACAGGTCCATGAAGACTGTAGCACGGCTTGTGCATGCGCGCTGGGAAGCTGGCTGTGAAGGTGTAATACTTCACTGCCAGTTTCCCCATGTTAAGATGCCTGTGCTTGGACCTGAAGCCCATTGAAGAATTGGCTCCAGTGAGGACAGTGCTGGATCCCTGGACAGGTAAGTGTGCTTATATAAAAAGTCAGTAGCTACAGTATTTGTAGCTGCCAACTTTAAATTTTTTGGGGGGGAGGCTGGAGCTCCTCTTTAACTAAAGTAGAAAAAAAATCAAGTCTTTGCTGTATTGTGTTGGCCACCCATCCAATGGCTATGTTGTCTCACACTCAGATTGCTCTCCTGCTTTCACTTAGGTGATGAACTTTGCTTCCATTGTTCTTACTCCAATCTACTTCACATACTTTCTAAAATCCCTTCACAACCAGACTATAATTTCCCAGGGGAGCTCCTTCCTTCTTAAAAGACAAATGAAAGTCACTCACTAGTGGAATATGCTTTAAGCTGTCTGCTAGTTCCTAACTGCCAGGGGTTGGCCTACATCTTTCACAAAGGTCTACTCTGTACATTACAATCCATAGATTTCTGTGATCCTATGAAAAACATATTGGTAAAGTGTTTCATATAGGTAATTAGATCTGAGGTATCAGAGCTTCCATCTTCTCTGATAACCTTTCATTAGGCTCCATATTTTACCAATGATCTATAAACATTGGTGTGAAAAGTGAACACCATTTTACTCTGGCTGTGCAGAACTATAATTCTTCACTACCCAGTATACACAGTAAATGCTATTTACAGATGGACACTTATTTTTTATTTTTATTTTTATTTTGGTGCGGAGTTCCCCTTAAAATACATACCAAACCCAAAGGGTCTGGTATGGATATTTGGGGGGAACCCCACGTCATTTTTTTTTTATTTGGTGACAGATGGACACTTATTGTGCTCAAGAGTGTCCTATTGTATTTATCTGGCTAGGGAATATACATTTGCATAGTACTTGCAACCATTATAGGATATTACAACCTCCCATAGCAAAGTAAACTACATGCATAGTCCATTATATGTTCAACTTATCTGCATCCCTGTGTCAGCTATGAAACTGCAGTTGACTAAGTAATAAAACATTACTGCCAATACCTGACAACCAAATTTATATGTCTAGTATCATTAATATGTCAGATATTTTCTAGAGCTGAGGGTACTCCCTTTGTTATGAGTGAAAAGGACAAATAATTGTTGGGCTGGTTATTTGCCTGTCTGTTCGCCATAGATAAAAAAAGCAGATTTCCCACCACAGTTTGATTTACCATTCATTATTTGGAAAAATCTATATGTAAATAAATAACAAATACTGTAACAGATATTACAGCCACCAAGCCCAAACCTCTTTGTGAGATTCTTTGGTTGGAAGGGGTGAATCATTTGTTTTTAGTAACTGTTCAATGTTTCCTATGGTAGGCCCATTGGGCTTGCTAGCATGTACTCATTGACTTTCACCAGACGTATTATTATGTTACTGTGACGGATCTCGGATACCCCAGGTGGGCACATCCGCCAGACCTGTGTCTCCTGTCCTCCAAACGCACCCGCAGCCTGCAGATTCGCCATAACCAGCCCTTAACCCCTCAATCACGAGACAATCCACACAGGTGTCGAGGGTTTAACATGCAGAGCATCAACAGTTTATTAAATACAAAACATACACTTTTACACACAGTTAGGGACACTCCCCTTAGCCTTGTCATAGAGGGGGGTAGGGGACAAGGAAGAACCAATGGGAACTGAACACTTGTACATTGAAACAGAGACTACAGTTAAACATAAAGGGATTATGGTAAGCAGGCATCCCCTCAATACACATCCCCTGCGGAGAGATGTCTGCAGTCCAGACCATTGTCTACCTGCCATGAACCAACCCAGTTAAACACAGCAACAAGAGGGGGGGGGATGGGGGAGAAGGGATGTAGCATTACATTACATTATCTCAATGCCAGCTTGTCCCCAAGTCTCTCAGTCTCTTCTGGGCCATAATCTGTGGGTAAGAGGCCAGCCCACAGTCCCTTTCAAAACACACAGTGACAGTTACACTAAAATGTAATATCAGTTTATTGCAATCATTATTATTTCTGACATGTAGGTACTCTTACAACCACACATTAGAGACAATGTTGAGTATGCTGACCTGAGTGAAAGACCATTTTTAACCTCTCTTGCGGTACGATTCTGTTTGCAATTATGTACCAAAAGTGTTACTATTATTTTGCATGGAAATTTGGTGTTATGTATTGTAGGCCTGCAATTCTTAGTAATTACTTACTTAAACCTGACCAAACAAGAGTCTAGTAGACATCCCAGGTATGATAAAGTTTGAAACACAAAATCATAAATTATAATATAATAAATAACTATAAATAATTATAACAAATAGTAATGTAATTATAATAAAAATTATTCAATAATGTAATCAAATCAAAAACACTGAAATTTGCTCAGTTGCAGAATTGTCGCTGTCATTAGATTTAGTGTTTAATGATGAATTTCCCCACAAATCGCTATCGCTCAATTCTGCGAGTGATTCTAATTTATTATCACTGTTTTCTAGCTGGTCTAAAACCACTTTTGACATAAAGGGACACTTTTTGGTTGCTATGGACAATCTCCAGTTTCCAGACAGAAAGAACAGTTTTTATAATATAAAAGTGCATGCAGGACACTGGACAGACCACTAGGGACAAAGGGTGTGTGTAATTATTTGATACAGTACTGTAATCTGTAAGATTACAGTATACTGTATGTATACTGTGTTTTTCACTTTTTGAATTTGGCGCCGAACTCCGACCCTGTGCGCCGCCTGAGCTCGGCACTCGGCAGTGTGGATCGAGCGAGGAGTCAGCTAGCAAACACTGCGGGAGGACATCGCAGGATCCAGGGAACAAGGTAAGTAACTTCCCTGTATCCTGCAATGCAATCCCAAGTCTGGCTCGGGGTTACCACTCTTAGCATGAAAAACTCACCCCGAGCCCGACTCGGGATTACCGCCAGGGAGGTTAAACCATACCAACTGAATCCATACAGAGAAAAGTGCACTGCTATAAGATATCAAAAATACAATATATGCTATTCATTCCCAACCAAAAATATCCCTAATATGTGTAATAGAATGGTACAGAAAAGCTCTCCCCAGTAAATACGTACACCCACAATATGCCAATGCCAAACCAAATAAAATCATAGCCACTGACAATGCAGCAGTGATGGAAACCCACCTTTGTCACTTGTTGTATGCCTTGATTTATGAAATTCAGGTGTATTCCTAGCTGCAGTTATACCACATTTATTATTACGTATCACCCTGCTTTATACTACTGTCCCTGCACAATCATACTACTTACACATATATCGGTATTAAGAGGTTACGTATAACTTTATATAAGGCTCTCCTTGTTTTAGTATTAGTACTTATTTCTACACTTTATATGGAATCCTTCTACTCTGGGATTGACATTTGTTTCTCATTTGAGAACCTCTTGTAAAGTGTGTGCATTTTTATATGAAGTAATTAAGGGACTGTCCTTGATTATTGGTATATGAAGAGTAGGGGGTTATGTGATTATATCATTATTACAAAATGAATATTATATATTTTTTTGGACAATATGTTTGCAGTCTGCAGCTGAAATCTTTTTACCACTAGCTGCACCTGTGGATCCTCTTAGACATCTGTGGGACCCTCTTCATATTGTCATCGAACCACCTCTATTTCAGTGTTGGAGCCCATGTAAAATTGTGACAAGAATCATATGCTGTTAATCTTCTATAAGAAGGAACAAGAAAAAGTGGGAACTTGGATAGGGGAAAGGGAAAATGTGCGGTGAGTATACCTGATCCTGTGTAAGTGATACAATCAACACTAAGTACTTTAGAATATCTTCGAGGTCGGAGAAAAATCTCACGTCAGGAGAGTTTTAAATGCCCCATAATCTAAGGCTCCAAGGTATTTTGCACTTGCATACATCAAAATTTATCCCATGAACCCACTATCAAGTGGGCTTTAAAGCATATGTGTACCCAAAACATTTTTCTTTCAGGTTTTGGATGACGTCGGTATTAGGTAATGCTGAAAGCCCCTGTAACTTTAGTTTTTCTTTCTGGGTCCCATTATCAATATTTCCCTTTACTCTCTGTCTACAAAGTGTTGGAAATTCCCCTCTTGGACAGTTGTCACTGATACAAGGTTTCCACATTGGAAAATGCAACCTTACCTCCTGTTCTGGTGCCCTCTGTAACATTTTCATTTCCTATCAATTTCTGACCTGATATTACTGGTACCTGGATCAATTGAGAAGGTAAATCTTTTCATTTGGGAAAGAGGCAGCAACTAAAACTTAAAAAAGGTCTGTGCTATAAATACACTTTAAAGTGGAATTAAACCTAAGAAAGAATAAGAAAAAAAAAACTGATAGGTGAGATTTTATGACAGAAGAGATCCTATTGGTCTCTTTGGTCATAAACCCTTCTCATCACATGTGCAGCACAGCATACATTTATGGTACCACTCTCTGCCATGATGATGTGACTCCCATGCACATGTGATGTCATCATGGCCTGGTCAACCAAGCAGCCAAAGAATTGGAATCCAGAAGGTGAACTGGAAGAAGATGACAGCACAGGGCTAGAGGGGTTCACTTGCCAGGTAAGTCTGCCATAATGTTCTAATATGCTGTGCGTACTAGCTCATTTTGCATCATGGACAAAGCTCCTGTGGCCCAATAAAAAAAAGGAAATCAGTTTTTTGTTTGTAGGATAATATCATATTTTTTTATTATATTGGTCAAAGCAGAGAAATGTAATTTCATAAATGTTCAAGATATATCAGAACAATGTAGATAAAGGTCACTTAAACAATAGGGATGATTTACTAAAACTGGGGTCACACAAAACCTGCTGCCCCATAGTAACCAATCAGCCTCTATGTTGTCAAAGCTTATTTGAACAAGCTGAAGTAACAAGCTGTTTGGTTACAATGCACAGCTGCATCAGATTCTGTGAGCACCAGTTTTAATAACTCTCCCCCATCTATAATCTAATATTCTAAATAATGATCTTGATAAGGAAATCAATGTGATTTTCCTAGTTAACTCCCAATTTCACATATTAAATACACAAAGATATCTAATGAATATATAGGAGAATAAAACTGCAACTGTAATGCGTGCTTAAGATAAAAGATAGTCTAAATGAGGACAAGAGAGCAGCAATATCCCAACCAGCCAAATTACTGAGCGACGTAATACCCTGTTGTAATCTTTCATACACAAAATCCTACCTAATACTGAATTTTAAGTGTTGATTATTCTTCAATTACAATTTTGAACTGCCCAGTCTTATATCCACTGGTAGGGATGAGCTTCGTGTTCGAATCGAACATACGTTCGACTCGAACATCGGCTGTTCGATCGTTCGACGAAGATCGAACGATTTGGGCCGTTCGCGCCAAATTCGAGTGACGCGAACGGCCCACAATGCACTACGCCATCGCAGTGTCATCCAGGCGCTGTGATTGGCCAAGCATGCACTGTGACCCCGCATGCTTGGCCAATCACAGCGCCGGCAGCGAGGAGAGCAATGATTGGCCACAGGCAGGATGCCTGTGGCCAATTATTGCTGAGGGTGTTTAGTATACGCCCCACACTATAAAAGGCCGCCAGCACGGCGGCCTAGTGTAGTGTGTTCCGGAGCAGGGATAGAGCAGCATAGGCAGGGACAGTGACTTTTATTTCTTTCTTGCTTAACCTGGATTCCTTTAGTTTAGGGAAAGAGAAGGATAGGTAGGGAGAGTGTCAGTGTGTTTTGTGCTTGTGCTATAGTGTGCTTAAAAAAAACATTTTTTCTAGGGACAGAAAACTGTAGGTAGGGAGAGTGTCAGTTTCTTTCACTGTGTAAGTCCTTGTTTCTAGGGACCTGGAAGGACAGTGAGTGAATTCTCCTTGTGCTATATTGTGCTTAAAAAAAACATTTTTTCTAGGGACAGAAAACTGTAGGTAGGGAGAGTGTCAGTTTCTTTCACTGTGCAAGTCCTTGTTTCTAGGGACCTGGAAGGACAGTGAGTGAATTCTCCTTGTGCTATATTGTGCTTAAAAAAAACATTTTTTCTAGGGACAGAAAACTGTAGGTAGGGAGAGTGTCAGTTTCTTTCACTGTGTAAGTCCTTGTTTCTAGGGACCTGGAAGGACAGTGAGTGAATTCTCCTTGTGCTATATTGTGCTTAAAAAAAACATTTTTTCTAGGGACAGAAAACTGTAGGTAGGGAGAGTGTCAGTTTCTTTCACTGTGCAAGTCCTTGTTTCCAGGGACCTGGAAGGACAGTGAGTGAATTCTCCTTGTGCTATATTGTGCTTAAAAAAAACATTTTTTCTAGGGACAGAAAACTGTAGGTAGGGAGAGTGTCAGTTTCTTTCACTGTGCAAGTCCTTGTTTCTAGGGACCTGGAAGGACAGTGAGTGAATTCTCCTTGTGCTATATTGTGCTTAAAAAAAACATTTTTTCTAGGGACAGAAAACTGTAGGTAGGGAGAGTGTCAGTTTCTTTCACTGTGCAAGTCCTTGTTTCTAGGGACCTGGAAGGACAGTGAGTGAATTCTCCTTGTGCTATATTGTGCTTAAAAAAAACATTTTTTCTAGGGACAGAAAACTGTAGGTAGGGAGAGTGTCAGTTTCTTTCACTGTGCAAGTCCTTGTTTCTAGGGACCTGGAAGGACAGTGAGTGAATTCTCCTTGTGCTATATTGTGCTTAAAAAAAACATTTTTTCTAGGGACAGAAAACTGTAGGTAGGGAGAGTGTCAGTTTCTTTCACTGTGCAAGTCCTTGTTTCTAGGGACCTGGAAGGACAGTGAGTGAATTCTCCTTGTGCTATATTGTGCTTAAAAAAAACATTTTTTCTAGGGACAGAAAACTGTAGGTAGGGAGAGTGTCAGTTTCTTTCACTGTGCAAGTCCTTGTTTCTAGGGACCTGGAAGGACAGTGAGTGAATTCTCCTTGTGCTATATTGTGCTTAAAAAAAACATTTTTTCTAGGGACAGAAAACTGTAGGTAGGGAGAGTGTCAGTTTCTTTCACTGTGTAAGTCCTTGTTTCTAGGGACCTGGAAGGACAGTGAGTGAATTCTCCTTGTGCTATATTGTGCTTAAAAAAAACATTTTTTCTAGGGACAGAAAACTGTAGGTAGGGAGAGTGTCAGTTTCTTTCACTGTGCAAGTCCTTGTTTCTAGGGACCTGGAAGGACAGTGAGTGAATTCTCCTTGTGCTATATTGTGCTTAAAACAAACATTTTTTCTAGGGACAGAAAACTGTAGGTAGGGAGAGTGTCAGTTTCTTTCACTGTGCAAGTCCTTGTTTCTAGGGACCTGGAAGGACAGTGAGTGAATTCTCCTTGTGCTATATTGTGCTTAAAAAAAACATTTTTTCTAGGGACAGAAAACTGTAGGTAGGGAGAGTGTCAGTTTCTTTCACTGTGCAAGTCCTTGTTTCTAGGGACCTGGAAGGACAGTGAGTGAATTCTCCTTGTGCTATATTGTGCTTAAAAAAAACATTTTTTCTAGGGACAGAAAACTGTAGGTAGGGAGAGTGTCAGTTTCTTTCACTGTGCAAGTCCTTGTTTCCAGGGACCTGGAAGGACAGTGAGTGAATTCTCCTTGTGCTATATTGTGCTTAAAAAAAACATTTTTTCTAGGGACAGAAAACTGTAGGTAGGGAGAGTGTCAGTTTCTTTCACTGTGAAAGTCCTTGTTTCCAGGGACCTGGAAGGACAGTGAGTGAATTCTCCTTGTGCTATATTGTGCTTAAAAAAAACATTTTTTCTAGGGACAGAAAACTGTAGGTAGGGAGAGTGTCAGTTTCTTTCACTGTGCAAGTCCTTGTTTCTAGGGACCTGGAAGGACAGTGAGTGAATTCTCCTTGTGCTATATTGTGCTTAAAAAAAACATTTTTTCTAGGGACCAAAAACTGTAGGTAGGGAGAGTGTCAGTTTCTTTCACTGTGTAAGTCCTTGTTTCTAGGGACCTGGAAGGACAGTGAGTGAATTCTCCTTGTGCTTTATTGTGCTTAAAAAAAACATTTTTTCTAGGGACAGAAAACTGTAGGTAGGGAGAGTGTCAGTTTCTTTCACTGTGCAAGTCCTTGTTTCTAGGGACCTGGAAGGACAGTGAGTGAATTCTCCTTGTGCTATATTGTGCTTAAAAAAAAACATTTTTTCTAGGGACAGAAAACTGTAGGTAGGGAGAGTGTCAGTTTCTTTCACCGTGCAAGTCCTTGTTTCTAGGGACCTGGAAGGACAGTGAGTGAATTCTCCTTGTGCTATATTGTGCTTAAAAAAAACATTTTTTCTAGGGACAGAAAACTGTAGGTAGGGAGAGTGTCAGTTTCTTTCACTGTGTAAGTCCTTGTTTCTAGGGACCTGGAAGGACAGTGAGTGAATTCTCCTTGTGCTATATTGTGCTTAAAAAAAACATTTTTTCTAGGGACAGAAAACTGTAGGTAGGGAGAGTGTCAGTTTCTTTCACTGTGCAAGTCCTTGTTTCCAGGGACCTGGAAGGACAGTGAGTGAATTCTCCTTGTGCTATATTGTGCTTAAAAAAAACATTTTTTCTAGGGACAGAAAACTGTAGGTAGGGAGAGTGTCAGTTTCTTTCACTGTGCAAGTCCTTGTTTCCAGGGACCTGGAAGGACAGTGAGTGAATTCTCCTTGTGCTATATTGTGCTTAAAAAAAACATTTTTTCTAGGGACAGAAAACTGTAGGTAGGGAGAGTGTCAGTTTCTTTCACTGTGCAAGTCCTTGTTTCTAGGGACCTGGAAGGACAGTGAGTGAATTCTCCTTGTGCTATATTGTGCTTAAAAAAAACATTTTTTCTAGGGACAGAAAACTGTAGGTAGGGAGAGTGTCAGTTTCTTTCACTGTGTAAGTCCTTGTTTCTAGGGACCTGGAAGGACAGTGAGTGAATTCTCCTTGTGCTTTATTGTGCTTAAAAAAAACATTTTTTCTAGGGACAGAAAACTGTAGGTAGGGAGAGTGTCAGTTTCTTTCACTGTGCAAGTCCTTGTTTCTAGGGACCTGGAAGGACAGTGAGTGAATTCTCCTTGTGCTATATTGTGCTTAAAAAAAACATTTTTTCTAGGGACAGAAAACTGTAGGTAGGGAGAGTGTGTCAGTTTCTTTCACTGTGCAAGTCCTTGTTTCTAGGGACCTGGAAGGACAGTGAGTGAATTCTCCTTGTGCTATATTGTGCTTAAAAAAAACATTTTTTCTAGGGACAGAAAACTGTAGGTAGGGAGAGTGTCAGTTTCTTTCACTGTGTAAGTCCTTGTTTCTAGGGACCTGGAAGGACAGTGAGTGAATTCTCCTTGTGCTATATTGTGCTTAAAAAAAACATTTTTTCTAGGGACAGAAAACTGTAGGTAGGGAGAGTGTCAGTTTCTTTCACTGTGCAAGTCCTTGTTTCTAGGGACCTGGAAGGACAGTGAGTGAATTCTCCTTGTGCTATATTGTGCTTAAAAAAAACATTTTTTCTAGGGACAGAAAACTGTAGGTAGGGAGAGTGTCAGTTTCTTTCACTGTGTAAGTCCTTGTTTCTAGGGACCTGGAAGGACAGTGAGTGAATTCTCCTTGTGCTATATTGTGCTTAAAAAAAACATTTTTTCTAGGGACAGAAAACTGTAGGTAGGGAGAGTGTCAGTTTCTTTCACTGTGCAAGTCCTTGTTTCCAGGGACCTGGAAGGACAGTGAGTGAATTCTCCTTGTGCTATATTGTGCTTAAAAAAAACATTTTTTCTAGGGACAGAAAACTGTAGGTAGGGAGAGTGTCAGTTTCTTTCACTGTGTAAGTCCTTGTTTCTAGGGACCTGGAAGGACAGTGAGTGAATTCTCCTTGTGCTATATTGTGCTTAAAAAAAAACATTTTTTCTAGGGACAGAAAACTGTAGGTAGGGAGAGTGTCAGTTTCTTTCACTGTGCAAGTCCTTGTTTCCAGGGACCTGGAAGGACAGTGAGTGAATTCTCCTCGTGCTATATTGTGCTTAAAAAAAACCTTTTTTCTAGGGACAGAAAACTGTAGGTAGGGAGAGTGTCAGTTTCTTTCACTGTGTAAGTCCTTGTTTCTAGGGACCTGGAAGGACAGTGAGTGAATTCTCCTTGTGCTATATTGTGCTTAAAAAAAACATTTTTTCTAGGGACAGAAAACTGTAGGTAGGGAGAGTGTCAGTTTCTTTCACTGTGCAAGTCCTTGTTTCAAGGGACAGAGAAGGACACCTGAAGGTAGCCCTTATTGCTTTTTTCCCATCTCCCTGCAGGCCATCTATTAGAATGTCTGGAAGGCAAACAAGGAGAGGCAGACAGTCAGGAGGCAATAAAAGAGGGTAAGCAGGCTCTGTGTCTGGGGGCAACAGTGCTGGTCGTGGACGCGGTGCATTGTCATCAGCACATGGCCATGGGACACGCTTGTCCTTCTTTTCCGCAGCTGGACATGTTGAGCCACATCATGCCGAAGACTTGGTAGAGTGGATGACCAAGCCCTCCTCCTCCTCCTCATCCTCTCTCACCCAGGCTCAGGGTACTGGCAAAGCAGCTGCCAAAGCGTCCTCTTCCCTGGTATCAATGTCAGACTCATCATCAGTCACTCCTTCCCTAGACCCACCATGTCCTCCTCCTGAGGAGTCCCCCGAACTGTTTGAGCACAGTGTTGGGTACATGCTCCAGGAGGATGCCCAGCGTTTCGAAGGGTCTGATGATGAAACCCAGCTACAGGAAGGCAGTAGGGTGAGAGCAGACAGAGGGGATGCTCAAGAAGGACACCAATCTGGCAGTCATGTTCCAGCAGCTGCAGCATACTGCCAGATTGGCTCCAGTGATGAGGAGGGAGGGGATGATGAGGTCACTGACTCCACGTGGGTGCCTAATAGGAGAGAGGAGGAGGAGGATGAGGGGGAGGCACATCTCCAACGAGACAGGATGCCCTTTGGTGGCCAGCGTAAGGGCAGTACACCGACGGAATCACACCGCAGAGCTCCGCCTGTGCAGGGCGCTGCCTCTGCCCGTCATTCAAAAAGTTCCTTGGTGTGGGCCTTTTTTGAGGCTAGTGCATCAGATCGCACAGCTGCTGTTTGCAACATATGTCTCAAGCGTATATCGCGTGGCCAAAACATCAGCCGCTTGGGTACCACATGCCTGACCAGACATATGTTGACCTGCCATGCAGCTCGTTGGCAAGCCTACCTCAAAGACCCACACCAAAGAACAAAGCGGACCTCTCCTTGCACCGCATCAGCTGGGATTTCCAACCCCACTATAACTTCAGTCCTCTCTGAAACATGCACTGAGAGGAATGAAGGTGTAGAATTAGGTGTGTCACAGCCAAGTACTTGCGGCCACTCTGCTAGCAGTACACCGACGTCCGATTCTAGCAGGCAAATTTCCCTGCCCCAGCTGCTGGACCGTCGAAAGAAGTTCACTCCCAGCCATCCACATGCCCAGCGGTTGAATGCTAGCTTGGCTAAATTGCTAGCGCTTCAACTGCTGCCTTTTCAGTTGGTAGACTCGGCCCCCTTCCGTGAGTTTGTGCAATGTGCGGTTCCTCAGTGGCAGGTTCCCAAACGCCACTTTTTCTCACGGAAGGCTATTCCGGCTCTCTACCGGCATGTGGAAGGCAATGTCTTGGCCTCGCTGGACAGGGCGGTCAGCGGTAAGGTGCATATTACCGCTGACTCATGGTCCAGCAGGCATGGACAGGGACGTTACCTTTCTTTCACGGCCCATTGGGTCACTCTTTTGGCAGCTGGGAAGGATGCAGGACAAGGTGCAGTAGTGTTGGAGGTTGTCCCACCGCCACGCCTCCAAAATGCTACTACTGGTTGTGACACACCTCTCTCCTCCACCCCCTCCTCTTCTTCTTCCTCCATGGCCTCTTCCTGTGGTTTGTCCTATGAACCAGCGGTGCTCCGTAGCCGTTCACGGGGCTACGCAAGTACGCAGGCAAAAAGATGCCATGCCGTGCTTGCGCTGGTGTGTTTGGGGGACAGAAGCCACACTGGGGCAGAGGTCCTGTCTGCTCTGCAGGGCCAGGCCGAGAGGTGGTTGACGCCACGCCAGCTTAAGCCAGGAATGGTGGTTTGCGACAATGGCACCAACCTCCTCTCCGCCCTCCGACAGGGACAACTGACCCATGTGCCCTGTGTGGCTCACGTCCTTAACCTGGTGGTGCAGCGGTTCTTGGGCAGGTACCCGGGCTTACAGGATGTCCTGAGGCAGGCCAGGAAAGTCTGTGTGCATTTCCGCAGATCTTATAATGCCAGTGCTCGCCTGGCTGAGCTGCAAAAGGAGTTGAACCTGCCCAAGAACCGCCTTATATGTGACATGCCCACCAGGTGGAACTCAACGTTGGCCATGCTGCAGCGGCTGCACACGCAGCAGAGGGCCATCAATGAGTACCTGTGCGACTACGGCACCAGGACAGGGTCAGGGGAGCTTGGTTTTTTTTCTCCACGCCAGTGGGGCATGATCAGGGATGCATGCACTGTCCTGGCACCATTTGAGGAGGCCACGAGGATGGTGAGCAGTGACAGTGCATGCATCAGTGACACTGTACCTCTTGTCCACCTGTTGGAGCACACGCTGCGTGGAATAATGGACAGGGCACTTGAGGCAGAACAGAGGCAGGAAGAGGAGGACTTCCTTGCCTCTCAAGGCCCCCTTTACCCAGACAGTGTTCCTTCTGTCCCACCCATCGCACAGGAAGAGGAAGAGGAGGAGGAGGAGGAGGAGGATTGTGTCAGCATGGAGGTGGAGGCTGGCACTCAGCATCATCAGCAGCAGTCTTTTAGGGATGATTTACAGTCCCAAGAAACCAGTGGACTTGTACGTGGCTGGGAGGAGGTGACTGCGGATCATGTCGTCCTTAGTGACCCAGAGGACTCCGGAGCGAATGCCTCAGCAAACCTACGCTGCATGGCCTCCCTGATCCTGCAAAGTCTGCGGAAGGATCCTCGTATTCTTCGGATCAAGGAGAGGGACCATTACTGGCTGGCCACTCTCCTTGATCCACGGTACAAGGGTAAGGTTGCGGACCTTATGTTACCGTCGCAGAGGGAGCAGAGGATGAGACAACTCCGGGAGGCCTTGCAGAAAGGTCTGTGCAACGCGTTCCCAGAGACTGGGAGGTTACAAACTCCTGGTCCAGGACAACGAGTTGCTGAGGCTTCGGCCAGTCAAAGAAGGAGCGGTGGGGAAGGTGGCCGTCTGACCGATGCGTTCAGACAATTCTTTAGTCCGCAGCCCCAAAGTATGATTGGTTCCAGCAACCATCGCCAGCGTCTGATAAACATGGTGCAGGAATATCTAGGGGCAAGGTCAGACTTGGACACCTTCCCCACCGAAAATCCTCTGGCTTACTGGGTCTTGAGGATGGATCACTGGCCAGAGCTTGCACAGTATGCAATTGAGCTACTGGCCTGTCCTGCATCCAGCGTTCTTTCGGAACGCACATTCAGTGCTGCTGGAGGATTTGTCACGGATCACAGGGTGCGCCTGTCCACCGACTCGGTTGATCGACTGACTTTCATCAAGATGAACCAGTCTTGGATCACCACCAGCTACCACACACCTGATGCTGATATAACAGACTAATTGATTTTAACATGTCACATCCCTTCAAGACTGATGCTGATGCTGAGTGTCTGTGCTGTTATGTTGACTGGCTATCCTCCTCCTCCGAGTCCTCAATGATACGATTGATGATGATAGCTTGGAAGATCATTTTTGTTTATGGGTGCCGCCACCAGTGGCTAAGGCCCAATTTTTCAGCCCCTGTTTTACAGGGGCGTGTAATTACAATTTTTTTAGCAATAATTTGCCATAGGGCTCATTGCTGTGCTCCAAGTACAGTATCTGTGAGGGGTTGGAGTGTTGTGGCACCAGTGCCTAAGGCCCAATTTTTCAGCCCCTGTTTAACAGGGGCGTGTCATTAGAATTTTTGAAGCAATACTTTGCAACAGGGCTCATTGCTGTGCTCCAAGTACAGTATCTGTGAGGGGTTGTAGTGTTGTGCCACCAGTGCCTAAGGCCCAATTTTTCAGCCCCTGTTCAACAGGGGCATGTAATTACAATTCTTGATCTAATAATTCACAGCAGGGCCCATTCCTGCACCCACCAAGAGTAACTCTGAGGGCTTACAGTGTTGTGTCAACACCACCACCACCACCAAAGGCCCAATTTTTCAGCCCCTGTTCAACAGGGGCATGCAATTACAATTCTTGATCTAATAATTCACAGCAGGGCCCATTGCTGCACCCACCAAGAGTAACTGTCAGGGCTTACAGTGTTGTGGCACCAGCACCACCATCAAAGGCCCAATTTTTACTACCACTGTTCAACAATTATATGTAATTACAATTCCTGATATAATAGTTGACAGCAGGGCGTTCCAGCACCAACCAAGAGTAACTGTGAGTGCTTACAGTGTTGTGCCAACACCAACAACTAAGGGGCCTATTTCTGCAGAGTATCTACGGCAGGTCCCTACTTTCAAACATCCAACTTACAAACGACTCCTACTTGCAAACGCAAGAAGACAACAGGAAGTGAGAGGAAATCTACCCCTAGGAAGGAAAATTCTCTCCTGTAAGAATTAATATGGGAGAAAGGTGTCTCCTCTGTACTGATGCTTTATCAGCAATCCTTGTTTCAAGAAAAACACCACATTTCAAAAACAGTTGTCATTGGGACGGAAAATGAGGTGAAATGTTCTGAACAGGGGCACAGACAGCAAAACAAATGTTACAGGGGTGATAACCCTTACCTATGTTTTCCAAAAAGTTTAAAAATAGATTTTTGGGCTGGAGCTACACTTAAACAATGTACCTGTTCAAAATTACAAACACATTCTACATAAGAACAAACCTACAGTCCCTGTCTTGTATGCACCGCCTGTATACGGCTGTTCAGAGTATATAGGGCCTTTTTTATTTTATGTGCGGGGTTCCCCTTAATATCCATACAAGACCCAAAGGGGCTGGTAATGGGCTGGGGTAGGGGGGGGGGTCATGGGGTAGCTATGCCATTTTTCTTAAAGATTTTCATCCATATTACCGGGACCAGACATTACATTAAAGCCGCAAGCAGTTTTAAATGGCTTTTTTTTTCCTTTAGAAGTGTCATTTTGTGCAGGGACAGTTCTAAACACGGGAAACACGTGGCACTTCACAGGCATACTTTAGACACCCCCCAGGTACGATATTTAAAGGAATATTTGACTTTTTTTTTTTCACTTTATGCATCATTAAAATGACTGCTCCCGAAAAACGACCGTTTTTAAAACTTCTTTTTGCATTGATACATGTCCCCTGGTGCAGAACCCGGGTTCCCAAACCCTTTTTAGGACAATAACATGCATAATAGTTGTTATAATTAGCACTTTAGAATTCGAACGTTCGCATCCATTGTATTTAATAGGGTTCTAATGTTCGTACGAACTTTCGGTCCGTTCGCGGGTTCTGGTGCGAACCGAACCCGGGGGTGTTCGGCTCATCACTATCCACTGGACCAAAGCAAGATACCATACCTCTGCAAAGAACAACACAAAGAGGTTTTGTACTAAAGATGATCCTCCCTGGTCACATTACTGTGACAAGAAGCTGCAAGTTCATATAAAGATCTAATGTTGGGTGACTCACAAGTACCTTATTGAGCCATTATTTATGAATGTCTTTTTGGAGTTACATTATGTCCTCTTGTGTGTATGCAAATTTCTTTATATCTGTTTTACTGTATATTTCACAATGTGCATAATAAAACTGCAATAAACCTGTTAAAGGAAAAGCTCTTTCGGTGTCCAGTGCTCGTTATCTTTCAAATATCCCTTCTCATTTCAAATTAACATATACTTTTTAAAGACCCTTTTCAAAAGCTGCTTAATTGAAAATGGCATAATATGTGCGATACAGTGAAAAAGAATGACTTTAGTTGCAGATGTTCCATAAGAAATGTGAAGTGAGATTATATAATGACCTATAAAATCAAGAATAGGAAGGCTTCAAAAAGATTACATTAATAAAATGTTCTTTGCCATTAAAGGAACTGTGGATTTTCCATATAACGTCAACTACTGGCATATACTAAGTTTGCTGCTTTTAGAAAACTTAAGGTGTCTAAGATGCTACAGTGAAGCTTTTGAGCTGTTAGCCTAGGCCATAGGTGCTCAACCCATGGCCCTCCAGCTGTTGCGGAAACTACAAGTCCCACGAGGCATTGCAAGCCACGGATAGTTAAAAGCATGACTCTCAAAGACAGAGGCAGTGGCGGATCCAGGGGAGCAACAGGGCAATTGCCCCCCGAGACCATCTGTCACACTCACTTGCTTGCTCAGTTTTTTTTGTTTTGTTTTTTAAAAAATTTTTTTAATCTACTTGTTCTGCGGCTGCCGCTGCCTCTCTGAGTCTCTCTCTCAGTTTCTCACATCAGCCGATCAGCGGCGCAGAGAGAGAGACTCGTCTAATGTAGTTACGCGGCGCCGCACTGACATGATACCAGGAGCGGAGGAGGAGGTGGGTGGAGCCTCTTCCCTGCACTCGTTGATAACGCCTGGGCCGCTTGGCATCTAGCAACGAGTGACATCAGTGAGTCACGTCGGGCCACTCTGCGGGCAGGTACGATAGCGTGCGGCTCCACAGACAGGTAAGAAAGCGGGCGGCTCCGCTTGTGGCACGGTTTGTGGGCGGGCGGCGCGGTTTGTGGGCAGACCGTGCTGCTCAGTGTGTTGGCAGCACAAGTGAGAGTGAGAGAGCAGGCTCAGTGTGGCAGCTGGCCAATCAGCTAGCCGGGAGCAGGGGAGCAGAGGGATGAGATCATCTCTCACCGCCCGTGCCTGCCCTGCATTCCTGCAGTGACTTCCGCCCTCACTGTGCAGGCAGCAGAGAGATTACATTATCTCTCTGCTGCCTGACTCTGGGAGTCTGGGACACAGCAAGAGACAACCAAAACTACACCTTAGCAGGCAAGTTAGTGACAATCCGCAAGGTGTGGCAGGCGACGTGGCAAGTAACAATCCGCAAATTGTGGCAGGTGCCGTGGCAAATGACAATCTGCATCTGGTGGCAGGCAAGTGACAATCAGCAAGGTGTGGCAGGTGACGTGGCAAGTGACAATCCGCAAGGTGTGGCTAGTGACAATCCGCAAGGTGTGGCAGGTGACGTGGCAAGTGACAATCCGCAAGGTGTGGCTAGTGACAATCCGCAAGGTGTGGCAGGTTACGTGACAAGTGACAATCCGAACCTTTTGTGGCAAGGGCTCAGGGCTCCCACTGATTGCAGGCGACGGTGGCAAGTGACACACTCGGGGCTCCCACTGATTCGGCATTATGGTGAGTTGAACTATTTAATTTTATATAACAATGTAATAATAGAAATAATGCGCTTCAATAATCCTGACACCATAACAACTATGGTGCCGGAATGATTGAAGCGCCGACACCAGCCATTTCCCCGATAAATTGCCCACAAAAAAAACATATTTTTTGGCAGTGCCCCTTCCGAGAAAAGACTCTGGATCCGCCCCTGGACAGAGGCATGATGGGACTTGTAGTTCCGCAACAGCTGGAGGGCCACAGGTTGAGCACCCATAGCCTAGGCCATTTGCCTGTTTTACTGCAAATAAAATATATTTTTAGCTTTAGAAGCTGAAGACTGGCATTGAATACTTTTATTAGGTCTGTGATCTACAAGTACTTCCAAATCCATTTCCATCACAAAAAAAATATTTATAGCTATGCTTTTTTTTATTTTGAATATAGTGGGGAAGAGTTACAATTTATCTGAGTTTCTTCTAAAACTGTTTGTAATCCCATTGAGGATATTTTCCCATATTTCTGGTCCCTGTAACACCAGTACAAGGAATGGGGTGTGCTATCTTCATCAGGACGGGAAGGCATGGCCAGCAGGGATGAGCCGAACACCCCCCTGTTCGGTTCGCACCAGAACCTGCGAACAGACAGAATGTTCGCGTGAACTTTAGAACCCTATTAAATACAATGGACTCGAACGTTCAAAATCTAAAGTGCTAATTATAAAGTCTAATGCCGCGTACACACGGCCGTTTTTCTCGTCGAAAAAAACGAAATTTTTCCCATTCGACGAGAAAAACGATAGTCTGTGGGCTTTCTGTCGTTTTTTTCGACGAGAAAAACGGCATTAAAAACGACGAGAAAAATTAGAACATGTTCTAATTTTTCTCGTCGTTTTTTTCGACATGTTTTCTGCGGCAGTGTTTCCCATAGGGAAACACTGCCGTGGAGCCTCACAGATGGTCGTTTTTCTCGTCAAGAGAAAAAATGACGTGAAAAACGACCGCGTGTGGGGAACAAGCTGTTCCCCGTTTTAAATGACATTATTCACTGCGGTTTTTTAACCGCCGTGAATAATGATCATGTGTACGCGGCATTATATGCAAGTTACTGTCCAAAAAAGTGTTTGGGGACCCGGGTCCTGCCCCAGGGGACATGTATCAATGCAAAAAAAAGATAAAAAAATTTACGTTTTTACAGGAGCAGTCATTTTAATAATGCTTAAAATTAAAAAAATAAAAGTGAAATATTCCTTTAAATTTCGTACCTAGGGTGTGTGTATAGTATGAATGTAAAGTCGCGCTTGTTTCCCGTGCTTAGAACTGTGCCTGCATAAAATGTAATTTTTGAAGGAAAAAAAGTCATTTAAAACTCACTCGCGGCTATTAATGAATTGTCGGCTCCCGGCAATACATACAAAAGTCGTTGATAAAAAAATAAAAAAAAGACGTGGGGGTCCCCCAGAATTCAATTACCAGGCCCTTCAGGTCTGGTATAGATATTAAGGGGAACCCCGCCGCAAATAAAAAAAAATGCGTGTCGGTTCCCCCAAATATCCATAACAGGCCCTTCAGATCTGGCATGGATTTTAAGGGGATCCCCACCCCAAATAAAAAAAAATGGCGTGGAGCCCCCCCAAAAATCCATACCAGACCCTTATCCGAGCACACAACCTGGCAGGCCGCAGCAAAAGAGGGGGGGACGAGAGAGCGCCCCCCCTCCTGAACCGTACCAGGCCACATGCCCTCAACCATGTTGATGGGGACAAGGGCCTCATCCCCACAACCCTTGCCCAGTGGTTGTGGGGGTCTGCGGGCGGGGGTTTATCGGAATCTGAAAGACCCCTTTAACAAAGGGGACGCCCAGATCCCGGCCCCCCCCTATGTGAATTGGTAAGGGGTACATTGTACCCCTACCATTTCATGGAGAAAGTGTAAAAAAAAAAACCACACACCTTGGAAAAGTCCTTTATTAAAAAAAAAAAAAAAAAAACACCCAAAATGAATATGAAAGAATGGGAAGGACACGTATACTGGGAGTGAAAATTACTGCGCACCCCGAAAATTGCAAGAAGAATGGGAAGTTCCCCCAATGTTTTTTTTTAGCAGCACTGTATGGCAACTGTATGGCAATGTTGTGTCTATAATTCCGTGTGTTTTTATATACATGTTTTTTACCGGAGTATAAACCTGTTAGGATTGTATTTAATGCTATACATAATACATTTTTAACATGCATCATTGTAAATTATTTTTGGAATTTTGCTGCTAAAAAACCCCATTGGGGGAACTTCCCATTCTTCTTGCAATTTTCGGGGTGGGCAGTAATTTTCACTCCCAGTATACGTGTCCTTCCTATTCTTTCATAGCCTAGGCCATTTGCCTGTTTTACTGCAAATAAAATATATTTTTAGCTTTAGAAGCTGAAGACTGGCATTGAATACTTTTATTAGGTCTGTGATCTACAAGTACTTCCAAATCCATTTCCATCACCAAAAAAATATTTATAGCTATGCTTTTTTTTATTTTGAATATAGTGGGGAAGAGTTACAATTTATCTGAGTTTCTTCTAAAACTGTTTGTAATCCCATTGAGGATATTTTCCCATATTTCTGGTCCCTGTAACACCAGTACAAGGAATGGGGTGTGCTATCTTCATCAGGACGGGAAGGCATGGCCAGCAGGGATGAGCCGAACACCCCCCTGTTCAGTTCGCACCAGAACCTGCGAACAGACAGAATGTTCGCGTGAACTTTAGAACCCTATTAAATACAATGGACTCGAACGTTCGAAATCTAAAATGCTAATTATAAAGTCTAATGCCGCGTACACACGGCCGTTTTTCTCGTCGAAAAAAACAAAATTTTTCCCATTCGACGAGAAAAACGATAGTCTGTGGGCTAATTCAAATTTACACAGTGAAGGAAGTTCCCCATCAGGTCCGCTCAGGCCAACGACGTAGGCGGGGTCTGACATACCAAGGGGGCGGACCTGATGGGGAACTTCCCTCACTGTGTAATACATGTATAGACCAGCCCCTTCTCATGTTCGGCATACACCGAGTCATTGGCTGAGCGGACCTGATGGGGAACTTTAGAAGGGGCGGGTCTATACATGTAATAGACTGCGGAGGAAGTTCCCCATCAGGTCCGCTCAGGCTCAGCCAATGATGGACAGCGCTGGACATTGGATCGCTGCGGGACACTGGATTTCACCGCTGGAATGTTTTTATTTTTGTTTTTTTTTTATTTTTTAATAAAGGACTTTTCCAAGGCGTGTGTGTTTTTTTTTACATTTTTTGACACTTTCTTTGTGAAATGGTAGGGGTACAATGTACCCCTTACCAATTCACATAGGGGGGGCGGGATCTGGGGGTCCCCTTTGTTAAAGGGGTCTTCCAGATTCCGATAAGCCTCCCGCCCGCAGACCCCCACAACCACCGGGCAAGGGTTGTGGGGATGAGGCCCTTGTCCCCATCAACATGGGGACATCCTCCCCATGTTGAGGGCATGTGGCCTGGTACGGTTCAGGAGGGGGGGCGCTCTCTCGTCCCCCCCTCTTTTCCTGCGGCCTGCCAGGTTGCGTGCTCGGATAAGGGTCTGGTATGGATTTTTGGGGGGACTCCACGCCATTTTTTTTTCATTTGGGGTGGAGTTCCCCTTAAAATCCATGCCAGATCTGAAGGGTGTGGTTTGGATATTTGGGGGAACCGCACGCATTTTTTTTTAATTTGCGGCGGTGTTCCCCTTAATATCTAAACCAGACCTGAAGGGCCTGGTAATTGAATTCTGGGGGACCCCCACGCTTTTATTTTTATTTTTATCAATGACTTTTGTATGTATTGCCGGGAGCCGACAATTCATTAATAGCCGCGAGTGAGTTTTAAATTACTTTTTTTCCTTCAAAAATGGCATTTTATGCAGGGACAGTTCTAAGTATGGGAAACATGCGCAACTTAACATTCATACTATATACACACCCCAGGTACAAAATTTAAAGGAATATTTGACTTTTATTGTTTCACTTTAAGCATTATTAAAATCACTGCTCCCGAAAAAACTTTTTTTTGCATTGATACATGTCCCCTGGGGCAGGACCCCGGTCCCCAAACACTTTTTATGACAATAACTTGCATATTAGCCTTTATAATTAGCACTTTAGATTTCTCCAATAGACTTTTCGAATTTGCCGCGAACACCCCAATTTGTTCGCTGTTCGGCGAACGGGCAAACAGGCAATGTTTGAGTCGAACATGAGTTCGACTCGAACTCGAAGCTCATCCCTAATGGCCAGAAACAAAAAACAGAAAATTGAACCCGCTAAAATAACTTTGGCTATAAGTGTTCCCACATATTTCCATGCTACTGCGTTAACACTTGACCGTCTTTTGAAGTAATGTTTTTCAAAGTCATGTCCTTGTTCTGTATTTGTTATAGAGTGATTACATTTATTTTGTTTATGCCCTGGGCAGGCAGTAGCTTATTTGCTAGGCTTGGCTTTTTTTGTATTATGCCTACAATGATCTAACCCTTGATCACATTTGAGGGTGCATTTATCTTTTCATATTTATTTGATCCTGTTTTTATTCTACGAATTTAGTTAAACCTTTGAATAAAAATCTATTGCAAAGAGAAATTTTAACCCTACACTGTACTAAAATGTATGAAAAGGTCCTCATTTATCCAGGTCATATTATAGCTTGTAGTAGCTAGTCACATTCAACTGGACTGTTCTTAAAAAGTTCATTGAAAGTGTTGTAACCTATGCTACATACAGGAAGGAGTGTCCTCTACTTTCCCTCTAAGTGCTAAATAAAGAGAGTTACTTGCTCCAGCCACCACTCAGGAGAAGCCTTGTATTTTTTCAATGAATACAAAGCATTCTCCGATTGGCTGAGGGGGAGATCGTAATGTCATCTGTTCACCTCTCCGCCTGGGCCGATGATATCTTGGCAGATGATATTACGATCTCTACCTCAGCCAATCAGAGGAAGCCATGTATTCATTAAACAAATCACATGGTTTCTCCTGAGTGGCAGGGGGTGCTGGAGAAAGTAACTCTTTATTTAGTACACAGAGCAGAATTCTCTGGAGCCCCCTTGGAAAAGTAAGCATACTGTATAAAGCAATCCCATTCCTGGAGCTCTTCTTTAATCAGTTAAATTACATGGCTAAAGGTGTGATTTTTGACAAATCTCAGGGGAAAATATTTTAAAATAGCATTATATGTGAATGACAGAAGGCCCCCAGCTCTATTTAGCGATAGTTCTTTCAGTCTGACATATATGCCCTCTTTCATGCTCCTCGTGAACCAGTACTTTTTTCTCTACATTTTGGACAGAGGGAACAACTGCTTTGCAATAAATTGATAAAAAAGTGCATCTTTGCACTTAAAGCTTTATAAATACTGTACAAGTTATCGTGTGAAAGGGGCCTAAGGCAGCAGAGTGTATTACCATGTTGGCCACTAACAAAAGTATAAATTTGGATTCATAGTTGTAACAACACCCCAAGTATGAAAGGGGTTAACGTCGTTTAGGATATTCCATTCCCGAACACCACGGAAGCTACCGACACTCCAGTCAGGCGCACAAGACCCATAAGAATAATTCTCCCCCAATAACGAGACGAAGCTCCGTGTTGAAGGTCAAACAGGAATATGAACTTTATTGGAAGGAATACAGGCTCTTTTATATACACTTGAGAATACTGCAGTAACCATATGAACAATGATCTGGATCCACCCACAACATCACACAATGGTTACATAATGAGCCCCCAATACACATTATTCTGAGTGTCAATACATCCCTTAGCAGACAACAGGTGAGTTCATTAACTAAAAGACAGCATAGGTGACTCATAGGCATGACCTTTCAGGTCCTAGACTACAATACACATTATCATAAATACACCTTCACACAATTGCAGGGTCAATTAGCACAGGCAACAATTAGGTCTAATGACTCTTAAATTGAACTTCCTGGAATGCCCAAATAAGGAGTTATACTTCCTGGGCATAGACCTCACAGCACACAGGGGATAACATCTTAATATTTCTTGAGAGATATTGTTAATAAATATTACTGTCCCATTTTAAATAGTCCAAGATATAATTTCTCAGTCACCCTATGCCCCTAATGGACATAGGGTGATTTAGACATAAGAGGTGCATGGGGAGCTGAAGCAAGGGTATCTCATACTTTCCAAGAGATTCTGGGTTCCACGGGCCCTCTCGTTACAATAGTGATCTATTGACAAACAAAATAAATAGTGTTGCGTTTCAAGCAAACATGCGTATATATAGCAGTAGGGCAATGGACAATGTCAGTAGGGCAGAGGTTGGTGTCAGTAGAGCAGTGAACAGTATCAGAAAGGCAGAGATTGGTGTCGGTAGCTTATTTTTTATATATATTTTTTCTTTACAATTACGTTATTTATTTATTTTAAATTGTATTATTTTTATTTATTTTTATTTTTTTATTTTGCCAAACCATCAGGATCCCCCTGATGTCTCATTTTGGAGAAAGAAAAGGGGACCGAGATTCCCCAGTCCTTTTCTCTGCAGCCAAGCAGCAGGGGCAATCTTCCCAGCACAGGGTGATTAGGGTGTGCCCAGGCACACCTGACACACCCTTTGCACACGCCTATGCTTCTAAGTTTCTTTAATAGGTAAGTTTCATTCCTACTCACTAACAGCCATATTACTGCAGAGGTCAGATATCCTGTGTGTTAACTAAGTCAGTGCGTACAATATGGAACAATTCTCCCCTAATGGTATTACTTTATTTTCTATTTTACATCAATAATAACCTCACACAACCTTGAAGACAGAGTATCACCTTCACAGTATAGATTAATATTTCCCTTTACTTGGTAGAGAAATTAAATTGGTACTGGTGTGGAAGCTTGAGATTCTAAGCACACTGATACACCAGTATTCTGCGGCTCACCTTTAGCCCTGGGGAAGCGACATTCTCCTGTGGATAGCTGTAGAATCCAATCTTTCTTATTAAATTTCCCTCATGGATCCTGTAATAGACTTCATAGAAGGAAGAAGTGAAAAACCTCTTATCCTCAGTGTAGATCTTTTTTTTTTTTTTTAATTCACAACTGGAAAGGAGACTGAAATTCTATATTATAGGTTTGTTATTACCTACATCGACCCTTGATGTTATCTCATTTAATTTATATCTACTGTATTCGTGGCTTGTATGTAAATCTAGCTGAATAGAGCCGTATCCAGATTGATAAATTAATCTAAACCAGTAGTTTCATTCTGCTCCTGGGGGAACGTCAGCTACGCTAGTTTAGTAATGACCATTCCACTTAATTTCCACTTGAACACTGTGATTATATGTAATGTATAAAGCAGGTCTTACCAGTCCTCAGATAGCTGCTAACTACTGATTTGAAATAAACCTGCATTCATCTTGTCAGTGCAGCTTGGCATTTATAGTAGCACTTTGTTTAAAAATACTTGGGTCCTGTATTTGCAGCACAACAGTTGGCATAAAAAAAATACTGCCTTGTGTGAAAAGTTCAAAAGTAAATTGTAGAATCTGTAGGATTGTATGCATAGGAGTAATTTACTAAATAGGGATGAGCTTTGAGTTCGATTCAAACTCATGTTCGACTCGAACATTGCCTGTTCACCCGTTCGCCGAACAGCGAACAAATTGGGGTGTTCGCGGCAAATTCGAAAAGTCTATGGGAGAAATCTAAAGTGCTAATTATAAAGGCTTATATGCAAGTTATTGTCATAAAAAGTGTTTGGAGACCCGGGTCGAGTATGTAAAACAAAAAATGGCTCTATAACAGTTGATGTCCCTCACGGGTACAGACTATTTCCCGCCAGGGAAGAGCCGCGAGGTATTTATGAGATGGACAACCTCAGATTCATTAAAACTGAAAGACGTACTGAAGGGGAATATCCTGTGCCCAATCTCAGAAATAAGAGAAAAATATGGACCCTCTGGGGGTGACAGTTGGAGGTATATACAGATCCAACATTTTGTAAATACACTAACGAAACCTCTACGGGCTATGAATGAGCTAACCCTGTGGGAAAAACTCGTAGAACAGGGGGGGGGAACGGGAAGACAGGGGATATCGAATATATATGGGATACTGTTACCCCCAAAGGGCCCCAAGACAATGAAAATACTGGAAAACTGGGAATCAGAACTGAATCAAACTATAATGGATGAAAAGAAGAGCCTAAATTTTGACTATGCCCACTCCACCTCAGTAGAGGCAAAAGTAAAGGAAATGAATTATAAGCTTTTAACTAAGTGGTATTTGGTTCCAACAAAGCTACATAGGATAAATAAGGAGTTATCACCCTTATGTTGGAGGGAATGTGGGCTGGAGGGAACACACGCCCATATATGGTGGCATTGTCCACTGATACAGGAATACTGGAGAGGGATCTTATGATTGATAGAGAAGATATGTGGATTTAAGGTTAAATTAGATCCCTGGTATTGTCTGTTTCATAATACGGAAATGACGAGGAAAAAATATAGAACAACTTTGGTACCATATATGTTGAATGGAGCCAAAGCACTTATACCACGGAATTGGAGAGAAAAAAGGGTACCAGCATTAAGAGACTGGTTGAGAGAGATGGATAGAACTAGACTGATGGAGGAGTTGCTCTCAAATCATAATGGAAGTAGATCAAAACATGATAGAGTTTGGAAGAGATGGAGAGAGTTTAAGGACTCAGAGGCCTATATAGAGGGGCTGGGTGGCTAGGGGGCTAGGGAATGTATTTTCTTATTCCTTTTTTGTATTGATTCTTTTCTTTCTCTCTTTCTCCCCTTCCCTCTCCTCTTTCCCTTTTGGTTTCCCCTTCTTTTTTTTTTTCCCCGTGTGTGTATATAGGTGTGTACACATACGCACACAGCTATAGGCCCTGAGTAGGAGCCTTCTTAAATTATGTTGTACATAAGTAAAATTTTTTTTTTTTTCTTTTTCCTCTCCCACTTGACTCTGACGACTTAACTATCACATACATTTGATATTCTTCCCCCCCCCCCCCTCTTCCTTTTTTTTTTTTCTTTTCACCTCCTTTGCTCACAGTAGGGACACGGGTATATGATTGTTATAGGACACAGGACACTTGCACTTAGACTGTATTTACCAATAAGAGGGAGAGGACGGGAGATAAAGTCCCCCTCCCTCTCCATATTTCCTCTTCACCCTTTTTTTTTTAAAAACACACGCGTAGGCCTTGAACAGGAGCCTTCTTAAATTATTTTTAATTATTATATATATATATATATATACCTTTTTTTTTTTTTTCCACTGTAGGGCACATTGCACCTAGATTGTACTTATCAAGATATAGATTAAGATGCACAAGCACTTTAGATTATGATTATATTCATATCTAGCTACAAGAGGGAGTACATGGGAGACAAGGTCCTCTCCCCCCCCCCCCCCCCCCCCCCCGTCTATTCCTTTTTTTTTTTTTTCAGTTTTTCTTTGTTCTTCCCTCCCCTCCCCCCCCTCCTGCCTTCCTTCCCCCCTCTCCTTTCCTCCATCTCTTTCTCTCCCTCCTCCTTTCTTATGTCCATTGGATCTATCTATTTTTTTTTTTGTAGTTTGTTTTTTCCTATGCTTGGCCTCTACATGGGGGATTAGGAACACACTGGCTATGGAGATAAGGGATAGGTAGTCCCTCAAGTAAAATGGAAAATTGGTAAATGACATTCCTCCTGGGTCCAACTTATCAAAGGGGTATATAATGAGACTTTATATGTACGTTGTGTCTATATGGTTTAAATTTCCATTGTATTGTTATTTAATTGTTATGTAATGTGAAAAAGTTTAATAAAAAAAGATTAAAAAAAAAAAAAAAAATACTTGGGTCCTGTATTTGCAGCACAACAGTTGGCATAAAAAAAATACTGCCTTGTGTGAAAAGTTCGAAAGTAAATTGTAGAATCTGTAGGATTGTATGCATAGGAGTAATTTACTAAATAGGGATGAGCTTCGAGTTCGATTCAAACTCATGTTCGACTCGAACATTGCCCGTTCGCCCGTTCGCCGAACAGCGAACAAATTGGGGTGTTCGCGGCAAATTCGAAAAGTCTATGGGAGAAATCTAAAGTGCTAATTATAAAGGCTTATATGCAAGTTATTGTCATAAAAAGTGTTTGGAGACCCGGGTCCTGCCCCAGGGGACATGTATCAATGCAAAAAAAAGTTTTAAAAACTGACGTTTTTTCGGGAGTAGTGATTTTAATAATGCTTAAAGTGAAACAATAAAAGTGAAATATTCCTTTAAATTTCGTACCTGGGGTGTGTGTATCGTATGAATGTAAAGTCGCGCATGTTTCCCGTGCTTAGAACTGTCCCTGCATAAAATATCATTTTTGAAGGAAAAAAAGTCATTTAAAACTCACTCGCGGCTATTAATGAATTGTCGGCTCCCGGCAATACATACAAAAGTCATTGATAAAAATAAAATAAAAAGCGTGGGGGTCCCCCAGAATTCAATTACCAGGCCCTTCAGGTCTGGTATAGATATTAAGGGGAACCCCGCCGCAAATTAAAAAAAAAATGCGTGCGGTTCCCCCAAATATCCATACCAGACCCTTCAGATCTGGCATGGATTTTAAGGGGAACTCCACCCCAAATAAAAAAAAAAATGGCGTGGAGTCCCCCCAAAAATCCATACCAGACCCTTATCCGAGCACACAACCTAGCAGGCCGCAGCAAAAGAGGGGGGGGACGAGAGAGCGCCCCCCCTCCTGAACCGTACCAGGCCACATGCCCTCAACATGGGGAGGATGTCCCCATGTTGATGGGGACAAGGGCCTCATCCCCACAACCCTTGGCCGGTGGTTGTGGGGGACTGCGGGCGGGGGGCTTATCGGAATCTGGAAGACCCCTTTAACAAAGGGGACCCCCAGATCCCGCCCCCCCTATGTGAATTGGTAAGGGGTACTTTGTACCCCTACCATTTCACGAAGAAAGTGTCAAAAAATGAAAAAAAAAACACACACACCTTGGAAAAGTCCTTTATTAAAAAAAAAAAACATTCCAGCGGTGAAATCCAGTGTCCCGCGGCGATCCGATGTCCAGCGCTGTCTGTCATTGGCTGAGCCTGAGCGGACCGGATGGGGAACTTCCTTCGCAGTCTATTACATGTATAGACCCGCCCCTTCTAAAGTTCCCCATCAGGTCCGCTCAGCCAATGACTCGGTGTATGCGGAACATGAGAAGGGGCGGGTCTATACATGTATTACACAGTGAGGGAAGTTCCCCATCAGGTCCGCCCCCTCGGTATGTCAGACCCCGCCTACGTCATTGGCCTGAGCGGACCTGATGGGGAACTTCCTTCACTGTGTAAATTTTAATTACACAGTGAAGGAAGTTCCCCGCTCAGGCCAATGACGTACTGTAGGCGGGGTCTGACATACCGAGGGGGCGGACCTGATGGGGAACTTCCCTCACTGTGTAATACATGTATAGACCCGCCCCTTCTCATGTTCCGCATCAGGTCCTCAGCCTTACACCGAGACAGCGCTGGACATCGGATCGCCGCGGGACACTGGATTTCACGGCTGGAATGTTTTTTTTTTTTTAATAAAGGACTTTTACAAGGTGTGTGTGTTTTTTTTTTACATTTTTTGACACTTTCTTCGTGAAATGGTAGGGGTACAATGTACCCCTTACCAATTCACATGGGGGGGGTGGGATCTGGGGGTCCCCTTTGTTAAAGGGGTCTTCCAGATTCCGATAAGCCCCCCGCCCGCAGACCCCCACAACCACCGGGCAAGGGTTGTGGGGATGAGGCCCTTGTCCCCATCAACATGGGGACATCCTCCCCATGTTGAGGGCAGGTGGCCTGGTACGGTTCAGGAGGGAAGGGGCGCTCTCTCGTGACCCCCTCTTTCCCTGCGGCCTGCCAGGTTGCGTGCTCGGATAAGGGGTCTGGTATGGATTTTTGGGGGGACTCCATGCCATTTTTTTTTAATTTGCGGTGGGGTTCCCCTTAATATCTATACCAGACCCGAAGGGCCTGGTAATTGAATTCTGGGGGACCCCCACGCTTTTTTTATTTTTTTTTATCAATGACTTTTGTATGTATTGCCGGGAGCCGACAATTCATTAATAGCCGCTAGTGAGTTTTAAATTACTTTTTTTTCTTCAAAAATTTAATTTTATGCAGGAACAGTTCTAAGCACGGGAAACAAGCGCGACTTTACATTCATACTATACACACACCCTAGGTACGAAATTTAAAGGAATATTTCACTTTTATTTTTTCATTTTAAGCATTATTAAAATGACTGCTCCCGTAAAAACGTCAATTTTTAAAACTTTTTTTTGCATTGATACATGTCCCCTGGGGCAGGTCCCGGGTCCCCAAACACTTTTTAGGACTATAACTTGCATATAAGCCTTTATAATTAGCACTTTAGATTTCGAACGTTCGAGTCCATTGTATTTAATAGGGTTCTAAAGTTCACGCGAACATTCTGTCTGTTCGCAGGTTCTGGTGCGAACCGAACAGGGGGGTGTTCGGCTCATCCCTGTTACTAAAGGAGTAGCTTTATTAACCCTGTGTGTTCATGTCACAGTGTTTTGATGTTCTGCAGGTCACTATTCCCTTTGCATGGCTTATTGCTAATTCCAGTGCGGGTGTGAAACTGAACTTTTCGTCACTGTGGGCAATGAGTGCTGCATCAGTAATTACCTGGGTTATTCTAGCCGCCGGCATAGTTAGCTCTTGGCTGCTTTGGGCAACCATAGCTAAGGGTCAGGCTAGGACAGGGTTGCCAACTTTCAGTAAATATACAAACAGTTTGTAAAATCCATACTTTTTGCATCTGTCCATGAATGTCCATTCCAGACATGTAGGCTGCGTGTCCGTAACTGACATTCATGGACAAATGCAACAATTATGGATTTTACAAACTGTTTGTAAATTTACTGAAAGTTGGCAACACTGGGCTAGGACAAGCCTTTTGAAAAGCATTCATTGAAAATGGGGGACAGGGTATTGAAGGGGTTCTTAACCTTTGGGCACATTTACTAGTAGGAAATAAATACCCCAGTGATCAGGGGAGTTCACTTTGGTAAGGTGTAGAGTGTATTGATCTGTGTTGGGTGTTGTGCAAAGCCTAAGGACAAGTATTGAAATCAGTGAATAGAAAAGGCCCTCAGATGTTGACTAAGAACAGCTGTTATGAATGTAATTTTAAAATACCATGTTGGTTGGCTTTGAGGGTTTGCTACTTATAATTGTGGAAGAGTTAAACTGCAGTTAGCAGAGGGAGAGATAGATGTAAGGTATAAGATTGATGTGGTTTAAGTTGTTTTGTTAAGATTCCAAGAGGATATACTCATAGGACATCAGTTAAAGTAATCACTTCCTTGATAGACTTCCATCTAAATGTATAGATGCGCCTCAGTCAAAAGACAGCGTGAGCTCACCTTGTCCCTAAGGATATGAAAATAATCACAGTAGGCTGTTGATGTTAAAGAAATTTCTCTTTCTCTTATAAGTTCTATGTTCATGCTATTGCTTTCAAGGATGATACATTAATAAAAAGCATTTACTAATGATTGATTTTGTATTACAGCATTTTGCAACATTGCTGAAAAAGTCTAAATAGTAAGCCTTGAAAATTAGATTTAGCCATGGTGAACTCTTTCTGTTCAGAATTTTTGATAATGTAATTCTAACCATGACATAAAGTCATCATGATGCTATTAAAGTGAGCTTGTTAGAAGATCAAAGCTGATCACATTTACAAGAGTGTAATGAGGCAGAAACCCTGTGGTGCTTACACAAATGTTATTCTGCTCAACCAATTCAATGAGGGCCTAGAGAACCCCTGGATTTTAGGCACTTTACACACAGCTTCTGGAGCAATTTAACACTAATCCACCTCCTGCTAAAACTAGGCCAGCCTACCACCACTCAACAACCCAGTGTGAAAGCTTTCTTGTCCTATAAAACCACTTAGGAACAAGAAACCGAGCAATGCTATGGTTATATACAATTGAAGTTAATGCTGGTCTTACACAACTGAAAGTGGTTGTAACCCTTAAAAAAAAAGCAGATTAGATAGTGTTTGTGCTGTCTAATCTGCCCCTCTAACCTAACTTGTCATGCTTTAAAATTGCAAACGCTCGTGGAATGGCGTCAAACTATGGTACTTAAAAATCTCCATAGGCAGCGCTTTTTTAAAATTTCTACAGGTTACTTGTTTAGAGTTACAGAGGCGGTCTAGTGCTAGAATTATTGCTCTCACTCAGACATTCACAGCTAAACTTCACATGTGTGGTGCAAACACCGTTTACATATGTGGGCGTGACCTACGTACGTGTTCACTACCGGGCGCAAGCATGCAGGGACTGGGGCGCTTTCAATTTATTTATTTTATTTTTATTTTATTATATATTTTTTTATATTACACTGTCCCCTTAACCACTTCAGCCCTGGGCCATTTGGCTGGCAAAAAAGACCAGGCCACTTTTTGCGTCGATTTAACTGACAATTGCGCGGTCGTGCGACGTGGCTCTCAAACAAAATTGACGTCCTTTTTTTCCCACAAATAGAGCTTTCTTTTGGTGGTATTTGATCACCTCTGCGGTTTTTATTTTTTGCGCTATAAACAAAAATAGAGTGACAATTTTGAAAAAAAATTCAATATATTTTACTTTTTGCTATAACAAATATCCCCAAAAAATATATAAAAATTTTTTTTTTTTCCTCAGTTTAGGCCGATACGTATTCTTCTACATACTTTTGGTAAAAAAAATCGCAATAAACGTTTAGTGATTGGTTTGCGCAAAAGTTATAACATCTACAATATAGGGGATTTTGGGACCATTGTCATTTTTACAGCAATCAGTGCTATAAAAATGCACTGATTACTGTAAAAATGACACGGGCAGTGAAGGGGTTAACCTGTAGGGGGCGCTGAAGGGGTTAAGTTTGTGATTCGGCACTGCGTCGCTTTAACTGACAATTGCGTGGTCGTGCGAAGTGGTCCCCAAACAAAATTGACGTCCTTTTTTCCCACAAATAGAGCTTACCTTTGGTGGTATTTGATCACCTCTGCGGTTTTTATTTTTTGCGCTATAAATAAAAATAGAGTGACAATTTTGAAAAAAATGCAATCATTTTTACTTTTTGCTATAATAAATATCCCCCAAAAATATATAAAAAATATTTTTTTCCTCAGTTTAGGCCGATACGTATACTTCTACATATTTTCGTTAAAAAAAATCGCAATCCTGCTTAAAGCGTAGTTTCACCCATTTAAAAGTCAGCAGCTACAAAAAGTATACCTGCTTACTTTTAATAATCGGACACTCACCTGTCCCATGGTCCAGCGATGCGGGCGTACAAAACTTCGCTCCTCTACCCCTCCTCTCTGAGGCACCAGCATTCTAAGTGTGGGCGCCCGGCTGTAGCTTCACAGCCGGGCGCGCACTGCGCATGCGCGAGCCGTGCTGGGTGCTGTGAATGGCCGGGCAATCTTCTGGGACCTGTGACCTGTCCCAGAAAATTGCAGGGAGGGAGGAGGGGGAATTGAACATCCTTCAGGCGCCGCGGAGCCAGGGCAGGAAGTGGAAGCTGAGTGCCCGTAAAACAGGGTACCCGCTCCTCCCCCCAAAAAAATTACAAGTTATGTGCTCTTGATTACTGAACTTTCTGCACAATCAGCACATGAACTGAACTGTTTTACTTGATAGCAAGATATAGATTAATCAATTTAAGGGTGGTGGAAGGAAAGAAAATTGGGGGGCGCGGGGAGCCTTCCCAGATGGCAGGATACAATGATTACTACAATTTTCTATTGCCTCTGGCAGTAATTGCTTGAAGAAAAATCCGACAGGCTGGTTGGATATAATCAGCCTGCTCATACATGGATCGAAATTCGGTCAGTCCCTACTGAACCAGCTGGATATCGATCGATGTATAACTGGCTTAACTCCTTCACTGACAATGGCTTGTCTGAATGAAGCAGTTGCGTGAAAAGAGAAGGTATAGTCAGGCTCTCTTAATGAGAACCTGTGATAGCTGTTTAGTTGTATTGACCCATTCCTCAGTAGAGGAATATGGTGATTGGAGTGGGCGGAGGAGGAGGATTTCAGCACAAGGGACACATCCTACTGACTGTAGGTTATGTCCCTTGTGTTGACCTTTTTATTTTAGCTACACTTTAAAGTGACAGTGAACAGACATGTATCTTAGTATGGATACAGAATATTTGTAATAACCCATAACCCATGACAGTCAAAGTAAAAAATACCTATTAGGCTGAACATTTTTATAATCTCCAATAGCAGATTATATTTTCACTGGCATGACTGTCCCTGCATGGGTTTTATTATTCTTTAATTTGACTCCACATATAGGCTGTAGTTTCAGCCTAAATAATGTGTTTATCTCTATGTACAGAACACAGATTCAAATTGTATGTGATATTTTTTTTAAGTATTAAACTCTCCCTTAAAAAAGTTACACATATATACCATTTTGGCATGGATGAAGGATTGCTCTCCTAATTAGGGATGAGCTTTGAGTTCGAGTCGAACTCATGTTCGACTCGAACATTGCCTGTTCGCCAGTTTGCCGAACAGTGAACAATTTGGGGTGTTCGCTGCAAATTCGAAAAGCCGCGGAACACCCTGTAAAAGTCTATGGGAGAAATCTAAAGTGCTAATTTTAAAGGCTTATATGCAAGTTATTATCATAAAAAGTGTTTGGGGACCTGGGTCCTGCCCCAGGGGACATGTATCAATGCAAAAAAAAGTTTTAAAAACTGCAGTTTTTTCGGGAGCAGTGATTCTAATAATGCTTAAAGTGAAACAATAAAAGTGAAATATTCTTTTAAATTTCATACCTAGGGGGTGTCTATAGTATGCCTGTAAAGTAGCGATTGTTTCCCGTGCTTAGAACTGTCCCTGCACAAAATGTAATTTCTGAAGGAAAAAAAGTCATTTAAAAGTACTCGCGGCTGTAATGAATTGTCGGCTCCCGGCAATACAGAGAAAAGTCATTGAAAGTCATTGATAAAAAAAAATAAAAAATGCGTTCGGGTCCCCCCAAATTCAATTACCAGGCCCTTCAGGTCTGGTATGGATATTAAGGGGAACCCTGCATCAAATGAAAAAAAAATTACATGGGGTTCCCCCCAAATATCCATATCAGACCTTTCAGGTCTAGTATGGATTTTAAGGGGAACTTCACTCCAAATAATAAAAAAAAATGGTGTGGAGTTCCCCCCAAAAATCTATACCAGACCATTTATCCGAGCACGCAACCTGGCAGGCCGCAGGAAAAGAGGGGGGGTGAGAGAGCGCTCCTTCCCTCCTCAACCGTACCAGGTCACATGCCCTCAACATGGGGAGGATGCTTTGGGGGTCTGTGACGCCATGTTGATGGGGACAAGGACCTCATCCCCACAACCCTTGCCTGGTGGTTGTGGGGGTCTGCGGGCGGGGTTGCTTATCGGAATCTGGAAGACCCCTTTAACAAAGGGGACCCCAAGATCCTGGCTCCCCCTATGTGAATTGGTAAGGGGTACATTGTACCCCTACCATTTCACAAAGAAAGTGTAAAAAAAACAAAAAAAACACAGACACCGTTGGGATAAGTCCTTTATTAAAAATAAAATAAATAAAAATAAAAAAAACATTCCAGCGGTGGTAATCAACTTTCGGTCTCCACTCCAACTCTGTCGGTATCGTGCGATGGATGATCTCCTCTCCAGGTCCAGGCTCCGGTGATGAGATGTCCAGCGCAGCGAGGAAAAGTATCCTGACTCCACCGGAGACACCCCGGGAATAACGTTGTGGCAGCCTGACAGGTCTCATATATGGCGGTGAGGACGGGGCCACCCGTCACGTGACCCCATCCCCCTCTGACGCAAAGGGAAACCCAGGCTTTCCCAGTGACGTGCGGGTTACCCTGCCCCCCTCTGATGTAACACAGGTTTCCCGTTGCATCAGAGGGGGGCGGGGTCATCCGCACGTCACTGGGTAAACCCGAAAAAAAAAAAAAACTCTCTAGCAATACACACCAAACTGAGCATGTGCAGCCTGACTCCATAGACTCTGTGTTATCAGGAAATTATCAGGGGACAGTGGAGGGAGGGGAGGATCAGAGAAGACAGTATGAAACAGCCTTTTTAAACAATGCAGAGGATTAACCCCTTAGGTTCCACAATGAGTATAACACGCATGATTTACTGCATATACAGACTGATTTTTTGTTTTGGGTTTAGTAACACTTTAAAGTGGTTGTAAACCCTTACAGACCACTTTATGCTACAGGTAAGCCTATAATAAGGCTTACCTGTAGCTACCCAGGATATCTCCTAAACCTGAACAGTTTAGGAGATATCCCCTGTCCCCTGCATGTTCCGATATAATCGGCACATGCGCACTGGGGCAAACTGAAGCAATGGCACATATGTGCCGTTGCTTCAGTGACCGTGCCGTTACCGGCGGCTCCCGCACGCATGCACCGGAGTGACGTCATTGTGGCTCCGGCCAATCCCAGCGCCGGAGCCGTGATACCCGGAAGTAACCCCTGTCTAAATTGGCCCTAGTATGTGTATGTATGTGAGTTAGGGACCTTAGTTTGTAAGCTCCTTGAGGGGAAGAGACTGATGTGAATAAATAATATATATGTAAATCGCTGTGTAAATTGATAGTGCTATATAAGTACCTGTAATAAATAAATCAAATATATTACATACAGTAAACTAATACAACTACCTTTACTTTACTCATTATGACAAGTAAAGCCTCGCACACACGGCCGGTTTTCTCGGCAAGAGAACTGCTGGGAGAGCTTTTTGCTGAGAAAACCGGTCGTGTGTATGGTTTCTCGTCGGGAAAACTGCTGGGAATCTCGACGAGAAAAATAGAGAACCTGCTCTCTATTTTCTTGTCCGGATTCTCGTCGGCCTGTTTCCCTGATGAGAAAACCATGTGTGTGTATGCTTTCCTGTCTCCAGGTAAACCTGCGCATGCTCGAAAAGACTTTGACGCATGCGCGGTAGCATACAAGGGTAGTGTAGAGTGTAGCAAGATGGCGGCGACGGCATTGAATGTGACGAGCGCAGGCTCGTCGTAGTCGATGACGTCACAGTGTTCTTGCCATTCAAAAGAATGGTGGTTCTTTTGAATGTGCGTGTGTACACAGGGCTTGGCAAGGCAAGCTTGCCAGGAATCCTGTCGAGAAAACCAACGTTTTCTTTTCGACGGGATTCTCGCCCATGTGTACGAGGCTTTACCAAAGAAACTTTTTAAACGTTTTTAAATGTAAAAGCATTATTCGGGACAATATCAACTGATGAGAAGGAATCAGGTAGATCATTTTTGATGCAACAAGTGGAATGACACTGGAAAGTCAATATAGCAAACACTCAGCTCCTTGTTGGAGGGGTGAACCTTAATCCCAGGGTTCGGGTAGGTAGATATTATTCATAATGGTGTATGTCCAATGTGTTTGGGGTAATTACAGTGCTGTTTGTTTAGAACCTTCATTCCTAAAACAAGATAAAATAATTCAAAACTCATATTTTTTCAGGTTGTCTAGGTAACAGATAACAAAAAAGAACTGTATGCATCTTATAATATTCTACTGCTAATAAAAAGACTCTGTATCATCTGAGATAGTTGGCAACACCAGTCTAAAACATAAAGTATAATAGGTGTCCCTGTCATTCTCTACTTATAATTCTATTTGTGTTAGAACAGGCATGTAACTTTATATTCCCCATTTGTAAATCACCATCTCCGGTTATGTGATTTTAGTTATTAACTAAAATGCTTAAGTTTAATGATAACCATTAATGATGCCCTAGTACCAACTTTGCATGCCAATGCCTAGAAGATTTACTGTTAAATTTTATTTTCTTGATTTGTGATTACACCTTTTATTGTTTCAATTATCTTTCATGGGGGCCCGGGACCAGGTACATAAAAATTCCCTTGGCTCAGCCTGGATCGTTTTTTAGAAAACAGTCATTTTACAAATATGTCATTATACTGAGAAGCACATCTGCAAAAATTGAAGGTTAGATAAGGAAAAAGTAAAAGTAGCTTTTATCTTAGTTTTCCCAAACTTTGCCTTTTTCTCAACACCACTAACTAAATTGCTAACAATTGCATTTCTGTGATGGCTGATGCAATGCCATTTTAATACTCCCTCGTGCCAGTGGTCATAGTGCATCAGTCCTATGTTTGCATGTCCAAATATTTGGCTTAACCTCTAAATAACCTAATCTTAGAACTTTAACCTTATACTTGCATGACTGAAAGTGCCATGCAGACCCAGGGTCCCAGTGGAGCTGACACTGGATTTGAAAGGGAGTGTGCCACTGGGAGTGAGTGGGGAGCACCAGCGTGGTGCTGTTTCGCAAGATAAATAACGAAACATTCAGGGTCCAGCCACTAAATTGTGTACACACGTGCATGTTGGCATTGCAAGAATGTGCGCTTTTGTGAATAGGAATCAGGAAATGGAGAATTTAGGCAATGGCATGTTTCTGAGGAAGACATGGTTGGGTGGGAAATCCTGACTGATCATTTCTTCTCTCAAGCAAGCTTGTCCAAGGGAGATCAGGGAGGTATTAAAATCACTGGTCCCTTTTAAATGGAATAAAACATGGTATATAATCCTCAGGGCAATGACCATCTCCCCATGCTTTTCCTTTTGACAATCCCTTGTCTACTAGCCTAAAAAATGGTCATTAATGATTACTATGATTCAGCTCCCTTTGATTTCAAAGAGGTTTGGATTTGGCATCCAAATTTCCATAAAGTTTGGCAAACCCCCTCCAAACAGAACCTGGGTAAATTTAGCTCACCACTATTTCCAGTTTGAGAGTATATATCCAGATAAAGATAAAACACTACCTTATGTCTGTTGGCATGTTTAAGTGTATCTAAAGTCTAATTATGAACTCTTTTTTGACTCTTAAAAAAAAAAAAAAGTTTAATTTTAAAGGCTAAGTTCACCTTTAAGAAAAAAATAATAACTACACATATTTTTGCAAGAAAAAAAAGTGAATTCATTTTTTTTTCGGATGAGCCTACAGAACATTGCACCCAGGACCAGTAGATTGCGGGTGCAATGTAAGGCTCCTGCAGACACTGCCTCCAGCTTGCCTGCCTGTACCTCCATACGGGCAGGACGTTACAAAACTGGAGGAAGTGTCAATGAGCTACAAGGGTGCTCATTAGCACCCTTGTAATTCATTGAGAACTGCAAGCATACTGCAATGGTGGAAGACAGGACTTATAGTTCTTTCATTCACAGACTGCTTTGAATGAATGATGCAGCAGTGCTGTTTGTGAAAGGTGACAGCGGGTGTCAGGAGAGAAACCCCCACCCGCTGTCATGGGGGAGGATCTGGGGGTGTGAGGGAGGCCAAACCTGGAGCATGTTACTTATTACACCCTAAATATGGATATAACGTGTAACATGCTCCAAAAGGTGAAGTTATTATTTTGCTCTGGAAACCCGGACCTGGAAGTTTTATGCTTTAACTTGCATGTTGTGGGTTCAGAGGAGCCAGAGTGACCAGCAAGTAAGATCTCTTTGGGTCACCAGCATAAGAGGAGCAGAGTTGAATGTGGCTTGAATCATTGAATAGTCACATATACCTGCATGGCGGTTGTGTTGCCAGAGTGAGAGTGCACCCAGGAACCGTAATTTGTCTTCATTATACTACCAGGCATTATTAGTATGGGAAGAGGAGGGGGGGGGGTACCCACTTGATCACTAAGAATTATTCATGGAAACAAGTTATATTGGGGCACTATGTTACAATGTGAGCACTGTCTCATTTTGTGTTGTGGCATTGTGCCATATTGGGTCACTATATTATATTTGGACTCTCTGTGAGCTCTGGCACCTTCGAAGTGGTTATTCTGTGTGTTATATACTTTGGAAAAAAAACAAAACATTCCCAACATTAATGCCATTGCAATCAGCAACGCCAAGGGTCGAATTAAAAAAAAACTAAAAACTCTGCTTTAATTGGTGGGACAGGAGGGCACCGGCACCTCTACTTCTGAGTATCAGATTACACATTCTGAAGATCTCCTCAAGGACACACTCAATGGACTTGGTCTTTTACTGCTGTCAATCTTCCTGGTTTCTATGGAAAACTCAGTGAAATAGTGACAACATCTGTACTTATAAGTAGTCATCATATTACTACTTCACTTACATCACTAATCTGAACTTGTGACCAAATCAATTGACAGAGAAGCCCAAAGTTGAAAAAAATTAATAAGCAAATGGCTGCACGACAAGGGGGACAGTGGAACAGGCTAGGATAGTGTTTTTTTTTTAAATATTAACTCATCTTTATTTTCCTTTCTTTACCATAACATTTACAATCATAACAAACATCAAACATATATGATTATATTTGGAGAGGCTAGGATAGTGTTAACTCAGCAGGAGGCATGTGACTCACCTGGATTGGCTAGTTTCAAGAGAGGATGATGGCTGTGGGGGGCATACAGGGTGGGGATCAGTATAGGCGGCAATCAGCCAGAGCAACGCACTTGAAGAAACTTCCCACCTTCCCGCCCAGTTGGATATTGTTTATGTCGATCGTATTTTTTTAGCAGTTGGGGTCTTCAGAGACATTCAAATTTATCAGTTATAATTCATTGTAGGGGACCCATCTAAGGTATAGAGTCATCTGTGGTATCCCAGTTAATGGTGGGTTAACTGGGAAGTAGTAAATAATGAGTATCTGCGAAAGGTGGTTTAGTCCCAAGCTGGTGTTACGCGGCTGGGGAGTTTTTTACTAGTCATGCAGATACAAACTGGATTGGTTTGTGGTGCCTCCCAAGATCGTCATTCTTTAAATTATGGTTACTTAATGATGAGTTTATTGTTTCTGTTTTTAAATTGTTTGGTTATTGTGAATAATTGTCACTGCGGCCAAATTTTCTCCATCTTGGTGTTATTCTCATTATTGGGTAGATGGTATAATGTGATGGGTAAATAAAGAATAGTTTGTAAGAAGCAATGAACATCTGGGTTACCTTTGTCATGTCAATCAAGCCTGCTTCAGCCTTCAGTCAAGCAGAGAGCACACAATCATTACACATATCTCCTTACAATTATCTGTTTGGAACAATGTAAGCTATCCAATTGGCAGCCAAGAATATTTATTCAACATGTAATCTTGGTAGGAAACTGTCTATCCAAGATGGAGAAGAACCTGGTTGTTAATTTAGACCAGGTATCTATGATGGCATGCAAAGTCATGCAATGTCAATCTGAAATTTAGCAAAATACTGTTCTGCATAGTTCATATTCTTTTACAAATCATCAGTAAGACTTTTACCACATATGTGATTCAATTTTAAGTCTCATTTTGTGAAGAGAAGAAAGGCAGCTAAATTAAAAAGAGACACAGAGGATTTCAATCATCAACAAGACTGACATAATTTATTTACGCAGCAAGATTTGTTTAAAATATGTTTATTATTTATTACTGTTTAATTTGATGTAACCACAGAAGACAGGAGAATACTTATCTATGAGTGTAAATAATAAAAAGAGCTTCAGCTAGAAAAATAAATAAGATAAGTGAAACTTGTGAAATTTCTATAAGATCTAGCCTTAGCAGACTCATTTTGCAAAAATGTGATTGTATATTTTTCTTAAAGAGAATAACCACTGTTCTTCATGTGTATAAAAACAGAATATTTGAAACAGTAATTTCAGGAATAATCTCATTATAATTTTTGAGTTGTATTGTATTTTATTTGGTGAGGGTAAAGGATTTTCCCTTTCTTTTTTAACAAGGCTGGACATGAAATACACAAAAATGGACATACGTTTACTTTAGCCTATCCAACATTAGAGAAGTGCACCTCACCTGTTTGCATATATATATATATATATATATATATATATATATATATATACTGTATATATATATATATATATATATATCTATATATATCTATATATATATATCTATATATATACACAAAGTATCTCACGAAAGTGAGTACACCCCTCACATTTTTAAATATTTTATTATATCTTTTCATGTGACAACACTAAAGAAATTACGCTTTGCTACAATGTAAAGTAGTGAGTGTACAGCTTGTATAACAGTGTAAATTTTCTGTCCCCTCAAAATAACTCAACACACAGCCATTAATGTCTAAACCGCTGGCAACAAAAATGAGTACACCCATTTTCCCTCCCCGGTGTCATGTGACTAGTCAGTGTTACAAGGTCTCAGGTGTGAATAGGGAGCAGGTGTGTTAAATTTGGTGTTATCGCTCTCACTCTCTCATACTGGTCACTGGAAGTACAACATGGCACCTCATGGCAAAGAACTCTCTGATGATCTGAAAACAAGAAATGTTGCTCTACATAAAGATGGCCTAGGCTATAAGAAGATTGCCAAAACCCTGAAACTGAGCTGCAGCACGGTGGCCAAGACCATACAGCGGTTTAGCAGGACAGGTTCTACTCAGAACAGGCCTTGCCATGGTCGACCAAAGAAGTTGTCAGCGTCATATTCAGAGGTTGTCTTTGGGAAATAGACGTATGAGTGCTGTCAGCATTGCTGCAGAGGTTGAAGTGGTGGGGGGTCAGTCTGTCAGTGCTCAGACCATATGCCGTACACTGCATCAAATTGGTCTGCATGGCTGTCATCCCAGAAGGAAGCCTCTTCTAAAGATGATCCACAAGAAATCCAGCAAACAGTTTGCTGAAGACAAGCAGACTAAGGACATAGCTTGCTTGAACCATGTCCTGTGGTCTGATGAGACAAAGATAAACTTATTTGGTTCAGATGGTGTCAAGCGTATGTGGCGACAACCAGGTGAGGAGTACAAAGACAAGTGTGTCTTGGCTACAGTCAAGCATGGTGGTGGAAGTCTCAGTGTCTGGGGTTGCATTAGTGCTACCGACACTGGGAATCTACAGTTCATTGAGGGAACCATGAATGTCAACATTTACTGTGAAATACTGAGGCAGAGAATGATCCCCTCCCTTCAGAGACTGGGCCACAGGGCAGTATTCCAACATGATAGCAACCCAAAACTCACCTCTATGCCGACCACTGTCTTGCTAAAGAAGCTGAGGGTATGGACTGACCAAACATGTCTCCAGACCTAAACCCTATTGAGCATCTGTGGGGCATCCTCAAAACGGAAGGTGGAGGAAGCGCAAGTTCTCTAACATCCACCAGCTCTGTGATGTTGTCATGGAGGAGTGGAAGAAGACTCCAGTGGCAAACTGTGAAGCTCTGGTGAACTCCATGCCCAAATAGATTAAGGCAGTGCTGGAAAATAATGGTGGCCACACAAAATTTTTACACTTTGGGCCCAATTTGCAGGTGAGGATGGTTACCTTTAATAGCCATTCAAACCCTTTTGTTTCAACTTGTGTGCATGTTATCAGGCCCAAATCACCAGGGTATGTAAACTTTTGATAAGGGACATGATAAGGGTCATGGTAGTTTTTGTTGGCATTATGATTTAAAAAGAGTAAACACAGTTGATTGATAATAAATGGCTTCAGCCAAACACTAACCATGAGTGAAAGAAAAGTTTTTGTGTTATCATTCATATTCTCTGAAAAATGGCCAAGAAATCATAAATTTTGTAAACTTACGAGCACAACTGTAAATATATATATATATATATATATATATATATATATATATATATATATATATGTACACAGTACAGTGCCTTGCAAAAGTATTCACCCCCCTTTACTTATACATTTTTACCTATTTTGTTACATTACAGCCTTTAGTTCAATGATTTTTTTAATCTGAATTATATGTGATGGATCAGAACACAATAGTCTAAGTTGGTGCAGTAAAATTAGAAAAATATACATAAAACTAGTTTTCACAAACAAAAAACTGATAATTGGCATGTGCGTATGTATTCACCCCCTTTGTTATGAAGCCCATAAAAAGCTCTGGTGCAATCAATTACCTTCAGAAGTCCCATAATTAGTGAAATGATGTCCACCTGTGTGCAATCTAGGTGTCACATGATCTGTCATTACATATACACACCTTTTTGAAAGGTCCCAGAGGCTTCAACACCTAAGCAAGAGGCACCGCTAACCAAACACTGCCATAAGGACCAAGGAACTCTCCAAACAAGTAAGGGACAATGTTGTTGAGAAGTAAAAGTCAGGGTTAGGTTATAAAAAAATATCCAAATCTTTGATGATCTCGAGGAGCACCATCAATAACCAAATGGAAAGAACATGGCACAACAGCAAACCTGCCAAGAGACGGCCGCACACTGAAACTCACGGGCCGGGTAAGGAGGGCAATATTCAGAGAGAGGCAGCACAGAGACCTAAGGTAACCCTGAAGGAGCTGCAGAGTTCCTCAGCAAATTCTGGAGTATCTGTACATAGGACGACAATAAGCCGTACACTCCATAGAGTTGGGCTTTATGGCAGAGTGGCCAGAAGAAAGCCATTACTTTCAGCAAAAAAAAAATGGCAGGTTTTGAGTTTGCGAAAAAGGCACGTGGGAGACTCCCAAAATGTATGGAGGAAGGTGCTCTGGTCTGATGAGACTAAAATTCAACTTTTTGGCCATCAAAGAAAACGCTATATCTGGCGCAAACCCAACACATCACAACACCCAAAGAACACCATCCACCATGTTTTTTAGCAGTCAGGACTGGGAAACTGGTCAGAGTTGAGGGAAAGATGGATGGTGCTAAAAACAGGGATATTCTTGAGCAAAACCTGTACCACTCTGTGTGTGATTTGAGTCTAGGACGGAGGTTCACCTTCCAGCAGGACAATGACCCCAAACACACTGCTAAAGCGACACTTGAGTGGTTTAAGGGGAAACATGTAGTCAACGCCCAGACCTCAATCCAATAGAAAATCTGTGGTCAGATTCAAAAATTGCAGTTCATAAGCGCAAACCATTCAATTTGAAGGAGCTGGAGCAGTTTTGCAAGGAGGAATGGGCAAAAATCAGAGTGGTAAGATGTGGCAAGCTCATAGAGTCTTATCCAAAGCGACTTGGAGCTGTGATAGCCGCAAGAAGTGGCTCTACAAAGTATTGACTTTAGGGGATGAAGAGTTATGCACATTGACTTTTTCTGTTATTTTGTCCTATTTGTTGTTTGCTTCACAATAGAAAAAAAATAAAAAAAACATCTTCAAAGCTGTGGGCATGTTCTGTAAATTAAATGATGCAAATCCTCAAACAATCCATGTTAATTCCAGGTTGTGAGGCAACAAAACACGAAAAATGCCAAGGGGGGTGAATAATTTTGCAAGGCACTGTATATATATTGTGCCATGTTGGGGTTTTGTAGCTCAGTGGTAGCGACAAAACAGTTAGTTTACTCCAAGCCAGAAATAGTTATTTATTTTTTTCAGGGGAAAGCGCGAACGCAGTCAGAAATTGTTTTTAGGGCTTTCCTGCCCACTTTTATTTAAAATAAAGTAAAGTTCATACAGGTATGTCTTCCCACACAGGGGGTTCTCACCATCAATACGACCAAAACATAATGTTCAGCCTCCTGTATTCCTTATAGCTTTACTGCTCTGAGTAGTACCTCATGATCCTCCTGACCATTAATACCTTTTGATCCACCTGACCATCCTACATGTCCCAGTGTTCGTGCACAGATGTTGCACCTCAGCTCTGCATCTTTCCTTGCAGCTCCCTAGTTTCTCTGTCCCTGGTGAACTCTCTCTCAGGCTTGGGCCTTAGCCTGTCCTGACCTGGACACCATGGTGCATATGAGCATCTCTCACGGCTCCCTTCACACACTGACCCCCTTGGGAGGATGGGGCTCGGCACTCTTACCTGTGCCATTAGTGTGCTTTCTTCTTGCAGAATCTGGCGTAAACCACCATTTAACCACTTGCCGACCGCGCCATGGACGAAAGACGTCTACAGCGCGGTCGAGTTATCCTGAGTGGACGTCCCAGGGACGTCCTCCCAGAATCTTGCTCCCGCGTGCCCCCTGGGGCACGCTCCAGAAAATGTCCGTGACCGCCAGGTCCGGAAGACCCGGCGCATCACGGATCACGGTAGATGGCCGCTAATCGCGGCCGTTTACCACGTGATCGCTCCGTCAAATGACGGAGCGATCACTTGTAAACAGACCGGCGTCATGTGATGACGCCGGTTCCTCCCTCCCCTCTCTGTACCGATCGGTACAGTGTGAGAGGAGAGGGGAAGAGAGCGGATCATGTCAGCTCCCTCCCCATGTCAGAACATGTCAGCTGTGGGCTGGATCTGTGACAATTGCAGTCACAGATCCAGCCATCCATCCATCCCTGTGCAATACCCTGCAATACCCTGTACAATACCCTGTGCAATACTCTGCAATACCCTGTGCAATACTCTGCAATACCCTGTGCAATACTCTGCAATACCCTGTACAATACACTGTGCAATACTCTGCAATACCCTGTACAATACTCTGCAATACCCTGTGCAATACTCTGCAATACCCTGTGCAATACTCTGCAATACCCTGCCAATACTCTGCAATACCCTGCCAATACTCTGCAATACCATGCCAATACCTGGCAATACTCCGCAATACCCGGCAATACTCCGCAATACCCGGCAATACTCCGCAATACCCTGCAATACTCCGCAATGCCCCGCAATACCCGGCAATACTCTGCGATACCCGGCAATACTCCGCGATACCCGGCAATACTCCGCAATACCCGGCAATACTCCGCAATACCCGGTAATACTCTGCAATACCCGGCAATACTCTGCAATACTCCGCAATACTCCGCAATACCCTGCAATACTCCGCAATACCCGGCAATACTCCGCAATACCCGACAATACTCTGCAATACCCGGCAATACTCCGCAATACCCGGCAATACTCCACAATAACCACTTCCCGCCCGCCGGCCGTCATATGACGTCCTTAATTTATGTGGGGATATCTGAATGATGGGTGCAGCTACAGGCATCATTCAGATATTCGCTTTTTCAGCCGGCGATTCCCCACACCATAAGAACGATCATAGCGGCTGTTCCACCGCTTGATCGCTCTTACGGGAGGTGAGAGGGGATGCCCCCCCCTCCCGCTGCCCTCCGGTGCTTCTACCGACTCACCGCTACGATCAAAGCCAAGATTGTTATTTTTTTTATTTTTTTTATTTCAGGCTTCCCAGCCTAAAGGTGAGATGTGGGGTCTTATTGACCCCATATCTCACTGTAAAGAGGACCTGTCATGCCATATTCCTATTACAAGGGATGTTTACGTTCCTTGTAATAGGAATAAAAGTGATCAAAAAAAAATTTGGGGCGGAAAAACATGTCAAACTAAAATAAATAAAGTAAAATGAACAATAAAATATATATATATTTTTTAAAGCGCCCCTGCCCCCGCGAGCTCGCATGCAGAAGTGAACGCATACGTAAGCCCCGCCCACATATGAAAACGGTGTTCAAACCACACATGTGAGGTATCGTTGCGAACGTTAGAGCAAGAGCAATAATTTTGGCCCTAGACCTCCTCTGTAACTCAAAACATGTAACCAGTAAAAATATTTAAAGCGTCGCCTATGGGGATTTTTAAGTAGCGAAGTTTGGCGCCATTCCACGAGTGTGTGCAATTTTGAAGGGTGACATGTTAGGTATCTATTTACTCGGCGTAACTTCATCTTTCACATTATGCAAAAACATTGGGCTAACTTTACTGTTTTTTTTTCTTTTAAGCACAAAACAGTTTTTTTCCGTAAAAAACACGTTAGGAAAATTCTGCGCAAATACCGTGCAAGATAAAAAGTTGCAACGACCACCATTATATTCTTTAAGGTCTTTGCTAAAAAAAAAATATATAATGTTTTGGGGTTCTATGTAATTTTCTAGCAAATAAATGATGATTTTTACATGTAGGAGAGAAATATCAGAATTGGCCTCGGTGCTCCAGAACGCCTGAAGGTGCTCCCTGCATGTCGGGCCTCTGTATGTGGCCACGCTGTGTAAAAGTCTCACACGTGTGGTATCGCCATACTCGGGAGTAATAGCAGAATGTGTTTTGGGGTGTAATTTGTGGTATGCATATGCTGTGTGTGAGAAATAACCTGCTAATATGACAATTTTGTGAAAAAAAAAAAAGAAAAAAAAAATCTTGATTTTGCAAAGAATTGTGGGAAAAAATGACAACTTCAAAAAACTCACAATGCCTCTTTCTAAATACCTTGGAATGTCTTCTTTCCAAAAAGGGGTCATTTGGGGGGTATTTGTACTTTTCTGGCATGTTAGGGTCTCAAGAAATGAGATAGGCCGTCAGTACTTCAGGTGTGATCAATTTTCAGATATTGACACCATAGCTTGTGGACTCTATAACTTTCACAAAGACCAAATAATATGCACCAATTTGTACTTATTTTTACCAAAGATATGTAGCAGTATAAATTTTGGCCAAAATTTATGAAGAAAAAATACTAATTTGCAAAATTTTATAACGGAAACAAAGAAAAATTAATTTTTTTACAAAATTTTCAGTCTTTTTTCTCTTATAGCGCAAAAAATAAAAAACCCAACAGTGATTAAATACCACCAAAAGAAAGCTCTATTTGTGTGAAAAAAAGGACAAAAATTTCATATGGGTACAGTGTTGTATGACTGAGTAATTGTCATTCAAAATGTGAGAGCACCGAAAGCTGAAAATTGGTCTGGTTAGGAAGGGGGTTTAAGTGCCCAGTTGTCAAGTGGTTAAAACAGTGGCACAGGCATTTTCTGTTATTTTGTCCCATTTGTTGTGTGCTTCACAATAAAAAAATAAATAAAATCTTCAAAGTTGTGGGCATGATCTGTAAATTAAATGATGCAAATCCTCAAACAATCCATGTTAATTGCAGGTTGTGAGGCAACAAAACACGAAAAATGCCAAGGGGGGGGGGGTGAATACTTTTGCAAGGCACTGTATATAATAGGAAACACTGATACTGGTATCGGTGCCGATACTGAGCATTTTCACTCGTACTCGTGAAAATGCTCCCGATACCAAAACCGTGTTCCGCCGATGATAGCAAATCACGGCCGCTGGAGGTGCTCACAGGGCTGGAGGAGATGTAGAGGCGGTCCACCCCCAAGCTGACATCACTTCTGCCCTATACACACAGAGGTCCCAGAACTTCTCCTCCAGGCCTTTGAGCACCTCCAGCGGCCATAATTTTCTGTCATCGGCAGGACTAGGACACTATGCAGAATTGACCAGATATGTACTTAACCACTTAAGGACCGCTGCACTACGATGTACGTCGGCAGAATGGCACGGACAGGAACAAGGGCGTACAGGTACGTCACCCTTAAGAACCTGTCCGTGGGTCACGCGCGCACCGCCGGCGGCACGCTCGCGACCTGGTCCGAAGCTTAATGACCGCGCCCGCGGGACCCGCGGACCCGATCGCTGCCCGTGTCCCGCGATCAGGTCACAGAGCTGAAGAACGGGGAGAGGTAAGTGTAAACAATCCTTTCCCCGTTCTTCCTAGTGGCAGTGTCACTGATCGTCTGTTCCCTGTCATAGGGAACGACGATCAGTGACGTCACACGCCAAACCACGCCCCCTTCAGTTAGAATAACTCATTAGGTCACACTTAACCCCTACAGCGCCACCTAGAGGTTAAACCCTTCACTGCCAGTGTCATTTTCACAGTAATCAGTGCATTTTTATAGCACTGATCGCTGTAAAAATAACAATGGTCATAAAAATGTGTCAAAAGTGTCCGATGTGTCCGCCATAATGTCGCAGTCACAATAAAAATCACTGATTGCCGCCATTACTAGTGAAAAACAATATTAATAAAAATGCCATAAAACTACCCCCTATTCTGTAGATACTATAACTTTTGCGCAAACCAATCAATAAACGCTTATTGCGATTTTTTTTTACCAAAAATATGTAGAAGAATACGTATCGGCCTAAACTGAGATAAAATAATGTTTTTTTTATATATTTTTTGGGGATATTTATTATAGCAAGAAGTAAAAAATATGTCATTTTTTTCAAAATTGTCGCTCTATTTTTGTTTATAGCGCAAAAAATAAAAACCGCAGAGGTGATCATATACCACCAAAAGAAAGCTCTATTTGTGGGAAAAAAAAGACGACAATTTTGTTTGGGAGCCACGTCGCACGACCGCGCAATTGTCAGTTAAAGCGGCGCAGTGCCGAATCGCAAAAAGGGGTCTGGTCTTTAATGAGCCAAAATGGTCCGGGGCTAAAGTGGTTAATGTTTTTTTACAAACTGTCCACTAGATGGCACTTCCCTTTCTCTACACACCCACAGGAGTGGTGGGGGAAATCCCATGTGTTTCAGACAGGAATCTCACCAAATTCCTGTTCAAATCGCATGCACCCATTTATTTTGTGTTGATGCAAAGTATCGTATTGTGTTGATGCAAAGTATCGGTCCTCGGAATCGGCGAGTACTTGACCGAAAGTATCGATACCTGTACTCACTAACAGAAAAACTGTATTGCTGCAACCCTAATATATATTACATCAATACCTGCAATTAACCTAATCAGTAAATCAGTCCATTGCTAATTCTAAAAAAAAATGATATTTTTTCCCCATAACAAATGATTTTACATCTGAAATGTTAACAGTTCGACTTATATCATAGCACCTCAACCTGTCCTTTTTCCTTTTTTTCCTCTAGCAGTGGGTTTATTATAATGACATGAAGCTAATGCAATATCCTCTACAAACATATATACGAAATTATGCAGTATTTAACATTACCCTGGACATAGGAAAGTACTATATTGCTGCTGCACTGGGGACACATATGGAATTATTGTAGCACAGAGAGCACACTGAAAAGAAATTCATACAGGGTAACAAATGAATTTTATTTGCCAGCAATATCAAGTACAGAATATTACATTTGCATTCAAGTGTAAAGAAAAAAAAACATATAAAAAACTATTGATCACATGGATAGACCTGAACAGAGCATCATATATTTTGTATTTATTGGCTTTAGCACAGACATCTTTTCTCTAGAAGAAAATCCAGGATTCATGTTATCATACAATATTATATAGTGCATTAAAGCTGTATGTGCACTAAAGAAAAAAAAGAAAAACATTGACATAGAGCTGTACAAGTTTTGCTAGCAAGTCATCTCAGTAAGGCAGGTGTACATGCACTAGGCTTGTGCAATTAGTTTCATAACGAATCGAAATTCGTCCGAATTTAGCAACTTTCGGACATTCGGAAGCATTCGAATTTCCGAACAAAGCAATTACGAATAAAACCGAATCCGAAATAAATTATACTGCAAATAGCGAATGCCCGAATGTCTTCGGCATAATTCGTTATGAAAAAAGTTACGAATGTACGAATCCATACGAAGCACAATAACACTCTGCTCTGCTCTCTGCTTCTCCCTCACCGTGCTGAACTCCCTCTCAAAATGGTGTACAGGGGCGGAGGCTATAGCCGCATGTAAAAAACGAAAGTAAAATACGAGATTTCGAATCGTTACAAATAACCGCTATGTATTTAGAAAAGTACAAATCCATTCGAAGCACATTAGGCATAATAGGCTGCGTCGTTGTGAGAGAGACATGGAAAATTACGAATCAACGAACCCAAAAAAAGTTACGAAAGTAGGAGTTGTGTCCAGAATCAACGAAAAACAATGTACTCTACTGAAAGTACGAATTATAAATCAACTAAAAATCCAACGAAAAATGTCGCTTGCGAAAATACGAATTAGTCCGAACACGAAAAATCCCATCTAGCAAAATTAGGAATGATTACGAATCAACAGGACCGAAAAGAATGAACCGAAACTAAACAAATTTTTCCGTTGTGCACAAGTCTAACATGCACTGTGTAAAATTATCGCAGTTTGAAAAGTAACAGATTTTTTAAGCCTGAACAGGGTATCAATTTAAAGGTTAAATGCAATAGTGAATGTAACTGATTCCACTTTATTGATGACCATATGAAGCAATGTTACAAAGAGCAAGATCATGACATGAACAAACATTGTAGCGCAATTGAGCACTATCATAGTCCCCTTTTAAAGATGAAATACTTCTTGTCAGGAGCGTATGCGCTCCTGCTTCATCATAGCTGCTGGTTCCAGCATCCTGGTTTTGGTTGTAGCATTCTCCTTGCCTGTCTGTCCACCTGCAAGGTGATCGATTGTGGCCAGACTTTGGATGGAGACCAGACCTGATTTACAGATAGAGCGTAATAATGTGTGTACTACCTGATCCAGCTCCCTGTCTGTCTGTCTGCCAGTGGCGGCTGGTGATAAAACCTTTTGGGGGGGCGTCAAACTAACCCCCTCAGGTCTGCACTCACCCCCCCCATGGTCACCTCGCCACAGCTTCCTCAGCTTCTCCTCCCAGCCAACCAGATCCGCCTCCTGTCCTGATTGGCCGGGATGAGAAGCCGGAAGACAATAGCGAATATTGATTCTCTAGTGTCACAATGGGTGGGCCCGTAGCCCAGCCTTTTTTGCGCCCCTTATGGACTGGCCGCTCCTGCTGTCTGCCCTGCTCTTTTAGATTGGATTTCCCTGTGTATCACCTTGGATCGAATAATGACCATTCTCTGAAATCTGCCTGCCTTTTACCTGGACTGTCAGTAAACCACTCTGCCTGTCTGCCAACCACAACTTCCTGTTTGCTTTGCTCAGTTCACGCCTGCCCTGGCATGTGTATAAGCCTGAGGCAACTGAGTACCGGTAGGCCTGTTTGCCTTATGGGAAAGCCTAACACTTCTAAGACCTACTGATTCAGGATATATTCAGTTGGTCCAGGGTATAATGTGGCACTTGCTGCTTTACAACATATCTTATGACCTTTCCTAGGTCTCTGTAAATTGCACCATCCCAACTGAGCCTGCTGTAAGTAGCACTATCAGAGCCCCCACTTTGCCTTTAATACCCCCCAGTTCTTGCCTGGGCACAGAAATATTTTTGTACATATGCAAAGCATTTGTCAGCCTTAACATGAACCTCAGCTTCAACTTCTGTCTGCTCCAAAAGACCATCAGTGAGCTCAGTCTTTCCCCTTTTAAAGTAAACACAGCACAGATCCTGCACCTGCCATACCAACACCATTCCAATCGATCATGGCTGTTCAGTTGCTAGGCAATATACAGTAGAACTTGACTTGCTTCTACATTTCACCACCAAACACAGATCTGGCATCCACACCCACATAGATGAAGAAAGTCACACTCTTGACAGGTACTCCAGATATATATTGTGGTAGTAGATATTCTGACTTTAAAGGCAATTTGGACCACATAGATTATATATAAATATATTTTATTTGTACATAACAGTATATAAAAAATTGCAAGAGCAAAACACAGAACACAAAAGTTAAAAGGATGTAATCACATATGTGTGGAATTAAGGCCACAATAGCCAGATATTGTAGAAAATATTGGTTACACCATATCAGATGAGTGAGCCCCTGTGCGTCAACGCGTTTCGCTGGTTCACTTCATCAGAACACACAAAGGGATGATGTGAGTAAAAACAGGTCTCACTTGCCAGAGTATGAATATACATGCATGCAAATAGGATCTCCCTGGGTGGGCACCGGAGCAACAGGATAAGCCAGAAGGTCTGAACCCCACGTATTTAATATAAGCATAAAATTGGTATTCCAAAATGTTATATATAGAAGCAATCTTCCACCGCTTATTCAGATGGCATATACATTAGAAATACACCAAGGTTTATATGCATGCTTCTTAAAAAACAACAGGAGGATATAAGCACTATTGTTGGAAGCCCGACATCAGTTCAAACGTTTTTTACAAAGAGAGGGACATATGTCCCTTCAGACCAAACAAGGCCAATTCATGCTGCCGATAGGTAATCCCAGCTGCTCCCTCCCTGTTCTCCTTCTGTTCTCAAATATTTTGGATGTGGCAAGGGAGTGATTTTAATACTTACTAATATTGTGGTAGTACAAAGCAGACTGTGCATCCCAGAGGTGGAAAAATAAAAAGGCTGCTGTTGCAGTTATAATAATGACCTTTTCTGGGTCTGGAATATCTTGGATCGTATAGAATTGTCAGATATAGGGATGGGTCTAACACCCCCCAGTTTGGTTCACATCAGGACACCGCGAACAGGCAAAAAGTTCTAGCGAACATGCAAGCCCTATTAAAGTCTATGGGACACAAACATAAAAAATCAAAAGTCCTAATTTTAAAGGCTTATATGCATGTTATTGCCATAAAAAGTGTATGGGGACCCATACCCATGTCCCTAGGGGACATGTATCAATGCAAAAGGTTTTTAAAACAACCGTTTTTTCAGGAGCAGTGATTTTAATAATGCTTAAAATGAAACAATAAAAATGAAAGATTCTTTTAAATATCATGCATGGGGGGTCCCCTTAATCTGCCTGTAAAGTGGCGCATATGTGCGATGTGCAAAATTACATTTCTAAAGGAAAAAGTGTGATTGAGCCCTGGTTCATTTGGCATGCGTTTTGACAGGGTTGTCGGGAAGAGGCTCTTGTCCCCATCAACATGGGGACAAGGTGCTTTGGGGGGGACCCCAAAGCACCCTCCCCATGTTGAGGGCAAGCGGCCTCAACCATACCAGGTTATATACTCTGCCCTACACTGTTATATACTCTACACTACACTGTCATATATACTCTGCCTTACACTGTTATATACACTAAGCTGACTGACTGCACACTACACTACAATAAATACCCTGCCTAATCTCCATTCAAAAATACGGTTGCTATGTAGACATGTGCATTCGTTTTCGTCCAAATGCATTTTCGTCCGAATTTCAGCTATTTTCGTTATCGTTTTAACAAACGAAAACGAAAGCACAGAATCCGAAAACCGAAAGATCCGACATAAACAAATGCTTTATTTTCGTTTTCGTTGCTACAACAGTTCGATATAGATAGGAGATTCGACGTGACGCTGACAATAACAATCTGTGTCTATCGAACCTGTGGTCGAATGTGCCTAACCTTAACTCTATTAGTCCAAGATTATTCTACATAGGAGAGAAAAGATTCGACATTATAGAGAGAAAAGATTCGACATAGGAGAGGAAAGATTCGACATAGGAGAGAAAAGATTCGACATAGGAGAGGAAAGATTCGACATAGGAGAGAAAAGATTCGACATAGGAGAGGAAAGATTCGACATAGGAGAGAAAAGATTCGACATAGGAGAGGAAAGATTCGACATAGGAGAGAAAAGATTCGACATAGGAGAGGAAAGATTCGACATAGGAGAGGAAAGATTCGACATAGGAGAGAAAAGATTCGACATAGGAGAGGAAAGATTCGACATAGGAGAGGAAAGATTCGACATAGGAGAGAAAAGATTCGACATAGGAGAGGAAAGATTCGACATAGGAGAGGAAAGATTCGACATAGGAGAGAAAGATTCGACATAGGAGAGAAAGATTCGACATAGGAGAGGAAAGATTCGACATAGGAGAGAAAAGATTCGACATAGGAGAGGAAAGATTCGACATAGGAGAGGAAAGATTCGACATAGGAGAGGAAAGATTTGACATTATAGAGAGAAAAGATTCGACATTATAGAGAGAAAAGATTCGACATAGGAGAGAAAAGATTTGACATTATAGAGAGAAAAGATTTGACATTATAGAGAGAAAAGATTTGACATTATAGAGAGAAAAGATTCGACATAGGAGAGAAAAGATTCGACATAGAGAGAAAAGATCACTGCTTGTGGGCGGAACATTCGACCGGAAATGTATGATTGCAGAGTCGTACAGTTTCGCTGCTCCGTCGAATCTTCTTTGAACATTCGACAGACACCATAAGCCTTCAATGACAGATTCAACCTTAATTAATTCAGATTTTCGGACGAATGCAATTTTTAACGAAAAACGAAATAAATAAAAACGAATTTCGGGAGTAACTAAATAAATTTATTTTTTGGATGAAAACGAAATTCCGAAACGAAATATTTCAGTGTGCACATGTCTATTGCTATGTATGCAGCCTTATATAGTGTGGGCCATGGACTTAGCCCCTGAGCCATGATTGGCCAAAGGCACACTGCCTTTGGCCAATTATGTCTCTCACAGCAGATCGTGCTGTGATTGGCCAAAGCATGCTGGTCAGGTGCATGCTTTGGTCAACCAGCAGCCATCAATGCACTGCGATTTAGCAGTGCATTATGGGGCACTCTGCGGTGCTCGAATTTGCCGCAAACGCCCCATATGTTTGGTTCTTCTGCGAACAAACAAACACTGGGTGTTTGAGTCAAACTTACGTTCGACTCAAACATCGGGACTATCCCTAGTCAGATATTCAATCCTATCTACACTGTTTGATTCATCCAGGCACAAAATCTAATTTACCTGGATAACTTTAAGAAAAACCAAAGGCCAGGTGGTCTTGGGGCGGTGTTGGAATCAACATTTCTAGGTGCTAGTGGCCTTTAATGTGTCTGTGACTGCTGAGGATTAGTGATGAGCCGAACACCCCCGGGTTCGGTTCGCACCAGAACCCGCGAACGGACCGAAAGTTCGTACGAACATTAGAACCCTATTAAATACAATGGATGCGAACGTTCGAATTCTAAAGTGCTAATTATAACAACTATTATGCATGTTATTGTCCTAAAAAGGGTTTGGGAACCCGGGTTCTGCACCAGGGGACATGTATCAATGCAAAAAGAAGTTTTAAAAACGGTCGTTTTTCGGGAGCAGTCATTTTAATGATGCATAAAGTGAAAAAAAAAAAGTCAAATATTCCTTTAAATATCGTACCTGGGGGGTGTCTAAAGTATGCCTGTGAAGTGCCACGTGTTTCCCATGTTTAGAACTGTCCCTGCACAAAATGACACTTCTAAAGGAAAAAAAAGCCATTTAAAACTGCTTGCGGCTTTAATGTAATGTCTGGTCCCGGTAATATGGATGAAAATCTTTAAGAAAAATGGCATAGCTACCCCATGACCCCCCCCCTACCCCAGCCCATTACCAGCCCCTTTGGGTCTTGTATGGATATTAAGGGGAACCCCGCACATAAAATAAAAAAGGCCCTATATACTCTGAACAGCCGTATACAGGCGGTGCATACAAGACAGGGACTGTAGGTTTGTTCTTATGTAGAATCTGTTTGTAATTTTGAACAGGTACATTGTTGAAGTGTAGCTCCAGCCCAAAAATCTATTTTTAAACTTTTTGGAAAACATAGGTAAGGGTTATCACCCCTGTAACATTTGTTTTGCTGTCTGTGCCCCTGTTCAGAACATTTCACCTCACTTTCCGTCCCAATGACAACTGTTTTTGAAATGTGGTGTTTTTCTTGAAACAAGGATTGCTGATAAAGCATCAGTACAGAGGAGACACCTTTCTCCCATATTTATTCTTACAGGAGAGAATTTTCCTTCCTAGTGGTAGATTTCCTCTCACTTCCTGTTGTCTTCTTGCGTTTGCAAGTAGGAGTCGTTTGTAAGTTGGATGTTTGAAAGTAGGGACCTGCCGTATATACTCTGCAGAAATAGGCCCCTTAGTTGTTGGTGTTGGCACAACACTGTAAGCACTCACAGTTACTCTTGGTTGGTGCTGGAACGCCCTGCTGTCAACTATTATATCAGGAATTTTAATTACATATAATTGTTGAACAGTGGTAGTAAAAATTGGGCCTTTGATGGTGGTGCTGGTGCCACAACACTGTAAGCCCTGACAGTTACTCTTGGTGGGTGCAGCAATGGGCCCTGCTGTGAATTATTAGATCAAGAATTGTAATTGCATGCCCCTGTTGAACAGGGGCTGAAAAATTGGGCCTTTCGTGGTGGTGGTGGTGGTGGTGGTGTTGCCACAACACTGTAAGCCCTCAGAGTTACTCTTGGTGGGTGCAGGAATGGGCCCTGCTGTGAATTATTAGATCAAGAATTGTAATTACATGCCCCTTTTGAACAGGGGCTGAAAAATTGGGCCTTTCGTGGTGGTGGTGGTGGTGGTGGCGTTGCCACAACACTGTAAGCCCTCAGAGTTACTCTTGGTGGGTGCAGCAATGGGCCCTGCTGTGAATTATTAGATCAAGAATTGTAATTGCATGCCCCTGTTGAACAGGGGCTGAAAAATTGGGCCTTAGGCACTGGTGGCACAACACTACAACCCCTCACAGATACGTTACTTGGAGCACAGCAATGAGCCCTGTTGCAAAGTATTGCTTCAAAAATTGTAATGACACGCCCCTGTTAAACAGGGGCTGAAAAATTGGGCCTTAGGCACTGGTGCCACAACACTCCAACCCCTCACAGATACTGTACTTGGAGCACAGCAATGAGCCCTATGGCAAATTATTGCTAAAAAAATTGTAATTACACGCCCCTGTAAAACAGGGGCTGAAAAATTGGGCCTTAGCCACTGGTGGCGGCACCCATAAACAAAAATGATCTTCCAAGCTATCATCATCAATCGTATCATTGAGGACTCGGAGGAGGAGGATAGCCAGTCAACATAACAGCACAGGCACTCAGCATCAGCATCAGTCTTGAAGGGATGTGACATGTTAAAATCAATTAGTCTGTTATATCAGCATCAGGTGTGTGGTAGCTGGTGGTGATCCAAGACTGGTTCATCTTGATGAAAGTCAGTCGATCAACCGAGTCGGTGGACAGGCGCACCCTGTGATCCGTGACAAATCCTCCAGCAGCACTGAATGTGCGTTCCGAAAGAACGCTGGATGCAGGACAGGCCAGTAGCTCAATTGCATACTGTGCAAGCTCTGGCCAGTGATCCATCCTCAAGACCCAGTAAGCCAGAGGATTTTCGGTGGGGAAGGTGTCCAAGTCTGACCTTGCCCCTAGATATTCCTGCACCATGTTTATCAGACGCTGGCGATGGTTGCTGGAACCGATCATACTTTGGGGCTGCGGACTAAAGAATTGTCTGAACGCATCGGTCAGACGGCCACCTTCCCCACCGCTCCTTCTTTGACTGGCCGAAGCCTCAGCAACTCGTTGTCCAGGACCAGGAGTTTGTAACCTCCCAGTCTCTGGGAACGCGTTGCACAGACCTTTCTGCAAGGCCTCCCGGAGTTGTCTCATCCTCTGCTCCCTCTGCGAAGGTAACATAAGGTCCGCAACCTTACCCTTGTACCGTGGATCAAGGAGAGTGGCCAGCCAGTAATGGTCCCTCTCCTTGATCCGAAGAATACGAGGATCCTTCCGCAGACTTTGCAGGATCAGGGAGGCCATGCAGCGTAGGTTTGCTGAGGCATTCGCTCCGGAGTCCTCTGGGTCACTAAGGACGACATGATCCGCAGCCACCTCCTCCCAGCCACGTACAAGTCCACTGGTTTCTTGGGACTGTAAATCATCCCTAAAAGACTGCTGCTGATGATGCTGAGTGCCAGCCTCCACCTCCATGCTGACACAATCCTCCTCCTCCTCCTCCTCTTCCTCTACCTGTGCGATGGGTGGGACAGAAGGAACACTGTCTGGGTAAAGGGGGCCTTGAGAGGCAAGGAAGTCCTCCTCTTCCTGCCTCTGTTCTGCCTCAAGTGCCCTGTCCATTATTCCACGCAGCGTGTGCTCCAACAGGTGGACAAGAGGTACAGTGTCACTGATGCATGCACTGTCACTGCTCACCATCCTCGTGGCCTCCTCAAATGGTGCCAGGACAGTGCATGCATCCCTGATCATGCCCCACTGGCGTGGAGAAAAAAAAACCAAGCTCCCCTGACCCTGTCCTGGTGCCGTAGTCGCACAGGTACTCATTGATGGCCCTCTGCTGCGTGTGCAGCCGCTGCAGCATGGCCAACGTTGAGTTCCACCTGGTGGGCATGTCACATATAAGGCGGTTCTTGGGCAGGTTCAACTCCTTTTGCAGCTCAGCCAGGCGAGCACTGGCATTATAAGATCTGCGGAAATGCACACAGACTTTCCTGGCCTGCCTCAGGACATCCTGTAAGCCCGGGTACCTGCCCAAGAACCGCTGCACCACCAGGTTAAGGACGTGAGCCACACAGGGCACATGGGTCAGTTGTCCCTGTCGGAGGGCGGAGAGGAGGTTGGTGCCATTGTCGCAAACCACCATTCCTGGCTTAAGCTGGCGTGGCGTCAACCACCTCTCGGCCTGGCCCTGCAGAGCAGACAGGACCTCTGCCCCAGTGTGGCTTCTGTCCCCCAAACACACCAGCGCAAGCACGGCATGGCATCTTTTTGCCTGCGTACTTGCGTAGCCCCGTGAACGGCTACGGAGCACCGCTGGTTCATAGGACAAACCACAGGAAGAGGCCATGGAGGAAGAAGAAGAGGAGGGGGTGGAGGAGAGAGGTGTGTCACAACCAGTAGTAGCATTTTGGAGGCGTGGCGGTGGAACAACCTCCAACACTACTGCACCTTGTCCTGCATCCTTCCCAGCTGCCAAAAGAGTGACCCAATGGGCCGTGAAAGAAAGGTAACGTCCCTGTCCATGCCTGCTGGACCATGAGTCAGCGGTAATATGCACCTTACCGCTGACCGCCCTGTCCAGGGAGGCCAAGACATTGCCTTCCACATGCCGGTAGAGAGCCGGAATAGCCTTCCGTGAGAAAAAGTGGCGTTTGGGAACCTGCCACTGAGGAACCGCACATTGCACAAACTCACGGAAGGGGGCCGAGTCTACCAACTGAAAAGGCAGCAGTTGAAGCGCTAGCAATTTAGCCAAGCTAGCATTCAACCGCTGGGCATGTGGATGGCTGGGAGTGAACTTCTTTCGACGGTCCAGCAGCTGGGGCAGGGAAATTTGCCTGCTAGAATCGGACGTCGGTGTACTGCTAGCAGAGTGGCCGCAAGTACTTGGCTGTGACACACCTAATTCTACACCTTCATTCCTCTCAGTGCATGTTTCAGAGAGGACTGAAGTTATAGTGGGGTTGGAGATCCCAGTTGATGCGGTGCAAGGAGAGGTCCGCTTTGTTCTTTGGTGTGGGTCTTTGAGGTAGGCTTGCCAACGAGCTGCATGGCAGGTCAACATATGTCTGGTCAGGCATGTGGTACCCAAGCGGCTGATGTTTTGGCCACGCGATATACGCTTGAGACATATGTTGCAAACAGCAGCTGTGCGATCTGATGCACTAGCCTCAAAAAAGGCCCACACCAAGGAACTTTTTGAATGACGGGCAGAGGCAGCGCCCTGCACAGGCGGAGCTCTGCGGTGTGATTCCGTCGGTGTACTGCCCTTACGCTGGCCACCAAAGGGCATCCTGCCTCGTTGGAGATGTGCCTCCTCCTCATCCTCCTCCTCCTCCTCTCTCCTATTAGGCACCCACGTGGAGTCAGTGACCTCATCATCCCCTCCCTCCTCATCACTGGAGCCAATCTGGCAGTATGCTGCAGCTGCTGGAACATGACTGCCAGATTGGTGTCCTTCTTGAGCATCCCCTCTGTCTGCTCTCACGCTACTGCCTTCCTGTAGCTGGGTTTCATCATCAGACCCTTCGAAACGCTGGGCATCCTCCTGGAGCATGTACCCAACACTGTGCTCAAACAGTTCGGGGGACTCCTCAGGAGGAGGACATGGTGGGTCTAGGGAAGGAGTGACTGATGATGAGTCTGACATTGATACCAGGGAAGAGGACGCTTTGGCAGCTGCTTTGCCAGTACCCTGAGCCTGGGTGAGAGAGGATGAGGAGGAGGAGGAGGGCTTGGTCATCCACTCTACCAAGTCTTCGGCATGATGTGGCTCAACATGTCCAGCTGCCGAAAAGAAGGACAAGCGTGTCCCATGGCCATGTGCTGATGACAATGCACCGCGTCCACGACCAGCACTGTTGCCCCCAGACACAGAGCCTGCTTGCCCTCTTTTATTGCCTCCTGACTGTCTGCCTCTCCTTGTTTGCCTTCCAGACATTCTAATAGATGGCCTGCAGGGAGATGGGAAAAAAGCAATAAGGGCTACCTTCAGGTGTCCTTCTCTGTCCCTTTACTTAAGGATTTCTAAATATGGTTGAGGATTATTGCTTTTGCACAGAATAGCACAACGACAATTTCCCTGACTGTCCAAAAAACAAGGATTTCAAAGATGGTTGATGAGGAATGCTTTGGCACACTATAGCACAAGGAGAATTCCCCTCACTTTCCTTCTTTGTCCCTAGAAACAAGGACTGGCACAGTGAAAGAAACTGACACTCTCCCTACCTACAGTTTTCTGTCCCTAGAAAAAATGTTTTTTTAAAGCACACTATAGCACAAGGAGAATTCCCCTCACTTTCCTTCTTTGTCCCTAGAAACAAGGACTGGCACAGTGAAAGAAACTGACACTCTCCCTACCTACAGTTTTCTGTCCCTAGAAAAAATGTTTTTTTAAAGCACACTATAGCACAAGGAGAATTCCCCTCACTTTCATTCTTTGTCCCTAGAAACAAGGACTGGCACAGTGAAAGAAACTGACACTCTCCCTACCTACAGTTTTCTGTCCCTAGAAAAAATGTTTTTTTAAAGCACACTATAGCACAAGGAGAAATCCCCTCACTTTCCTTCTTTGTCCCTAGAAACAAGGACTGGCACAGTGAAAGAAACTGACACTCTCCCTACCTACAGTTTTCTGTCCCTAGAAAAAATGTTTTTTTAAAGCACACTATAGCACAAGGAGAATTCCCCTCACTTTCCTTCTTTGTCCCTAGAAACAAGGACTGGCACAGTGAAAGAAACTGACACTCTCCCTACCTACAGTTTTCTGTCCCTAGAAAAAATGTTTTTTTAAAGCACACTATAGCACAAGGAGAATTCCCCTCACTTTCCTTCTTTGTCCCTAGAAACAAGGACTGGCACAGTGAAAGAAACTGACACTCTCCCTACCTACAGTTTTCTGTCCCTAGAAAAAATGTTTTTTTAAAGCACACTATAGCACAAGGAGAATTCCCCTCACTTTCCTTCTTTGTCCCTAGAAACAAGGACTGGCACAGTGAAAGAAACTGACACTCTCCCTACCTACAGTTTTCTGTCCCTAGAAAAAATGTTTTTTTAAAGCACACTATAGCACAAGGAGAAATCCCCTCACTTTCCTTCTTTGTCCCTAGAAACAAGGACTGGCACAGTGAAAGAAACTGACACTCTCCCTACCTACAGTTTTCTGTCCCTAGAAAAAATGTTTTTTTAAAGCACACTATAGCACAAGGAGAATTCCCCTCACTTTCCTTCTTTGTCCCTAGAAACAAGGACTGGCACAGTGAAAGAAACTGACACTCTCCCTACCTACAGTTTTCTGTCCCTAGAAAAAATGTTTTTTTAAAGCACACTATAGCACAAGGAGAATTCCCCTCACTTTCCTTCTTTGTCCCTAGAAACAAGGACTGGCACAGTGAAAGAAACTGACACTCTCCCTACCTACAGTTTTCTGTCCCTAGAAAAAATGTTTTTTTAAAGCACACTATAGCACAAGGAGAAATCCCCTCACTTTCCTTCTTTGTCCCTAGAAACAAGGACTGGCACAGTGAAAGAAACTGACACTCTCCCTACCTACAGTTTTCTGTCCCTAGAAAAAATGTTTTTTTAAAGCACACTATAGCACAAGGAGAATTCCCCTCACTTTCCTTCTTTGTCCCTAGAAACAAGGACTGGCACAGTGAAAGAAACTGACACTCTCCCTACCTACAGTTTTCTGTCCCTAGAAAAAATGTTTTTTTAAAGCACACTATAGCACAAGGAGAATTCCCCTCAATTTCCTTCTTTGTCCCTAGAAACAAGGACTGGCACAGTGAAAGAAACTGACACTCTCCCTACCTACAGTTTTCTGTCCCTAGAAAAAATGTTTTTTTAAAGCACACTATAGCACAAGGAGAAATCCCCTCACTTTCCTTCTTTGTCCCTAGAAACAAGGACTGGCACAGTGAAAGAAACTGACACTCTCCCTACCTACAGTTTTCTGTCCCTAGAAAAAATGTTTTTTTAAAGCACACTATAGCACAAGGAGAAATCCCCTCACTTTCCTTCTTTGTCCCTAGAAACAAGGACTGGCACAGTGAAAGAAACTGACACTCTCCCTACCTACAGTTTTCTGTCCCTAGAAAAAATGTTTTTTTAAAGCACACTATAGCACAAGGAGAATTCCCCTCACTTTCCTTCTTTGTCCCTAGAAACAAGGACTGGCACAGTGAAAGAAACTGACACTCTCCCTACCTACAGTTTTCTGTCCCTAGAAAAAATGTTTTTTTAAAGCACACTATAGCACAAGGAGAATTCCCCTCACTTTCCTTCTTTGTCCCTAGAAACAAGGACTGGCACAGTGAAAGAAACTGACACTCTCCCTACCTACAGTTTTCTGTCCCTAGAAAAAATGTTTTTTTAAAGCACACTATAGCACAAGGAGAAATCCCCTCACTTTCCTTCTTTGTCCCTAGAAACAAGGACTGGCACAGTGAAAGAAACTGACACTCTCCCTACCTACAGTTTTCTGTCCCTAGAAAAAATGTTTTTTTAAAGCACACTATAGCACAAGGAGAATTCCCCTCACTTTCCTTCTTTGTCCCTAGAAACAAGGACTGGCACAGTGAAAGAAACTGACACTCTCCCTACCTACAGTTTTCTGTCCCTAGAAAAAATGTTTTTTTAAAGCACACTATAGCACAAGGAGAAATCCCCTCACTTTCCTTCTTTGTCCCTAGAAACAAGGACTCGCATAGTAAAACACACTGACACTCTCCCTACCTATCCTTCTCTTTCCCTAAACTAAAGGAATCCAGGTTAAGCAAGAAAGAAATAAATGTCACTGTCCCTGCCTATGCTTGTCTTTCCCTGCTCCGGAACACACTACACTAGGCCGCCGTGCTGGCGGCCTTTTATAGTGTGGGGCGTGTACTAAACACCCTCAGCAATAATTGGCCACAGGCATCCTGCCTGTGGCCAATCATTGCTCTCCTCGCTGCCGGCGCTGTGATTGGCCAAGCATGCGGGGTCACAGTGCATGCTTGGCCAATCACAGCGCCTGGATGACACTGCGATGGCGTAGTGCATTGTGGGCCGTTCGCGTCACTCGAATTTGGCGCGAACGGCCCAAATCGTTCGATCTTCGTCGAACGATCGAACAGCCGATGTTCGAGTCGAACGTATGTTCGACTCGAACACGAAGCTCATCCCTACTGAGGATATGAAGCCCTCACTGTTCTGTTTTGATTCTGTAGGCAGGTGAGGCTGCAGTATATCCCCCAACCTGAAGGTGGCACTGTAATGTTTCTTCAGGCTGGTAAAAGCCCATTGAAGACTAAGGGGTTGATTTACTAAAGGAAAATAGACTGTGCATTTGCAGGTAAAGTTGCACTCTGCAAGGGCATTTACTCCAGAGCTCAGTAAATGAGGGGATGATCTGCTGACTTCCATCATCCAATCATGTGCAAGCAAAAATGCTGTTTTTTTTCCTTATATGTGATGGGGTATTCTTTGCAAAGTGAAGCTTCACCTCATTTACTAAGCTCTGGAGCAAAAGCCCTCACAGACTGCAACTGCACTTGCAAAGTTCACAATCTATAAGCCTTTAGTAAATCACCCCCTATGTGTATCCTGCTATGGGCTACAGGCAGCTATCTTGGGAAGAACACCAATCCTATTGGATACCAAACTCCTGTGAGATTTGGGCAGCCATCTTGACTAAGAATTGCATAAATAGTGAAATTTTGCATCATTCAGTGTGCCTGCCAGTGTGCCTGCAGAGCGGGAGTAAGATAGGGACAGAGTCCCTGCTGGTTAGGGAAAGAGTAGAGGTAGTAAGGAGCGATACCTGTCTAGGAGGGAAAGAGTAGGTTTCCCCTTACACAATGTCTCCTCTCTCCGTTTCCTGGAAAAGTCCCCCACTGGCAGACAGATATCTGGAGGGACATTTGGGGGTTGCAATGTGAACGAGCTATAGCCTGCTGCTAGGGAAGTGTTCCTATGGCATTCTGTGGTATGTGAATGACTGATATGTTTGGAACAGTGCTGTCACTGTAATATCACTATTGAAAAGTGCCTTGTGGATAAACAGTGCCATCTTCTGCCTAAAGAAGTATATGTATGACCTGAAACATACATGGTGCCATTATTGTAAATTGCCTTATCTCTGTGAACAGTTCATTTCTAAATTATAGACAATACTTAAGTATCCATGTGGGTTTATTCAGTTCTCAGTGTACATTGGTTAGACCCCACCTACAAGTCACTTGCTGTATCCTCTAGTGCATGGATATGCAATTAGCGGACCTCCAGCTGTTGCAAAACTACCCATCATGCCTCTGCCTCTGGGTGTCATGCTTGCTGCTGTCAGAGTCTCGCTATGCCTCATGGGACTTGTAGTTTGGCAACAGCTGGAGGTCCGCTAATTGCATATCCCTGCTCTAGTGACATAGGATTCGAAATTGCACATTTCCAGGCCCACAAAATTTGTGGTACTAAAAAAAAGCATAATGTAATTCATAATTGCATATGTTACATGCATTTTTCACTGCATTTTAATCACCTAAAGTGGATGTTCACCCTCAGGAAAGAGTTCCCTTCTATCCCCCCCTTCTCCCCTCCAGTACAAGAATAGGGCTGTCTTTTTGTTTGTTTGTTAACCTGCACGTCATTCACCTAGGCAAATGATAGGCAGTGTCCTCTCTTTTCCTCCTGTGATATGCATGTCACATATCCCAGGAGGCATAGAGCTTCATTCAGAAAGGAGGAGGGGGCGGGCCTAGTGTCACATGATCAGGAGGCACGCTGGCTGACCAGAAAGAAACCATGGGCCTCTTGATGATGTCACAATCAACATGGTGGTGTAGAACAGGGAGGTGGCAGAAGACAATGCCAGAAGGCAAGAGGATCTCAACGGGATACTGCTGGATCCTCTGAGTGGGTGAGTATTGAAAATGTGAACAATTCACACGGTAAGCGGGGGAGGGGGGTGTGCGAAAGTCCGGTTTAAGTCATAGGTGCAATACCAATCCCAGTAACTAGTTTCAATGGCAACATGGGGGTTTGCTAAGGTTCATTGTTTGAGCCTTCAGTTGATAGTGAAAGCCAGGATCCAGCACTCAGTACATCTACTGAATTGATTGGCTCCACAGTATCTGATCCTGGTAGAGGAAACCCTATAGGAGCGTTGTGCAGAACAATCTGAACAAATAATACATCATAGTGACATCATCTCTGACATCAGGATTTCCAATTAGCTCCAACTGCGGTTTCATAACACAAAAACATTGCTACAAAAATGATTAACTGTTTGTTGAGAACAGCAAGAAATAGATAAATATTATAAGTGTCATATTACTACTGAGCTTCCCCATGTAGAAATCATTGTAAAAGAAAAAATTGTAAAAAACAAAAATACTGAAAAATACCCCTCTGCCCATTATATCTAAGATTCCAAAACATCTCAAATACCCAGAGTGATATTTTCACTTAGAATAAAAATGTTAATCTTGCTTAGGTCATTGCTATTCAGCTAAAACATACTGAGAAGGACTCATGGTTAGAGTGGATTTAGCATCACATTTTTCATGTTAAGTGCATGTATGCTAAGTAATATATAACACTTTAGGAACAGACATCACAATACTCTTCCTGACAATGCCTTCACCTGCTTATTTCTGCAGAACAATAGAGAAAACTCAATAGGAGACTGACAAATGTGGTCCTTCAAGTAATGCTAAAGGCATTTTTTTTTTAATAAAATAACGAACATGTTATACTTACCTGCTCTATGCAATGGTTTTGCACAGAGCGGCCTCAAACCTTCTTTTCTGGAGTCCCCTGCCAGTGATCTTGGGTCCTCCTCTTGTCCTTGTGCCACCATAGCAAGCAGCATTATCACGTACCTGGTGGAGACTGGAATGTGATGGAAGCCTCCCTTGCTCCTCCCGCCTACACTCCTGAAGGTGGGAACAGAAAGTGTAAAGGCAAGGAGTGGCACGAGTGCCGGGTAGCTGGCTGGTGATGTCCCCTCTGTAGGTGGGTAGAGCTGGCAGTCCCGGTCCTTGGAGCAGGTAGTAGAAGCAGCTTGGCACCAGAGCATGGACAGAAGTGGAACCAGGAGAAGAGCAGCAGTCAGCAACAACCAGGCAGCAGGGTACCGAATCAGCAGGAAAAGCAAGTCCAGAAGGCAGGCCAGGGTCGGGAACAGCCGGGCAATGTGGTACCAAATCAGTAGGCAGATGAAGTCCAGTAAACAAGCCAAAGTCAGGCTACCAGGTAACAGGGTAAAGGAACAAGCAGAGGCGAAGTCCAAAGGCAAGCCGGGTCATACACGAACAAACAGGAGCAGCAGATCAGGTCTTGGTAGGTCAGGAAGAAGCTGAAGAGCATCCAGCACTGTTTACAGTGACAGAGCAGTTTAAATAGGCCACTGGGCGCCAAGTGCTAATTGGTGTGTGCACGCGCGCGCACGCTCGCCATTGCGCACAGTTATGCGCATGCGCACATATCCGCGAGCGATGAACTGGTATTGCAGGAATTGTGTTGGTCCCTTGCTTACGAATATTAGCATAAGTGCAATGTATACGAGCATGAGCCTTTTAGTGGTGGAGGTCTGGTTTACATAACAGGCATGCTATGGGGGCACAAAGTGCATGCTCGCTCCTGAGCTGCGTGTGGCTATGGAGCTGCTTCCTCCTCCCAGCATTTGATTGACAGCAGCAACCAATGGCTCCTGCTGCTGCTGCCTGAGTCCCCTTGTCAAGAGGAAAAGAGGGGGAGAGAAGACTGCAGCCGTGTACAGTGCTGGATTGATTGAGGGCTTTAGAACCACTTCATGCTTGCATCAAATTGATGACATCATCACATACATTGGAGCTCAAGAAGTGATTTTAATTATCGAAGACAAAGCTTTTTGAATAAAAATACATTTTCTGTATATTGTGGCATATCAGGATTAAGTTACAGAAAGGTCCTCTTTATGCACAAAAAAAAATAATATTCAGCTTGATTTGCATGGGAGCCATAGACAAAGGGATACCTCTAAAGAATGCTTTATTCACAGAAAGGGTTACAGACTTCTTAAAATTATAATGACGTTCTACTATGTGGCATTTCCGATATTACAGTGCTTCACGTTCTTCTTTAAGCCAAATGTGTTGCAATCGCCATTGTCATGTGAACTAGAAATTGCAAAGTAATGGTATAAAATTGTACAAAATTCAGTGCATTACAGTACATTACACCAAATCCACCTTGAGCACATAATGCTTATACAATAATCATTACCCTTGAGAAAGACTGAATTGTTCTTGAGAACTGGGCCGCCTTTGATATTTTATCCAGATTTTCCAACCAATTCACAAAGCAGCAGGGATCCAGAGAATTTATAAGCGTAGGACTATGTCAAAATGTCAAAGTTCACAACAGAACTTATTTTTAATAACTTCAGCAAATGGAAACTATAGAAACCAGTTAGTGCTTGACTTTTTTTTTCCCCGGCAGGTTGCCACAGCCAGTAACAATAGCTAACAGGTTAGGCGGCTCCCCTCTATGGAGTACATTCGATAGAAGATCACTTGCACAATACTAAGTCTCAAAAGATTTGTTTAGGATTTTTTCCCAGCAGTAATGGTGGAGGAACGACTATTTATGTTTCTGTATAAACTACTACACCGTACCCCAGGACACCGCTTCTTCTTCACAATAAGATACAAAGACATATCAGCTTCTCTTCATAGGCCTCCTTGGAGACCGAGGGCTGCAGGGCAATAAGGCCTGAGTTTGCTTTTGCGAGGTGTAGAGAAGAATTTGCCACAAGGAAATGAAGTGTGTTTTTACTGAATTTTGTCCATTTCTGTCTTTAACAATAATTCTAAAAAAGATGTTGTGTGTTTGAGCTCAGGGGAAAAAAACTCAACACCAACGGAAGGGTGTTTACCTTGCAAAATGAGCGTAAAATTACGTTTATGGTGTTAACTTAATAAAGGAAAATAAACACTTTGCTTTGCAAGGGAAGTTGCAAGGAAAATTTCTACAAAATTTGGTGAATGAGGTGAGGCTCTACTGACTTCCATCATCCAATCACGTGCAAGCATGAATACTTTTTTTAAGTTTTCCTTACACATAATTGGGTATCATTTGCAAAGTGAAATGTCACAAGACTCACTAAGCTCTGAGGGAAAACCCCCTGCAAAGTAAACAGAATATTGCACAGTGCCCCCCCCCCCCCCCCCCCAGAGCAGTAAACAGCAGAATCCACTCTCTCAGGGAAGTAAACAGCAGATTCCACAGCATTCTCATAGAGGAGTAAATAGAATATTCCACAGCATCCTCTCAGAGGAGTAAAGCAGGCCATACAGTAACCAATTGTCTTTCCTTCAACCCATGGTTGATTGGGGACTCCCCCATCAAGTCCCCCACTTCATGGGGGAATCCCTCCCACAGGGCTATTGCTCTGCCGGGGGGGGGGGTATGGGAAGACTTCACCACTGGCAGTGACCGGGCAAGAAAAAAAACAACAGGCAGGTTGTACTAAAGTCGATCGATGGATCGACTCCAGTACATTCAGCTTGTTTATAAATGAATTAAAAAATTATTTTGATCCATCTATGGCCAGCTTAAATTGGAGATTTCACAGCATCCTCTCAGCTGGATTAGTTAGCAGATTCCAAAGCAGTCAAAAAAGTCCTGCCCTTTAAACCATAGGTTCCAACAAACATGTCAGATGCTCTAGGTGACATTTTAATTTATTTGATGAATGACAACATATTTATTTGATTTGTGCTATTCAGCTAAAGTATGTCTCAGAGGAGTAAATAGCAGATTACACAATCTGAGGTTCAGACATCACAGTTGGTCTAGAGGTAACGTCACCTCTTTCAACTTTTCTCTCAGAGATAGAACACCATCAGCAAGAGATGTTATTTATATAGCTTTTTTAAGCATTAGTACAAATAAGATATAATGCAGCAACTGTTTTGCTGTCCCAAGTATGGTTATCTCCTTAGATAGATCCTTAAAGTGGTAGTAAAGTCACAATTAGAAAAAATGGCTGACAGGCAGATTTTTATAACAGAAGAGACCCTAGAGGTTTCTTCTGTCGTAAATGTCCCCTTGCCTGTCAGCTAGTAATGTAATCTGAGCTCCGCATGCAAAGCTCAGACCACATTTACGGCCCCATGCACACGCTCGGGAGCAGTGGTGGCTGGGGTTTTTTTGTTTTAGGGGGGGGCGGCAAACAACCACCCTCCCCATTAGCCGGTCGGTCGGCGGCACCCCCACTCCTTCCCCGACACTTACCCCATCAGTTGCAGACGGGCGGGCTCCTACAGGCGGTGGGCAGCGGCCGGGTTGCGGACTCCTATGCTCCTATGGGCAGCAGCAGCAGCTCTCGTGTCCTCTCTGCATCACGGCAGCTTCCACTGTGCAGCTCTTCCCTCCTCCTCCTAGGCATCCAATAGAATTGCCTGTCCTTACAGTCAATCAGGTGACCGTTGTCAAAACAAGCTTCCTGATTGGCCGGGAGGAGGATCAGTGTTACAACAGCGAATATTGATTCACTGTTGTAACACACCTGGGTGGGCTCAGAGCACACTCTCTGCGTCCCGAGCCCACCCTATATTGAAGCTTATTAGAGCCTCTGGCTCTAATTGGTTCTTCCTGAAAGGGGCAGGACGCATGGATAGGGGAGGTGGCGATGGACAAGGGGGGGAGGGGGGCGGCACCTGTGCATCCTTAATGGAGGTGCTGCCCCTGTTTGGGAGTGATGTCACCTTGGTCCAGCCATTTAAGCGGCCAAAGATATGAAACCCAGAAGGAAGACCGAGCTAACATGGAAGCACCGGTGACCAGGGAAAGCCATGACAGTGCAGCACTAGAGGGCTTTGTTTGCAGGTAAGTATGTCATACCATGCTAGTATGAAGTGCACACTGCACACTAGTACTGTACATAATGACTTAAACCTACAGGGGGACCCAGTTCTTTGCTTTTCTTACATGACTTTAATATAAGGTGACCAGATTTTTTAAATGAAATCCCCCTAAGCTAGTGGGAGCGGCGGTGTGCAATTCAGATTTTTTTTTTTAATTCTGCACTGTCTGTCTTTGAAATTGCCCCAACCCCTGTTCAAATCCAATCTGGGGACAAAACTGGGGACAGACTTGGTCCGGGGACAGTAACCTCAATCCGGGGACTGTCCCCTGAAACCGGGGATGTCTGGTCACCCTACTTTAATACCACTTTGATTGCTATCAATCACTCTCACATCTATTTTGCCTAATATTGTTTGCCAGGCAGTGCAGGTCCACTCACTACTGGCTGATAACTGCACACATGTTGTCTGTAAAATTTGCACTGTTAAAGGCATCTAGTATGGCTGCTGGAACTAGACAAAATGATTTCTTTTGGATAGATTACATATCAGTCTTGGGGTTCTACCTGTAAATATACACTGTTATGGCCTCTATGACTCGCCTTTTGGTCATCCCCATCAGTCATTCTTACACCCTGAGCCCGGTAGCCCCTCGTTTTTCATTGGCAAAGAATCCTGGCATAGACAGAGTGTAAAACTCCTGCAACTGGTTAAATGTCTTGTTTGGGTATCTTACTATTTTTTTTTTTTATTCTTTTTAAATGTCCTGTCCTTCTTATATAGATGTATCTCCTATTACTGGTATTGTTATTTTTTATATAAATTTTTTTTGCCTGTAAAATATGTTTTTTTCTCCACCAAATGCAAAGATTTCTTTTTTGCAACGTGTGCACCTTTTTTGTCTTTATTTGTAATTCTTTGTTTTTGTTTAAAAAATTTAATAAAAAATTATCCGATTAAAAAAAAAAAAACATTCAGAAGACCTTAAGATACAACACATATCCATTTTGCATGTATAGGCTTTGATATGCCAGAGAAAGGTGTCACATGAAAACAGAATGTTTTTTCCAGTAGTACAATTATGGTCTTTTTTCATTGCTTCCTATCCTGTGTCAAATTTGTTACATTTTGTTACCCTATTTTTTTGTAAGGCAAAAGTCTGCAGTGGACTCCATCTGTATTTCTGAAGTCACCACTAAGCACTTTATTGGGGATTATGTAATTCTAGGTCCGAAAACCAGGTAAATGGTAAATGCCTGTTGTGAGGGACTTTTAGCTTCTTATATTTTTTAAAATATTTCTTTACATAGTTTATTAATTGCATGCTATCTACAGAGCACAGTTTGTTTATGAGGACTTTACATGTCTTACAAAAGAATTTCTAAAGTAATGCTCTTATATACCACTGCCAGAAAGTTTGTTAACAAAGCACACATGGGGTGGTGTCAAGTGCCAAAGAATAAAATCATGATTAATAATTAAATAGCAAATAGGATTTTTATTTTTATTTTCTTTGACATGTACAGTAAAAAAATAGTTTTTCATCCAGCCGAAACTTTTTGGTGGTTTGTCTACAAACATTTGTTTGATGAATTTTTCTGCAATGTTTCTTCCCTCCAATGTCAGCCGTAGACTTAAGCCCTGTACACACGATTGGATTTCCTATTGTTTTTAAACTGATGGATTTTTCCATCGGAAAACCGATGAAGCTGACTTCCATCAGTCTTGCCTACACACCATTAGTCAAAAAACCGACCGTTCCAAACGCTGTGACGTAAAACACTCCGATTAGCCAAGAAAAATGTAGTTCAATGCTTCTGAGCATCCGTCGACTTGATTCTGAGCATGCGTGGGTTTTTTATCCGATGGAGTTCCCCACAGACGATAGTAATTTGCTATCGTTTTTTTAACCATCGGATAAATTTAAAACATGTTCTATTTTTAAACACAGATGAAAAAAAGACCGATGGGGCCCATACACGATCGGTTTGTCCGATGAAAACAGTCCATCGGTAAAACCTATTGTGTGTACAGGGCATTAGGGGTCCTTCACACCAGCCCGCATGCATTATGCTCTGTATATCTGGTGTACACTGGTGTGCATGTTAGTCCTCATGTACACAGGACATTTTGCAAACTCTCCTAGAAGCCTTTCCTCCTGGCGGCAGCGTTTTGGCCTTGTAATAGTGTCTAAAGCTGTAGCAAGCTTTTTGGCATGTTCACAGATGTCAATAGGGCCATCACATTCTGAGGTATTAGGTAGTAGGTAATATCTTAATATGCCAATGCTTTAGCAGTGTTGCATGTCCTAGGACTGCTAATTGAAATTATGAATAACCTTCATCATTTAAAAAGATGATGGATCCCTCCATATTGAAGACTATAATGAAGCAGTGCATCAAGTCATTTGTAGTTCTTACAGATATTATATTGTATTACACAGAAACATGTGACTGAAAGCTTGAATCTGCCTAGAGGTCATTTTGGGACATCACAAAATATATATTTTTTTTAAGTCATAAAAGCTTTAAATACACTTACATTTTTATTATGCCATAAAAAAGGGGAAAATAGATAGAAAGAAAACATGAGTTATTTCATTGCACTTTTAATTCTTCCTTTCCTCCATCCATTCTTTTAAACAATGCCTGCAGTTCCATTCAACCTTCATCCAAGAAAACCATAAGAAAAACTTTTGGGTGTCCACTGCTGACCTCTTCTGCGGGAAATGCCAGTTGCCTGGAAGTCATGCTCATCTTCTTATACCACTACTTTGGGTCACTGACCCATAACAAGTATGCAGACATGGAGGTTGATTTATTAAAGCAGACCTTAAAGTGTTACTAAACCCAGGGCACTGCATTCACTATATCTGGTCTCCCACAGTACACAGAACATGGAAGCGCAATGAGTTTAGTAAAAATAAACGGCTATATACCTTTTCTCATCAGCAGTATATAGCAGTCTTGTGACTTCTATCAGTGTCTGGTTAAAGATTGTAGGAAGAGTTTTCAATCTCCTCTGACTGTCTTATGAGGCTACATGACCCCTGACCCTCTGTCTGGACAGTGATGATTGGCCCTGTGCTGATCACGTGCACCCTCCCAAAAAAAAATATTCTACCAATACACACTAATCTGAGCACATGCAAAGTGCCCCCAAGGCTCTGTACTGTCAGGAGATGGATTGGGGACTGTGGAAGAAGGGGAGGATCAGAGAAGACAGGATCAAAAAGCCTTTTTACACAATGCACAGGATTAACCCCTTAGGTTCCACAGTAAGTATAACAAGCATGCTTTACTGCATATACAGGCTGATTTTACTGTTGTGGGTTTAATAATACTTGAATTAATTTTTTTCCGCTGAACCAGCGGGTTAAACAAAAAAAAATTAGTTGATTCCCCCATCCACATACTTAATGTGGTTGGTTGAATCCTCCTACTGAGCTATTGTTTTCAGACAGTGGGGATAATTCCTCGCTGTCAGAATATACTGAACAGTGTTACAGATAAAGACGTCGGCATAGATCAAGTGGTGACAATCAGACAGGCTGGTTGTACAGAAGTCAATTGTTAGTTCAAATTTCTGTACAACCATCCTGCCCATACATGTGTAGCGGGGTCTTTAAATTTAATTGGGATACACCTGGGTGGTAGTGTGACCCAGGTGTGTAAATTGTGAGAGTTTGGACCAATTTGTATTCGTGGAGGACTAGGTGGTGTATTATTCTCCTTGGCCTGTGGGTGGTGGGGTACCCGCAGGCTCGAGGTACAATCACCACCGCAGTGCTACCCTTTTTGTCCTTTTCCGGAGATGGTACGGCGAGGGCGGGGAACCTGCCATGGTGTCGAAGGGAAGGGATAAAAGGGGGAGACGCCCTAACCACGAGGTCTTCGGGGATCTTCTCTTCACGCGCCCAGGCACCTTAGACCTAGGTGCGGGCGGTTCGGAGTTCCGGCCCAGGCGCCCTAGACTGTGATCGGTGTGTGGGACTCTGGTTAATGGGAGCAAAGGGAGGTGACAGCACAGAAGGACTGGATTCATAACTAATGCACACTGGCCCGAGGAAAATACTGGTACTGGCCTTCAACTCACCCACAGCTATGGGGAGGACATGGGCCGTAGCGCATCTCACCCTGGTGTATGAAATACCCCTAGACAAGAGAGACTATGAGGTGAGGCCGCTATACATGGATCGAAATTTGTCCTGTCTCTGCTGAACCTGCAGAATTTCGATCCATGTATGGCCAGGCTTAAGAATCTTTACTCGAAAATTTGTGATGAATATTCACTGCAGTTTTTCAGCCATATAAAAGCATATTCTCGTCCACTTTTAATACCTAGAAATGTATAGATGCTTTTTACATGTTCATGCTTTTCCTTTGAAGTGGCTTTTCACATTATTTAGGGCCCTTTGACCTGGGCGGACTGATTTGGTCCGCCTATCAGTTTTTTAGGCGGACCTGATCGGACCATGTGTTGTCCTCTATGGAGCGGCATATATCAACGAACATGTGTCCACTGACACCTTCTGACATCCAATCCTATCAGCCAAAAATGGACGAATGGGGGATCTGTTTCCCATCTGTCTGGCAGATAGGATCGGATGTAAATGGACAGAGAGGTAAATCTGAATCACGTATAAACAAGCAGAAGTAGGCACATAGGAAACACAATAAATATCACATTTATATAGCACCAGGAATATATTCATATATATATATATATATATATATATATATATATATATATATATATATGTATTTGTATAATCACAAACACTTTTTTTTCTCGCCACCCCTCCCTCCTCCCCCCCCCCTTTTTTTTTGGGGGGGGGGAGGAGTCGGAGAAACCACCGTCTAGTAAAGGAAGGTATCATGGAGCTATCTTTAAGTGTCAAGGTATGTTAAATGTTATATGTAAAGGAAAAAATTTAATACAGAGAGATTAAATAAAAAAAAATGGACAGGCGGTATGTTTACATCCAACCGCCTATAGAGGACAGCAGGCTGTGTCTGTGTCTGCTCTGCATCAGAGGAGCGATCAGTGGCCTGTCATCTGCCTGCTCAATGGGGATCAACAATGGACAGATTCCCTACTGAGCAGGCGGATCCACTGGCGAAGTCCGCCCCGTGTGAAACAGCCCTTATGTAAATAGTCACACATTTTGTGAAGATTAGCAACTCACTTAAATCAGCCCAAAAGCTTGACTGACTTCCCAGGTTTGCACACTCCTTTCTGGTATGTGATTGAGAAAGTATTGGAAGCAGGTATATGCAGCATGTTAACAATGGCAGCTCCTATCATTTTCCCATGACAGTTTTTTTTTTATGTAAAGAAGACTGAATAAAAACAAATTTCATTTTTCATCTTCTCCCAAATAACTAGAATGCAAACTGACAGCAGTTGTTGGGAATATAACTGCAACATGCTGTATTTTTAACAGAAAGAAAGTGCAAATGGATGAAATCCAAAATCCAATGTTAAAATTCATTAGAACAAACAAGCCAAAAAAAAAGAAGAAGCGCAGCATTGCACTGCAGTTTCCTTCCTGTCTGTAGAAGGAGATTTGAACAATTTCCCTAAGATTTTTTTTTTTTTTTTATATTGTTGTGCTACAATGTAACCAATTTTTTTATATACATTACTCCTTAGTCCCACACTCTCTGCTGTCATTCACACTGGCACCTGTCATTAACTATTGTCTAGGAATGATTTCTGATCCTGGTGGAAAATAAGTGGGTTGAGTATCTGCTAGTTTATTGGTAATTTTGTTTAGATTATTCTTGAACATGAAAAAAAAAAATTACTATCGTGAACGTTTATCAATTCTTGAGGACAGGGGAAAAAAATTGTCCCATCTATGGCCAGCTTAACTTTCAGATACATTGTGGATCTACCTTTAGCATAGTTGGAGTAGCAGCTCACTGGCTGGTTACATTTTTGACATGATATTGCTGTTTAAAGAGCCAGTCAACCCAAAATTGATATTTTTTAACTGGAGCCTCTGATTTCTTATATGTCCTAGATCAGTGATGGTGAACCTTTTGCACCCCAGATGTTTTGGAACATCATTTCCCGTGATGATCATGCACTCTGCAGTGTAGTTCAATATCATGGGAAATGTAGTTCCCAAACATCTGGGGTGCCAAGGTTTGGCAAGGTCTCTCGGAAGTGGGGATGGGTACCTGTCAAAAACAGCTCTCCGCTCCCTCCTCCCGCTCCCCCCTCCCCTCTGAAGGAAGGAAGCAAACAAGCGGAGCTTCCCCTTTTGGGTGGAGATCTGCTTTACCTATCTACCGTGTTTTCCCTGAAAATAAGACCAGATCTTATATTAATTTTGGCAACAAAAGAAACAGTAGGGCTTATTCACTGACAGCTGGGAGAAGAGGAGGAGGGCAGCGGGAGGTCATCTGAGGTATTTGGCACAATTATATTACAGAAACACACACATTGTATATGATATAATACTGTAATAGAGTGGATTCTAGGATTTTACAACCACTTTAAACTAGGGCTTATTTAAAGGTGTAAGGCTTATATGGCAGCCATCCCCGAAAATCACATTAGGTCTTATTTTTAGGGTAGGTCTTATTTTCGGGGAAACGCGGTAGCATCTAACAACAACAGAAACAGTGGTTCTGGGTGGAGTGACCCTTTAAAGTGGTATTAAGCTCTCCGCAAAAAAAAAAAAAATATTGTATTGCAGCTTATCAGCTTTTAGATGTGACAGCTGCGTTCATTTTTCTTTAGGATTTATTTTCTTTATTTTCACCTGGTGATCCTGCCGGTAAGTCTGTACCAAGCTGTCCTACAAAAGTGGCCATTAGAGCGTTGAAACAAACCATTTTGCCACTGGCAGGGGTACTCACAATAACCAGCTTTTATTCATTTATGTAAAACCTTTGACCCCCAAAGGAACATTTTTTACTGTACCTGCTTAGAGTGTTAGCTGGAGTATAAAGTGATTGCAAACGATCACCTTGTAAAACAACCCATTCAGCTTAAAACAGAAATGAAAGGCAAAACATTTTTGTATGGATATAAAAAATTATAAATACCCTTTTCCCCCTTTTTTATAAGCGATCACATTCCCTCTGTTCTGAGCTGCATAAGAGCTGGAGGGAGGAGAGCAGCACACTATGAATGGCTGTGCAGCGAGGGCTTGTCAGGACAAGTCTGATCATTGGAGGAGAGTACACTGAGTTTCCAGCATAGCTAGAGAACTGACCACAGTGTGTGCTCTCCTGCTTAGTGTGATCAGTTTTTATTAGGAAAGCAGAGGGACTGTCAGGAACACCAGGGATTTCACATAGAGGAAGCAATACAAAGAGAACAGGATACTTTCTCATACAAGTACATGGTACAGCAGGCACATATCAGGAATATGAAGTGTTGGGGTAACAGTGCTTTAGCTTCAATGGGTTAGTGCATCTAAATCTGATAGTGAATCTAACAATCCCCTCCCCCAGATTGTCAATGCTGTTGCTCAAAGTTGTCTCTGTTGCTCAAAGGTATCTCTGTAGACACCCTAAGACAGGAAATGTGTTTTGTTGCCGGATCACCAGGTGAAAATAAAGGGAAAAATCCTAAAACAAGAAAACAAATGCAGGTACAGCATTTAAGGATTAGTAAATTGCAATCTATTCATGTTTTCGTTTTGGGTTTAGTACTAGTTTACGTCTGATTTTAAAAAAATGTCTCTACTGTCAATAACAACCAATTTTTCAAGCAGAGGTTGGAAACTAAAACAGTTTAGTGCTTTAGAGATTTAAAGGAAATGATTTTACTTTTTGCTTGTTTAAATTCCCGTGGAGATTCACTATTGAAAATCTACATCCTCACCACAATCCTGCAACATGATCAATAGTTGTTATCAGTAAGCGCTCTTCCACTTCATTAGATGCAGTGATGCAACAATAAATATATTTGTCGTTTTTTCTACAGTGTAAGATGGGTTTCCAGTGTAAATGTATTACACATTCATTACGCATAGCATGGTCTGATTTATAAAGACATTCTAGACTAAAATGATTCAAATCTGGTAAGTGTTGGCCTCCAATATACATAAACAAAAGAATAAAAATTAAAGTGCAGAGACCCTATTCAGCAATTTCTGTTCTAAAAGTTGCAAAGACAACTTTCCGCATGAGAAAAGTTTAAAGAAGGAATGTCTAAATTGGATTGCACTGCTCCATGATTGCACCCATAAATGTCTTTTTTATTGTGCCGTACTGCAGAATATATATTGTATCAATATAAATTGATAGCAGTACTTTCTGAAGCTTTTATCTCCAACACAATTGTGCTTTGTTACCTGTTATGCACTTGTCAATTCAAGATGAGCAATAATATAATTGTACTGCTGGTTTTAAAGTGGGCTGTAGATGATTGTGTTTGTATAATATGACATTTATTTTTGAACGCGTAATGAAATACAGAATTATACAAAAAGAACTGGAAATAGGAGTGGATTAAAATGAACCTATTGCTATCAAATCTCAGCTGCCACTTTAGTGTCCGAAGGCCTACTGGACTCAAGAAAGCTAAACAAATAATTATTTCTGTAGTAATTGCATAACAAAGGCTTGTTCATGTTCAGGTGATATAGGATTTAGGTTGTAGTCTAGCCAGTGAGGTTTGGTGCGCCAACCTGTTTTATTACCAATGTCGAATATAGAAGGTGTATCAGAATATCCATTTGAATGTCAACTTTGGCTGTCTGACATAACCAGAGACGGATTAAGGCAGGGTAGAAACTTTGGCCCTCTCAACTTTTTGATTGACGTTGATAATGGTGACCCATCCCATCAGACATCCACTTCCTGCAAGTGCATCCTCCCTTGTGAAGTGACAGGCTGGCGCACAGCTTTGAACAGTTTCTTTTTTGGCTGACACAAGAAGCAAGAAGAAAGGAGGTGGGCCCCCCTGGACATCCGCCAGGCCCCAGGTGCTAGCCAAGGTTGCCTCGTGGATGATTTCCTCTGCACAAAACCGCATCACTTCTGTTGCATCCTGGGACAGCCATACACCTACAAGACTAGCCTTTTCCAACCTTTTTACCCTAGAGCAAGGGTGTCAAACTCATTTTCATCGTGGGCCTGCATCAGCATTATTATTGCCCTCAAAAGGGCCGGTTGTATCTGTAAGATTATGTAAAGAAAAAACTACTGCGCAAGTCAAAAATTAATATAAAGAAAAATAAAAAAATGATACCACCAGTGAAAAATTTGTGGCCGCTGCTGCGACTGAAAATGTGGATACACACATATAAGGACAATGTAAAAAATAACAGTTGCGCTGCGTGATGCTGGCACACTACTACCAAAAAGGCGTGACACCCTATGGATGTGGCATGATGACAATACACCATATGCAATGAAAATATAAAGTGATAAGTAAATTATACCAAAATGTACCAAAATGACTATGTGACATATGACCAAGTCAATTTATCATTCCAATAATCATAGTTGAAAATAATTAATTAACAAGCAATTCTTCTTAGGAATGTCCAAAAAAAAGAGCTGGGAAATGACATGTCTCATAATAGAAAAAGGTTCCAAGATGAAGTTGATTCAAAAAGTTCTACTAGGCAAGTGAATATTGGTGACTTCACACTTGAACACCCAAGAAGAAAGTGTAGTGATGAAAAAGACAGAGATCCTCCACCTCCAATATCGAATCTCCTTACCAGCTCTTATGGATTCGATATTGGAGGTGGAGGATCTCTGTCTTTTTCATCACTACACTTTCTTCTTGGGTGTTCAAGTGTGAAGTCACCAATATTCACTTGCCTAGTAGAAATTTTTGAATCAACGTCATCTTGGAACCTTTTTCTATTATGAGACATGTCATTTCCCAGCTCTTTTTTTGGACATTCCTAAGAAGAATTGCTTGTTAATTAATTATTTTCAACTATGATTATTGGAATGACAAATTGACTTGGTCATATGTCACATAGTCATTTTGGTACATTTTGGTATCTGTAAGATTAGATGTCCAGCGCATCCCCTCCCCTTACATTAGATGTCAAGAGCCACTCCACCATCAGAAGTTGAGTCCCCCTCTCTCTATTAAATCACAGTGCACCCCCCTTACCGTATGCTGCTGCTGGGAAGAAGCTGGATGCATTGCTTAAAAGCAGAAAGTAAGGGTCTGGAGGAGGACCAGAGGAGGGCTGGAGCTCTCTGGCAGCTGCAGGAGAGGTGCAAGGGTCACATGAGATGGCCTGGAGGGCTGGGTTCGGCCCGCGGGCCTTGTGCTTGACACCTGTGTCCTAGAGGAACCCTTGAAATTTTTTTTAGGTCTTGGGGATTCCCCGCTAACACTATTTGGGGTCAGTGGGAAAAATAGCCCTAACTTTGGTGGCCAGTGTGAAAGATGCTCCCCTTACATTGGTAATCAGACTGTAATTTTTACAGACAGATAAAAAGATAATTGGTGTCATGAAGCTGGCTCTGCCAAGTGTCACTGGCCCCAGAAATATGAAGGTACTATTAAATGGGAGGTCAATTAGCCACAGTTCAAGAAACCCTCTCCCTCACAATCTCTCCACTGACCCCCGAGAGATGTGATATTGCATTACTACACAGATAAGGAGGCCAGTATGAAGCGAGTTTGAGCTATCCCTTATGATGATTTCAATGGAGCCACCATTACTATCTACCCCGACTTGGAGAAGGAAACATTGGATCGTCACCAGGCACAACGTCCACTTTTGGATAAGCTGCGGGAGACAAACGTGACCTACAAATGGCGCCTGTCTTATCACCACCAAAGGTGGCCGCTCCTCCACATTGCATTTCACAGAAGAATTGGAGTTCAAGGAACGCCAAGCAACCTCTGGAGAAACCCTAGGATTCCATGTAAGCCTGGTTGAGAATGGCTCTTCACTGTATGCAGCATGAGGATGGTCTAAAGTGTCTGGTTTATTCACAGGCTGTCTATACATTGGTGCACCTAGCCTGACAAATCTTATTGTTCAGTGTCAATATTATGTGGACAACAATGAAGCTGAATGTAAGATTACGGCATGATTGGACAGATATGGCCAAAATTTTCTATCCCATCCACATAGATACTGGTCTGAAAGAGAATTTGGCATCACAACATACATGTTCTAATTCCAAGTAGTGTGGATATTTTTAATCTAAGGGTAGCTGATAATTGGCCTTCAAAGTGGAGCCTAGGAGTAAATCTCCCCAGCCAGACCATGGTTTTATGTATTGCCAAGAGATATCCTGCTACTTCAGCACAATTTTAGAAATAAGCTCACCGTGGCTGTTAGCAGCAGTTTAATATTTCTTGGCTACAGAAATGTTGAGTGTATTGTATTTACATTTTATCTTGCCTGTAACATTCAGAAAGACAGATGGTAAAAGGTAATGTTAATTGCTATACATGTGACCACCTGCCAGATTCGTTTTTTTCTGAATTGTGTGGAGTAAAGAAAAATTGCTTTAATTGGTTTATTTTAGATAAATAAAGATACATACTGTAGCATACTGGTGCTGTGCATATTACAACACATTACATATATAAGTAGAATTCTAAATGAAAGTATATATTTTATGCATTAGGTAAACTCTAGTCAAGTTTGTGTTTTATTCACTTCTTCTGAGTATTTGGAAGGATTTTTTTCTGCATAATAATGATCATCATAAAAAGACAGATAAAACTGCATTTATGACATTTCTTAGAATATTTGTGCATAGCCTTAATTCTTTCTCTCTAGTTTCAGAGCGAGTTGTCATTTCCCTGCTGACAGAATAGTAACTATTTGGATCAGTCAGTCTCTGAAACAATATATTAATGTGTCAAAATAAATGGTGCTTAATCACATTTAAACCTGGAGGTGCATTGCAAGACACATTATGCAATTTCTGATAGCAGATGAGTTTTATGAAGGTAATAAATTGGCTAAATTACAAATCCTGTGTCACGTTATTCCTTTTTTTTTTTATCTTCCTTTCAGTGTGTGTTTTTCTGGGCTTCTATAGCCCTGTACACACGATCGGATTTCCTATGGATTCTAATCCGATAGATTTTTCCATCGGAAATCCGATGAAGTTGACTCCCATCAGTCTTGCTTACACACCATCAGTCAAAAATCCGACCGTCCCAAACGCTGTGACGTAAAACACTCCGATAAGCCGAGAAAAATGAAGTTCAATGCTTCTGAGCATGCGTCGACTTGATTCTGAGCATGCGTGGGTTTTTTATCTGATGGAGTTCCACACAGACGATCGAATTTTGCTATAATTTTTTTTCCCATCGGAAAAATTTAAAACATGTTCTATTTTTTCACACCGACTGTTTTCATCGGTGAAACCGATCGTGTGTACATGGCTTAAGTGTTTTACCTTTTCATATTGGCATAGCCAATATAGTACAGCTGTTTTTAACATGATGGCGTGACACCACCTGTGTAGAGTAGACTCTGTTGTGTCTGGAAGAAAAGGATGAGGGGGTGGATTTACTAAAGTAATAGAGGCAGTTTACTTAGGAATGTGAATGTTCACTTTGCAAATGAATACGATTAAGTTGCGTTCAATATACACTATATTACCAAAAGTATTGGGACATCCTTGATGGTCAATCCCCCCTCCATTGTCTAAATCTCAGAAAAGGTTTTGTAATCTGTTTAAAGTGGTTCTAAAGTTTAAACACATTTAGGCAAGTATCCCCCTTCACTTGCCCCTTTTACCTACCGGAGCCCTCATTCAATCCAGTGCTGAGCACATCTGCTGCTCTTCTTTCCCTTCCAGGTCTCGTTGGCTTTGCTGAGGCAGCCAAAGCCTTGGCTTCCACTGCTGTCAATCAAAGCCAGTAATGACGCAGTGGGGGACTGGGACGAGTCCCACTGTTTGTGTCAATAGACTCAGGAGCAAGCCTGCAAAAGTGCCCCCATAGGACTCAACTTCCCATAGGGACACACGCTGGGGAGGAGGAGCCAGGAGCACCCATGGGGGACCCGAGAAATGTGGTTTGTGGCCGCTTAGTGCAACTTAATTCCAGGGATCAGGTAAGTATAAACCTGTTTGCTATTTTCTGTTTTGATTTTCATTTACAATCTCATTAACCACTTCCCGACCGCCTGCAGTACATACAGTGGGTACGGAAAGTATTCAGACCCCCTTAAATTTTTCACTCTTTGTTATATTGCAGCCATTTGCTAAAATCATTTAAGTTCATTTTTTTTCCTCATTAATGTACACACAGCACCCCATATTGACAGAAAAACACAGAATTGTTGACATTTTTGCTGATTTATTAAAAAAGAAAAACTGAAATATCACATGGTCCTAAGTATTCAGACCCTTTGCTCAGTATTTAGTAAAAGCACCCTTTTGATCTAATACAGCCATGAGTCTTTTTGGGAAAGATGCACCAAGTTTTTCACACCTGGATTTGGGGATCCTCTGCCATTCCTCCTTGCAGATCCTCTCCAGTTCTGTCAGGTTGGATGGTAAACGTTGGTGGACAGCCATTTTTAGGTCTCTCCAGAGATGCTCAATTGGGTTTAAGTCAGGGCTCTGGCTGGGCCATTCAAGAACAGTCACGGAGTTGTTGTGAAGACACTCCTTCATTATTTTAGCTGTGTGCTTGGGGTCATTGTCTTGTTGGAAGGTAAACCTGTCTGAGGTCCTGAGCACTCTGGAGAAGGTTTTCATCCAGGATATCCCTGTACTTGGCCGCATTCATATTTCCCTCGATTTCAACCAGTCATCCTGTCCCTGCAGCTGAAAAACACCCCCACAGCATGATGCTGCCACCACCATGCTTCACCGTTTGGACTGTATTGGACAGGTGATGAGCAGTGCCTGGTTTTCTCCACACATACCACTTAGAATTAAGGCCAAAAAGCTCTATCTTGGTCTCATCAGACCAGAGAATCTTATTTCTCACCATCTTGGAGTCCTTCAGGTGTTTTTTTAGCAAACTCCATGCAGGCTTTCATGTGTCTTGCACTGAGGAGAGGCATCCGTCGGGCCACTCTGCCATAAAGCCCCGACTGGTGGAGGGCTGCAGTGATGGTTGACTTTCTACAACTTTCTCCCATCTCCCGACTGCATCTCTGGAGCTCAGCCACAGTGATCTTTGGGTTCTTCTTTACCTCTCTCACCAAGACTCTTCTCCCCCGATAGCTCAGTTTGGCCGGACGGCCAGCTCTAGGAAGGGTTCTGGTCATCCCAAACGTCTTCCTTTAAGGATTATGGAGGCCACTGTGCTCTTAGGAACCTTAAGTGCAGCAGAATTTTTTTGTAACCTTGGCCAGATCTGTGCCTTGCCACAATTCTGTCTCTGAGCTCTTCAGGCAGTTTCTTTGACCTCATGATTCTCATTTGCTCTGACATGCACTGTGAGCTGTAAGGTGTTATATAGACAGGTGTGTGGCTTTCCTAATCAAGTCCAATCAGTATAATCAAACACAGCTGGAATCAAATGAAGGTGTAGAACCATCTCAAGGATGATCAGAAGAAATGGACAACACCTGAGTTAAATATATGAGTGTCACAGCAAAGGGTCTGAATACTTAGGACCATGTGATATTTCAATTTTTCTTTTTTAATAAATCTGCAAAAATGTCAACAATTCTGTGTTTTTCTGTCAATATAGGGTGCATTAATGAGGAAAAAAAATTAACTTAAATGATTTTAGCAAATGTCTGCAATATAACAAAGAGTGAAAAATTTAAGGGGGTCTGAATACTTTCAGTACCCACTGTATACTGTGGCAAGGCGGCTCTATTGTGCAAAATCACATACCTGTACATGATTACATCAATAGCCACAGGGGGAGCCAATCAGCGGGCCAGCGATCGCTCCCCGCAGAGACAGAATGTCGGTCTGCCGAGAATACAAGCAGACCGCCGTGCTATCAGGCATGGACACTCTGATCTAGTGTTCCTGCTAATCAGGAACACTGATCAGAGTATCCATGCAGTGAGCCCATCCCCCTACACAGTTAGAAACACACAGTTAACCCTTTGATTGCCCCTGATGTTAACCCCTTCCCTGCCATTTATACAGTGTCAGTGTATATTTTTAGCACTGATCACTGTAATAATGTCACTGTATCCCAAACAGGTGTCAAAAGTGTCAGCTAGGTGTCCGATCTGTCTGCCGCAATGTCGCAATCGCTGATCACCACCATTACAGGTAAAAAAAATACAAAAAAATAAAAATGCCATAAAAATATCCCCTATTTTGTAGACGCTATAACTTTTACGCAAATCAATCAATATACATGTAGCGCCCTGCTCCCAATGAGTGGGCGCTATATGTTGAAATTATAGTTGTCTGGGCATTAGTTTGGTCCAGGGAGATTTTATTTAAATTGTGGCGCTGTTTCAGTTCAGTTGCATGATTTTCCCCCCAGCAGTGGTTGTCGCTGTCACCGCTGTTCAGGGTTGGAAAGGCAACAGACTGGACGTATTGGGTACCTCTTTCACTGAAGCAGCCCAGGGGGCGTGGTGAACCCTCTGTGCATGCTGGGAGAGGGTACTTAAGGGACGAACGCCATTCTGTGTGAGGCTTTCTTCGATCCTCACCTGAGGGCCCTCCTGGCCTCAGGGATGTGTTGGCAGTTCCCAACTTGGGGCCACGTTGGTCCGAGGCCTCGCAACTGAGATGTGGGCCCAGGAGTTACTGGGGCCTACTGATCCAGGGATGATCCTGTGTCGCCTTGCCTGATGGAAGGGACCGAGCAATTGAGGACTCAATTGGAGGATGTACCCGGATCCCAAAAATCGACCTCACAGTGCTGCCAGAGTGGCTGAAAGATCCTGGCACTGAGAGCTGTGTTCTTCCTGAGGGAGATAACCCAGTGAGGGGTTATACGAGTCTGTGGCAGAGACTATTGAACAAGTTCCAATACAGTGGCAGAGACTATCTTTGATCGAGCTTCGCGCCGCTTGCTAGGCCGGTGAGAGTGGGCCTATCCGGTGGTTGCTGAGTTCAGCGTGGAGACAGTTGCTCCTCTGGACCTAGGAGATTTCCGTGATCGACAAGTAAGATACCTGAGTCCTCCCCATTCCTTTATCCCCTCTGTTGGAAAGTTTATTCAATAAAACCCTTGAAAGAGACTTTGTGTTGGTGCAGACTATTCTTCCGGATAAACTCTTCAAGGAGAACCCCTGAGCCGAACATTTGGAACAGTAAGGTAACGTGCAGACCCAAAACTAAACCAGAAGCTCCTACGGGGGTACCGCTACATACGCTTATTGGGATTTTTTTGCGTAAAATATGTAGCAGAATACATATTGGCCTATATTGATGAAGAATTTTGATTTTTTTGGGGGGATATGAATTATAGCAGAAAGTAAAAAATATTGTTCTTTTTTTTTTTTTTTTTTTTTTCAAAATTGTCGCTCTTTTTTTGTTTATAGTGCAAAAAAAAAAAAAACGTAGAAGTGATCAAATACCATCAAAAGTAATCTCTATTTGTGGGGAAAAAAGGGCATCAATTTTATTCAGGTACAGCGCCGCAGGACCGCGCAATTGTCAGTTAAAGTATCGCAGTGCCGTATTGCAAAAAATGGCCTGGTCATTAAGGGGGAAAAACCTTCTGGGGCTGAAGTGGTTAAAAGCTATTCTGCCCAGAAAGCATCAATGTACAGTGCGGATCTCATAGACCTGATGAGCCAATCTTACATCTATAGGTACCTTTAGACCAGGAATGTGTTACACTATTCATAGATGTGTGTGGAGCTGACTCATAGAAAATACAAATATTTCCATTTCGTAAGAAGACTGGGAGACAAACTAGGAGGGTGTAGAGAACCACGTTTCAGTAAACATTACTTTATTCAGCTGCAAAATTGCTTTGGTGTCTCAATCTAAAACCTTATTACAGCACTACACTTGCATCACGAGCAATTGCTATTCATGATTTCTGTTTATTGAATCTCTTGGTCAAAGTGATATAAGCAGATAGTGGATGATTCATTATATCTATACAGCACATAAAGTATAACATTGGCTCCCAAGCTACAAGTTTATATTGCCTACATCAAAGCTATTTCAAACATTACCATTACAGCCAAAAAATGCTTTCACATAATTGTGTTATCAGTAATTTTGGACTTTTTCAGCAAAGAAAAATGTTCTCCAGATAGAAGTCTCTAATTCCTGTAAAGCAGTCTTATAGAAATAGCTATTACATAGATCTGACTCTCTGACAAAGGTACAAGACCAGTAAGCAAGAACTAGATTGTGAGTCTCTTGAAATTGAGGGAGGTAATGAGGTGACCAGAGTCCTGGTGTAAACAGCTGTGTTCATTTCAGGCACCATGGCAGGCAGGGCTGGATTTACTGTACATTTACATCTCAGGAGCCTATAGGCAGATAATTATGAACCCCCCCCACAAAAAAGCACTAGTAGACAACACACTCTCTGCTAAGCATACATTCCTTCCACAAGTTAAAATTCTCTCCAAACATAAATGCAACAGCACATATTTTTGCCCCCAAATCCCCCCAATTCCCCACAAATACCTCTCCCAGCACACATCCTCTTTCTTTCCAAAGCCACCCTCCTAGCATAAATTCTCCCCCCAAATCAACCCTTCTAGCACAAATACTTTCCCCAAAATACCCCCTCCTAGCTGAAATCCTGTCCCCAAATCCCCACTCCTAGCGTAAATACTCATCCCAAATCACTCGTCCTAGTGTAAGTTCTCCCCCCAAATCCCCCTCCTAGTGTACGTTCCCCCCCCAAATCCCCCCTCCTAGAGTAAGTTCTGCTCCCAAATCCCCCCTCCTTGAACAAATCCTCTCCCCCAATCCCCCCTCCTAGTAAAAATCCTACCTCTGCTGTACCTCCTCCAAAGACTGCTCATCTCCCAGAAATATGAGTAGAGAGTGGGTAATTAAGCCGTGTACCGTGCAACCTAAGGGGATCTTGTGTAATCCGCTGTATGGAGGAACGGTCTACTGACAGGAGCAGGGAGAGCACAGAAAGCCCACACCTCCTCCCAACTCTCTTCTTGTTGAAAGTCCTCCTGTCCAGGCTTGCAGCGGGTGTAGGTACAATGTTCAGGGTTGTGCCAGCCTGGGGGGGGGGCAGCCCACCCCCCAGCACCCTTTAGATCTGGTCATGTACAAGGAAGGGCGCCTGTAGGCACATGCCTACAGTGCCTAATGGGAAATCCGGTTTTACCATGTAATGGTGGATGCCCCTCACTGCAGCTTGTGGGGTGACATTACTACCGGAACTATGCTCATAACTATGAGGTATACCAGGCAGGAAACCACTCTGCCCAGCAGTATGTGTACAGATGTGGAGCTGAGTGTTGGAACAGGTGTTCTGGCATTGTGTTTGGGGGAAAATCTTGATCCTCAGGATAGCTGGAGTTTTAGCTTAAGTCCTAGGACAGTCCCACAAACTCTGGGGCGGTTGGAAAGATTACTCACATATTTTGTAATCGGCCTGGCTTCCATCCATATGTGTGATCAAATAATGCATCTGAAGCTGTGTATGGCCCTGTGTTTTTCTGCTGCACTGGTTATGGCATTGGCCTTGTCTTCCATTCCTATGTTCAGCTGTCTGGATAAGTCTCTCTTGCTCTATCTCACTCCTTCTCTCAATAGATTTTTTTCTCCCAGAAGGGAGATTATAAGGAATTCTGGTCTCCTGCTTCTTTACTTGAAACTAACTTTCATCAAAAGTAGTTTTCTTCACCTAAAATATCTCACAAGAGACATCAAATGAGAAGGCAGTAACCTTTTAATAGCATGGGCACTTCTTAATTTGTCCATGCCTGCAGGAGAGATTATTTTTTCTGTGAACAATTTTCTAGAAGCACGTATAACCTCTGCACAAATACAGATGCATCCTATTCCACTTAGTGCATAGGCTGCTTGAAATCAAGTATCTGATCACAACGTAGTCCAGAAGCACTTGTTAAAACATCAATATATTGTAAAGCAATGGTGTTCAGATAAGTGAATCTGCGATGTGTAACAAGAATTGATGTTGGAAATCTTAGAGCTTCTATTGTACGCTGTTTATTTTATTTTTCAGAGTATCCTCTTCCATTACCTGTGATACATTATCTTTTTAAGCTGCAAAACTTTTCTCTTGAGAGCCAACTGGTAGCAAGCGTTTAACTGACAATGAACATTGAATTGTCAAACATCATTTCTGTGACTTTCAACAGCAAATACTTGGCTTTTTTCCAATAGATACTTAAAACAGATAGTATAAAACACTTGGCTTCAGTGGGTTATACTTTAAAGTAGGTCATATTAGGCTTGTGCAATTCGTTTCGTAACGAATCGAAATTCGTCTGAATTTAGCAACTTTCGGACATTCGGAAGCATTCGAATTTCCGAACAAAGCAATTACGAATAAAACCGAATCCGAAATAAATTATACCGCAAAATAGCGAATGCCCGAATGTCTTCGGCATAATTCGTTATGAAAAAAGTTACGAATGTACGAATCCATTCGAAGCACAATAACACTCACTCTGCTCTCTGCTTCTCCCTCACCATGCTGAACTCCCTCTCAAAATGGTGTACAGGGGCGGAGGCTATAGCCGCATGAAAAAACGAAAGTAAAATACGAGATTTTGAATCCATTCGAAGCACAATAACACTCTGCTCTGCTCTCTGCTTCTCCCTCACCGTGCTGAACCCTCTCAAAATGGTGTACAGGGGCGGAGGCTATAGCCGCATGTAAAAAACTAAAGTAAAATACGAGATTTCGAATTGTTACAAATAACCGCAATGTATTTAGAAAAGTACAAATCCATTCGAAGCACATTAGGCATAATAGGCAGCGTCGTTGTGAGAGAGACACGGAAAATTCCGAATCAACGAACCCAAAAAAAGTTACGAAAGTAGGAGTGTTGTCCAGAATCAAAGAAAAACAACGTACCCTACCGAAAGTACGAATTATAAATCAACTAAAAATTCAACGAAAAATGACGCTTGCGAAAATACGAATTAGTCCGAACACGAAAAATCCCGTCTAGCAAAATTACGAATGATTACGAATCAACAGGACCGAAAAGAAACGAACCGAAACTAAACAAATTTTTTCGTTGTGCACAAAAAACAAACCGAAACTAAACAAATTTTTCCGTTGTGCACAAGTCTAGGTCATATATTACTTTCTCCAAACTGGAAGGAAGGTCACAGACAAACACATACACACTATATAGCCTGCTGTTTTTGCTTTTTATGATATATGCAAAGGGGACCCTTTTACCAAATTTAAAGTGGAAGTAAACCCTCCTATCGTTTTCAGCCAAGGAAGCTGCCATCTTGACCTTTGTTTAATCTTCAACTGCCATGATGCTGCACATGTGACCAGTTATGACACCAGCCAGATGGTGTGACAGTTTGGTTGAGAGCACAACCAATGTGGCAGTTAGCATTTCCGGCATGCCGGGAATTTAACTGTTTTTTTAAACTGTTAAATCAATGGGTTTACTTCCACTTTAACCACTTGCCGCCCGCCCTATAGAGGATTGACAGCGGCAAAGTGGTTGCAGAATCCTGACAGGACGTCATATGACGTCCTCAGGATTTTGAGCCGCTGCGCGCCCCCGGGGGCGCGCATCGCGCCGATCGTTGATGCGGGGTGTCAGTCTGACACCCCGCAACACCGATCTAGGTAAAGAGTCTCCGAAGGAGACTCTTTACCACGTGATCAGCCGTGTCCAATCACGGCTGATCACAGTGTAAACAGGAAAAGCCAGTCATCGGCTTTTCCTCACTCGCGTCTGTCAGACGCGAGTAGAGGAGAGCCGATCGGCTGCTCCTCTGACAGGGGGGGTTTGTGCTGATCGATTATCAGCACAGCCCCCCCGAGGATGCCCACTGGACCACCAGGGATGCCACTAGACCACCAGGGATGCCACTGGACCACCAGGGAAGCACACCATGTAAGGTATGCCACCCTAGACCACCAGGGATAATGGATGCCAATCAGTGCCACAATGGATGCCAATCAGTGCCCACAATGGGCACCACTGATTGGCAGGCATTATTGTTTGGCACCCATTAGTACAGTACAGTGCCACCTATCAGTGCCCACCTATGCCACCTATCAGTGCCCACCCATGCCACCTATCAGTGCCCACCCATGCCCACCCGTGCCACCTATCAGTGCCCATCCATGCCGCCTATCCGTGCCCATCTGTGCCCACCCGTGCCGCCTATCTGTGCCCACCCGTGCCGCCTATCTGTGCCCACCTGTGCCGCCAATCGTTGCCCACCCGTGCCGCCGATCGTTGCCCACCCGTGCTGCCGATCGTTGCCCATCCGTGCCGCCGATCGTTGCCCATCCGTGCCGCCGATCGTTGCCCATCCGTGCCGCCGATTGTTGCCCATCCATGCCGCCTTATCCATGCCCGTCAGTGCAGCCCCATCAGTGCCCATCAGTGAAGGAGAAAACAAACTTATTTACAAAGTTTTGTAACTGAAACCAAAACAAAACTTTTTTTTTTTCAAAATTTTTGGTCTTTTTTTTATTTTTTAGCAGAAAATAAAAATCGCAGAGGTGATCAAATACCACCAAAAGAAAGCTCTATTTGTGGGAACAAACTGATAAAAATTTAGTTTGGGTACAGTGTACCATGACCGCGCAATTGTCATTCAAAGTGCAACAGCGCAGAAAGCTGAAAATTGGTCTGGGCAGGAAGGTGTTTAAGTGCCCAGTATGGAAGTGGTTAAAGCTGAACTCTGGGGAAAGCAATAATCCTCCCTTATGCCGCGTACACACGATCGTGATTCACGGCGGTGAAAACACTGCCGTGAATCACGGCATGAAAAAAAATGAGAAACGAGGGAACGGCATGTTCCCCCACACACGACCGTTTTTCCCGTCATTTTTTTCTTTGACGAGAAAAACGACCGTCTGTGGGCTCCGCGGCAGTGTCTCCCTATGGGAAAACTGCCGCGGAAAAAAATGATGGAAAAAACGATGAGAAAATTTAGAACATGTTCTAATTTTTCTCGGCGTTTTTCCTGCCGTTTTTCTCAACGAGAAAAACGGCATAAAGCCCACAGACGATCGTTTTTCTCGGCGAAAAAAAAAAAAGACATTTTTCCCGACGGGAAAAACGATCGTGTGTACGCGGCATTACAGTGGAGCTGATCACGCACTGCATGCTCATTTACATCTAGAGACTGAACAAGCAGTTTATCTTACCTGATTCTCCAATCCTAGCCTCCTCTGTGCTGCATGAAGAGACCCTGCAGCCTCTTCTTCCCTATGTTCTGGCTGATGGATGTCCTTTGACATCATCAAGCCTGAAGTAGGGGCCCATAGACCTGCATTGGATGTGAGAATGCCAAGTAAGAGTCCACTGCAGGAGCATAGGGGAGTGCTGTCTGCCTGGGAAGTAAGGATTGAGTAAGTAAAACTATTTTTTATCCGCTAGACCTAAACAATCATCGAAACCTTGCACGGGGCAGCCTCACTGCAAGGAAGAATTTTTATTTCTCCAGGAGTAGGACTTTAACTCTGCCAACATCAGGATAGGATCCTGTAAAGTTCATTGATCATTAGCTCCTTCTCTAATCTGTGAGGACCAATTTGCAGGATGTATACACATAGAACATCTCCTTTAACAACCTCAATACTGCAATATTGTAAAAAAAAAAAAAAAAAAAAATTGCAACAGGGTGGATGTGTATTTCTGTTCTGCTGTGTGAACCAATCACAGCCGTCAAAAGTCTAAACATTAATAGTGTTTAAAAACATTTAGCCCACTTACGACAGAGGATGCTCTGCTGAATGTATGTAAGCACAGCAGGAAGGAGGACTGTGGCAGATTGAAGGTGAAGGCGGAGGTTCTTAAAGTGCCACTAACAACCAATGATTGTGGGTTTTTTAACCACTTGCCGACCGCCTCCTGTACATTTACGTTGGCAGAATGGCACGTACAGGCACATCCACGTACCTGTACGTCCCCTTTAACTGCCTGACGTGGGGGTCGCACGCGCACCACCGGTGGCGCGCTCGCGACCCTGCTGCCTTCCCCGTGAGTCGGACCGCGGGTCCCGTGGACTCGATTGCCGCGGGGATCCCCGCGATCGTCTCATGGAGGTATAGAGCAGGGAGATACTTGTGTAAACAAGCATCTCCCTTCTCTGACTAGTGACAATGACACGGATCTCGGCTCCGTGTACTCGGAGCGGAGATCGGTGTCATGTGACACAGAGCCCGTCCCCCCTACAATTAGAAACACAATGCAGGGAACACTTAACCCCTACAGCGCCACCTAGTGGTTAACCCCTTCAATGCCAGTGTAATTTTTTACAGTAACCAGTGCATTTTTATAGCACTGATCGCTGTAAAAATGACAATGGTCCCAAAAATGTGTCAAAAGTGTCCGATGTGTCTGCCATAATGTCGCAGTTACGAAAAAAATCACTGATCACCGCCATTACTAGTAAAAAAATAATAATAATAAAAATGCCATAAAACTATCTTCTATTTTGTAAACGCTATAGCTTTTGCGCAAACCAATCAATAAACGCTGATTGCGATTTTTTTTTACCAAAAATATGTAAAAGAATACCTGTCAGCCTAAACTGAGGGGAAATTCATTATAGCAAAAAGTAAAAAATATTGAATTTTTTTCAAAATTGTCGCTCTATTTTTGTTTATAGCGCAAAAAATAAAAACCGCAGAGGTGATCAAATACCACCAAAAGAAAGCTCTATTTGTGGGAAAAAAAGGACGTCAATTTTGTTTGGGAACCACGTTGCATGACTGCGCAATTGTCAGTTAAAGCGACGCAGTGCCGAATCGCAAAAGGGGCCTGGTCTTTAACCAGCCAAAATGGTCCAGGGCTTAAGTGGTTAAAGGGGGGGTTAAAGTGCCACTGACTACCAATTATTTTTTTTTTTTTTATATTCTTTATTTTCTTTTATCAAGATTCCAATTATTTTACATCAATACATTTCCATTTATCCAGCCAAGATAATGTATAGACAAAAATAAAAATGAGTACTAAGAAACTCTTGGCTCTTCATATTTCTAAAATCTCTATTTCACCCTCCCCTCCCCCCTTTCCCCTATACACCCCCCCTTCCCCCTTCTACCTCTTGTTTTCTACAAATTTTCCTCTAACATCTCAGATTTTCTGCATAGCTCCATGTTTTCTTAAATTCTTTCCAGCATTCCCATTTGTTTTTGAATCCTTTTTTTTCCTCCTCTATACCATACTTCAGTCCCTCCATACTATATGTTTCTTCCACGGAGTCTATCCACTCCCATACAGATGGACTTTCCACTTCTCGCCATTTTTTTGGAATCAACCTTTTGGCCGCGTTTAGTAAATGTGGGATCAGTGAATCTTTATACTGTTTCATTCCTCCCTCTCCTCCATGGAATAAAACTATCCAAGGATCGTTTTTAATCTCCTTCTCGGTAATTGCTTTTATCATTTCCAGTATCTTTTCCCAATATTTTTGAATTTTAGGGCATTGCCACCATATGTGGGCCATTGTTCCCCTCCCCCCACATTCTCTCCAGCATTCTGCCTTCTGTTCCGCTTGAAATTTACTCAATTTATCTGGCGTGGCATACCAACCTGTAATACATTTATAATTCATCTCTGCGGTCCTGTTGTCCATAGCAGATGAGTGGGTCAATTTTATTATTCTCTCTATAGTCCTTTTATCCCTGTGTGTTCCCAATTCTCTTTCCCATTTTTTTATAAATGGGGGTATCTCCAGTTCGTCCACTGTCATCAGTAATTTGTAGAGTTTTGATATACCGTATTTATCGGCGTATAACACGCGCCGGCGTATAACACGCACCCCAAGTTTAGCAGGGAATTTTAGGGAAAAAAACTTTTAGGAGGGAAGTTTAAGAAAAATTTTTTTACATTTAAATGCAGCCTTACCAGTGTCATTTGCAGCCTTGTCACAGTGCAGCCTTGCCAGTGTCCATTGCAGCCTTGCCCAGTGTCCAGTGCAGCCTTGCCAGTGTCCAGTGCAGCCTTGCCAGTGTCCAGTGCAGCCTTGCCAGTGTCCAGTGCAGCATTGCCCAGTGTCCAGTGCAGCATTGCCAGTGTCTAGTGCAGCCTTGCCAGTGTCCATTGCAGCATTGCCCAGTGTCCAGTGCAGCATTGCCAGTGTCCAGTGCAGCCTTGAATTTAAATTTGGCGCCGCCGAGATCGCCGCTGATACAGGGCGGAGCGCGGCGAACGCCGCTGAGAACGCAGGGATGGGCAGAGCCGAGATACACATAGCCGAGTGTATTCGGCTATACTCGGCTTTTCTCGGCTTCGCTCACAGTCACGCCGAGTCCCGCCCTATGATGGACATATCACAGGTCCAATGGCGGGACTGGGCGTGACTGTGAGCGGAGCCGAGAAAAGCCGAGTATAGCCGAATACACTCGGCTATGTGTATCTCGGCGGCGATCGCTCCGCTCCGCTCACAGTCAGCGGAGATCGCCGGGTATAGGTGAGTATCGGCGTATAACACGCACCCACGATTTTCCCCTGATTTTAAGGGGAAAAAAGTGCGTGTTATACGCCGATAAATACAGTAGTTCCTTTTGAATCTTCGGCCGTACAGAGCCGTTCCAGCGTCGTAAGCTCCTCCCCCGACCTAATTGGCAGGGGAAGGCTTTGTACAAAGTGGGTCAACTGATGGTACCTCCATTCATCCAATATCATTAATTCCCTATTGTGTCTTAATTCTTGAAATGGTGTAATTTTCCCTTTTTTTATTATATCTCTTAACTGTGCTCTATCTTTTTTAATCCAATTTCCTCCCACTGATTTTTTCCCCGGTGCAAAATATTAATTTTCTTTTAATTCTATAAGTGGAGAGTTATAGTCCCAATCTATTTGTTTATGTAACCTGTCCCAAATTTTAAGTGCAATTCGTGTCACACCGTGAGTGTTTTTACTGGGGTCCATATTACACCTCCCAATTGTGTGTTTGCCATTACCTTTTACATTTTTACCCACCTTTTTTCGTGCCTATCTTTGGCCCACTCAACTATCTGGGACAACACCACCGCATTATAGTATTTTTTGATGTCTGGCACTGCCAGCCCTCCATGTTTTTTTTCCTGTTTTAATACCGAGAAGGAGATTCTATGTTTTTTTTTTGGAGGGGAATAGGGGGGGGGGGGGTGTAAAGTAGCACTAACACGTAGCAATTGAGGGGTTTAACCACTTAAGCCCCGGACCATTACGCAGCTTAATGACCAGAGGTGAGTTCACAATTTGGCACTGCGCTGCTTTAACTGGAAATTGTGTGGACATGCAATGTTGTACCCAAACAAAATTTGCGTCCTTTTCTTCCCACAAATAGAGCTTTCTTTTAATCATATTTGATTGCCTCTGCGATTTTTTTTTTTGCGATATAAACGGAAAAAGACTGATTTTTAAAAAAAAAAATGATATTTTCTACTTTTTGTTATAAGAAAAATCAAATAAACTCAATTTTAGTCATACATTTAGGCCAAAATGTATTCAGCCACATGTCTTTAGTAAAAAAAATGTCAATAAGCGTATATTTATTGGTTTGCGCAAAAGTTATAGCGTCTACAAACTAGGGTACATTTTCTGGAATTTACACAGTTTTTAATTTATGACTGCCTATCTCATTTCTTGAGGTGCTAAAATGGCAGGGCAGTACAAAACCCCCCCAAATGACCCCATTTTGGAAAGTAGACACCCCAAGGAAATTGCTGTGATAGCATGTTGAGCCCATTGAATATTTTTTTTTTTGTCCTAAGTGATTGAATAATGACTAAAAAAAAAAAAAAAATTACAAAAAGTTGTCACTAAATGATATATTGCTCACACATGCCATGCCATGTGGAATTGCACCCCAAAATACATTTTGCTGCTTCTCCTGAGTACGGGGATACCACATGTGTGGGACTTTTTGGGAGCCTAGCCGTGTACGGGCCCCCTGAAAACCAAGCACCGCCTTCAGGATTTCTAAGGGCGCAAATTTTTGATTTCACTCCTCACTACCTATCACAGTTTCGAAGGTCATAAAATGACAAAATAGCACAAACCCCCCCCCCCCAAATGACCCCATTTTAGAAAGTAGACACCCCAAGGAAAATGCTGAGAGGCATGTTGAGCCCATTGAATTTTTTTATTTTTTTGTCCCAAGTAATTGAATAATGACAAAAAAAAAAAAATTACAAAAAGTTGTCACTAAATGATATATTGCTCAAACATGCCATGGTTATATGTGGAATTGCACCCCAAAATACATTTTGCTGCTTCTCCTGAGTACGGGGATACCACATGTGTGGGACTTTTTAGGAGCCTAGCTGCGAACGGGACCCCGAAAACCAAGCACCGCCTTAAGGATTTCTAAGGGCACAAATTTTTGATTTCACTCCTCACTACCTATCACAGTTTCGAAGGCCATAAAATGCCAAAATAGCACAAAATCCCCCCAAATGACCCCATTTTGGAAAGTAGACACCCCAAGCTATTTGCTGAGAGGCATGGTGAATATTTTACAGCTCTCATTTGTTTTTAAAAATGAAGAAATAAAATAATTTTTTTTTTTTTTTTTACATTTTCAAAACTTTGTGACAAAAAGCGAGATCTGCAAAATACTCACCATACCTCTCAGCAAATAGCTTGGGGTGTCTACTCTCCAAAATGGGGTCATTTGGGGGGGTTTTGTGCCATCTGGGCATTCCATGGCCTCCGAAACTGTGATAGGCAGTGAGGAGTGAAATCAAAAATTTATACCCTTAGAAAGCCTGAAGGCGGTGCTTGGTTTTTGGGGTCCTGTACGCGGCTAGGCTCCCAAAAAGTCTCACACATGTGGTATCCCCGTACTCAGGAGAAGCAACAGAATGTATTTTGGGGTGTAATTCCACATATGCCCATGGCATGTTTGAGCAATATATCATTTAGTGACAACTTTGTGCAAAAAAAAAAAAACTTTTTTCCGCAACTTGTGTCAACATATAAAATATTCCATGGACTCGACATGCCTCTCAGTATATAGCTTGGGGTGTCTGCTTTCCAAAATGGGGTCATTTGGGGGGGTTTTGAACTGTCCTGGCATTTTATACACAACATTAGGAAGCTTACATCCACTCTTCTAACCACTTGAAGACAAAGCCCTTTCTGACACTTTTTGTTTACATGAAAACATTTTTTTTTTTTGCAAGAAAATTAGGTTGAACACCCAAACATTATATATTTTTTTAAAGCAAAGGCCCTACAGATTAAAATGGTGGGTGTTGCATTTTTTTTTCCACACAGTATTTGCGCAGCGATTTTTCAAACGCATTTTTTTGGGAAAAAATACACTTTTTTAAATTTTAATGCACTAAAACACACTATATTGCCCAAATGTTTGATGAAATAAAAAAGATGATCTTAGGCCGAGTACATAGATACCAAACACGACATTCTTTAAAATTTCGCACAAACGCGCAGTGGCGACAAACTACATACATTTTTAAAAGCCTTTAAAAGCCTTTACAGGGTACCACGTTAGATTTACAGAGGAGGTCTACTGCTAAAATGACTGCCCTCGATCTGACCTTCGCGGTGATACCTCACATGCATTATGCAATTGCTGTTTACATATGACGCCAGACCGACGCTTGCGTTCGCCATTGCGCAAGAGCAGGGCGGGACAGGGGTGCTTTTTTTTTTTTTTACTATTAATTTTGCTTTTTTATTTTATTTTTAAACTGTTCTTTCCATATTTTTTTTTATTTTTATCATTTTTATTGTTATCTCAGGGAATGTAAATATCCCCTATGTTAGCAATAGGTAGTGACAGGTACTCTTTTTTTGAAAAAACTGGGGTCTATTGGACCCTACATCTTTCCTCTGCCCTCAAAGCATCTGACCACACCAAGATCGGTGTGATAAAATGCTTTCCCAATTTCCCAATGGCGCTTTTTATATCCGGGGGGGGGGGACATTCCCTCCCACTGCTTGTAAAAGCAGTCCAGAGGCTAATTAGCCGCTAGGATTGCTTTTACATGAAAGTCGGCCGCTGGCTGAAAAGAATGATACCAAGATGATACCTAAACCCGCAGGCATCAATCTGGTATAACCAAAGTCCAGCAACATACCAGTATGTTGCTGGTCCTTGTTGGACATGTATTGTAATCTTTTTTTTCATGCAGCCTGTTGGCTGAACGAAAAAAAGAGATTGATCGGTGGGTATGCCCACCATTAGAATACCTCCCTTCATTCACCCACTTCTAATGATGGGCAAACATGCACCATTTATATATGCCGAAGCATAGGGGCATACTCCCGCAAAAGTTATGCCGCATACACACGGTCAGACTTTTCCACGGGCAAGCCTCCGTCGGAATTTTGACCGTATGTACGCGGCATTAGGAGCAAAATCGCTCCTCCGCTCCTGCTGCCCCCCTGCTTCGGCATATATGCTCTTTTTTTTTTAACTGTGGTGGTGAAATCACCTCCTACAGCACTGGAGTCGCAGGGATCAGGCCTGTCTCTGCAAACGCATCAGTTATGTGTGTTGTGTTTTCTAAGTGACAGTGATCGATCGATACTGCACTTGGGTGGCCTGGGCTGGACAGAGGGGCAAAACGCAGGTGCTAGCAGGTATCTGGGCTGATCCCGCTAACACTGCGTTTTTGGGAACCCTAAACTGCTGGGGACGCTAGTATAGATCTGATCAGATCAGATATTGATCTGTTCAGATACTATACCACTAAGGGAGGTGTATGCTTCACACGTGGGTGTTAGCGTTCCTGGCACTAACCTGACGCTGCCTGGGGCGACGCAGACCCTCTCTGACACTAAAACCTAATTGATATCACCCGCCGGGCGATCAGGGGGTTAAACCTTTATTGGGATATATACGGCGGGTGCCCTGACATTATAAAAAGCAAACTAACTAACCAGCGTCACCCGTAACACTTATATGGTGATCACTGGTGAAAGGGTTAACTAGGGGCAATCAGGGGGTTAAACCTTTATTAGGTAATATATGGGGGTACCTGACGCTATATAAAAACCTGACGGGGAACCTAAATAACAAAATAACTAACTGGCTAACCAGGGTCACCAGTAACACTTATACGGTGATCACTGGTGAAAGGGTTAACTAGGGGCAAGTAGGGGGTTAAAACCTTTATTAGATAATATATGGGGGTACCTGACGCTATAAAAACCTGCGGCGAACCTAAAAAAAATAACTGGCTACCTATCGGCATCACTGACACTAAGAAAGCGATCAGAAAAACGATCGCTTGGTGACACTGGCAAAAGGGGGTGAAAGGGATAGCTGGGGGGCGATCAAGGGGATAAACCTTTATTAGGTAATATATGGGGGTACCTGACGCTATAAAAACCTGCGGCGAACCTAAAAAAAATAACTGGCTACCTATAGGCATCACCGACACTAAGACAGCGATCAGAAAAATGATCGCTTGGTGACACTGGCAAAAGGGGGTGAAAGGGTTAGCTGGGGGGCAATCAAGGGGTTAAACCTTTATTAGGTAGTATATGGGGGTACCTAACGCTATAAAAACCTGCGGCGAACCTAAAAAAAATAACTGGCTACCTATCGGCATCACTGACACTAAGACAGCAATCAGAAAAACGATCGCTTAGTGACACTGGCAAAAGGGGGTGAAAGGGTTACCTGGGGGGGCGATCAAGGGGTTAAACCTTTATTAGGTAATATATGGGGTAACCGACACTAAAAAAACCTGCGGCGAACCTAAAAAAAATAACTGGCTACCTATCGGCATCACCGACACCAAGACAGCGATCAGAAAAACGATCGCTTAGGGACAGCGGTGAAAGGGTTACCTGGGGGGCGATCAAGGGGTTAAACCTTTATTAGGGGGGGTTAGGGGGCTACACTGGACCTAAACCTGACACTTTTACAGTCACAAATGTCACTGATTGCAGTGATCAGTAAATAAATGGTCACTGCAATCAGTGACACTGTGACTGGGGGCTGGGGGGTGATCTGGGGGTGTCTGGGGGGGGGGCTGGGGGGGGCGATCGTGTGCCTATGTGTCCTGGTGTCAGTGTGCTGTTTAGTGCACTAACCTGATGTCTTCTCTCATTCGGTGCTCGGTATATGTGAGCGCCGCATGAGAGATGACATCACTTCCTCCTGCCTGTGTAAACATTACACAGGCAGAGGAAGCTTTTCATTCGCCAGGAGCAATTGCGAGGGGGTGGCCAGAATCCAATGGCGGCCCCCTCATCACGGATCGCTCCCGAAGCGATCCCGGCCGCTCACTGTACCGGAGGGGGGTCCGACCGGACCCCCCACCCATACGAAGGCAGGCACGTACAGGTACGTGATTGTGTCTGTCCGTGCCATTCTGCCGACGTATATATACAGTTGGCGGTCGTTAAGTGGTTAAAGTGCCACTGACAACCTCTGATTGTGGGATGTTTTTTTGGAAGGTCTAAGGTGCCACTGGCCATCAATGATTGTGACATTGTTTTTTAGGAGGTTTAAAATGCCACTGAGCACCCATAACTGTGGGGATGATTTTTTTTGGGGTGGGGGTGGTTAAGGTGCCACTGGCCACCAATGATTGTGGGATTGATTTGGGTAGAAAGGAGGAGGGGGAATTAAAGTGCCTCTGACCATCAATGACTGTAGGTTTGATTTTTTTATTTTTTTTTGGGGGGGGGTCTGAGTGACACTGACCACCAATAATTGATGTTGTTTTCTTTTTATTTAAGGTGCGGGGGATTAAAGTTTCACTGACCACCAATGATGGTGGAATTTTTCTTTAAAGGTACAGAAATCAAGAGTAATGTAACCAAATCCAAATGTTGTATATGTTTTCCTTTGCATAGTAAAAATAAAAACAGTGGTTATTAAATACCATTAAATAAAGCTGTATCTGTCTGAAAAAACAATAAAAAAATAATTTGGTTACAGTGTTGCGTGAGTAATTGGCCTGGTAATGAAGGGGCCTGCACTCAAGTGGATAACGACCTCACAAATACAGAAAAATACTTGTTGAGCTGCCAGAAATGCACTCAGCTCCTAAGTCCGCTTGTGGGCTGAAAACACAGATTTTTGGACTTTCTGGACTGAGTGGAGTCAGCTCTGCCCGATTGTCTTTTTCTAAACTGCTCAAACCCACTCCCTCTACTATTCTCCACAACATATAGACTAATTATTGTGTAGTCTCAAGATAACAAATAGGAGGGCCAAAGCTGCCCATACATGCCTAGTTTTTTTTGTTAAGTCTGTGGGCTGAACTAACAAAATCTAAAAGATTTCTCCATTCATGTGCATTCATGTACCTATCTCCCATTTTCCCTATCTAATTCTGATAGCCACCGCCGGCGGTTATCATAATACCCAAACAGCAGCTGCATCCGTTGAATGCAGTCATCATTTGGGGAAAAGTTTTCTATCGCGCAAATAAATTATATATAGCTGTGCAATAAGTGAACACAAAAAATAGCTTCCAACACAGCTGAGACAAAGCAAAAAACTGGTGAATATGAAAAAGTGTAGCGCTTATTTTGTAAAAAAGTCAGGTACCAACACATATAAAAAAAAAATATATATATATATATGCGCAACCTTGTGAATGGTAAAAACAGCGTACCACATAAAAAAGAGGAAAACAATAATAACAACAATGACAAGTCTCCTCGTCCAAGTGAGGTGTAGATAAGTGCTACAAAACACAAAAATAAAAATAAAGAAAGTATAACAGATTTCAGTTCACTTCAGCTGCCAATTCTGGCCACCCAGATGCTGACAAGAAGGAAGGATATGTCCAAAAATAGCACAACGGCTTGTATATAACCAAAACCATAGGTGGTTGTAGATAACCAAAACCATAGGGGGTTGTAGATCCTCCACTTGAACTTCTAATTCCAGATGATATGGAACATCAGCAGATAAGTAAAAAGAGGCCGCTTACCGGAAAAGATGGATCCCTGTGACGGAGACCAAAAGAGCTTAATGTACACACATCGAATCCGGATGTTGCTGTCAGCCACAATTCCTCTGCTTCACCTGCCGACTGGAGACTATCAATCCCTGTCAATCCTGGAAAGCGAGTGCGCTTAAGTAGCGTAGCCAGAGGCCAGTTCCATAGGGAAATAAAAATAAAGCTTCATGGTGCAGTAGGTTTAGATAAAAAACGTAACCCTTTATTGTTAAAAGGAATGGGTAACTGACATCTGCATGAAAAAAGACATGGCTTTTCAAAGAGACACTAAAACCCGCCGCAACTCGAACCAGCAGGCTGGGGGCGTGGTAACGTCAGAATCGTGAGCTCCGCCCTCCCCTGCATTTCTCCTGTAAGAGGCGTCTACTGGGAAAGGAGGCTGGATTTAGACGTCACACACCACGCTTAATATAGATAGAGCAGGAGAGTGACACCGGAAGTCGGGATAGATCCGAACACTACCCGCCACCCGGTGCACAAGTAAGGTGGCGGGTAGTGTTCGGATCTATCCCGACTTCCGGTGTCACTCTCCTGCTCTGTCTATATTAAGCGTGGTGTGTGACGTCTACATCCAGCCTCCTTTCCCAGTAGACACCTCTTACAGGAGAAACGCAGCGTAGGGCGGAGCTCATGATTCTGACGTCACCACGCCCCCAGCCTGCTGGCTCGAGCCGCGGCGGGTTTTAGTGTCTCTTTGAAAAGCTGTGTCTTTTTTCATGCAGATGTCACTTACCCATTCCTTTTAACAATAAAGGGTAAGTTTTTTATCTAAACCTACTGCACCATGAAGCTTTATTTTTATTTCCCTACGGAACTGGCCTCTGGCCACGCTACTTAAGCGCACTCGCTTTCCAGGATTGACGGGGATTGATAGTCTCCAGTCGGCAGGTGAAGCAGAGGAATTGTGTCTGACAGCAACATCCGGATTCGATGTGTGTACATTAAGCTCTTTTGGTCTCCGTCACAGGGACCCATCTTTTCTGGTAAGTGGCCTCTTTTTACTTATCTGCTGCTGATGTTCCATATTATCTGGTATTAGAAGTTCAAGTGGAGGATCTATAACCCCCTATGGTTTTGGTTATCTACAACCACCTATGGTTTTGGTTATATACAAGCCGTTGTGCTATTTTTGGACATATCCTTCCTTCTTGTCAGCATCTGGGTGGCCAGAATTGGCAGCTGAAGTTAACTGAAATCTGTTATACTTTCTTTATTTTTATTTTTGTGTTTTGTAGCACTTATCTATACCTCACTTGGACGAGGAGACTTGTCATTATTGTCATTATTTTTTTCCTCTTTTTTATGTCGTACTTTGTTTTTACCATTCACAAGGTTGCGCATATATATATATATATATTATTTTTTTTTCACATGTTTCCATAGCTGAATATTCCAGTCTATTTAATATTTGCAGCACCATTTCAAGTTTTTTGCCTATGTTATAAACACCTTGAGGTTTAGCATATTACGTTTTTAATTTGTTTTAGTGTGTTCACACTATTACAGTTGCACTCTTAGGGGGGTAGCGCGGATTACTCACATTACACACCAACACATATAAAATGTTGCAAACATGCATATATATGAAATCTTAATTTCAGTGACACCAAGTGACTCAGTGTGATCCGTGAAAAAAAAAATATGTGTAACAAATAAATCAGACAGATACAGTCCTCTATTGTGACCACACACAAATAACAGTCCAAAAGTGTAGAAAAAACTGCAAGGTTGAAATGAAGAGTCCCACATGGATGTGACCCTCTCTGTGAAAGGATAGAGACACCACCACCAATGTAAGGAGGAAGCTTACCAGATGGTGTTGACTTGGTGAGGTGTATACTACCCAAATCAAAACAGGCTTATATAATCAGTCAGCAAGATGTATCCAGCTGGTCCTGAATCTGCATATCAGTCGGCACCGCAAATTCCCGTAAATATCAGGAAGTGTAAATACATGTAGTCTTGTTGGAGCCAGAGATACGGTAACCACATAACATGCGTAATGGGAAAAAAACTCACATAGTGTGATACCGTACAAGGTAGTATTTATTAAAAAAGATTAAAAAATGAACACTCACATTTGGAAGAACATCATAGGCATATCACAAAGTGCAAGAGCGATGTGTGTGAATGGGTCCACCCTAGAGCGATGTGTGTGAATGGGTCCACCCAAGCGATGTGTGTGAATGGGTCCACCCAAAAGTTTTCTATCGGACTCTTAGGATGTCGGACGGGAGGGTGGTGACAGGGCCACCCACAAAGTGAATTTCATCCAGTTTATCAGGAACAGGCCAACATTTTCATTTGCATAGTGTATTGCTCATTTAGACTTAAGATAGACTTATCGAACAGCTATAATAGGACTCTTTAACACCAAAATGTGGCAAATAAGAGAAGTTCATTGTTAGGGTTTACTACTTAAAGTGGTTGTAAACCCACTTATTCAACTTGCACCTACAGGTAAGCATAGATTAAGGCTTACCTGTAGGTGTTTGCAATATCTCCTAAACCTACACGCCATAGACAACGATGCTGCCGCACTGTTAATGGCTGTTTTATCAATGGATAATGCCGGCCTTGACGGCTCCCGCGCGCATGCACAGTGACGTCATCACCGCTCCGGCCAATCAGAGCGCCGGAGCGGCGATACCCGGAAGTAACCTTCCGGAGCGATGTCTGTGGCTGTAGGGGGAGACGAGGACGGCTTTGGGGGCTTCAATCTAAGGTAAGTAATGCATAATGAGTTAGTATGCTAGTCATACTAGCTCATTATGCCTTTCTCTTGCAGGTTATTCTTTTTAAAAATATATATATATTTGGGTTTACAACCACTTTAAGGAAAAGGGTCAAAGTTACAATATACATTATAAAATACAAGAAAAACATAATCCACCCAATAGCCCTTTTTCTTGTAAAGCATAGCACCACGTTTGTTGGAAAGACACTGGTGTTTTCTGAAAGAGCTGCAGACTTCCGTGAAAGAATATACAAAATCATACAGCATTTTTCAAAAATAAATTTTTAGAACTGCTCCATAGTGATGAGCCGAACACCCCCGGGTTCGGTTCGCACCAGAACCCGCGAACGGACCGAAAGTTCGAACGAACATTAGAACCCTATTAAATACAATGGATGCGAACGTTCGAATTCTAAAGTGCTAATTATAACAACTATTATGCATGTTATTGTCCTAAAAAGGGTTTGGGAACCCGGGTTCTGCACCAGGGGACATGTATCAATGCAAAAAGAAGTTTTAAAAACGGTCGTTTTTCGGGAGCAGTCATTTTAATGATGCATAAAGTGAAAAAAAAAAGTCAAATATTCCTTTAAATATCGTACCTGGGGGGTGTCTAAAGTATGCCTGTGAAGTGCCACGTGTTTCCCGTGTTTAGAACTGTCCCTGCACAAAATGACACTTCTAAAGGAAAAAAAAGCCATTTAAAACTGCTTGCGGCTTTAATGTAATGTCTGGTCCCGGTAATATGGATGAAATTCTTTAAGAAAAATGGCATAGCTACCCCATGACCCCCCCCCTACCCCAGCCCATTACCAGCCCCTTTGGGTCTTGTATGGATATTAAGGGGAACCCCGCACATAAAATAAAAAAGGCCCTATATACTCTGAACAGCCCTATACAGGCGGTGCATACAAGACAGGGACTGTAGGTTTGTTCTTATGTAGAGTCTGTTTGTAATTTTGAACAGGTACATTGTTGAAGTGTAGCTCCAGACCAAAAATCTATTTTTAAACTTTTTGGAAAACATAGGTAAGGGTTATCACCCCTGTAACATTTGTTTTGCTGTCTGTGCCCCTGTTCAGAACATTTCACCTCACTTTCCGTCCCAATGACAACTGTTTTTGAAATGTGGTGTTTTTCTTGAAACAAGGATTGCTGATAAAGCATCAGTACAGAGGAGACACCTTTCTCCCATATTTATTCTTACAGGAGAGAATTTTCCTTCCTAGTGGTAGATTTCCTCTCACTTCCTGTTGTCTTCTTGCGTTTGCAAGTAGGAGTCGTTTGTAAGTTGGATGTTTGAAAGTAGGGACCTGCCGTATATACTCTGCAGAAATAGGCCCCTTAGTTGTTGGTGTTGGCACAACACTGTAAGCACTCACAGTTACTCTTGGTTGGTGCTGGAACGCCCTGCTGTCAACTATTATATCAGGAATTTTAATTACATATAATTGTTGAACAGTGGTAGTAAAAATTGGGCCTTTGATGGTGGTGCTGGTGCCACAACACTGTAAGCCCTGACAGTTACTCTTGGTGGGTGCAGCAATGGGCCCTGCTGTGAATTATTAGATCAAGAATTGTAATTACATGCCCCTGTTGAACAGGGGCTGAAAAATTGGGCCTTAGGCACTGGTGGCACAACACTGCAACCCCTCACAGCAACTGTACTTGGAGCACAGCAATGAGCCCTGTTGCAAAGTATTGCTTCAAAAATTGTAATGACACGCCCCTGTTAAACAGGGGCTGAAAAATTGGGCCTTAGGCACTGGTGGCACAACACTGCAACTCCTCACAGATACTGTACTTGGAGCACACCAATGAGCCCTGTTGCAAAGTATTGCTTCAAAAATTGTAATGACACGCCCCTGTTAAACAGGGGCTGAAAAATTGGGCCTTAGGCACTGGTGGCACAACACTGCAACTCCTCACAGATACTGTACTTGGAGCACAGCAATGAGCCCTGTTGCAAAGTATTGCTTCAAAAATTGTAATTACACGCCCCTGTTAAACAGGGGCTGAAAAATTGGGCGTTAGGCACTGGTGGCACAACACTGCAACTCCTCACAGATACTGTACTTGGAGCACAGCAATGAGCCCTGTTGCAAAGTATTGCTTCAAAAATTGTAATTACACGCCCCTGTTAAACAGGGGCTGAAAAATTGGGCGTTAGGCACTGGTGGCGGCACCCATAAACAAAAATGATCTTACAAGCTATCATCATCAATCGTATCATTGAGGACTCGGAGGAGGAGGATAGCCAGTCAACATAACAGCACAGGCACTCAGCATCAGCATCAGTCTTGAAGGGATGTGACATGTTAAAATCAATTAGTCTGTTATATCAGCATCAGGTGTGTGGTAGCTGGTGGTGATCCAAGACTGGTTCATCTTGATGAAAGTCAGTCGATCAACCGAGTCGGTGGACAGGCGCACCCTGTGATCCGTGACAAATCCTCCAGCAGCACTGAATGTGCGTTCCGAAAGAACGCTGGATGCAGGACAGGCCAGTAGCTCAATTGCATACTGTGCAAGCTCTGGCCAGTGATCCATCCTCAAGACCCAGTAAGCCAGAGGATTTTCGGTGGGGAAGGTGTCCAAGTCTGACCTTGCCCCTAGATATTCCTGCACCATGTTTATCAGACGCTGGCGATGGTTGCTGGAACCGATCATACTTTGGGGCTGCGGACTAAAGAATTGTCTGAACGCATCGGTCAGACGGCCACCTTCCCCACCGCTCCTTCTTTGACTGGCCGAAGCCTCAGCAACTCGTTGTCCAGGACCAGGAGTTTGCAACCTCCCAGTCTCTGGGAACGCGTTGCACAGACGTTTCTGCAAGGCCTCCCGGAGTTGTCTCATCCTCTGCTCCCTCTGCGACGGTAACATAAGGTCCGCAACCTTACCCTTGTACCGTGGATCAAGGAGAGTGGCCAGCCAGTAATGGTCCCTCTCCTTGATCCGAAGAATACGAGGATCCTTCCGCAGACTTTGCAGGATCAGGGAGGCCATGCAGCGTAGGTTTGCTGAGGCATTCGCTCCGGAGTCCTCTGGGTCACTAAGGACGACATGATCCGCAGCCACCTCCTCCCAGCCACGTACAAGTCCACTGGTTTCTTGGGACTGTAAATCATCCCTAAAAGACTGCTGCTGATGATGCTGAGTGCCAGCCTCCACCTCCATGCTGACACAATCCTCCTCCTCCTCCTCCTCCTCCTCCTCTTCCTGTGCGATGGGTGGGACAGAAGGAACACTGTCTGGGTAAAGGGGGCCTTGAGAGGCAAGGAAGTCCTCCTCTTCCTGCCTCTGTTCTGCCTCAAGTGCCCTGTCCATTATTCCACGCAGCGTGTGCTCCAACAGGTGGACAAGAGGTACAGTGTCACTGATGCATGCACTGTCACTGCTCACCATCCTCGTGGCCTCCTCAAATGGTGCCAGGACAGTGCATGCATCCCTGATCATGCCCCACTGGCGTGGAGAAAAAAAAACAAGCTCCCCTGACCCTGTCCTGGTGCCGTAGTCGCACAGGTACTCATTGATGGCCCTCTGCTGCGTGTGCAGCCGCTGCAGCATGGCCAACGTTGAGTTCCACCTGGTGGGCATGTCACATATAAGGCGGTTCTTGGGCAGGTTCAACTCCTTTTGCAGCTCAGCCAGGCGAGCACTGGCATTATAAGATCTGCGGAAATGCACACAGACTTTCCTGGCCTGCCTCAGGACATCCTGTAAGCCCGGGTACCTGCCCAAGAAGCGCTGCACCACCAGGTTAAGGACGTGAGCCACACAGGGCACATGGGTCAGTTGTCCCTGTCGGAGGGCGGAGAGGAGGTTGGTGCCATTGTCGCAAACCACCATTCCTGGCTTAAGCTGGCGTGGCGTCAACCACCTCTCGGCCTGGCCCTGCAGAGCAGACAGGACCTCTGCCCCAGTGTGGCTTCTGTCCCCCAAACACACCAGCGCAAGCACGGCATGGCATCTTTTTGCCTGCGTACTTGCGTAGCCCCGTGAACGGCTACGGAGCACCGCTGGTTCATAGGACAAACCACAGGAAGAGGCCATGGAGGAAGAAGAAGAGGAGGGGGTGGAGGAGAGAGGTGTGTCACAACCAGTAGTAGCATTTTGGAGGCGTGGCGGTGGGACAACCTCCAACACTACTGCACCTTGTCCTGAATCCTTCCCAGCTGCCAAAAGAGTGACCCAATGGGCCGTGAAAGAAAGGTAACGTCCCTGTCCATGCCTGCTGGACCATGAGTCAGCGGTAATATGCACCTTACCGCTGACCGCCCTGTCCAGCGAGGCCAAGACATTGCCTTCCACATGCCGGTAGAGAGCCGGAATAGCCTTCCGTGAGAAAAAGTGGCGTTTGGGAACCTGCCACTGAGGAACTGCACATTGCACAAACTCACGGAAGGGGGCCGAGTCTACCAACTGAAAAGGCAGCAGTTGAAGCGCTAGCAATTTAGCCAAGCTAGCATTCAACCGCTGGGCATGTGGATGGCTGGGAGTGAACTTCTTTCGACGGTCCAGCAGCTGGGGCAGGGAAATTTGCCTGCTAGAATCGGACGTCGGTGTACTGCTAGCAGAGTGGGCGCAAGTACTTGGCTGTGACACACCTAATTCTACACCTTCATTCCTCTCAGTGCATGTTTCAGAGAGGACTGAAGTTATAGTGGGGTTGGAGATCCCAGCTGATGCGGTGCAAGGAGAGGTCCGCTTTGTTCTTTGGTGTGGGTCTTTGAGGTAGGCTTGCCAACGAGCTGCATGGCAGGTCAACATATGTCTGGTCAGGCATGTGGTACCCAAGCGGCTGATGTTTTGGCCACGCGATATACGCTTGAGACATATGTTGCAAACAGCAGCTGTGCGATCTGATGCACTAGCCTCAAAAAAGGCCCACACCAAAGAACTTTTTGAATGACGGGCAGAGGCAGCGCCCTGCACAGGCGGAGCTCTGCGGTGTGATTCCGTCGGTGTACTGCCCTTACGCTGGCCACCAAAGGGCATCCTGCCTCGTTGGAGATGTGCCTCCTCCTCATCCTCCTCCTCCTCCTCTCTCCTATTAGGCACCCACGTGGAGTCAGTGACCTCATCATCCCCTCCCTCCTCATCACTGGAGCCAATCTGGCAGTATGCTGCAGCTGCTGGAACATGACTGCCAGATTGGTGTCCTTCTTGAGCATCCCCTCTGTCTGCTCTCACGCTACTGCCTTCCTCTAGCTGGGTTTCATCATCAGACCCTTCGAAACGCTGGGCATCCTCCTGGAGCATGTACCCAACACTGTGCTGAAACAGTTCGGGGGACTCCTCAGGAGGAGGACATGGTGGGTCTAGGGAAGGAGTGACTGATGATTTGTCTGACATTGATACCAGGGAAGACGACGCTTTGGCAGCTGCTTTTCCAGTACCCTGAGCCTGGGTGAGAGAGGATGAGGAGGAGGAGGAGGGCTTGGTCATCCACTCTACCAAGTCTTCGGCATGATGTGGCTCAACATGTCCAGCTGCCGAAAAGAAGGACAAGCGTGTCCCATGGCCATGTGCTGATGACAATGCACCGCGTCCACGACCAGCACTGTTGCCCCCAGACACAGAGCCTGCTTGCCCTCTTTTATTGCCTCCTGACTGTCTGCCTCTCCTTGTTTGCCTTCCAGACATTCTAATAGATGGCCTGCAGGGAGATGGGAAAAAAGCAATAAGGGCTACCTTCAGGTGTCCTTCTCTGTCCCTTGAAACAAGGACTTGCAGAGTGAAATAAACTGACACTCTCCCTACCTACAGTTTTCTGTCCCTAGAATAAATGTTTTTTTTAATCACAATATAGCACAAGGACAATTCAGTCACTGTCCTTCCAGGTCCCTGGAAACAAGGACTTGCAGAGTGAAATAAACTGACACTCTCCCTACCTACAGTTTTCTGTCCCTAGAATAAATGTTTTTTTTAAGCACAATATAGCACAAGGACAATTCACTCACTGTCCTTACAGGTCCCTGGAAACAAGGACTTGCAGAGTGAAAGAAAAAAAACACTCTCCCTACCTACAGTTTTCTGTCCCTAGAAAAAATGTTTTTTTTAATCACAATATAACACAAGGACAATTCACTCACTGTCCTTCCAGGTCCCTGGAAACAAGGACTTGCAGAGTGAAATAAACTGACACTCTCCCTACCTACAGTTTTCTGTCCCTAGAATAAATGTTTTTTTTAAGCACAATATAGCACAAGGACAATTCACTCACTGTCCTTACAGGTCCCTGGAAACAAGGACTTGCAGAGTGAAAGAAAAAAAACACTCTCCCTACCTACAGTTTTCTGTCCCTAGAAAAAATGTTTTTTTTAATCACAATATAACACAAGGACAATTCACTCACTGTCCTTCCAGGTCCCTGGAAACAAGGACTTGCAGAGTGAAATAAACTGACACTCTCCCTACCTACAGTTTTCTGTCCCTAGAATAAATGTTTTTTTTAATCACAATATAGCACAAGGACAATTCAGTCACTGTCCTTCCAGGTCCCTGGAAACAAGGACTTGCAGAGTGAAATAAACTGACACTCTCCCTACCTACAGTTTTCTGTCCCTAGAATAAATGTTTTTTTTAATCACAATATAGCACAAGGACAATTCAGTCACTGTCCTTCCAGGTCCCTGGAAACAAGGACTTGCAGAGTGAAATAAACTGACACTCTCCCTACCTACAGTTTTCTGTCCCTAGAATAAATGTTTTTTTTAATCACAATATAGCACAAGGACAATTCAGTCACTGTCCTTCCAGGTCCCTGGAAACAAGGACTTGCAGAGTGAAATAAACTGACACTCTCCCTACCTACAGTTTTCTGTCCCTAGAATAAATGTTTTTTTTAATCACAATATAGCACAAGGACAATTCAGTCACTGTCCTTCCAGGTCCCTGGAAACAAGGACTTGCAGAGTGAAATAAACTGACACTCTCCCTACCTACAGTTTTCTGTCCCTAGAATAAATGTTTTTTTTAATCACAATATAGCACAAGGACAATTCAGTCACTGTCCTTCCAGGTCCCTGGAAACAAGGACTTGCAGAGTGAAATAAACTGACACTCTCCCTACCTACAGTTTTCTGTCCCTAGAATAAATGTTTTTTTTAATCACAATATAGCACAAGGACAATTCAGTCACTGTCCTTCCAGGTCCCTGGAAACAAGGACTTGCAGAGTGAAATAAACTGACACTCTCCCTACCTACAGTTTTCTGTCCCTAGAATAAATGTTTTTTTTAATCACAATATAGCACAAGGACAATTCAGTCACTGTCCTTCCAGGTCCCTGGAAACAAGGACTTGCAGAGTGAAATAAACTGACACTCTCCCTACCTACAGTTTTCTGTCCCTAGAATAAATGTTTTTTTTAATCACAATATAGCACAAGGACAATTCAGTCACTGTCCTTCCAGGTCCCTGGAAACAAGGACTTGCAGAGTGAAATAAACTGACACTCTCCCTACCTACAGTTTTCTGTCCCTAGAATAAATGTTTTTTTTAATCACAATATAGCACAAGGACAATTCAGTCACTGTCCTTCCAGGTCCCTGGAAACAAGGACTTGCAGAGTGAAATAAACTGACACTCTCCCTACCTACAGTTTTCTGTCCCTAGAATAAATGTTTTTTTTAAGCACAATATAGCACAAGGACAATTCACTCACTGTCCTTACAGGTCCCTGGAAACAAGGACTTGCAGAGTGAAAGAAAAAAAACACTCTCCCTACCTACAGTTTTCTGTCCCTAGAAAAAATGTTTTTTTTAATCACAATATAACACAAGGACAATTCACTCACTGTCCTTCCAGGTCCCTGGAAACAAGGACTTGCAGAGTGAAATAAACTGACACTCTCCCTACCTACAGTTTTCTGTCCCTAGAATAAATGTTTTTTTTAAGCACAATATAGCACAAGGACAATTCACTCACTGTCCTTACAGGTCCCTGGAAACAAGGACTTGCAGAGTGAAAGAAAAAAAACACTCTCCCTACCTACAGTTTTCTGTCCCTAGAAAAAATGTTTTTTTTAATCACAATATAACACAAGGACAATTCACTCACTGTCCTTCCAGGTCCCTGGAAACAAGGACTTGCAGAGTGAAATAAACTGACACTCTTCCTACCTACAGTTTTCTGTCCCTAGAATAAATGTTTTTTTTAATCACAATATAGCACAAGGACAATTCAGTCACTGTCCTTCCAGGTCCCTGGAAACAAGGACTTGCAGAGTGAAATAAACTGACACTCTCCCTACCTACAGTTTTCTGTCCCTAGAATAAATGTTTTTTTTAATCACAATATAGCACAAGGACAATTCAGTCACTGTCCTTCCAGGTCCCTGGAAACAAGGACTTGCAGAGTGAAATAAACTGACACTCTCCCTACCTACAGTTTTCTGTCCCTAGAATAAATGTTTTTTTTAATCACAATATAGCACAAGGACAATTCAGTCACTGTCCTTCCAGGTCCCTGGAAACAAGGACTTGCAGAGTGAAATAAACTGACACTCTCCCTACCTACAGTTTTCTGTCCCTAGAATAAATGTTTTTTTTAAGCACAATATAGCACAAGGACAATTCACTCACTGTCCTTACAGGTCCCTGGAAACAAGGACTTGCAGAGTGAAAGAAAAAAAACACTCTCCCTACCTACAGTTTTCTGTCCCTAGAAAAAATGTTTTTTTTAATCACAATATAACACAAGGACAATTCACTCACTGTCCTTCCAGGTCCCTGGAAACAAGGACTTGCAGAGTGAAATAAACTGACACTCTCCCTACCTACAGTTTTCTGTCCCTAGAATAAATGTTTTTTTTAAGCACAATATAGCACAAGGACAATTCACTCACTGTCCTTACAGGTCCCTGGAAACAAGGACTTGCAGAGTGAAAGAAAAAAAACACTCTCCCTACCTACAGTTTTCTGTCCCTAGAAAAAATGTTTTTTTTAATCACAATATAACACAAGGACAATTCACTCACTGTCCTTCCAGGTCCCTGGAAACAAGGACTTGCAGAGTGAAATAAACTGACACTCTCCCTACCTACAGTTTTCTGTCCCTAGAATAAATGTTTTTTTTAATCACAATATAGCACAAGGACAATTCAGTCACTGTCCTTCCAGGTCCCTGGAAACAAGGACTTGCAGAGTGAAATAAACTGACACTCTCCCTACCTACAGTTTTCTGTCCCTAGAATAAATGTTTTTTTTAATCACAATATAGCACAAGGACAATTCAGTCACTGTCCTTCCAGGTCCCTGGAAACAAGGACTTGCAGAGTGAAATAAACTGACACTCTCCCTACCTACAGTTTTCTGTCCCTAGAATAAATGTTTTTTTTAAGCACAATATAGCACAAGGACAATTCACTCACTGTCCTTCCAGGTCCCTGGAAACAAGGACTTGCAGAGTGAAAGAAACTGACACTCTCCCTACCTACAGTTTTCTGTCCCTAGAATAAATGTTTTTTTAAGCACAATATAGCACAAGGACAATTCACTCACTGTCCTTCCAGGTCCCTGGAAACAAGGACTTGCAGAGTGAAAGAAACTGACACTGTCCCTACCTACAGTTTTCTGTCCCTAGAATAAATGTTTTTTTTAAGCACACTATAGCACAAGCACAAAACACACTGACACTCTCCCTACCTATCCTTCTCTTTCCCTAAACTAAAGGAATCCAGGTTAAGCAAGAAAGAAATAACAGTCACTGTCCCTGCCTATGCTGCTCTATCCCTGCTCCGGAACACACTACACTAGGCCGCCGTGCTGGCGGCCTTTTATAGTGTGGGGCGTGTACTAAACACCCTCAGCAATAATTGGCCACAGGCATCCTGCCTGTGGCCAATCATTGCTCTCCTCGCTGCCGGCGCTGTGATTGGCCAAGCATGCGGGGTCACAGTGCATGCTTGGCCAATCACAGCGCCTGGATGACACTGCGATGGCGTAGTGCATTGTGGGCCGTTCGCGTCACTCGAATTTGGCGCGAACGGCCCAAATCGTTCGATCTTCGTCGAACGATCGAACAGCCGATGTTCGAGTCGAACGTATGTTCGACTCGAACACGAAGCTCATCCCTACTGCTCCACAGTCTATAGAATTCAACTAAAAGAAGGGGGAACAGCAGCTGTCCAAATGATATATAAAGTATATATATATATGAGTACATGGTGTAAGTTTTAGGGGACAGAGCTATTTAGCTATCCAGTTCAATACCTTAGAATTTGTTTTAGGGGACAGCGCTTCAAATTATATATATATATATATATATATATACATATATATATATATGTAGCGCACACCCTCTCCCCACTCCCCTCTGTTAAAGTTCTCCAACTTGCACTGTCTCTGGTCTAGGGGTATGATAGGGGGGGGAGAGGGGCGAGCTACGCCAGGCTTCCACCACAGTTGTGTATGTGGTCTCAGCAATGTCTCTTATTACCTTCGGGTCTGTGCTGTGCATCGGATCCTCCCTCCAAGAGTCTCCTTTAAACCTCATCCACCAGAAATTGAGCCCCACACCGTCAAAGTCCAACACTCCTTTATTTAGAACATAACATGGACTCCCTTGGCTTTAGAACAGAAAAGGAGGTGTGTGTACGAATAGGCCCAGACACATGTTCGATCCTCCACTCTCCTCCCTGAGAGTGGGTTATGGTCTCCACACGAGGGAAATTCTCCTTCCGGACGGTCTCCGACAAGAGACTCACCCGTCACCGGCAGTCTGCTGCACCGGGTCTTCAGATGAGGAGCTCTTCCCGGTCCATTACGCCCACCTCGGATTCAGGCATCCATCCCCGGAGTGCCTTAGGATCCATCCCTCGCGGAACTCAGTGTTGGGCACTGAGCTCCGGACCTCCGTCCAAGTACCTCACCCCAGGACTAAAGGTGCCTGAGGTGGAACACGATCTCCGGTGGTCCTCTAGGCCTAGGCCGCCTAGAGGACGAACACGAACCACCGTCCGCAAGCTGAAGGTGCTTGGGACTAAGACCCCACGACCAAGATGGCCGGCCCCTTTATACCCCCTCCCAGCAAGCACGGCGGGTTCCCCGCCCCACCATACCGCTGCCGAGAGAAGGCAAAAAGGAGGGTTAGCACACAGCGATATCCGTTCGTCAGCCCATGGCGACAGCGCCATCCAGTGGGCCGCCGGAACATACCACCGGTGTCACCGAAAGATTAAAAATTTACCCCGGGAAAGTAAGTACCCGCTACACTCTCCCCCCTGTGATTTGACACTGGACCCCAGTGTCTGGAGTGAATCATGCCCTCAACGGCTGACACAACCCAATCCAGAAACCAACTAACAATTTGAAAAAACTAAAATTTTTAGGAAACTATCCTAACAGAGAAGTTGTGTCTGAGCCCCTGTAACAAAAGAGGAGTGAAAGACAACATTAACATGAAACCATATTTCAACATTATACCTTTCCCTCCCATCCTAACTAAGAACCACCCCAGGTTCCATAATCTTGACGAGATGCTCTCCTGCAGAGGGAAAAGAAAATAAAACAATAAAACCAACTCACAAAACCCTGACACATGTGTTCGTGTAAGAAGAAAAGAAACTTCTCCAAGAAGAAATTCCTTCCCTCCAAAGAGTGAGTGCATGAAAAGTGTTTAAAAAAACGTTGCAAAAGAATGCCACCTGATGACAGCCTCACGGTACTGCACTCGTGGAGCTTCTTCTCCTTCTCTTTGGCCCTATCTAACCCCAGAGTCTGTGATCTCTTTGCAGGAAGATGGGAAAAACACAGGAATAGTTCCTCATTCCTTTGGGCATACACAAACAACTGCCCCAAAAAATTCAACAACATGATAAGAGCGGAGTCTCTGTCTCCTATAAGTAAAAGCGGGGATGCGGCAAAATCAGTGGCTCCAAGTGTTGATCCACAGTCTCCAAATGATACTCCACATCTTCGCCTTCTTTGCGTCGGATCAACACTTTATCTGCATGGATGTGTCTTCCTAACATCCATTCGGCCTTGCAATCTTTGAAACGCTGTGAAGCACCAGGAGAGCATGCCAGGTATCTGCGGGCGTGCGGAACTTTTAGGTGGGTCCACACGAAGTCATTGTACCAGCGCTCTCTGTACACCTCCACCTCGTAGAGCAAGTCCTTCGATAAGTAGGGATACTCCCATCCGTACTACTCTGCAACTTTTTGGCCAAATAGGCGTTGTAGTCTTGCCAAAGGAGGCATGGTAGCTCTATCTCCTTCACCAGGCATAACTACTGAGTCTGGATGACGAGGCGCTTTGACCACCTCCAATCTGGACATTGGTGCCCGCAGCAACAGTCTTTGTACCCCAGCATCAGGTGCAGGCTGCGCCGAGGATGCAGGGATGAGCTGGGGACGGGACCCCTCTTCAGGCGCTAATGCCTCCACCCGGGGTGTACTTTCCCCTGTTGACATGGGTGAATTCCGAGGTCTGCGGAATGAAGCTAGCGGTACCTTGTCCCAGCCTTTCTCGGCAAACAAATCATCAATGATGGCATCATCTCCCAGGTCCGAGAGCGATTCCAGGTCGGAGGTGTCACACTCCTCCGCGGGTACGTAGCTCTTTGTAGAAACGGAGCCTCCACACTCCGCGGATTTACTAGGCCATGCCTTCCCGACACCTCCTCCCACACACCAAGTCTCTTCGCCTGGCTTACCTCAGCCCTTTCGTGAAACAGGACGTCCGGAACCCTCGTCAACGGATGCATCCGGGCCTGGCGTAAGCGGGCGAGCCGGTCCACCACCTGGTCGGGGCTACCACGCTGTTTCTTTTCTTCGGTGGCGGACGCTGCGAGACAGTGGCGACCGAGTCAGCATCCTCGGATTTCTCCCGCAAAGTTTTAAAGACCTCTTCCCTGGTCGCTGCAGTGTGCGCTGGGGCGACTCTCACAGCAGTGATTTCTCCTCTTTGAGTGGTAGTACCTGAAGCCCGGCCTGGGTAGATGGTTCTCGGCCTCTCAACTGCCGAATCCACCTCAAACGTGAACTCCCCACAGGCCTCACAGCGTCCGAACGGCTTCAACAGGCATACCAGTCCTGAACACCCGGGACAAATCATACCCAGGGCCTCAAAGTCTATATATGAGTATAGGGCGAATCGACCCCTTGGCTTCAGTCGAATCCCCGTATCCGTTATTGGAGCAGCAGCAGTCAGTGTCGTGGTGGAAGGATGAACCGGAATCCACGAGGTGTGTCCAAACAAGGCGACCTGTTGCTGATCCATCACACACTGCAGAGTTTTCGCGCCAATGTCCCACATGTAGTCCCTTCACACGTATTGGAATCCTCCCCTTTGCTCCAGTTCGCGGGCTTTCTTCACTTTCCTTGCTTGAGCCACGCCCACAAACTAAGCGGCGGGGGTTGTGTCTGTTGGCGCAGTGCAATTAGAAACCCCCACGTGTACTACTTCACACGGCTGAGCTTCCCCCCGTTCACCGCTCTTCCTGCGCGGGCCTTTCCCTTCTTGGGGTCATTTCCACGGCTTCGAGCAGGGCTGCACACTTTGGCCTATTCGTTTAACTCTTCCAGCAGACACGTTCCATACAGTGATGCACAACACAATCCCGAACGAGCCCACACGTGTAGCGCACACCCTCTCCCCACTCCCCTCTGTTAAAGTTCTCCAACTCGCACTGTCTCTGGTCTAGGGGTATGAGAGGGGAGGGAGAGGGGTGAGCTACGCCAGGCTTCCACCACAGTTGTGTATGGGGTCTCAGTAATGTCTCTTATTACCTTCGGGTCTGTGCTGTGCATCAGATCCTCCCTCCAAGAGTCTCCTTTAAACCTCGTCCACCAGAAATTGAGCCACACACCGTCAAAGTCCAACACTCCTTTATTTAGAACATAACATGGACTCCCTTGGCTTTAGAACAGAAAAGTAGGTGTGTGTACGAATAGGCCCAGACACAAGTTTGATCCTCCACTCTCCTCCCTGAGAGTGGGTTATGGTCTCCGCACAAGGGAAATTCTCCTTCCGGACGGTCTCCGACAAGAGACTCACCCGTCACCGGCAGTCTGCTGCACCGGGTCTTCAGATGAGGAGCTCTTCCCGGTCCATTACACCCACCTCAGATTCAGGCATCCATCCCCGGAGTGCCTTAGGATCCTTCCCTCGCGGAACTCAGTGTTGGACACTGAGCTCCGGACCTCCGTCCAAGTACCTCACCCCAGGACTAAAGGTGCCTGAGGTGGAACACGATCTCCGGTGGTCCTCTAGGCCTAGGCCGCCTAGAGGACGAACACGAACCACCGTCCGCAAGCTGAAGGTGCTTGGGACTAAGACCCCGCGACCAAGATGGCCGGCCCCTTTATACCCTCTCCCAGCAAGCACGGCGGGTTCCCCACCCCACCATACCGCTGCCAAGAGAGGGCAAAAAGGAGGCTTAGCACACAGCGATATCCGTCCGTCAGCCCATGGCGACAGCGCCATCCAGTGGGCCGCCGGAACATACCACCGGTGTCACCGAAAGATTCAAAATTTACCTCGGGAAAGTAAGTACCCGCTATACTTATATATATATATAGTATCTCAGAAAAGTGAGTACGCCCCTCACATGTTTGTAAATATTTTATTATATCTTTTCATGTGACAACACTGAAGAAATGACACTGCTACAATGTAAAGTAATGAGTGTACAGCTTGTATAACAGTGTAAATTTGCTGTCCATTCAAAATAACTCAACACACAGCCATTAATGTCTAATCCGCTGGCAACAAAAGTGAGTACACTCCTAAGTGAAAATGTCCAAATTGGGCCCAATTAGCCCTTTTCCCTCCGCGGTGTCATGTGACTCATTAGTGTTACAAGGTCTCAGGTGTGAATGGGGAGCAGGTGTGTTAAATCTGGTGTTATCGCTCTCACTCTCTCATACTGGTCACTGGAAATTCAACATGGCACCTCATGGCAAAGAACTCTCTGAGGATGTGAAAAAAAAGAATTGTTGCTCTACATAAAGATGGCCTAGGCTATAAAAAGATTGCCAAGACCCTGAGACTGAGCTGCAGCACAGTGGCCTAGACCATACAGCGGTTTACCAGGACAGGTTCCACTCAGAACGGGCCACACCATGGTCGATCAAAGAAGTTGAGTTCACGTGCTCAGCGTTATATCCAGAGGTTGTCTTTGGGAAATAGACGTACGAGTGCTGCCAGCATTGCTGCAGAGGTTGAAGGGGTTGGGGGTCAGCCTGTCAGTGCTCAGATCATACTCCGCACACTGCATCAAATTGGTCTGCATGGCTGTCGTCCCAGAAGGAAGCCTCTTCTAAAGATGATGCACAAGAAAGCCAGCAAACAGTTTGCTGAAGACAAGCAGACTAAGTACATGGATTACTGGAACCATGTCCTGTGGTCTGATGAGACCAAGATAAACTTATTTGGTTCAGATGGTGTCAAGCGTATGTGGCGGCAACCAGGTGAGGAGTACAAAGACAAGTGTGTCTTGGCTACAGTCAAGCATGGTGGTGGAAGCCTCAGTGTCTGGGGTTGCATGAGTGCTGCCGACACTGGGAATCTACAGTTCATTGAGGGAACCATGAATGTCAACATTTACTGTGAAATACTGAGGCAGAGCATGATCCCCTCCCTTTGGAGACTGGGTCGCAGGGCAGTATTCCAACATGATAATGACCCCAAACACACATCCAAGATAACCACTGCCTTGCTAAAGAAGCTGAGGATAGACCTAAACCCTATTGAGCATCTGTGGGGCATCCTCAAACGGAAGGTGGAGGAGCGCAAGGTCTCTAACTTCCACCAGCTCCGTGATGTCATCATGGAGGAGTGGAAGAGGACTCCAGTGGCAACCTGCGAAGCTTTGGTGAACTCCATGCCCAAGAGGGTTAAGGAAGTTCTGGAAAATAATGGTGGCCACACAAAATATTGACACTTTGGGCCCAATTTGGACATTTTCACTTAGGGGTGTACTCTCTTTTGTTGCCAGTGGTTTAGACATTACTGGCTGTGTTTTGAGTTATTTTGAGGGGACAGCAAATTTACACTGTTAAACACGCTGCACACTCACTACTTTACATTGTAGCAAAGTGTAATTTCTTCAGTGTTGTCACATGAAAAGATATAATAACATATTTTCAAAAATGTGAATGTTGGTTGATGACCACATCAACCAACATACAATGTCATTCCATAACATTTGTTCTTCGGTAAGAATAAGCGCTTATTGTACTAATCACATTATTTAAAAAACAGTGAACGTGACATTCATTGCACATTCCCTGAAAACCTTTACTGTGTACATTCATAATTTTAAAGTGGTAAATCTGCATTTCACACAATTTTTGAAAGGTCAGCAAGTGCAAAAATGATTCCACTAGCACTGTATTGATGTTAATGGTATCCCATCATTTCCCCCAGAAATACAATACATTTCACAATATTACTAATAAAAAAGACAGGCGTGAAAATAAATATTTGGACTTTCAAGAAATTAATTCCAATGCATTGACTATTAAAATAATTTTCTAATTAGAAAATACACTATGAAGTGTATTATATAAATGAATATAGAAATTGTTATTGTGGGAACATTTTATTATATAGGGAAACAGAAGACTGTTTGCTAATTCGTATTACTAAAATTACATAAAGAAGAAAAAACTATTATGAATATACTAATATACTATTATGAATATACTAAACTGATTTATGTAAACTGATTGATATAAATGAATATTTTTATGTATGCTTTCTCTAAGCCAAGGGTAAATAGATTTTATTTTTAATAAATAAGAATGGACACAAATGTATCATCTTTAGATAAAAGGGTAAAATACTTTTATTTATTTATTTTTGTTTTGTACTTTTATTTTCTCCATCAGTTAAAGTGTTTGTAACCCCCCCCAAAAAATCTGATTCTGGTCCTTTAAAGCAGAGTACACAGCACAGTGCTTGTGCTGTGTACTTTGCTCCCCTTTAAACTATAAAAAAAAAACGCCCTGAATCTGCTACTTCCTGTATCCCTTCTCTAAACTGACCACGATAACCAGGGCTACTCAGCCCTGATCACCGTGGTCAAAGTGCGTCCCTCTGTCAGATGTAGCTGTCCTTTGTGCTCTCCTCTCTCCCCTCACCCCCTCCTTCCTGCATGTCAGCAAATTCTCTGTGTCACTGTCGCCGCCACGAGGCTGGCATACCACACTATCCAAGTCCTTTGTAAAAATGAGCACTCTAAATACCTCTTTAGAGCTGTCTTCAGGCCGATCTTGTGACTCGCAGCCACGTTACAGCTCTAAAACATTGCTTCTGCGGGAGGTCACATGATCCCCACGGCTGACGTCAGACAGAGGTCACGCAGAAGCAATGTCTCGGAGCTGTAGAGCGGCCGCGAGTCACGTGAATGGCCTGAAGACAGCTCTTAAGTGGTATTTAGAGCGCTCGTTTTTACAAAGGACTTGGATAGTGTGGTATGCCAGCCTCTAATAGAGGTGCTGGCAATCAATAATATTTTAGAGTTAACAAAAACTTTAATCTCCCACAGCTCTTACCTTTTATATCACCTGACTCTCCCTCTTAGATTGTAAGCTGTAACGAGCAGGGCCCTCTGATTCCTCCTGTATTTTACTTTTACTGTCTGCCTTCCTGTTGTAAAGCACTGCACTAACTGATGGTGCTAAATAAATCCTGTATAATAATAATAATAATAATAAATATGTTTTCCAAGGACAGACAATACGCACATGTGCAAAATCAAAACCCTGTGCTTTTTCCAAAGATTTCCCACACATTTACTGAAAATTCACTACAAACTGCTGCTACATAGGGGGAGGACTGGTCTGAAATTTGCTAGATTGGAGATACTCCACTGTTTAGACCTTGATCAGAGCAGGATCTGTAGTCAGTGACACATGCCGGGCTCTTAGGAGGAGTTCTATTAAATGCCTTGATGTTAGCCTGGAGGCATAGACATTTATAGCATGCAGACCACCCTAAGTATCAGCAACATGTGATGCTAGGCTTCCATAATTAAAAAAAAATGTAATTCAATGAATGAAAGGGAAGGGTCAGATACAGTACGACCGGATGCCATCCAGACAAGAAATAGGCAGGGTCATTCAACTTGCTGAAGCTTCCAATCGATGCGCATTGTGAGTGTATGCAGTGAAATTATAGTAACCAATTTCTTTATAGGAGAAGAGCCTGTGCGCCACACAGTGCCTGCATGAACCAAAAGCACTATCAAACCAAAAAATGTACAATTCTTAGATGTGGTGGCTGCACTAGTTTTCCTTTTTAGAGTTTTTTTTTTTTGTTTTTTTGTTTTTTCTCCCCATGATTTGTCAGTTTATCTGTTATTTTTTAACTTCCTTTAACCCCTTGCTGTCGGCTCCATAGCAGTTTTACTGCTACAGGGCGGCAGCTGTGCGCAAGATCACATATACATGTGATTCCAGACAGGGCCGTCGGAACAGGACAGGCAAACCAAGTAACTGCTTGGGGCCTCAGCTGGCCTGGGGCCCCAGCAGTCCAGCTATAGTGTGAGTTTTCCCGCACAGCAGGAAGAGGTAGCTTCTCTACTTGTTTCAAATTTCTGCCTGCAGCCCCCAAATTCCTTCAAACGGCCCTGATTCCAGACTTCCACCTGCAGGGGGCCCTGCCAGCGGGATGCTTCTGCTGTGATAATTCACAGCAGAACCCAATCTGCAGGTGCCGGGCAATCAATGCCCTCCGCCACCCGCCAATCATTGACAATACACGGAGAACTGAGCTATGCCTATGTAAACAAGGCAGATCGCAGTTTTGACAGGGGGGAAAAAATGGATACTGTGTTCTTGCAAAGCAGGAAGTAGAATCCATTATACAGCACACAGTTAACACACAAACACTGGCTAGGCACACAGTTAACCCCTTGATCACCCTCGATGTTAACCCCTTCTCAGCCAGTGTCATTAGTACATTGACAGTGCATATTTTTAGCACTGATCACTGTAATAGTGTCACTGGTTTCAGGAAAGGTCTCAAAAGTGTCAGTTAGTGTCAGAATGTCTGCAACAATATCATAGTCCTGCTGTAAGTACAATGAGAACGTCAGATGTGATGAAACGCATCCGGGAGCACGCAGTGACGTCACCATATTGCTTACGAGGAAGGGTCTCTGTACTTTGCCGGCCGGCACTATTTTATGCGCTTTTTAATGCTTCATGATGTAATTACATTACTTTTTATACAATAAATCAGTTAAGACGTTATCACCCTGTTGGTCCCTCTCCCTTCTTTTCCACGTGACCTACTGCATTGGAGTGTGAGGCAAAGTCAGGGAGTGAGTGTGTGCTAGAAACACCCTGGATGTCTGATTTTGTGTCCCGGTATCAATCTACCTGCAAGCTAAAGGCCGTAGCTGGGTCACAGCCGGCTGCATGTCTTTGCTTGCCTTCCGGTAAGCAGCCATTTGTTTTGCGGTGGTGGGCAGTGGGCACTCCATATTAATATCAAGCATGGTGGTGTCCATACAAGTTTATGGACTGTTAGCCTATGGACTGTATCTATCTGTGGACTTTTTTGAATATTGGTCTGCTGGTATATGGTGTACTTTATTTCCTATGTCATTCTGGTGATAGTGGATACCATTAATTATGTCAGTTCGAGGACTGATGTAATAACCCCCCTTTTTAAATTCTAACTGGCACAGCTTCTTCTTTTCCATAATCTGTTTAATGTGTGTATCTCATTAGAGTTGCTGCCTTTTTATCCTTATCATCTCAGCGCAATTTTTTTGTTTATATACTTCATTTTTAATGCAATCTTTTAAATGCAAAAAAAACGCACCCTTAGTTCCTTTCCTATGTCAAACTATTGATGGTATGAAATCAGCAAAACTAGCTGAAAATCAGCAAGACGTGCTAGAATCACTGAGGACTGACAGGCTAGGATGCAAGCTTAATATCCTGCCTCATTATATAGACTGACATTTTCTTATCTATCCCAGGAAGAAAAAAAAAACCCACCAGCACAGCCATTAAAATTCTCCAATTCGCTCCTTTAATATAAGATCATTGCCGTTGCTGTTATGTTTTGACACATGATATAGGGAAATGTTAGCTATAGAACATCTGAAATGACAGGCTTTCTCCTTAATCATTATATTTGTTAGGCAAGTCTTTTATGCCTTGCTTTATTTGGGGCTCTGGAAACAAGTGTCAGAAAAGAGGTACGGTGTGCAATGTAGCAGGCAGCACAAACCATTGTTAACACTCTTAACCCTCTGCACTGCTGGAGGGCCCTGCCAAGTGTAAATAGGCGACATGGATATGGATTGTCAACGTGTTATCCCTTTTTTGCTTCACTAACCTCTAAGACAGTTACATGTTGAAGGGTAAAACAGAGGCAGAAGATACACTACAAATGATAAAAAAAAAAAAAAAAAATCCCTAATAGCCACATAGAGAGGATACATGTTTTTTTTTCGTATAATGATAATTTCGTAATGCCTTGAGAATTTTCCACATTAACCTTCTGCATATTGTATATGTTTCTAGTTTATTAATTTGCAATTTACAGCTTCGTTCTCAGTATTAGTGGTATTTTATATGGTTGGAGGGTATTTGTGGGGTGAGAACAGTAAGAAGAGCTGATTAGAATGCTTTACGAGTTGGTGCAAAGGGGTTAAGAAACCAAAATGGAAATTGCAATAAATATTCGCTGTCAATGTGAAGGTCTTTTACAGCGTATTTCGCTTTTGAAAACAAAAACACTACACTGTCTTTAATCCATTTCAAATTAAAGACTGATGCTTTGAAAGTAGTTCAAGAGACGTTAAATAGTAAGTGAATACCTTTATCTTTTTGATTAGAAATTATAATTAAAAACACCTGTATACATATTAAAGGGGTTGTAAAGGTTCATTTTTTTATTTTCTAAATAGGTTCCTTTAAGCTAGTGCATTGTTGGTTCACTTACCTTTTCCTTCGATTTCCCTTCTAAATGTTTTTTTTCTTTGTCTGAATTTCTCACTTCCTGTTCCTGTTTCTCCTCAACTAAACTTCACACCATCATCTGAGCGGTGTTTAGTCAGCCAGAACAGCTTACTGAGGAGGAACAGGAAGTGAGAAATTCAGACAAAGAAAACAAAGAAAAAAAAAACATTTAGAAAGGAAATCGAAGGAAAAGGTAAGTGAACCAACAATGCACTAGCTTAAAGGAACCTATTTAGAAAATAAAAAACGAACCTTTACAACCCCTTTAATTCAGGTATATACAGTATACATTGGAAATGGATACAAAAAATTCCACGCTGCCTTATGGTGAAGCCGCTCACACAACCAATTGAGAAATGGTGAAAAAAAAAAAAAAAGTGTAGCGCTAAAACTAAATATGAACTGCACTGAAAGTGCAGTAATCAACAATGCATATTCAAATTATACAAACATCTTAAAGAACACAGTGACAAAATGAAAATTAATCCAAAAAAATCCTCAGTGATGTGAGTATTGAATAATAGAAGTCACAATGAAACTAAATCCTTTGGTGTAGAAATGCTGGTGAAGTTGAATTGGTGAAAATCAAAGTCAAAATCAAAATCAAAATGGTGGTGCTCCTAAAGTGAACTTAACACAAAATAAGTGCTTTCAGAGTGACCGTCACCATACGATAGTAGAAAAGGCTTACCGAAAGGTGTGGACCCCAAAAAACTAAGCATGGGTAAGCCACTATGGACAGCGAATCTCCAACTGTGATTTAAACAGGGGTCTCGAACATCAATCCAATACAGAGGGTGCAGAAAATATCTCTGGCGTTTAAATGGCGATGGAACTTGCAGGCAGGGCCGATCCGCCCTATAGGCTTGCTAGGCAAGCTGCATAGGGCCCGAGTAATTACTAGGGGCCCCCGAATCTTCGCCGCCGCCGCAACCGCCGCCACTAGAGGTCCGCAGGCCGGGCGGAGACAATTTTCATTTTCTTGTAGACCAAGAGGAGGGTCAGGGTGGCTGCCAATAGGAATTGAGCTGCGGCACCGCCCACCTCCCGCCCCGCTAATGTCTGTCTGTGTGTGAGTGAAATGTGGGAAGGGGCGGGGGTGGGCGGCGGCGCCGCAGCTTAATTCCTATTGCCAGCCACCCGGCCGGCTCCTCCACTGTCCCCTCTGCGTAATGGCGGCGGAGAGAGTCTCTGCTGCTGGGACATCACACCTGGTGTAAGGGGGGCCTCTGCTGGGAATGCCTGGTGTAAGGGGGGCCTCCGCTGGGAATGCCTGGTGTAAGGGGGGCCTACCCTGGTGTAAGGCCTCCGCTGGGAATGCCTGGTGTAAGGCAGGCCTCCACTGGGAATGCCTGGTGTAAGGGGGGCCTCCGCTGGGGAGGCCTTGGTGTATAGGGGGCCTCCACTGGGAATGCCTGGTGTAAAGGGGGCCTCCGCTGGGGAGGCCTGGTGTAAGGGGGGCCTCTGCTGGGGAGGCCTGGTGTAAGGGGGGGCCTCCGCTGGGAATGCCTGGTGTAAGGGGGGCCTCCGCCTGGGAGGCCTGGTGTAAGGGGGGCCTCCGCTGGGAATGCCTGGTGTAAGGGGGGCCTCCGCTGGGGAGGCCTGGTGTAAGGGGGGCCTCCGCCTGGGAGGCCTGGTGTAAGGGGGGCCTCCGCTGGGAATGCCTGGTGTAAGGGGGGCCTCCACTGGGGAGGCCTGGTGTAAGGCGGTACTCCGCTGGGAATGCCTGGTGTAAGGGGGACTCCGCTGGGAATGCCTGGTGTAAGGAGGGACTCTACTGGGAATTCCTGGTGTAAGGAGGGACTCTACTGGGAATGCCTGGTGTAAGGAGGGACTCTACTGGGAATGCCTGATATAAGGAGGAACTCTACTGGGAATGCCTGGTGTAAGGGGGACTCCGCTGGGAATGCCTGGTGTAAGGAGGGACTCGGGGCTTCCACTGATTCTGCATTATGATGAGTTGAATAATTTCATTCTATATTACAATGTAATAATAGAAATAATGCGCTTCAGTCATCCTGACACCATAACAACCATGGTGCCGGGATGATTGAAGCGCTAACACCAGGTGTTTGGAGTATCTTTATCTGCTGATTTGTTAAACTTTCTGGAATACACATATTTCTATTGTGATGTAGGATCTGGGCCTGCTGTCCCTCCACCCCTCTTTCTTTCTATCTCTCCCTCTTTCTTTCTCTCTTTCTTCCTCCATCCCTCATTCATCTCCGACTCTAACCACACCCCTCCGAGCCACGCCCACGTACGCCACGCCCACCATTCCACGTAAACCACACCCATTTTTTGCCACCGTAAAGGGCCCCTTAGCAGAATTTTGCTTAGGGCCCCAGGGAGGTCAGGATCGGCACTGCTTGCAGGAAATGCCCAATGATGGCCAGGTGTTGATTTCAGGCAAGTAATAGAAAATGTAAGTTAGATCTAATTCCTTGCTCAAGTCTGTGAGTTGCATGGAAGCAGGACAACCAAGTGGGTTATATCCAGACAGGCGAATACACTCCTACAGTGAGTTTGATATCTGTAATAGGGGTCCGCCATATCTGGATTACGCTATGTGCTTTTTTCTTTCCTTCCATTTTCTATTACTTGCCTGAAATCAACACCTGCTTCAGTAACTGTCTGTTCGTCCGAAGTACGAGTAGACATCGCCATACACTGACAGTCTGCAGGAGTCCTACATTGCACAAGATTATCGAGAAAGTTGTAACACAACAGCTACAACTTCATTTGGATACCCACAATCTCCTGGACCCACTTCAATCGGGGTTCCGCCCAGGCCATGGGACGGAAACGGCACTTCTCAAAATATGGGACGACGTACTAGAAGCAGCAGATGACGGAGAATCATGTCTCCTGGTGCTGCTGGACCTCAGTGCAGCCTTTGACACAGTAGATCACGAAATCCTACTTACGCGTCTCACCGAAGTAGCAGGAGTCGCAGACACGGACCTACCATGGTTCGCATCCTTCTTAGAAAACCGATCCCAGACAGTGAAACTGGGAGCCTTTACCTCGGCACCACGCACAAATACATGCGGAGTACCTCAAGGATCACCCCTGTCACCGGTACTCTTCAACATCTACCTTCGGCCACTCCTCAAAATCATCAGTGAACAGGACATGCGTTATCACTCCTATGCAGATGACACTCAACTATACTTTCGCATCAACAACAAAAAAGATCAATATTACGGACTGGAAAAATGCCTTACATTGATCAACAATTGGATGACAGAGAGCTCCCTCAAGCTTAATGGATCCAAAACAGAACTGCTTATTTTCCACGCTAACCGAAAGAAAAACGCCAGGACCACATGGACGCCACCCACCATCCTGGGACAAAACATAACCCCAAGCACCAAAGTTAAAAGCCTGGGAGTTATCTTTGACTCAGACATGACTATGGACGCACAAATAGGATCAGTAGTCAGTGGATCCCACCACCTTCTCCGCCTGCTACGAAGACTCATCCCGTTCATCCCGGAAAAAGACAGAGCAGTAGTAGTCGGAACCATTATCAATTCACGCCTTGACTACGCTAACTCACTTTACCTAGGACTACCCAAATACCAAGTTGCACGTCTACAAGTCGTCCAAAACACAGCGGCCAGACTGGTAACAGGGGAAAAACCCTGGGAATCAATCGCACCATCCCTGAGAAGCCTCCACTGGCTATCCGTAAAGGATCGGATCACATTCAAGACCCTCTGCCTCACCCACAAATGCGCACAAGGAAACGCTCCTGAATACTTATGCGAGAAAATAAAACACTACACCACTACTCGTGACCTTCGATCAACTAACCAAAACCTCCTCCACATCCCCAAGACCCGCTACAAAGCCAAGGGAGAACGAAGGTTTGCTGTCCAAGGACCAAGGCTATGGAATGCGCTACCCACGAATATCCGCATGGAAGAAAACCATCGGGCCTTCCGGAAAATACTAAAGACCCATCTCTTCTAACGATCTCAACGACACTGGATGCAAAGCGCCTTGAGGCGATTTAGTTCGCAATTTCAGCGCTATACAAGTTACTCACTCACTCACTCACTCACTCACCCGTGATTAGCTGATCATAGGTGCAATGCTTTACAGGCTCCTAATAAAATAAATAAATGCACATTTTTTTTTACCTTCAAAAAGATGTGCATTTTTTTTTTTTTTTTAAAGGTGAACTTATCATTTAAGTGGTGATAACACATCAAAAGGCTTATGTAACAGATTTCATGTCAATGAGACCAGAACTTATCCTTTAAGTGGTAATAACACATCAAAAGACCTAAAGCGGAGGTCCTGCAAAAAAATAAATAATTAAAAGCCAGCAGCTACAAATACTGCAGCTGCTGACTTTTAATAAATGGACACTTACCTATCCAGCGGGCCCGCGATGTTGGCAGCAGAAGACGAGCAATCGCTCGTCTCTCTGCTACCCCCGCCTCCATCCTCAGTGAGGGAATCAGCCTTGCGGCTTTACTGCCCGGTTCCCTACTGCGCATGCGCGAGTAGCGCAGCACGTTGCCAGTGGTCCCCGCCGTCTCCTGGGACCTGTGTGTTTCCCAGAAGGCAGCGGGGGGGGGGGGGGGGGTGTGGGGGCAAAGTGGAGTGACTCCAGTGGGTGCAAATACCTCTTTTATACAGGTATCTGCACCCCCCTCCCCCCTGAAAGGTGCCAAATGTGACACCAGAGGGAGGGAGGGTTCCGAAAAGCGGAAGTTCCATTTTTGGGTGGAACTCTGCTTTAAGTAACAGATTTCATGTCAATTATTATTATTATACAGGATGTATATAGCGCCAACAGTATGTGCAGCGCTTTACAACATGAGGGCAGACAGTACCGTTACAATACAATTCAATACAGGAGAAATCAGAGGGCCCTGCTCATTAGAGCTTACAATCTAAGAGGGAGGGTCAAGTGAAACAAAAGGTAATAACTTTGGGGGATGAATTAATGTAGAAAATCAAAATGCAGTTGTTAGGTGTGGGTAAATTGGATCAGAACAATCTTTTAAATGGTAATAACACATCTAAAGACTTATGTAACAGATTTCATGTCAATGAGACCAATAGAATAACTTCCGTATGGATGAAAAAAAAAAATCAGGCTTAGTTAAAGTGGTTGTAACAGTTAATTTTTTTTAAATTAAAAATAATATTAGTTACCTGCTCTGTGTAATGGTTTTGGACAGAGCAGCCATGATCCTCTTCTTCTTGGGTTCCCCGTTAGTGCTTCCGGCCCCTCACCCTTACCGATGCTGCCATTCTGTCAAGTGAGGCGAGAGAGAGAGAGAGACACTGCTCTTTTGCACATCGCTGGATCGGGATCAGGCTCAGGTATGTATAATGGGGTGGGGGGGCTGGGGAGCTGCAACCTTCTGCATGCAGCTTCCCTTCAGCCCCCTCTAAATACTTTCCTGAATGTGATCTTAATCCAGCGATTTGAACAAGAACAAAAGCTCACTCAGCTCGCTCTCTTCTTATTGGTTTAGAGACAGCAGTGGGAATCATTAGCTCCTGCTGCTATCAATTACAGCCTGTGAGGAGGAAGCGAGGGGGGGGATGGGCCGAGCCATGCTCTGTGTGTCAATGGACACACAGAGCCAGCTCAGATGTGAGTACACACAAGTGGGTTTGGCTCCTGCCAATCACAGCCTGTAGGAGGGAGTGGGGACAGAGCTCAGCTGCCCTCAGCTGCCCTCTGTGTGTCAATGGACACACAGAGCCAGCTTGGGAGCAAACAGAAGCTGGCTATGAGAGCATTTTGCAGGGGGGCGTGTCCAGGAGCACTGCACAGAGCAGGTAAGTATAACATGCTTGTTATGTTTAAAAAATAAAATAATTCTCTATGTATGTGGGAAAAGTCAGAATTGACCTGGGTTTGAAGTAGGGTGACCATGTGTCCCGGGTTGCCCGGGACAGTCCTGCATTTTGCAGGTCTGTCCCGGGTACCTTTATGCCAGGACAATACAGTGTCCCAGAATTAATCTGACACAGCCATTCCCCAGGCCGATCTGACAGTACTTATCCTGGCCGGGAATGCCTGGAGGAGCACAATCCCTGCCCCCTGCTTGTGATTGGAGAAATCATAAATCCTGACTATTGTGTCTAATGACTGTGCTGTGATTCGTTACAGCACAAGCTGATTTTTGGGAAGGGGGGGTGTCCCTGAATGGTAGTTTGGAAATGTGGTCACCCTAGTTTGAAGCCTTTAGGTAGGCACCCGGCTATATGCCCGCCTCCAGAATGCCATCATTCACAAAAGCTGCAGGCTAGTATTGCATTGAGTCTGGAAAGCATGCACTCTTCAGATGGCTTACAACGTTTTCTCTCAGCAATCATGTCAAATGTGCTGGCATAGCAATAAGTTTTCCCCCCCTGCCTATTATGAAATTGTATTTAAATATCAGAAATATTACATTTAGGGTCTTGTTAAACTCTGCTATAATGACCACTGCACAGTGCTCTTCTCCTTTTATCTAAAAGTGAATCTGTCATTAGAAACTATGTAAGTTGCCATTGCTGACCTCTCATTTTGAGAACATTAGTTCCCTTGCTGTCACACTGATACTTTGGCTTAAAGGTTTTCTGAATCACTGACCTGGAAAAGTATAGAGTTATGGAATTCTGACACTTTTCTGACATACATCTACAGCACATTTTTGTGTCTCAAGAGTATTGAAGCCAGACACAGCCAGGCAACTAGCTTTTAAATATAACATTTTCATGTTGCAGTGCACTTCATGACATTTCACTGTGCCTAGACACTCCTGTGTCTAAACTATTAGATAGGCACACTGAACGACCACAACATACAGGGATATACAATGTACTACTGACATATAATCACACACATAGGTTGGACTTGATAGACTTGTGTCTTTTTTCAACCTTGCCTACTATATACAATGTACTGTGTCTGTAGTGTAGGGTGACCAGACATCCCCGGTTTCCGGGGGCAGTCCCCGGATTGAGGACACTGTCCCCGGACCAGTTTTGTCCCCGGTTTTGTCCCCGGATTGGATTTGAACAGGGGCTGGGGCAATTTCAAAGACAGCCAGTGCAGAATCCAAAAAAAAAAATCTGAATTACACACTCCCGCTCGGCCGTTCCTACCAGCTTAGGGGGGTGTATTTTTTCCCATTATCTGTGCACCTTTCTGATGATCATGTGCTGGTCAGAGCGAATATTTCTTCAGTTTCGGGCGCATGCCCTTTCAGCTCCGCTCGCATGTTTTTCTGCCTTGGCTCCCGGCCAGCCGCCTGCCGGCTTATCTCCTTGCCTTCCCTGGTGGAGTGATCTTCCCCCGCTCCCCACCCAGTAGTAGCCGGGGCCCGGAGAGTAAGACTTGACAGGCTGTGAGCGTGGCTCCAAAACAAAATTGACGTCCTTTTTTTCACACAAATAGAGCTTTCTTTTGGTGGTATTTGATCACCTCTGCGGTTTTTATTTTTTGCGCTATAAACAAAAATAGAGCGACAATTTTGAAAAAAATTCAATATTTTTTACTTTTTGCTATAATAAATATCCCCCCAAAAATCTATAAAAAAACACATTTTTTCCACAGTTTAGGCTGATATGTATTCTTCTACATATTTTTGGTAAAAAAAATCGCAATAAGTGTATATTGATTGGTTTGCACAAAAGTTATAGCGTCTACAAAAAAGGGGTAGTTTTATGGCATTTTTATTATTTTTTATTTTTTACTTGTTATGGTGGCAATCTGCGATTTTTATCATGACTGCGACATTATGGCGGACACATCGGACACTTTTGTCGCTATTTTGGGACCATTCACATTTATACAGCGATCAGTGCTATAAAAATGCACTGATTACTGTATAAATGTGACTGGCAGTGAAGGGGTTAACCACTAGGGGGCAAGGTCTTAAGTGTGTCCTAGGAAGTGATTCTAACTGTTAGGGGGCGTGGCTACGAGTTACACGTCACTGATCGCTGCTCCCGATGAGAGGGAGCAGACGATCAGTGACAGTGTCACTAGGCAGAACGGGGAGATGCTTGTTTACACTTACCTCTCCCCGTTCTGCAGCTCTGTGACCCGATCGTGGGACACCGGCAGACAGCTACGGAGCTCGCGGCAGGGGCACGCGTGGCAGGGGCGGGAATTATAAAGTGACGTAAATATACGTTAATACGTAAATATACGTTACTTTGCCCAGCCGTGCCATTCTGCCGACGTATACTGTATGTACAGGAGCCAGTCTGGAACTGGTTAAGGGAGAAAATTGCTTGATTCCCCCCGTGTTTAATTCATTACTCTCACCCAAAAAAAAAAACCCTTAAGCACTAAACCCCAACCAACTTTTTTTAACTTGGTAGAAAGTAAAAAAATAGATAAACATGAAATAAAAAAAGCAATAAAGAACAACAAATGCAACTACAAGCAGCAGCTAGGCCACAAGAACAGTTGTCCTAACAAGGACTTTTGGGTTTCTGAACTGTTCATACAAGGGGGGGGCAAAAGATAATTTAGCCCATTACACTGCAAATCTCAAACATTTAGGGAAATATATTACAGTACAGCATCATATAGCAACTAACCCTCCCTTCAAAGACTATCACCTCTTCCTAAACTACACAGACACTGACAAATAACCGCTGACAACTCACCCTTCTATAGTGACAGGTCTAGCTCAAAACAAACCCCTATTATTGGCTATTATTGGCTCTTCTAAATCATTCCAGGCAGTGCATTATGATTGATGAGAAAGAATCCAGTCTGTCAAATTTCCATATTAATTTGGAACCCCAAAATTAGAACATAGTGGATCCACAGCAAGCAAATTCATGGTAGAGGTGAGACTGAACCTCATGCCAAGACAGATGACCATTGTGACTGAGGCAAAAAGTGATGGAAAATCCAAGATTGTGGATTTGTCAATAGAGCAACACTTGAGGCAAAATCCCCCAATTTGAACAGCTGTTCCTATGACAACTCTTTAAAATAGGGAATTTGTTCACTCCAATTTCTTATTGCATCTCTTGGAGTGGAAGTGAAGGGAAATCTCCTCAGTGAGACATACGAGGTGTGTCTAAAAAGTTTGGTAAATGGAATAAGAAAACAAACAAAACAGAAAATATAAACACATTACCTTTTTTGGCCTTCAAAATAATTGTCATCCTTCACAACACACTTTTGGCAAAGTTCATAAAGCTTTTGGAAACTGTCAGCAAAGACCTGTTTAGGAATAGATCGCAGAACCGCTGTCACACACTCTTGAATAGCCACGACGTGTGCAAAACTTGGGCCTTTCATGATGCTCTTCAGGCAGGGAAGCAGAAAGAAGTCCGCAGGTGCCAGATCAGGGGAGTATAGTGGATGATCGAGAACGGGTGCGCCGCACTGAGCCAAGAATTGGTCTCATCCCCTGTGACTATGGTTTGCAGAAAGGATGGATCCTGGTCACACATGGTAACGAAATCTTCAGAAGTTTCTATCCTTTTTGCTTTCTGTTCATCTGTCAGCTTGTGTGACACAAACCCGGAACAGATCTTCTGCTTACCCAAATCTTCGTGGACGATGGTCAGTGCCCAACTCTTCCGCCATCAATTGTAGAGTCAGTCGCTGATCTCATGCCAACATTTGTCGCACTCACTTGATCATGTCTGGGGTTCTGCTTGTCGACAGCCGATCCAAACATTGCTCATCCTCAGTTGTTTCCTTTCCGTCATTTTGAATCAGTCGTAAACACATTTTCTGCTTGCGGGTTCCGTCCCATACACTTGCACCAACATTTAATGCGTCTCCATTGCCATTTTCCCCAATTTGTAGCAGAACTTGATGTTCACTCGTTGCTCCATTGCACTGTGACCCTACCTCTCACACTGACTATGTTCGAATGCCTGCAGCAGGTTTACCCTGAAAGTCACGTGTACACGCTAGGTGGCGCTTCTCCATGTGTCTCTGGATAGCCATTTGCATGGGCGCACACCTGGCCCATGTTGCCGTTAAGATATCAGACCAAACTTTTTAGACACATCTCGTAGAAAGCAAAACAATAATCTAATACAGGATTTGAACCCTTTCCTAAAACAAAAAAAAAGGCTTTGCATACACATTAGCGCCAGTTTATTATGTCTGAAGATAGTAATTTAATAACTGTAGAGGCTTCAAGGGGAAGAGCAAGAGACTGAGATTGGCAAACAGACCAGTGGTAAGAGCTTTAAGGCTAGGTTCAAACCAATTGCGGTCTAACTGTTTTGGGCTGCTATTCCAGGGCAGTCCCACCGCATGACAAGGCAAAATGCCTTCTTTCTCTATCTGCCCATTTCACACCACAGTGTTGTGATGGTGTGCAAGTGGTGTGCACTGAAAAAAGTTCTGCATGCATTACTTATTTTCAACACAGTGCGAGCCAGTCCACTGCCTTGCACCGTGTGGCCAGCAATTGAACTTTATGAGGGGCCTGTGTGACATCGCAATAAAGTTCATAAAAAAAAGAAACAGTGCAATCTGCTGAGATCAGTGCATCATCAATGCTCTGATCTTGGATGGACAACACCGCACACCAGCCACTGTGTTGCAATGCAGTGGCTGTTGTGAGTGAGCCCTTAGAAACATACCAGTAAGATTTCAGAATTAGAACAGAAGGCAAGAGTTGGAGTAAGTAACACCATTGGCAAACAACAGAAACCGGGAAGAAGCAAACTGTATTGCTTGATTAATAAATATTCTTCATATTATTATCTTGGCACTAAAGCCAGGAATAGAATTCACAGAACAATACACTCACTACAAAGCAGTAAAATTAGCATCCAGCTCAAATTAAGTCAAATGAACGGAATAGTATAGCCAAAGCTATTTTGTCTGTACCTCTTCTATGGATCACAAGAGTGCCATTTTCCGGCACTCCTGTGACCTATTTTCAGCTGACAACGGGCTAAGGCTGGCGTCACAGAGCCGGTCCAGGCTCTGAAAAGATCCCGACCATATGGACCGGCAGCTTACCCAGTTTCTCAACAGGCCATAGGGAGGCTGAGCCAACTGCTCCCACTCCCTTCACAGCCCATCGCTCCAATGAGTGCTGGAGGGGGAGAGCAGAAAGCTTGTGAATGACAGTCACTGGCTCTCTGCAGCCTGAAGATCAAGGGCTGAGTGATCAACAGTGTTCAGACCGATGCTGCATCCACCTAGGTGAGTATAATTTTTTGGGGGGAATCCTGAACTTCTCTTTTAAGAATCTGGAGTAAAGCTGCTCCTAGAGCCCACATTTGAAATAGACAATACTGCTGAGGTATTGCTTTTAACACTATAAGACAAGGGTTATATGTGTTCTGTTCTTCTGTTCCCCTCCTCTTCTGTTAGTGCCCCCATAGTAAGCTGGCTGGCTGCTATGGGGGCACTAGTGCAAGCTCGCTCCTGAGCCAGGCAGCGTGCGATCATAGACAAACAGCATATTAGCCTCGCCTACCACTTCCTCCTCACAGGGTTTGATTGACAGCAGGAGGGGCCAATGACTCCCGCTGCTGCCTCTGTGTTGTGGGAGTACCTGTCCTGGAGTCCAGCAATGTCTGCACTGCAGCTGAGGTTTCCATCAGCTGTCGGGTGCTGCCGCGGCCATTGTGTTAAGGAAACCCGGCAGTGTAGCATTACAGCTTCACGCCGGGTCCCTACTGCGCATGCGCAAAGCACCGCTACACTCTCCTACTGGCCCGGACACTGACGTAATGCACCACGGCCCGGACTCCCGGAAGTGGGGACAGGATATGCCAACGACAGGTATCCACTCCCCTCCCCGAAAGGTGCCAGATGTGGCAATGGAGACAAATAAGCGGAAGTTTCACTTTTGGGTGGAACTCCGCTTTAAATTCAAAATGAACATTGCCAGGTAATTGTATTCCCTTTTAAGCTATGATCATTACATTACAAGATCAAATGCAATAGCACACAAACACACTGAAAGAACTTTGTGAAGGGCAGCAAAAACATTCAATACCATTCTCTTCTGCAACCAAAGACTGTACATGTGTACAGATGTATATGTGTATGTATACAGTATCTCACAAAAGTGAGTACACCCCTCTCATTTTTGTAAATAATTTATTATACCTTTAATGTGACAACACTGTGACAACACTGAAGAAATTACACTTTGCTACAATGTAAAGTAGTGAGTGTACAGTTCATTGGGGGAACCATGAATGCCAACATGTACTGTTGCATACTGAAGTAGAGCATTATCCCCTCCCTTCGGAGACTGGGCTGTAGGGCAGTATTCCAACATGACAACAACTGCAAACACACCTCCAAGATGACCACTGCCTTGCTAAAGAAGCTGAGGGTAAAGGTGATGGACTGGCCAAACATGTCTCCAGACCGAAACACTATTGAGCATCTGTGGGGCATCCTCAAATGGAAGGAGGAGGAGCGCAAGGTCTCTAACATCCACCAGCTCCTTGATGTCATCATGGAGGAGTGGAAGAGGACTCCAATGGCAACCTGTGAAGCTCTGGTGAACTCCATAATGAACAGGGTTAAGACGGTGCTGGAAAATAATGGTGGCCACACCAAATATTGACACTTTGGGTCCAATTTGGACATTTTCACTTAGGGCTGTACTCACTTTTGTTGCCAGCGGTTTAGACATTAATGGCTGTGTGTTGAGTTATTTTGAAGGGACTGCAATTTTACACTGTTATACAAGCTGTACACTTACTACTTTATATTGTAGCAAAGTGTCATTTCTTTAGTGTTGTCACATGAAAAGATATAATAAAATATTTACAATAATTTGAGGAGTGTACTCACTTTTGTGAGATACTGTATATAAAGACCCAGTGAAGGCTTCACTCATGGCTTGATGGAAGGCATTGACCCTCTCACTCGTTATTTGTGGCCCTCAATGAGACCTCCAGGTGATAAAGTTGACTTACCTGCATAATTTTTCCTCTGAATACCTTCCAGTAATCATTTAATGTTCATTTTTCTTTAGTGTTATTGTGATTTTCTTTTTAGTGGGTGTGATCCTCAGTAGATATACTCCACTAAATTTGACCCACTGTCTCACCTGAGTTTGATGTGCCTGGCATAAATTGTGCAATGTTCTTGCTTCAATACAAAAGCAAACAAAGATAAAAGGTGGATATTTTACAAAAAGGCAACCAAAATATAACACAATAATTATTGCAAAGAATATAAGACATATTAAGTTTATTTTTCATGAGTTATACATTAAAAATGCCAATTAAAACCTTTGAAAACTGTTATCTTTTAGAGCTATAAGACAGGAAAAAAAAAACATGTTAAACCAGTTTACAAATTAAAAGAAAAAACATATTTGAAAAATGAATTGTAGTTTTCTTAGTAGGCAAATGATACGGTAGACATCAAATAACTGTATGTCATGGTTATGTCTGAATGCTGCTTGGATGACACCACGGTAGGGACAAAGATTTATTTTCCCTGAAAACTAATTGACTGTCACAGTGAAGCTGAATCCTAACACAGTAGGTGGAAGGATGGCAATTAACTGGGGAATAGCAACCATTTGTTCAGAATCATCCCATGAGAATAAAGTATATTTAGTTAAATTTACTGTATGCCTCTGGGTTGCTGAAAGCATATGTGTCTGACACCAGAAGGTATAAGTGTCTGAGACACTAGTGTCAAAAAATATCTAATTAGCCGCCCGCTATGGATAAGACATAGGCTCAGCAAAACATATGTGTAAGTGAGCATGCAAACCTTCTTACATACATGTAAAAATATTTGCGTTAAAATATATGTGAACCCATTCAGTTTAAAATAGAAATAGAAAAAAAAAATGTTTTTGTATTACAACTTTTATATACTTCTTTTTCTTTAAGTTTTTAAATACTTATTTTTCTCTTTTTTTTATAGGTGATCACATAATCTGAAAAAGGGGCTTAGAGAGCTGGGGGTTGAGAACCAGCAGTACACTGATTTTCCCAGTGAATGGTTGTGCAGAGGGGCATGTCAGCACCAGTCTGATCATTGGAGGACAGGCAGGCTGTTCTTCCAGCAAAGCCAGCAAACTGACCACACTGGGATGGATGTGCTTCTATGCCTAGAGTGGTCAGTTTGAAATAGGAAAGCAGAGAGACTGACAGGGATACCAGGTATTTCAAACAAATGAAGCAATGCAAAGAGAACAGGATGTTTTTTTTTATTTTTTTTAACACAAGTACATGGTATAGCAGTATCAGGAATATGAAATGTTGGGATAACATATTCTTTAACCACTTAACGACCGCTCACTGTATATATACGTCAGCAGAATGGCACGGACAGGCACAATCACGTACCTGTACGTGCCAGCCTTCGTATAGTTGGGGGGACCCATCAGACCCCCCTTCTATACAGTGAGCGGTCGGCATCGTTCCGGGAGCGATCCGTGATGAGGGGACGGCCATTCGTTTCCGGCCACCCCCTTGCGATCGCTCCCGGCGAATGAAAAGTTTCCTCTGCCTGTGTAACGTTTACACAGGCAGGAGGAAGTGATGTCATCTCTCATGCGGCGCTCACATATACCGAGCGCCGCATGAGAGAAGACACAGAGGTTAGTGCACTAAACAGTACACTGACATCACACACATAGGCACACGATCGCCCCCCAGGCCCCCTCAGACACCCCCACATCACCCCCCAGCCCCCAGTCACAGTGTCACTGATTGCAGTGACCATTTATTTACTGATCACTGCAATCAGTGACATTTGTGACTGTAAAAGTGTCAGGGCAGTTAGTTTTAGGTCCAGTGTAGACCCCTAACCCCCCCTAATAAAGGTTTAACCCCTTGATCGTTTTTCTGATCGCTGTATTAGTGTCTGTGATGCCGATAGGTAGCCAGTTATTTTTTTTAGGTTCGCCGCAGGTTTTTATAGCGTCAGGTACCCCCATATATTACCTAATAAAGGTTTAACCCCTTGATCGCCCCCCCCAGCTAACCCTTTCACCCCCTATCACCACTGTCACTAAGCGATCGTTTTTCTGATCGCTGTCTTAGTGTCAGTGATGCCGATAGGTAGCCAGTTATTTTTTTTTAGGTTCGCCGCAGGTTTTTATAGCATCAGGTACCCCCATATATTACCTAATAAAGGTTTAACCCCTTGATCGCCCCCCAGGTAACCCTTTCACCCCCTTTTGCCAGTGTCACTAAGCGATCATTTTTCTGATCGCTGTATTAGTTATGCTGGTGCCGATAGGTAGCCAGTTATTTTTTTAAGGTTCGCCGCACGTTTTTATAGCATCAGGTACCCCCATATATTATCTAATAAAGGTTTTAACCCCCTAATTGCCCTTAGTTAACCCTTTCACCAGTGATCACCGTATAAGTGTTACTGGTGACACTGGTTAGCCAGTTAGTTATTTTGTTATTTAGGTTCCCCGTCAGGTTTTTATATAGCGTCAGGTACCCCCATATATTACCTAATAAAGGTTTAACCCCCTGATTGCCCCTAGTTAACCCTTTCACTAGTGATCACCATATAAGTGTTACGGGTGACGCTGGTTAGTTAGTTTGCTTTTTATAGTGTCAGGGCACCCGCCGTATATAACCCAATAAAGGTTTAACCCCCTGATCTCCCGGCGGGTGATATCAATTAGGTTTTAGTGTCAGAGAGGGTCTGCGTCGCCCCAGGCAGTGTCAGGTTAGTGCCAGGAACGCTAACACCCACGCGAGAAGCATACACCCCCCTTAGTGGTATAGTATCTGAACAGATCAATATCTGATCTGATCAGATCTATACTAGCGTCCCCAGCAGTTTAGGGTTCCCAAAAACGCAGTGTTAGCGGGATCAGCCCAGATACCTGCTAGCACCTGCATTTTGTCACTCCGTCCAGCCCAGGCCACCCAAGTGCAGTATCGATCGATCACTGTCACTTACAAAACACAACACACATAGCTGCAGCGTTCGCAGAGACAGGCCTGATCCCTGCGACTCCAGTGCTGTAGGAGGTGATTTCACCACCACAGTTAAAAAAAAGAGCATATATGCCGAAGCATGGGGGCAGCAGGGGCGGAGGAGCGATTTTGCTCCTAATGCCGCGTACATACGGTCAAAATTCCGACGGAGGCATGCCCGTGGAAAAGTCCAACCATGTGTGTGCGGCATAAATTTTGCGGGAGGATGCCCCCATGCTTCGGCATATATAAATGGTGCATGTATGCCCATCATTAGAAGTGGGTGAATGAAGGGAGGTATTCTAATGGTGGGAATACCCACCGATCAATCTGTTTTTTTTGTTCAGCCAACAGGCTGCATGAAAAAAAAGATTACAATACATGTCCAACAAGGGCCAGCAACGTACTAGTATGTTGCTGGACTTTGGTTATACCAGATTGATGCCTGCGGGTTTAGGTATCATCTTGGTATCATTCTTTTCAGCCAGCGGCCGACTTTCATGTAAAAGCAATCCTAGCAGTTAATTATCCTCTGGACTGCTTTTACAAGCAGTGGGAGGGAATGTCCCCCCCCCCCCGGATATAAAAAGCGCCATTGGGAAATTGGGAAAGCATTTTATCACACCGATCTTGGTGTGGTCAGATGCTTTGAGGGCAGAGGAAAGATCTAGGGTCCAATAGACCCCAGTTTTTTTTAAAAAAGAGTACCTGTCACTACCTATTGCTATCATAGGGGATATTAACATTCCCTGAGATAACAATAAAAATGATAAAAAAAAATATGGAAAGAACAGTTCAAAAATAAAATAAAAAAGCAAAATTAATAATAATAAAAAAAAAAGCACCCCTGTCCCGCCCTGCTCTTGCGCAATGGTGAACGCAAGCATCGGTCTGGCGTCATATGTAAACAGCAATTGCATCATGCATGTGAGGTATCACCGTGAAGGTCAGATCGAGGGCAATCATTTTAGCAGTAGACCTCCTCTGTAAATCTAACGTGGTAACCTGTAAAGGCTTTTAAAGGCTTTTAAAAATGTATGTAGTTTGTCGCCACTGCGCGTTTGTGCGAAATTTTAAAGCATGTCGTGTTTGGTATCTATGTACTCGGCCTATGATCATCTTTTTTATTTCATCAAACATTTAGGCAATATAGTGTGTTTTAGTGGATTAAAATTTAAAAAAGTGTATTTTTTCCCCAAAAAATGCGTTTGAAAAATCGCTGTGCAAATACTGTGTGGAAAAAAAACCCACCATTTTAATCTGTAGGGCCTTTGCTTTAAAAAAATATATAATGTTTGGGGGTTCAGCATAATTTTCTTGCAACAAAAAAAAATATGTTTTCATATAAACAAAAAGTGTCAGAAAGGGCTTTGTCTTCAAGTGGTTCGAAGAGTGGATGTAAGCTTCCTAATGTTGTGTATAAAATGCCAGGACAGTTCAAACCCCCCCCCCCCAAATGACCCTATTTTGGAAAGCAGACACCCCAAGCTATATACTGAGAGGCATGTCGAGTCCATGGAATATTTTATATGTTGACACAAGTTGCGGAAAATAGACAATTTCTTTTCTTTTTTTTCTTTTTTTTTGCACAAAGTTGTCACTAAATGATATATTGCTCAAACATGCCATGGGCATATGTGGAATTACACCCCAAAATACATTCTGTTGCTTTTCCTGAGTACGGGGATACCACATGTGTGAGACTTTTTGGGAGCCTACCCGCGCACGGGACCCCGAAAACCAAGCACCGCCTTCAGGCTTTCTAAGGGTATAAATTTTTGTTTTTACTCCTCACTGCCTATCACAATTCCACATATGCCCATGGCATGTGTGAGCAATATATCATTTAGTGACAACTTTTTGTAATAATTTTTTTTTTTCATTATTCAATCACTTGGGACAAAAAAAAAAAATATTCAATGGGCTCAACATGCCTCTCAGCAATTTCCTTGGGGTGTCTACTTTCTAAAATGGGGTCATTTGGGGGGGTTTTGTGCTATTTTGGCATTTTATGGCCTTCGAAACTGTGATAGGTAGTGAGGAGTGAAATCAAAAATTTGCGCCCTTAGAAATCCTGAAGGCGGTGCTTGGTTTTCGGGGTCCCGTACGCGGCTAGGCTCCCAAAAAGTCCCATACATGTGGTATCCCCGTACTCAGGAGAAGCAGCAAAATGTATTTTGGGGTGAAATTCCACATATAACCATGGCATGCGTGAGCAATATATCATTTAGTGACAACTTTTTGTAATTTCATTATTCAATCACTTGGGACAAAAAAATTAAAATATTCAATGGGCTCAACATGCCTCTCAGCAATTTTCTTGGGGTGTCGACTTTCCAAAATGGGGTCATTTGTGGGGGGGTTTGTACTGCCCTGCCATTTTAGCACCTCAAGAAATGAGATAGGCAGTCATAAATTAATAGCCGTGTAAATTCCAGAAAATGTACCCTACTTTGTAGACGCTATAACTTTTGCGCAAACCAATAAATATACGCTTATTGACATTTTTTTTTACTAAAGACATGTGGCTGAATACATTTTGGCCTAAATGTATGAAAAAATTGAGTTTATTCGATTTTTCTTATAACAAAAAGTAGAAAATATCATTTTTTTTTTAAATTTTCAGTCTTTTTCCGTTTATATAGCAAAAAAAAAATCGCAGAGGCAATCAAATACCATTAAAAGAAAGCTCTATTTGTGGGAAGAAAAGGACGCAAATTTCGTTTGGGTACAACATTGCATGACCACGCAATTTCCAGTTAAAGCAGCGCAGTGCCAAATTGTGAAATCACCTCTGGTCCTTATGGTCCGTATTGGTCCGGGGCTTAAGTGGTTAAGCTGCGCATACATTTGCCAGGTTATTTTAATCAGCTCTGAACAGATTCCACCATCCACACAAGTGAGGTAGATAGAGGAATCCTCCCCATTGTGTTATGTATTCTGACTGCAGGAAGGATTCCTGACTCCCCCGCTGCCAGAATACACTGATCAGCAATACAGCTGATTGGCCGCAGTGCTGATCAAACAAAAACATTCCAACAGAAGCGTTGCAAGGGGGGTGCGGGGGGTGCGGTCCGCACCCGGGTGACACCCTACTGAGCCAGCCAATGAGCCTCAGCCTGTCACATCTTACCCTGACGACGTGATGATGTCACTACACATTACCATCTTCGGCCGGGCGGCGCGGCTGCACACTGTGACGCTGCCCTCCTCTCCTCTCCAGACTCCAGCTGCCGACCGGTGCCCAGATTCGTAACAGGTGTGAGTACAGTACAGGCAGGAGGGAAGGATGACATTAAGCTTGCGAGGGGATACCTACAGTACCTGCACCTACCTGCAACCTGTAACTACCTGTACCTAACTGCACCCTGTACCCACCTACACCATGTACCTACCTGCACCCTGTACCTACCTGCACCTACCTGCGCCCTGTATCTACCTGTACCTACCTGCACCCTGTACCTACCTGCACCCTGTACCTACCTGCGTCCTGTACCTAACTGCACCCTGTACCTAACTGCACCCTGTACCCACCTACACCATGTACCTACCTGCACCCTGTACCTACCTGCACCCTGTACCTAATTGCACCCTGTACCTACCTGTACCTACCTGCACCATGTACCTAACTGCACCTTGTACCCACCTACACCATGTACCTACCTGCACCCTGTACCTAACTGCACCCTGTACCCACCTACACCATGTACCTACCTGCACACTCTACCTACCTGCACCATGTACCTACCTGCACCCTGTACTTACCTGCACCATGTACCTACTTGCACCTACCTGCACCCTGTCCCTACCTGCACCATGTACCTACCTGCACCCTGTACCTACCTGCACCCTCCTGCACCCTGTAACTACCTGCACCCTGTAACTACCTGCACCCTCCTGCACCCTGTACCCACCTGCACCATGTACCTACCTGCACCATGTACCTACATGCACCATGTACCTACCTGCACCCTGTACCTACCTGCACCCTGTACCTACCTGCACCCTGTACCTTCCTGCACCCTCCTGCACCCTGTACCTACCTGCACTCTCCTGCACCCTGTACCTACCTGCACCCTCCTGCACCTAACTGCACCCTGTACCTCCCTGCACTCTGCACCCTGTACCTAACTGAACCCTGCACTCTGCACCCAAATGCACTCTGCACCCACCTGGCGTGAGAAGTGCGTGATGCGCTAGCCTGCTCAGTGCCCTACTGCCTGTCCTGCCGAGGGAGGGTGACACCATGTTTTACCGCACCAGTTGACACCAACCCTAGTGACGCCACTGCATTCCAACAAGCCATTTTATAAGATGTTGATCATTAGGTTGACTTCTTATGAATGGGTACATGCCATAGATGGATCAAAACTCGACTGGTCTCTGCCGAACTGGCCGCATTTCAATCCAACTATGGCCAGGATGTGGTGGTTGCATTAGGTCTCATTCATGCTGTATTGTAACTGTATACTTGTTTATTACTGGAAATGTCTCTGGTATTCAAAACTAATGAGAAGCACTGTTGCCCTGCCACCACTTTCTGCTTATTAGATGAAATTCAGATCTGCAAAATTCAGTCTTGTACATATTTCCCAATTTACTAATTATGTCATAATTGGTTTTATGCTTTTCTGTTTCGTAAAGTCCCTGGAGATTATGGTTAAATCTTTTTTAGTAGAACAACATGGTAAAAGATAGGATCATCATGGGATACAGATAATAGATAATAATGTAACCAACCAATATTCCAGTAATGTAATACTTACAGTAGTTTCTCTCTAAAAAAAATCATCTCCACAGTCTACAAGGAAATTCAAGTTACCAGAGCCAACAATATGGTTTTCCTCAAAAAATTAACTGGGAAGATGGATGCAGGTGAAATTGAGTCATATTTACTATCCTTCTAGGCCAACCCGACACAACCTTATTCTACCCAAATTTTCTGGCTAGGCTTAGAATGGCACTAATACAATCATCAGTCAATGCTCATTGAGGCTAGGCATAGAGCATCTAAAAGAAACTCTGTATCAGTAAACCTAGGATCAGCGATTAGAAGTGTAGGCAAACAATCAATCTATTCTATTAGTCAAGTTCTTGGTGTACTGAGGTAGAGTGGATGAACAACAAATGCCCCAATATCGCAAAGGCTGCAAAACCGAGAAGCCACTGGGTTTCCATAAAAAACAGTACAACAGCCTGGAATTTTTTGTTCTACATGACACCATGTAATTGGCAGCCACATGATGTGTAAATGCCTATTTGCTGCCCTTATGTAAAAATTCAGCCCCACTCAAATGAGTGGACAGCAACACTTTTGTTTCCTTCATATTCCTCCTTTAAACATTCTGACAAGTCTAGTAGTGAAAAAGACTATCGCCATAGATAAAACCTGGTGGGTTTATTGATTATAAAAGCTAAAAAAAAAAAGTCGCCTAGCATGTTCTTCTACTAAAAAAGATTTAACCATAATCTCTTTTACCTATGGCGGTTTTTGTATGTCTTTTTTCTGAGACATATTGCTGCCCTTGAGCCATCCACCACGGACCGGGGGAGAAGGATTGTTCAGCTGTGACCTTGCTCAGATGGCCCTGCTGGCAGAGTGACAGGATTGGTCCTTGGAATAACCGTGAGAAAAAGACCCTGGCTGGGTGTTAGCCACAGGCTTGACTGGCCTGTGCAGCTGGTAAGCACACATCTCTTTCGGTGGTGGATTCACGGTGTCTTTTCAATGAGAGTCACATGAAGTTTGAATGATCCACTTATTGATTCACCTTCTGTATCTGAGTCTCTTCTTGCAAAGGATTTTGTACTTTGGATATATATGATTTTTTCACAGGACTTTTTCAATATTTTCACCTGTTTGCATTTGAGTTTTTTTTTTTCAAATAGAATCACTATTTGGTCATTCATTAATTTTGTTCACAGGGGTATCCACGGTATTTACCTTTGTTCGGACATATTCACTTATTGCTTTTATTTATTTCTTAGGTGTATTTACACCCTAAATTTAATTGTTCACTTAGTTAGAGCGCAACCATTATTTATTTCCATTCTGACAAGTCTACCTGCCTGTATATATCACCCTGAGTAGGTTGTCTTCAGATCGCTTTTCATCTGCCTTCATTTGCCTCATTCTTTTATTTCCTTTGAACATGCCTTTGCATCTGGGGATAATGATCTCAGAAAGTACATTTTACAACAACTTTATGGGCTCTCCAGCTCATATTGATCAGAAATAAAGTATCCTTGAGATAATATAAGGCTTACTATTTGATAAATGTAAGAACACTTTTAGAATGAAAACCTTGTACCTTGCCTATAGAATCACTGCCAAACATAGATGGTGTATTCTTCTCCATCTATATATGTTGTGTCCTCAGATGGTTCCTTTTAGTTAATTCCATTACTATTTTTATAAGAGACTAATTTAAGAACACTGCAACTTCAAAATAAAATTTTATAGAATTTTACAGATATGGTTGGACTCAGACTGTGTTTATATACAACATACATCCAATTTTTACTTGATGATACTGTCTGCCATTCTACTCCAAAGGCTGGATAGACTGACATAATGTTTAAACGTTTTTTTTTCCAGCTTTGTATTTACAATGGTTTTGTTTTTCTACAGTGGTGATATTAATGTATATTTCCCATTCTGTAATTATAAGGTTCCATATTACAATTTTGCAAAATATGCCCCATGGTTTTATTATCTATTTCACCACACCTGTCATATACAATACGTATACTTTTTATATCCAATTAAACCATTGTTGAATTAAAAAAATCAATATGTTAGTAATTTTTTAAATAAAATGAATGTGATGCAGAAAGCATTAAAGACATTCAATATGAGGATATTATGCATGATCCAAATATTATTTAACAATTACCATACCTGACATTACCTCTAGTGCCTAATTGTGGCATTCGCCTGAGGCTGCTTTCGCACTGGGGCGCGGGCAGCCGAAAAAAAGGCTTGAAACCACCCGCAAAGCGCCGTTTGGACAGGAGCGGTGGAGAAGCGGTGTACACAGCTCTCTTCACCGCTCCAAAGTTGCTGCTTGCAGGAGTTTTTTTAATGTCCTGACAGCGCATCACCTCAGTGTGAAAGCACTCAGGCTTTCACACTGAGACTGCAGGGGAGCCATTTTTCAGGCGCTTTAAAGGTGAAAAACACCCCAGTGTGAAAGGGGTCTAAGGGAACTACCCACTCTGACAATAAAGGCATTTTGTAGCTTTTCCAGTATGGCTGGGAAATGTCATTATATAAATTATATATTATAATTTATTATAATTAATATGATAAATTATATAAATTAAAATGTTTTATATAAAATCATAAAGAAACCAGTGGTGTCTGGTGCTCCATTTTGTTCGCCGCCACTGGGTGGTTTGTTTGCCACCCCCTGGTTGTCAAACCCCCCCTGCTGCTCAGTGTAAACCACACACCACCCCCCTTCACTCGCCCATCCGCAACCCAGGCCCGCACTTACCCCATCTAGGTCACATGCAGCTTTGGCTTCCTCCTGCGTCTCCTCCAACTCGGCAACTCTCTCCTCGGTGGCCAATACGGTCCTAAGACCCACTTCCTGATTGTCCAGGAGGAGAAGCAGGAAGGGAAATAGCGAATATTAATTTGCTATTGCCACACAACTGGGTGGGTTCAGGGCGCAGTGCTCTGCACCCCAAGCCCACTCTTTTTTTAAGCCAATTAGAGCCCCTGCGCCACCTAATGGAGTGGCCGTCACTGAAAGAAAACCTTTATAATTGTTTTAATATCTATTATTGTATTTTTTTTTGTGAATTAATGTAAGGATTTTAAATGTTCACAATTCCCCTTCTAAAGGGTTTAAAACGGTATTAAGCCCAAAATCAAAATTGTATTATATTGCAGATTACCAATCATTATATGTGGTGACTGCATGAGTTTTCTTTTCTTTGGCTTTTCCCCCCTCTGTTTTCACCTGATGATCTGGACAGTAACACACCTCTGGTATGAGTGAGACACAACACTGGAGGAATGAGGACAGGAGGCACAGCAGACAGCCATTTAATACTACCCTAGTGTAGTGGTACTACTGTACTACCACTTGGGTAGTGGTAAATGTATTATTAGATTTAGATGCAACAACACACTGAAGCTAAGCTCCAGCTCACACTCTATAATCAGTTACAGCTATTTTTTTTTCCTTTTGGGATAAAGGTTTTGCATGAAAAAATAAAAGCTGATCATTTTATACACCCCTGTCAATGTTAAATGGTTTGTCTCATTCATGTAAACTGATACGTTCTGCTGGAGAGTTTGTGCTGTGAAAAACAACAGACTTGCTAGCTGGATTACCAGATGAAAATAGAAGAAAGAGAGCCTAAAAAAGGAAACAATTACAGTCCTACATCTAAGAATTGGTAAGCTACAATATAATAAATGTTTGCTTTTGGGTTTATTGCTGCTTTAATAGCTGGAAATTCCCACCGTCTATTCATAAACTGTAAGTACCTATATTGTACAAGCACTTCCAGCAAATGTTTGGTAAATTGTGAAACATCAGGTGGAAGTGTATTTGATATCTATACTACTTTGTCACTATTTTAACATTTTTCTCCTGTGCATATCATGCTAAGGAAAGATTGTGATGCAAAATGAATGGATTTTCCCATGCCCCATTGTAAAAGTGTTTCTGCAGAGCTATCTCTTTTTCCTCAGTGTGAACACCAGAAGACATCACAGATCTGATTGATTCACTTTGGGATTGCGGAGATATGAACATTTGTAAACAACCTATAGATGGAGAGCACAGGGGTAGAATTTTGTTATAATTGCTGAAATAATTAAGAAAATTAAGGCAATGAACAAGACTATATAGAAAGTTGAAAAATAAGGTATTCCTTTTAAAACAGCAGAAAGAGGTTGCAGAAAGTCCCGACTATCTTCTGTAAATGACCAATAACTGTGCCCCATATGTAATGGAGATGACGGAATACGGACATTTTTGCAGTCCATATCAAGAGAGCAGCCTACAGTGACAAACACGGATCCATCCATAGATACTAGATACAGTGGAGGAGTGATGTAGTCAGCTAGGGACAGAAAGTGTTTTTTAAATAATAAAACAAAATAAAACGAAATAAAACGAAAGACACTTGAAAAAACAAAACAACAAATTCCGCCACCACTTGAAGGACTAATAAGTTGCAATATGTTACATTTTTGGTGTTGGGTTTAGATATATATTTAAGGTCCAGGCCAAGCATAAAGACAATGCATTTCATCATGACAATACTGGAGAACTTTAATTAGAAAAGTGAGTGAGTTGGCATATCAACTTTTTTAATCATTGAAAAATCACCCAAGACCAAAGGATCAATCGATTGAACGATGTCTATCCAGGGTTTATCCTTCTTTAGCATGAATCATAACACAATATGCTTTAGGGGAACTTTTTAATGATGAAACTCATAATTTAAAAAGTCAATTTGCCCATCTTTTTTCCCATCTGTTTAAATTTGATACAGGGCTGTTTATGCTGTTGACTAAACCTGATAGCCATTGTTCATAATTTATTCAAACAAGATTTGGCAACATTTTTTAGGACCATTTGGAAAGTATATTAACATTTTGGTAAAATATCAATTTCAGGATGTTTACAGAGAAAAAAACGAAAAAAGTGATCTTAGGGATATTTACTCCAGTAGCATTTTTGTATAGGCTGTTTGGCAGACATATGTTTAACAAAAACAGAAGAATGAAACTTGAAAGAATGGTTGCCACAAAGTACTTAAAGCAAACCTTTCACTGTTTAGAATATTTATGTTTTGTTAACAATTGATGGGGTCTGCCAACCTCTACTGTTGGTTGCTAATATTGCAGTGTTATGTATTATTATGCATAAACACTTCCTATCTCTCTCTGGAAAGTTGGCTTTAAAACCCCAGAGGGAGAAAGTGTAGAGAGAGAGAGAAAGAAAGAAAGAAAAAAGTAGGAAAGAAAGAAAGAAAGAAAGAAAGAAAGAAAGAAAGAAAGAAAGAAAGAAAGAAAAAGAAAGAAAGAAAGTCTCAGCCATATGTCCTACTCATGCTGCTAAATCCAGGCCAGAAGAGATTATTATGCAAGTATTCCTATGTTGTAATAGTTTAACTGCAGCTTCCCATAGCTTCTAGAGTATGTATCTGTATCCTTTAGATAGACAGAGTATCTCTGTCCTATTGTTATTATCTCACATGCATAGTATCAGATACAAAACAGGTGCTGCATCGCGATCATCCTCAGGGGCCCCTGCAAATGAAATTTGCTGCAACATTAGTCAGGAGGTATATTTATTCATAACTATATATACCTGTGTATATGTGCACAATCCCACCAGGACTCTTGTTTGGCCCTTTGCTGAAAATACCTGTTTGTAAATTGGAAGTACCGTATATACTCAAGTATAAGCCAACCCGAATATAAGCCGAGGCACCTAATTTTACCACAAAAAACTGGGAAAACGTATTGACTCGAGTATAAGCCTAGGGTGTTCATCTGCATACCTCACTGTGTCCATGCCTCACTGTGTCCATGACTAGACTGACGTTTAACATAGGAGTCTATGGAAGGGGTGCCTGGGTTTGAAAAATCAGTGCTCCCCAGACGTAGGTCTCCTAGACATCAAACTTTGCACACTTGTAGAGGAGCAATGGGGCTACATGTGTGCCAAGTTTGGGGTCCAGGGGAACTAAGACCGGCCGGTACCAGGTCCAAAAATTCACCAGAGAAATTACAGTTTAACATAGGAGTCTATGGAAGGGGTGCCCGGTTTGAAAAATCAGTGCTCCCCGGCCATAGGTCCCCCGAACAACAAACTTTGCACATTAGTAGAGGAAGAGTGGGGCTACATGTGTGCCAGGTTTGGGGTCCGGGGGACCTACGGATGGCCAGTAATGGGTCCCCAAATTCCAGGAGATTAGGCGCAAAAGGTGACTCGAGTATAAGCCGGGGGGGCATTTTCAGCACAAGAAAATGTGCTGAAAAACTCGGCTTATACTCGAGTATATACGGTATGTACTATTATTAACTTTTTCTTATATAAAGCTTGAATTATTTCCATACTGGTGTGCATCTATATTATTTTTTGGTAATGCTATATGTTGGTTGCAGTAGTTCTCCTGCTCTCAATTACTTAGATTAGATTACTAGTTAATTTCCCAGGATGTGAACTTTGTTCACAGAGGTCCTGGATGGAGGCACTGCCAACTTTATTATCAAACCCACTTATCCACTTAGCGAAGATTCTGGTTCTCTTATTTACCTACAAGTTTAGTGCAATATCCTGTTTAGGGAGGGCCATTTCTCATATGCCCCTCACCCCCCAAAAAAGGGGCTACACAGTTTAATATTACCCCTTCATCCTCTGGCTTCCTCACTTCTTTCCTAAGCAAGAGTGACATACTTTCAGTTATCCCCAACCTCCAAGAATGGTAACGCTGCATAGCCCAGGAAGTTGTAGGTCTGAAGGTGCCAAAGTTTTGAAAAATGTCATACCTACATAGCTAAAACCTATGCAAGAGTGAATCCCATGATACTTTGACACTTACTAACCCACAGCCTTATGAGATGTGTGACATCAATCTCCCAGGAGGCCATGGCTAAAAAATCCTCACTGATAAAAAAGAGGAAGTGGGAGGATGGAGGAGCTATATTACAGTTTTTCTCCATTGTTTTGGCTCATTTCTTGAAACAGAAATGACATTCTCAAAACTCTAAGATCATTTGGCAAAACAGTCTTACAGTTCAGCACAACACTATAACTCACGTGCAAAAGCTCATATCTCTCCCAAAACTGTTCACTCATGCTTCAAAACCATATTCCTTTCCCATATAAAGAGTCAGTGCCCCCAAAATGGCAAAGATTCTTCTCAATTGCTTTGGCTCATTTCTTGAAACAGACCAGTACATACATGTTTGGCAGCATTCACAATCATGGACAGCATCTGTCAGGTAACTAAACATACTGTTTGATTGGTCATCTGGGACCAACTCCAACTCCTCCTTCGTTAGTCAAGTTCTAGTTGCACCTGACTGTCAATTGCTGTAATCATTTTATCAAATGTTCCAAGAGATTTATATATGGTATTCATGGTATTATGTTCCTGAATAATCTTGACAATTGAACAGACTATTGTGCATGTGATGACTTAAACAATGAAATGACGCTGACACGTTTTGGAGAGAACATACATTAGACTGAGAATTGACAATCAGTTTAGATCAACAAGGTCTATTCACTTGGAAATTGTGCTAAATGTAGGCTAATTGTACTTAATCATTTGAAAGATGTCCTGAGACATTGAGACATGTACTGAGACATTTGCAATTTGATGAAATGAATGAGAAATTCAATTCAGTTGTGAACAATTGCCAAGTGGTTTGGAGATTTGTCCATGTCGTTTTGAGAATGTAATTTCTGTTTCAAGAAATGAGTCAAAACAATGGAGAAAAACTGTAAACTATATACAGGTAGAAAGACATGCAAAATGTTACAAATGAAAAATGTAATCAAATTAAAGGTCCTTCACTTTAATAGAAGTGAATTGCAATGTACTAGAATTCGTTTTTTGTAAAGCCTGGTACACATGGTAAGTTTATTTTCAATAAGTTATCCCCTCAAAGCACTTTTCAGGTTCTTCATCCACCCCCCTCTCTGTCCCTCTCCTCATTTGAAGCTCATTGTATTCATTTATTTTCTCCAGTTTCATTGAGAATTGCTGTGATCTATCGGCCTCCTGGACCAGTATCAAGCTTCCTTGATGATTTCTCTGCCTGGCTACCCTACTTTCTCTCTTCTGAAATTCCAACAATCATTCTTGGTGACTTCAACATCCCTGTTAATCGTAACACTCCCGCTACTTCTAAACTGCTAAGCCTAACCTCCTCTTTTGACCTAAAACAATGGACACATGCTTCTACTCACTCTGTTGGCAACTGCCTTGACCTCATATTCTCCTACCTATGCACTCCGCACAACCTTTCCAATATTCCTTTTCCTCTTTCTGATCACCACCTTATTAGTTTCACTCTCTCCCTGTCTGCCTCCTCCTTGCCTTCCAACTACAAAACTATTACCCGTAGAAACCTTCGCCATCTTAACCCTTCTCTTCTTTTTTCTGCTACAGATTGTCTCTACGACAAAATCTTATCCTTGTCCTGCCCCAACTTGGCCACTTGGATACCTTTGCCCCCCTCACTACACACAGAATCAGGCCCCGACCGCTACAACCCTGGCAGACAGACAATACCAGAAGCCTCAAAAAATGTAGCCGCGCTCTTGAGCGTCTGTGGCGTAAGACTAAGTCACAGCAAGATTTCAGCCAATATAAATCTGCCCTCCAAAAATACCATTGCTGCCTCCACACTGCCAAACAGACCTACTTTATCACTCTCATTAACACCCTCTCATGCAGTCCCCGTCAACTCTTTTCTACCTTTACCACTCTACTTCGTCCTCCATTACCTCCACCCACTAACTTACTCACTGCCCAGGAGATTGCTAATCACTTCAAAAATAAGATTGAGACAATTCGTCTCGAGATCTTCACTCTACAGATATCTCCCTCACTCTTCACTCCTTGTCGTCCTGCACTATCAATACTTCCCTCTTTTAACCCAGCTACTATAGTGGAAGTCGCTAAACTTTTTTCTAACGCCCACCTAACCTTCTGTCCCCTGGACCCTGTTCCTTCTCAAATACTACGATCACCATCTGACTCTATCCTACACTCTTTAACTCATATCTTCAACCTCTCACTCTCTACTGGCATCTTCCCCAACCCTCTAAAACATGCGCTAGTCACTCCCATACCAAAAAAGGCCTCACTAGACCCCACCAATCTAAACAAAGTAAGACCCATCTTTTTACTTCTTTTGCCTCCAAACTCCTTGAACGTTTAGTCTACAACCAACTGAGCAACCACCTCCTTGAGAATAACCTTCTTGATCCCCTTCAGTCTGGATTTCGCCCACAGCACTCCACAGAAACTGCCCTCCTAAAACTCACAAACGACTTGCTAACAGCAAAAACCAACGGTCATTATTCCATACTCTTACTCTTGGACCTTTCCGCTGCCTTTGATACAGTTGACCACCCCCTCCTCCTCAAAAAACTCTATTTGCTTGGTTTCCATGGCTGCACTCTCCGTTGGTTCAAATCTTACCTATCTCACCGCACCTTCAGTTACACTTACAACTCCACTTCCTCCTCTCCAACTCCTCTTACCGTTGGGGTCCCCCAAGGTTCTGTTGGACCTCTGCTATTCTCAATATAGACATCCTCCCTGGGTCAGCTGATAGCCTCCCATGGCTTCCACTACCATTTATATGCTGACGACACCCAAATCTATCTCTCTGCCCCTCAGCTCACCCCATCAATCTCCTCACGCATCACAGATTTACTAACAGACATATCAGCCTGGATGTCAAACCACTTCCTCAAACTGAATCTATCTAAAACTGAGCTCTTAATTTTTCCTCCCCCACGTGCCCCTTCCCCTGACTTCTCTATCAAGATCAATGGCACATCTATCAGTCCGTCCTCACATGCCAGGGTGCTAGGGGTAACCTTAGACTCTGAACTGTCCTTTCAGGCCCACATCCAATCCCTGTCCAAATCATGCTGCCTTGGCCTCCGCAACATTTCCAGAATACGCCCCTTTTTAACGAATAACTCCACCAAGCTTCTAATTCACTCCCTGGTCAACTCTCGCCTTGACTACTGCAACTCCCTCCTCATTGGATTACCTTTACATAGACTATCCCCCCTTCAGTCCACCATGAATGCCGCTGCAAGACCCATACACCTTACCAACCATTCAGTGTCCTCCACCCCTCTCTGCCAATCCCTCCACTGGCTCCCACTCACCCAACAAATAAAATTCAAAGTACTAACAATAATTTACAAATCCACCCACAACTCGGCCCTTAGCTACATCACTAACCTAGTCCCAAAATACCAACCAAGCCGCTCTCTTCGGTCCTCCCAAGACCTCCTGCTCTCTAGCTCCCTTGTCACCTCCTCCCATGCTCACCTCCAGGATTTCTCCAGAGCTTCTCACATACTTTGGAACTCCCTACCCCAATCTGTCTGACTGTCCCCTAATCTATCCATATTTAGACGATCCCTGAAAACTCTACTCTTTAAAGAAGCCTATCCTGCTTCTAACTAACACTTTTACTTCCTCCATCAGCTCATCCCCCACAGCTATTACCTTTTGTATCAATTGACCCTTCCTTTTTAGATTGTAAGCTCTAATGAGCAGGGCCCTCTGATTCCTCTTGTACCAAATTGTAATGTAACTGTAATGCCTGTATAATAATAATACGTTTTCATTCAATGGTAGTACCGATATCTTCCCGCTGTGCTATTGTGTTCTGACAGGGGGCCGGTCAGAAGCCAGTCATGAGACCTGAATGCATGGGCCCAAATGTCAGCTGGTATCTATTGTACTGGCTGATTTTGGCCAATATTCGGCCCGTGTTTACAGGGCTTTAGTAAACCAACAGCAGACTGGATAAACCTAGGGATTTTTTTCTGCTGATAAAATGTTGGCTACTATGAGTTCAAGAAACCATTAATTTTATTTTTGTTTTATCTGACTATGGCAAGAAAGCACTGTGCTTTATGCTGTAAATATAGCACAGGCCATTTTTCTGATGTATTAAATGGAGATCTTCATTCTCTGTGGGCTTGTAAGCCACGTTCACATTTAATGAGCTGGGCTTAGCCTCACAAAGTACACTGCTAATGATCATGTAAAATATTTAAATAAAATTAGATATTGTATAATATGCAAACTCTTTTTGGCTTTATGACTCAGATCTGATTAACACATAAGTGCTTTCCTGCACATTTATACACATGGGGCGTGCATGTAAAATATATTGATGGAAAAGGAGTTGTGCCTACCATTGCATCTTTCTAAGATGGTTCTAAAAACAGTATATGCACTGTATAAAGCAATTTGTTTGCATGCAGTTAACCAGACAGGTGCTATCCTAGTTTAAGGGAAGTCTACCATGTAGTAAGCGTTCAGATATCCAGGTACACATTATATGAAAAAAGCCTGACACAAGCAATCTTTGAAGAAACTACAGTCAATATGTGACCAGGAGCCCTTGACATGCGGAGCACTAATCTGGTGTCTGAATACTCTTCAAATGATAACTTAGTATCAGTGGTGAAGGAATAGAGCAGGGATCTGCAATTAGCGGACCTCCAGCTGTTGCCAAACTACAAGTCCCAGCATGCCTCTGCCTCTGGTTGTCATGCTTGATGCTGTCAGAGTCTCGCTATGCCTCATGGGACTTGTAGTTTGGCAGCAGCTGGAGGTCCGCTAATTGCATATCCCTGGAATAGAGGATACAGAGGTGGCTGCCATTTTGAGGCCACAGCAGGATCTAGTAAAAGGCTACGGGCAAGAGATAAGAAATAATCAGTCTGTGAACATAATACAAGAGATGATCAGATGGTATGGACATATTATAAGAGATAGACAGACATTACAGACATTACAGATAGACAGACATTACAGACATGTTACAATAGATAGTCAAAGAATGTGGATATGTTACAAGAAATGGTCAGAGACTGTGGACAGCTTGCAAGAGATTGTCAGAGACTGTAAACATATTATAAAAGTAGTTGGAGAATGACCACCAAATAATTTTGTCACAGCAGTTATTCAAAAGCTAATTTTTTGAAAAAAAAAAACACTATTTGGAATATTAATGCAAAAAAAATAATACATAACCCAATTTTTTGTAAAGTATAAAAGATGATTACACTGAGTAAATAGATACCAAACATGTCACGCTTTAAAATTGCACACACTCATGTGGTGGTGACAAACAATTAACATTTTACTATCCATAGGCTACACTTTAAAAAGCCTTTACAGATTACCACTTTAGATTTACGGAGGAGGTCTAGTGCTAGAATTACTGCCCATGATCTGAAATTTGCGGTGATACCTCACATGTGTGAGAAGATCTCTGTTTGCGTGTGTGCGGTACCAAAGCATATGTTCGCCTTTGCATGCAAATTATTAATTTAATTTTTTTTACCACTTTTATTGCTGTCAGAAGAATTGTAAACATCCTTGTGACAGCAATAGGCATGTGACAGGTTTATGAAAGGATCAATAAGACCCTTTATGAAAGGATCAATAAGACCCAAATTCCACCTCTGCACTCTGCAAAATCTGTGTTTTTTAATGCTTTTGATTTTTTTTTAAATGGCGCCGATGACATCCGAGTAAACCGGAAGTGATGTTAGGGCATCACTTCCGGGTTTCCATCGCGGAGACCCAATCAAACCCAATCCCACCTTTCTTCGGGTGACCGACCAGCCAGAGGTGACGGCTGGTAGCTTGGTTCCTTGGGTGGGACAGGAGAGCCAGAGCAAGCCGCAGAAGGCAGCAGGGGGGCATCATCTCGGTACAACCACTTGAAGACCGATGATGTACCAGGTATGTGACTGGTCGGCAAGTGGGTAAGCACTGAATGAATAGATTTCCTTCAGAGAAAAACATGGTTGCTTAGAAAAGTAAAATTCACTGTTATACGTCATAATGTGTAAAAAAAAAAAAAAATCCTGATCACCTACCCAGAGTAGTACAGTGTTAGTATGGTAACACTGTATTGCTCTGGTCACAGTGTGCTAATTAAAAAATTGTAAGAAAAAATTTCAAGAAAATGTCAAAAAATATTGAAAAGAAATGTCTTAATTTTCCCCAAAATTGCCATGACTCTTACTAAATACCTTGGACTGTCTAATTTCCAAAAAGGGGTAATTTGGGAGGTATTTGTATAGTCCCGGGCATTTTCGGGACTCTATAACTTTCCTAGAGACTAAATTAATTTGGGTTATTTTCACCAAAGAAATGCAGCAACAAATAAAAGACCCAGGAGTGATTAAATACCACCAAAGGAAAGCTCTATTTGTGTGAAAAAAAGATAAAAATTACATATTGGTGCAGTGTTGTATGACCACGCAATTGTTATTCAAAGTGTAACAGCGCTGAAAGCTGAAAATTGGCCTGGGCAGGAAGGGGATGAAAGTGCCCAGTACTGAAGTGGCTAAACAAGGTCAGTTCCATGCTTACAGCATTTAACAAAACTAAGGAAAGTTGCTGCTTAATCCAATTTTTATCTGACATTAGAACTGCGCAAATTTTGCAGCAGAAAGTAGATGACTCAACGAGGTAGTCTATGTTGTGTATGGCAGCACTAATAAAGAATTTTAAAGCTTTAAGTAAAAGATCCGTGAAAAAGAAAGCTAAATTCAACACAAAAATCCATATTACGCAGAAGCAAAGTCAAATATTTTGGTCACATCTTGTTATCAGTGTTACCAGCAGGCTAAAAAACTGATTCAATAAAATTGCAGCAATCTCTTGCACAAAACCACCTCGAAATTGGTAAGTGATCGATAAATCATTCCACATTTTGTTGATGTTTTATCACTTCAGAGCTAACTCTATGTTTTAAGGAGAATGTCAACAAATAATGCATTTGACAAAATGGAACCAATGCTGGAACATTAGCATAGCATGACGCGTGAAACAAGGTTGATGGCTCCAAATAGAAAAAGAGATGTATACCACTAGGGTTAATTTACTAATGGTATAGAAAATACTCACTCTACACAGTGAATGTTCACCGACCTTAGTGAATTTACACATTTGTGTAGTAGTTCAAGTGAGCAAAGTTTTTGCCTTATTCACAAAGTTAGGCAAACTATAACTCTGTAAAGACTATGCTAAGTGAACCATCTCCATTTCTTTAGTAATCAGGTCATTGTGCTTGAATGTGAAAATGTTCATCAGCATGCATAAGGGTAACAACTGTAGAATAAGGTCACAGGTCACTGGAAATAATCCTGGAGAAAAGTCTAAAAAGAGACTATGAAAAATGTAACTATCCTCAGGAGCAGAAATACCAACATTGCAGCTTGTGAAGTAGCTAAGAAGCTAGACCCATAGAAATGGCAGGATATTTACGGCACAACCAAAAAATATATAATTAAAAAATATAATGTTTATTACAACATTTCTTTTAAAATAACAGACATTAAAATTTACATTCAGCAATACATGAACAATTCCCAAAAGATTTTCGTTAAGTGCCCAAGCTGTAGTAAACACATTACTGTTCAATGTTTGCCTAAGCAATATACATTTTACATGTGCTCCGCTAATGAACTCCTGATGAAGTGTACCAAAGTCCAAAAAACGCATTGCGTGTGCGGAAGAACTCTGTGTAAAATATTTACAGTGGAACCTCAGATTACGAGCATAATCCGTTCCAGGAGAATGCTTGTAATCCAAAGTACTTGAATATCAAAGCGAGTTTCCCCATTGAAGTCAATGGAAACAAAAATATTTAGTTCCGCATTGACTTCAATGGCATGCAATACCGCATGCGGCCAGAGGCGGGGGGGCGCCAGATTGCCTTGAAAACAGCCGGAAGGCCCCGAGGACAGCTCGGCTGACCTCAGCAAACTTCGGAAAGGCTCAGGAACGTAGTATTTACGAGTCTTTCCGAACGGCTACGCAAACAATGTACACTCGCAAACCGAGTTAGGAATTTTCAAAATACAGTGCTCGTATTGCAAAACGCTCGTTAACCGCGTTACTCGCAATCCGAGGTTCCACTGTATTGCTTTTGGGAATAGTTCATGTATTGATGATTGTAATAAACGTTATATTTTTTAATTATATACTTCTTGGTTGTGCCGTAAAAATCCCTATGAGTCTACATTTTGGAGTGTGGCACTAAAAAGGCCAATTAATTCATTCCTTATGGAGCTTGAAGGCGGGGGAGAAAATAAGAGGAGCCATCAACATATCTGATGTCCTTACCTGCTTAAGTTGAATTGAAATACCCAGCCAGACTTGTATTCTTGGCAGATTGATCTGCATCCCGGCATATGTTACTGTTCTGACCCAACAGTGTGCCAGTGTTTCCTCTGTTCTCCTCCGCCATAGGTAAGAAAGTAACTATTGACACCAATGATTTTACTTATGATCACCAATTATGAATATAAGGACATACTTCCTTCCCCACTCACTATCTAATGTGGGAGAGAGCATTTCTACTTACCATCAATGTCATAAGGTCATGTACACCAACCATCAATGTAATGAGGACATTTATACTGCCCCCTAAAATAATGAGGGCATGTACACTGACCACTAATGTAGCAAGGCTATGTATACTACTGACCATCAATGTAACATAGGCATGTACACTGACTACCAAATTATTGAGGGCATATACACTGACTACCAATGTAGCATGGACATTTACACTTATCACCAATGTAACCAATGTAACAAGTGCTTTTACACTGACCACCACTGACACTGACCACCAACATATTTACACCATCAATGTAATAGAGGCATTAACCCTGATCATCAGTGCAATAGGGGATTGTATTGGGAGAAGGGCTGCACATTGACCACTGGTGTGAAAGATGTAATAATAAAAGGGGCTCATACCACAGAGAACCATTAAGTAGGAGGTATGAATAGACAAGTATTGATAAAGTTGTCTGTTATTGCATTGCAGATGCAGAATGCCAGGTAATGTTGAGGTTTAATTGAATAGGAAGAATTCTGTGCTGGTGAGCCCCATCAACCTTTTTTAACCCTTTCATGACAAAGCCTATTTCTGACATTTGTTGCTTAAAATCTGTATTTTTTGCTAGAAAATTACTTAGAACCCAAAAACATCATATATATTTTTTTAGCAGCAACCCTAGAGAATAAAATGGCGGTCATTACAATATTTTATGTCACACTGTATTTGCGCAGTGGTCTTTCAAATGCAATTGTTTTGGAAAAAATACACTTTCAAGAATAAAATAAAAAAATTAAACAGCAAAGTTAGCCAGATTTTTTTGTATAATGTGAAAGATGATGTTACACTGAGTAAATAGACACCCAACATGTCATGCTTTGAAATTGCGCACACTTGTGGAGTGGCGACAAAATACGATGCCTAAAAATCTCCATAGGCGCGCTTTAAAAAAAAAATGACTGTTACCAGTCTAGTGCTAGAATTATTGCTCTCGCTCTGACGATCGTGGCGATACATCACATGTGTGATTTGAACACTGTTTACGACTTATGTGCGCGTTTTCTTTGCTGCTTGAGCTCGTGGGGACAGGGGAGCTTTAAACATTTTGTTTTCTAAATTATTTCATTTATTTTTATAAATTTTTTGTGCAACTTTAAAAAAATATATATTTGATCACTTTTATTGCTGTCACAAGGAATGTAAACATCCCTTGTGACAGTAATACGCGGTGACAGGTACTCTTTATGGAGGTATCGGGGGTCTAAAAGACCCCACATCCCTCCTTTGCACTTCAAAGTATTCAGATCACCAAAAACGGCGATTCTGAATACTGTCTTTTTTTTTAAAACAGCACCATTGGCAGCCGAGTAAACCAGAAGTGACGTTGTGACATTGCTTCCGTGTTTACAGAGAGAAGACTGGAATGAAGACGTTTCCAGCTTCGTGCCAGTCTCTCTCTAGCCGGCGGAAGTACTGGATCACGGACTGGGTCTCCCGGTGGGACGGGATGCCCGGTAAGAGTGGCGGAAGGTGGTGGGAGGGGGGGATGTCCCCTCCCGCTCCTCCAGGATAACAGACGAGCGGCTTTTAGCCGCATCAGTTGTTATCCCTGAAGAGCCGACTGCCCGCTCTAAAAAACAGTTCAGGGGTAATGCTTGCAGCTGCGGGCATCATGCCGGTATAACTCCTGAAAGCTGAGGCCGCATATATGCGTACGCTCAGCGGGAAGGAGTTAATGAGGCCCTGTGATCTGTAATACTGAAATCAAGCATTTAAGTCTAAAGCACATTTAACAAAAAGAGAGAAAAGGTTGATTATGTAACAACTTTTATTGTTAACCTATGTACCATTGGCTAATAAGAAGTGGTCAAATGAAAGACTTGACTTACCTATCTATATATTAAATTATGGTAGTGGAGATGGGGAACCATTAAATAAAAATGGGCTTCCAAGTGGATTCCCCAGGAAGGTCGGCATTTTTGGATTATAAGAACAGGTTAAAACACACAATTAATGCATTTTGTAGCTCTTAAGTAGCCACTACATCAGGAAAAAGGAATTGTTTACACTACTGCATTGCATTAACTCACACAAGTTAACAAGCATTATGCATCAGGTTAACATGCGTTACATTAAGGCAGTCTATTTATTTGAATAACACACTAAAAAAGTGCATTTTTGTAGAACTCAGATTGAAAAAAGGTAGAGGCAGAACAAGGAAAAGTCAGGATCTATTACTGTACATGTGCTGACAGGAGAAGAGAGCAGAGTGATCAGAGGTAACTGTGGCTTTATCTCCCAATCAACACGCTGAAGTTAACTACTTAAATTCAAAATGATAAAGTTAGGGGCTACTACTACACTGTGTACTTACACACCTAAAGATATGTGAAAAAAAACGTTTTTTTGTGATACTATAAAGAAAATACAAGATATATCAGCTTCTAAATTCAGCTTGTTCAAATAAAGCGTAACTCTACTTTTATTGAGAATAAAACATTCCCCTCTCGGTGATCTATGTACATTACAAGGATTTTTACCAAACTTTGTTGCAGACTCCTACCTTTTGTTATTTTGAAGAAATCCCTGTGTGTTTGTCTGTATCCATGTGGGAAAGTGAGTCTAATGGAAGTGGTTTCATAATTATCAATCAGTTGCAGCACCTGCAGGGCTCTAATGAGGAAAGCTACTGGGCCTGCATCCCTTTAGCAGTGATTTCCTACACTGTAAAAAATAGTGTGCTGGGTCTACTCCAAAAAATTGAGGCAACTATTTGCATCAATCAGCCTTTTTAAATCGGAGGTCCGCCTAAAAAAAATATTAAAAGCCAGCAGCTACAAATACTGCAGCTGCTGACTTTTAATAAATGGACACTTACCTGTCCAGGGTGCCCGCGATGTCGGCAGCCGAAGCTGATCAGACGCTCGGCACTCGGCTGCCCCCGCCGCCATCCTCTGTGAGGGAATCAGGAAGTGAAGCGTTGCGGCGTCACTTCCCGGTTCCCTACTGCGCATGCGCGAGTCGCGCTGCGCATCCTAAATGGTCCCCGCTATCTTCTGGGACCTGTGTGTTTCCCAGAAGACAGCGGGGGGCCAGGAAGGGGCGTGACTCCCGCGGGAGTCTATGCCCGGAAGTGGGTGCAAATACCTGTATTATACAGGTATCTGCACCCCCCTGCCCCTGAAAGGTGCCAAATGTGACACCGGAGGGGGGTTCTTAAAAGGGGAGGTTCCATTTTTGTGTGGACCTCCGCTTTAAGTACTGTCAATTAAACGTATCTTTGTCTGACTCATTCGACTTTTTATGTTTTCAACTTTGTTGTTTTTAGTAAAGCCAACTCAATTTTTTTCAGTTTATAGACCATAGTGTTTTAAGTTAGGAATACATACCTTAACATTTATGAAACTATAGTTTTAAGTAAAGCCAACTCAATTTTTCCAGTTTATAGACCATAGGTTCAAGTAAAGACAACTCAGTTTTTCCAGTTTATAGACCATAGGTTTAAATAAAGCCAACTAAATTTTTCCAGTTTCTAGAAAAGGTAAAGTTAGGAACATATACATTAACTTATTTATTTCAAGTACTTATATAGCACTGTCAATTTACAGAGCGCTTTACATATACATTGTACATTCACATTAGTCCCTGCCCTCAAGGAGCTTTCTAACACATTCATACATACACATAAGACGTAAATTTACACATGAGACAATTACCCTACCAGCATGTCTTTGGAGTGTGGGAGCAAACTTATGCAGGCACAGGGCAGAACATACAAACTGCAGGCAGGTAGTGTCATGGTCGGATTCCAACCAGTGACCCTTTTGCTGCTAGGCAGAAGTGCTAACCACTTCACCACTGTGCTGCCCTATTACTTAGCTACTGAGTTTTAGGTGATATTAACTTATAAAAATAATACAATAATATGTTTTAAAAAAAAAAAAGAATAGTCTCATGAAACAGGCTTTCAAAACAAATTAACATTTATTATTTATAAAGTGTTACAAATGTAATATTATTAACCTCCCTGGCGGTATGATTATGTCAGATTTTTGATGCTCAAAGTGGTACAATGTTTAGCATGGAAATTAGGCGTTTTATATTGTAGGCCTGTAATTCTTAGGACTAACACACTTAAATCTGTCCAAACAAAAGTCTAGTAGACATCCCGGGTATGATAAAGTTTGAAACACAAAATCATGAATTATAAAATAATAAATAACTATAAATATTTATAAAAAATAATAATATAATAATAATAATAAAAATGATCCAATAATGTAATCAAATCAAAAACACTGAAATTTGCTCAGTTGCAGAATTGTCACTGTCATTACTTTAAGGCCCCTTTCACACGGGCGGCTGTTCTGCCGCACTTAAAAGCATGTTTCTTTCTTTTGAAATTCAAGACCCCAGGCACAGCGATCAACTGCATTTGTACACTGCTTTTAGCTGCGTTTACGTGTGTTTACATGCGGCTGCGTTTAGCTGCGGTTGGCCATTATTGTCATCCCCATAGCAACCATTTTTATTTTGATGTGCTTCCTGTTGTTTTTTTCTTTTGTTCACGCTGCTATCCGCAGCTGACACAGTGCACTGCGATTACCTGCAGTTATGTGCAGATAGCTGCGCTACATCGCACCTGGACGCATTCAATTCTATTTTTTCTATTCGCACCGAACCGCATGTAACAAAATCGCAGCTAAACGCTGTGTGTGAATGGGGCCATAGGAAAGCATTGTGTGCTTTTAGCTGCGGTAGAAAACTAGAAAATCCGCAGCTAAAAGCACCATTCTATCCGTCCGTGTGAAAGGGGCCTAAGTGTTTGATGACGAATTTCCCCACAAATCACTATCGCTCAATTCTGCAAGTGATTCTATTTATTTATTATCGCTGTTCTCTAGCTGGTCTAAAACCACTTTTGATGTAAAGGGACATTTTTTGGTTGCTATGGACAATCTCCAGTTTCCAGGCAGAAAGAACAGTATTTATAATATAAAAGTGCATGCAGGGCACTGGACAAACCACTAGGGACAAAGGGAATGTGAAATAATTTGATACAGTACTGTAATCTGTAAGATTACAGTGTACTGTATGTATTGTGTGTTTTTAACTTTTTGAATTTGGCGCCGTGCTCCGTCCCCGTGCATCGCAACGCTCACAGGGAATGGAGTATGGTACTTGGGCACTGTGAATCGAGCGAGGAGACAGCTCGCACACACAGCGGGGAGACATTGCAGAATCCTGGGGATGAGGTAAGTAACTTTGCCTGGATCCTGCGATGCAATCCTGAGTGTGGTTCGGGGTTACCGCTTTTGGTACTGAAAATTCACCCCGAGCCACACCCGGGAATACCACTAAGAAGGTTAAAGCAGCATCAAAAATTTTTTTTAAAAAATGTCTCTTTCTCAGCAAACAAATCAAACTTAAACACACACATGTATATACAGTACAGTCCCTGACAAAAGTCTTGTCGCTTGTGTACAAATTGACCTGAAGTGCTGCTAAAATATATTTCTAATCAATATTTTGTAACAAGAAATGGGTCATTTTAATCCCAACAGCTTTTGTAATAATGTTTTAGTGCAAAACGAAACTGACAAAACGTATTTTAATATTCACAGCTTGGTAAAGCCCATTGAGTCAATTTTTGCCAAGACATAAGTGTTGTCGCCTTGTTATATGAGCTTCACCTGTGACTAATAATGGATCAATTAGGTCTCAGGTGTGTATAAAAAGAACACCAGTACACTAGACCTTCTCAACTGCAACTATACCTCTGCAAACATGCCTAAGATTCACCCGGAGACTAAAGTGTTGATCAAGAGGCTGAAGACCAGATCCACTGCTGATGTGGCAGACACCTTCAATGTGTCTCAGCGTCAAGTTCAGAGGATAAAAAAAAGATTTGAAGAGACTGGAGATGTTTTGGACAAGGCCAGGTCAGGCCGACCCCGCAAGATAACTGCTCAAGAGGACCGTTTGTTGGCTCGAAAATCCAAGGCCAGCCCATTTTCCACTGCAGCAGAGCTCCACGAGACCTGGTCACCTGAAGTCCCTGTGTCAACCAGAACAGTTTGTCGGATTCTGTCTCGAAATGGCCTCCATGGTCAAATCAGTGCCCATAAGCCAGCACTAAACAAAAGTCAATTGAAAAACCGTGTGGCATTTGTCAAGGGCCACAGCCTGCTAAAAGGATGGACTCTGGAAAAGTGGCAGAAGGTGGATTTTTCAGATGAATCTTCTGTTGAATTACACCACAGTCGCCGCAAATATTGCAGGAGACCAACTGGAACCCGCATGGAGCTGAAATTTACCCAAAAAACAGTGAAGTTTGGTGGAAGCAAAATCATGGTCTGGGGTTTCATCCAGTATGGGGGTGTGCGAGGGATCTGCAGGGTGGAAGGCAACATCAATAGTCTAAAATACCAAGAAATCTTAGCTACCTCTTATATTCCCAACCATAAAAAAGGCCAAATTTTGCAGCAGGATGGTGCTCCATCGCATACTTCCATCTCCACATCAAAGTTCCTTAAGGCAAAGAAGATCAAGATGCTCCAGGTTTGACCAGCCCAGTCACCAGACATGAACATCATTGAGCATATGTGGTGTAGGATGAAAGATGAAGCATGGAAGACGAAACCAAAGAATATTGATGAACTCTGGGAGGCATGCAAGACTGTTTTCTTTGCTATTCCTGATGACTTCATCAATAAATTGTATGAATCCTTGCCAAACCGCATGGATGCTGTCCTTCAAGCTCATGGAAGTCATACAAGATATTACATTTGGATCTCACAGCACCACTACTTGATTTGCTGACATATTTTTGGATTTTCAGTAAAGTTGTTCAATTTCTGTATAGGCGACAAAACTTTTGTCTTGCCAAAATTTGACCTGTCTTGATTAAATGATAAATCTTTTTACAGTGAAACTAATTTATTTCAGTGCATTAAACATCATTTGGGAGGGCTTTAGCTTTTCATAGGAGCTATTTCTAACACCAATTGATTAATTAAAAGTCAGGTTAATAGCAGGAGTTTCTACAAAATAGAGAAGCGACAAGACTTTTGTCAGGGACTGTATATCTGTAAAGAACATAGAATACAGAATATACTGTAATAACTTTTTAAGCCTTTTAGGAAAGTAATTTAACCACTCCAGCCCCGGAAGGATTTGCCTGCTTAATGACCAGGCCATTTTTTGCAAAACGGCACTGCCTCACTGCCTGACACTGACTATTGCGTGGTCGTGCAACGCTGTACCCAAACAAAGTTGACGTTCTTTTTTTGCGCTATAAACAAAAAAATAACGACAATTTTGATAAAAAACTTTTTTTTTAACTTTCTGCTATAATACATATCCCAAAAAATATATATAAAAAAAACAAATGTATTCATCAGTTTAGGCCGATATATATTCTTCTACATATTTTTTGTAAAAAAAATCGCAATAGGCTTATATTGATTGGTTTGCGCAAAAGATATGTTGTTGTGGTACAAATCAGTAAACACGCAGCACAAACAAATTGTATAATTGTTTTTAAAATGTAAAAACATGTGGTGCAAAGTGGGAGAGGTTTCATCAAATGCACAATATCTCTGAAACCAAACCAACACATACGTTTGTTTTTGCAGCACAAATCAGCACAGATGCAGTGCAAACGAATGCTATCTTTGTTTTAAAATTGTAATAACATTGGGTGCAAAGTGGGCGGGGCTTGATGTTACATTATCTGAATTTGAATTTCAGTACCTCAAAAACCGAACCGGCTGAAACATTAATTTTTGTGGCACAAAATAGTTTTTAAGCTTAACAGCTGGCGGCCCCTCGCCCTGCATCTTGGCTTTGTAGTGAATTCTTGTCACTGGTGGCGCTCTTTTGTCCTGATGGGCCTCAAACGTATGGGAACTGCCTTGTGCAGGCTTTCAAAGCTTCAGAAGATGTCAAACACTTCAAAATTTACAGTATCAAATCTCATGCGGTTACACGTTTGGCAAACATATACGTCCCGCAATTTCAGTCAAATGAAACGATCATTTTTTTAACCTCTCTGGCGGTATGATTATTTCAGATTTTAGGTGCTGAAAGCGGTACCATTATTTTGCATGAAAATTTGGCGTTTTATATTGTAGGCCTGTAATTCTTAGGAATAATAGGATTTTTATAACAGCTTACCTGTAAAATCCTTTTCTTGGAGTACATCACGGGACACAGAGCGACATAGTCATTACTAATGGGTTATATAGATACCGTCAGGTGCTGGCACTGGCAACTTCCAAAACCGGAAGTACCCTCCCCTATATACGCCCCTCCCATCCGGGAGCACCTCAGTTTTGTAGCAAAGCAATAAGTGTCCCCAAAGAGGGGCGGGAGCTCTGTGTCCTGTGATGTACTCCAAGAAAAGGATTTTACAGGTAAGCTGTTATAAAAATCCTATTTTCTTTCTCGTACATCACGGGACACAGAGCGACATAGTCATTACTAATGGGATGTCCTAAAGCAATGCCAAATGAGGGGGGGGATACACCATATACAAGCTGAGCGCTATCAGACATGAGGATCTTTTGCGGCCTGCAACACACTGCGCCCAAAGGCGACATCCTCCTGACTTCTAACGTCCACCTGGTAGAACCTAGTAAACGTGTGTACTGAAGACCATGTTGCGGCCTTACAGATTTGAGCCAGGGAGGCCTGGTGATGCACTGCCCATGAAGTTCCAACTGCTCTCGTGGAGTGCGCTCTAACTTTGAACGGAGGCGGTCTCCTTCTCAAGCCATAGGCTTGTATTATGACCTGTCGAATCCACTTGGCTAAAGTAGATTTTGACGCTGCCTGACCCTTTCTGGGGCCTTCCGGCAGAATAAACAAAGTATCCGTTCTGCGAATCTGAGCAGTGGCTTTTAGATAAGCTTTAACTGCTCTTACTACATCCAAAGAATGCAATAACTTTTCCTCTACCGAAGTAGGTTTGGGGAAAAAAGAAGGAAGAACCACATCTTGGTTCAAATGAAAACTCGATACCACCTTAGGAAGAAAGGCTGGATGAGGACGTAACACTACTCTGTCCTTATGGATAACCAGATATGGCTCCTTACAGGACATAGCTGCTAATTCCGATACTCTTTTAGCCGAACAAATGGCTACTAGAAAAATCAATTTCCTGGTGAGAAGCACCAAGGAAATATGCTGTAATGGTTCAAATGGTTGTTTCTGTAGAACCGACAGAACCAAGTTTAGATCCCATGGACATATGGGAATATTAACCGGAGGACTAATACGCATCACTCCTTGTATAAAGGCTTTGACTAGTGAATGCGAAGCCAAGGGCCTTTGAAAAAATATTGACAAGGCCGAAATCTGACCCTTGATAGTACTCAAGGCAAGCTTCCTATCTACAGCCCATTGTAGGAAGTCCAGAATCCTACCTATTACGTATTTACGTGGATGCCATTTCTTGGCCTCACACCAGGCGATGTACGCCTTCCAGATTCTATAGTAGATCTGCCTGGATACCGGCTTCCTGGCATTGATCATGGTAGATACCACAGAATTAGAGAGCCCTCTCTTTTTTAGAATGTGGGCTTCAATAGCCAGGCCGTCAAACCTAGGGCTGGTAAGGAAGGGTGGTATATCGGTCCTTGCGAAAGCAGGTCCGGACGATGTGGGAGGGTCCAAGGACTCCCCACAGACATTTTTACAATCTCCGCGTACCATGCTCTTCGGGGCCACGCTGGAGCCACCAGAATCACTGGTTTCTTTTCTACCCTGATTCTGCGGAGTAATCGAGGTAACAATTGTGGCGGTGGGAATGCATATATCAGCTTGAACTGATCCCAAGGGAACACTAGGGCATCCGAGCCGCACGCTAGGGGATCCCTTGTCCAAGAGACAAACCTGTCCACTTTTGTGTTGAATCTGGATGCTAGCAGATCTACATCCGGTGTTCCCCACCGCTGACATATTGTCCGGAAAACCTCGGGATGAAGGGACCATTCCCCTGGGCATAATTGTTGGCGACTTAGAAAGTCCGCCTTCCAATTCTCCACTCCTGGAATGAATACCGCAGATATGGCTGGGACATATCTTTCTGCCCATCTCAGGATGTAATTTACTTCCCTTTGGGCTGCACGACTCCTGGTGCCCCCCTGACGATTGATATATGCCACTGCTGTGGCATTGTCTGATTGAACTCTGACAGGGGACCCTTGGAGTTTGGATGTCCATGCTACTAGGGCATACCGGGCTGCTCGTATCTCTAAGAGATTGATGGGCAGGGCCTTTTCTGCTTCTGACCACTTGCCCTGGAGAGACCATTGCTCCAGTACTTCTCCCCAGCCTATAAGGCTGGCATCTGTAGTGACCACCTTCCAGGAAATCGGACTGAAGGATTTCCCTCTTTCCAGATTCTGGGGAACCAACCACCAGCGGAGGCTCTTGCAAACGGAAGGGGACAAGGACATTGGTAAGTCCAGAGCCTGAACTTTTTTGTTCCAGGCTGACAGTATGGCCCTTTGCAATTTCCTTGAATGGAATTGACCGTAGGGTACTGCTTCGAATGATGCCACCATTTTTCCCAGCAGCCTCATGCACAGGCGTATGGATGGCTGTCTTTTTGAACCCACTAAGTGGATCAAATCTCTCAAAGACGACCCCTTTTCTTGAGGCAAGAAAAATTTTCTCTGGTCTGAATCCAGCCTTAGCCCCAAGTATTCCAGACTTTTGACTGGTTTTAGGGCTGACTTGTCTCGGTTGATAATCCAACCGTGATATTCCAGAAACTTGATTGTCTCGTGAACAACCACTTCTAGTTTTTCCACTGAGTGGTCTATCAGCAACAAGTCGTCTAGATATGCCATTATCGTTACACCTCGTGTCCTTAGATTGGCCAATAATGGGGCCAGAATTTTTGTGAACACTCTTGGTGCTGTGGCCAGACCGAAGGGTAAGGCTCTGAACTGAAAATGGCGTCCTTCTACCGCAAAGCGTAGAAATTTTTGGTGGGCTGGAAAGATGGGAATGTGCAAATAAGCATCTTTGATGTCGATCGAGGCTAACCCTTCCTCCCCTTGTAGGGCAGTGGCTACCGATCGGATCGACTCCATCCGGAAAGTCCTGATATGTAGGAATTTGTTTAGCCCTTTTAGATTTAATATGGGCCTCACGTCCCGGTTTGGCTTCGGAACTGTAAAGAGGTTTGAGTAAAACCCGAACCCCCATTCTTCCAGGGGAACCTCTATAATTACTGCTTGGAGCAATAATTGTTCCAGTGCCAACAGGAGGGATCCTCTCTTCTGGGGATCCCTTGGCACGTTTGACCTTATAAAGCGGGAAGGAGGGGAGTTTTTTAACTCCAATTTGTATCCCAGATTTACTGCGGAGAGCACCCATCTGTCTCGGATCGTGTCCCGCCAGGTCTCTGTGAACAACTGAAGTCTTCCCCCCACCCGATTGAGTGGGGGCAACCCTTCATGCATTTGACTTTGGGGGAGGTTTTGTACCTCTCCTGCTCCAGGGCTTCTTGTTACCCTGCAACTGTCCCTGATTTTTACCTCCGGGATTTGACCGAGGAGGCCGTCGGAACTGTTTCACAGCCGATGTCCTAGGGACTGGAGAAGCCGGCCTCTTAAAAGAGGGACCTCTAACTCTATTTTTAACCGGCAAAAGTGTACTTTTACCGCTGGAAATTCTCTGGATATACTTGTCCAGGTCTTCCCCGAATAAGCGCTCACCATGAAATGGGAAGCTGACCAGCAATTTTTTACAGGGAGCTTCAGCAGACCAGTTTTTGAGCCATAGAAGCCTGCGCATATGTACTACAGACAGCGTAAGGCGGGAGGCCTGATGGATTGAATCCTTTATGGCGTCCACCGCAAAGCATAAGGCTCTAGGTAGATCAGCTAGGGCAAGAGCCTGCTGATCTGGCAAGTCCCTTAAGACCTGTTTCAACTGATCCTTCACTGCTTGGCAGACCCCAATAGCTGCCACTGCTGGTTGTGTCACCAATCCTGCTGTAGAAAAAGCAGATTTTAATAAGGACTCCAATTTTTTATCTATTGGGTCCTTGAACATTTGGATATTATCCACCGGACATGTCAGTGATTTATTCACACAAGAGATGGCTGCGTCCACTGTAGGGACCTTCCATTTTCTGATGAACTTATCCTCCATGGGATAGACCACCGGAAATCTCTTAGGGGGAGTAAATATTTTGTCAGGATGCTCCCAATCCTGGTAAATGAGCCCTTCCAGTATAGGATGGATCGGAAAGGAACAAACAGTCTGGGGAGCTTTTAGCGACCCCAACGAGGAGACAGAAGTGGATGATGGCTCCGCAAGTGGCATTTTAAATGCTGATCGGACCATATTAGTCAGGGACTGAACCCATAACCTTTCAGCATGTGATGCTGAGAACGGCTCTTCCACTGTTGATTCCTCTACAACCGAATCGACCTCATCCTGATCCCCTTCAGGTAGGTCGATCCCTGTATGGGACTGTTGCTCTGTTAACAGGCACTCTGAGGGAGGAGACGGAGATCGGGCGCTTTTCTCCTGTGACAGGGAAGCCGCGATCAATGCTGACAATCTCTCTTCCAGCCCTCCCAGAGCTGAGGAAAAAACCTCCTCTGTTACATACACAGGAGCAGGTGAACTGAGGACAGCCACAGTACCAGGTACTCCTGAGGGTGCTCTACGGTCACTAACCTCTGATTCTTCAGGGGAGACTGGTGCAGCCAAAGCATGCCCAAGATCCTCAGAGCCCGATGGAGACCCCCTATTCCTCCTGGAATTTCTAGTCCCGGAGTTTTTAGACGGCATATTCCTAAGCCACAAAGCTGAGGTATTCCAGTCGAAATACACCAGTTACTGACAATAGTCTAGCATAAATGCTGCTATAAGAAACAGTTGGTGTCTACTAATGTGCCTTTCTAGGGGATGCCTGTATCAACCGCTTGCTGTATGCCCTTTTTTAAATGTTGCCAGCTCTGTCTCTGTACTTCATAGCCAGCTCACCACACAAAATTGTGATTTTTAACATGCTGGGACGCCCGCACATGCGCAGAAGCGCTGCGGCGCGCACAGAGCGTCATCCCCCAGGCTCCGCCCCCTTTTCCGGCTCACCTCTATATATAGAGGCGCGTGCACGCGCACACGCGCGGCCACGTGCGCCTTTGGCGCTAATTTCGAAAAATGGAAACTAGAGACAAGAGCCAGGGCCCCTCTTTGCGGCAGGCCGGGGGATGGACGAGCATTGCAACATGGCAGAGGAAGCAGTTTCCCATAAGAGAACTCACCATCTGCCTGGACTTGCTCTGCTGAGAAGAAACTAGTCCACATGACAAGAAAACATTCCACAGCGGCCTCTAGTGGACAAACACAGGTACCGCAGTCTAATATATTAAATATATATAAAAAAAAATTATTATTTTTTTTTTCTTGACCACCATTAAAAATTATTACATTTTTTTAGTAGTTACAGGCATGCACAGAATTTTGCGGGAATAACATTAGGTAACAGACAGAAAGACAAATTAGGCTTGGGGGTCCCCCAATAGAACCAAGTTCCTGGGGGCCCCCACTTACCTGTTCCCCGCCGCAGGACTTTGTTTGGTCCACAAAAGCCCAAACTTCACCTATCACGGCAGGCATTGTAATCAAACCTTCAGGGACCGGGTTCCCAAGGATTCCACTCCCCTGGACCTGTATAGCACCCTGCACAGAAAACATCTTGGTCGTGGGTATGACCAGAGCTCTGGATCCCAGGGTCCAGCTCTCCTAAGAGAAGCATTACAGGCAAAACCTTGCTCTTCTCTGCAAGGCCCGGGTACCGACCGTTTAGCTATGAAGCTTTTTTGGTCGGATCCGGAATAGCTTACTGAGGCCCAAAAGAACCTGTACGCAAGCTCAGTGAAAAACACATGTTTCTTCTTGGCCAACACCTTAGACACTGGCAAAAAACTGAGGTGCTCCCGGATGGGAGGGGCTTATATAGGGGAGGGTACTTCCGGTTTTGGAAGTTGCCAGTGCCAGCACCTGACGGTATCTATATAACCCATTAGTAATGACTATGTCGCTCTGTGTCCCGTGATGTACGAGAAAGAAAACTCACTTAAATCTGTCCAAACAAGAGTCTAGTAGACATCCCGGTTATGATAAAGTTTGAAACACAAAATCATAAATTATAATATAATAAATAACTATTAAATAATTATAACAAATAATAATATAATAATAATAAAAGTATTTTTCAGTGTTTGATGACAAATTTCCCCACAAATTGCTATCGCTCAATTCTGCAAGTGATTCTAATTTATTATCGCTGTTTTCTAGCTGGTCTAAAACCATTTTTGATGTAAAGGGACATTTTTGGTTGCTATGGACAATCTCCAGTTTACGGGCAGAAAGAAAAGTATTTATAATGTAAAACTGCATGCAGGACACTGGACAAACCACTAGGGACAAAGAGGGTGTGTAATTATTTTATACAGTACTGTAATCTATAAGATTACAGTGTACTGTATCTATACTGTGTTTTTTACTTTTTGAATTTGGCGCCGAACTCCATCCCTGTGCGTCGTAACGCTCGCAGGGAATGGAGCTTGGCACTGTGAATCGAGCGAGACACGGCGGCTCGCAGATCAGAGCGGGGAGACATTTCAGGATCCTGGGGACAAGGTAGGTAACCTGTACATGGATCCTGCGAGGCAATCCCGAGTGTGGCTCGGGGTTACCGCTTTTGGTATGAAAAATTCACCCCGAGCCACACTCGGGAATACCGCCAGAGAGGTTAAGTAAATGTAACTCAATTAGAATATGGAAATGCACATACCCTAAAAGTTTTGTCTAGATTACTCAATATTATACATTATTTTTGTAAGTGTAGCGAGTATTTGAATTTAGGGGAAACATCTGGGTGGTAGTGTAACCCAGATGCACTGATTGCTAGGGAATCTGAGACCCTTTTATGGTTCTTGGAGGACTCTGGTGGTGTGAGGTTCCCTGCGGCCTACAGGTGGCGTTGTTGTCGGGGCCGGAGGTGAACTCACACAACAAGACTGTGCCTTTTTGTCCTCCCCTGGAGCTGGTACAGCGGGGCAGGGAACCCGCTGTGACACAAAGGGAGAGGGGATAAAAGGGGCGGACGCCTTATCACATGGTTGGTGTGGAGGTTCAGAGTCGGGAGGACGCGGCCGCACCCAGGCACCTTCAGCTTGGGTGCTGGTGTTTCGGTGTTCCGGGCCCAGGTGACCTGGCCGGAGCGGAGATGGAGTCCATCTCAGGCACCTTTAGCCTGGGGTGAGGTACTATGGCGGATGCCTGGGGCTCAGTACCTTCGACTGAGTTCCGCAAGGGTGGAGGAATCCGAGGGGGCCCTAACTCCTTGGGTGCCCATGTCTGAGTTCGTGTGGTCTGGTGAGCAGAACTTCTCTGGAGAGTCCGGCGCAGCATCGCTGGTGACAGAGAGGCCTCTGGTATCTCCCTTGGACGGATATCCTTCCCCTGACAGGGGCCATGCTAGTGAAGGTAATTCATGCTCTACCTCACATAGTCAGTGGCAGTGACTATTCGCCACTGGTGATACCACAGTGGTTAGCAAAAGAAGGGAAAGGATTGTGCCTCGACCTATTCCCATTACTACTAAGTTGTTGCAAAAGAATCCAACTTAACCGTGCTGTATGTTTATTCGCTGAGAAGAATAAAACTGTGTTGGACCTATTCACTGTGTGGAACTCTGGTTACTAGGAGCAAAGGAGTCAAGGTCGAAGGACAGGATTTGACTCTAGGACACCTACACAAAGCCCAATCTTTCTGGCCTTCACCTCTTCACTATGGAGGACATGGGCCGTGGTGTATCTCATCCCTCCCCCCAGCACTAACACCCCTAGACGAAGAAAGACAAGCCGAGAATGAGAAGGGGAGAGAGGGGTGAGGCCGCTACATAAATGTAAAAGGTGTGTTTTAAAAACTAATGAAAATTAAGTAAGGTACTTAAAATATCAAAGTAAATTAATTAACATTTATTTTTATGTTGAAAATTATAATAAAAAATCTGTTAAAATTATAAGCCAACAGAATAATTTTTATCAGTGTATTTAACCACTTAAGCCCCGGACCATTTCGGGCCATTAGGACCAAGCCTGTTTTTGGGATTCGGCACTGCGCTGCTTTAACTGTAAATTGTGCGGACATGCAATGTTGTACCCAAATGAAATTTGCGTCCTTTTCTTCCCACAAATAGAGCTTTCTTTTAATGGTATTTGATTGCCTCTGCGATTTTTATTTTTTGCGATATAAATGGAAAAAGAACGAAAATTTTGAAAAAAAAAGATATTTTCTACTTTTTGTTATAAGAAAAATCGAATAAACTCAATTTTAGTCATACATTTAGGCCAAAATGTATTCAGCCACATGTCTTTAGTAAAAAAAATGTCAATAAGCGTATATTTATTGGTTTGCGCAAAAGTTATAGCGTTTACAAACTAGGGTACATTTTCTGAAATTTACACAGCTTTAAATTTATGACTGCCTATCTCATTTCTTGAGGTGCTAAAATGACAGGGCAGTACAAAACCCCCCCAAATGACCCCATTTTGGAAAGTAGACACCCCAAGGAAATTGCTGAGAGGCATGTTGAGCCCATTGAATATTTTTTTTTTTGTCCCAAGTGATTGAATAATGACAAAAAAAAAAAAATTACAAAAAGTTGTCACTAAATGATATATTGCTCACACATGCCATGGTTATATGTGGAATTGCACCCCAAAATACATTCTGCTGCTTCTCCTGAGTACGGGGATACCACATGTGTGGGACTTTTTAGGAGCCTAGCCACGTACGGGACCCCGGAAACCAAGCACCACCTTCAGGATTTCTAAGGGCGCAAATTTTTGATTTCACTCCTCACTACCTATCACAGTTTCGAAGGCCATAAAATGCCAAGATGGCACAAAACCCCCCCAAATGACCCCATTTTGGAAAGTAGACACCCCAAGCTATTTGCTGAGAGGCATGTTGACCCCATTGAATATTTTTTTTTTTTTGTCCCAAATGATTGAATAATGACAAAAAGAAAAAAAAATGTACAAAAAGTTGTCACTAAATGATATATTGCTCACACATGCCATGGTTATATGTGGAATTGCACCCCAAAATACATTCTGCTGCTTTTCCTGAGTACGGGGATACCACATGTGTGGGACTTTTTGGGAGCCTAGCCGCGTACAGGGCCCCAAAAACCAAGCACTGCGAACGCTGCAGTTATGTGTGTTGTGTTTGGTAAGTGACAGTGATCGATCGATACTGCACTTGGGTGGGCTGGGCTGGGCTGGGCGGAGGGGCTAAACGCAGGCGCTAGCAGGTATCTGGGCTGATCCCGCTAACACTGCGTTTTTGGGAACCCTAAACCGCTGGGGATGCTAGTATAGATCTGATCAGATACTATACCACTAAGGGGGGTGTATGCTTTGCGCGTGGGTGTTAGCGTTACTGTCACTAACCTAACACTGCCTGGGGCGACGCAGACCCTCTCTGGCGCTAAAACCTAATTGATCTCACCCGCCGGGCGATCAGGGGGGGTTAAACCTTTATTGGGTTATATACGGCGGGTGCCCTGATGCTATAAAAAGCAAACTAATCAACCAGCGTCACCCGTAACCTTTATATGGTGATCACTGGTGAAAGGGTTAACTAGGGGCAATCAGGGGGTTAAAACCTTTATTAGGTTAAATATGGGGGTACCTGACACTATATAAAGCGATTGTTTTTCCGATCGCTGTATTCGTGTCGCTGGTGTTTTAGATAGGCAGTTAATTTTTTTTTAGGTTCGCCGCAGGTTTTTATTAGTGTCAGGTACCCCCATATATTATTTTAACCCCCTGATTGCCCCTAGAGTTAACCCTTTCACCAGTGATCGCCGTATAAGCGTCACTGGTGTCACTGGTTAGCCAGTAAGTTATTTAGTTATTTAGGTTACCCGTCAGGTTTTTATATAGTGTCAGGTACCCCCATATTTAACCTAATAAAGGTTTTAACCCCCTGATTGCCCCTAGTTAACCCTTTCACCAGTGATCACCATATAAAGGTTACGGGTGACGCTGGTTGATTAGTTTGCTTTTTATAGCATCAGGGCACCCGCCGTATATAACCCAATAAAGGTTTAACCCCCCCTGATCGCCCGGCGGGTGAGATCAATTAGGTTTTAGCGCCAGAGAGGGTCTGCGTCGCCCCAGGCAGTGTTAGGTTAGTGACAGTAACGCTAACACCCACGCGCAAAGCATACACCCCCCTTAGTGGTATAGTATCTGATCAGATCTGATCAGATCTATACTAGCATCCCCAGCGGTTTAGGGTTCCCAAAAACGCAGTGTTAGCGGGATCAGCCCAGATACCTGCTAGCGCCTGCGTTTAGCCCCTCCGCCCAGCCCAGCCCAGCCCAGCCCACCCAAGTGCAGTATCGATCGATCACTGTCACTTACCAAACACAACACACATAACTGCAGCGTTCGCAGTGCTTGGTTTTTGGGGCCCTGTACGCGGCTAGGCTCCCAAAAAGTCCCACACATGTGGTATCCCCAGACTCAGGAAAAGCAGCAGAATGTATTTTGGGGTGCAATTCCACATATAACCATGGCATGTGTGAGCAATATATCATTTAGTGACAACTTTTTGTACATTTTTTTTTTCTTTTTGTCATTATTCAATCATTTGGGACAAAAAAAAAATATTCAATAGGGTCAACATGCCTCTCAGCAAATAGCTTGGGGTGTCTACTTTCCAAAATGGGGTCATTTGGGGGGGGGTTTGTGCCATCTTGGCATTTTATGGCCTTCAAAACTGTGATAGGTAGTGAGGAGTGAAATCAAAAATGTATGCCCTTAGAAACCTTGAAGGCGGTGCTTGGTTTTTGGGGTCCCGTACGCGGCTAGGCTCCAAAAAAGTCCCACACATGTGGTATCCCCGTACTCAGGAGAAGCAGCAGAATGTATTTTGGGGTGTAATTTCACATATGCCCATGGCATGTGTGAGCAATATATCATTTAGTGACAACTTTGTGCAAAAAAAAAAAAGTTTGTCATATTCCCGCAACTTGTGGCAAAATATAAAATATTCCATGGACTGAACATGCCTCTCAGTAAATAGCTTGGGGTGTCTACTTTCCAAAATGGGGTCATTTGGGGGGGTTTTGTGCTATTTTGGCATTTTATGGCCTTCGAAACTGTGATAGGTAGTGAGGAGTGAAATCAAAAATTTGCGCCCTTAGAAATCCTGAAGGCGGTGCTTGGTTTCCGGGGTCCCGTACGTGGCTAGGCTCCTAAAAAGTCCCACACATGTGGTATCCCCGTACTCAGGAGAAGCAGCAGAATGTATTTTAGGGTGCAATTCCACATATAACCATGGCATGTGTGAGCAATATATCATTTAGTGACAACTTTTTGTATTTTTTTTTTTTTTTGTCATTATTCAATCACTTGGGACAAAAAAAAAATATTCAATGGGCTCAACATGCCTCTCAGCAATTTCCTTGGGGTGTCTACTTTCCAAAATGGGGTCATTTGGGGGGGTTTTGTACTGCCCTGCCATTTTAGCACCTCAAGAAATGAGATAGGCAGTCATAAATTTAAAGCTGTGTAAATTTCAGAAAATGTACCCTAGTTTGTAAACGCTATAACTTTTGCGCAAACCAATAAATATACGCTTATTGACATTTTTTTTACTAAAGACATGTGGCTGAATACATTTTGGCCTAAATGTATGACTAAAATTGAGTTTATTCGATTTTTCTTATAACAAAAAGTAGAAAATATATTTTTTTTTCAAAATTTTCGTTCTTTTTCCATTTATATCGCAAAAAATAAAAATCGCAGAGGCAATCAAATACCATTAAAAGAAAGCTCTATTTGTGGGAAGAAAAGGACGCAAATTTCATTTGGGTACAACATTGCATGTCCGCACAATTTACAGTTAAAGCAGCGCAGTGCCGAATCCCAAAAACAGGCTTGGTCCTAATGGCCCGAAATGGTCCGGGGCTTAAGTGGTTAATGAACATAGAAATAAATAATAAATAATTACTGCCTCCTTATAATGTCCTCTGAGAGCTCCTGAACCTCTCCTTTTCCATTTCTTCAGCTTGGTCATATGCAGTGCTCTATGCATACTACAAATCCCATAGTCCATAGTCCAGCTCAGGAGCAAGGAAAGGAGGGTGGCTATGGCCTACATACAGTGGGACCATGAAGAACAAACAGCCACACTCTAATGCCCTGTACACACGATCAGTTTTACCAATGAAAACAGTCCGATGGACTTTTTTCATCGGACAAACCGATCGCGTATGGGCCCCATCGGTCTTTTTTCCATCGGTGAGAAACAATAGAACATGTTTTAAATTTATCCGATGGAAAAAAAAAAACGATAGCAAATTCCGATTGTCTGTGTGGAACTCCATCAGAGAAAAAACCCACGTATGCTCAGAATCAAGTAGACGCATGCTCAGAAGCATTGAACTTCATTTTTCCCGGCTCGTCGGAGTGTTTTACGTCAGGGCGTTTGGGACGGTCGGATTTTTGACTGATGGTGTGTAGGCAAGACTGATGGAAGTCAGCTTCATCGGAATTCCGACGGAAAAATCCATCAGATTTGAATCCATAGGAAATCCGATCGTGTGTACAGGGCTTTACAGGTGGTTGGATCACACCAGCACAAAAAAAGAACCTGGAGATTTGGAGGAAGCTGAGAGCAATAGAAGGGACTTTTTTGAGTTAAAAATACATACTTAAATAAATATATAGTTTTTTCAAACTAAAGTTTAGTGTCACTTTAAATTCCATAAACTGATGGTGATAGTGTTTGGGCACGTTTGGAAACAGTAGGTAACCTCTTTACGTTTGCAAGGCCACAAATATCCATGGTCTCACCACGGTAATGTATCTCATAAATACAGAGCAGGCTTCAGAGAGACTGGAGAAGGAGCCCATCACAGGGTAACAAAAATGATAAGTGGTTTGTCAAGCAAGAACTGTAAAGACAGACAAGCTACAGTGAATATGCTCAGTCTGCAAAGCTGCCAAGGACCACTAGAAATAGCAACAGACATTCCAGATTCTCCGACCACAAATTGGATTAATGAACCAGCAGTCAGCTTTCTATATTCAGGAATAAGTCTTTAATAACTTACACACTGATAATAATATATGGCACACAAAGAGACATTTGACAGCACCAAACTAACAAGAAGAATGCCTGTACTGCTTGTAAGACATGGTTTTACTGAAAATGTTATCATTCTTTAGGGCTTAAAAGATCTGAAAAAGATTTAGGCAGGCTGGTGGCTCAATGCTTGGCACTGCCTCTTGCAGCACTAATGTTCTGGTTTAATTTCCAGCCAGGGATTTTCAGATCAATTCACTACAATGTATGAGTGTTTTCTAACTGTGCCTTCCATTTTATATCAATATAATGTGCTCAAAATATTCAGTTTGCATATATATACAGATATATCTATATATAGATATATCTATATATATAGATATATATATATATACAGTCATGGCCGAAATTGTTGGCACCCCAGAAATCTTTCCAGAAAATCAAGTATTTCTCACAGAAAAGTATTGCAGTAACACATGTTTTGCTATACACATGTTTATTCCCTCTGTGTGTATTGGAACAAAACAAAAAAAAGGAGGAAAAAAAGCAAATTGGACATAATGTCACACAAAACTCCAAAAATGGGCTGGTCAAAATTCTTGGCACCCTTAACTTAATATTTGGTTGAACGCCCTGTGGAAAATATAACTGAAATCAGTCGCTTCCTATAACCATCAATAAGCTTTTTATACCTCTTACCCGGAATTTTGACCCACTCTTCCTTTGCAAACTGCTCCAGGTCTCTCTTATTGGAAGGGCGTCTTTTCCCAACAGCAATTTTAAGATCTCTCCACAGGTGTTCAATGGGATTTAGATCTGGACTCATTGCTGGACACTTTAGAACTCTCCAGCGCTTTGTTGCCATCCATTTCTGGGTGCTTTTTGACATATGTTTTGGGGTCATTGTCCTGCTGGAAGACCCAAAATCTCGGAAGCAAACCCAGCTTTCTGACACTGGGCTCTACAGTGTGACCCAAAATCAGATTTCATAATGCCTTGCACACATTCAAGGCACCCAGTGCCAGAGGCAGCAATACAACACCAAAACATCATTGAACCTCCACCATATTTCACTGTAGGTACTGTGTTCTTTTCTTTGTAGGCCTCATTCCGTTTTCGGTAAACAGTAGAATGATGTGCTTTACCAAAAAGCTCTATCTTGGTCTCATCTGTCCACAAGACGTTTTGTGATTTTTATACTGCCCACACCTGTTACTTGCCCCAGGTAAGTTTAAAGGAGCATCACATGCTTGAAACAATCTTATTTATCCACAATTTTGAAAAGGTGCCAAGAATTTTGACCAGGCCATTTTTGGAGTTTTGTGTGACATTATGTACAATTTTCTTTTTTTCCTCCCTTTTTTTGTTTTGTTCCAATACACACAAAGGGAATAAACATGTGTATAGCAAAACATGTGTTACTGCAATACTTTTCTGTGAGAAATACTTGATTTTCTGGAAAAATTCTGGGGTGCCAACAATTTCGGCCATGACTGTATATAGATATGTATATTTATATATATATATATATCTATCTATATATATATATATATATATATATAGATATGTATATCTATATATATATATATATATATATATATATATATATATACACACTGCTCAAACAAAATTAAAGGAACACTTTGAAAACACATCAGATCTCAATGGGGCAAAATCTCATGCTGGAGATCTATACTGATATGGACTGGGGAAAATGTTAGGAATGAAAGGATGGCACATCTTTTGATGAAAATTTTAATTATACACCTACAGAGGGCTGAATTCGAAGACACCCCAAAAATCAAAGCGAAAAAATTATGCAGCAAGCTAGTCCATTTTTCTGAAATTTCATTGCAACAACTCAAAATGGTCCTCAGTAGTTTGTATGGCCCCCAAGTGCTTGTATGCATGCCAGACAACATCAGGGCATGCTCCTAATGAGATGACAGATGGCGTCCTGGGGTATTTCCTCCCAGATCTGGACAAGAGCATCACTGAGCTCCTGAACAGACTGAGGTTCAACCTGGCGGCACCGGATGGACCGAAACATAATGTCCCAGAGGTGTTCTTTTGGATTTAGGTCAGGTGAGCGTGGGGGCCATTCAATTGTATCCATTTCTTCATCCTCCAGGTACTGGCTGCATGCTCTCGCCACATGAGGCCGGGCATTGTCGTGCACCAGGAGGAACCCAGGACCCACTGCAATAGCGTAGGGTCTGACAATGGGTCCAAGGATTTCATCCCGATACCTAATGGCAGTCAGGGTGCCATTGTGTAGCCTGTAGAGGTCTGTGCGTCCCTCCATGGATATGCCTCCCCAGACCATCACTGACCCACCACCAAACCGGTCATGCTGAACGATGTTACAGGCAGCATAAAGTTCTCTGCGGCTTCTCCAGACCCTTTCACGTCTGTCACGCATGCTCAGGGTGAACCTGTGAAAAGCATGGGGCACCAGTGGTGGACCTGCCAATTCTGGTGTTCAATGGAAAATGCCAATTGAGCTCCACAGTGTCCGGCAGTGAGCACAGAGCACACTAGAGGACGTCGGGGCCTCAGGCCACCCCCATGAAGTCTGTTTCTGATTGTTTGGTCAGAGACATTCACACCAGTGGCCTGCTGGAGGTCATTTTGTAGGGCTCTGGCAGTGCTCATCCTGTTCCTCCTTGCACAAAGGAGCAGATACCGGTCCTGCTGATGGGTTAAGGACCTTCTACGGCTCTGTCCAGCTCTCCTAGAGTAACTGCCTGTCTCCTGGAATCTCCTCCATGCTCTTGAGACTGTGCTGGGAGACACAACAAACCTTCTGGCAATGACACATATTGATGTGCCATCCTGGAGGAGTTGGACTGTCTGTGCAACCTTTATAAGGTCCAAGTATCGCCTCGTGCTACCAGTAGTGACACTGACCCTAGCCAAATCTAAAACTAGTGAAAAACAGTCAGAAAAGATGAGTAGGGAAAAAAATGCACCTCCACCTGAAAAAACATTCCTGTTTTGGAGGTCGTCTCATTGTTGCCCATCTAGTGCACCTGTTGTCAATTTAAATTAACAGCAAAGCATCTGAAACTGATTAACAACCCCCTCTGTTACTTAACTGACCAGATCCATATCCCAGGAGTTCTGATTCAAAAGTGTTCCTTTAATTTTTTTGAGCAGTGTATATATACAGTATATATATATATATATATATACCGTATTTATCGGCGTATAACACGCACTTTTTTCCCCTTAAAATCAGGGGAAAATCGTGGGTGCGTGTTATACGCCGCTACTCCGTCGAATTCCCCTGCTGAAAACGAGCGAGAGGAGCGAGCGGAGCCGAAGCCGAAGTACAATCGGCTTTACTTGGCTCCTCTCGCAGTCCCGCCCATCTCTGACTGCGCCGCTGACATAGAGAAAGCCGAGTGTACTTCGCCTAGTCTCGGCTCCTCTCACAGTCCTGCCTGTGACTGTGAGCAGACACGAGTCTAGCCGAAGTACACTCGGCTTTCTCCGTCAGCGGCGCAGTCAGTGGAGATGGGTGGAACTGCGAGAGGAGCCGAGTCCAGCCGAAGTACACTCAGCCCCGCTCGCTCCTCTCCACAGAAATCGGCGCCAAATTTTAAAAACCGCCGGGACTGACACGATCGCAAAGGCACTGGGCAAGGCTGCAGATGGACAGATGAACACTGGGCACGGCTGCAGATGGACAGATGGACACTGGGCACGGCTGCAGATGGACAGATGGACACTGGGCAAGGCTACAGATGGACACTGGGCACGGCTGCAGATGGACAGATGGACACTGGGCAAGGCTGCAGATGGACAGATGGACACTGGGCAAGGCTGCAGATGGACAGATGGACACTGGGCACGGCTGCAGATGGACAGATGGACACTGGGCACGGCTGCAGATGGACAGATGGACACTGGGCAAGGCTGCAGATGGACACTGGGCAAGGCTGCATGCTGCATTTAAATGTAAGTTTTTTTTCCTTGAATTTCCCTCCTAAAAGTTTTTTTCCTTAAAATTCCCTCCTAAACTTGGGGTGCGTGTTATACGCCGGTGCGTGTTATACGCCGATAAATACGGTATATATATATATATATATATATATATATATATATATATATATATATATATATATATATAGATAGATATACATATCTATTTATATATATATATAGATAGATATGTATATCTATCTATATATATATATATTGCCTAAACATGATTTTTTTTTCACAAATAAAATAGTTATTTAAAGGACAGCTTTGCTGCCATTACTGAACATCTTCTGAAAATGTTCAGGCTTTTATACTTTCTGGGTCAAAGCTCCTGATCTGCATGTGTATTCTGTGTATTCTTGATATATAAATAGAAAAGTACAGGTATGTAAATTCCAAAGATTGGATGTTAATCCCGAGCACTGGATGTTGTTAAATTCAAACCAAATTTTCACAGATGGCTAAATCCGAAATTCTGTGTTATTTTTGGTAAATGCTAATGAAAAGTAGTGTTAATCCTGAATTTTGGATAACGTAAAGTCAGACGTTTTGTGGATTCAGATGGCCAAGTCTGAATTTCAGTGTTATTTTTGGTGGTTCAGATTTTTGGAAGAAAGGGACCAGAGGTCTTTCTTTCTTTTATAATCTTTTGTTATTGTCTGAACACTTATGGCTTGGCTGCCAGCGACACCAGGCCCCGCCAATCTTCAAAACTTTGGTACATTTTTTAAAGGAAGTGGCAGTTTTCTTGCCCCAAGGCTGCCAGGACCCTGCTCAAACCAATCTGTACAATTTTGCATTATTTGCTCACTTTACTACAAAACTGTTTGGTGTCTTGTTCAGATTTCTATTGTTAGGTTAAATTACAACCTATCAAACTTTTCAGAAGTTTGCAAATTTCTAAAAAAAACATTTATTTCTTAGAAATCAGTAATTTTTCCCAAGCAGCCTCTCCACATTATACACCAGGGCAGTGTGGATGTGCCCATACCAGCGCATTGCACTGTCCACTTTTTTCTTACATAGAATTCTATTGGTTGGCATGTGGTGACCCATGTTGCGCTGAAAATTGTACTTTTACCTTGTCTTGGTGAGGGTGCGATGGAACTGCACTAGAATAGCCGCCCAATGCAGTCCTACCGTACCTCGTGTAAATGGACCCTTAGAGAAATGAAAAATGCATAATAACCCATTGTAATGCAAATTCCCCATATTATGCTTTATTGATCTTTTTGAAATACATGGACTGCATATGACATTAAAGTGATGTTAAAGGTTCAGCACTCTGAGGAGGGAAGAAGTGGAGGAAGCCACTGCTCTCATGCACAGTACTGGATCAAGTTCAAGTTCAAGTAAGTATAAGGGGGGGCTGGGGGATACTAGACACAGAAAGGAGGTTATTTTTACTTTAATGCAGAGAATGCATTAAGGTAAAAAAAACCTTGACACGTAAAATTTAACACCACTTTAATACCTCACTATATTTGTATGAGTTATCCCACATCTCACATCAAAAATGTGCCATGTTTAGGACACTGTTGCATTTCAATGCACGCATTCCAGTGCACTAAAATGCATGTGGTGTGGTTTCCCATAATAAATATAGTATTCTTTACCATATCACTACTGCAGTGCAGCGCATATTGAAAAATCTATTTTTCCTGTATTTTAGAGCATAGGGAGGCCCATAGAGGTCAATGACAGTGTATCAAAATGCATATAACATGAGCTGGCCACAGGTATTAACAAGCTTTGGGCTGTTAACCCCATCCAATCCAAAATTCTAAATGAAAAAATACATTGAAAATGTGCACAAAGGAAACACATGTTGATACATGACAATGTATTTCCCTAAAGCCTCGTACTCACGATCGGATTTCCTATGGTTTTTAAACCGATGGATTTTTCCATCGGAAAACCGATAAAGCTGACTTTCATCAGTCTTGCCTACACACCATCAGTCAAAAATCCGACCGTTCCAAACGCGGTGATGTAAAACACTCCGATGAGATGAGAAAAATGAAGTTCAATGCATCTGAGCATGTGTCTACTTGATTCTGAGCATGCGTGTTAGTAATTTGCTATCGGTTTTTTAACCATCGGATAAATTTAAAACATGTTCTATTTTTAAACACCGATGGAAAAAAGACCGATGGGGCCCATACACTATCGGTTTGTCCGATGAAAACAGTCCATCGGACTGTTTTCATCGGTCAAACCTATCGAGTGTACACGGCTTAACGCTACAAAAAAAATGTACAGTAAAACCTTGGTTTGAGAGTAACTTGGTTTGAGAGCGTTTTGCAAGACAAGTAAAATGTTTTAATAAATTTTGACTTGCGATGTCTTGATATACAAGTATTGTCACATCACAACTGAGTATAAAAGAGAAGAGAGGTTCCTCTTATGCCCTGTACACACAATCGGAATTTCCGATGAAACAAGTCTGATGGACTTGTTTCATCGGAGATTCCGATCGTGTGTGCGCCTCATCAGACTTTTTTTATCGGTGTAAAAAAATAGAACATGTTTTAAATTTTTCCAATGGAAAAAAAAAGGATAGGACATTCCGATCATCTGTGTGGAACTCCATCGGAGAAAAATCCACGCATGCTCAGACTAAATTAGGAGACGGGAGCTCTCGTTCTAGTAATACTAGTGTTCGCAATGGAGATAGCATATTCGTCATGCTGTAACAGACTGAAAAGCTCTGAGACTGAAAAGCGCTAATCGGCTAACACCAAACTTTTACTAACACGCGGTAACACGAAATCAGCAAAAGCAGCCCAAAGGGTGGCGCCATTGGATTTGAACTTCCCCTTTATAGTGACGTCGTACGTGTTGTACGTCACCGCGTTTTGGACGGCCGGAATTTTGTCTGATGGTGTGTATATGAAATCCAACGTAATTCCGACTAAAAATTCCATTGGATTTTAGCCCATCGGAATTCCGATCGTGTGTACAGGGCATAAGTGTAGCAATGTGGTTACATTTATTGAAGTTACAACATTTAGCAACTCACATGGTTTGATGATTAAAACAGGCACATCTAAGTATGTAGGCATCCAGGGTAATCATAGACCACATAGGTAAAGAGGGGAGGTGGAGAAAAAAAGGGATTATGCGATTTCCTTCATCTTGGTTTGATTGTAACCTGCTAAATCATGACCACCATCTGTTTATAATATGTCTATTTTTGTATAAATCCACCTTGGATCAGCTTTTTAAATATTGATATCTATTTAGTAAAATATTTTCTTGTATTAAAACAAATTCTCTCTCATCACTACATGATCTATTATTTCACCGTTAAAATCCCTTTTTTTCTCCACCTCCCCTCTTTACCAATATCTTTATATGGGATGTGGTGCCTACCCCTCTGGGTGTTTCGCCTCTGATTGGAAAAAATGAATATGATAGACCACATAGACCATCCTCCTTCATTAACCACTTCAGCCCCGGAAGATTTGGCTGCTCAATGACCAGGCCATTTTTTGCGATACGGCACTGCATCGCTTTAACTGACAATTGCGCGGTCATGCGATGTTATACCCAAACAAAATTGACGTCCTTTTTTCCCCACAAATAGAGCTTTCTTTTGGTGGTATTTGATCATCTCTGCAGTTTAAATGTATTGCTCTATAAACAAAAAAAGAGCGACTATTTTGAAAAAAAATCTATATTTTGTACTTTTTTCTATAATAAATATCCCCATTTTTTTTTTTTTTTATAAATTTTTTTCCTCAGTTTTGTCCGATATGTATTCTTATACATACTTTTGGTAATAAAAATCGCAATAAGCGTATATTTATTGATTTGTGCAAAAGTTATAGTGTCTACAAAATAGGGGATAGATTTATGGCATTTTTATTATTATTATTATTTTTTTACTAGTAATGGCGGCGATCAGCGATTTTTATCAGTACTGCAACATTATGGCGGACACATCGGACACTTTTAACACATTTTTGGGACTATTGGCAATTATACAGCGATTAGTGCTATAAAAATGCACTGATTACTGTGTATATGTCACTGGCAGGGAAGGGGTTAACGCTAGGGGGTGATCAAGCGGTTAACTGAGTTCCCTAGTGTGTGTTCTAACTGTGGTGGGAGGGGACTCACTATAGGAGATGACAGATCGTGGTTCCCAGCTTGTAGGAACTCACGATCTCTATCTCCTCTCCTCACAGATCAGGGATGTGTGTATTTAAACACACACATCCCTGTTCTGCCTCTCGTGCCCGCGATCGTTCGTGGCCACCGGTCATTGCGACCGCCGGTCACGAGCATCGGCACCCCGGCTTAAAGGGACTGACGTACAGCTACGACGGTTTGTGGGATCATGCCGAAGTGTCGCAGTATAATGACGGCGGCAGGTCGGCAAGTGGTTAAATGTAACCATATTGCTACACTTAAGCCTCGTACACACGACCGAGTTTCTCGTCGTTAAAAACACGTCGTTTTTCTGGACGAGATTCTTGTTAACCTTGACGAGTTTCTCGTCAAGCTTTCCATGCGTACACACTGACAATTCCAAATCTCGTCGTTGTTCTGCGCGGTCACGTCCAGCACGTACGACGGCAGTATAAAGGGGAAGGTCGATTTCAATGGCGCCACCCCTTGGGCTGCTTTTGCTGATCTCGTGTTACCGTGTATGAAGTACAAGTTTGGGAAGAGACGATTCGCGCTTTTCAGTCTTCGTGCTTTCAGTTCGTTTTAGCGTGACGAATGTGCTATCTCCTTTACGAAGGCTTGTTTTACCAGAAGATGCGCTCTTGTCTCATATTTGATTCTGAGCATGCACGTTTTTTGAAGAGTCGTAAAAGCATACACACAAACCATTTTCTCGTCGCAAAACAGGCCGACGAGAAACGCGACGAGAAAATCTAGAATCCGGACGAGAAAATAGAGAGCAGGTTCTCTATTTTTCTCGTCGAGATTCACGGCAGTTTTCTCGTCGTAAAACCATACACACGAACGGTTTTCTCGACAATAAAGCTCTCTCTGCACTTTTCTTGTCGGATTTGGACGAGAAACTTGGTCGTGTGTACGAGGCTTTAGAGGTGCCTCTCTTCTCTTTTATATTCTGTAGTTCCTGTTGGATTTTGCTTCTAATCCCCTTGTGGAGGCTGCCCTTAGGACATTTTATAGTTACATAACCTATCACATTACTAGAATCTTTTTACATGGACTATAAACTGAAAGACCTAAAAAATATATGGTTGTGGAATGAATCATCTGAGTTTTCATTATTTCTTATGGGGAATTTTGCTTTGATATACAAGTGCTTTGGATTACAAGCATGTTTCCAGAACAAATTATGCTCGCAATCCAAGGTTTTACTGTACCTCTATGCACACACATACTGTAGATCTAAATAGACCCTTAAGCCCCGTACACACGATCGGATAACCTATGGATTTTCGTCCGATGGATTTGTCCATCGGATATCCGATGAAACTGTTTTCCAACAGTCCTGCCCACACACCATCAGTCAAAAAACCGACCGTTCCAAACGCGGTGACGTAAAACACTCCGATGAGCCGAGAAAAATGAAGTTTAATGCTTCTGAGCATGCGTCGACTTGATTCTGAGCATGCGTGGGTTTTTGATCCGATGGACTTGCCCATAGACGATCGGAAATTCCCATCGGTTTTTTATCCATCGGAAAATTTTAAAACAAGTTCTATTTTTTACAACCGATGGAAAAAAGACCGATGGGTACCATACACGATCGGTTGGTCTGATGAAAACCATCCATCGGACGGTTTTCATCAGTCAAACCGATCGTGTGTACGGGGCTTAAAATATTTTTTTTTCAATTTTGTAGGTTTTTAAACTGTTTTATATATTTTTGCTTTACATATGAACACAAAAAACAAGGTGTACCCAAATATTTGCTGGTGGGCAGGGTGGAATAACTCTCTACTCATTTGTGTGACTAATTTGAACCTCAGTCATTAAACTCTGTAAACAACAACCTTTTCAGCATAGCAGTTAGGATTAGCCAATATTTAAATGAAATAGACACAATAAAAAAAGAAAATTTTTAGTTTTAAGTATTTAATCACTTAAGCCCCGGACCAATATGAAGCATAAAGACCAGGCCCCTTTTTGCGATTCGGCACTGCGTCGCTTTAACTGACAATTGCACGGTCGTGCGACGTGGCTCCCAAACAAAATTGGAGTCCTTTTTTTCCCACAAATAGAGTTTTCTTTTGGTGGTATTTGATCACCTCTGCGGTATTTTTTTTTTTTGCGCTATAAACAAAAATAGAGCGACAATTTAAAAAAAAAAATACATATTTTTTACTTTTTGCTATAATAAATATCCCCCAAAAATATATAAAAAAAACATTTTTTTTCCTCAGTTTAGGCCGATACATATTCTTCTACATATTTTTGGTAAAAAAAATCGCAATCCCCGTTTATTGATTGGTTTGCGCAAAAGGTATAGCGTTTACAAAATAGGGATAGTTTTATGGCATTATTATTAAATTATTTTTTTTTACTAGTAATGGCGGCGATTAGCGATTTTTTTCGGGACTGCGACATTATGGCGGACACATCGGACACTTTTGACACATTTTTGGGACCATTGTCATTTTCACAGCTATCAGTGCTATAAAAATGCTCTGGTTACTGTGAAAATTACACTGACAGTGAAGGGGATAACCACTAGGTGGCGCTGTAGGAGTTAAGTGTACCCTAAGAAGTGATTCTTACTGAAGGGGGGCGTGGCTACACGTTACACGTCACTGATCATCTGTTCCGATGACAGGGAACAGACGATCACTGACTTGCCACGGAGAAGAACAGGGAAAGGTTTGTTTACACTCACCTCTCCCCGTTCTTCAGCTCTGTGACCCGATTGTGGGATACCAGCGGCGATTGGGTCCGCGAGTCCCGTGGGCGCGGTCACGGAGCTCAGGACTGGGTCGCGGGCTCTCCGCCGGTGGCGCGCGCGCGGCCCACGGCTGGGCTCTTAAAGGGCAACGTACCTGTACGTTGATGTGCCCAGGCGTGCCTTTCTGCCGACGTATATCGGCGTGAGGCGGTCCTTAAGTGGTTAAAGTAAAACTTAACCCAAAACAACTTGATAAAAAATTATTATTTTACAAGGAACATACATTCCACAATAATAATTATGCTACCGAAATTAATGTGTGCTGTAAAATTACCTCCAGCATTGCTCCTGTTTCTTCTTGCTGGAGGCTACCATTTTGCTGAAGCCCAGAGCCCCTGAACAGCAGTAAATCATAAATTGAAGCTAAACCCAATGGTTTAAAAAAACAGTTAAATTCTGTGAATGTCAGGAATGCTGACTGTCACATTTGCATGTGTCCTCAACCAAACTGTCAAACCATCAAATGGCTGGGGTCATAACTGATCACATGTGCAGCACCATGGCACTTGCAGATCGAACAGAAGCAGCTTCCTTAACCACTTCCCTACCGCGCATTGTCATATGACGGCGGCAGGAACCCTTCATCCCTCCGGGCCACCGTCATATGACGTCTTTGGCTTCCCGAACCTCTAGGGGGCGTGCGTGCGCCCGCCGCGTCACTCGGGAGCCGATGCGCGTGCCCCGCGGCCGCAATGACCGCTGGGCACCCGCAATTGCCTGTCACACAGCAGGACCGTGGATCTGTGTGTGTAAACACACAGATCCACATCCTGTCAGGTGAGAGGAGACCAATCCGTGTGTTCCCAGTACAGAGGAACACCGATCGTTCTCCTCCCCTTGTGAGTACCCTCCCCCCACATTTAGAATCACTCCCTAGGATACACATTTAACCTCTTGATCGCCCCCTTGTGTTAACCCCTTCCCTGTCAGTCACATTTACACAGTAATCAGTGCAATTTTATAGCTCTGATCGCTGTATAAATGTGAATAGTCCCAAAATAGTGTCAAAAGTGTCCGATATGTCCGCCGCAACGTCACAGTCATGATAAAAATCGCAGATCACCGCCATTACTAGTAAAAAAAAAATAACAATAAAAATGCCATAAATCTATCCCCTATTTGGTAGGCGCTATAACTTTTGCGCAAACCAATCAATATACGCTTATTGCATTTTTTTTTTAACAAAAATATGTAGAAGAATACATATCGGCCTAAACTGAGGAAAAATATATATATATTTTTTAAATGGGATATTTATTATAGCAAAAAGTAAAAAAGATTGTGTTTTTTTCAAAATTGTCGCTCTTTTTTTGTTTATAGCGCAAAAAATTCAAACCGCAGAGGTGATCAAATACCACCAAAAGAAAGCTCTATTTGTGGGGAAAAAAATCATCAAAATTTCATATGGGTACAGTGTTGCATGACCGCGCAATTGTCATTCAAAGTGTGACAGCGCTGAAAGCTGAAAATTGGCCTGGGCAGGAAGGGGGTGAAAGTGCCTGGTATGGAAGTGGTTAACAGCAGACCGGCCTCTACAAACGCCTAAAATGGAGAGCAACTGAGCATATGCAGAGCAAGGTGAAACAGTGTATTACTGGATTTTAAACAGAATAGGCACATATTTTTAATGTTTTACATAGCAAAAATCTTGTAGGACCTAACTAAATTTCCACTTTAACCTCCCTGGCGGTAATCCCGAGTCAGGCTCGGGGTGAGTTTTTACTACCAAAAGCGGTAACCCCGAGCCAGACTTGGGCTGCATTGCAGTATACAGGGAAGTTACTTACCTTGTTCCCTGGATCCTGCGATGTCTCCCCGCAGTGTGTGCGAGCTTTCATCTCGCTCGATCCACACTGCCGGGTGCCGAGCTCCGTTCCCTGCGACGTTTGTCAAATTCAAAAAGTGAAAAACACAGTATAGACACAGTATACTGTAATCTTACAGATTACAGTACTATATCAAATAATTACACATCCCTGTTCTCCCTAGTGGTCTGTCCAGTGTCCTGCATGCAGTTTTATATAATAAAAACTGTTCTTTCTGCCTGGAAACTGGAGATTGTCCATAGCAACCAAAAAGTGTCCCTTTATGTCAAAAGTGGTTTTAGACCAGCTAGAAAACAGTGATAATAAATTAGAGTCACTTGCAGAATTGAGCGATAGCGATTTGTGGGGAAATTCGTCATCAAACACTAAATCTAATGACAGTGACAATTCTGCAACTGAGCAAATTTCAGTGTTTTTGATTTGATTACATTATTGAATCATTTTTATTATTATTATATTATTATTTGTTATAATTATTTATAGTTATTTATTATTTTATAATTTATGATTTTGTGTTTCAAACTTTATCATACCTGGGATGTCTACTAGACTCTTCTTTGGACAGATTTAAGTGTGTTATTCCTAAGAATTACAGGCCTACAATATAAAACGCCAAATTTCCATGCTAAACATTGTACCGCTTTGAGCATCAAAAGTCTGACATAATCATACCGCCAGGGAGGTTAATAATATTACATTTGTAACACTTTATAAATATTAAATGTTAATTTGTTTTGAAAGCCTGTTTCATGAGACTATTCTTTTTTTTTTAAAACATATTATTGTATTATTTTTATATAAAAACCTTCAAATATATATCAAACACATTTGGAAAATAAGTTTTACCAACTTAAAAAAATTCAGTAAGTTACAAGTTAATATCACCTAAAACTAAGTAACTAAGTAATAGGGAAGCACAGTGGTGAAGTGGTTAGCACTTCCACCTAGCAGCAAAAGGGTCACTGGTTGGAATCCGACCATGACACTACCTGCCTGCAGTTTGTATGTTCTACCCTGTTCCTGCATAGGTTTCCTCCCACATTCCAAAGACATGCTGGTAGGGTAATTGTCTCCTGTGTAAATTGACCCTAGTATGTGTATGTATGAATGTGTTAGAAAGCTCCTTGAGCACAGGGACTGATGTGAATGTACAATGTACATGTAAAGTGCTCCGTAAATTGACAGTGCTGTATAAGTACTTGAAATAAATAAGTTAATGTATGTGTTCCTAACTTTAACTTTTCTACAAACTGGAAAAATTTAGTTGGCTTTAATTAAACCTATGGTCTATAAACTGGAAAAACTGAGTTGTCTTTACTTGAACCTATGGTCTATAAACTGGAAAAATTTAGTTGGCTTTACTTAAAACTATAGTTCCAGAAAAGTTAAGGTATGTATTCCTAACTTAAAACACTATGGTCTATAAACTGAAAAAAATTGAGTTGGCTTTACTTAAAACAACAAAGTTGAAAACATAAAAAGTCTAATGAGTCAGACAAAGATACGTTTAATTGACAGTACTTAAAGTGGAGGTCCACACAAAAATGGAACCTCCACTTTTCAGAACCCTCCCCCCCTCCGGTGTCACATTTGGCACCTTTCAGGGGGAGGGGGTGCAGATACCTGTATAATACAGGTATTTGCAACCACTTCCGGGCATAGAATCCCACGTAAGTCACACCCCTTCCCGTCCCCCCGCTGTCTTCTGGGAAACACACAGGTCCCAGAAGATAGCGGGGACCATTTAGGATGCGCAGCGCGACTCATTTATAGTTATTTATTATATTATCATTTATGATTTTGTGTTTCAAACTTTATCATACCCGGGATGTCTACTAGACTCTGGTTTGGACAGATTTAAGTGAGTTATTCCTAAGAATTACAGGCCTACAATATAAAACGCCAAATTTCCATGCAAAATAACGGTACCGCTTTCAGCACCTAAAATCTGACAGAATCATACCGCCAGGGAGGTTAACATAACAAACCAATAAAGATAAAAGGAAAACAAAATGGCTATAGTTTTACTTTAAAGATCATCCACCCTAATTGGCCACTGGTATATGAACGTATATGACTATTATGGAAACATTATACTGAAATATAAACTGTATACTAGAGTCAAGTTGACTTGAATATATATCACAGTCATGAACTTTTGATCATATCATATATTCTCTTTTATTTTAGAAGTTATCCCTTCAACTTGTGTCTTTCAGACTGAGACATCGGATTTCAAACAAGAAAGAAGAAACATTGTGCTATTAAATAGCTTTTTCCAGTTAGCTTTCTTGAGTTTTACCATGGAACATCTTTAGATGTGCCATAATTATGGAGCTTACTGCAGGAGATACCCAACTCAGATCCACAGGCAAGAGATCATGATGGTACCAACATTTCATATAGGGCTTCCCAGACTTCAAACATCCTCTGACTGCTTTTGTTCTTGGCTCTACTAGATCTTTACAAACTGCTCCAAGCAAATAAAAAAAGTAATTACCAGTAAATTTCCAATTCAGGTAAACACCTAAAATATATTTTCAAATTGTTTTCACACATGCTATCTGCAGGGCCATCTTAATAGCATCATGGGCCCCTGGGCAAAGTAATGCTATGGGGCCCCTACAAGGTTGCCCCAATTTACGCACTACTCTCAAGAATGGAAGTACGATATTTCTACTTTACAGCGTGTCACTTGCCACCGTCCCCTGTCACCAGATTCAGCACGTCACTTGCCATCGTCACCTGTCAGCAAATACAGCGTGTCAATTGCCACCCGTCCCCTGCCACCAGATTCAGCGTGTCACTTGCCACATCACCTGCCACCAAATTCAGCGTGTCACTTGCCACCGTCACCTGTCACCAGATTCAGCGTGTCACTTGCAATTGTCACCTGCCACCAGATTCAGTGTGTTATTTGGCATCGTCACCTGTCACCAGATTCAGCGTGTCACATACTTCCCCCCCGTCACCAGATTCAGCGTGTCACTTGCCACCCATCCCGTCACCAGATTTAGTGTGTCACTTGCCACCCGTCCCCTGCCACCAGATTTAGCATGTCACTTGCCACCCATCCCGTCACCAGATTTAGTGTGTCACTTGCCACTGTCCCCTGCCACCAGATTTAGCATGTCACTTGCCATCTATATCCTGGCTCTCTCTCCCTCCCCTTTAGCTGGGCATGCTGGGGACTGCAGTTTCCCTCTTAGGATTGTTGGGGCTTTTTCTTGTTAAAAAAAAGGATTGTTGGGGCTTGCCAGTCCTCTGGACTACATGTCCCATGATCCTCCTTTGTGCTCCTTTTTTTTTTTGGCCAATGGGAAGGAGAAGGGGAGAAGTAAAGGGTGGGTGAAAGGGGGGAATAAGAAGGGGGAGAAGGATGGGGGGAGGGAGAAGGATGGGGGGAGGAAGAAGGAAGGGGGAGGACTAAGGAAGAGGGGAGAGAAGGAAGGGGGTAGGAAGGGGTAGAGAATGCGGGGGAGGAGGAGGGGAGAGGAGCAAAAGGGGAGAGAAGGGAGGGGGAGAAGGAAGGGGGGAGAAGGAGGGGGAGAAGGAGGGGGGAGGAAGAAGGAGGGGGGGAAGAAGGAAGGGGAGGAAGAATGAAGGGGGAGGAAGAAGGAAGAGGGAAGGAAGAAGGAAGGGGGGAGAGAAGGAGGGGGAGGGGGAGAGAAGGAAGGCGGGGAAAAGGAAGAGGGGAGAGAAGGAAGGGGGGAGAAGTAAGGGGAGAAGGAAGGGGGGGGAGAGAAGGGGAGGAGGGAGAGAGAAGGAAGGCGGGGGAGAAGGAAGAGGGGAGAGAAGGAAGGGGGGAGAAGGAGGGGGAGAAGTAAGGGGGGAGAAGGAGGGGGGAAAAGGAAGAGGGAGAGAAGGAGGGGGGAGAAGGAAGGGGGCTTCTCTCAATGTGGTCTTTGGCTCCTTAATCTTCCCGCCCCCCACATCCCCTTCACAGACGTAGCAGCCCACATGCAGGGAGAGAGGGGCGGGAGAAGGGATGTGTGTCATGCTGGAGGGGATGGGATGGAGCAGCGTGGGGATCCCTTCCAGGACAGCCACACCTCCCGTGCCGCTTGTCACTGTACATTGAGCAGTGAGGATGGAGCGGCTTAGCGGCTCAGCAGCCATGAAAGGAGGGGGAGGAGAGAAGCAGCTGGATTGAACTACGGGTTTTCGGCGGGGTACAGCTCCACAACACCGCCAAAGATACCAGCTACCTAAGGCTCTCCACAGCTCACCAGCATCACCAGCACACCCGGGAATGGCCAGGAAGAAATGCACCCTACCAAGCTCCCTCACCTCTTTCCTCCTATAAAGCGGCCGGCGTACTAATTTCTGCGCCCCTCGAGCGCACCAACTGACACTCCCCCAGCTAGTGCTATTTGTCCGGCTCCGAGGGGGCCCCAGGTGAACGTGGGGCCTCCGGGCTGTGCCCAGGGGCGCCCGCTCAGTAAGACGGCCCTGGCTATCTGAAAGCTAAAATGTATGTTCTTAGAGGAGTGCCTGGTTGGTAGACTGAAGTATGTACCTAGGGTTACCCAAAAGAGGAAGGCACAAGGATGGGCTTCAGCATTTTGATGATTCTCGCTAGTCATACAAGAGGTGGGATGTCATATACGTTAATACTCTACTAATGGTATGCACCACTACTAATCACTAAGACCACATGGAAAACAAGAGTATACAAATCACTTCATGAAATGTTTTTTTTTTTTGGTAGAACAGTTCCTTTATACTGTATGTATTCCAATGCTGATTTTGTCTGGTTTTACCCTTTAAATGTAGATGCAAAGCCTAACTGAATGACGTTAAATTTGTTAATGTACAGTATATCATAAACAATTGTAATTATCTTTATTTTTAACCACTTCATTACAGGGCAATTTTACCCCCTTCCTGCCCAGGCCAGTTTTCAGTTTCTAGCGCTGACACACTTTGAATGAAAATTGCGTGGTCATGCAACACTGTACCCAAATGAAATTTTTATAATTTTATTCACACAACTAGAGCTTTCTTTTGGTGGTAGTCACCACTGGGTTTTTAATTTGTTGCTAAAGTTTGAAAAAAAAACAAATGTGTTTCTTTGTTTCTGTTATATACTGTAATTTTTCAAATAAATAGTTCTTCATAAATTTAGCCCAAAATGTACTCTGTTACGTTTCTTTGGTGGAAATTATTTAGTCTGTAGGACAGTTATAGAGTCCACAAACTATAGTATATATATGAAAATTGATCAATCCTGATGTACTGACAGACCATCTCAGTTTGAAGTACCGGTAGTAATTTTTTGACATATTTGTGGAAAATTTAAAAATAAAAAAACATTTTTGTTAAATTTTATTTGTACAGCTTCATCATATAACATGTGGCACTGACTGGTAACAGTATGAAAACAAAATGTTATTTTTAAATATATATATATATATATATATATATATATATATATATATATATATATATATTTTTATTATTATTACATTTTTTCTTTTTTTTTTCACGATTTTTTTTAACACAATGTGACAAGAGCAATATAATGTTACCATAGTAAATGCTACATTTTTTTGCTCATAACAGTAAATTACATTGCTATAAGAAAGCATTTTATTGAATGAAACTTTATCATTTAGTGTGTTTTGTTGTGATTAACTTTGATTGGACAAAGCTAATCACATGGTACACATGGGCTGTGTTTGGCCCTGTCTGTACCATTTGATCAAATTGACCAATCACAGCTAGCAACACAATTGTAAACAAGCAACACAATTGTACACAATGGATGGCATGAAATGAAGCCATCGCTGTTACAACTATCACGTGACCTGATGTGTTTGGTCACGGTGGTCACATGGTTCCAGCAGCGAGCTGGTGCTCTGATTAGTCATCGGCTGTGTACCGTGGAGGCTGGATCAGTCATCAGCTGCGCGACCTGAGCCCGAATGATCGCCGTTTCCTAATAGGACGTCATATGACGTCCAGTCAGAATGAGAAAGCACCGGCCCGGCCATAAATTGACTATAGACTGGGCTGGAAATGGTCAACTACCATCTACTTCCTATCCATGTGCACTCACCCCAGTAATGGCATCATGGCTTTTCTCACCTTATGGTGACAACAGTAGACTGTGCTTGTGTAAGGTTTGTAGAAACAGTCACTTGTATTCTCTATACAAAGCCCATGTGGCAGGGTGACTATGTGGGAGCACCACTGGGAGACAGTAACAGAAAGCTGTCACCCTATAGCAGTAACTACCTGAACAAGCACCCCAATGGTAAGATCAACAGATATTATTTTAATGAAAGTTAAAATTAAAAAAAATTGTGAAAATGATTTAACATTTTAAAGCTTTTATGAGGTTTTAGTAATTGGCTCTACATATACTTTAGGTATGCCTGCAGCTTCTGAAAGATGGACAGCTAAGTTATCCCACATCTCTGTCTAAATATACAACTAGGATTTTAGTTTTCAATGTCAGGCTTGTTTCCAAGGAGGTTTTCTAAGCCATAGTTCAATATGTTTCGTTTGCTAAACATAGGCAAATCCAATGTGAATAATTGATTGAGTTCAGTATGAATATTCACTAAGCTAGTTGTATACAGACGTTCAAAGCATTATGAACTCCTGGGAGTGCATGCTATGTGGAGTATTCTGAACTCATTACTTCAAAAGCTTGCAATGGTTTTTAATGAGAAACTAAGTGTACAGTACGCAACCTCTAAACAAGGTATGTAATGCCAAGCATTTTAGGGGTTAATTCATACCATTGACTTTCGGCTTCTGTACAAATATGCCTGAGGACATTGAAGTGTGTATTATATTAGCTATGCATATTTTATAAGCTAACCTTGAGTGCCAAAAATAGGAAAAAGCTAGTAATATGTTGTATGTGTCTAGAGTGCTCACAGTTTGGTTAACCATATAGAGGCATTTCATTGATTATTTAAAGGGAATCTGTCACATTGTCCCTTATATGTCCCATCGGAGGCACTCATTCATTGTGGGAATATGCCATTGTCCAACTGCAGAGACCATTGCTGGTTCTGTGATAGACACATGACCATACATACAGCTATAGGTGTGCAATGCCTTGGAACTACAACCAGTCCAAAGAGTAAGGTAGAATCTTCCAGCACTGGATATGGCACTTGGTTGAGGCAAGTAAGGCACAACACGTTCCAACTGAAGCTCAGTTTTACTTCATATTAAATATATAACATACAGTATTTACTATGGAGATCTAATTTTCTTCAACATTTTTAGAATGAATCCCCCTCCCCAATTCCTGTTCATGTTTTATTTTTTATATTGCTCAGCCATTGCTTTACAGTATTGCTGTTTATTTATGCATGTATTTTTTATTTATTCATTCATTCTGATTTTGTAGTCATTACTGTAAAAGTAGGGTCCCTATCATAAAATCCATAAAACGCACATAAGAAGCATCTACCGTATATACTCGAGTACAAGCCGAGTTTTTCAGCACATTTTTTTGTGCTGAAAATGCCCCCCTCGGCTTATACTCGAGTCTGTGTCCATCTTCAAATTTGTACACCTAATCTCAGCCAGCCGTAGGTCCCCTGGACCCCAAACTTGGCACACATGTAGCCCCACTCTTCCTCTACAAGTGTGCATAGTTTGTTGTCTGGGGGACCTACAGCCGGGGAGTACCGATTTTTCAAAGCCAGGCACCCCTTCCATAGACTCCCATGTTAAACGTCAGTCTAGTCACACAGCGCCAGAGATCAGGTAGGGAGATTGGGCACAGTGAGACATGGGCACAGTGAGGCAGAGGCACAGTGAGGCATGCACATGGACACAGTGAGGCAAAGTGAGGCACAGTGAGGCATGCAGATGGACACCCTAGGCTTATACTCGAGCCAATACGTTTTCCCATTTTTTTGTGGTAAAATTAGGTGCCTCGGCTTATATTCGGGTCGGATTATACTCGAGTATATATGGTACTTTCTACCGGCCGGTCGTAGGTCTCCTGGACCCGAAACTTGGCACACGTGTAGCCCCATGTCTCCTCTATAAGTGTGCAAAGTTTGTTGTCTGGGGGACCTACGGCCTGGGAGCACCGATTTTTCAAAGCAGGGCACCCCTTCCATAGACTCCCATGTTAAACGTCAGTCTAGTCATGGACACAGTGAGGCATGGGCACAGTGAGGCATGGACACAGTGAGGCATGGACACAGTGAGGCACAGTGAGGCATGCACATGGACACAGTGAGGCAAAATGAGGCACAGTGAGGCATGTAGATGGACACCCTAGGCTTATACTCGAGTCAATACATTTTCCCAGTTTTTTGTGCTAAAATTAGGTGCCTCAGCTTTTATTCGGGTCGGCTTATACTCGAGTATTTACGGTACTTTTGTTCTAGGGTTTAGATATTATTTTCTTTGCAGGTACTAAAGGTCAAAGTTAATTCTGCAATTACTCATGAAGCCAAGCCCTTGCAAGGATACTAAAGCCCTTGCTTGCCAGAAAAGAATGGAAAAGCATTTTGTATCATTTTAGTGTATTTCACAAGGAAGACTGACAGATGATAGATTGCTGGGTAGAAAGATCTACTCCACTAAGGTGAAGAGATAACTGGCAGTTTACTGTTCACCTATTGCAGGGATTAAAATGAGGTGTGTAATTATCCGTTATAAAAGTGAGTGTTCTCTATGTGTGTTCATGTCCATGCTTAGACTATGATACAGATGATGGAAAGAAGACAGTACGACGTGGAAGAAAAATAAAGGTTCCCAGCCTTTTTTTACGAAAGCAGGCTCAAGTGGTTTCTCTAGGATTTTATTAGCATGCCTAATGCTGCTTTGCAGTTTGTATATAACTCATCCACTGATTGATCAATATGTATGTATTAGTGTTTTCACTGAAAAAGAATGAGCTATGAGGCACTTCATAACAATGCACATCCACAATAGCTGGAATAGGCTCCAAGCACTTCTGCAGTGAAGTGCCATGTTCTAATGTAGGCTTTGTTACATTTGTTGCGATATGAGTGAGCAACCTGCAGTTAAATAGATTAATATGCTGATGGCTACAAATTACCCAAACAAAAAGAGACATGCAAAAGTTTAAATCATATTGCACATTAAAAAATATATTGGAATGCACTCATACTAGAGCTGCACGATTAATCGTTAGGAATCGAAATTGCGATCTTTTTCCCTTCTCGATCTTCAAAACAGAATGTCACGATTCTTTCTAACAAGTGCAGAGAGTTCTCACAGCTGGAAAAAATAAATAAAAAATCCAGACAGCCTGCCAAGTTTTATCACAACTCAAATATGTAGAATAAATAAGTAGAAACAAGGTATCTTTTCGTTCTTTTATCAAAGGGAAATTTAACCATTTAAAACCTTTTCTGACATTTGTTGCTTACAAGTAAAAATCATTATTTTCTGCTAGAAAATTACTTGGAACTCCCAAACATGATATATATATATATATATATATATATATATATATTTATATATATATTTTTTAGCAGAGACCCTAGAGAATAAAATGGTGGTTGTTGCAATATTTTATGTCACACCATATTTGCGCAGCATTTTTTCAAACACAATCTTTTTTTAAAATATATATTTTAATGAATTTAAAAAAAACGAAACAGTAAAGATAGCCCAATTTATTTTGTTTATAATGTGGAAGATGTTACACTGCGAGAATCATGAGAGAATCGTGATCTTTATTCTAAGCAAAAAATTTGTGATTCTCATTTTAGCCAGAATCGTGCCGTTCTAACTCATACTGAAAAAAAAAATGTACATTTATTACGTTTTTTTTTTTTTTTTGCATTTGAGCCTGCAGAGCATTGCAGATGTGATCTGTGTATTGTTAGTACAATGCACAGCCTCCCACAGACTCCTACAGCCCAGGGTCTATACCGATCTATGGTTAGGACACATTTTTAGGAATAGTTATAGTTAGGGTTTTTCTTCTCTGCCTCTAATGTTGCGTATGTATGTGTGTTTATGTGCGTATGGAGTACAGCATAAATGCATTCTAGTGGCCACGATATTCATTTATTCTGCCCATTGGTATACATTTACATTCATACGCATGTGCCTGGGCACATTTATGCACGTATGGGGTGTAAATTATGCAAATAAACTGCTCTGAATGCAGCCTCTGGGCATTTTTTTGGGCCCCTGAACGCTGCACTAAAATATGCCTGTAAATTACACATTGGGGTTTATTTACTAAGGACAAATCCACTTTGCACTACAAGTGAACTTGGAAGTGCAGTCGCTTTAGATCTGAGGGGAAGCTCTGAAATGAGGGAAGATCTGAAATGAGGGGAAGCTCTGCTGATTTTATCATCCAATCATGTGCAAGTAAAAATGCTGTTTTTTTATTTTCCTTGCATGTCCCCCTCGGATCTACAGCGACTGCACTTCCAAGCGCACTTGTAGTGCACAGTGGATTTGCCTTTAGTAAAGAAACAGCAATGTGTATATGTACATTAGACGTGCATTCGTTATCATCCGAATGCATTTTCGTCCGAATTTCAGGGATTTTCGTGTTCGTTTTAACAAAACGATAATGAACGCGCAAAATTTCTAAATCCGAAAGATCCGAAATAAAAAATGCTTTATTTTCGTATCTATTATATTTTCATATCATTGCGACAACAGTTTGATATAGATAGATAGAAGATTTGACATAAGGGTTTCAATAGCGATCTGTGTCTATCGAACCTGTGGTCGAATGTGCCTAACCTAACTATTAGTCCAAGATTATTCGACATAGAGAGAAAAGATTTGACATTATAGAGACATGAAGATTCGACGAAGCAGCTAAAAACATACGATTCCTACGAGTGGACATTTACGGTCAAATGCTCTGCCCATAGGCTATAGAGAAATTCCAATGTTGTTTGACTAGTAATAATAATTAATAATTATATTTATTACTAGTCAAACAACATTAGAATTCTACTACAGCTTGTGGGCGGAGCGTTCGACCAAAAATGTACGATTGCGGCGTCGTACAGTTTAGCTGCTTTGTCAAATCTTTTTAGAACATCCGACAGACACCATAAGCCTTCAATTGACAGATTCGGCCTTAATTCATTCGGATTTTCGTACAAATGCATTTTTTAACGAAATAAAATAAATAAACACAAATTTCAGGAGTAATTAAATACATTTATTTTTCAGACGAAACCGAAATTCCGAAACAAAATATTTCAGTGTGTACATGTCTAATGCACATTAGATAATCTAGAGCTGCTGATGGGGGGGGGGGGGGGGGGGGTAAAAAAACAAGAAATGGCAAAGGTAACAGAGGTATTTTTTCTTCTCGTATGAGTGAGGCCTAATAGCTGTTGCCAATGTATATTATATGCGTTTTGATGCGCTGCCATTGATGTCTATGGGCACTAAAATGCTGAAAAAATGTTTAATTCTCAAGCCTTAGGCCCCTTTCACACTGAGGCGCTTTGCAGGCGCTATTGCGCTAAAAATAGCGCCTGCAATGCGCCCCAAAAAAGCCGCTCAATTGTAACCATTGTTAAAGCCCGAGGGCTTTCACACTGGAGCGTTGCGCTTGCAGGAGGGTAAAAAAACTCCTGCAAGCCGCATCCTTGAGGAGCGATAGGATTGGTCAAAATACCGCTCCTATAGCGCCCCTGCCCATTGAAATCAATGGGGTAGCGCCTCCAAAACGCCCGCAAAACGCCGCAAAGGGGCGTTATTGCGGGCGTTTTTAACCCTTTTTCGGCCGTTAGCGGGGGTTAAAATCCCCCCGCTAGCGCCCGCAAATCGCGGCAAAAAATACGGTATAGCGGCGCTAAAAATAGCGCTGCTATACCGCCAGCGCATCCAGCGCCTCAGTGTGAAAGTAGCCTAAAACAGTTGACAGTCTCCCTGTAATAGCAGATGTTGAATACTTACCTGTCTGGTGTCCGGTAAGTCCAATCTTTGATCCTTTGCATATTTATGAGTGCTGCCACTACTGTCTATACTTCTGAGTGTGTGTTTATTTTCCCTGTTGTGCGCTGTGGTTCACGGACACTACATCACTCCAGGACACAGTAGTAATGTAGAGGGCGATGGGTGAAACAACAGAATGCAGCAGGGGCCACACTATCCAACCCATCTCAAAGTGTTGGACAGCAGCACTGGTAGCTCTACAAGAGGTAAAGATCGGAGTCACTGCCCTCCAGATATGAATGTAACATCTTCTTTTACAGGGTGGCTCTGTTTGAATTTTTGTATCCTAGACACAGAGTCGTTCCCGCATGGCAACAGTGTGACTCCAGCCTAATGCCCCATACACACGATCGTTTTTCATGCCGTTAAAAATGCCATTAAAAAAAATGGGCATTAAAACCGATCGTGTGTAGGCTCCAGAGCATTTTTAACGACGTGAAAAACGGCCATTAAAAATTTCGAACATGCTCTCTTTTTTCACGTAGTTTTTCATGTCGTTTTTTTTAACGACGTGAAAAACGATAGTGTGTATGCTTTAACGACGTGAAAAAAAACGCGCATGCTCAGAATCAAGTATGAGACAGGAGCGCTCGTTCTGGTAAAACTAGCGTTCGTAATGGAGATAGCACATTCGTCACGCAGTCACGGACTGAAAAGCACGAGACTGAAAAGAGCGAATCGTCGCTCAACAAACTTTACTAACATGAAGGGTGGCGCCATTCGAACGGAACTTCCCCTTTATAGTGCAGTCGTATGTGTTGTACGTCACTGCGCTTTGCTTGATCGTTTTTTAAAATGATCGTGTGTACGCAAGACAGGCTTGAGAGGAAACATGAAAAACAGCAAGAAAAAAATGGCAAGAAAAACGATCGTGTGTATGGGGCATTAGGGTTCATTTACATTTGTCCCTTCCTGTGCAAGGTGTTAAAGCGCCTTGTATCACACATTAATGTCCATTGTGTCATGGCAGCCCATTTGTGCGTCAGAGCTGTGTTTCCTTAGAACTTTGGGGTTCAAAATTATTGGCTTAACAATAGACTAACTCACGTAATGTGCTGCAATGCAATTTGCACCAGGGTGGATTTGATTTAAATCAAGTCAATTTAAATCAAGATTTAAATCATGATTTAAATCACTAGTAAAAAGGTTTGATTTAAATCAACTCAATTTAAATCATAATTTTTAAGCACTTGCCGACCAGCCATCATTATACGGCGGCAGACCGTCACGTTCCCGCAAATAGGCGTAGGTGTACGTCGGCTCCTTTAACCACTAGCCGACTGCCCGCCGTCGAATGATGACGGCAAAATGGCATACCTGCGCAAATCGGCGTAGCTGTACGGCGGACGCTTTAAGGAGCCGATGCTCGTGCCCGGCTGCCGCGATCTCTGCCGGGCACCTGCGATCGCTCCTGACAGACACAAATCCACACACACAAATCCACGTCCTGTCAGGAGAGAGGAGACAGATCGTGTGTTCCTAGTATATGGGAACAACGATCGGTCTCCTCCCCAAGTCAGTCCCATCCCCCCACAGTTAGAACGCACAGTGAGGGAACACATTTAACCCCTTGATCGCTCCCTAGTGTTAACGTCTTCCCTGACAGTGACATTTATACAGTAATCAATAGCTATTTTTAGCTCTGATCGCTGTATAAGTGTCAATGGTCCCAAAAAGTGTCAAAAGGGTCTGATCTGTCCGCCACAATGTCGCAGTCTCGCTACAAAAAATTTATTGTCATAAATATATCCCCTATTTTGTAGACACTATAACTTTTACGCAAGCCAATCAATATACGCTTATTGCGTATAAAAAGTAAAAAATATTGTTTTTTTTTAATTATCGTTTTTTTGTTTATAGTGCAAAAAATAAAAACCGCAGAGGTGATCAAATACCACCAAAAGAAAGCTCTATTTGTGGGGAAAAAAGGACGTTAATTTAGTTTGGGTACAGCGTCGCACAACTGTCAGTTAAAGCAACGCAGTGCCGTATCGCAAAAAATGGCCAGGTCATTAAGGGGGAAAATCTTACGGTCTGTAAGTGGCTAAAGCGGAGTTTCACCCAAAATAATAACTCTATCGGATCACATTCCTTACTGTACAAACATGTTGAATAGCAATATATATTTTTTTTTTCTATGTTGTAATTACCGTAGTACAGCTGGTTGAATTGCGACTTCCCACGGGAGTAGGCGTTGCTACTCCTTTCCTCTGTGCCGTAATGTAATCTGGGAGTTCTCCATAATGTCTCCTGGGAGCACAGTGTCATGCTTCCTAGGAGACATTGCTCTACGCCGTCCAGCGAAATACCATCACAACGGGGCGTGAACTATCAATGACGCCGCCCGTTGTGTTGGCAACAAGGAAGTTGACGGCGCTACTCGTAAACACTGCGCATGCGCGAGTAACAGCAGTGAATGCTGGGAGATGAGCATTCACCGCTTCCAGGAAGTCATTGCTTGTGGGCTTCACAATGCCCACAAGCAAAATGGAAACTGCCTAACACAGATTTTAAAAGTTCTTGTTTTAGACAAAAATGGACAGGGGACATTTGAATACACTAAACAAGTGAGTAGTACTTAGTATTGGGAAACCACATTGAATTGGCCGTGGAACCTCCGCTTTAAAGAGCAACTGTCATCTCTGTCCCACAGTGGCTCCTCCTCTGACCCGCTGCTGACTCACCGACAGTCCTATTCACTTTAATGCAGCAGTAACACAACAAGGTGAGGGACGTGGCGGCAGAAGGTGAGTGGATGCCTACTAACAGGTACTGCCATGATGGATCTGCAATGACAGGTGCTCTCTAAATGTAAGGACTCATTCTTGCTTGTAGTTAGAATCTTTAAAATTTGCAAACAAAATGAAGGTTTCCTATTTAGAATAATAAGCTGTCAGGTTAGTAAAACAGCGATATCAGAATGGATTCAATCATACAGTTTGTAGTGTAAATAGATTTGCAAAACAATGGATTAAGGAATATTCCTGTACTTAGGGTGATCTCATGGTTACTGTGAAATTGTGTGAATGTATCAATGCAGTGCATGTTATCAGAGCTTGGATTCATTCAATGAGTTTACCAAAAAATGAAAATATTGCAGGATATACAGTCTCATGCTACATAACTAAGCTCCATTTCATGCTGAATAAACTAAATTATTAATGTATCTTAAATAGAAAACTATCTTTAGATATATTTTTACTCTAAAAGCATTTTATTAAAATAAATTTGATTTAAATAGATTTTTTTTTTTAAATCATTGAGTTTTATCCACCCTGCTTTGCACACATTAACACATATGGTATCACAACGTGCCAGTAATGTGTGTTTCATCCCTTAATGGTTTTCTTTACATTAACTGTAAAGCTGGCCACTATACAATCTTATTGGTTAATGTCTGTACCATCTTCTTTAGATTTATTAGTATTATTATACAGGATTTATATAGCCCCAACAGATTGCACAGCACTTTACAATATAAAGGGAGACAATATAGCAAAAATACAAATTAATAAAAGAGAGTTAGGAGGGCCCTGCTCCTGCGAGCTTACAATCTTAAAGAGAGGGGCTGATGAAACAAAAGATAGTAACTGTAAGGGATGAACTGATGGGAGAAGTAGAAGATTCGGTTGTTAGCTGAAGGTAGGATAGGCCCAGTGGCGTAGCGTGGGTTGTCAGCGCCCAGGGCAGGGCAGTAGATTTGCGCCCCCTAACACGAGGATTTTTAGCACTCTCTGAGTCCCTTCTGCTAGTACAGTAGTACTGACCAACCTGATTCCTACATCGACCTACCTGACCACTATACTAACCTACCTGATTCCTATACTGATCCTGCCTGATTCCTATACTGACCACTACACTGACCTACCTGATTCCTATACTGACCACTACACTGACCCACCTGATTCCCACACTGTCCACTACACACATTATTATTACCCACTGATTGGTTGCTAGACGATACTGCACATAATTACCACTTACCCATTGTTTGCTAGAGGTTACTGCACATCATTACTACAAACTGATTGGTTGCTAGAGGTTACTGAAAATTATTATTGCTCACGGATTGCTTGCTAGAGATTACAGCAGATCATTACTGTTCACTGATTGGTTGCTGAAGGTTACTGCACATCATTACCACTCACTGGTTTGTAGAGGTTACTGCACATTTATAATGCTCTCTAATTGGTTGCTAGACATTGTAGCACATCATTACGGCTCACTGATTGGCTGCTAGAGGTTACAGCACATCATTACAACCCACTGATTTGTTGCTTAAGGTTACAGCACATCATCTCACTGCCTGCACACCACGGACTGTGGAAGTGACGGGACCTACCAATAGACAGAATAGAAGAACTAGAACTAATTATTAGCAATGAGGGTTGAGGGGTGCGCTTTGTATGGAGTACAAGGCTGAGGGATGTGCTTTGTACGGAATACAGGGTTCAGAGGTGCACTGTGTATGGAGTGCAGGGTTGAGAGGTGTGCTATGTACGGAATGCAGGGTTTAGAGGTGCGCTGTGTATGGAGTGCAGGGTTGAGGGGGTGTGCTGTGTGTGGCGTGCAGGATTGAGGGGGTGCGCTGTGTATGGCGTGCAGGGTTGAGAGGGATGGGTTGTGTGTGGCGTGCAGGGTTGAGGGGGTGCGCTGTGTGTGGCTTGCAGAAATGAGGGGGTGCGCTGTGTGCGGCGTGCAGGGTTGAGGGGGGTGCGCTGTGTGTGGCATGCAGGGTTGAGGGGGGGTGTGTATGGCTTTCAGGGTTGAGGGGGGTGCGCTATGTGCGGCACGTAAGGTTGAGAGGTCGTGCGCAGTGTACATCCCCCAAAATACAAAGCTCTCTTTCCCACAGATTACAGTTCAGAGCTCATGTCGCATGAGCAGGGATCCTGGACCTCGTGTGTGGGGAGTGGCATGTAATGGAGAGGATGCCTTGTGAGTCACCTGCCCTCCTCCTTCCCCCCAGTCTCTGCACAGTCACAATCCCTGGGATCATCATGGATGGTCTTCAGTGTTCACTTGCCCACTGCTGTGTCAGTTTCACCGCTGGAGCCAAAGCCGGGACTGCACCGCAACTTTTTCCTCATAGCGAAGCAGAAGAGCTCACAGTCTCCTAGAGTGCACAGCACAGGAGAAGAGCTGCAGGTAACCTGCTGCCTGCCGCTGCGCCCCTCTACATTTTGCGCCAGGGGCAACCATCCCCCTGCCCCCCCACGCTACGCCACTGGATAGGCCTCCATGAAGAGATGAGTTTTCGGGGATCGCCTAAAAGTGGACAGAGTAGGAGATAGCTGGACAGATTGGGGTAGTGAGTTCCAGAGGGTGGTAGAGGCTCTAGAGAAGTCCTGGAGACAAGCATAGGAGGAGGAGACAAGGAAGCTAGAGAGCAGGAGGTCTTGGGAGGAGGATGGTTTGGGTGATATTTGGAGACAAGATTGGTGATGTAGCTCGGGGCAGAGTAGATGGCTTTGTATGTTTTTGTAGTTTTATCGACAGGCCCCTGTACTACATAGTTGATGGTAGAGCTAAAATTGATTGTACAATCAGATTGTATAGTGTATAGTCAGCATTCGTGATATTCATATACAATTCAGAAAATAATGCCACTGCATGAAATACAAATGCAAAATTAGTAATAAACGTCAGAAAGCTCAAAAACATTCGAGAAAATACGATTTTAAGTATGCCTGCCACCACAGAGTTATCATATGTCTAAATGCTTTAGTATATGCTGCTAGGAAAATCAGATTTGTTAGTGAATCATCCCTATGTCTACGCTCATGCCTGTGCACAACTCCACATACATCCCACATGCATAATAAATCCTGTAAATCTATGGTTTGCCCACACACCAATACAACAGAAATGGTAAATAATGTCTTTTCATATTCATCAGACCTGGTGCAAAAGAATGTCTGTACCTAAGCAACTCTAAACTTATGTGAATCATAACATTTTACCCATGTAAATGCAACATCATTTACTGCAAATGGAATATAATTATATTTTTAAATAGGCATAACTATGATCAACAGCTTTAATTAGAAAATAGTAAACTACAAATGAATCAATAATTTCAAATAAAAGTTTTCCAAAAGGAAATAAAAAGTCACAAAAGTAAATATATGGATTATTACTAGCAGCATCTATTTCAAGAACTTGACAATTAAAGATCTGAAACTGTAATTATAACTTGTTTATTATTTAGTCATGTGAGGCTGTCTTCTTTATCCATTTGTACACTTTCATTAATTATGAAGCGCAGCAGTTCACTGTACTATCTACTATGGAAAGATTTTTATCTTCCGCCATGGTTCTGATCTACCAATAGAGTCATTTGCACCTATTGTTCACCTAAAATACCCAATCAGGTTCAGGAGGATAATTAAAAAAACTCTTTTAAAAGTAAACTTCTCATTATACATTGTAGAGTATAGGTATATAGCTGGTCGGGGTGCTTTAAGAAGGGGGCCCCCAGATCCTGGCCCTCCACCCTAGGTGGCAATTGGAGTGATATACATGAACTTTCTTATCATTACTTTTAGCGCTACACCTCAATTTTCATTATTGTACCCAACAATATTGTGTTAGCTGCTGTATTTTATTTTCCTTTTTTGATTTAGCGCAACAAAGCATTTTTTTACTCCACCCTAGGTGAATGAGTATGGGGTACGTTGTAAAGAAGTGTTAAGAAATAAAAACACTACACAGGTTTATAAAATAATTTATTAAATCAGCTCCAGCGTCTCTTCCAATTTTGTCTCCCCTCTCTGGCTCTTCTCCCTTCTCTGGCAATGTCTTCTCCCTCTACCGATTCTTCTCCCTCTCCACGCTGGATTCTCCCTCTTTTGCTGGGTCTCCTCTCTCCGCTGTCTTCTCGCTCTTTTGCCAGGTCTTCTCGCTCTTTTGCTGGGTCTTTTACCTCTGTTCTTCTTTTGATGCTGACTCAACGTGATCTCCCGGTGTAATGCTGGGTCTGCCGTGTGCAATGACTTATATTGCCAGGGGGTGGGGCCATCCAATGACGGAATTTGGAGATCATGCCCCTTGTAACGTCATTGCCCCATCATGCCCCGAGCGGTGGCGTCACAAGGGGCGTAGCTTCCAAATTGCATCCTTGGGTGGCCCCGCCCCATGCCAATATAAGTCATTGCACACGGCGGACCCAGCATTACACCGGGAGATCATGTTGAGTCAACATCCGAATAAGAGCAGTGGGAGAAGACCCAGCAAAAGAGCGAGAAGACCCGGAAAAAGAGTGAGAAGACAGCGAAGAGAGAAGACAGCTTAGAGAGGAGAAGAACCGGAGAGGGGAGAAAACGATGTACCCCATACTCATTCACCTAGGGTGGGGGCTGAGATCTGGGGGCCCCCTTGTTAAAGGGGGCTTCCAGATTCCGATAAGCCCCCACCAGCAGACCCTGACAACCAGAGGCAAGGAAGGTGGAGGCTCCTTAAGAATCAATTTAAAGAACTAGGCTGCAAGATGAAGGCAAGGACCTCCAAGGTGATATTCTCTGAAATATTGCCTGTGCCATGCGCAACACAGGAAAGGCAGGGGGAGATTAGAGAGCTGAATGCATGGCTAAAGACCTGGTGTAGGGAGGAGGGATTTGGGTTTCTAGAGCACTGGGCTGACTTTTCATTGGGGTGCAACCTATATGCTAAAGACGGTTTGCACTTGAATGGAAGGGGGTCTGCTGTGCTGGGGGAGAGGTTTATGGGAAGGCTGGAGGAGTATTTAAACTAGGTTTGAGGGGGGAGGGTGAACTAGAATTACATTGGGCACACAGGTCAGTTAGTGGTCAGACATTAATGGAGAGTGGAATGGGGATAGATGAGGGGAGGGTTATGGCAGGGGACAAGAAAGTTCCCATGTTGCAAACAGCCATTGGAAACTATAGTGCCATTTGTACTACTAAAAATTATATGAAAAACACCAGAGAAAAATGTAATACATTAAAGTGTTTGTTCACCAATGCCAGAAGTCTGCCAAGCAAAATAGGTGAGTTGGAAGCTCTGGTGCATGAGGAGAGCTATGACGTAATCGGTATTGCTGAAACGTGGCTTCAATCCTCACATGACTGGATTATTAATATTCCTGGCTATGCACTCTTTCGGAGAGACAGGGCAAAAAGGAAAGGTGGCGGGGTCTGTCTCTATGTGAGAAGTGATCTCAAAGCGAGTGTGAAAGAGGACCTGGTTGATGGAGAGTGTGATGAGGCTGAAGCATTATGGGTGGAACTGCATACAGATGTGCATAGTTCAAAGTTAATCATTGGAGTTTGTTATAGACCACCCAATGTTAATGAGGAGGTGGAGACTCAGCTCCTTGCACAGATGGAAAGGGCTGCAAGGGCTGGGACGGTGATAATAATGGGGGATTTTAACTACCCAGAAATTGACTGGAGTAATGGCACTGCTGGGACAGTTAAAGGGCAAAAATTTATAAGCCTATTGCAGGACAATTTTATGGTCCAGTTTATTGAGGCCCCAACTAGGAATGGTGCTCTGTTGGACCTGGTAATCTCAAACCATGCAGAGCATATTACTAATGTTCAGATAAAGGAACACCTGGGTAGCAGTGACCATAACATGATTTCATTTGATGTTAGCTGTAAGCAAGAAATACATGCAGGAAGGATAAAAACACTTAATTTCAATAAAGCAAATTTTCCAAGGATGAGGGCTGCTCTCCAGGACTTAGACTGGGAGAGAATATTGGCATCAATGGGCACAGAACAGAAATGGGAATTCTTCAAAAAGACTGTTTGTGAACTCACTGCAAAGTATATTCCCATGGGCAATAAGTTTAAAAGGCTAAAAATAAAACCTATGTGGCTCACAGTTAAAGTTAAAAAAGCTATAAACAATAAGAAAAGCGCTTTTAAAAAATATAAAAATGAAGGAACACTAGTGTCGTTTAAATGTTACAAAGAATATAACAGGATATGTAAAAAGGAAATCAAGGATGCAAAAATTCAAAACGAACGACAGATTGCAAAAGATAGTAGGACAAACCCCAAAAAATTCTTCAAATATATTAATAGTAAAAAGGTCAAGTCTGAGCATGTAGGCCCTTTACAAAATAATCTAGAGTGGGTGACTGGGGACAAAGAGAAGGCTAATTTATTAAATACTTTCTTCAGTTCTGTGTATACAAAGGAGCATGGGGGAGCTCATGTCCAAAATGGGGGTGGTAGTGACACAGCCCCAAATCCACAATGGCTCAAAAGTGATATGGTCCAGAAATATTTAGATGGAATAAAGGTGGATAAAGCACCTGGACCAGATGGCATCCACCCACGGATCCTAAAAGAATTGAGCTCTGTAATTTCAAAGCCATTGTATCTAATTTTTAGGGACTCATTAATGACAGGAATAGTACCACTGGATTGGCGCAAGGCCAATGTGGTGCCTATATTTAAAAAGGGAACAAAGTCTTTACCAAGTAACTATAGACCTGTTAGTTTAACTTCCATAGTTGGGAAGATACTGGAGAGATTAATAAAAGACCACATAGATGAGTTCTTGCTGGAAAAAAACTATTTAAGCAACAGACAGCATGGATTCATGAAAGACAGAAGTTGTCAAACAAACCTGATTTCTTTTTATGAAGAGGTAAGTAAGACCTTGGACAGAGGCGTGGCAGTGGACGTGGTATACTTGGATTTTGCAAAAGCGTTTGATACAGTTCCCCACACACGGCTCATGTGTAAGGTAAAGTCTACAGGATTGGAAATATCAGTTTGTAAATGGATAGAAAACTGGCTAAAAGACAGAATTCAGAGAGTAGTAGTTAATGATTCTTACTCTGAATGGTCTAAGGTTATCAGTGGTGTACCCCAAGGTTCAGTGCTGGGACCCTTACATTTTAATATTTTTATAAATGATATTGGGTCTGAGATCAAAAGTAACATTTCTGTCTTTGCAGATGACACCAAGCTATGCAGTGGAATAACGTCCTTACAAGATGTCTCCAATTTACAAGCCGACCTCAATGCTCTGTCTAGTTGGGCGACTATGTGGCAGATGAGGTTTAATGTTGATAAATGTAAAGTTATGCACTTGGGGGCTAATAATATGAATGCATCATACATACTAGGGGGAATACAACTGGGGGGATCCGTAGTGGAGAAGGATCTGGAGGTTTTGGTAGATCATAAGCTCAATAATGGCATGCAATGCCAAGCTGTGGTTTCCAAAGCGAGCAAAGTCCTTTCTTGTATTAAGAGAGGTATGGACTCCAGAGAGAGAGATATCATTTTGCCCCTGTACAAATCATTAGTAAGGCCTCATCTGGAATACGCAGTTCAGTTTTGGGCCCCAGTTCTCAAAAAGCATATCGGGGAACTGGAGAAAGTGCAGAGAAGGGCAACCAAACTGATAAGAGGCATGGAGGAGCTCAGCTATGAAGAAAGATTAGAGGAACTGAATTCATTCTCTCTTGAGAAGAGGAGAATAAGGGGGGATATGATTAACATGTACAAATATATAAGGGGTCCATATAGTGAACTTGGTGATGAGTTATTCACTTTACGGTCAACACAGAGAACAAGGGGGCACTCTTTACGTCTAGAAGAAAAAAGATTTCATCTCCAAATGCGGAAAGGTTTCTTCACAGTAAGAGCTGTGAAAATGTGGAACAGACTCCCTGCAGAGGTGGTTCTGGCCAGCTCAGTAGATTGCTTTAAGAAAGGCATGGATACTTTCCTAAATGTACATAATATAACTGAGTACTAACAGTTCTAGGTAAAGTTGATCCAGGGTAAATCCGATTGCCTCTCGGGGGATCAGGAAGGAATTTTTTCCCCTGCTGTAGCAAATTGGATCATGCTCTGCTGGGGTTTTTGCCTTCCTCTGGATCAACTGTGGGTATAGAATTGGGTATATGGGATTGCACGATATTTTTTTTATTTTAGTTTAGTTATTTTTTTATGGTTGAACTGGATGGACTTTGTCTTTTTTCAACCTGACTAACTATGTAACTATGTTGTCGGGAAGAGGCCCTTGTCCTCATCAACATGGGGACAAGGTGCTTTGGGGTGGGGGGTGCAGAGCTCCCACTCCCCCATGTTGAGGGCATGTGGCCTGGTATGGTCCAGGAGGGGGGGTGTTTGCTCGCCCCCCTTTTCCTGACCTGCCAGGCTACGTGCTTGGATAAGATTCTTGTATGGATCTTGGGGGGGGGGGAAGGATCCCACACCATCATCTTGATCTGACTTCTGGTGCAACTTCTATTCAAATCAATGGGCTCCCATAGGAAAAACATTGATTTTGAATAGAGGCAGAGAAATGCGGCTGAAAGCTAGCGTGGCAAAACGTGCATTTTTTTCTGGCATCGGTACTAGCTTTACAGCTCGTTTTTTAAAACGTCCGGGTGTATGAGGGCTTAACCACTTCAATACCATACACTTACGCCCCTTCCTGCCCAGGACAATTTTCAGCTTTCAGCGCTGTCACACTTTGAATGACAATTGCGAGGTCATACAACACTGTACCCAAACTAAATTTTTCTCACTTTCTTCCCACAAATAGAGCTTTCTTTTGATGGTATTTGATCACCTCTGGGATTTTTATTTTTTGCTAAACAAACTAAAAAAGTCCAAAATGTTTGATAAAAAATTTGTTTTTCTTAGTTTCTGTCATAAAATTTTGTTTTCCCCTTCACTGACGGGCACTGATGAGGCGGCACTGATGAGGCGGCACTGATGAGGTGGCACTGATGGGCACTGATGAGTTGGCACTGATAAAGTGGCACTGATGGGCACTGATGAGGGGGCACTGATATGTAGAATTGATGGGCACTGATAGGCAGCACTGATATGCAGCACTGATGGGCACCGATAGGCGGCACTGATGGGCACTGATAGGCGGCTGTTATGGGCACTGATAGGTGGTACTGATTGTCACTGACAGGTGGCACTGATGGGCAGCACTGATGATGAGGTACTGATAAGCACTGACAGGTGTTACTGCTGGGAAGTGATTGGCACTGTGGTGGGCAGTGATTGGCACTGTGGTGGGCACAGGCAGATTTTAATCTTGGGACACTGCTGGGCACTGGTTGGCAGGTGATTGGCACATCTGAGAGGGCTGTATGGTTAATCAATGTGCTGATTATTAGCACAGACCCCCCCCCCCCCTGACAGGGAGAGCCGCCGATCGGCTCTCCCTATCAGCGTGAACCGAGGATTGCCGTTTACCGACACTTCCTGGTTCACGTGATGATCAGCTGTGATTGGTCACAGCTGATCACGTGGTAAGAAGCCTCTGACAGAGGCTTCTTATCACAATCAGAGCTGGCATGTTATCCTGCTGGACTTCATATGATGCCCAGTCAGGTTAACAGAACCACTTCCCGGAAGTAAATCTGTTATTGGCCGGGCGGGAAGTGGTTAAAGTTCATTCTTTGCCTATAGTGGCTGGCTGTACACACAGCAAAAAAGTACCCCTGGAATTTTTTTTTAAATGTTGGCAACTTGGCTCCCGCTGCTGTCAATCAAATCCAATGAAGAGCCGCGGGGCGGGGCCAAGTCCTGCACTCGGTGGCTACGAACGCTGAATGCAGAACTCGGGAGCGCACCCGCAAGGTAACCCCCTTGGGAGAGGGCTTCCCATAGGGGGTTATCTGAAGTGGGGAGGACCAGAGAGAGCCGCCGAGGGACCCCAGAAAACGGCGTTCGGAGCCACTCTGTGCAAAAAGAACTGCACAGTGGAGGTAAGTATGACATGTTTATTATTTAAAAAAAAAAAATGTAACCTATAATATCACTTTAAGTTGTAGGGTTTAGCCTGGAAGAGAGTTAAGTGCTGGAGATACATTAACCACATAAGGACCGCCGCACGACCATATACGTCGACAGAATGGCACGGACAGGCACAAGGGCGTACAGGTACGTCCCCTTTAAGAACCCATCCGTGGGTCACGCGTGCCGCCGGTGGCGCACTCGCGACCCGGTCCGGAACTCCATGACCGAGCTTGCGGGTCCCACGGACCCAATCGCAGCCGGTGTGCCGCGATCAGGTCACAGAGCTGAAGAACAGGGAGAGGTAAGTGTAAACAAACCTTTCCCGGTTCTTCCTAGTGGCAAGTCAGTGATCGTCTGTTCCCTGTCATAGGGAACGACAATCAGTGACGTCACACGCCAAGCCACGCCCCCCTACAGTAAGAATCACTCATTAGGTCACACTTAACTCCTACAGCGCCACCTAGAGGTTAACCCCTTCACTGCCAGTGTCATTTTCACAGTAATCAGTGCATATTTATAGCACAGAACACTGTAAAAATGACAATGGTCCCAAAAATGTGTCAAAAGTGTCCGATGTGTCCGCCATAATGTCGCAGTCACCATAAAAATCGGTGATCGCCGCCATTACTAGTAAAAAAAAAAAAAATATTAATAAAAATGCCATAAAACTACCCCCTATTTTGTAGATGCTATAACTTTTGTGCAAACCAATCAATAAATGCTTATTGCAAAAAAATGTACCAAAAATATGTAGAAGAATACGTATCGGCCTAAACTGAGGAATTTTTTTTTTTTTATATATATTTTTGGGGATATTTATTATAGTAAAAAATATGTAATTTTTTTCAAAATTGTCGCTCTATTTTTGTTTATAGCGCAAAAAATTAAAACCGCAGATGTGATCAAATACCACCAAAAGAAAGCTCTATTTGTAGGAAAAAAAGGACGTCAATTTTGTTTGGGAGCCACCTTGCACGACCACGCAATTGTCAGCTAAAGCGACGCAGTGCCGAATCGCAAAAAGGGTTTTGTTTGGGAGCCACGTCGCACGACCGCGCAATTGTCAGTTTAAGCGACGCAGTGTCGAATTGCAAAAAGGGGCCTAGTCCTTTAGCAACAAAATGGTCCGGGGCTTAAGTGGTTAAGCAGGTGCACATACTAGGGACATTTGTGGGGAAAAAAAAGGACGTTAATTTTGTTTGGGAGACACGTCGCACGACCGCGCAATTGTCAGTTAAAGCGACGCAGTGCCGAATCGCAAAAAGGGGCCTGGTCCTTTAGCAACAAAATGGTCCGGGGCTTAAGTGGTTAAGCAGGTGCACATACTAGGGACATTTGTGGGAAAAAAAGGACGTCAATTTTGTTTGGGAGCCACGTCGCACGACCGCGCAATTGTCAGTTAAAGCGACGCAGTGCCAAATCGCAAAAAGGGGCCTGGTCCTTTAGCAACAAAATGGTCCGGGGCTTAAGTGGTTAAGCAGGTGCACATACTAGGGACATTTTTGCACGGTTGGATTTTAACCTGTTTTTGTGCTGGAAAAAATGCAGAAAAATAGCCCACTGCCAATATGTGGTTCCAGAAACAATATTTAGAATAATGGCTGAGTGCCCTAGAAAAATGACACTTTCCTTCTTATACAATGGGAAGGTGCAAAAAGCATTGATGATTTCCAAGTGTTGCAAACTAAATCAACCAGATGTAGGAACTGATCTCCTAATTGAGTCGATTATAGAACAATGGAGCTGTATTATATACAGGACACGGCGTCTCATCATTGCTTCCTGCACTGTCTCGTTTAATAATCAGTGGGGGCCTCATTTTAATAAAGGTTGAACACAAGTGACTTAGAAGTTTCTGATCATGGTGGCTTGCCAACAAGTTTAGCCTGCAGCATGGAAGTGTTAATTGTGAGCATCCCTATTATGCATCCCTAGGGATCTATAACCTGCCTGGAGTTTCCTACAGCATGCTGCCTTTTAGCTGTACATTGCATTCTATGGAGCTCTAGTGCTATGCTCATTTCATAGTAGGGAAATCTCATTCTAGGAATGATGTACTATACACCATATATACATTTATTATGAACAGCTAAGTCTGCTGGATTCTCTCTTACAAGCTCAGCTGTAATTTTATGCATTTGAGTCTGACATTGGAATTCAGGGCAGCAAACTAAGCCACTAAAACACAATGAGTATTATAATATGTATACATTTTATAACATGATATACTTATTTTAGTCATTTAAATATTCTGCAGCACATTACAGAGAACTTTAAACCATGCTAGATGCTTATAATGTAATGTCCCTATACAACTCCCTCCTGCACACACAATGGGGGTAATTTGGACTCTTGAAGTATCCATTATGGCCTGTAGGAAATGTTCTGCTTAGCTTGTTATATCATGACAATTAAGATGCACAGTTATGCCAATTAAAACCGTCATAGGCGTGTATGGAATCTGTACAAACATCAAATGTACATAAACTATACGCAGCTGTAGAAAAAGTAACAAGCCAATGAGAATACTTTGAATACTAACTGTTGGATGGAACTGACACATTTAAACCCCACATGCAAAAAATGATAAACGAGGTAGCAAAGCTTTTATTTTACTGCCCTGCCTTACCGTATCCAGAGGTATTTAAAGTTATCCTTTAATTTATTTATTTTTATTTTTATTTTTTATCAAAATGTGGTTTATGTAAAAATTTAAATAATGGGCAAAGTGTAATAAGCCAACCAATCTTATTTTTTTATTTTTATTAATTTGTCTAGTGTATAATAAAACCTTATTGACTGCTATGAGTTACATCTTGCACATCCTGGCCACTCTTGCAATGCTAAAGCCCAAATGACTTACAACAATTTAGGTAAGTGTCACCATTCCTCCAAAATAGGAGAAAGCATTGACTGACAGAACTTTAGAGCATTTTGGGATGGAAAAGCAGCTTTGAAATGGACAGTCATATTGAGCATCCATCCTGCCAGAGAGATTGGATTACTATTAGTATATGCCACATGGGATTTGACAGGCATTATGCTGGAGAGTGACACCGGTCACTTTGTCACCGAACTGACAGAATTCCAACGACTTTACTGGCAAAAGAGCTCATCATAGAACAGACAGCTGCTCTCGACTTTATTCATTCTTTTGTCATTCCCATTGTGAGCGGAACCGCTGTTGTCATCATAGATCAGCCTGATTTGCACTATCGGTCATACATTCATTTAGAAATATATGCATCAGCTATTTCTCTTGAATCACCTTCAAGCTTCTTTTATCATTCTGGGGTTCCATTGACAGACCACTGGTCTTCTCCTGTCTGCTTATTTCCTATTGCAAGAGCTTTTTGCTCCCTCTGCCCTATTATCTTTTTTGTGAGCTTTGCAGGAAAAGAAATGAGACTCCAAATTGTCAGAAACAGAACTTGAAAATGTAACATATTAAATAAAACCGTTCCAACAAGTCTTTACTCCCCATTCAAGCCCCTTAAAGATAACAGATTCAATGAAAAGATTTCACTATAGATCACCCATAGCCTGAAGTCTTTATGAAGGAGGAGTGACCCTTTAAACAGAGCTGCAGAACTTTACTCCTATCCAATCTCATTGTCTTTCATCCATAATGTAATTTCAGCCATGTCTGTCCACATTGTGCATTTTGAAAGTTAAAGCTGAACCCTGGAGAAAGTAGAAATCATCTCTTGTGATGGAGCTGCCCCACATTCAATACTTGCCATAGGCGTGCACACAGGGTGTGCCAGGTGTGCCCAGGCACACCCTAATCACCCTTTACAGCACAGATTGCCCCTATTTCCCTGGCTCCCCCCTTCCCCCTGCAGTGCTAACAGCTTCCCTCCTCTTCCGCCAGCTGTTGCTGCAAGGATGTTTTAGGATGAGTGGAGGAAGGGGCCGGTAAATATGTAATTGACCATCCCCTTCCCTTTCTGAATAAACATCGTGAGTGATCAGTAGTGTGTGTTTGAGCTTTGGGGTGCACACCCTAATGCAATAGACTGAGCGCACCTATGATACTTGCTTAAATCTAGGGTACCATAAACCCCTCTTGCGCTACTAGACTGGTCCCCGCAGCTTCTTTTCCCCTATGATCAGGTGGTCAGATGCATTCTGATGTCATCAAGACCAGTGCTATGATTAAGCACTGATTTGCAGTGTGAAACATGTCAGCTCCTCTTGCTTTTTTTTGCTGTCATATGTGTTGATGTGACCTTGTTTTTTTTAAATAGAGAACCAACATATTTTTTGGAGTGCGGCTGTCCAAGCTTTTCTTTCGTTTCTGCAGTGCGGAGCCTATAGCCCTACAATGGATGGGAGGTCGCTGGTGAAGAATAGGGGGTCTACAGAAAAAAAGCAAATAATCTGGTATGTAAAATTGCTTTGCCATCCCCCCAGGGGTGTCAAACTGGTGGTCCTCCAGCTGTTGCAGAACTACAAGTCCCATTGTGCCTCAGCCTGTGGAGTCATGCTTGTAACTGTCAGCCTTGCAATACCTCATGGGACTTGTAGTTCCGCAACAGCTGGATGACCACAAGCCTAGACCTAAATGAGCATTTAACCCTCACAGTGTGAACCCAACACAAGAGAATTTTTGTACTTTTCCCGGAGTTGGGCTTTAAACTTGGATGGTCTGAAAAAAGTCCTTTCATCACCAGCCTTGTCCATACAGTTCCAGCTGAGGAAGCTACTTGGATGATCTGCGAAACGTCTCCACTATTAAAGAACAGGACCACCTGGGTGAGCAAGTATACCATGACCTGGATAAATGAGACTGGCATATGAAGGGTTTGCCTCTCAGCTGTGTGGAGGGCGGTGGGTACCCCAGCATGCTATCACTTACCTGCTGTGTAGATTGCAGTGCTCGCCTGAAGGATTAGCACAGATCTCCAAATGAATTCCGGCATTCTGCTGCTGGTTATCCCTTCATCGCATGGAGGAGGCTGGATGACAGCTAGATCCTCATCAACACCAAAAGAGGTTGAGAGGAAAGAAGCGATCCCAGGAATGAGTCCTGAGCGATCTGTGATCATCAGCGGGATTCCTCGTCAGAAGTCCCCTGCTCCCTCCTGAACTCTCAGCCCGGCTATGACTGCCGCACCGATCTCTCTACAATAAACCTCCCGCTTTGATTTTCTTTTATTCGCTCCTCCTTATTCATTCCTTCTCTTCTCCCTGGATCCGAACCTCGCAGGCAAAGCACCCTCCCCTCCCCTCTCCTCTCTCCCCTCTCCTCTCTCCCCTCTCCTCTATGAATACATTTATTTCATTCACCCTCTTCTCTCTCCTTCCTTACATAATACATCGGAGATCTTCTCCACACTGCCTCTTCTCCCCTCCTATCTCCACATCTCATCTCCGCTCCGACCATTTCTGCTCCATTTTACTCCACTTTTCTCTCTTCTTCTCTTCCCTTCTCACTTCTCTCCCCGGGGATCGCCGGGATCCCACATCAGCACTGTGTCACCCCAACCACGGCTCATCAGTGTCAGCCCCGGATCAATGTCCAGCCAGACATAGTCATCACAGGAGAGGAGAACACCAGCAGGGGTGGAAGATTCCTTACTGAGATAAGATATTCAACAGATACAGATAGATAGATAGATAGATAGATAGATAGATAGATAGATAGATAGATAGATAGATAGATAGATAGATACTAGATAGATAGATAGATAGATAGATAGATAGATAGATAGATAGGTAGATAGATAGATAGATAGATAGATAGATAGATAGATAGATAGATACTAGATAGATAGATAGATAGATAGATAGATAGGTAGATAGATAGATGGACTAGATGATAGATAGATAGATAGATAGATAGATAGATAGATAGATAGATAGATAGATCGATAGATCGATAGATAGCATAGATGATTGATAGATAGATAGATAGATAGATAGATAGATAGATAGATAGATAGATAGATAGATAGATAGATAGGTAGATAGATAGATTAGACAGATATAGATAGATAGACAGATAGATAGCTAATAGATGGACTAGATGATAGATAGATAGATAGATCAGAAAGATTGGATAGTTAGATCGATAGATAGGAAGATAGATAGATCAGAAAGGTTGAATAGATAGATAGATAGATAGATAGATAGATAGATAGATAGATAGATAGATAGATAGATTAGACAGATACATACAGAAAGATAGATAGATAGATCAGAAAGATCAGAAAGATCAGAAAG